>CM065593.1:133187025-134579077 GCA_033119425.1 Bufotes viridis | reverse complement strand
GGATGACACTGGGGGGAGAATCTGTGGATGACACTAAAGAGGGGGGAAATCTGTGGATGACACTGAGGGGGTGAATCTGTGGATGACACTGAGGGGGGAATCTGTGGATGACACTAAAGAGGGGGAAGCTGTGGATGACACTAAAGAGGGGGGAAAGCTGTGGATGACACTGAGGGGGGAATATGTGGATGACACTAAAGAGGGGGGAATCTGTGGATGACACTGAGGGGGGATATGTGGATGACACTAAAGAGGGGGAATCTGTGGATGACACTGAGGGGGAGGGAATATGTGGATGACACTAAAGAGGGGGAATCTGTGGATGACACTGAGGGGGAGAATCTGTGGATGACACTGAGGGGGAGAATCTGTGGATGACACTGAGGGGGGAATCTGTGGATGACACTAAGGGGGAATATGTGGATGACACTAAAGAGGGGGAATCTGTGGATGACACTGAGGGGGGGGGGATCTGTGGATGGCACTTAAGGAGGGGGATCTGTGGATGACACTTAAGGGGTGGATCTGTCTGTGGATGGCACTTAAGGGGGGGATCTGTGGATGACACTTAGTGGGATCAAGGGAGGGGTGTGAGGTGTGGCTGTCGTTATTCACTTTTAAATACAGGAATACAGGAAAGGATGGAGCCTAAAAGGAAGGGCGGGGTTTACAGAGAAAGGGGTTTGGCCTTGACAGGAAGGGGCGGGTCAAATTTATATTAGGGGGTGCCCGAGTTTAGTCTCGCCTAGGGCAGCACAAAACCAAGATACACCACTGGTGTGACAGTAAATTGCACGGCGCAGACGCAGTGACCGTGGTTTAAAACAGAGTGGAGGGAGCCAGCGTTTTTTTAACCATCTCCCCGTTCGAAAAATCTATTCAATAAATGGCCCCCAGATTGGGGACGTTAGAGGGATTAAACTGATGAGAATAGTACTACAGAAAATACCACTCATATCGGGTGTGACAGTAAATTGCACGGCGCAGACGCAGTGACCGTGGCTTAAAACAGAGTGGAGGGAGCCAGCGTTTTTTTAACCATCTCACCGTTCGAAAAATCAATTCAATTCATCTTTTGGGGACCCTTGGTGTTGTACGTGGCTGGGTGGAGGAAGAAACCTTCAATGACATCACCGGGACGTGGCTAGCTTGGTATCCAACCTTGTGCAAATGGGGAGTTTGCGGTTGTGCAAATGAACTGTTTGCGGTGCATTAAAAGGGGAGTTTGGTCTGTCAATGTCAGTGAAGCGGGCGTAACCCTTACACTACCTGATCGATACAACATCATACCTGATCGTATACACACACTGGATGTTTTAAAGCACGTTATTCCAAACAATTTCGGAATGTTAGTTGATTTATGCCCTTTATGGATTAAAACCCGACTCTGCGTCCACTACGTAATTTTCCATGGGAGTTTTGCCATAGATCCCCCTCCGGCATGCCACAGTCCAGGTGTTAGACCCCTTGAAACAACTTTCTCATCACTATTGTGGCCAGAAAGAGTCCCTGTGGGTTTTAAAATTCGCCTGCCAATTGAAGTCTATGGCGGTTCGCCCGGTTCGCCCGTTCGCGAACATTTGCAGAAGTTCGCGTTCGCTGTTCGCGAACTGAAAATTTTATGTTCGCGACATCACTAATTAAGAATCATTCTACCATATAACACACAATCGAAGCAGGTGGAATATATAATTAGAAACCACTGGCACCACTTATTAAGAGATAAGGTGGTGGGTACTCTGCTACCAACAATCCCAAAGATCATTTACTCTAAAGCCCCAAATCTAGGGATCCAAGTCGCTCCATCAACAAAACGGACTAATAAAAAAACACCTAGTCCGAAATGGCTCCAGCCACATGGATTCTTTAGATGTGGCAAGTGCATAGGGTGTCGGAATACCAATTTTCCCAAAAAAACTGAAATAGTCCATTCTACACAGAACACCTTCTCAATGAGGATAAAACAATGTCTGACATGTAACTCTGCCAGTGTCATCTACCTGATCCAGTGCCCTTGTACAAAACAATATATAGGTTGTACAAAAAGACCACTTAAAGTAAGAATATCAGAACACATCAATAATATTATTAAGGGATATGAGAAACATACATTATCCAAACATTTTAAAGAAATTCATGACAAAAATCCAAAGGGATTGACATTTACGGCACTGGATCAGGTGGAAAGACACTGGCGAGGAGGAAACCACCTGGAAAGAATGTCTAGGATGGAGTCAAGAAAAATATATGAATTCGGAAGTCTCGTACCTAGGGGCCTGAACGCGGAGTTGGAAGTATTTGGCTTCTTATAAGAATTTAGGGGTCTTTTGGAAGATGCTGCAGGCTACGGAGTGTCTGTGTGGATATCGATGGTGGGATCGTATGTCAGGCTGTATATCAGCACTACGACCCCCCCTCGGCTCCTACACCGACATTCCTAATATACATCCATGACTTCATAATGTGATGAAAAACGAAAGAACAAAAAACTTGAAAACTGAAAAATCCATATACACAAATGTTCAACACGAACTCGGCTTTTATTATCCATTTTTTTTTTTTTTTATTATCCATCTTTTTATTATTTATTTTTTATTATCCATTATTATTTTATTTTATTCTATTTTATCATTACCACTGTGATAATTGACTGTTAGAGAAGAGATATGTAATATTTGAGAAAAGGTAATTATCAAAATATCTTAGGGAGTATATGAATAATAAAAAGATACAAATAATATATAAGCAGACAAATACAGAAAATGGAGGATGCCTCTTAAAAGAGAAAAGAAAAAAAGAAAAATGAAACTGCATAAAAAATTGACTAAAAAAACTCCCTAACGAAAACCCTTCATTGGGATGGGTGTTGAGATAAAAATGCAAACAATGGAAGAAAAAACGCATCAAATGTCCCGAAAAACGTACTGAAACCGCAAAAGAAACGCATGTGTATTAAAGAACCAACAGAGAGGGCAATATATAAGGATGTCCCCTTTAAATTTGAAAAAAAGAAGGGAACATGATTGGAATCAGCTGCTGAAAGAACTTCTATCCAGCATAAAAGGCAGATACGAACAATATTGGGGTATGCCACTGATGAAGGGAGAGGGTCCCGAAACGCGCTTGGCGTGAAAAGCAAATTGGTACCCCAACACTAGCCGTGCACGGTAAAAATTAAGTGAAGTATACTGCCAAACAGAAGCTGGAACAAAGAACACGTGACCTCTCCCAGGTGCATACCTGATACAAGCTACACAGAGTGGAGGCACGGACAAAAGAGCAGCAGTGGGAGTCTAAAGAAAGACGCCGGCCAGTACGACGTCTGAAGACAATCTTCCCCGTCCATACCGAGAGGGAAGGTAAGCCCACAGTATTGTGGAATCTAATATGCCAAGGTTCTAATAGATACGGGACTTTTAAACAACCTGTTGGAACAAAGGGAAAGTATTAAATGCTCTATATGCAGCTTGAAACCAGCAACACTGGACATAATACTTACATGCTATATATGATTTAAGGAGCGCTCCGGATATCCAAACAGAACACCTTGTATTGTGATCACTTATCGCGGATACCTCCTTTAAAAAACTGCGTAGCAATACGGAACCATTTAACCACTAACGTATGAATGAACCGATACAGCTGCAATTGAGTATTATTGTCTATTTTATGATTTCATGTAAGGTAGAAATAGAGTAGTGGTAATGTGTTTAGTGTAGTGATAGAAACGGTGCGGGCCGTGGTGTGTATGGTGCCGGACTAAAGTTATTGTTTGGCACATGGGCACCATAATCTTGCACTAATACGATTGTACTGTGATTTAATGTGTACCTAACTTAATATACATCCAGTTTTAATAAATATATTGAATTTTACTATATTAGAGATTTTTCCATATATGAGTGCCAATCCCAGAGTGAAATATATAAAAATACACCCCAAAACACATTGCCCTACTTCTCCTGAGTACGGCGATACCACATGAGTGACACTTTTTTGCAGCCTGGGTGCGCAAAGGGGCCCTAAAACCAACCTTTAGAATTTCACAGGCCATTTTTATGCATTTGGATTCTCACACTTTAGGGGCCCCTAAAATGCCAGGTGAGTATAAATACCCTACATGTGACCCCATTTTGGAAAGAAGACACCCCAAGGTATTCCGTGAGGGGCATGGTGAGTCCACAGAATTTTTATTTTTTGGCACAAGTCAGCGGAAATTTTTTTTTTTTTAATTTTGTTTTTACAAAGTCTCATATTCCACTAACTTGTGACAAAAATCAAATTTTACATGAACTCACCATACCCCTCACAGAATACCTTGGGGTGTCTTCTTTCCAAAATGGGGTCACATGTGGGGTATTTATACTGTCCTGGCATTTTAGGGGCCCCTAAAGCGTGAGAAGAAGTCTGGAATCCAAATGCGTAAAAATGCCCTGTGAAATCCTAAAGGTACTCATTAGTTTTAGGGCCTTTGCACCCAGGCTGCAAAAAGTGGCACACATGTGGTATCGCCGTACTCAGAGAAATAGGCAATGTGTTTTGGGGTGTATTTTATATATACCCATATTTTGTGTGAAAAATATCTCTGTAAACAACAACTTTTAAAAAATTTTATACAAAGTTGACAATTTACAGAGATATTTCTCTCACCCAACATGGGTATATGTAAAAATACACCCCAAAACACATTGCCCTACTTCTCCTGAGTAAGGCGATACCACATAAGTGAGACTTTGTTGCAGCCTGGGTGCACAAAGGGGCCCAAATTCCAACGAGTACCTTTAGGTTTTACATGGCGGCTCACAATTTAGCCCCGCCCAAAATGCCAGAACAGTAAACACACCCCACAAATGACCCCATTTCGGAAAGTAGACACCCCAAGGTATTCACTGAGGGGCATAGTGAGTCCGTCTGAGATATTTTTTTTTTTTGCCAGAAGTTATCAGAAATTGAAACTTTTTTTTTTTTTCTCAGAAAGTGTCATTTTCCGCTAACTTGTGAAAAAAAATGAAATGATACATGAACTCACCAAGCCCCTCCGCGAATACTTTGGGGTGTCTTCTTTCTAAAATGGTGTGATTTGGGGGGTATTTATACTATCCTGGCATTCTAGCACCTGAAGAAACATGACAGGCGCTCAGAAAGTCAGAGCTGCTTCAAAATGCAGAAATTAACTTTTTTTGCATCATAGTTTGTAAACGCTATAACTTTTACCCAAACCAATAAATATACACTTATTGGACTTTTTTTTATCAAAGACATGTAGAACAATAAATTTAGAGAAAAATTTATATAGAAATGTATTTTTTTTTGAAAAATTTTACAACAGAAAGTGAAAAATGTCATTTTTTTGCAAAAATTTCGGTCATTTTTGATTAATAGCAAAAAAAGTAAAAATGTCAGCAGCAATGAAATACCACCAAATGAAAGCTCTATTAGTGAGAAGAAAAGAAGGTAAAATTCATTTGGGTGGTAAGTTGCATGACGGAGCAATAAACGGTGAAAGTAGTGTAGTGCAGAATTGTAAAAAGTGGCCTGGTCATTAAGGGTGTTTAAGCTAGGGGGGCTGATGGGGTTAAAAATATATTGATATATTTTTCTTTTTTTAGAACAAAATCAAGCCTCATATCACAAGTGGAAATGAATGAGTAGAAGACATCTTCCTTCTGCTTCATCTGTGGGCGCCTGATCAGAACAGTGATATTACCATTTGCTTCTTTTATACATATGATTTTGGACTCAACTGATCCTTTTATGATGTGAACCCATACAAGTATAGAGAGAGGGAGAGGTAATGTTGATTACGGTTTGGTGCCGCGTACCCTGTCATCATAATAGGGATTTGGTGATGATCACTTCAGGTGATACAGCCATATATCCCTCCTCGACTATACCCTCTTTTTTCTGGGAAAACTCACATCACGATAAGAAATTGAGTAAAAATAAACCCTCAAAACATTTCAGTGGTCCAAATGGACCGTGCTGATAGCGCTGTTTCTGATCAGAGCTTGCCCCCTTTTCTATTATATATTCCTTTCATTCTGTTTGATCATACATTCCCTCGATCATTGTGAAGCACTGCCCTATCCCTTGGGACTGTTTGCCTGACGCAGTCGGGGGGACGCCTCCGGGTGGCCCTGGTAACGGTTCACGTGACTAGTCATGTGACTCCGTGAGGGGCTGACGTGGCTCTCCCTGCCCGACGCGCGGCTGATGTCTCTGGAGATCGCCATGACTGCATGCCCGCCTCCCCCATTATCATGTGACTTCTCACGTGACTGAGCGAGCGTAGTGTGTAGCCTAGGCAACGGGACATGCGCAGTGCCGAACAAAAGACGCGGAGAATGGCGCCTTTCCTCTCCACTTGTGATTGTAAGTTTACCGCATCCTATTGGCTGCATTTTAATCACTAATATACACATAGGTGTTTACGATTACCTATTAGCACTACTGCACTTTATTATACACTTTACTGTGGATATTATTATAGCTCAAAGCTTTTTGTATGCACATGGATTTTATATGAAACATTCACTCTCTTCAAACATTGGATTCTGTTTTATATACATATGTTATTGTGGAAAAATTGTTAATTGATCACTAATTAACCCACTATGAATTGTGGGTTTATAAGACTGCTTTGACACCAGTTTGGTATGCTTGATAATGGCTGCAAGGAGCGGCTGAAACGTTGCGTGGGAAAATAAAGTGGATCTTTTACTTGCACCTAACTTGGTGTGCTGCCTCATCTTTGAAAATCTACAATTGGGGACCGCCCGACCAGCGGCCGGAGGAATTGCACCCCTATCCATCATCGCTGTGCTGCTGTCGTGCTTTTGTTTTTATATATATATATATATATATATATATATATATATATATATTTGTTATTTCACATAATAATAGGCAGAATATGTGACAAGGAGAGAAAATGTGAGCATCTGATCAATTTGGGTATTAGGCAAATACAGTACTTTAGCTGCTCACTCAAATTCAAATCATGTTTGATTTGACCAAATCAGTTGACCAATTCGATTCCAGTCCAAATCTATTCTATCCGAATCCAAAGTGCTCTAATTGGCCCAAAATGTGTGTATGACAATCAGGTCTCTGAGGTTCCTCACGTTTTAAAACATTTTATTATTTTCTCTCTCTTTCTCCTCAAAATTTACCTAAATTAAATCACCAAAAATTTGGATTCGGATCCACCTTGAATTTTGTACAAAACTCAGGTTGAATCTGATTATCTCTCATTACTTCTTTCCAATCCTTTGTTATAAAGCAGCACAAACAAAAAAAACAATAACAGCTATTATAGAAGTTACTAGGTTCGAGCAAATCAAGCATTGGATCATAGATCCAAAGGTGATTCATTAAAAAACTTTGTTTGTAATGCTGTTTCCTTGTATAGCATTAAAAAGTATGTATTTGTTCCATTTCTATTTTAACATATTTTTAAATATGCACATGTGCACTTGGCTGAGACAAAATTTTTCTACATGGAGCATCTTCACTTTAATGCTCTACAGAAACTGTTCATAGTGCGTCCTGTGCTAATGAATGGCAGGAAAAGTGTAAGGAGTATTGGTACACCATAGACTTTTTACGGGGCATGGGTGCTAATTGAGGGGGCTCTGAATGCCTCCTCTGGCACTCATGCCATAGGTTCGCCACCACTGTTATATGCTAACCTTTTATGTGGTACAGTGTCAAATGCTTTGGAGAAGTCAAGATATATGATATCCATTAATTCGCCTTGGTCAAGTCTAGAACTTACCTCCTCATAGAAACTGATTAAATTAGTTTGACATGACCGATCCCTCATGAAGCAATGCTGATATGGAGTTGTTTCTTTATTTGTATTGAGTTACTCCAAGATAGCATTTCTAGCAAAAACCTAGAGTTGCTGTTTCTGGGCCATATTTATTTAATCTTAGACAACTGCTTTATCTTCTCTTATCAACTGTAATGAATAATGATTAACATATTGTATTTTGTAACAAAATCAAACCAGACATTTTTATATCATTTGCTTTGATTTTATAATGTAATTTCTTCATTTCTTTTTAATTTCATGGAATTTAGATAGAACTAATAGGTAGCTTGCAATGAAAAAATATATATCGATCATTGCTTTAATAGAACAAAGATGATTTTTAATGAAAATGGAAAATTGCTTTAAGAAATAATAAAATGTAATTCTTAGAAATCAATTCCTATTTTTGCCATCTCATATGATGTCTTTGTTCTTTTCTTTGTTTTCAGTAGAAAAGAAACCAAGGAAAAATGGTACTATAGCATATAGTCAATGTTTGTAATATACTTGTACATGAAAGAAATTTGATTTGTTGTGCCAATGAGCTTCGCAAGCGATACCTGTGCCTTCATGAAAGTCTGAAGCTAACACTAATATGTCAAGAAAACATCCCAAGGGAGCATTGGAAGAGGCAACAAGATTAATTTTATAAAGCTAAATTATATTGTATTGTAAATCTGTGTGCTCTGCACTGACACCATGAGGCAAAAATTTAAATAATTCATAAACATTTTTACTCCACACTGCAACACAATTAAATGTTGTTTGTGAATATGTAACTGTATTCTTTCTGGAGAAATATTTTCAAAAATGAATGAAAATAATAAAATAAAAGAAACAAGAAGAGAAATGAGCCAAAAAATGTACTACTGTATGATGTAATTATAACATCAACATAATCTGTAGCACTCTATTACCACTCTATTTTAGATAATAATACAGCTTTGTTAACATGATTAAACTAATTTTTTTTATATATCATGATTAAAGGGTTTTTTCCTTAAGTTAGATATTGATAGGTCATCAATAGCAGATCGGTCGCGGTCAACCCCTGGCACCCTCACCACTCAGCTGTTTGAGCTGCACTGGTGACAGAAACTATACAGTGTACGGAAAGCTCCATCCACTGCCTAATTTCTGGCAGCTGCATACTGCAGCTCAACTCCATTAGCTTAAATTGGAGTTGAGCTGAAGTACCCTAGCTTTGGAGAGAAACTTGTGGTACAGTCTCCTTCCACTGTTAAACTTTCAGTGCTAGCAAATGCCTAAGGCAGCTGATCATTTGGAGGATCCAGGTGTTGGACCAATCTAATATTGATGGCCTATCCTCAAGAAACCCTTATAATATTTGCTTGACTTAGAAAACTCTTTCCAGATAATGGTGAAATTCTTAATAAATAGAGGGGTGTCCCCTATTAAATTTACTCATTACAAACAGCAAATCTTGCTTTGGAAGTCCTAAAATGCTTGTGTAGAAACTGTATAGCTCTTTGATATCAATAATAACTGTACCTAATGGGCCCGTGTAACTTCATAGGTTGCACGTATGATATGTGACCTATGGTTAACTCCATTGAGAATTACTGCCTCAAGGGACTTTAAATACTTATATTTGAAAGTTTTTACACATTTGTCATACACTTATACATTGGATAGTTCCAAAAGGAAAAAACAATGTCCCATAAATATTGGCCTTATACAAATTACTCAAGATAAATCAGTTAGAACCTCGAGTTTAAAGGGATGTTCCCAACAAAAGATCTATGAACATTTTAAAATAAGTATGGTTCTCAGATTTTGGAGACACAAAATCAAATTATTTTTTTAAAAGGTTTTTATTGTGCAAAAGTAGTAAAACAAAAATACAACGGTCAGCATATTATTTATATGCATGTTGAACCCTGTAAAATCAAAACCCAGAAAACAATGACAGAGCTAACAGTGCATCCCCAAATGTTGACAGTAAAACTCGTTACACCAAAAAGCAGGCCGTCTTATGTCCTACTTGCTTCAGAAGTGGCTTGTTACTTCCTTGAAGAGGATTTTTAGCAGTGTTTTCACCAACAGAAACACACTGTTCACAAACACAGTCAGCTTATTATCCTCTTCAGGACCCTGCCATTTTTCACCTTAAGGAACAGGCCATTTTTTGAAAATCTGATGTGTCAATTTATGTGGTGATAACTTTAAAACGCTTTTACTTATTTAAGCTATTCAAGCTATTCCAAGATTGTTATCTCATGACATATTGTACTTCATGACAGTGGTAAATTTGAGTAAAAATATTTACTTTTTATTTATAATAAAATACCAAAAATTGACCAAACATTTGAGAAAATCGCAATTTTCAAAATTTCAATTTCTCTGCTTTTAAAACAGATAGCGATACCTACTAAAATAGTTATTACTTTACATTTCCCATGTCTACTTCATGTTTGGATCAAGTTGTAAATTACTTTAGGAGGGTACTTTAGGGTGCTTCGAAATTTTGAAGCAAATTTAAGGACCAGTTCAGGTCTGAAGTCAGTTTGTGATGCTTACATAATAGAAACCACCCATAAATGGCCCTATTTTAGAAATTACACCCCTCAAGGTATTCAAAACTGATTTTACAAACTTTCTTAACCCTTTAGGTGTTCCACAAGAATTAAAGGAAAATGTAGATGAGTTTTCAGAATTTTACTATTTTGGCAGATTTTCCATTTTGATCAATTTTTTCCAGTAACAAAGCAAGGGTTAACAGCCAAACAAAACTCAATATTTCTTGCACTGATTGTGTAATATACAGAAACACCCCATGTATGGTCGTAAAATGTTGTATGGGCACATGGCAGGGCGCAGAAGGAAAGAAACTCCATATGGTTTTTGGAGGGCAGATTTTACTGGAATAATATTAAGTTGCCATGTCACATTTGAAGACCCCCTGATGCACCCCTAGAGTAGAAACTCCAAAAAGTGACCCCATTTTGGAAACTACACCCCTCGAGGTATTCAAAACTGATTTTACAAACTTTGTTAACCTTTTAGGTGTTCCACAAGAATTAAAGGAAAATGTAGATTAAATTTTAGATTTCACTGTTTTGGCAGATTTTCCTTTAAAATCCATTTTCTTCTGCTAATAAAGCAAGGGTTGTTGTGGAATCATATATATTAAGTGTATACTTGCTTGTATTACAACTAACAGTTTGCCTGAAAAAATGGCCCCTGAAGCAGCAGCCAACTCCCTTACTAATCATCTTATGATATGATACGTGTCCATTGGACTTTAGTAATGTGACAATGAGATAAAGTAGTTGAGTCATTAAGTTCCCCTTTTATCTGCTATATAAACTCATGTATGACGCGCAATAAATCGGACATCTAGCATTGACTTCTCTGTGACAGTCTGTGTGTGATTTCTCTCGGCGTACGTATGCCTATTATCTAATGCTAATTCGCAGCAGTACATCAACTCAGCCTGACTATTGGGTCAGAACCAGAACATTCTTGGCGCCCAACGTGGGGCCAGATGGATTGGACCTCCTGCTGACGTACCCCCAGAGACTGGACGAGGAGAGAAGAGCCAACGGACACCGGGACCGTCCAGCCCGTAATAAGAAGTGAGAAAATATTCATCTTACCTATTTGTGTCCCTTGGTCTAGTCTATCCACATTCGTTCTAGGGAGGGGTGCACCGGCAGTCTGGGGCATCCTCAGGGGCATGAGAGTAAGAACCCCATTGTATTGATAAGGCTTGATGTACTGTGTTTTATTATTTTTATGTGTGCGGTTGGTTTCTCTGTGAGGAAAGGCATAGACTGACAGAACAACAGAAGGAAGCCTCCCTAAGTGCCTACATTGAGGGGTAGCCCTGGTGTGTGACCCAAAGAAATAGTAGAAGGGAGGGAAATGGCTTTCTGACAACCCAGAGTGTGTTAGTCTCAAGCTCAAGGTGTTTGTTTGTCAGTGTCTGTGCTATCCAAGTATCAGAGACAGTAAGTGAAGGCTCCAGGACGTGTTTTGCAAAATGGGTAACCAAGAAAATGTCCAGAAGGGCTACTATTCGCCTGAACAGTACGTGTTGGACCGGAGAGGAAAATGTCATGTTAAAGTATTAAGCAAGTTAGAAAAAAGTTATGATATTGAAAAAGGTGGTATACTGTGTTCTGCTACGTGGCAGACATTGTTGACTGAAAAGAGAGGCAAATTGCAAGATGACAAGTTGATAGATACAGTCAGGGTGTGGCTGGACTGTAACAGAGAATTTGAACAGACAAAAGGAGATGCAATGTTTGATGAAAAGTCAGGACGCCATTATTATCGGCCTGGCCTAGTCTTAGCGTGGGAACAGCCACCGCCCTATAATGGCACTGCTGAAAAAAAAAGGGGAAGTTGGACTTGTACAGTGTGTGGTCAGCAGAACCCTGCCTCCCATTATATGTGCTTAGCCTGTGGTGCTCCAAGCCCACATGACCACACTCAGCTCCCCAGCACCTCCCTCCAGTCCCGGCCACAGCGCCATCTTGTCCTCAGCCAACGCCCAAGGCTGGACTGTAATTTCTCCCAAATCTGCCCCTTCTGTCATGCCCCGAGTCACTACCATATACCCCATGATAAATCCTGACGGCACCTACATGCCACCCAGTCAACCCATAGTGCCTGCTCATATAATGGTAGGAAGAAGTCGCTCAGGTCAGGAAGATGAGGATGGGGAGGAACATAAAGAACCCACAGGGGAAGAGTAACAGCTGACAGTGGACTATGCAGCTAATGCAACTGACGCAGGACAAACCCCAGTACATGGGATGCCGCCGACTCTTAGAGCTTTCTCTGATATTTTCCCATATAGCCAGGATACAAGAGCAACAAATGACTTTTTCCAAAACCAAATTGAACAGTTGCAAAGAGACTTGCATAACTTAGAACAAGGAAATCTTACAGTTATAAAGGAGGCATTGTTAAATGCCCAACCAATAGGGCCACCTAAGTATGTGTCCTTCACCCCCCAGCAGTTATTCACCATAGTAAATCTCATGCCAGACCCAGATACTCACCCTATGCCCTTTTTCAGAAAATTGTCCCAAGTATATCAAACATATGGGTGTACGTGGTCAGACTTACAAAGTATTGTAGAAAATAAGACTGGTAAATACTCTTCACTTATAATGGATCACATACGCCAACCAGAAATCCCTGGAGCAAACTTTGACACCCGAGACTCAGAATCCGGTGGCCATTTCATTCAACAATTATATAAATGGGCAAAGGACAAATTAGCAGAACAATCCACCACCCTGCAGGATATGGTACAGGATAAAACAGAGTCAGTAGAGAAATTTGTCCAGAGGGTTAAACAAAACTATAAAGATATGGGATTCAGTCCAAATGAACCTGTGCACCTGAGACTTCTGGCTCGATCATTTGTAGATGGCCTTAGGCCAGAACTGAACAAAGCTCTTGTTACCTGCCGCCCAGAATGGAAATCATTAACCTTAGAAATCTTAGAACAAGTTGCAAAAGGGCTGGAGAGCAATACCAAGAAAACCCGCACAGCAGTTATGGCTGTCATGACAGGGGAAGAAAGGGAGGAAAGGCCCCCGCCCCATGTCTGTTATGGGTGCGGCAAGCCAGGGCACATAAAGAGGAAATACCGCTCCAGATATCTGTGGTCAGCAGATCAGGGCCATAGAGGAACTCCTCCTCCATGGCCAGTTCCACCCCAATAGGATATTGGCAAGCCAGTGTTGCTGGGAGGGGACACCCCATGTATGGCAATCTCTGCCCCTCCTGCTTGCCCCGCTCCTCGAATCACCCTCGATGTGGCAGGGAAGGAACTCTCATTCCTTGTAGACACTGGTGCAGCCCGCAGTGTGTTATGTGAGGCTGCCATACTCCCTTCCTGGCTCACAAAAATCCATTTACCCTGCTCTGGTTTAGAAGGGGTCACCCAACACAACCCTGTCACTAAACCTCTCTTGATTAAGTCCCGAAGCCAATTCCCACAATTGCATCTACCCACTGGAGTAGTGTCACAATTTATTGTAAGCCAGACATTAATTTGTTAGGCTCAGATTTTCTCCAGAAAATCCGGGCCAACATTCAATTCAAAGAAGATGGTACAGTTGCCCTCGGTACAGCCCTGTGCCCAGAGGAAACCTGCCTCCTGATGGCATTAACAGCCCAGGCCTCTAAATCACCCGAGCAAGGGGATAAGTTGCAAAGCATTTTGCACCTCATCCCTGATACCCTTTGGGCCAAAGCTCCCCAAGACATTGGGCGTCTCAAGGTCCCGCCAGTCACTGTTACCTTGAAGAATCCCAACATGCTACCATACAAAGCACAATACCCTCTCTCCATTTCCCAGAGAGATGCTATCACTCTCCAGATACAGACTCTTCTTGCAAATGGGGCTATCAAAATTACCACCTACCCATGTAACACGCCCCTATATCCGGTTAAGAAAAAGAGGGAAAAAGGACAGCCTCCTGAGTATCGCATGGTCCAAGACCTCAGAGCAGTCAATGAGGCTACGGTCTTTGAAACCCCTATTGTCCCAAATCCCCATACCTTGCTTGCTAGCATTCCTCCTACGGCCACTACCTTCACAGTCATTGATCTGGCAAATGCCTTTTTCTCTGTCCCATTGCATGATGACTCCAAATTTCTATTTGCTTTGACACTTGATGGAAAACAGTACACCTGGACCGTTTTGCTTCAAGGAGCTCAGAATAGTCCTTCCTGCTTTAGCAAAGCAATGGCATCCATCTTACAACCTTGGCAAGCAGATCACCCAGAGGTGGAACTTTTACAATATGTGGATGATTTGCTCCTTTTTGCTGACTCACACACCACCTTCCTAGACTCATCTACCTCACTTCTCCAATTCTTGGCAGATGCTGGGTGCAAAGTTTCATGTTCCAAATTACAGTTGTGTCTTCCCAAAGTTGTTTTCCTAGGCCACTGCATCTCACAAGGCAGTAAGCATCTTACGGATACCAGAAAGAAAGCAGTCTCAGACATCCCACTCCCAGACATTCCTCATCAACTACAAACCTTTCTGGGACTTATTTCTTACTGTAGGCCGTGGATTTCTGATGCATCAGTCCTGATGCAGCCCCTGTATGACTGCATACCCCGTGTTGCTACTGTTCCTTACCAAATGACTGGAGAGGCCATAGAAGCATTCAAAACTCTCAAAGAAGCCATTATCACTGCCCCAGCTCTTGGCATCCCTAACTACAAACTTCCCTTCCACCTTTATGTCATGGAACTTCAGGGTCATTCTACAGGAGTTCTCACCCAGAGCCATGGGGGTCGTAATAGACCTCTAGGCTACTTTTCAAAAAGTCTTGACCCTGTAGCCAGAGCCACCCCTTCATGTGTCAGCTCCGTTCATGCTGCTAGTTCCCTTCTGAACGCCAGCTCTGACATTGTCCTAGGACACCCCCTCACCATCATGGCTCCCCATGACATCTCGGCTATCCTTCAACAGACACAACCTAAACACCTCACTGCACAATGCCACCTCAGGCTTCAGTGTAGTCTGCTTCTACGAGATAATGTCACCATCCAGAGATGAAACATCCTCAACCCGGCTGCACTCCTTCCTCTCCCAAGGGGGAGTATACTGCAGAAAGAGATTCTGTGGATTTTATTGATTTACAAGCAGAAGAGGATCTCCAGGAAGAAGAATTATGGACAGCTACTGACATTCCTAACGAGGAACCAGATCATGATTGCATTACAATGATGGAAGCTGAAGTGGGAACACCACCATCAATACAAGACACTCCTTTGCAAAACCCACATTGGACACTCTTTGTGGACGGTTCAAGGTATGCCGATGACAAAGGGAAATTCCATACAGGCATGGCAGTTACTAGTGAGTATGAAGTGCTGTGTGCAAGGCAATTGCGCCCAGACCAGTCAGCACAAGAGGCTGAAGTCATAACCCTTACTGAGGCCTGCCTCATAGCAAAAGACTCCACTGCCAACATCTATACAGACTCCAGATATGCCTTTGGAGTAGTTCATGACTTTGGAATAATATGGAAAGCCAGGGATTACATTACAGCTGCAGGAACTCCAATTAAACATGCTTCAGCAGTAGAGGCTTTAATGGCTGCAGTACTCCTGCCCACCAAAGTGGCAGTAATCAAAGTAAAGGCGCATACCCGTGCTGACACACCAGAAGCCAAAGGTAATGCTCTGGCTGACCAAGCAGCCAAAAAGGCAGCAATGGAAGAGGAAAGAGCACAGCCAGATAAAATCATGCTGGCACAAGAGGATCTCAAACAAACAGAAACAGATGCAGAAGCAAGCCACTCGCTCAGAGAAGGAAACCTGAAGGAGTCAGCCCTTGAAGAAGAATCCGGACTTTGGACACAAAGGAAGAAAGTGTGCTTGCCCAGAGCACTCTATCCCTTAATTGCCTCTGTGGCCCATGGACCCACTTACAAATCCAAGACAATAATGAAAGAGCTCATTGATAAAATATGGGTAACCCCAGGAATAACCCCTGTTCTGGTGAAATATGTCCAGTCATGTCTAATCTGTGCCCAATGCAATCCCGGTAGGACTGAGCCCACGCCCAAAATATGCCTCCCAAAAGCCTGATACCCCTTCAAGAGGATCCAGATCGATCATATCGAGATGCCAATGTGCCAAGGGTTTCAATACGTGTTAGTAGTGGTAGACATGTTCTCTGGGTGGCCAGAAGTCTACCCCATCAGGAATCAGACAGCAACAACTACCGCTAAGAAATTGATACAGGAAACTGTCTGTAGGTACGGGGTACCTGAGGTCATTGAGAGTGATCAGGGCAAAGCATTCACTGCTAACCTAACCCAAGAGGTCTGGAAGATGGTGGGGTCACACCTGGCGTTCCACACCCCCTACAGACCCCAAAGTAGCGGCAAGGTTGAAAGACTGAACGGGGTATTGAAGTCAAAAATGCTGAAAATGACTAGGGAGACAGGGCTTAACTGGGTCCAGTGTTTACCAATAGCACTCTTTGCAGTCAGGCACACTCCCAAACCTCCCCACAAGCTGACTCCACATGAGATATCGTTTGGGTCAGGACCCCGGATGGGGCTGTACTTCCCACAACAATTGCATTATGAATCCATTGCAAAGTATGTGATAGCTTTGAGCAAACAGTTATCTAACATCCATGCACAATTATGTTCTTCCATTCCAGATCCTGACTCCCTAGAAGTAAGCCACACTCTGAAACCAGGAGAGTGGGTGGTGGTCAAGAAACACGTCAGAAGTACCCTGGAACCACGCTTCGAGGGGCCTTACCAAGTACTACTGACCACTCCGACTTCCGTAAAGCTCGAAGGAAGATCCACCTGGATCCACGCCTCCCACTGCAAAAGAATAAGGCACCCGCCAGATCCAGAGCTAATAAAATGAGTTTCCTTTGTCTGTTAGCACTACTAACACTCACAGGTGCACACATACCTTCCCCAGAAAAGGATGACGGGTGGGAAAATAAGTTTGTCATACATTATCAGATGTTGTAGGAGGGCCTGAAGGAAGGTGACTCTGACTCCACCTCTTCACTAAAAGATTGTTGGATATGTACACATGGCCCAGTAAATGCTAGAGCTATGCCTTACTTAGCTGTGCCCCTAACCCTCCTAGAGTTAAAAGAGCTGGCAGGATCAGCTATCTTCCTTTCAGGTATAGAAGAGGTCAATCCTAAAGATGGCAACAGGAAAGCTTCCCTAACCGTAGTAGCATGGGATGGGTCCCCATGGCTAATGATAAACAGATCAGGACCCTCAGCTGAGTATAGCAATATGCCCAGGAATGACTACATGTGGAGCAATGTATCCTGCTTTCCAAATTGGACCCACTGTCACTGTCTACAAGTGCAGACCCAAGGTATGGTTTTTAGTCCCCATAACAAATCAGGCTGTAATGATTCCAACCCGGACAGTCCAGTGCAGAGCATTGGTATATATGCTGGAGCAGGTGGTGATCTCGCCTGCACCCGCCGCACTATAAGTGACCTGATAACAGGTATAACTAGTAACACCACAGAGGGTCAAAAATAGGGTATGAGACTAGCAGAAGGTGCCTTATTAGCCAAATTAATCACTAGTTTGTTCAATAGTACAGTGGTCTCTATCCCAGAGAACATATACATGGTATGTGGACACAAAGCATATAAATGGCTCCCTGCAAATGTCAATGGTTTATGTACAATTGCTAGGCTCACGCCAGCCACCTTTATACTGCCTTATGAAAAGCTAAATGTCAATGCTATCCCTAAACACACCTTATACAAGAGAGCTGTAGATGTCAATCCTAGACCAAATGGAAAACTCCATCTTGTGGAAATGAGTGTTGCTAGCAAAGTCATTAGCGCCCTGTTTATCTATCCCATGATTATGCAAATGTATGACAAACTGGTAATGGCCACTGACTACCTAGATGATCAGATTTGGGAGATAATGAAACTGATGAACACAACTAATATTGTCCAGAACCAGCTCATCATAGTCACTAATCAACACACTCTGGTATTAGACTACTTGACTGCAAAGGAAGGAGGTATGTGACAGATAGTAGGTAGAGATGGCCCGAACTATCCGCCGGTGAACAGTTCCCGGCGAACATAGCTTGTTCGCGTTCGCCTCAACGGGCAAACACATGCGATGTTCGGTCCGTCCCCTATACATCATCATTGAGCAAACTTTGACCCTGTACCTCACAGTCAGCAGACACATTCCAGCCAATCAGCAGCATACCCTCCCTCCCAGACCCTCCCATCTCCTGAACAGCATCCATTTTAGATTCATTCGGAATTTGCAGTCTTAGTGAGAGGAGGGAGAGTGTAGCTGCTGCTGATTTAATAGGGAAATCGATAGCTAGGCTAGTGAATTCAGTGTCCACTCCAGTCCTGAAAGACTCATCTGATCTCTGCTGTAAGGACAGCGTCCTGACAGCACCCCAAAAAGCCCTTTTTAGGGCTGCAACATTAGTCTGCTTTTTTTTTGCTCCATATACATATTGCAGTTGCCTGGCCTGCCTGTGTGTGAGGAGCTGCAGGCCCACAGACTGTAGTGTGCCCACTGCCAGTGCCCACCCCTGTCATCCCATGTGGCACAGGACTTTGCTTCAAAAAAAGGCATTTAATTTTTACACTTTAATCTAAGGTTAGTTGCCTGCCAGTGTGTGTCAGGCTGACCTCCACTGACTGTAGTGTGCCCACTGCCAGTGCCCACCACTCATACCAGCTGGCACAGGACTTTGCATAAAAAAGGCATTTCATTTTTGCACTTTAGTGTAATTTCAGCTGCTTGCCTGCTGCTAGTGTGTATCAGGCCGACCTCAACTGACTGTAGTGTGCCCACTGCCAGTGCCCACTCCTGTCATCCCGTGTGGCACAGGACTTTGAATCAAAAAAAGGCATTTAATTTTTACACTTTAATCTAAGGTTAGTTGCCTGCCAGTGTGTGTCAGGCTGACTTCCACTCACTGTAGTGTGCCCACTGCCAGTGCCCACCACTCATACCGGCTGGCACAGGACTTTGCATAAAAAAAGGCATTTAATTTTTACACTTTAGTGTAATTTCAGCTGCTTGCCTGCTGCTAGTGTGTGTCAGGCCGACTTCCACTGACTGTAGTGTGCCCACTGCCAGTGCCCACCCCTGTCATCCCGTGTGGCAAAGGACTTTGCATCAAAAAAAGGCATTTAATTTTTACACTTTAGTGTAATTTCAGTTGCTTGCTTGCTGCTAGTGTGTGTCAGGCCGACTTCCACTGACTGTAGTGTGCCCACTGCCAGTGCCCACCCCTGTCATCCAGTGTGGCACAGTACTTTGCATCAAAAAAAGGCATTTCATTTTTACACTTTAGTGTAATTTCAGTTGCTTGCCTGCTGCTAGTGTGTGTCAGGCCGGCTTCCACTGACTGTAGTGTGCCCACTGCCAGTGCCAACCACTAATACCGGGTGGCACTGTAGCTTGCCGATAAATAAGGCATTTAATTTTTAGACAGTAGTCTAAATTCAGTTGCTTGCCTGCTGCCAGTGTGTGTCAGGCCCACTTCCACTGACTGTAGTGTGCCCAATGCCAGTGCCAACCATTGATACCGGGTGGCACAGTAGCTTTGCCGATAAATAAGGCATTTAATTTTTAGACAGTAGTCTAAATTCAGTTGCTTGCCTGCTGCCAGTGTGTGTCAGGCCACTTCCACAGACTGTAGTGTGCCCACTGCCAGTGCCAACCACTGATCACCAGGTGGCACAGTAGCTTTGCCGATCAAATAAGGCATTTCATTTTTACACTTTAGTGTAATTTCAGTTGCTTGCCTGCTGCCAGTGTGTGTCAGGCCCGCTTCCACTGACTGTAGTGTGCCCACTGCCAGTGCCAACCACTAATACTGGGTGGCACTGTAGCTTGCCGATAAATAAGGCATTTAATTTTTAGACAGTAGTCTAAATTCAGTTGCTTGCCTGCTGCCAGTGTGTGTCAGGCCCACTTCCACTGACTGTAGTGTGCCCAATGCCAGTGCCAACCATTGATACCGGGTGGCACAGTAGCTTGCCGATAAATAAGGCATTTAATTTTTAGACAGTAGTCTAAATTCAGTTGCTTGCCTGCTGCCAGTGTGTGTCAGGCCCACTTCCACAGACTGTAGTGTGCCCACTGCCAGTGCCAACCACTGATACCGGGTGGCACAGTAGCTTGCCGATAAATAAGGCATTTCATTTTTAGACAGTAGTCTACTTTCAGTTGCTTGCCTGCTGCCAGTGTGTGTCAGGCCCACTTCCACTGACTGTAGTGTGCCCACTGCCAGTGCCAACCACTGATACCGGGTGGCACAGTAGCTTCGCCGATAAATAAGGCATTTAATTTTTAGACAGTAGTCTAAATTCAGTTGCTTGCCTGCTGCCAGTGTGTGTCAGGCCCACTTCCACAGACTGTAGTGTGCCCACTGCCAGTGCCAACCACTGATACCGGGTGGCACAGTAGCTTGCCGATAAATAAGGCATTTCATTTTTAGACAGTCTAATTTCAGTTGCTTGCCTGCTGCCAGTGTGTGTCAGGCCCACTTCCACAGACTGTAGTGTGCCCACTGCCAGTGCCAACCACTGTTACCGGGTGGCACAGTAGCTTGCCGATAAATAAGGCATTTAATTTTTAGACAGTAGTCTAAATTCAGTTGCTTGCCTGCTGCCAGTGTGTGTCAGGCCCACCTCCACAGACTGTAGTGTGCCCACTGCCAGTGCCCACCACTGATACCGGGTGGCACAGTACCTAGCACGCGTAGTACCACTTATCTAAAAAAAAATGACAGGCAGAGGCAGGCCACCCCGCAGAGGCCGTCGTGGTTGTGGTGCTGTGATTTCCACTGTCCCTGGAATAATGCCCAGTGTTCAGAGGCCACGTACCCTGAACCCGAAAAATTCTGAGGACGTAGTTGACTGGCTTAGACAGGACACCCAATCTTCAACAGCTTCCGCTAAGAACCTTGACGCACCATCCTCCTGCAGCTCAGCTTCGGTCACCTGCCTCAAGTTACCACGCACCCGCCCGCCGCCACCACCACCACTACCACCACAGCCACCACAGCCGCTTCACTTGATCCGTCAGAGGAGTTATTTACACATCAGTTGGATGCAATTAGTGATGCGCAACCATTATTGCCAGATGATGTAGATTACGGGGATATGTCTCAGTCAGTCAGGATTACACACATGGACGTACAGTGTGATGATGATGATGTTGTACCCGCTGCTGCTTCCTTTGCTGAGGTGTCAGATACAAGTGAAGCGGTTGATGATGACGATGTGTCCACGGATGCCACGTGGGTGCCTGCTCGAAGAGAAGAAGAGGGGGAAAGTTCAGAAGGGGAGACAGAGAGAATGAGGAGACGAGTTGGATTTAGATATACTTTTTCTGACAATCAGGAAATTAACACAGGTACTTGCGCTGCTGCAGGCTCCTCTAATGCTGTGGGTCTAGCATCCAAATCAAACGTTCAAAAGAAAATTGGAACCGCGCTGCTTTTAAAATCGCTTCTCAAAATATCCGCACGTTTTGGATCCTTTCCTGGTGTGAGACTTCCAGCGTCCTGGACACCGAACACAAAACTCCCGTCTCCAGTTAGGCTGAAATGAAAATACACATCGTGCAACACCTTTTTGATAAAAACACTCAAGGTTATTTATTGCACTTACAGGATTTCAGAAGTTAAAAGGCATGTCATCAATTATAAAATCATCATTGCTCGACCCGCGTTTCGCTGACCGGAGCTTCGTCTGGGGCAAAAATCTACCTCATATCCGGGGTGGTGCTTTTTATACACACCCCGTGCATAATCACATACTTCCTTACACATACATTACACCTTCATTTGATCATCACCTTTGTGGTCTCCTTAATTCTAACAGGATCCGACCAGATAGCCCACATTCAAAATCTCTGTTTTCTTTCATAAGTAGATCGCACACCACTACTATCCTTCATTCATAAATCTCAGATAAACATCATCACCTGGTGTCCACCCCCCCCTGCTACATCATAGTCACATGTTGTTACTGACCATTCACAAAGAGCATAATAGATCCTTATTTCACCAAGCAGGGTTTTAAATCGAATTCAATATTAAGTCCCCCTGGCTGCAGTGTTCCCAGATTATAAATCCATTGCACCTCCTTATGTTTAATCTGAGACGTCGCATCACCTCCGCGCCAGTGCGGGCGGACACTTTATACCCCTACAAATCTTAACCCCTTCGGGTTTTTGTTGTGCTGCATCTTAAAATGGGTTGGTTTAGACGAGTTGGAAGCAGGGCGAGGTCGTCGCAAGGAGTTAGTGGCACAGTCAGACAGCATGTATCGGCACCTGGGGTCAGCCAGACAGCACGCCAGTCAACGCCAGTCAGCAGTGTGGCATTTTTTTTGTGTGTCTGCCTCTGATAACAGCAATGCCATTTGCAACCTGTGCCAAAAGAAACGTGGGAACGAGTCGTGAGAAGTCCAACACCCACCTTGGTACAACTGCTTTGCGAAGGCACATGATCTCACATCACAAACGCCTATGGGATCAACACATGAGTACAAGCAGCACACAAACTCAAAGCCACCATGCTCCTCCTGGTCCAGCATCTTCAGCCACGTCAACCACTGCTGTCCTCCCTGCCCCCTCTCAACCACACGCCACTCCATCTCTCACCTTCAGCAGTTCCTGCTCATCTGCCCACAGTCAGGTGTCTGTCAAGGACATGTTTGAGCGTAAAAAGCCAATGTCACAGAATCACCCCCTTGCCCGGCGACTGACAGCTGGCTTAACGGAACTCTTAGCCCGCCAGCTTTTACCATACCAGCTGGTAGAGTCTGAGGCCTTCAAAAAATTTGTCGCTATTGGGACACCACAGTGGAAGGTACCCGGACAAATTTTTTTTTCAAAAAAGGCAATCCCAAACCTCTACCATGTCATTGAAAAGGAAGTCATGGCATCTCTGGCATACAGTGTTGGGGCAAGGGTCCATCTGACCACTGATACCTGGTCTACAAAGCACGGTCAGGGCAGGTATTTCACGTATACTGCGCATTGGGTCAACCTGCTGACGGCTGACAAGCATGGAATGCGTGGCTCCGCAGCGGAGTTGGTGACACCACCACGACTTGCAGGCAGACCTACTGCCATCTCCTCTACTCCTACTCCATCCTCTTTGATATCCTCCTCGGCTGAGTCCTTTTCTGCTGCGGCGTCTGGCTGCACATCAACTGAATCCCCTCAGCTCCCCAGGGGTTATTCCACATCCCGGATACGACAGTGTCACGCTGTCTTGGGGTTGACTTGCCTGAAAGCAGAGATCCACACACCACCAGCACTCCTGTCCACCCTGAACGCACAGGTGGATCAGTGGCTGACCCCGCACCAACTGGAGATCGGCAAAGTGGTGTGTGACAATGGAAGCATTCTGTTGGCGGCATTAAATTTGGGCAAGTTGTCACATGTGCCGTGCATGGCACATGTGTTGAATCTCATCGTACAACGTTTTGTGTCTAAGTACCCAGGCTTACACGACGTCCTCAAGCAGGCCAGGAAGGTGTGTGGCCATTTCAGGCGTTCCTACACGGCCATGGCGCACTTTTCCGATATTCAGCAGCAAAACAACATGCCAGTGAGGCGCTTGATATGCGACAGCCCGACACGTTGGAATTCAACACTCCTAATGTTCGACCGCCTGCTCCAACAAGAAAAAGCCGTCAACGAGTATTTGTATGACCGGGGTGCTAGGACAGCCTCTGCGGAGCTGGGAATCTTTTTGTCACGTTACTGGACACTCATGCGCAATGCCTGTAGGCTCATGCGTCCTTTTGAGGAGGTGGCAAACCTAGTCAGTCGCACAGAAGGCACCATCAGCGACCTCATCCCATTTGTTTTCTTCCTGGAGCGTGCCCTGCGAAGAGTTCTGGATCAGGCTGTAGATGAGCTTGAAGAGGAAGAGGAAGAGTTGTGGTCACCATCACCACCAGAAACAGCATTGTCATCATCGCTTGCCGGACCTGCAGCAATGCTGGAAGAGGAGTATGAGGAAGAGGAGTCAGAGGAGGAATGTGGCGGCTTTGAGGAGGAGGAAGACCAACCACAGCAGGCACCCCAGGGTGCTCGTTGTTGTCACCTATCTGGGACCCATGGTGTTGTACGTGGCTGGGGGGAAGAACAGACCGTCAATGACATCAGTGAGGACGAGGAACGGGAAATGAGTAGCTCTGCATCCAACCTTGTTCAAATGGGGTCTTTCATGCTGTCATGTCTGTTGAGGGACCCACGTATAAAAAGGATGAAGGAGAACGATTTGTACTGGGTGGCCACGCTACTAGACCCCCGGTATAAGCAGAAAGCGGCAGAAATGTTACCAAATTACCGAAAGTCGGAAAGGATGCAGCAGTTCAAAACCAAACTAAAAAATATGCTTTACACAGCTTATAAGGGGGATGTCACAGCACAACGGGAATCTAACAGGGGAAGAGGTGAGTGTAATCCTCCTCCTACCATGGCGGCAAGGACTGGACGATTTACAGATGTGTTGTTGATGGAGGACATGCAGAGCTTTTTCAATCCTACTCATCGCCACAGCCCTTCGGGATCCAGCCTTAGAGAACGACTCGACCGACAGGTAGCAGACTACCTCGCCTTAGCAGCAGATATCGACACTCTGAGGAGCAATGAACCCCTTCACTACTGGGTGTGCAGGCTTGACCTTTGGCCTGAGCTATCCCAGTTTGCGATAGAACTTCTGGCCTGCCCTGCTTCAAGTGTCCTGTCAGAAAGGACCTTCAGTGCAGCAGGAGGCATTGTCACTGACAAGAGAAGTCGTCTCGGTCAAAAAAGTGTTGATTACCTCACCTTCATAAAGATGAATGAGGCATGGATCCCGAAGGGACTGACAGTGGGGGATACGTTTGACTAACAAAAGGCCTGATTACATGCCTTGGCCTCAAAATGGTCCCCACGCTGCTGTATTTAATGTCTGCATACCGGATGACTTTTGTGAATTCTCCACCACCAACTAGGGTTCAAGCCGCAATGTTTTAGTCACTTTTCTGCCTGAAAAACATCAATTTTTCTGGCCACTGCTACAATAGCGGCTGCAACAATGCCATTATTTTTCAGGCATGTGTACATGCCTAATTTTTCTGTCCTATGGTGCAGCACTGTGGCTGCAAAAACAAACCAAAAAAAAAAGGCACATACAAGTGTCAATTCCCCTTCGTGATCGTTACCTTGTTGTGGTGAAGGGGCTTGCGTATCACAATGAAGCAATCATCACCTCTATGAGTGTGTTGGCAATGTTGCCACACCCCAGATGATAAGGCCGTTGGTTCATTATGGTCAGACCAAAAGCGATCGGACGGCTGGATAATATTTCATAGAAAAAACATTAATTTACCTTTTTTTTTTATATGTTGTATGGGTTTTTAATACATAAAATAAAAAAATCATAATAAAGTCTCTTAATAGTTTATTAGAAATGATGCAGACAATTAAAGAATCCCCATCAATTCCAATACAAAGCAAGTACAGAGCTCAGAACTAAATTATTTCATGATGTCGTAATGGTTCGCTAATTCGACAATGGTTAATCAATTCGACCGGATAGGGTACGTAACAGGGATTAAACTGATAGGAATAGTAATAGTTAAGACACCACTCATATAGGGTGTCACAGCACATTGCTCTGTGCACGCGCAGTGCCCCAATTTGGGAGTAAGAGGACCGACCAAGCTGCTTTTTCCATCTCCCGGTTCCTCAAATCAATTCAGTTTGGTTTATGAGAGTTTGGTCTGTCACTGTGAAGGCAGTCAAAGGTACCCGGCCTAAATTTTTTTACAAAAGGCAATCCCTGATATGGGATGTAACAGGGATTAAACTGATGAGACTAGTACTACAAAAAATACCACTCATATCGGGTGTGACAGTAAATTGCACGGCGCAGACGAAGTGACTGTGGATTAAAACAGAGTGGAGGGAGCCAGCGTTTTTTTAACCATCTCCCCGTTCGAAAAATCAATTCAATAAATGGCCCCCAGATTGGGGACGTTAAAGGGATTAAACTGATGAGAATAGTACTACAGAAAATACCACTCATATCGGGTGTGACAGTAAATTGCACGGCGCAGACGCAGTCACCGTGGTTTAAAACAGAGTGGAGGGAGCCAGCGTTTTTTTAACCATCTCCCCGTTCGAAAAATGTATTCAATAAATTGCCCCCAGATTGGGGAGTCGGGGACGTTAGAGGGATTAAACTGATGAGAATAGTACTACGGAAAATAACACTCATATCGGGTGTGACAGTAAATTGCACGGCGCAGATGCAGTGACCGTGGATAAAAACAAAGGGGAGGGAGCCAGAGTTTTTTTTAACCATCTCCCCGTTCAAAAAATCAATTCAATTCCCCTTTCGGAGACCCTTGGTGTTGTACGTGGCTGGGTGGAGGAAGAAACCTTCAATGACATCACCGGAACGTGGCTAGCTTGGTATCCAACCTTGTGCAAATGGGGAGTTTGCGGTTGTGCAAATGAACTGTTTGCGGTTGTTTGCGGTGCATTAAAAGGGGAGTTTGGTCTGTCAATGTCTGTAAAGTGGGTGTAACCCTTACACTACCTGATCGATACAACATCATATCTGATCGTATACACACACTGGATGTTTTAAAGCATGTTATTCCAAACAATTTAGCAATGTTAGTTGATTTATGCCCTTTATGGATTAAAACCCGACTCTGCGTCCACTACGTAATTTTCCATGGGAGTTTTGCCATAGATCCCCCTCCGGCATGCCACAGTCCAGGTGTTAGACCCCTTGAAACAACTTTTCCATCACTATTGTGGCCAGAAAGAGTCCCTGTGGGTTTTAAAATTCGCCTGCCAATTGAAGTCTATGGCGGTTCGCCCGGTTCGCCCGTTCGCAAGCATTTGCGGAAGTTCGCGTTCGCTGTTCGCGAACGGAAAATTTTATGTTCGCGACATCACTAATAGTAGGCACTGCATGCTGCCATTATATTGAGCCACAAGGTAATCTACAAGTGAAAGCGGGTTTAGAAAAAATAAGTGAGATACGTGATCAATGGTTAGAGGCTCATAAAGCAGATAAATCAACATGGTGGTCTGACACTTTCTCATTCCTTAATCCCAGTAACTGGTTCAAGGGAATTGGGGGATGGCTAATGGGAATAATTCAGGGGATATTGCAGATAGCCCTAATATTATTGATAAGTTACATACTGATCAAATTTGTTGTTTCTTGCATTAACCGTATCACCAAGAGGAAGAAGACTGTTAAAGAACCCATAATGCTCCTCTATGAGCACATGGCTAGTACAGTAGATGTGGATGTAATCCCTTTAGTCCCAACACCTCCGCCTTCTCCAACTCCAGCTGATGAAGCTCCTCCACCAAGGACTGAAGACCCAAGAAATGAGAACTAGGGACAGATGAATCCCAGGGTATTATCAAGAGTCCGCTTAACCGGGAGCCTATCCACAAGGGATAGGTTGTCGGCTTGTCGCCACTGTCGGTGAAGAGGATACGAATGGTATTCACTGTGGATTTGTTAGGTTCATGGAAAGTCTACAATCAAGTCTACAAGGGGGGACTGTTGTGGAATCATATATATTAAGTGTATACTTGCTTGTATTATAACTAACAGTTTGCCTGACAAAATGGCCCCTGAAGCAGCAGCCAACTCCCTTACTAATCATCTTATGATAATAATGACTTCAGCTATTCTGATGTGATACGTGTCCATTGGACTTTAGTAATGTGACAATGAGATAAAGTAGTTGAGTCATTAAGTTCCCCTTTTATCTGCTATATAAACTCATGTATGACGCGCAATAAATCGGACATCTAGCATTGACTTCTCTGTGACAGTCTATGTGTGATTTCTCTCGGCGTACGTATGCCTATTATCTAATACTAATTCGGAGCAGTACATCAACTCAGCCTGACTATTGGGTCAGAACCAGAACAGGGTTAACAGCCAAACAAAACTCAATATTTATTACCCTGATTCTGTAGTTTATAGAAACACCCCATATGTGGTCGTAAACTGCTGTGCGGGCACACAGCAGGGTGCAGAAGGAAAAGAACGCCATATTGTTTTTGGTGGCCAGAAATCACTGTGATAATTTTAAGTTCCCATGTCATATTTGAAGACCCCCTGATGCACCCCTAGAGTAGAAACTCCAAAAAAAGAACCCATTTTGGAAGCTACAGGAAAAAGTGGCAGTTTTATTGGTACTATTTTTGGGTACATATGATCATTTTCATTTGCATTTATTCTTATTTACAATATTCACCTGACAGGTTAAATCATTTGGGACTTTTATAGAGCAGGTTGTTACAGCATTGTTGAAAAACAATAATTTTTTAGTGTCTCCATATTCTGAAAGCTATAGTTTATTTTTATTTTTTGGGTGACTGTCTTATGAAGGGGATAATTTTTTTCAGTATGAGATGATGGTTTAATTGGTACTATTTTAGGGTGCACTGACGTTTTGATTGCTTGGTATTACACTTTTTGTGATGTAAGGTGACAAAAATGGCTTATTTGACACACTTTATTTTTATTTTTTTACAGCATTCACCTGAGGGGTTAGGTCATGTGATATTTTTATACAGCAGGTTCTTATGGACGCTGCGATACAAAATATGTATACTTTTTTAATTTATTTAAGTTTTACACAATAACAGCATTTTTTAAACAAAATAAATCATGTTTAGTGTCTCTATATTCTGAGAGCCATAGTTTTTTGTTTTTTTTTGGGTGATTGTCTTAGCTAGGTTCTCATTTTTTGTGGGATGACATGATTTGACTACTATGATTTTGGGGTGTATGTGACTTTTTAATCGCTTGGTATTACACTTTTTGTGAAGTGAGGTGACAAAAAATTGATTTTTTGACACTTTTTATTTTTTACGGTGTTCACCTGAGGAGTTAGGTCATATGATACTTTTATAGAGCAGGTCATTACAGACGTGGCAATACTTAATATGTGTATTTTTTAAATTTAAGTTTTACACAATAATATAATTTTTTAAACAAAAAATCATGTTTTAGTGTCTCCGTAGTCTGAGAGCCATAGTTTTTTTATTTTTTGGGCGATTGCCTTAGGTAGGTTATCATTTTTGTGGGATGAATTGACCATTTGATTGGCATTATTTTGAGGTGCATATGACTTTTTGATCGCTTGCTATTACACTTTTTGTGATGTAATGTGACAAAAAGATGGCTTTTTTGCTGTCGTTTTTTTTTTTTTTTTTTTTACGGTGCTTACTTTAGGGATTAGGTCATGTGATATTTTTATAGAGTAGGTTGTTACGGATGTGGCAATACATTATATGTCTACTTTTCATTAATTTAAGTTTTACACAATAATATTTTTTAAACAAAAAACAAATCAAGTTTTAGTGTCTCTATAGTCTGAGAGCCATAGTTTTTTTTATTTTTGGGGCGATTGTCTTAGGTAGGGTATCATTTTTTCAGGATGAGATGAGGATTTGATTGGCACTAATTTGGGGTGCATATGACTTTTTGATCGCTTTCTATTGCACTTTTTGTGATGTAAGGTGACAAAAATTGCTTTTTTTTTAAACCATTTTTATTCTATCTTTTCTTTACAGTGTTCATCTGAGGGGTTAGGTCATGTGGTATTTTTATAGAGCAGGTTGTTACAGATGCGGCAATACCTAATATGTCTACTTATTTTTTTTTTTTACATTTAACACAATAAATGCATTTTTGAACCAAAAAAAAAAATGTTTTAGTGTTTAGAGAACCAGTTGTTTTTTTGGCAATTGTCTTAGTTAGGGTCTCCTTTTTTGCGGGATGAGGTGACGGTAAGATTTGCGCATTTTTGATCGCTTGGTGTTGCACTTTTAGTGATGTAAGGTGACAAAAAATTGATTTTTTAGCACAGTTGTTACTTTATTTTTTGGACGGTGTTCATCTGAAGGGTTAGGTCATGTGATATTTTTATAGAGCCGGTCGATACGGACGCAGCGATACTTAATATGTCTTCTTTTTTCCCCCCTATTTTTTACAATTCTATTTTTACTTTATTTTGGGAAAAGGTCACTTTTTTACTCAAAACTTTTAAGTTTTTTGTAAAATTTAATTATTTTAACTTCTTTTTTTACTTTATTTTTTGTCCCACTCTGGGACTTCAACTTTTGTGGGTCTGATCCCCTTTACAATGCATCACAATACTTCTGTATTGTAATGTATTGGCTGTAAGTGTATTACACACTGTAATACACTTACAGCCTGCTCTCTGTAAGATCCAGGGGGTTGGATCTCACAGGTTCTCATGGAAGGCAGCCACAATGCCTAAGGAAGGCATTGGGCTGCTTTTCCTTCCATTGGGTCCCCGTCATAGCAGCACAGGGACCCGATGGCCACTCCGCACCCAGCACGATTCTGCACGTGCCATGGTCAGCGCTGTCCGTGGCAGTTAGAGGGTTAATGTGCCACTATCTGTGTTTTCACTGATGCCGGCGCATACAGCAGAAGTCCGTCTATCAGTGACTGCCAGACCCCTACCACTGATCGGGCGAGCGCAGCTCCTGCACCCGCCCGATCAGCATGACGTACTGGTCTTTAATTCCCAGCCAGTTATAACGTACATGTATGTCATGGATACTTAAGAGGTTAATTTGTTTATATTTTATTTATTTATTTTTTGCAAGAGGGACAGTGTGAACATACTCTCAGGGGTTAAAGGGTTTTTATATCATGAGACATGAATTTTGTTTTTGTTGCCTTAATTTAAAATTTTTCTAATGCTATTTAGTCTTTGATACTTTGATATTATGTGTCTTAAATCTGTTCTTTTTTATTGTGTTCAATTTGTGTTTATAGCACAATCCTTTCAACATTATGCTACAGTGTGCATTTTGTTTTTTAATTATGTGAACTACATCAAGGTTTAACTTACAGTTACCATTCCTGCCAGAGAAACTCTGATTAGAGATAATCTCTGAGGAGAAAACATAATGTCTATGTCACCAGTAAAGATGCAGATTTATGTGCTATTGAAAAAAGTGACCCTGAACATGTAATAGGTAGTTTCAGAGGTGAAGTATAATTCCTAGGAGAACTTTCCAAGGACATAACACAGAGCAAATTAATCACTTTCTAGATAGCTTTTATTAATACTTTTGTAGTGGTTTTTTTTTTAGCATCTGTTCCCAAATTGCCTGAAATAGATGCATGTGTTCATTTTAATGCAAGAACACTAACTTACCATTATCAAGAGGAAATTGTGCATGCTAACCAAATGTGAAACATGAACATTCACTAATTGAAGCAATACACACTTCACTGTTTTTACACAGTCATGTTGAGTGGAATTATAACACAATTTCCTGAACCAGTCATGATAAAAAGAATAAGACCAGATGGCAATCACTGACTGATTTTACAGAAATAGGCACATTTTCCTCGTAATTGGAGAAGATATATATTACCGTTTGTGCAATGGAAAGCACAGGCAAGTGATTATTAAATGATTTGCAGATACTTTAAGAAAACTTTAAATAGAAATTAGGTCGAAATTTACAAATAAATGAAAGGTAATATTGTTCAAATTGCTTTTAATATTTTTCTGGCATGGAATTAGCATTATAATTTGTGGAAACAATGGTCAAAAAAGCAATTAATGGTGGTGGAATTGTTTGCATACATTTTTCCAGATACATGTAAAATATTTTATTTAAAAATATTGTTGAGCTTCAACTAGCCTACCAGCTGATGTGCAAGTTTTTATGATACAAATATTCGTTTTTCTGTTCCTACAATTAGCAATACTTTTTCCTGACATGTCATCTGTACCTTTCAGATTAATTATTTTTATTAAAAAAATGCTTTATAACTGTTCTCTCTCACTAGCGTATACTGTTAGTAACTGTGAGACATAGGGTTGTCCGGAAAAAATCTATAAACATAGCAATTAGCACTAATTTGGTTCCAAGGAAGTTTGAATGTTGGATTAAGGGGAGAGAGGATTTTATCCTTCCTTGCCTCTTGTCCTTGGTAGGTCATTCATTAGGCAAAATGTATTTCTATTATTTATTTTATTTTATAAACATCCTTTAAAATAATCGTTGCTCAGGCAGTGCCTACCTGTATACTCATGTTTATCATGTAGTCATGCAAAAAGAAGGGGTACAGTACCAATGATGAACGGACCCCATTACTATATCACCAAAAAGAAGGCAAACAATGTCAGAAAAATATTAATCTTTATTAATCACATAATAAAAGAATTCATAAAATTAGGTGGTGGTGAAACATTAGATACATAGCCCAAGAGGCTCATAAAATAGCGAGCAGGCGTCTATCATGCCAAACAAAGGGCATGTGAGCAAACACATTTCATAAATATCAATTATAGGTCACCATACAAGACCAAATTAAAAAGTGCAAGTGCATGATATAATATAGGCTATGAGAGATAAATACAACCATATATTGATACCGGGGGTATCCACGGCCCTGCAAAAATCTTACACCAACCGGTGGGGCAACTACATACGGAATACCCATGTTACATGTGACACCAGCATATACTCTGAATTACATATGACGAAAACAGAAGCACAAAGAGCAACATGCTGAAAGTTTGCAAATACATCAACACTTTATTAATCAATAAATACAATTACATACATCTAAAAGGAGGTGACAGAAGAAAAGACGCCACCCTGGGTCCCAGTCACATTTCTATTGTAAACATGATTTGGCTGATAATATAAATGGTTAAAAGTGCAACCTGCATACTGGATTCCTGCAACATGATCTGATTAATGCATGTTAATGCATAACATGCACACAAGTAAAAACACGTATGGCACCGAGTGACTTAAAAAGCCTAGTGGCCGTCGAAGATATCACATATCAGTTCAATGCAGCAGGACCCACTATGTTGCTTCCAAGACACAATATTGAATACCTCCAGTAACCCATCAAACGCGGGCCCCATGTGGGAGCTGTAGCGCAATCACAATGAAATAGGCAAAAATATCAAAAGCAGGTTAGGCCAAATATCATGATGAACTCACCCAAGTAAACCACCGACCGGGAAACCAGGATGGCGTCACCCCGATGTGCGTTTCGGCGAGCCTTCGTCCGTTGCTCTTTGTGCTCTTTGTGCTTCTGTTTTCGTCATATGAGAGATAAATAGCACAGTCACAATAACAGAACAATTAGACTCACATAAAGTGCATGTGCAGCAGCCACGCTCTTATCCCGACGCGCATTTCACTCAATATAGCTTCTTCAGGGGAAAGCTTCCAAAAAAGAGGACTTTTTTAAGCAAACTACAATACTGAAAGAACGATTTAAGGACCGTGGTTATAGAAACCACTCAATAAATGAGTGCCTCCGACTTGCTAAGGGGATTCTACGTGGTCAACTCATATATGGCCCTAGTCGGCAATCGCAAAAAGCTAATATATACCCGAGGGAAGTATAATAGTGTCCGCCAAAACATATATTTTGTTCTGGGGTGAAATTCAATTGCCAAAATAGCAATACCCTGAATCTGGTGTCCCAGCTGTTGCATGCCAGGATTCATAGTGTCCGCCAAAACATATATTTTGTTCTTGGGTGAAATTCACTTGCCAAAATAGCAATACCCTAAATCTGGTGTCCCAGCAGTGGCTGGCAAAGTATAATAGTGTCCGGCAAAGGATAAATTTTGTTTTGGGGTGAAATTCAATTGCCAAAATAGCAATACCCTGAATCTTGTGTCCCAGCAGTGCTGGCAAAGTATAATAGTGTCCAGCAAAACATGTTTTGTTCTGGTGTAAAGTTGAATTGCCAAAATACCAATACCCTGAATCTGGTGTCCCAGCAGTGACTGGCAAAGTATAATAGTGTCCACCAAAACATATATTTTGTTCTGGGGTGAAATTCAAATGCCTAAATAGCAATGCCCTAAATCTGGTGTCACAGCAGTGGCTGGCAAAGTATAATAGCGTCCGCCAAAACATATATTTTGTTCTAGGGTGAAATTCAATTGCCAAAATAGCAATACCCTGAATCTGGTGTCCCAGCAGTGGCTGGCAAAGTATTATAGTGTCCGCCAAAACATATATTTTGTTCTGGGGTGAAATTAAATTGCCAAAATAGCAATACCCTGAATCTGGTGTCCCAGCAGTGGCTGGCAAAGTATAATAATGTCCGCCAAAATATATATTTTGTTCTGGGGTGAAATTCAATTGCCAAAATAGCAATAGCCTGAATCTGGTGTCCCAGCAGTGACTGGCAAAGTATAATAGTGTCCACCAAAACATATATTTTGTTCTGGGGTGAAATTCAATTGACAAATAGCAATACCCTAAATCTGGTGTCACAGCAGTGACTGGCAAAGTATAATAGTGTTCGCCAAAACATATATTTTGTTCTGGGGTGAAATTCAATTGCCAAAATAGCAATACCCTGAATCTGGTGTCCCAGCAGCGGCTGGCAAAGTATAATAGTGTCCGCCAAAACATATATTTTGTTCCGGGGTGAAATTAAATTGCCAAAATAGCAATACCCTGAATCTGGTGTCCCAGCAGTGGCTGGAAAAGTATAATAATGTCCGCCAAAATATATATTTTGTTCTGGGGTGAAATTCAATTGCCAAAATAGCAATACCCTGAATCTGGTGTCCCAGCAGTGGCTGGCAAAGTATAATAGTGTCCGCGAAAACATATATTTTGTTCTGGGGTGAAATTCAATTGCCAAAATAGCAATACCCTGAATCTGGTGTCCCAGGAGTGGCTGGCAAAGTATAATAGTGTCCGCCAAAACATATGTTTTGTTCTGGGGTGAAATTCAATTGCCAAAATAGCAATACCATAAATCTGTTGTCACAGCAGTGACTTTCAAAGTATAATAGTGTCCGCTAAAACAAATATTTTGTTCTGCGGCATAATTCAATTGCCAATTTAGCAATACCCTGAATCTGGTGTCCCAGCAGTGGCTGGCAAAGTATAATAGTGTCCGCCAAAACATATATTTTGTTCTGGGGTGAAAATCAATTGCCAAAATAGCAATACCCTGAATCTGGTGTCCCAGCAGTGGCTGGCAAAGTATAATAATGTTCGCCAAAATATATATTTTGTTCTGGGGTGAAATTCAATTGCCAAAATAGCAATACCCTGAATCTGGTGTCCCAGCAGTGGCTGGCAAAGTATAATAGTGTCCGCGAAAACATATATTTTGTTCTGGGGTGAAATTCAATTGCCAAAAATAGCAATACCATAAATCTGGTGTCACAGCAGTGGCTGGCAAAGTATAATAGTGTCCGGCAAAATATATATTTTGTTCTGGGGTGAAATTCAATTGCCAAAATAGCAATACCATAAATCTGGTGTCCCAGCAGTGGCTGGCAAAGTATAATAGTGTCCGCGAAAACATATATTTTGTTCTGGGGTGAAATTCAATTGCCAAAAATAGCAATACCTTAAATCTGGTTTCACAGCAGTGGCTGGCAAAGTATAATAGTGTATGGCAAAACATATATTTTGTTCTGGGGTGAAATTCAATTGCCAAAATAGCAATACCCTGAATCTGGTGTCCTAGCAGTGGCTGGCAAAGTATAAAAGTGTCCGCCAAAACATATGTTTTGTTCTGGGGTGAAATTCAATTGCCAAAATACCAATACCATAAATCTGGTGTCACAGCAGTGGCTGGCAAAGTATAATAGTGTCTGCGAAAACATATATTTTGTTCTGGGGTGAAATTCAATTGCCAAAATAGCAATACCCTGAATCTGGTGTCACAGCAGTCACTGGCAAAATATAATAGTTTCCGGCAAAACATATATTTTGTTTTGTTCTGAGGTTAAATTCAATTGCCAAAATAGCAATACCCTTAATCTGGTGTCTCAGCAGTGGCTGGCAAATTATAATAGTGTCTGCCAAAACATATATTTTGTTCTGGGGTGAAATTCAATTGCCAAAATAGCAATACCCTGAATCTGGTGTCCCAGGAGTGGCTGGCAAAGTATAATAGTGTCCGCCAATACATATATTTTGTTCTGGGGTGAAATTCAATTCCCAAAATAGCAATACCCTGAATCTGGTGTCCCAGCAGTGGCTAGCAAAGTATAATAGTGTCCACCAAAACATATATTTTGTTCTAGGGTGAAATTTAATTGCCAAAATAGCAATACCATAGATCTGGTGTCACAGCAGTGGCTGGCAAAGTATAATAGTGTCCGCGAAAACATATGTTTTGTTCTGGGGTGAAATTCAATTGCCAAAATAGCAATACCATAAATCTGGTGTCACAGCAGTGACTTTCAAAGTATAATAGTGTCCGCTAAAACAAATATTTTGTTCTGAGGCATAATTCAATTGCCAATTTAGCAATATCCTGAATCTGGTGTCCCAGCAGTGGCTGGCAAAGTATAATAGTGTCCGCCAAAACATATATTTTGTTCTGGGGTGAAAATCAATTGCCAAAATAGCAATACCCTGAATCTGGTGTCCCAGAAGTGGCTGGCAAAGTATAATAATGTCCGCCAAAATACATATTTTGTTCTGGGGTGAAATTCAATTGCCAAAATAGCAATACCCTGAATCTGGTGTCCCAGCAGTGACTGGCAAAGTATAATAGTGTCCACCAAAACATATATTTTGTTCTGGGGTGAAATTCAATTGACAAAATAGCAATACCCTAAATCTGGTGTCACAGCAGTGGCTGGCAAAGTATAATAGTGTCCGCCAAAACATAGATTTTGTTCTGGGGTGAAATTCAATAGCCAAAATAGCAATACCCTGAATCTGGTGTCCCAGCAGTGGCTGGCAAAGTATAATAGTGTCCGCCAAAACATATATTTTGTTCCGGGGTGAAATTAAATTGCCAAAATAGCAATACCCTGAATCTGGTGTCCCAGCAGTGGCTGGCAAAGTATAATAATGTCCGCCAAAATATATATTTTGTTCTGGGGTGAAATTCAATTGCCAAAATAGCAATACCCTGAATCTGGTGTCCCAGCAGTGGCTGGCAAAGTATAATAGTGTCTGCGAAAACATATATTTTGTTCTGGGGTGAAATTCAATTGCCAAAATAGCAATACCCTGAATCTGGTGTCCCAGGAGTGGCTGGCAAAGTATAATAGTGTCCGCCAATACATATATTTTGTTCTGGGGTGAAATTCAATTGCCAAAATAGCAATACCCTGAATCTGGTGTCCCAGTAGTGGCTAGCAAAGTATAATAGTGTCCACCAAAACATATATTTTGTTCTAGGGTGAAATTCAATTGCCAAAATAGCAATACCATAAATCTGGTGTCACAGCAGTGGCTGGCTAAGTATAATAGTGTCCGCCAAAACATATGTTTTGTTCTGGGGTGAAATTCAATTGCCAAAATAGCAATACCATAAATCTGGTGTCACAGCAGTGACTTTCAAAGTATAATAGTGTCCGCTAAAACAAATATTTTGTTCTGCGGCATAATTCAATTGCCAATTTAGCAATACCCTGAATCTGGTGTCCCAGCAGTGGCTGGCAAAGTATAATAGTGTCCGCCAAAACATATATTTTGTTCTGGGGTGAAAATCAATTGCCAAAAAAGCAATACCCTGAATCTGGTGTCCCAGCAGTGGCTGGAAAAGTATAATAATGTCCGCCAAAATATATATTTTGTTCTGGGGTGAAATTCAATTGCCAAAATAGCAATACCCTGAATCTGGTGTCCCAGCAGTGGCTGGCAAAGTATAATAATGTCCGCCAAAATATATATTTTGTTCTGGGGTGAAATTCAATTGCCAAAATAGCAATACCCTGAATCTGGTGTCCCAGCAGTGACTGGCAAAGTATAATAGTGTCCACCAAAACATATATTTTGTTCTGGAGTGAAATTCAATTGACAAAATAGCAATACCCTAAATCTGGTGTCACAGCAGTGGCTGGCAATGTATAATAGTGTCCGCCAAAACATATATTTTGTTCTGGGGTGAAATTCAATTGCCAAAATAGCAATACCCTGAATCTGGTGTCCAGCAGTGGCTGGCAAAGTATAATAGTGTCCGCCAAAACATATATTTTGTTCCGGGGTGAAATTAAATTGCCAAAATAGCAATACCCTGAATCTGGTGTCCCAGCAGTGGCTGGCAAAGTATAATAATGTCCGCCAAAATATATATTTTGTTCTGGGGTGAAATTCAGTTGCCAAAATAGCAATACCCTGAATCTGGTGTCCCAGCAGTGGCTGGCAAAGTATAATAGTGTCCGCGAAAACATATATTTTGTTCTGGGGTGAAATTCAATTGCCAAAAATAGCAATACCATAAATCTGGTGTCACAGCAGTGGCTGGCAAAGTATAATAGTGTCCGGCAAAACATATATTTTGTTCTGGGGTGAAATTCAATTGCAAAAAATAGCAATACCATAAATCTGGTGTCACAGCAGTGGCTGGCAAAGTATAATAGTGTCCGGCAAAACATATATTTTGTTCTGGGGTGAAATTCAATTGCCAAAATAGCAATACCCTGAATCTGGTGTCCTAGCATAGGCTGGCAAAGTATAAAAGTGTCCGCCAAAACATATGTTTTGCTCTGGGGTGAAATTCAAGTGCCAAAATACCAATACCATAAATCTGGTGTCACAGCAGTGGCTGGCAAAGTATAATAGCGTCCCCCAAAACATATAATTTGTTCTGAGGTTAAATTCAATTGCCAAAATAGCAATACCCTGAATCTGGTGTCACAGCAGTCACTGGCAAAATATAATAGTTTCCGGCAAAACATATATTTTGTTTTGTTCTGAGGTTAAATTCAATTGCCAAAATAGCAATACCCTGAATCTGGTGTCCCAGCAGTGGCTGGCAAAGTATAATTGTGTCCGGCAAAACATGTCTTGTTCTGGTGTAAAGTTCAATTGCCAAAATAGCAATAACCTGAATCTGGTGTCCCAGCAGTGGCTGGCAAAGTATAATAGTGTCCGCCAAAACATATATTTTGTTCTGGGGTGAAATTTAATTGGCAAAATAGCAATACCCTGAATCTGGTGTTCAAGCAGTTGCAAGCCTAGTTTAAATCTGTCTGTAACAGGGTATATTTTGTTCTGGGGAGCAATTCAATTGCCAAAATAGCAATACCATAAATCTGTTGTCACAGCAGTGGCTGGCCAAGATTCATAGTGTCCGCCAAAACATATATTTTGTTCTGGGGTGAAATTCAATTGCCAAAAATAGGAATACCATATATCTGGTGTCACAGCAGTTGCTGGCAAAGTATAATAGTGTCCGCCAAAACATATATTTTGTTCTGGTGTGAAATTCAAATGCCAAAATAGCAATACCCTGAATCTACTGTCCCAGCAGTGGCTGGCAAAGTATAATAGTGTCCGCCAAAACATATATTTTGTTCTGGGGTGAAATTCAATAGCCAAAATAGCAATACCCTGAATCTGGTGTCCCAGCAGTGGCTGGCAAAGTATAATAGTGTCCGCCAAAGCATATATTTTGTTCTGGGGTGAAATTCAATTGCCAAAAATAGGAATACCATATATCTGGTGTCACAGCAGTTGCTGGCAAAGTATGATAGTGTCCGCCAAAACATATATTTTGTTCTGGGGTGAAATTCAATTGCCAAAAGAGCAATACCCTGAATCTGGTGTCCCAGCAGTGGCTGGTAAAGTATAATAGTGTCCGCCAAAACATATATTTTGTTCTGGGGTGAAATTCAATTGCCAAAATAGCAATACCCAGAATCTGGTGTCCCAGCAGTTGCAGGCCTAGTTTAAATCTGTCCGTAACAGGGTATATTTTGTTCTAGGGTGAAATTCAATTGCCAAAATAGCAATACCCTGAATCTGGTGTCCCAACAGTTGCAGGCCTAGTTTAAATCTGCCGGTAACAGGGTATATTTTGTCCTAGGGTGAAATTCAATTGGCAAAATAGCACTACCATAAATCTGGTGTCACAGCAGTGGCTGGCAAAGTATAATAGTGTCCGGCAAAACATATATTTTGTTCTGGGGTGAAATTCAATTGCCAAAATAGCAATACCCTGAATCTGGTGTCCCAGGAGTGGCTGGCAAAGTATAATAGTGTCCGCCAATACATATATTTTGTTCTGGGGTGAAATTAAATTCCCAAAATAGCAATACCCTGAATTTGGTGTCCCAGTAGTGGCTAGCAAAGTATAATAGTGTCCACCAAAACATATATTTTGTTCTAGGGTGAAATTCAATTGCCAAAATAGCAATACCATAAATCTGGTGTCACAGCAGTGGCTGGCAAAGTATAATAGTGTCCGCCAAAACATATGTTTTGTTCTGGGGTGAAATTCAATTGCCAAAATAGCAATACCATAAATCTGGTGTCACAGCAGTGACTTTCAAAGTATAATAGTGTCCGCTAAAACAAATATTTTGTTCTGCGGCATAATTCAATTGCCAATTTAGCAATACCCTGAATCTGGTGTCCCAGCAGTGGCTGGCAAAGTATAATAGTGTCCGCCAAAACATATATTTTGTTCTGGGGTGAAAATAAATTGCCAAAATAGCAATACCCTGAATCTGGTGTTCCAGCAGTTGCAGGCCTAGTTTATATCTGTCCATAAAAGGGTATATTACCCTCAAGGTGTAGATACAAGTGCTGAGAAGGTCATTCTCAATAACTTTACACGCTACGGTGCATCTCCCATTGTATTTCTGTCCGTTAAAGGGTATATTACACATATTGTTAAAATACAATTGCTGAAGGCATAATCCTACATATTTTTTCACACGCTACTGTGCATCTCCAATTGTTAATCTGTCCATAAAAGGATACCTTTCATCCAGGGCCTAAATACTTGCCCTACAATTGATATTCCCCTAAATCAGTGGCACTGTTGTGGCTGGAATAGTGTAATACGGTACATAAAAAACTAGGCAGATAGTGTTAGGTGCCTGTAAAAAAAAGGCCTGAATTTGAAATCAATACATTGGGCCAAATATTATTTTTTTTTTTTATTGTGGTGCTTGGTGAATGGTAACAATGAGGAAAACATCTAGTAAGGGATGCGGTCGTGGTGGTGTTAGTGGACCCTCTGGTGCTTGGAGAGGATGTGGCCATTCTGCCACAGCCACACGTCCTAGTGAACCAACTACCTCAGGTTCCAATACCCGCCAGAATTTACAGCGATATTTAGTGGGGCCCAATGCCGTTCTAAGGATGGTAAGGCCTGAGCAGGTACAGGCGCTAGTCAATTGGGTGTCCGACAGTGGATCCAGCACGTTCATAACATTATCTCACACTCAGTCTTCTGCAGAAAGCGCACAGTGTCGCCTGAAAACCAAGCCCATCAGTCTGTCACATCACCCCCATGCATATCAGGGAAACTGTCTGAGCCTCAAGTTATGCAGCAGTCTCTTATGCTGTTTGAAGACTCTGCTGGCAGGGTTTCCCAAGTGAATTCACCTAGCCCTTCCCCAGTGGTGGAAGACATAGAATGCACTGATGCACAACCACTTATGTTTCCTGATGATGATGACATGGGAATACCACCTCATCGGAGTTCGCAGGTCTCTGATGATGACGAAACACAGGTGCCAACTGCTGCGTCTTTCTGCAGTGTGCAAACCGAACAGGAGGTCAGGGAGGAAGACTGTGTGAAAGACGATGCAGTGGACGATTAGGTCCTAGACCCCACATGGAATGAAGGTCGAGCCACTGACTTTCATAGTTCAGAGGAAGAGGCAGTGGTGAGACCGAGCTAACAGCGTAGCAAAAGAGGGAGCAGGGGGCAAAAGCAGAACAGCCGCCGCCAAGAAAGTTCGCCTGCTACTGGCCACCGCCACCAGGGACTAAGCACCGCAAAGGCAGCTTCAAGGAGTTCCCTGGCATTGCACTTCTTTAAACAATGTGCTGACGACAAGACCTGAGTGGTTTGCACGCTGTGCCATCAGAGGCTGAAGCGAGGCATTAACGTTCTGAACCTTAGCACAACCTGCATGACCAGGCATCTACAAGCAAAGCATGAACAGCAGTGGAGTAAACACCTTAAAAGCAAGGAACTCACTCAGGCTTCCCCTGCCCCCTCTTCTGCTGCTGCCTCAGCCTCTTCCTTCGCCTCGGGAGGAATGTAGGCACCTTCCGCCCACCAAACAGAGGATGTGCCACCGACACCACCACCAGCATCACCAAGCATCTCCACCATGTCACACGGCAGCGTTCAGCTCTCCATCTCACAAACCTTGGAGAGAAAGTGTAAATTCCCACCTAGCCACCCTCGAGCCCTGGGCCTGAATGCCAGCAATTCTAAACTACTGGCCTTTGAAATGCTGTCATTCAGGCTGGTGGACACAGACAGCTTCAAACAGCTGATGGCCATGGCTGTCCCACAGTATGTTGTTCCCAACCGCCACTACTTCTCCAAGACAGCCGTGCCTTCCCTGCATAACCAAGTATACGATAAAATCAAGTGTGCAGTGCGCAACGCCATCTGTGGCAAGGTCCACCTAACCACCGATACATGGATCAGTAAGCAATGCCAGGGACGCTATATCTCCCTAACTGCACACTGGGTAAATGTAGTGGCGGCTGGGCCTCAGGCGGAGATTTCCTTGTCGCACGTCCTTCCACCGCCAAGGATTGCAGGGCATCATTCTTTGCCTCCTGTAGCCTCATCCTCCTACTCGGCTTCCTCCTCCTCTGCTTCCACCAGCTCATCCAGTCAGCCACACACCTTCACCACCAACTTCAGCACAGCCCAGGGTAAACGTCAGCAGGCCATTCTGAAACTCAAATGTTTGGGGGGCAGGCTCAACACCGCGCAGGAGTTGTGGCGTGGTATTGAACAACAGACCCACTAGTGGTTTCTGCCGGTGGGCCTCAAGCCTGGCCTGGTGGTGTGCGATAGAGGGCGAAATCTTGTTGCAGCTCTGGGACTAGCCGGTTTGACGCACATCCCTTACCTGGTGCATGTGTTGAATTTGGTGGTGGAGAAGTTCATTCACAACTTTCCCGACACGTCAGAGCTGCAGCATAAAGTGCAGGCCGTCTGTGCTCGCTTTCGGCGTTCACATCCTGCCACTGCTCGCCTGTCTGCGCTACAGCACAACTTCGGCCTTCCCGCTCACCGCCTCATATGCGATTTGCCCACCAGGTGGAACTCCACCTTGCACATGCTGGAGAGACTGTGCGAGTTTTAACTGCAGCACGCATATGTCAGTCGCACTGCGGAACAGCACCACTTCACCACCAATGATTGGGCCTCCATGCGAAACCTGTGTGCCCTGTTGCGCTGTTTCGAGTACTCCACCAACATGGCATGTGGCGATGACATCGTTATCAGCGTTACAATACCACTTCTATGTCTCTTGAAAAAATGCCTAGGGCGATGATGGAAGAGGAGGTGGCCCAGGAGGAAGAGGAGGAGGAGGATGAGGGGTCATTTTTAGCACTTTCAGCCCAGTCTCTTAGAAGTAGCTCAAAGGGAGGTTTTTTGCAACAGCAGAGGCCAGGTACAAATGTGGCCAGTCAGGGCCCACTACTGGAGGACGAGGAGGAGGAGGTGGAGGAGGATGAGGATGAAGCAGGTTCACAGCGGGGTGGCACCCGACACAGCTCAGGCCCATCACTGGTGCGTGGCTGGGGGGATACGGAGGACGATGACGATACGCCTCCCACAGAGGACAGCTTGTCCTTACCTCTGGGGAGAATGGCACACATGAGCGACTACATACTGCAGTGCCTGCGCAACGACAGCAGAGTTGCCCACATTTTAACGTGTGCGGACTACTGGGTTGCCACCCTGCTGGATCCCCGGTACAAAGACAAAGTGCCCACCTTACTTCGTGCACTGGAGCGTGATAGGAAGATGCGCGAGTACAAGCGCACGCTGGTAGAGGCGCTCCTGAGAGCATTCCCAAATGTCACAGGGGAACAGGTGGAAGCCCAAGGCGAAGGCAAAGGAGGCGCTAGAGGTCGCCAACGCAGCTGTGTCACGGCCAGCTCCTCTGAGGGCAGGGTTAGCATGGCAGAGTTGGGGAAAAGTTTTGTCACCACGCCACAGCTAACTGGACCACCACCTGATACAGTACGTGTTAGCAGGAGGCAGCATTTCACTAACATGGTTGAACAGTACGTCTGCACACCCCTCCACGTACTGACTGATGGTTCGGCCCCATTCAACTTCTGGGTCTCCAAATTGTCCACGTGGCCAGAGTTAGCATTTTATGCCTTGGAGGTGCTGGCCTGCCCGGCGGCCAGCGTTTTGTCTGAACGTGTATTCAGCACGGAAGGGGGCGGCATTACTGACAAACGCAGCCGCCTGTCCACAGCCAACGTGGACAAGCTGACGTTCATAAAAATGAACCAGGCATGGATCCCACAGGACCTGTGCCTCCCTTGTGCAGAATAGACATTTATAACTGCCTCCCCCTCAACCATGTATTCTTGTACTCCGGGGCACTTCATTATTGAATTCTCATTTTTTTAACTTTACCATGATCTTGCGGTGCAACCCAAAGTTGAAAGAACCTCTCCTCTGTCTGGGTGGTGGGGCCGAAATAACTGAGAGTGGCCTTCTCCGGTGGTGGTTGATATGGCGCATGATTCCTTGCTGTAGGACCTCTCTCCTCTGTCTGGGTGCTGGGCCGAAATAACATAGAGTGGCCTTCTCCGGTGGTGGGTGATATGACACATGATTCCTTGCTGTGGGACCTCTCTCGTCTGTCTGGGTGCTGGGCCGAAATAACTGAGAGTGGCCTTCTCCGGTGGTGGTTGATATGACGCATGATTCCTTGCTGTGGGACCTCTCTCCTCTGTCTGGGTGCTGGGCCGAAATAACTGAGAGTGGCCTTCTCCGGTGGTGGGTGATATGACACATGATTCCTTGCTGTGGGTCCTCTCTCCTCTGTCTGGGTGCTGGGCCGAAATAACTGAGAGTGGCCTTCTCCGGTGGTGGTTGATATGACGCATGATTCCTTGCTGTGGGACCTCTCTCCTCTGTCTGGGTGCTGGGCCAAAATAACTGAGAGTGGCCTTCTCCGGTGGTGGGTGATATGACACATGATTCCTTGCTGTGGGACCTCTCTCCTCTGTCTGGGTGCTGGGCCGAAATAACTGAAAGTGGCCTTCTCCGGTGGTGGGTGATATGACGCATGATTCCTTGCTGTTGGACCTCTCTCCTCTGTCTGGGTGCTGGGCCGAAATAACTGAAAGTGGCCTTCTCCGGTGGTGGTTGATATGACGCATGATTCCTTGCTGTGGGACATCTCTCCTCTGTCTGGGTGCTGGGGCCGAAATAACTGAGTGGCCTTCTCCGGTGGTGGGTGATATGACGCATGATTCCTTGATGTGGGACCTGTATCCTCGGTCTGGGTGCTGGGCTGAAATAACTGAAAGTGGCATTCTCCAGTGGTGGGTGATATGACGCATGATTCCTTGCTGTGGGACCTCTCTCCTCTGTCTGGGTGCTGGGGCCGAAATAACTGAGTGGCCTTCTCCAGTGGTGGGTGATATGACGCATGATTCCTTGATGTGGGACCTGTATCCTCGGTCTGGGTACTGGGCTGAAATAACTGAAAGTGTCCTTCTCCAGTGGTGGGTGATATGACGCATGATTCCTTGCTGTGGGACCTCTCTCCTCTGTCTGGGTGCTGGGCCGAAATAACTGAAAGTGGCCTTCTCCGGTGGTGGTTGATATGACGCATGATTCCTTGCTGTGGGACATCTCTCCTCTGTCTGGGTGCTGGGACCTAAATAACTGAAAGTGGCCTTCTCCAGTGTTGGGTGATATGACGCATGATTGCTTGTGGAGGAATACTTGGAATGCACCTTGTCACCTATGATCCAAGATCCCCTCGACTGGTGGGCATGCAAACTTGAATTGTTACCCCAAAAGGTCGAGTTTGCCTTTGGAATGCTTTCCTGCCCAGCCAGTAGTGTGGCATTAGAGCGGGTTTTCAGTGCTGCGGGTGACATAATGACACTAGTGATGAGCGAGCATGCTCGGCCGAGTACCGAATCGACTCGAGCATCGCTATGCTCGGCACATGGCGGTACTCGGCCGAGTACCTCATGTGCTCGAGCAGAATGATCGAGTCTCCGCCCCGCGGCTCGAGTCTCGCGGCTTTTAAGCAGCCAATAAAGGTGCAGGTAAGTACTGCCCTCACTGTCATGCCAGTAGACATGTTAGCTGCTGGTGTTACAGTGATTGGCTGGCCAGAAAACGTCATCTGAGGTTATATAGCACCCGATGACGCATGTTCGGCTCAGATGTAGTCAGGGAGAACATCGGGTAGGAAGGGAAAGACAGAGCAGGGAGAGCGACTTTCAGCGATTTTAGTTACTGAAAGTTTTTCAAAGGCCCAAAAGTCCATTTAGGGACTACGGTGTGTGTGTTTTTTAGATCAACAATATATTTAACAGCAGTGTCAGGGACATCCGTGCTAAGAAAGGGACAGATAGAGCAGGGAGAGAAATTTGCTGTATTTAATACCAAAAGCTTTTCAAAGAACTCAAAATCCTTTAAAGGGCTACTGTGTGTGTTTCACAGCAGCAAGATATTTTTATAACTATTAGTAACATATACTGTACATCATACGCAGACTGACTCTTTAATAATCTGGCGGAAAAACAAAGGGCAAGAGAAGCACTCAATAGGCCTCGCAGAGCTGTAGCGATGGAATGCAGCAGCCGAGCCAAAAGACCCCAGATCCAAGGCGGTCAAAACGAAGACAATGGAAAAAGTGGGCTACAGCAGCATGTCCAAAACAAATCTTCTTTTATTCAAAACTCCATAGCAAAGTGTACAGAAAATGCAACGTTTCGGCTAGGTATAGCCTTTGTCAAGCAAATAATTCAAGTTACTATACAGATATATATTGTTGAAACCAAACACACCCCAAAATTGTATTTGGCCAATCTACTCTTAGCCAATGACAAGTTTGTAGCATTCCAATACCTCATTTACATACCAAGTATACGTCCTTGTGGCTCACCTGTGATCATATCATGTCCACACTTGGCATTCTCCCTATGCAAAAGCGCATATCAAAACACATCACTGCTACTGAAGTTGTAAGAGCCAATCAGAAGTTGTAAACTTACATGAGATTCAGCCTTCCACAGGGGAGAGCAAATGGCACAAGGTCAGCAGCGCTTCCACCCAGTAAAAAGAAGCCCATTCATTCAGCGTCATGATCGGCATGTAAGTCACATGACCCATAAAGACCGGTCACATGACCGCAACACACATCGTCCTCATTACTGCGCATAAAATTCGCAAAAGGATTTCTTCCGTGAAAAACCGCAAAAAAATGGAAAAAAAATCACGGAAAAAAAATGCAGAGAAAACGCAAAAAAATAAAAATAAAATAGCAGACCAAGGGGACAGTGATCCTGTAATTACATCAAGTATGTCATAAGAGTAGTCCAAGAGGCCTTGGCATATAGGGTGCGTAAAAAATGATAAACATACAATATAAAAACTATATAAAAACATAGCTCACATGTAACGGATGATATCCTAATTAATCCCAGCAACATTGAACTCCAAATTAAGTCCATATGGTTGCAGGGACCTTAGGGTATATACTAACCTAAAGAATTATTAGGAACACCATACTAATACCCTGTTGGACCCCTTTTTGCCTTCAGAACTGCCTTAATTCTACGTGGATTGATTCAACAAGGTGCTGATAGCATTCTTTAGAAATGTTGGCCCATATTGATAGGATAGCATCTTGCAGTTGATGGAGATTTGAGAGATGCACATCCAGGGCACGAAGCTCCCGTTCCACCACATCCCAAAGATGCTCTATTGGGTTGAGATCTGGTTACTGTGGGGGCCATTTTAGTACAGTGAACTCATTGTCATGTTCAAGAAACCAATGTGAAATGATTCGAGCTTTGTGACATGGTGCATTATCCTGCTGGAAGTAGCCATCAGAGGATTGGTACATGGTGGTCATGAAGGGATGTACATGGTCAGAAACAATGCTCAGGTAGCCCGTGGCATTTAAACAATTCCCAATTGGCACTAAGTGGCCTAAAGTGTGCCCAGAAAACATCCCCCACACCATTACACCACCACCACCAGCCTGCACAGTGATAACAAGGCATGATGGATACATGTTCTCATTCTGTTTACGCCAAATTCAGACTCTACCATTTGATTGTCTCAACAGAAATTGAGACTCATCAGAACAGGCAACATTTTTCCAGTCTTCAACAGTCCAATTTTGGTTAGCTCGTGCAAATTGTAGCCTCTTTTTCCTATTTGTAGTGGAGATGAGTGGTACCCGGTGGGGTCTTCTGCTGTTGTAGCCCATCCGCCTCAAGGTTGTGCGTGTTGTGGCTTCACAAATGCTTTGCTGCATACCTCGGTTGTAACAAGTGGTTATTTCAGTCAACGTTGCTCTTCTATCAGTTTGAATCAGTCGGCCCATTCTCCTCTGACCTCTAGCATCAACAAGGCATTTTCGCCCACAGGACTGCCGCATACTGGATGTTTTTCCCTTTTCACACCATTCTTTGTAAACCCTAGAAATGGTTGTGCGTGAAAATCCCAGTAACTGAGCAGATTGGGAAATACTCAGACCGTCTGGCACCAACAACCATGCCACACTCAAAATTGCTTAAATCACCTTTCTTTCCCATTCTGACATTCAGTTTGAAGTTCAGGAGATTGTCTTGACCAGGACCACACCCCTAAATGCACTGAAGCAACTGCCATGTGATTGGTTGACTAGATAATTGCATTAACAAGAAATAGAACAGGTGTTCCTAATAATTCTTTAGGTGAGTGTATATCCACTTTAATTCCTTTTTTCTGAGGACAGCATCTTTGTCTCCTCCCCTGCGTAAGATGCCCACCGAATCCATCACCCTGAAGCGCAACTGGTTGACAGAGTGTCCGGCCTCCACAAAATGTTTACTACTGGTTTGTCCAAACTGGCCTTGCGAATCGTACTCTTATGTTTGTTGATACGTTCATGAAATTCCATTGTAGTCTCACCAACATAGATGAGACTACAAGGACATTGTATGACGTACACAACATCACGACAACTACATGTAAAATAGCCATTAATCTTGTATTTTTTACCAAAAATAGGGGTGGAAAAAATGGACACCTTTCAAAATATTGCTACAATTACAGCAAGACAAACACGGGAAAGTTCCATTTTTACGTGGAGCCATAAGTCGGGCCAAACGTGGGCCACCAACATCGTTTTTTCAACAATCTATCACATAAATTAGTGTTTCTTTTGTAATCCATCAACAGAGGACACTGAATTCTTCAATATCTGGTAAACCTCTCTGAAATATATGCCATTCCTTTCTGAGGATATGTGCAATTTCTTCACTGTCGTAAATGGACACAAAAGGAACTCTGTTAGTAACCTTGGCTCCAGGTGATTTGCGGAGTACGGACTCTCTGTCAACCATTGTCACCATCTCCTTAGTTCTGTCCAGAAGTTTCTCAGGATAGCCCCGCTCAATAAAGTTATCACATATGGCATCCACCCTCTGTGTAAATTTCTAGTCATCTGACACAATCCTCCTAACCCTTAGTAATTGACTCCAAGGCAAGGAGTTTAACATTCAGCGTGGGTGGTAAATGTGTGAGAAGGGTGTTCCTATCCATAGGCTTCTGATGGAGATCTGTTTTGATTGCACCGTTCAGTACATATACTCTCACATCTAAAAACTGAAGTTCCTGTTCAGATGATGTAACAGTAAACTGTAAACCTGGTACACCTGCATTAAGGTGTGTGTGGAAATCACCCAATTCCTCAGTTGTACCTGTCCAGATTAGAGATGTCCTGAACTATTCGCCAGCGAACAGTTCCCGGCGAACATAGCTTGTTCGCATCTGCCGCGGCGGGCGAACATATGCAATGTTAGCGTTCGCCCCTATACTTTATCATTGAGCAAACTTTGACCCTGTACCTCACAGTCAGCAGACACATTCCAGCCAATAAGCATACCCTCCCTCCCAGACCCACCCCCCTCCTATCTAAACGCAAGGACGGCATCCATCTTAGATTAGTTCTGAAGCTGCAGTGTTAGTAATTGTAAATCGCAATGCGATTAATATAACCTGTATTATTGGCATTGCGATTACAACTTAGAGCTGAGTTCCTAATGGTTGTATTGCTAGAATATAACGAAGATAGCGAATATAGCACTATATTCTCAATCTTCGTTATATTATAGCAATACAACCATTAGGAACTCAGCTCTAAGTTATAATCGCAATACGAATAATACAGGTTATATTATTTGCATTGCGAATCTAACTTCTATAATGCACTATTCATAGATATAGCACTGTATTCGTTACTTCCTACTATCCCACCATTAGCAAACTCGCCAAAGTTGTAATCTCAAAGCGATAATACTTACAATTATTAATCGCTTTGCGAATCCATTTGATGCCTCTATTTGATTGTATATGACGGTTGACTACCACCAACGTTCTGCTGCCTCCGAGGCAAGATATCTGAACCCCCAGGGGCCATTTGGGCGTTTTTGATAGAAAACACATCAAAAACACATCTGCGTTTTTATAATTTTTTTATTTTTTATTTTATTTTTTTGTGTATTTTGCCACATTTGGTTGCATATTTACATTTGATATAGGAAAATATGGTAGACTAGATCATGTATCTATACCAAAACCTAGGATCATTGTTTGACAGCATATTTTCTAAGCCATGTAGCTGAATAAAGATTTTGGCCGAGTAATGATCTCGACTACCATATTTGCCTATACCAAATGTAAATATGCAACCAAATGTGGCAAAATAGACAAAAAAATTGAATAAAAACTAAAAAAAATTATAAAAACTCAGATGCGTTTTTGATGCGTTTTCTATCAAAAATGCCCAAATGGCCCCTGGGGGGTTCAGTTATCTTGCCTCGGAAGCAGTAGAAAGTTGGTGGTAGTCAACCGTCATATACAATCAAACAGAGGCATCAAATTGATTTGCAAAGCGATTAATAATTGTAAGTATTATTGCTTTGAAAAATTGAGATTACAACTTTGGCGAGTTTGCTAATGGTGGGATAGTAGGAAGTAACGAATACAGTGCTATATCTACGAATAGTGCATTATAGAAGTTGGATTCGCAATGCGATTAATATAACCTGTATTATTGGCATTGTGATTACAACTTAGAGCTGAGTTCCTAATGGTTGTATTGCTAGAATATAACGAAGATTGAGAATTCAATCTTCGTTATATTCTAGCAATACAACCATTAGGAACTCAGCTCTAAGTTGAATTCGCAATGCGATTAATGCAGGTTATATTAATCGCATTGCGAATTCACCTTGCCACACTCTGTGTCAACTGCATAATTTTCCATGGGAGTTTTGCCATGGATCCCCCTCCGGCATGCCACAGTCCAGGTGTTTGTCCCCTTGAAACAACCTTTCCATCACTATTGTGGCCAGAAGGAGTCCCTGTGGGTTTTAAAATTCGCTTACCTATTGAAGTCTATGGCGGTTCGCCCTGTTCGCACGTTTGCGAACATTTGCGGAAATTAACAGAAAATTTTATGTTCGCGACATCTCTAGTCCAGATCATGAAAATGTCATCGATGTAGCATGACCAACACAAGACCCTCACAAAAATTGGGATCGGTAAACCAGTCTGTCCTCCGCCATGAAGATATTAGCGTAGGTGGGGGCCACATTGAACCCCATGGCCACACCCCGCTTCTTTTGGTAGAAGGTGTCCCTGAAGAGAAAATAATTCCTCCTTAGGACCACCTCCAGGAGGCGGAGGAAAAACTGGTTCACCCCCAGGGAGAGTCCCATGTCGGCCAGGGCCACATCAACGACATTTAAACCATATGCATGATCAATGGATGTGTACAAGGAGACAACATCAAAGCTAACCAACATGAACTTGATGTTGTAGTTCCCGTAATCTCAGTAAAAAATGGCCAGTGTCCTTGACATAGGAAGGGACGGTGGTCGCACGGATCTGCAAAAGCCTTTCAAGGAATATTGAAATAGGATTAAAGTCCGAGCCCCTGCCTGAAACAATGGACCGGCCCGGCGGGTTATCAAGTCTTTTATGTATTTTAGGGAGAATATATAACATAGGAGTGATAGGATGGCTCTTCTTGAGATATTCAAATAGCCCAACATCAATGATGGAATCCATTATTGCCTCATCCAAAATCACTCCTAACTCACCCATGATTTCCCATTTAGGATCACCACATAGTTGTTCATAAACTTCTACATCCTGTTATTGTCTATTGATTTCCTCGACATACATTGCAGTATCCATCACAACCACCGCCCATCGCTTGTCCTCAGGTTTTTTTCGTGATGCGGTCATCCCGCTCCAACAAGACAATAGCCTGTCGCTCCAATTTCGTCAAGTTATTCCTACCCACAAATGAAGGTTTCAATGATTCGATCTGCCTATGTACAATCTGAATATATGATTCAACAACATGATTATTGTGGGGTGGTGAAAAATTGCTAGGCTTCTTTAAATCAAACTTGCTACATGTAAGCTCTACAGCATTTTTATTACGCATACATGAACCAACATTATCATTTGTTTTAGATACAAAGAAAACTTTTTAGTCACAACCCCCTAAAAAAACGTTGTAAGTCCAATTCTAGAGTGAACCAATCCCTCTCGGTTGTGGGAGAAAAGTTTAAACCTCGGCTTAGCACATGAATCTGCTCAGCAGTCAATTCCACTGAAGAAATGTTGACTACAAGTTGCTTCACTTCCTGGGGTTGCATCTCGCCATTCTTGCCGTGCCCCCCTGTTGCTCCCCGGAATTGAGCAGTAATGAGGACGATGTGTGTTGCGGTCATGTGACCAGTCTTTATGGGTCATGTGACTTACATGCCGATCATGACGCTGAATGAATGGGCGTCTTTTTACTGGGTCGAAGCACTGCTGACCTTGTGCCATTTGCGCTCCCCTGTGGAAGGCTGAATCTCATGTAAGTTTGCAATTTCTGATTGGCTCTTACATCTTCAGTAGCAGTGATGTGTTTTGACATGCGCTTTTGCATAGGGAGAATGCCAAGTGTGGACATGATATGATCACAGGTGAGCCACAAGGGCGTATACTTGGTATGTAAATGAGGTATTGGAATGCTACAAACTTGTCTTTGGCTTAGAGTAGATTGGCCAAATTGCACTTTGTGATCTGATTGGCAATACAATTTTAGGGTGTGTTTGGTTTCAACTATATATATGTCTGTATAGTAACATGAATTATATGCTTGACAAAGTCTATACCTAGCCGAAACTTTGCATTTTCTGTACACTTTGCTATGGAGTATTGAATAAAAGAAGATTTGTTTTGGACATGCTGCTGTAGCCCACTTTTTCCATTGTCTTTAATAATCTGGGTCACATCTAGTGTCAATAATCTGTGGTGTTCTCTGTAACCAATAATGTCCTGCGTCAGAAAACACTGTCAGTATTACAAATTCCAATAATCTGGTCTTCATATAGTGTCCGCAATCTATGGTGCTCTATAACCAATAATGAACTGAATCTGAAAACACTGTGGATATTACGACTTTCATAAATCTGGGCCTACTAAAGTGTCCAAAATCTGTGGGTTTTTGTATCCCATACTGAACTGAATCTGAAAAAACTGTGTAAGTTACAACTTCGATTAATCTGGGCCTAGTAAAGTGTCCACAATATGTGGGTTTTTGTATCCCATACTGAACTGAATCTGAAAAAAGTGTGTATATTACAATTTCCATTATTCTGGGCCTAGTAAAGTGTCCACAGTCTGTGGGGTTTTGTATCCCATACTGAAATGAATCTGAAAAAAGTGTGAATATTACAATTTCCATTAATCTGGGCCTAGTAAAGTGTCCACAATCTGTGTGTTTTTGAATCCAAAACTAAACTGAATCTGAAAAAAGTGTGTATATTACGACTTCCATAAACCTGGGCCTACTAAAGTGTCCACAGTCTGTGGGTTTTAGGATCCCATACTGAACTGAATTTGAAAAAAGTTTGTATTTTAAAATTTCCATTATTCAGGGCCTAGTAAAGCGCCCACAAATTGTGGTTTTTTTTTATCGCATACTGAACTGAATTTGGAAACACTTTGTATATTACGACTTCCATAAATCTGGGCCCACTGAAGTGTCCACAATCTGTGGGTTTTAGTATCCCATACTGAACTGAATCTGTAAAAGGTGTGTATAATACAATTTCAATTAATTTGGGTGAAGTAAAGTGGCACAATCTGTGGGTTTTAGTATCCCATACTGAACTGAATCTGTAAAAAGTGTGTAAAAAGTGTGTATATTACATTTTCCATTAATCTGGGCCTAGTAAAGTGTCCACAATCTGAGGGTTTTTGTATCCCATACTGAACTGAATCTGAAAAATGTGTCTATATTACAACTTGCATTAATCTGGGCCTAGTAAAGTGTCCACAATCTGTGGGTTTTAGTATCCCATACTGAATCTGAAAAAAAGTGTCTGTATTACAACTTGCATTAAAATGGGCCTAGTAAAGTGTCAACAATCTGTGGGTTTTAGTATCCCATACTGAACTGAATCTGTAAATAGTGTGTATATTGCAATTTCCATTAATGTGTGCCTAGTAAAGTGTCCACGATCTGTGGGTTTTAGTATCCCATACTGAACTGAATCTGTAAAAAGTGTGTATATTACAATTTCGATTAACCTGGACTTAGTAAAGTGTCCACAATCTGTGGGTTTTAGTATCCCATACTAAACTGAATCTGTAAAAAGTGTGTATATTGCCATTTTCATTAATATGGGCCTAGTAAAATGTCCACAATCTGTGGGTTTTTGTATCCCATACTGAACTAAATCTGAAAAAAGTGTCTATATTACAACTTGCATTAATCTGGGCATAGTAAAGTGTTCATAATCTATGGGTTTTAGTATCCCATACTGAACTGAATATTTAAAAAGCGTGTATATTACAATTTCCATTAATCTGGGCCTAGTAAAGTGTCAACAATCTGAGGGTTTTTGTATCCCATAATTAACTGAATCTGAAAACTCTGTCTATATTACAACTTGTATTAATCCAGGCCTAGTAAAGTGTCCACAATCCCACACTGAAAAGAATCTGTAAAATGTGTGTATATCACAATTTCCTTTAATCTGGGCCAAGTAAAGTGTGCACAATCTGTGGGTTTTAGAATATCATACTGAAGTGAATCTGTAAAAAGTGTGTATATTACAATCTTCATTAATCTGGGCCAAGTAAAGTGTCCACAATCCGAGGGTTTTTGTATCCCATACTGAACTGAATCTGAAAAAAGTGTCTATATTACAACTTGCATTAATCTGGGCCTAGTAAAGTGTCCACAATCTGTGGGTTTTAGTATCGCATACTGAACTAAATCTCTAAAAATTGTGGATTTTCACATTTTTATTAATCTGGGCCTAGAAAAGTTTCCACAATCTGTAGGATTTTGTATTCCATACTGAACTGAATCTTAAAACTCTGTCTATATTACAACTTGCATTTATCTAGGCATAGAAAAGTGTCCATAATCTGTAGGTTTTAGTATCCCATACTGAACTGAACCTGTAAAAAGTGTGTATTTTACAATTTCCATTAATCTGGGCCTTGTAAAGTGTCCACAATCTGTAGGTTTTTGTATCCCATACTGAAAAGTATCTGTAAAAAGTGTATAGATTACAATTTCTGTTAATCTGGGCCTAGTAAAGTGTCAACAATATGTGGGTTTTTGTATCCCATACTTAGCTAAATCTGAAAACTCTGTTTATATTATAATTTATATTGATCTGGGCCTAAAACATTGTCCACAATCTGTGGGTTTTAGTATCCAATGTAAACTGAATTTGTAAAAAGTGTGTATATTACAATTTCCATTAATCTGGGCATAGTAAAGTGTCCACAATCTGTGGGTTGTTGTATCCCATACTGAACTGAATCTGAAAACACTGTACATATTACAATATATATTTTGGCCTATGCTCTTTGATCAAACTGTATACTAATGCCTCTTATGCACAGCATACTATGTATTACATATTTGGCGGATACGCCACGTAATCATGCTGAGACAGTCATTACATCAAAAGCATAGTGTTGAGGAGGTGCGATCCAGATTCACTCTCCAGTATATACTGTACATATTACAACTTGTATTAATCTGGGCCTAGTAAAGTGTCCACAATCTGTGGGTTTTTTAAATCCCAACTGGAACTGAATATAAAAAAAAATGTCTATATGACAACCAATATTAATCTGGGCCTAGTAAAGTTTCCACAATCTGTGGGTTTAGTAGTGTCCCATACTGAACTGAATCTGTAAAAAGTTTGTTTATTACAATTTTCATTAATCTGGGCACATTAATGTGTCCACAAGCTGTGGGTTTTAGTATCCCATATTGAACAGTATCTGTAAAAAGCGCGTATATTACAATTTACATTAATCTGGTCCTAGTAAAGTATCTACAATCTATGGGTTTTAGTATCCCATAATGAACTGAATCTATAAAAAGTGTGTAAATTACAATTTTCATTAATCTGGGCCTAGTAAAGTATGCACAATCTGTGGGTTTTTGTATAACATACTGAACTGAAACTGAAATCTCTTTCAATATTACAATTTGCATTAATCTGGGCCTAAAACAGTGTCCACAATCTGTGGGTTTTAGTATCCAATACTGAAATGAATTTGTAAAAAGTGTGTATATTACAATTTTTATAAATCTGGGCCTAGTACTGTGTCCACAATCTGTGGGTTTCAGTATCCCATACTGAACTGAATCTGTAAAAAGTATGTTTATTACAATTTCCATTAATTTGGGCCTAGTAAAGTGTCCACAATTTGTGGTTTTTAGCATCCCATACTGAACTGATCTGTAAAAAGTGTGTATATTACAGTTTCCATTAATCTCGGCCTAGTAAAATGGTGCACAATCTGTGGGTTTTAGAATCCCATACTGAACTGAATCTGTAAAAGTTGTGTATATTACAATTTTCATTAATCTGGGCCTAGTAAAGTGTCAACAATCTGAGGGTTTTTATTTCCCATAATTAATTGAATCTGAAAAGTCTGTCTATATTACAACTTTTATTAATCCAGGCCTAGTAAAATGTCCACAATTGTTGGGTTTTTGTATCCCATACTAAGCTGAATCTGAAAACACTATCTATATTAAAACTTCCATTAATCTGGGCATAAAACAGTGTCCACAATCTGTGGGTTTTAGTATCCAAAACTGAACTGTATTTGTAAAAAGTGTGTATATTACAGCTTTAAAATTTCTGGGCCTAGTAAAGCGTCCACAATCTGTGGGTTTTTGTATCCCATACTAAACTGAATCTAAAAACACTGTGTATATTGCTACTTGCATTAATTTGGGCCTAGTAAAGTGTCCACAATCTGTGGGTTTTTGTATCCCATACTGAACTGAATCTTAAAACTCTGTCTATATTACAATTTCCATTAATTTGGGCCTAGTAAAGTGTCCACAATCTGGGGTTTTACGTATCCCATACTGAACTGATCTGTAAAAAGTGTGTATATTACAATTTCCATTAATCTTGACCTAGTAAAGTGTGCACAATCTGTGGGTTTTAGAATCCCATACTGAACTGAATCTGTAAAAAGTGTGTATATTACAATTTCCATTAATCTGGGCCTAGTAAAGTGTCCACAATCTGTGGGGTATAGTATCTCACACTGAACTGAATCTAAAAAAAGTGTCTATATTACAACTTCCATTAATCTGGGCATAGTAAAGTGTCCATAATCTGTGGGTTTTAGTATCCCATACTGAACTGAATATTTAAAAAGTGTGTATATTACAATTTCCATTAATCTGGGCCTAGTAAAGTGTCAACAATTTGAGGGTTTTTGTATCGCATAATTAAATGAATCTGAAAACTCTGTCTATATTACAACTTGGATTAATCCAGGACTAGTAAAGTGTCCACAATCTTTGGGTTTTTGTATCCCATACTGAACTGAATCTGAAAACTCTATCTATATTAAAACTTCCATTAATCTGGGCATAAAACAGTGTCCACAATCTGTGGGTTTTAATATCCAATACTGAACTGAATTTGTAAAAAGTGTGTATATTACAGTTTTAAATTTTCTCGGCCTAGTAAAGTGTCCACAATCTGTGGGATTTTGTATCCCATACTGAACTGAATCTGAAAACTCTGTCTATATTACAACTTGCATAAATCTAGGCCTAGTAAACTGTCCACAATCTGTGGGTTTTAGTTTCCCATACTGAACTGAATCTGTACAAAGTGTGTATATTACAATTTACATTAATCTGGGCCTTGAGAGTGTCCACAATCTGTGGGTTGTAGTATGCCATGCTGAACAGTATCTGTAAAAATTGTGTACATAACAATTTCTATTAATCCGGGCCTAGTAATGTATCTACAATCTATGGGTTTTAGTATCCCATACTGAACTGTATCTGAAAACTATGTCTGTAATACAACTTGAATTTATCTGGGACTAGTAAAGTGTCAACAATCTTTGTTTTAGTATCCCATACTGAACTGAATCTGTAAAAAGTGTTTAACATTACAATTTCATTTAAACTGGGCCTAGTAAAGTGTGCACAATCTGTTGGTTTTTGAATCCCATACTGAAGTGAATCTGTAAAAAGTGTGTATATTACAATGTTAATTAATCTGGGCCAAGTAAAGTTTCCACAATCCGAGGGTTTTTGTATTCCATACTGAACTGAATCTGAAAACTCGGTCTATATTAAAACTTCCATTAATCTGGGCCTAAAACATTGTCTACAATCTGTTGGTTTTAGTATCCAATACTGAACTGAATTTGTAAAAAGTGTGTATATTACAATTTCCATTAATCTGGGCCTAGTAAAGTGTCCACAATCTGTGGGTTTTTGTATCCCATACTGAACTGAATCTGAAAACACTGTCTTTATTACAAAATTGCATTAATCTGGGCCTAGTAAAGTGTCCACAATCTGTGGGATTTAGTATCCCTTACTGATCTGAATCTGTAAAAAGTTTGTATATTACAATTTCCATTAATCTGGACCTGGAAAAGTGTCCACGATTAGTGGGTTTTAGTATCCCATACTTGACTGAATCTCAAAAAAGTGTGTATATTGCAATTTTCATTAATCTGTTTCTAGAAAAGTGTTCACAATCTTTGGGTTTTTCTATCCCATACTGAACTGAATCTGAAAACTCTGTAAATATTAAAACATGCATTAATCTGGTTCTATTACAGTCCACAATCTGTGGGTTTTAGTATCCCATACGGAACTGAATCTGTAAAAAGTGTGTATATTACAATTTTCATTAATCTGGTCCTAGTAAAGTGTCCACAATCTGTGGGTTTTTGTATCCCATACTGAACTAAATCTGTAAAAAGTGTGTATATTACAACTTGCATTAATCTGAGACTAGTAAAGTGTCCACAATCTGTGGGTTTTTATATCCCATACTCAACTGAATCTACAAAAACAGTGTCTATATTACAACTTGCATTATCCTAGGCATAGTAAAGTGTCCATAATCTGTGGGTTTTAGTATCCCATACTGAACTGAATCTGTAAAAAGTGTATATTAAAATTTCCATTAATCTGGGCCTTGTAAAGTGTCCTCAATCTGTGGGTTTTTGTATCCCATACTTAACTGAATCTAAAAACTCTGTCTATATTACAACTTGTATTAATCTGGGCCTAGTAAAGTTTCCACAATCCTTTGGTTTTTGTATCCCATACTGAACTGAATCTGAAAACTTTGTCTATATTAAAACTTCCATTAATCTGGGCTTAAAACAGTGTCTACAATCTGTGGGTTTCAGTATGCAATACTGAACTGAATTTGCAAAAAGTGTGTATATTATAATTTCCATTAATCTGGGCCTAGTAAAGTGTCCACAATCTTTTGGTTTTTGTATCCCATACTGAACTGAATCTGAAAACTTTGTCTATATTAAAACTTCCATTAATCTGGGCCTAAAACAGTGTCTGCAATCTGTGGGTTTCAGTATCCAATACTGAACTGAATTTGCAAAAAGTGTGTATATTATAATTTACATTAATCTGGGCCTAGTAAAGTGTCCACAATCTGTGGGATTTTGTATCCCATACTGAACTGAATCTGAAAACACTGTCTATATTACAAATTGCATTAATCTGGGCCTAGTAAAGTGTCCACAATCTGTAGGTTTTTGTATCCCATACTGAACTGAATCTTAAAAAACAGTGTCTTTATTAGAACTTTCATTAATCTGGGCCTAGAAAAGTGTCCACTATCTGTGGGTTTTTTATCCCATACTGAACTAAATCTGTAAAAAGTGTATATATTACAATTTTCATTAATCTGGTCCCAGTAAAGTGTCCACAATCTGTGGGTTTTAGTATTCCTTACTGAACTGAATCTGAAAACTCTGTCAATATTACAACTTGCAGTAATCTGGGCCTATTAAAGTGTCAACAATCTTGGGGTTTTAGTATCTCATACTGAACTGAATCTGTAAAATGTGTGTTTATTTTAATTTCCATTAATCTGGGCCTAGTAAAGTGTCCACAATCTGTGGGTTTTACTATCCCATACTGAACTGAATCTGAAAACACTGTGTATATTTCAACTTGCATTAATCTGGGCCTAAAACAGTGTCTACAATCTGTGGGTTTCAGTATCCAATACTGAACTGAATTTGCAAAAAGTGTGTATATTATAATTTCCATTAATCTGGGCCTAGTAAAGTGTCCACAATCTGTGGGTTTTTGTATCCCATACTGAACTGAATCTGAAAACACTGTCTATATTACAAATTGCATTAATCTGGGCCTAGTAAAGTGTCCACAATCTGTAGGTTTTTGTATCCCATACTGAACTGAATCTTAAAAAACAGTGTCTTTATTAGAAATTTCATTAATCTGGGCCTAGTAAAGTGTCCACTATCTGTGGGTTTTTTATCCCATTCTGAACTAAATCTGTAAAAAGTGTATATATTACAATTTTCATTAATCTGGTCCCAGTAAAGTGTCCACAATCTGTGGGTTTTAGTATCCCATACTGAACTGAATCTGAAAACACTGTGTATATTTCAACTTGCATTTATCTGGGCCTATTAAAGTGTCAACAATCTTAGGGTTTTAGTATCTCATACTGAACTGAATCTGTAAAATGTGTGTTTATTTTAATTTCCATTTATCTGGGCCTAGTAAAGTGTCCACAATCTGTGGGTTCTAGTATCCCATACTGAACTGAATCTGAAAACACTGTGTATATTTCAACTTGCATTTATCTGGGCCTAAAAAAGTGTCTACAATCTGTGGGTTTCAGTATCCAATGCTGAACTGAATTTGCAAAAAGTGTGTATATTATAATTTCCATTAATCTGGGCCTAGTAAATTGTCCACAATCTGTGGGTTGTTGTATCCCATACTGAACTGAATCTGAAAACACTGTCTATATTACAAATTGCATTAATCTGGGCCTAGTAAAGTGTCCACAATCTGTAGGTTTTTGTATCCCATACTGAACTGAATCTTAAAAAACAGTGTCTTTATTAGAACTTTCATTAATCTGGGCCTAGTAAAGTGTCCACTATCTGTGGGTTTTTTATCCCATACTGAACTAAATCTGTAAAAAGTGTATATATTACAATTTTCATTAATCTGGTCCCAGTAAAGTGTCCACAATCTGTGGGTTTTAGTATTCCTTACTGAACTGAATCTGAAAACTCTGTCAATATTACAACTTGCATTAATCTGGGCCTATTAAAGTGTCAACAATCTTAGGGTTTTAGTATCTCATACTGAACTGAATCTGTAAAATGTGTGTTTATTTTAATTTCCATTTATCTGGGCCTAGTAAAGTGTCCACAATCTGTGGGTTTTAGTATCCCATACTGAACTGAATCTGAAAACACTGTGTATATTTCAACTTGCATTTATCTGGGCCTATTAAAGTGTCAACAATCTTAGGGTTTTATTATCTCATACTGAACTGAATCTGAAAACACTGTCTATATTACAAATTGCATTAATCTGGGCCTAGTAAAGTGTCCACAATCTGTAGGTTTTTGTATCCCATACTGAACTGAATCTTAAAAAACAGTGTCTTTATTAGAACTTTCATTAATCTGGGACTAGTAAAGTGTCCACTATCTGTGTTTTTTTTATCCCATACTGAACTAAATCTTTAAAAAGTGTATATATTACAATTTTCATTAATCTGGTCCCAGTAAAGTGTTCACAATCTGTGGGTTTTAGTATTCCTTACTGAACTGAATCTGAAAACTCTGTCAATATTACAACTTGCATTAATCTGGGCCTATTAAAGTGTCAACAATCTTAGGGTTTTAGTATCTCATACTGAACTGAATCTGTAAAATGTGTGTTTATTTTAATTTCCATTTATCTGGGCCTAGTAAAGTGTCCACAATCTGTGGGTTTTAGTATCCCATACTGAACTGAATCTGAAAACACTGTGTATATTTCAACTTGCATTAATCTGGGCCTAAAACAGTGTCTACAATCTGTGGGTTTCAGTATCCAATACTGAACTGAATTTGCAGAAAGTGTGTATATTACAATCTCCATTAATCTGGGCCTTGTAAAGTGTCCTCAATCTGTGGGTTTTTGTATCCCATACTTAACTGAATCTAAAAACTCTGTCCATATTAACACTCCCATTAATCTGTGCCTAGTAAAGTGTCCACAATCTGTGGGTTTTAGTATTCCTTACTGAACTGAATCTGAAAACTCTGTCAATATTACAACTTGCATTAATCTGGGCCTTGTAAAGTGTCCACAATCTGATGGATTTTGTATCCCATACTGAACTGAATCTTAAAACTCTGTCTATATTACAATTTCCAATAATTTGGGCCTAGTAAAGTGTCCACAATCTGTGATTTTAAGTATCCCAAACTGAACTGATCTGTAAAAAGTGTGTATTTTTCAATTTCTATTAATCTTGGCCTAGTAAAGTGTGCACAATCTGTGGGTTTTAGAATCCCATACTGAACTGAATCTGTAAAAGGTGTGTATATTACAATTTTCATTAATCTGGGCCTAGTAAAGTGTCCACAATCTGTGGGGTTTAGTATCCCACACTGAACTGAATCTGAAAAAAGTGTCTATATTACAACTTCCATTATTCTGGGCATAGTAAAGTGTCCATAATCTGTGGGTTTTAGTATCCCATACTGAACTGAATATTTAAAAAGTGTGTATATTACAATTTCCATTAATCTGGGCCTAGTACAGTGTCAACAATCTGAGGGTTTTTGTATCCCATAATTAAATGAATCTGAAAACTCTGTCTACATTACAACTTGCATAAATCTAGGCCTAGTAAACTGAGCACAATCTGTGGGTTTTTGTATCCAATACTGAGCTGAATTTGTAAAAAGTGTGTATATTACAGTTTAAAATTTTCTGGGCCTAGTAAAGTGTCCACAATCTGTTGGTTTTTGTTTCCCATACTATACTGTATCTGAAAACTGTCTATATTGCAACTTCCATTAATCTGGGCCTAAAACAGTGTCTACAATCTGTGGGTTATAGTATCCAATACTGAACCGAATTTGTAAAAAGTGTGTATATTACAATTTCCATTAATCTGGGCCTAGTAAAGTGTCCACAATCTGTGGGATTTTGTATCCCATACTGAACTGAATTTGTAAAAAGTGTGTATATTACAACTTGCATAAATCTAGGACTAGTAAACTGTCCACAATCTGTGGGTTTTAGTTTCCCATACTGAACTGAATCTGTAAAAAGTGTGTATATTACAATTTTCATTAATCTGGGCATAGTAAAGTGTCCATAATCTGTGGGTTTTAGTATCCCATACTGAACTGGATATTTAAAAAGTGTGTATATTACAATTTCCATTAATCTGGGCCTAGTAAAGTGTCAACAATCTGATGGTTTTTGTATCCCATAATTAAATGAATCTGAAAACTCTGTCTATATTACAACTTGAATTAATCCAGGCCTAGTAAAGTTTCCACAATCTGTGGGATTTTGTATCCCATACTGAACTGAATCTGAAAACTCTGTCTATATTACAACTTACATAAATCTAGGCCTAGTAAACTGTCCACAATCTGTGAGTTTTAGTTTCCCATACTGAACTGAATCTTTAAAAAGTGTGTATATTACAATTTACATTAATCTGGGCCTTGAAAGTGTCCACAATCTGTCGGTTGTAGTATGCCATGCTGAACAGTATCTGTAAAAAGTGTGTATATAAAAATTTCAATATATCTGGGCCTAGTAATGTATCTACAATCTATGGGTTTTAGTATCCCATACTGAACTGTATCTGAAAACTATGTCTGTAATACAACTTGAATTTATCTGGGACTAGTAAAGTGGCAACAATCTGGGTTTTAGTATCCCATACTGAATTGAATCTGTAAAAAGTGTGTATATTACAATTTTATTTAATCTGGGCCTAGTAAAGTGTGCACAATCTGTTGTTTTTTGAATCCCATACTGAAGTGAATCTGTAAAAAGTGTGTATATTACAATGTTAATTAATCTAGGCCAAGTAAAGTGTCCACAATCCGAGGGTTTTTGTATTCCATACTGAACTGAATCTGAAAATTCGGTCTATATTAACCCCTTAAGGACGAAGGGCGTACACGTGGCGTTGATCGGAACAAGATGCCTGCTGAAATCAATCAGCAGGCATCTTGGCACAATGCCCAGGGGGGTCCTGTGACCCCCCCATGTCAGCGATCGCAGCAAACCGCAGGTCAATTCAGACCTGCGGTTTGCTGGTCTATCTGTAGTCTCTGATCCCCGCGGTCTGTGACCGCGTGGATCAGAGACTAAAATATGCCCCAAAGGTTAAATTTTAACCCCCCCCCTGCACCCCGCCATATTAGTGTCCCCCCGGGCGGTGCAGGGGGGGGGATTGCGGGCGGTGCTGCGGGTGGGTGGCGCGGGAGGCGGGCAATTGCGATCCCCCGCCCGCCTCCTTTCAATCGATTTCCCTGGTGCCTAGTGGGTATAGCAGGGGGTCAGCACATTGCTGACGCCCTGCTATAAACTGCTGACATCTGTGCTGCAGATGTCAGCAGTTTAACCCCTTCTATACTGCGGTCCGTACGGACCGCGGTATAGAAGGTGTTAACATGGAGGGAGCTCCCTCCCTCTCCCATCGGGGGGCTGCCGTACCTTTGCAACCCCCCCGAAGGGATAGGATAGTAGAGGGAGGGAGCTCACCTCTCTTCCCATAACCCGCTGCTCTGTAATGGCAGCAGGTGGTGGTTACCATGGCAGCAGGACGCTTTCAGAAGCGTCCTGCTTGCCATGTTATAGTAACTCTGGTCAGACTTCTGCTAAAGGCAGAAGTCTGACCAGACTGTGAAAAGTAAAAAAAAATACAGTGCAGTACACTATATAGTGTACTGTTCTGTATTATATAGACACCAGATCCACTGGATCTACAAGAACCAAGTGGGTCTGGGTCAAAAAAATAAGAAAAATACATATCACTGAATAAAAAAAAAAAAAAACAAATAAACTACACATATTAGGTATCGCCGCGTCCGTAAAAATCTCCTCTATAAAAATATCACATGAGCTAACCCCTCACGCATATACCGTAAAAAAAAACACAAAAAAATGGTGTAAAAAAGCCATTTTTTGTCACCTTGCATCACAAAAGGTGTAATACCAAGTGATCAAAAAGGCGTATGCCTCCCAAAATAGTACCAATAAAACCGCCATCTCATCCCGCAAAAAATGAGTCCTTATATAGGACAATCGCCCAAAAAAATAAAAAAATATGGCTCTCAGACTATGGAAATGCTATTATTGTGTTAAAGTAAAATAAATAAATAAAAAGTATACATATTATGTATCCTAGCCTCCGTAAAAACCTGCTCTATAAAAATATCACATTATCTAACCCCTCAGGTAAATACTAGAATCACAAAAATAAACGTGGCCTAAATGGGTGGGACTGCTCCAGACCCCAAACACTGTGGCGTGTTTCTAACTGGGGGGGCAGTTCCTCCGCATGTGGTTCGCAGCGAACGGCTATCCCCAGCAAAAATTGCATACAATGGAGGATACCGGCGCGAACCACAAGCACCACACAAACATCCTACACAAAATAAAACATGTGCGGATGGAAATATATAAACACATAACTCACAGAAAAAAGATGCACCACATGGATAAGCAACTGACAACACTGGCTAATCCCTCACTCTGGTGTTAAAAGCTGAGAGATTCGCCAATATTTCCAATCAGGAACATATCGGAGCCCCTTTAGGCACCACTACACGGTATCTCAGCATGACATGGGGTCCTACCACTAGACTACCTATGGTGTGTGAACAAGGTCTGAACAGGTATTAAGCAGCCTACAGCCCCATCCCACTCACCTGCACTGCAGGACCAACAATGCAATGGGAACACATGAGGCCGCAAGCTACACCTACAACAGACCATGTGACACCGGGTTCCAGGTGCAACAGAATGTTTACAAGCCATATGCAATGGCACATTCAATACATATAAAACAAGAATCACAAAAATAAACGTGGCCTAAATGGGTGGGACTGCTCCAGACCCCAAACACTGTGGCGTGTTTCTAACTGGGGGGGCAGTTCCTCCGCATGTGGTTCGCAGCGAACGGCTATCCCCAGCAAAAATTGCATACAATGGAGGATACCGGCGCGAACCACAAGCACCACACAAACATCCTACACAAAATAAAACATGTGCGGATGGAAATATATAAACACATAACTCACAGAAAAAAGATGCACCACATGGATAAGCAACTGACAATTGCATTGTTGGTCCTGCAGTGCAGGTGAGTGGGATGGGGCTGTAGGCTGCTTAATACCTGTTCAGACCTTGTTCACACACCATAGGTAGTCTAGTGGTAGGACCCCATGTCATGCTGAGATACCGTGTAGTGGTGCCTAAAGGGGCTCCGATATGTTCCTGATTGGAAATATTGGCGAATCTCTCAGCTTTTAACACCAGAGTGAGGGATTAGCCAGTGTTGTCAGTTGCTTATCCATGTGGTGCATCTTTTTTCTGTGAGTTATCCCTCAGGTAAATACTGTTAAAAAAATAAAATAAAAACAATGTAAAAAAAAAACATTTTTGTCCCATCACATCTCAAAAACTGTAATAGCAAGCGATCAAAAAGTTATATGCACCCAAAAATAGTGCCAATCAAACCGTCTTCTCATCCCGCAAAAAATGATACCCCACATAGGACAATCACCCCCCAAAAGAAAAATAGGGCTCTCAGACTATGGAGACACTAAAACATGATTTGTTTTGTTTTAAAAAATGATAATATTGTGTAAAACTTAAATAAATAAATAAAAAGTATACATATTTGGTATCGGCACGTCCATCGCAACCTGATCTATAAAAATAACACATCACCGAACCCCTCAGGTGAACACAAAAAAAAAAAAATACGGTGTCAAGAGCCATTTTTGTCACCTTACATCACAAAAAGTGTAATAGCAGGCGACCAAAATGTCATATGCACCCCAAGATAGTTCCAATCAAACTGCCATCTCATCCCGCAAAAAATGAGCCCCTACATAAGACAGTCGCCCAAAAAAAAAAAAAAAAATATATGGCTTTCAGAATGTGAAGACACTAAAAAATCATTTTTTTCAAAAATGCTGTATTATGTAAAACTGAAACAAAACCCCCCAAAAAGTAGCCATATTTGGTATTGCCGCGTCCGTAGCAACCTGCTCTATAGAAATAGCACACAATCTAACCTGTCAGTTCAATGATGTAAATAACAAAAAATAAAAACGGTCCGAAAATAGCTATTTTTTTGCAAATTTTCCATTTTAATCCATTTTTCCAGTAACAAAGCGAGGGTTAACAGCCAAAAAAAACTCAATATTTATTGCCCCGATTCTCTAGTTTGCAGAAACACCCCATATGTGGTCGTAAACTGCTGTATGGCCAAACGGCTGGGCGTAGAAGGGAACGCCGTATGGTTTTTGGAAGGCAGATTTTGCTGGACTGGTTATTTGACACCATGTCCCATTTGAAGCCCCCCTGATGCACCCCTACAGTGGAAACTCCAAAAAAGTGACCCCATTTTGGAAACTATGGGATAAGGTGGCAGTTTTGTTTGTATTATTTTAGGGTAAATATAATTTTTGGTTGCTCTATATTACACTTTTTTAGAGGCAAGGTAACAAAAAATAGAAATTCTGAAATTTCATCTCCATTTGCCAATAACTCTTGTGGAACACCTAAAGGGTTAACAAAGTTTATAAAATCAGTTTTGAATACCTTGAGGGGTGTAGTTTCTTAGATGGAGTCACTTTTTTGGAGATTTTACTCTAGGGGTGCATCGGGGGGCTTCAAATGGGACATGGTGTCAAAAATCCAGTCCAGCAAAATCCGCCTTCCAAAAACCATATGGCGTTTACTTACTTCTGTGCCCTGCCGTTTGGCCATACAGCAGTTTACGCCCACATATGGGGTGTTTCTGAAAACTACAGAATCGGGGCAATAAAAATTGAGTTTTGTTTGGCTGTTAACCCTTGCTTTGTTACTGGAAAAAATGGATTCAAACAGAAAATTTTCCAAAAAATCGAAATTCTGAAATTTTATCTCCATTTGCCATTAACTCTTGTGGAAAACCTAAAGGGTTAATGACGTTTGTAAAATCAGTTTTGAATACCTTGAGGGGTGTAGTTTCTAGAATGGGGTCATTTTTGGATGGCACTCTCTGGATTTTGTGTGGCTGATATGGCCCATAAAAGGTAAGAATTAATGTTAGGGACCACTCATAGAGGCAACCGTGAAGTGGTGGGTGGCTTACATAATTTGGCCAAAATATAAACTAATGCCTCATCTAACATCCAGCATAGTGGCAGGACGGAGCTCTAGCTGCAGTGTGCCATTGCGCCTTTGTTTTTACGTTTGTATGTGTATTTCACCATAGCAACGTGCACCTGCGTATTGGGTTGTGCTGACTGCAATCCCCATTTTATTCCTTTGTAGCATATATGGGAGGCGTGGTGACCTCCATGCAGTCATGCACACCTGACTAGTGAATCCGCCCTGTAGGCTGGTTTTAAAGTCAGTATAAAACTGAGTCTGCTTTATAGAACTTACCAGAAGTCATTTGGTTCCAGGAGAAGTATTAGTGGGCTCAGCATGCATGTTGGTATTTGCATCCCTTGATCTGATGAACGCTGTATGGCACCAGACGGGGTTACAAGCAGAGTGTATCTGGCATGCATGCTGCACCTGCACTCCCTGGATTTTGTGTGGCTGATATGGCCCATAAAAGGTAAGAATTAATGTTAGGGACCACTCATAGAGGCAACCGTGAAGTGGTGGGTGGCTTACATAATTTGGCCAAAAATATAAACTAATGCCTCATCTAACATCCAGCATAGTGGCAGGACGGAGCTCTAGCTGCAGTGTGCCATTGCACCTTTGTTTTTACGTTTGAATGTGTATTTCACCATAACAACGTGCACCTGCGTATTGGGTTGTGCTGACTGCAATCCCCATTTCATTTTTGGATGGTTTCTATTATGTAAGCCTCACAAAGTGACTTCAGACCTGAACTGGTCCCTAACAAGTGGGTTTTTGAAAATTTCTGAAAAATTTCAAGATTTGCTTCTAAACTTCTAAGCTATGTAACGTCCCCAAAAAATAAAATGGCATTCCCAAAATGATCGATACATGAAGTAGACATATGGGGAATGTAAATCAATAACTTTTTTGGGCGGTATTACTATGTATTATAGAAGTAGAGAAATTGAAACTTGGAAAATTGCTAATTTTTCCAAATTTTTGGTAAATTTGATATTTTTTTATAAATAAAAATGAAATTTTTCGACTTAATTTTACCTGTGTCATGAAGTACAATATGTGACGAAAAAACTATCTCAGAATGGCCTGGATAAGAAAAAGCGTTTTAAAGTTATCACCAGATAAAGTGACACTGGTCAGATTTGCAAAAAATGGCCTGGTCCTAAGGTGAAAATGAGCCCGTTCCTTAAGGGGTTAAAACTTCCATTAATCTGGGCCTAAAACAGTGTCTACAATCTGTTGGTTTTAGAATCCAATACTGAACTGAATTTCTAAAAAGTGTGTATATTACAATTTTCATTAATCTGGGCCTAGTAAAGTGTCCACAATCTGTGGGTTTTTGTATCCCATACTGAACTGAATCTGAAAACACTGTCTATATTACAACTTGCATTAATCTGGGCCTAGTAAAGTGTCCACAATCTGTGGGTTTTTGTATCCCATACTGAACTGAATCTGAAAACACTGTCTTTATTACAAAATTGCATTAATCTGGGCCTGGAAAAGTGTCCACGATTAGTGGGTTTTAGTATCCCATACTTAACTGAATCTCTAAAAAGTGTGTATATTGCAATTTTCAATAATCTGGGCCTAGAAAAGTGTTCACAATCTTTGGGTTTTTCTATCCCATACTGAACTGAATCTGAAAACTCTGTACTGTAAATATTAAAACTTGCATTAATCTGGTTCTATTACAGTCCACAATCTGTGGGTTTTAGTATCCCATACGGAACTGAATCTGTAAAAAGTGTGCATATTACAATTTTCATTAATCTGGGCCTAGTAAAGTGTCCACAATCTGTGGGTTTTTGTATCCCATACTGAACTAAATCTGTAAAAAGTGTGTATATTACAATTTTCATTAATCTGGTCCTAGTAAATTGTCCACAATCTGTGGGTTTTTGTATCCCATACTGAACTGAATCTGAAAACACTGTGTATATTACAACTTGCATTAACCTAGGCATTGTAAAGTGTTCATAATCTGTGGGTTTTTGTATCCCATACTTAACTGAATCTAAAACCTCTGTCTATATTACATATTACAACTTGTATTAATCTGGGCCTTGTAAAGTTTCCACAATCTTTTGGTTTTTGTATCCCATACTGAACTGAATCTGAAAACTTTGTCTATATTAAAACTTCCATTAATCTGGGCCTAAAACAGTGTCTACAATCTATGGGTTTCAGTATACAATACTGAACTGAATTTGCAAAAAGTGTGTATATTACAATTTCCATTATTCTGGGCTTAGTAAAGTGTCCACAATCTGTGGGTTTTAGTATCCCTTACTGAACTTAATCTGTAAAGAGTTTGTATATTACAATTTCCATTAATCTGGGCCTAGAAAAGTGTCCACGATTAGTGGGTCTTAGTATCCCATACTGAACTGAATCTGAAAACTCTGTAAATATTAAAACTTTCATTAATCTGGTTCTATTGCAGTCCACAATCTGTGGGTTTTAGTATCCAATACTGAACTGAATCTGTAAAAAGTGTGTTTATATAACTTTCTATTTATCTGGGCCTAGTAAAGTGTCCACAATCTGTGGGTTTTAGTATCCCATACTGAACTGAATCTGTAAAAAGTGTGTATATTACAACTTGCATTAATCTGGGACTGGTAAAGTGTCCACAATCTGTGGGTTTTTGTATCCCATACTGAACTGAATCTACAAAAAGTGTATATTAAAATTTCCATTAATCTGGGCCTTGTAAAGTGTCCACAATCTGTGGGTTTTAGTTTCCCATACTGAACTGAATCTGTAAGAAGTGTGTATATTACAATTTCCATTAATCTGGGCCTAGTAAAGTGTCCACAATCTGAGGGTTTTTATATCCAATACTCAACATCATCTAAAAACACTGTCTATATTCCAACTTTCATTAATCTGGGTCTAGTGTAGTGTCCAAAATCTGTGGTGTTCTGTAACCAAAACTGTCCTGCATCAAAAAACTCTGTCTTTAGCTGACAGTAAAACAATCTTCGCCACATCTGCAGACAAAACAATTAATATGAAGAAGGCGAGCACAAAGGGACAGGAAAGTGGTTGTGATGCTGATGTTACAAGCAAAGGCCATGGCCCTGGGTGCAATGAAACTGTGCATGCTGCCAGTGCACCATCAAAAACAAAAAAATCCACCTTACCCAGCTTCATGTCAAACTTAGCCGGGCGGCGCAGGACAACACTGTCCAAGTCAGACCAGTGCGAACTGTTGTCGGTTGAATTGCTGAAGATAATGCTTCCAGTCTGTTAAGCACCAGGGTGGTCACCAGAGAGGGTCTCTTCCACTAAGTCCAGTCTCTGTTGCCAAGAGTCTGGTCAACCGAATCCACACTCTGATCCTCCTTCCTCCCACCATGTTGTGTCTGGCCAAACAAGTGATCCCACACTCGGATATTAACATGACCTCTTTTCATCACCAGTACTTGGTTTGCCTCTCTCGCCAAGCACGCTTGAAGAGGTACCTGAAAAATTGTGCACTGATTACCAACCTCTTGAGCCTTCACAGTCTCAAGAAGATCACGGTGGTGAATGGCAATCATTCGTTCACGAGGTTGATGATGATGAGACACAATTGTCAATCACTGAGGTTGTGGTTATGTCAAGTCAGTAAGATGAGCAGAGTGAGGAAGTTGAAGAGGAGGTGATGGAAGATGAGCTCACTGACCCAAAATGGGAAGGTTAAAAGCAGAGCGAGGACTGCAGTACAGAGGGGGAAGAATTCGCAGCAACGCAACAGTCTGGAAGAGGCAGTGGAGTTGCAAAAGGAAGATGTCGGCCCCCCTCCAAACAGGCCCGCAACCATAGCACTCCCAAGCGTAAATCTACCTTGCCCAGGTGTAGGTGTTTCGCAGTATGGAGATTTTTGAGGAAAGGGCAGATGACAATAGAGTGGTAGTTTGCAACCTGTGCTGTACCAAAATGAGCTGGGGCGTAAACACTAGCAACCTCACCACCACCAGCATGATCCGACACATGGCATCCAAGCACCCTAATAAGTGGGCCGAATGCCTGGGTCCACAATCTGCATCTGCGGGTCACACTACTGCCTCCTCTTCCCCTGTGTTACTCACTGCCGGCCAATCCCCTGTCGAGGGTGCAGGCCCGGATGTCCCTCGCCCTTCACCTGGACCTTCGCATGAACTGTCAGCAACAGCATCCACTTTACTCTCCCAGTACAGCGCCCCAAATGTCGATAACACAGGCATTTGAACGCAAACGCAAATACCCACCCAACCACCCACCCACAGGCCATAGCAATAAATGTGCAACTTTTGAAATTACTGGCTCTTGAAATGTTGCCATTTAGGCTTGTGGACACTGAGGCCTTTCGCAGCCTGATGTCTACAGCCGTTCCTCGGTACGCAATACCCATCCACCACTATTTTTAACGGTGTGACATGCCCGCCTTACACCAGCATGTGTCCCAGAACATTACCCATGCCCTGACCAACGCACTTATTGGGAAGTTCCACCTCACCACGGACACATGGACAAGTGCTTGTGGCCAAGGACACTAAATTTCCCTGGCCGCACACTGGGTGAATGTTGTGGAGGCTGGGAGTGAGTTGTACCCTAGGATGGCACAGGTGCTACCCACGCCCAGGATTGCGGGCCCTACATCTACCATGGTCTCCGCCAGCAGCTATGTTACTGGCTCCAACCCCCACTTCTCCTCCTCCGCCACCTCCTCCTCCACTTCCACCTCCAACAGCATTCAGCCATCAGTCGCTAGCTGGTAGCGGTGTAGCACTGCTGTGGGTAAGCGTCAACAGGCCGTGCTGAAGCTGATCTGCTTAGAGGACAAACAGCACACCGCCGCAGAGCTGTGGCAGGGTATAAGGGACCAGACCGAGCTGTGGCTCTCACCACTAAACCTACAACCAGGAATAGTTGTGTCTGACAATTGCCGTAACTTGTTGGCGGCTTTGGAGCTTGGCAACCTGACACACATCCTGTGCCTAGCCCACGTCTTAAACTTAGTAGTTCAGCGGTTTTTCATAACCTATTCCAATTTGCAAGAGCTACTAGTGAAGGCGCGCAATGTGTGTGCCTATTTCCGCAAGTCATGCACAGCTTCAGCCGGTCTGTCAACGCTGCAGCAGCACTTGCGGCTTCCAGCTCACCGACTGTTATGCGACGTGAGCATGCGCTGGAACTCTACATTCTACATGTTGACCAGTCTTTTTGAGCAGCAGAGGGCAGTTGTGGAATACCAGCTGCAACATGGTCATCGCCTTTCCAATCAACTGCCACTATTTACAAGGGAGGAGTGGGCATTGATGTCAGACCTCTGTGAGGTTTTAAAAAACTATGATAAATCCACACAGATGGTTAGTGGCGATAACGCTATTATCAGCGTAACCATCCCACTGCTGTGTCTACTCAAATGATCGCTGCTCACAATTAAGGAGGACGCTCTGAATGTGTCAGATGATGAAATGGGGAGAACATTACACATGGTGATAGCCAGACCACCCCCAATTCGTCTTCTCAGTGCAAATTGGGCCATGAAGAGGAGGAGGAGGAGATGCTGGAGACAGTTGCCTCTGCTACAGAGGGTAGCACCCATGGAAATTCAATTCCATCTGTTCAGCGTGGATGGGCAGAAGAGGAGGAGGAGGAGGATGAGGGGATAGAGAGTCATCCTGATGTTGACATTGACATTTTGCTTTTTGGTACTCTGGCACACAAGGCTTCATTTCCCACGACCCTCGCGTTATACGCATTTTAGATAACACAGATTACTGGGTGTTCACCTTTCTCAACCCCCGCTACAAAGAGAACTTCCCATCTCTAATACCTGTGGTGGAGAGGATGAGTAAAACGGTGCAATACCAGAAGGTACTTGTTAAGAGATTGTTCCAAAATTTTCCATCTGACAACGCGGCAACCAGAGTCCGTACTTCGTTAGGCAACCAAGGAAGGAAGACAAGGGGAACACACAGCAGTTTCAACAGAGGCAGGGCAACACTCTCCAAGGCATGGGACACTTTCATAACACCCCACCAGCAACCTCACCCTGAAGCGCGGCCTAGTGCCACAAGGAGAAAAAGTTTTGGAAGATTGGTGAAGGAATACAGAATACAGAACGTGTCAGCGTCCTAAATAATCCCTCAGTGTCCTACTGGGTGTCCAAGCTGGTCATGTGGCATAAACTTGCGCTCTACGCCTTGGAGGTGCTGGCCTGCCCTGCTGACAGCGTTTTGTCTGAGCGTGTATTTAGTGCTGCTGGTGGCATTATAACTGATAAGCATATCCGCTTGTCCACTGACAATGCTGACAGGTTGACTCAGATAAAAATGAACAAGGCCTGGATTCCCCTGACTTCTCAACTCCACCAGAGAAGAGCTGAGATGATGATGTTGAACATAAAGGCAATTTCAATCTATTGTTTATAATGTACTCAAGTCTACTGTAGTGTATTCCCATGCACCTTTACCACCACAAAAAAAAAGTGTATATGGTTGAATCTTGTTTTATCCTCCTTCTCCTCATCCAGATTGTATACATTCCCTCCACTACAATTTTTAAAGAGCGTCAGCTCACCAGCAGGCCCTCAACCATAATATTTTAGAGGGTCAGCTCACCAGCAGGCCTCACCTATAATGTTTTAGAGGGTCAGCTCAACAGCAGACCCTCAACCATAATTTTTTACAGGGTCAGCTCACCAGCAGGCCCTAAACCATAATGTTTTATAGGGTCAGCTCACCAGCAGGCCCTCACCTATAATGTTTTAGAGGGTCAGCTCACCAGCAGGTCCTGAACCACAATGTTTTACAGGGTCAGCTCACCAGCAGACCATAAACTATAATATTTTACAGGGTCAGCTCACCAGCAGGCCCTAAACCATACTGTTTTATAGGGTCAGCTCACCAGCAGGCCCTCAACCATAATGTTTTATAAGGTCAGCTCACCAGTAGGCCCTCAACCATAATTTTTTACAGGGTCAGTTAACCAGCAGGCCACCAACCATAATGTTTTAGAGGGTCAGCTCACCAGCATCCCCTCGCCCTTAATGTTTTAGAGGGTCACCAGCAGGCCCTTGCCCCAAATAATTCTGAGGGTCACCATCAGGCCACCAATTTTTCAAGGGTGTGTATGATGCCCTCCTTTATGTATAATAAAGGGTGTATTGTAGTGCCAGTTCCTTGTGATTTTTGGCAGCCCTTTCACTTAGTGCATAGGCTTTAGGAAGGTAGGAGTCCCACTACCTGAACAATTTTTCCACAATGTGAATGAGGCCCTCCTTTATGTGATATACAGGCTGTTTCGGAGTGCCTCTTGCTTGTAATTTTTGGCAGCACTTGCATTTTATATACAATTGAATATACAGGAAAGAATGTTTCCTAACAATTATTCCTGTCCTGTGTAATAGTTTTTTTTTGGTGTTTGTGTGTCAGTGTGTGGGGAGGGGGGGCGGGTTGTGCCTATTTTTGTCAGTCTGTAAAAGTGGCGTACAACTAGTACAACATGGTTCCCAGCAGCGACCTGGGAGTCCAAGATGCATCTATAAATCGTCCCCATGCTGTTCCCGATACATTTCGGTGGTGTTTCTGTCACTTTCTGACCTTTTCCAATGGACCAGGCACCCTCCCCTCTTCAGAGAAGGGGGTGCCTGGTTGTATCCCATTGACTTCCATTATACTCGGGTGCTCGGCCAAGCGCATGAACATTGCGGTGTGTTCGGACCGAACACCCGAACACTTTGGTGCTCACTCATCACTAATTGACACCTAAGAGAACTCACAATTCCTCCCAAAATTTTAACCACTACTCGACCGCCTAACGCAGGGATGCGTCCTGCGGGCGGCTGGGTTATTCCTCCTTGACGCATCGACGCGTCATCTCGCGAGACGCGAGTTTTCCTGTGAACGCGCACGCATGCGTGCAGCTGTAAAGTTATACTACAGCCTACCAGCGATGATCATTCGCTGGCAAGCTGTAGATGTAAAATAAAAAGCATCAAATAGGTATATCAGACGCTGTTTTGTCCTCTGGTGGTCCCATTTACTTGGATCGACCACCAGAGGACACAGGCAGCTCTGTAAGTAGCACCAAGCACCACACTACACTACACCCCCCCCTGTCACTTATTAACCCCTTATAAACCCCTAATCACCCCATATAGACTCCCTGATCACCACCCTGTAAGGCTCCATTCAGACGTCCATATGTGTTTTGCGGATCCACGGATCCCCAAAACACGGACACCGGCAATGTGCTTTCCGCAATTTGCGGATCCGCACATTGCCAAAACTATATAGAAAATGCCTTTTTTTTGTCCGCAATTTCGGACAAGAATAGGACATGTTCTATATTTTTGCGGAACGGAAGTACGGACCCGGAAGGGCGGATCCGAAATTCTGGATCCGAGCGGGACAAAGTCTGTCCCCATAGAAATGAATGGGTCCGCAATTCCGTTCCGCAAAATGCGGAACAGAATTGCGGACGTGTGAATGGGGCCTAAAGGTCCCTTGTCACGGCAAGTTATCTACTTGTTAGGTAGTTAGCGCCCATCGCACCACAGTCACTGATTAGTCGCTGATTAGCGTCATCGCTGTCGCTAATCAGCACTAGTACTATATAGTATCTGTAAGTGATCAAGATTGATCGCAATCAGATCTATATCAGTACATTACGGTCACCTTAGGCTCTACAAAAAACGCAGTGTTTGCCCGATCAGGCCTGATCTTGTGCGCACATTTGCGTTCAGTCCGCCCCACCACAGTGTCAGAATTTTTTTTTTCTGATCACTGCAAAAACACTGTAAAATCGCTGCGGAGCTATAAAGATCACTTTTGAAATTTTTGGATCTTTATTAGTGATCACAGCTTTACTTCGCAAGCACTGCTACGTCCTTTCCCCTCTTTTTTCCTTTTTGCACATTTTTTGGCAGAGATTTTTTCATCCACATTGATCGATGCGAATACAGAAATCTGTGCTGTTCAATTTTTTTTGTCAGCCTGTAGGCTGAACGGAAAAAAAAAAGCTCATTACCTGTATGCTCAATATAAGGAGAATAGCAGAAACTCCTAATGCTGGCCATACATGTAATAATTGCAGAGACCCTCAAATGCCAGGGCAGTATAAATACCCCACAAGTGACCCCATTTGAAAAAGAAGACACCCCAAGGTATTTCGTGAGGGGCATGGCAAGTTCATAGAAGATTTATTTTTTTTGGCACAAGTTAGCGGAAATTTTTTTTTGTTAGCTTTTTCTTACAAAGTCTTATATTCCACTAACTTGTGACAAAAAATTTAATTTTACAAGAACTCACCATACCCCTAACGAAATACCTTGGCGTGTCTTCTTTCTAAAATGGGGTCACTTGTAGGGTATTTATACTGCCCTGGCATTTTAGGGGCCCTAAAGCGTGAGAAGTAGTTTGGAATCCAAATGCGTAAAAATGCCCCTAAATGTACTCATTGGAATTTGGACCCCTTTGCGCATCTTAGCTGCAAAAAAGTGTCACTCATGTGGTATTTCCGTACCCAGGAGAAGTAGGGCAATGTGTTTTGAGGTGTATTTTTACATATACCCATGCTGGGTGTGAGAAATATCTCTGTAAATGACAACTTTTTAATTTTTTTTATACAAAGTTGTCAATTTGCAGAGATATTTATCTCACCCAGCATGGTTATATGTGAAAATACACCCCAAAACACATTGCCCTACTTCCCCTCAGTACGGCGATACCATATGTGTGACACTTTTTTGCAGCCTAGGTGCGTAAAGGGGCCGAAAGTCCAACAAGTACCTTTAGGCTTTACAGGGTTGCTCACAATTTAGCCCTGCCCAAAATGCCAGAACAGTAACACACCCCAGAAATGACCCCATTTTGGAAAGAAGACACCCCAAGGTATTCGCTGAGGGGCATATTGAGTCCATGAAAGATTGAACTTTTTGTTACAAGTTAGCGGAAAGTTTTTGTAGACTTTGTGAGACAAAAAATGTAAATTTCCGCTAACTTGTGCCAAAAATAATCTTCTATGAACTCGCCATGCCCCTCACGGAATACCTTGGCGTGTCTTCTTTCAAAATGGGGTCACATGTAGGGTATTTATACTGCCCTGGCATTTTAGGGGCCCTATAGCGTGAGAAGTAGTTTGGAATCCAAATGCGTAAAAATGCCCCCTAAATGGTACTCATTTGAATTTGGACCCCTTTGCGCATCTTAGGCTGCAAAAAGTGTCACATCATGTGGTATTTCCGTACTCAGGAGAAGTAGGGCAATGTGTTTTGAGGTGTATTTTTACATATACCCATGCTGGGTGTGAGAAATATCTCTGTAAATGACAACTTTTTAATTTTTTTTATACAAAGTTGTCAATTTGCAGAGATATTTATCTCACCCAGCATGGTTATATGTGAAAATACACCCCAAAACACATTGCCCTACTTCCCCTCAGTACTGGCGATACCATATGTGTGACACTTTTGCAGCCTAGATGCGTAAAGGGGCCGAAAGTCCAACAAGTACCTTTAGGCTTTACAGGGTTGCTCACAATTTAGCCCTGCCCAAAATGCCAGAACAGTAACACACCCCAGAAATGACCCCATTTTGGAAAGAAGACACCCCAAGGTATTCGCTGAGGGGCATATTGAGTCCATGAAAGATTGAACTTTTTGTTACAAGTTAGCGGAAAGGGAGACTTTGTGAGAAAAAAAAATGTAAATTTCCGCTAACTTGTGCCAAAAAAAAAATCTTCTATGAACTCGCCATGCCCCTCACGGAATACCTTGGGGTGTCTTCTTTCCAAAATGGGGTCACATGTGGGGTATTTATATTGCCCTGGCATTTTAGGGGCCCTATAGCGTGAGAAGAAGTCTGGAATCCAAATGCCTAAAAATGCCCCCCTAAAAGGTACTCGTTTGAATTTGGGCCCCTTTGCGCACCTAGGCTGCAAAAAAGTGTCACATATGTGGTATCGCCGTACTCAGGAGAAGTAGGGCAATGTGTTTTGGGGTACACACGATTCTTTGTTGTTCAACTATTTAGGGGGAAAAAGTGACAAAAAAACTGTGAATCGTGTGTTTTTTATTTTTTTTTCCCCATTACAACTTTCACAGCACAGGATTTTATTATTTTTTTTAATAGTTCAGACTTTTCTGGACATGGAGATACCCTTATTTTTTTATTGTATATATTTGTATATGTAAAATTGTGAAAGACCCCCCTTAAAACTTTTATATTTTGATTTTTTTTAAAGTTTTTTTAGCAATAATTTTTAGCCCCTTTAGAAGGCTTGAACCTGGGAACTTTTGATCCCTTGTCCCATTTAGAGATCTATTAGGGTGAATGGCATTATACCATGTTCCCTGCTGTGCTGTGCCTCGTGCACAGGTCAGCATAGAGCTTACCATGGCAGTCCTGGAAAGCTTCAGAAGCGTCCAGGCTGCCATAATAACCAATCAGAGCCCCACAATTTCACTGCAGGGGCTCCGATCGGAAAACAGATGGAGCCGCATCCCTCTGCCTTACCTCACAGATAACGCGATCAGTGTTGATTGAGGCATCTGAGGGGTTAAATGACAGGGTTCAACGTGCTAGCCATTCCCTGTCATTATGGCCAGGTGTCTGCTGTATGATACAGCCGGCATCCGCTCGCTCCAAACATTCCCTCAGCCACTGTGACGTATGTGCGTACCTGATTTATAGTGATTTGTGACAAACTAATTCAGAACTAATTAATTGCGGAGTAGCTGAATCAAATTTTTTACAACTTTGCTCATTTCTACTCATAATAATGGCAATAGTCATTATTGAAACAAAAATGTCCAGTCATTTTTTTTTTTTTTTAAGCTAGGGAAAACAAGCATGAAGGCCAAACTGTCAGATAACTATAAATTAAATGAGAAATTAACATATATCTTTTAGGCATGTACCTCTATAGTATGCAGGTATTTTTTAATCGAGAGAAAAAAATTTGAGCTTTTTTTTATACCGCAAAGATGAATTCTAAAGTGTGCTGAATCGATGAATATTACATTTGCAGTTTAACTGTAGTTTTTATAGATTTTACAGAAACATTTTATTTCAGATTATACCTGAGGACAAATCTATACAATAGGAATTGCTCTAATCTTATTTGAGAGCAGGCATAGTGCTAAAATTAAATTTATGGTAGTTGCTCCATAGAGTATTTCTGACTCACAGAAAACTTAATATAATGAGAAATTAATTTTGTTGCAAAAATAGATTAAAAAATGCTTTTCCTTTTACAGAGTTACACAATCCTGCATATTGTGTATACTTTTTATATCTTTTTCCATTGGTCCATTAATTATATCACATATTAAACAAATATAATGATGATTTATTTATGGTAGTACCTCTGTTATCTTTTTTTTTTTTACCCTTATGTGTGAAGTAAATTTTTTTTTTTTACTATATTATTGTTGCTATATGACTCAGAAAAGCTCTCCTCATAATAAACCGTAAATAATAAAAAAGAAAAGGATAAAGTAAGATATATTTTATCTAGTAAAGCTCACCATGTTCCAATGCATTCATGCAAATACTGTAGCATGTTAGCTACATGTTTCCAATGATGCCTTTTCCAAAACCTCAAGGTTATATTACACAAAATTTATCTCTATTATTGCAAAAATATATTTTTTAAACCAATACCAAACCAATTCCAAATACCAAGTTATACTCACTGGAAGATTGGTAAAATGATTTTATCACTTTTACATATTACGTGTGCATGTTGTTCATTAATATATATCTTCATTGCACAAGACTTGAGTGCCAAAAAACGCCCACAATAGTTGTTTCTAGGATGTGACATAGGCATCCCTTCTACCCTGCTCTATACACACATTTACCCTACATTGGCTTCTACAGGGGAAATGTACAGAAGTATTATATGGTGCTGCTTCAAAAGAATGGCAGCCATGCAATATATGGCTGTGGACTGGGCAAAAGTCAGTTAATCAATCCCTCTACCTACTTTAGTGAAAAATACATGTAAAACATGTAATTTTCTAAACCTGTAAGAATTTTTTCTATTTTATGTTGCATTTTAACATATATTAAAAATCCTATTAATGTTTATGTAGAGCATGATGCATTTTGAAATAAAACTCCACTTTCTATAAAAATGTCACCTTTGTAGAGGTGTTTGTTTTAATGTGGACTAAAAAAAAAACATCTGGATATAAAAATGCCTCAAACGTACTGCAAATAAAATCCCCCCCAAAACAAAACACCTAAATACTATGTGAGAACTCAGTCTTATTTATTCTGCTTACAGTCTCATCAGCTTGCCATTAGGTTTCAAGTAAGATAAAACATATAGTATAATTGTAGAACTGATTGAAGCGTCATATACCAAACTATGTGTGCATGAGAAACAGTTAAATACAAATGATTATTTATACCCAAGTAAAACGTCTACCAATTCAAACTTTCTTTCAAAGTTTTTCTATATTTTCATTTCAGTGTAAGTTTTGGCTTATTAATACACTACAAGTACAAGTGGGAACATTTATTACATGAAATACATCTAAAAAGTTTTATGTTTTTCTTTTTTTAACAGATTTAAATAGTATTGTCAAATACCCTCTAAGGGTACTTCCACACTAGCGTTGTGAGGATCTGGCAGGCAGTTTTGTTGCCGGAACTGCCTGCCGGATCCGTAAATCCGTATGCAAACGGATAAAATTTGTTTCCGGATCCGTCTGACAAAAGCATTGAAATACTGGATCCATCTCTCCGGTGTCATCCGGAAAAATGGATCCGGTATTTATTTTTTCACATTTTTAAAGGTCTGCGCATGCGCAGACCGGAAGACTGGATCTGTCAATGCGGCAATTTCCTGAACACTTGGTACCGGTTCCAGCATTAATACATTTCAATGGAAATTAATGTCGGATCCGGCAATCCGGCAAGTGTTCCGGAATTTTGGCCGGAGAAAATACTGCAGCATGCTGCGGTATTTTCTCCGGCCAAATACCGTAAAAGGGACTGAACAGAAGACATCCTTATGTATACTGAATGGATTGCTTTCCTTTCAGAATGCATTAGGGCAAAACTGATGCGTTTTATTCCGGTATTGAGCCCCTATGATGGAACTTAATACCGGAAAAGAATTACGCTAGTGTGAAAGTACCGTAAATCTGTCTAATTATGGTTTATGAACTCTGTCAGTCTATAGTTACCACATATTATACTGGAATCTGTTAAATTGACCTTTTTGTGTAATATTGTAAATTTTCTTAAAATAATTAAGTAAATAACAGACTTTATATATCTGACCTATTGTATTATTCAGCATTACAGTTGCCATATATAGCAGTGCAACAAGCCATTACTTTTTCCAATACCACCGTGTGAATTTTTTTCTTTTTTACTTTTAAAAGCATTTAAAATCTGAAACTGGAATGTGTTTTTAAATAGGCTACCATCCTTTTAGCCTTAGCCATGTATGTTGCTGTCACTTGGAAATGTATGCTGATGTCACTTTCAAAGTACTACTATCTTTGTGTTAAAGATCTTTATAGGGATTGGTTACAGTCCTAGCAGCCTCCAAAGTGTCATACATGACATTGCAGAGCAATTGGGGCACTTTCAGTTATGATACAATTTATTAAGACCAAAATGAATCTGACGGCTGAATCAATCAAATCGTAACTGAAACAAATTTCAAGAAATTTGCTCATCTTTACTTTTTATACCTAGGCCTATAACCATGACTAGATGGCATCCTCTACATCTAAATAAAATATTTATTCACCAACATAGATGGAGATTCTTTACTGTAAGAGAAGGGAGCCTATGAAACTCTTGGCCAGAGTAGGTTGTTATGGCCGATTAATGGAACAAGCTCAAGAAGGTTATGGGTACTATATGTCTGGGGATTTGACATTGATCCTGGGATTTATGTTGATTATCCAATTGGGAGACATAACATTTTTCTTCTAAAATAGATAAAATGGAGACCATTCATAGGAGTTTTTGCTTTCCTGCTTTTTTGCAATACAGTAAGATTATAGGTTGGAGTTAATGGACCTGTCTTTTTTTCTACCTTATCAACTTCTGCAAATAACTACAGTATTTAACTAAATGTGCATTCATTTGTCATGTTTGTGTTTTCATTTCCAAAACCATAGATATAGCAAACATTAAATTAACACATTACTTATCAGTTAAATCAATGTTATGTAAAGTGTGAATTCCATTTAACATTTGCTATATCTGCACCTTACATGAGAACAACGCAAAAACAAAAAGCCCTGCTGCTAATTAGTTAATAATTAATGTGTATTTTGCATTATAGTTAACATGTAGCTTGATCAAAACCTTTATGTTATGGCAGTGGCTGTGGTACTACTGTGTCAACCGAACATATTTCAATTGTAGGTATTACTAAGGGCATTATCCTGGCAGTTCCCTTATTCACCTTTTAACCCCAGAGATCTGCTAACTCTTAAAATAGTCTTTTGGTTGACTGTAGTCAATATGAAAAGAGAAAAAGAAGAACACTATGAGCAGGACTTTCAATATATACAAATATGTTATGGCACGATATGCTTACCTTTGATGGTTGTGCAACGGCACAACAACTTGTAACTCTTTAGGCAGGGGTTAGTCAACTGTTCCATGCTCGTCCTCCAGATACTGTGTAATGGCTGGAACATGGTCAGAGGAAGACATAGAAGAAGGACTGTTTAGCAAGAACCTGGTAACAGTGTTGAAGACTTTAAGTTTTTTAATGACAACACATTTTGGGGCAGCACCAGTCCCTTTGTCAAATCTCTATATTGTGATTAACTTGACGAAGGGAGCGGTGCAGTCTTTAACATTGTTCCTGGCCCAGGGCTCTTGCTTCATGGCAGCACTGTCAGACGCTCCTTCTGTATCTTCCCATGACCCTACAGGGTCAAAAGACTCTGGTGTGGAGCAACAAGGAATAAGGCAAACCTGTCAAGGACAGTCCAAGGTCAGGGCAGAAAACAAAAGGTCACTATAGAGGTTAGGTCAGGCAGCAAAGAGTACAATCCAAACAAACATGGACAGACAAACAAAACTATAGTTACTTTGCAGGGAACTAGTAAATTAGACAACCTACTGCTCAGGAAGTACCCCAATGTGAGGTGACATTTAAGGTCTGTGCATTGACTTGTTGCCAGGGAAAGCATTCATGTGCCCTATGGTCAGAGGATGAAAGGCCTTATTGGCTAGAAGGCCGTAGCCTGTGTGGAGGGAAGGAAGGGAACAGTAGAAGGCCACCAGGTACTAAAGGATCAGAGTAGGTGAGCAGAGTAGCAATGCCCATGGGCAGCCGTTGTAACTAGAGTTGAGCGAACACCTGGATGTTCGGGTTCGAGAAGTTCGGCTGAATTTCACAAAAATGTTCAGGTTCGGGATCCGAACTCGACCCAAACTTCACCCCGAACCCGAACCTCATTGAAGTCAATGGGGACCCGAACTTTTGGGCACTAAAAAGGCTGTAAAATAGCCCAGGAAAGGGCTAGAGGGCTGCAAAAGGCAGCAAAATGTAGGTAAATCCCCTGCAAACAAATGTGGATAGGGAAATGACTTCAAATAACATAAAATAGAGAAAAACATTGTAAACTTGAGCCCAAGTGAGCGACAGTGGCACCTGTCACCCAACAAACAGAGGATGTGGCAGCAACGCCACCACATCTGTCATTGTCACCAAGCATCTCCACCAAATCCCATGAAAGTGTTCAGCTATCAGCTGTCCATCTCCCAAACACTGGAGAGAAAAAGAAATAGAAATAGGAAGTACCCCCCTACCCATGGCTCTGAATGCCTTATTTCAAACTTCCTGGCCTTTGAAATGCTGTCAATCTGTCTGGTGGACAGTTTTAAAAACTTGATGGCGGTGGCTGTCCCACAGTACTTGTATCCCAGCCGCCGCTACTTTTGCAGGCGAGCCATCCCATCCCTGCACAACCAAGTGGCGGACAAAATCAGGTGTGCACTGCGCAACGCTATCTATGGCAACGTCCACATAACCAACAACACAGTGGGTAAATGTAGCAGGTGGCACAGAGGCGGATAGCATTTTTGCGAATGTCCTTCTGCCCCCGAGAATTGCTGGGCATTTCACTTTGTATCCTGTTACCTCCTTCTCCTCCTCCTACTCTGCTTCCTCCTCTTCCTCCTCCTCCTCTACCACCTCCTCATCCACTCAGTGTAACACCTTCACCACCCACAGCAGCACAGCCAGGGGAAATGACAGCAGTCTGTTTTAAAACTTGTGTGTTTGTGGGAAAAACAGACGGATGATTGGTGCCATTGAGCCTTCAGCTAGGCATGGTGTTGTGCGCTAAAGGGGCAAAATGCAATAGCAGGTCTGGGCCTAGCTGGTTTGACGCACATCCCCTGCCTGCCACATGTGCTGAATTTGGGGTGCAGAAATTCCTAAACACTAGACAGTGAAAATCAATTCAGTTAATCGAACACACACAACCTCCCCACCCCACCCTTTCACTCAAACCATTAACAAACTATTTATAAATTTACTCAAAAACATATTAAAATAACTATAATGCAGCTAAACTAACCATACAAACAAACAAAACTATATACACGCCTTATCCTTAACTTAGGGCCAGCCAATTACAAGTGGCTCGGAGGCTGGGTTCCTGCACCAACATAGGCCCTGGCCTGGAACACAATGGTCCAGCCAGGGCACAGTTCTGGAGGATGTGGAGGAGTAGGAGGAACGCTGGGGGATACAGAGGACACAGACGATATACCTCCCTCAAAGAGGATAGCTTGTCCTTGCCTCTGGGCAGTCTGGCAGACATGAGCGACAATATGCTGCAGTGCCTGCTCAACGACCGCCCAGTTACTGCCCCATTCTAACTTGTGCTGCTTACTGGGTGGCAACCTTGCTGCATCACCGTTACAAGGACAATGTGCCGTCCTTAATTCCCTCACTGGAGTGTGATAGGAAGATGAGCCCGCGAGTAGACACGCTGCTGATGGCATTTACAACTGACACCGTGGACTCAGTGGAAGCACAAGGTGAAGGCAGAGGAGGAGGGAGAAGAATTTGCCAATGCAGCTAGGTCACCACCAACACCTCAGAAGGCAGGTTTATCATTGGCAAAATGTGGAAAAGCTTTGTCATCACGCCACAACAATGTGCACCACCAGCAGATCTGGAACATCTTAGCAGGAAGCAGCATTTCAGCAACATGTTGGAACAGTACACGTACTGACTGATGGGTCTGCCTAGGGCAGGCATCAGCAACCTTCGGCTCCCAGCTGTTGTGAAACTACAATTCCCAGCATGCTCCATTCATTTCTATGTAAGTTCTTAGAAGAGCAGAGCAACTATGCATGCTGGGAGTTGTAGTTTCACAAAAGCTGGGAGCCAAAGGTTGCCTACCCCTGGCCTAGGGGAATAGCTACAGGGGAAGCAGGGGAAGCCACTGCTTTGGGGGCGTGACCTAGAAAGGGCCCATCCAGGAGGAGGAGTAAAGGACTTTGTCAGGATCCCCTCAACAGTATTATACAATGAAATTATATACAGTGGCAGTATAGACAGTGTAAAATGCCAATGGAACAGCTGCTGGGCCTGGTCTGAGAGAGCGATCTTTAGTAGCCACAGGCATGGCGGCATGAAAGGAAGGGGTTGCGCAAAAATTACTGGGGGAGGGGGCCCCGTTCAAAAATTTGCTGTGGTGCCCAAACATTTCTAGCTATGCCACTGGGTCTGGCCCATTCAACTTCTGGGTCTTCAAATTGGGCACATGTCCTGAGGTTGCCCTTTACGCCTTGGAGGTGCTGGCCTACCCTGCAGCCACTGTATTGTCTGAATGTGTGTTTAGCATGGCTGGGGGCATTATCACAGACAAGTGCAGCCGCCTGTCCGCAGACAATGTTGGCAACTAAGCTTTCGTTTATTAAAAAGAACCAGACATGGATCCCACAAGACTTGTTTGAACCTTATGCAGAATAGACATGTATACTGGCCTCACCCAACCATTGTTGTAAAATAAAAAATAAAAAAGCAGTTATTGGAGACTACCTTTGGCTTCACAGCCCAAAAAGGCTTCATTTCATTGTAAGAGTTCTCTGTCAGTTATGCAGTGCAGGAGATTGTACGTAACAAAAATGGTAATATTTCACCCAACAATTTAAAATATATCCTTTGCTGGACAGTATTAAACTTGTTCAGATACAGCTGAAACCAATGATTTACGGTATTGCTATTTTGGCAATTGAATATCACACCAGAACAAAAGCTATTCTTTGACGGACACTATGAAACTTGTCCAGCCACAGCTGAAACCCCAGATTTACTGTATTTCTATTTTTGCAACTGACTTTCACCCCAGAAAATAATATATCCTTTGACGGACACTAGAGAAATTGCCCAGTCACAGCTGGAACACCAGATTCAGGGTATTGCTATTTTGGCAATTAAATTTCACCCTAGAAAAAAATATACCCTTTTACAGACAGATTTAAACTAGGTCTGCAACAGCTGGAACACCAGATTTACGGTATTTCTATTTTTTTTATTTGAAACTGAATTTCACCGCAGAAAATAATATATCCTATGACGGACACTATTAAACTTGTCCAGTCACATCTGGAACACCAGATTTACTGTATTTCTATTTTGGCAACTGAATTTCACCCCAGAAAATAATAAATCCTTTGCCGAACACTATTAAACTTGTCCAGTCGCAGCTGGAACACGAGATTTACGGTATTTATAATTTTGCAAATGAATTTCACCCCAGAAAATAATATATACTTTGACGGACACTATCAAACTTGGCCAGCCACAGCTGAAACCACTGATTTATGGTATTGCTATTATTGCAATTGAATTTAACCCCAGAAAAAAAAAATATCCTTTGCCGGACACTATTAAACTTGTCCAGCCACAGCTGGAATACCAGATTTACGGTATTTCTATTTTGGCAACTGAATTTCACCCCAGTAAATAATAAATCCTTTACCGGACACTGTGAAACTTGTGCAGTCACAGCTGGAACACCAGATTTACGGTATTTCTATTTTGCAAATGAATTTCACCCCAGAAAATAATAAATCCTTTGCCGGACACTAATAAACTTGGCCAGCCACTGCTGGGACACCAGATTTACGGTATTTCTATTTTGCAACTGAATTTCACCCCAGAAAATAATAAATCCTTTGCTGGAAACTATCAAACTTGGCCAGCCACTGCTGGGACACCAGATTTACGGTATTTATGTTTTTGAAACTTTATTTCACCGCAGAAAATAATATATCCTATGAGGGACACTATGAAAATTGTCCAGTCACAGCTGGAACACCAGATTTACATTATTTCTATTTTTGCAACTGAATTTCACCCAAGAAAAAAAAATATCCTTTGCTGGACACAATTAAACTTGTCCAGTCACAGCTGGAACACCAGATTTACGGTATTTCTATTTTGGCAAATGAATTTCACCCCAGAAAATAATAAATCCTTTGCCGGACACTATTAAACTTAGCCAGCCCCTGCTGGGACACTAGATTTACGGTATTGCTATTTTGGCAACTGAATTTCACCCCAGAAAATAATAAATCCTTTGCCGGACACTATTAAACTTGGCCATCCACTGCTGGGACACCAGATTTACGGTATTGCTATTTTGGTAATTAAATTTCACCTCATAAAAAAAATATATATTTGCCCGGACACTATTAAACTTTGCCAGCCACAGCTGGAACACCAGATTTACGGTATTTCAATTTTGCAACTGAATTTCAACCCAGAAAATAATAAATCCTTTGCTGGACACTATTAAACTTGGCCAGCCACTGCTGGGACACCAGATTTACGGTATTTATGTTTTTGAAACTGTATTTCACTGCAGAAAATAATATATCCTATGATGGACACTATGAAAATTGTCCAGTCACAGCTGGAACACCAGATTTACATTATTTCTATTTTTGCAACTGAATTTCACCCAAGAAAAAAAGATATCCTTTGCCGGACACTATTAAACTTGGCAAGCCACTGCTGGGACACCAGATTTAGGGTATTGCTGTTTTGTTAAGAGCGTCTGATATGCTTGCTGATCGTTCCTTTGGTGGTCCCTTTTGCTTGGGACCACCAAAGGAAACTTTTATAAGTGCACCAAATCACCACACAGACCCCCCCCCACCCATCCCCCCCACCCCCGTCACTGATTAACCCCTGATTAACCCCTGATTAACCCCCGATCACCCCATGTCACCCCCCTGTCACCCCCCTGACACTAATTATCCCCCTGTAAGGCTCATTCAGACGTCCGTATGTGTTTTGCGGATCCATGGATCCGCGGATCCGCAAAACACGGACACCAGCAATGTGCTTTCCGCATTTTGCGGATCCGCACATTGCCAGAACTATATAGAAAATGCCTTTTCTTGTCCGCAATTGCGGACAAGAATAGGACAAGCTCTATCTTTTGCGGAGCTGCGGCCGGATGTTTGGGGGCCGAAACCCGGAAGTTTGCGGCCGCAGCTCCGCAAATGCTGATGCGGCGAGCGCATAGTGTGCTCTCCGCATCAACGCCAGCCCCATTCACACTAAATGGGTCCGCATCTATTGCACATTTTTTGGCAGAGATTTATTCATCCACATTGATCGATGCGAATGAGGAAATCTGTGCCGTTTTTTTTTTTTTTGCACATTTTTGGGCAGAGATTTTTTCATCCACATTGATCGATGCGAATGAAGAAATCTGTGCCGTTCATTTTTTTTCTTTTCAGCCCAGAGGCTGAACGGGAAAAAAAATCTCATTAGCCGTATGCTCAATATAAGGAGAATCGCAGAAACTCCAAATGCTGGCCATACGTGTAATGATTGCGGAGACCCTCAAATGCCAGAGCAGTACAAACACCTCACATGTGACCCCATTTTAGAAAGAAGACACCCCAAGGTATTCCGTGAGGGGTATGGTGAGTTCATGCAAAATTTTATTTTTTGTCACAAGTTAGTGGAATATGAGACTGTAAAAAAAAAAAAAAAAAAAAAATTTCCGCTAACTTGTGCCAAATTTTTTTTTTTCTGTGAACTCGCCATACCCCTCACAGAATACCTTGGGGTGTCTTCTTTCCACAATGGGGTCACTTGTGGGGTATTTATACTGCCCTGGCATTTTAGGGGTCCTAAAGCGTGAGAATCCAAATGCGTAAAAATGCCTCGTGAAATCCTAAAGGTACTCATTGGTTTTAGGGCCCCTTTGCGCATCTTGGCTGCAAAAAAGTGTCACTCATGTGGTATCGCCGAACTCAGGAGAAGTAGGGCAATGTGTGTTGTGGAGTATTTTTACATATACCCATACTGTGAGTGAGAAATATCAATGTAAACGACAACTTTTTTAATTTTTTTATTCAAAGTTGTCAATTTACAGAGATATTTCTCACACAAAGTATGGGTATATGTAAAAATACACCCCAAAACACATTGCCCTACTTCTCCTGAGTACGGCGATATCACATGAGTGACACTTTTTTGCAGCCTGGGTGCGCAAAGGGGCCCAAATTCCAACGAGTACCTTTAGGTTTTATATGGCTTCTCACAATTTAGCCCCACCCAAAATGCCAGAACAGTACAAACACCCCACAAATAACCCCATTTTGGAAAGAAGACACCCCAAGGTATTCGCTGAGGGGCATAGTGAGTCCATGAAAAATTTAACTTTTTCTCAAAAGTTAGCAGAAAGGGAGACTTTATGAGAAAAAACAATAAAAAATCAATTTCCGCTAACTTGTGCCAAAAAAAAAATCTTCTATGAACTCGCCATGCCCCTCACAGAATACCCTGGGGTGTCTTCTTTCCAAAATGGGGTCACATGTGGGGTATTTATACTGCCCTGGCAATTTAGGGGCCCTGAAGCGTGAGAAGAAAATTGCGTAAAAATGCCCTCCTAAAAGGTACTCATTGGTTTTAGGGCCCCTTTGCGCATCTTGGCTGCAAAAAAGTGTCACTCATGTGGTATCGCCGTACTCAGGAGAAGTAGGGCAATGTGTTTTGGGGTGTATTTTTACATATACCCATGTTGGAGTGAAAGAAATATCTCTGTAAATTGACAACTTTGAATAAAAAATGTAAAAAGTTGTCGTTTACAGCAATATTTCTCACACGCAGCATGGGTATATGTAAAATACACCCCAAAACACATTGCCCTACTCTCCTGAGTACGGCGATACCATGAGTGACACTTTTGCAGCCTGAGTGCAAGGAGCCCTAAACCAATGAGTACCTTTAGGATTTCACAGGCCATTTTTACGCATTTGTATTCTCACGCTTTAGGGGCCCTAAAATGCCAGGACAGTATAAATACCCCACATGTGACCCCATTTGGAAAGAAGACACCCAAGGTATTCCATGAGGGGCATGGCGAGTTCACAGAATTTTTATTTTTTGGCACAAGTTAGCGGAAATTGATATATATATATTTTTTTTTTTTTTTTTACAAAGTCTCATATTCCACTAACTTGTGACAAAAAATAAAATTTTACATGAACTCACCATACCCCTCACGGAATACCTTGGGGTGTCTTCTTTCCAAAATGGTGTCACATGTGGGGTATTTATACTGTCCTGGCATTTTAGGGGCCCCTAAAGCGTGAGAAGATGTCTGGAATCCAAATGCGTAAAAATGCCCTGTGAAATCCTAAAGGTACTCATTGGTTTTAGGGCCCCTTTGCGCACCCAGGCTGCAAAAAAGTGGCACACATGTGGTATCGCCGTACTCAGGAGAAGTAGGGCAATGTGCTTTGGGGTGTATTTTTATATATACCCATACTTTGTGTGAGAAATATCTCTGTAAATTGACAACTTTGAATAAAAAAATTAAAAAAGTGTGTGAAAAATATCTCTGTAAACGACAACTTTTAAAAATTTTATACAAAGTTGACAATTTACAGAGATATTCTCTCACCCAACATGGGTATATGTAAAATACACTCCAAACACATTGCCCTACTTCTCCTGAGTACGGCAATACCACATAAGTGACACTTTTTGCAGCCTGAGTGCAAAGGGCCCAAATTCCAACGAGTACCTTTAGGTTTTACATGGCGGCTCACAATTTAGCCCCGCCCAAAATGCCAGAACAGTAAACACACCCCACAAATGACCCCATTTCGGAAAGTAGACACCCTGAGGTATTCACTGAGGGGCATAGTGAGTCCGTCTGAGATTTCTTTTTTTTTGCCAGAAGTTAGCAGAAATTGAAACTTTTTTTTTTTTTTCTCAGAAAGTGTCATTTTCCGCTAACTTGTGAAAAAAAATTAAATGATACATGAACTCACCATGCCCCTCCGCGAATACTTTGGGGTGTCTTCTTTCTAAAATGGAGTCATTTGGGTGGTATTTATACTATCCTGACATTCTAGCACCTGAAGAAACATGACAGGTGCTCAGAAAGTCAGAGCTGCTTCAAAATGCGGAAATTCACTTTTTTGCACCATAGTTTGTAAATGCTATAACTTTTACCCAAACCAATAAATATACACTTATTGGACTTTTTTTTTTATCAAAGACATGTAGAACAATAAATTTAGAGAAAAATTTATATAGAAATGTAGTTTTTTTTGAAAAATTTTACAACAGAAAGTGAAAAATGTCATTTTTTTGCAAAATTTTCGGTCATTTTTGATTAATAGCAAAAAAAGTAAAAGTGTCAGCAGCAATGAAATACCACCAAATGAAAGCTCTATTAGTGAGAAGAGGAGGTAAAATTCATTTGGGTGTTAAGTTGTATGACGGAGCAATAAACGGTGAAAGTAGTGTAGTGCAGAATTGTAAAAAGTGGCCTGGTCATTAAGGGTGTTTAAGCTAGGGGGGCTGAAGTGGTTAAACTTGTCCAGTCACAGATGGAACACCAGATTCACGGTTTTTCTATTTTGGCAACTGAATTTCACCCCAGAAAATAATAAATCCTTTGCCGGACACTATTAAACTTAGCCAGCCACTGCTGGGACACCTGATTTACGGTATTGCTGTTTTGGCAACTGAATTTCACCCCAGAAAATAATAAATCCTTTGCCGGACACTATTAAACTTGGCCATCCACTGCTGGGACACCAGATTTACGGTATTGCTATTTTGGAAATTGAATTTCATTCCAGAAAAAATATATATATTTGCCCGGACACTATTAATCTTGTCCAGTCACAGCTGGAATACCAGTTTTACGGTATTTATATTTTTGCAACTGAATTTCACCACAGAAAATAATATATCTTATGACGAACACTATGAAACTTGTCCAGTCACAGCTGGAACATCAGATTTACGGTATTGCTATCTTTGGCAATTGAATTTCAAGCCAGAAAATAATATATCCTTTGCTGGACACTATTAAACTTGGCCCGCCACAGCAGAAACCACTGATTTATGGTATTGCTATTTTGGCAATTGAGTTTACCACCAGAAAAAAAAATATCCTTTGCCAGACACTATTAAACTTGTCCATTAGCTGCTGGAACACCATATTTACAGTATTTCTATTTTGGCAACTGAATTTCACCACTGAAAATAATAAATCCTTTGCAGGACACTATTAAACTTGGCCAGCCACTGTTGGGACACCAGAATTACGGTATTGCTATTTTGTCAATTGAATTTCACCCCAGAAAATAATAAATCCTTTGCCCAACACTATTAAACTTGTCCCAGCCACTGCTGGGACACCAGATTTATGGTATTTCTATTTTGCAACTGAATTTCACCCCAGAAAATAATAAATCCTTTGTCGGACACTATTAAACTTGGCAAGCCACTGCTGGGACACCAGATTTACAGTATTTATATTTTTGAAACTGAATTTCACCGCAGAAAATAATATATCCTATGACGGACACTATTAATCTTGTCCAGTCACAGCTGGAATACCAGATTTAGGGTATTGCTATTTTGGAAATTGAATTTCACCCCAAAACAAAATATATCCTTTGCTGGACACTATTAAACTTGGCCAGCCACAGCTGAAACCACTGATTTATGGTATTGCTATTTTGGCAACTTAATTTCACCCCAGAAAATAATATATCCTTTGCCGGACACTATTAAACTTGTCCAGTAACAGCTGGAACACCAGATTTACTGTATTTCTATTTTGGCAACTGAATTTCACCCCAGAAAAAAATATATCCTTTGTCGGACACTATTAAACTTGGCAAGCCACTGCTGGGACACCAGATTTAGGGTATTGCTATTTTGCAATTGAATTTCACCGCAGAAAAAAATATATCCTTTTCCGAACACTATTAAACTTGGCAAGCCACAGCTGAAACCACTGATTTATGGTATTGCTATTTTGGCAATTAAGTTTCACTCCAGAAAAAAATGTATCATTTGCCAGACAATATTAAACTTGTCCAGCCACAGCTGGGACACTAGATTTACGGTATTGCTATTTTGGCAATTGAATGTCACCGCAGAAAAAAATATATCTTTTTCCGAAAACTATTAAACTTGGCCAGCCACAGCTGAAACCACTGATTTATGGTATTGCTATTTTGGCAATTGAATTTCACCCCAGAAAAAAAAATATCCTTTGCCGGAAACTATTAAACTTGTCCAGCCAAAGCTGGAACACCAGATTTACGGTATATATATTTTTGAAACTGAATTTCACCGCAGAAAATAATATATCCTATGACGTACACTATGAAACTTATCCAGTCACAGATGGAACACCTGATTTACGGTATTTCTATTTTGGCAACTGAATTTCACCCCAGAAAATCATAAATCCTTTGCCGGACACTATTATACTTGTCCAGTAACAGCTGGAACACCAGATTTACGGTATTTCTATTTTGCAACTGATTTTCACCCCCCAAAAAAATAAATCCTTTTTCGGACACTATTAAACTTGGCAAGCCACTGATGGGACACCACATTTACAGTATTTATATTTTTGAAACTGAATTTCACCGCAGAAATTAATATATCGTATGACGGACACTATGAGACTTGTCCAGTCACAGCTGGATCACCAGATTTACGTTTTTTCTATTTTTGCAACTGAATTTCACCCCAGAAAAAAATATATCCTTTGCCGGACACTCTTAAACTTGTTCAGTCACAGCTGGAACACCAGATGTACGGTATTTCTATTTTGGCAACTGATTTCACCCCAGAAAATCATAAATCCTTTGCCGGACACTATTATACTTGTCCAGTAACAGCTGGAACACCAGATTTACAGTATTTCTATTTTGCAACTGAATTTCACTCCAGAAAAAAATATATCCTTTGCCGGAAACTATTAAACTTGTCCAGCCAAAGCTGGAACACCAGATTTACGGTATTTATATTTTTGAAACTGAATTTCACCGCAGAAAATAATATATCCTATGACGGACACTATGAAAATTGTCCAATCACAGCTGGAACACCATATTTACGTTATTTCTATTTTTGCAACTGAATTTCACCCCAGAAAAAAAGATATCCTTTGACGGACACTTTTAAACTTGTCCAGTCACAGCTGGAACACCAGATTTTCGGTATTTCTATTTTGGCAACTGAATTTCACTCCAGAAAATAATAAATCCTTTGCCGGACACTATTAAACTTGGCCAGCCACTGCTGGGACATAAGATTTATGGTATTGCTATTTTGGCAATTGAATTTCACTGCAGAAAAATAATAAATCCTTTGCCGGACACTATTAAACTTTGCCAGTCACAGCTGGAACACCAGATTTACATTATTTCTATTTTTGCAACTGAATTTCACCCCAGAAAAAAAGATATACTTTGCCGGACACCAATAAACTTGTCCAGTCACAGCTGGAACACCAGATTTGCGGTATTGCTATCCAGTTCGGGTTCGATCATCCCTAGTTGCAACACTTTAGAAACTTAAATTTAAAAGTTCATAGTGAATTTGTTATATTTAAACTTGAACTTGAAGGTCTTTCAACAATAAGTAAGATAGTATTTTATAAATTATATTTAAAAAAAACACATAAATATCCAATTCTCTCATGTTATAACTGATCATGATGTTTATATACAGCTGAATTTTTATTTATGTATGAACTTACTTTAAAAGGAGATCGCATTATTAGAAAATTGCAGTTTTATTTGTGATCTGGGATTTAATTTGAGTTCAACTGAAGTTCATGGCTTCAAGGAAAATATTGAGCAGAGCTTCAGCAATCTACCTTACTTTTGTGCCATACATCATACCATATGAAGAAGGGTGTTTGTTAATTAATTAACATACATATGCTGCTTTATGTTTCTTTGCTAACCTTGATGACACACTGTAAGACTATAAAAGGATACATACAGCAATGTTTTTCTTACTGTAAGCTATTATGTTTAAATTTAATTTTAAAACTTTATGAAAGACAACAGGCAGCAGTGGTCCTATAAAGGAAAAGAAGTGTATATTTAGACCCATTCAAGGACATTATCAGGTCTATTAAAGTATGCAACATAAACAGGTGTTTTGCTTTCCTTTTTATTATTCCAAAAGTCAAGAAGTCATGCATATTTTATTTCAGTTAAACATTTTGTACAAGATTATAGAAAAGTCTGCTTTTTTCAGAGACTATGCAAATATTTTCTATAGGTTGTGTCTAATATTTCAGCTAAGCCTCAAGTGTCCGACCTTGAATTATATTAAGAAGGGTTAGATTTGGTAGAAAGGTAATGGAGGCCACAGCTCCACTCCATGGCAAATTGTGTTATTATAAAAATAATAATAATAAAATCTCTGCACTTTTTCATCCTTTGCCTTGGTCCAATTTTGTCTCATATTAACCCCTTAGTGACCAGCCTTTATTGGGCCTTACTGACCAAGCATTTTTCTTCCTTTTTTTCATTGTCTTGTTTCAAGAGCTATAACTTTTTTTATTTTTGCGGCTTGTTTTTTGCGGGAAAAGTTGTAGTTTTTAATTTTTTCTTTTTGCTTACGGCGTTCACTGTAGGGGATAATTTATGTGAGATTTAAGTAGTCCGGGTCGTTACGGACACGGTAATACCAAACATATTGCGTATTTTCAATGGAAAGAAAGCGTAATTTTTTGATGGGATTTTTTTGTTCACTTTTTTTTTACCTCTTACTAGTTCCACAAGGGAACTATAACAGACAACATTTTTGATTGATTTTAAAATGCAATGTATTATCCCTATAGTGCATTGCAGTTTAATATCAGTGCTATTCTGACATTGACCAGCAGGTTGTGCCAGAGAGGCCTGCTGGAAATTACTCAAGGCTGGTCTGGGGCCTACAGGAGACCCCAGCCAGCTTTCACACACATCGGCACCCCACGATCACATTTGCGGGCTGCTGATGGAAGACAGAGGTAGTCCGCTCCCTCTGTCAGCAGGTTACATGCGGCGGGAGTTGGTTTGAATGAGAGAAATAAGTATTACAGGTAGTTTTGTGATATTTCTTTATTCTCCTTCTTTGCTAGTCACTTTCTCTTTGGGATTGGGTGGGTTAGACGGAGAGTGAGACAGTCGTTGGGTTGAATCTGCTGCATTTATAATCAAAGGTTTATCTTTGTTATGATTAATATTTTGCAAATAAAATTACAAAAAAGCAAACAAACAAACAAACAAACAAACAAACAAAGGAACACACAGCAGAGTATGGGCCCATATCTGTGGGTGCCTTTTTACTGATCTGCCTCACATAGAATTTTAAATATTGCATATACTGTATGCATTTACCAAGTAAACTTAGCATTATAAAGCTTGATATTGTTTTCTTTAGCATAATATTGTATGCATCCCTTCTGTGTTCAGTCTGTAATTTATGTTCATAATGGAGATATTATTATGCTAGCATAAAAGCAATCCATTTAAGATCACGGAAGTTCTCATGCTTCCATTATTGATCACCATAGGTCAAGCACTAATATTGCGTCAGATTGCACATTACAATACAATGCCAGATAAATTCAATTAATGTACTGTACAGTTGTTTTATTTGTCCTTAGTGTTAATATATATATATATATATATATATATATATATATATATAAATATAGTCTGTATTAATTCTGGCAGCACTCCCTTTTATAATTTTCAGGTGCACGCGTCTCACCCTTGACATCGGGTATGTATATCCATGAAAAATCAACGCAGCACTCTTCTTATGAAAAAAATGCAGTGTCCTTATTCACACATGTGACACAAAATAGGCAACGTTTCAATCCCCTTTCGGGATCCTTCATTGAAAGCACTTGGCTTGAGAAGGATCCCGGAAGGGGATTGAAACATTGCCTATTTTGTGTCACATGTGTGAATAAAGACTATTAATTTGTTATATATATATATATATATATATATATATATATAACAAATTAATAGTACTGATGCATTTGCATAGTAAGGGCATGAAACGTTGAAACAGCACACATGCTGTTATATATTGGCAATTACATATTGATATTATACAGTCAGATAAATACTGCATATTTTATCCACTTTCCTCTAAGTACAGTACATTGTCTTCTTACGAGTGTTCCTAAATATACTAAAGCAAATTCCCACAAAACGAGAGAAGCAATACATACAGCAATACAACACGTCATCTGATTTAGAAACAATCTTTCCTATAATGGAACACATATTGGTTTATGTTTCCTAATAGTTGTCAACTTCTTTAGACTGAGCGCACATGACCTATATTTATCAGAAGATGATTACTCACCTGGTGACATGAAAAGGTCAGATGAATGTAACTGGTCTGAGGCTGAGCTTTAGTAATATGTCACATAACATTAGAGAAATTGCCTGAGCTGAAAAACATGTAGTCATCTGTTGGGTTGCTTGGAAGCAGCCCAGCAGAACTGTAGCCTACTGATCTGTAGAAGGAAAGCCTCCAGTCTTTTGGTTGGTTTGTCTAGAAACTGTCTACAAAGAATCATTAGCAGGATGACTGATACATTCCACACATTTATACTTAACTGAATCATATAATCATATCAATTCACAGCTACATACATACTGTATATAGATATCTGATAATAGAGTAAGTTATCTTATTCTGTGTTATGCACAGTTAAATGGATATGTTATGCATTTACATTCGTACTTTATTAAATAAATGTTATTAACACATTGTGAAGTGTTGCTTTTAACATTAGTCCTACCAAATTTTTCCTAGCTCTTTCTACATTACATTTCCAGAAAACCAATAAAAATAGATGGTGGGTGAAGAATTAAACTCATAAGAATTTAATTTTTACTGCATGGCTCCAGAAAGTTTCAATAATTTTCTGGATTATTCGTAACAAATGTGCTGATCCCCAATGTGCAATAATTCTTGGTCCTGGTGTGACATACAGGAATTGACTGGTGATGCCTTCTCAGCCAAAGTATGGCCAAGGAGATGAGTCGCCTGGACATTTCTGCCATGCCCTGTATGTTGAGCTGGGATCAAGAATTGGAGAGCAATGGGGATTATTAATCATAGACATGCAACATAAATCCTTTTTTCTAATAACAAGTCTCAGGGCTAGACATCAGGCTGAGGGTTCGGGTTCGGGTCCGGTGTTCATCGATTACTTCCCGCTTTCTGAAGGGCTGCACAGCAGCCAATCAGCTAGCGTTTTACTTCTTGCCCTAAGAGCCCATCACAGCCATGCCTACTAATGGCATGGCTGTGATTGGCCAAGTGCAGCATGTGACCCAGCCTCTATTTAAGCTGGAGTCACGTAGCGCCGCATGTCACACTGCTCTGACTAGTGTAGGGAGAGGATGCAGCTTCTGTGAGGGCGAGATAGGCAGGGATAAAGAAGTGATTGAATGATCTACCTTTCTACACCTGTGCATCAGAACAACTCAGCTGAGCTGTTCACTGAAAGTCACTATTTTGTTGAGACTGGCCAGAGCGATTTTTACTGGCACATGTAACTGGGCTGACCGGCGGTGGCCATTTTGGGACTTGTGGTGCGCCAGCACTTGCTGACACAGAGTGTAAACCAAAGCTCCAAAGAAGTTAAAAATCTACACCTGTGAATCAGAACAACAGCGATTCAGCTGCTCAGTCAAAGTCAATTTTTTTTCTGGCTGGGCAGACTGTTTTCTGGCACATGTTACTGGGCTGATAGGTGGCGGCCATTTTGGGACTTGTGGTGCTACAGCAAAAGCTGCCACAACGTCCATTAATCTAATGTAATAGTCGATTTTTTCATAGATATACTACATCAGGGGTTTGGCTGTGCTTGTGTCACCCATACTAACTGCAAAGATATTTAATATATCAGTGGTGAAACTGAAAGTAACCCACTTGGATAGCAAATCCCATGAATGTGCTGTTCCAGCTAGGCTAGCCAGTGCCACTACTTTGTCCAATACTGTCAGCCAGAAATATATATATTTTTTTATGTGCCAGAAATATAAATTAGAAAAAGCTTTAACCCGTAATAATAAAATTATTCTGGTGTTAGACCAGAAGAAGCACTCCTGTTGTAATTAATACTGTAAAAAGGCTTAGGCAATATTTCTCCCAGTGTGGGAAATTTATCTAGCAAAACTAGCATTTTAACAATTCTGGTGTTCTGAAATACCAGCAGTCCTCTTGTAATTAATACCGCCAAAAGGCATTATATCGTCCAGTGTTGTAATTTTGGTGAAAAAAAGGCCAATTTAATCAATCTGGTGTTTGTTAGACCAGAAAAACTAGGCCTCACGTTTTCACTCCTGTAAAAAGGAATTATATTTCCCGTGTGGGAATCTATGTACCAAAACTAGCATTATAAAAATCTGGTGTCCAATTAGCAGCAGTGTTCTTGTAATTAATACCGCCAAAAGGCATTATATCGTCCAGTGTTGTAATTTTGGTGAAAAAAGGCCAATTTAATCAATCTGGTGTTTGTTAGACCAGAAAAACTAGGCCTCACGTTTTCACTCCTGTAAAAGGAATTATATTTCCCGTGTGGGAATCTATGTACCAAAACTAGCATTATAAAAAATCTGGTGTCCAATTAGCAGCAGTGTTCTGGTAATTAATACCGCCAAAAGGCATTATATCGTCCAGTGTTGTAATTTTGGTGAAAAAAGGCCAATTTAATCAATCTGGTGTTTGTTAGACCAGAAAAACTAGGCCTCACGTTTTCACTCCTGTAAAAGGAATTATATTTCCCGTGTGGGAATCTATGTACCAAAACTAGCATTATAAAAATCTGGTGTCCAATTAGCAGCAGTGTTCTGGTAATTAATACCGCCAAAGGCATTATTGTCCAGTGTTGTAATTTTGGTGAAAAAAGGCCAATTTAATCAATCTGGTGTTTGTTAGACCAGAAAAACTAGGCCTCACGTTTTCACTCCTGTAAAAAGGAATTATATTTCCCCGTGTGGGAATCTATGTACCAAAACTAGCATTATAAAAAATCTGGTGTCCAATTAGCAGCAGTGTTCTGGTAATTAATACCGCCAAAAGGCATTATTGTCCAGTGTTGTAATTTTGGTGAAAAAAAGGCCAATTTAATCAATCTGGTGTTTGTTAGACCAGAAAAACTAGGCCTCACGTTTTCACTCCTGTAAAAAGGAATTATATTTCCCCGTGTGGGAATCTATGTACCAAAACTAGCATTATAAAAAATCTGGTTTCCAATTAGCAGCAGTGTTCTTGTAATTAATACTGGAAAAAGGAATTATATCTTCCAGTGTGGGAATTTTGGGGCTAAAAAATAATATATTTTATTGTGGTGCGAGTTGAATCTCAACAATGAGGAAACATTCTATTAAGGGACGAGGACGCGGTCGTGGTGGTGTCCGCGCTTCCGGCGTTCACATCCTGCCGCTGCTTGCCTGTCAGCGCTACAGCGGAACTTCGGCCTTCCCGCTCACCGCCTAATATGCGACGTGCCCACCCGGTGGAACTCCACCTTGCACATGCTGGAGAGACTGTGCGAGCAGCAGCAGGCCATAGTGGAGTTTCAGCTGCAGCACGCACGGGTCAGTCGCACTGCGGAACAGCACCACTTCACCACCAATGATTGGGCCTCCATGCGAGATCTGTGTGCCCTGTTGCGCTGTTTAGAGTACGCCACCAACATGGCCAGTGGCGATGCCACTGTTATCAGCGTGACGATACCAATTCTATGTCTCCTAGAGAAAACGCTTAGGGCGATGATGGAAGAGGAGGTGGGCCAGGGCCAGGAGGAGGAGGAGGAGGATGACGGGTCGTTTTTAGCACTTTCAGGCCAGTTTGTTAGAAGTGGCTCAGAGTGAGGTTTTTTGCAACAGCAGAGGGCAGGTACAAATGTGGCCAGCCAGGGACCACTACTGGAGGATGAGGAGGATGAGGAGGAGGTGGAGGAGGATGAGGATGAAGCAGGTTCACAGCGGGGTGGCACCCAGCACAGCTCAGGCACATCACTGGTGCGTGGCTGGGGGGATACAGAGGATGATGCCGATACGCCTCCCACAGAGGACAGCTTGTCCTTACCTCTGGGGAGCCTGGCACACATGAGCGATTACATGCTGCAGTGCCTGCGCAACGACAGCAGAGTTGCCCACATTTTAACGTGTGCTGACTACTGGGTGGCCACCCTGCTGGATCCACGGTACAAAGACAATGTGCCCACTTTACTTCCTGCACTGGAGCGTAATAGGAAGATGCGCGAGTACAAGCGCACACTGGTAGACGCGCTACTGAGAGCATTCCCAACTATCACAGGGGAACAGGTGGAAGGCCAAGGCCAAGGCAGAGGAGGAGCTAGAGGTCACCCACGCAACAGTGTCACGGCCAGCTCCTCTGAGGGCAGGGTTAGCATGGCAGAAATGTGGAAAAGTTTTGTCTCCACGCCACAGCTAACTGCCCCACCACCTGATACGGAACGTGTTAGCAGGAGGCAACATTTCACTAACATGGTTGAACAGTACATCTGCACACAACTCCACGTACAGACGGATGGTTCGGCCCCATTCAACTTCTGGGTTTCCAAATTGTCCACGTGGCCAGAATTAGCATGCTATGCCTTGGAGGTGCTGTCCTGCCCGGTGGCCAGCGTTTTATCTGAACGTGTATTCAGCACGGCAGGGGGCGTCATTACTGAAAAACGCAGCCGCCTGTCCGCAGCCAACGTGGACAAGCTGACGTTTATAAAAATGAACCAGGCATGGATCCCACAAGACCTGACCCTACCTTGTGCAGAGTAGTCCTTAATAACTGCCTTAAACCATGTTGTCTTGTACTCCTGGCCACTTCTTCATTGAAAAATCAATTTTTGAAATTAAGTAGGATCTTGGGGTGCAACCCAGAGTTGAATGAACCTTCCGTCTGTCTGGGTGCCGGGGCCAAAGTACATGAAAGTGTCCTTCTCCTGTGCTGGGTGATATGAATGTTATACTTGTGCTGTCTGACATGTCTCCTTTGTGTGGGTGGAGGGGGCCAAGGTCACTGAAAGCGGCCTTCTCCTGTGGTGGCTGATATAAATGCCTGAATCTCTGCTGTGGGACCTCTCTCCTCCGTCTGGGTGCAGGGGTCAAAGTCTCTCAAAGTGGCCTTCTCTTGTGCTGGGTGATGTGAAACTGATGTTTGTGCCATCTGACATGGTTGCCGGGGTCCCATTAAATGATGGCCTACTCCTGTGGTGGGTGATCTAAATGCCTGATTCTCTGCTGTGAAACCTCTCTCCTCCGTCTGGGTGAAGGGGTCAAAGTACATGAAAGTGTCCTTCTCCTGTGCTGGGTGATATGAATGTTATACTTGTGCTGTCTGACATGTCTCCTCTGTGTCGGTGCTAAGGCCTAAGTCACTGAAAGCGGCCTTCTCCTGTGCTGGCTGGTATAAATGCCTGAATCTCTGCTGTGGGACCTCTCTCCTCTTTCTGGGTGCAGGGGTCAAAGTCTCTAAAAGTGCCCTTCTCCTGTGGTGGTTGATGTTAAACTGATGCTTGTGCTATCTGACCTGTCTCCTCTGTGTCGGTGCTAAGGCCTAAGTCACTGAAAGCGGCCTTCTCCTGTGCTGGCTGATATAAATGCCTGAATCTCTGCTGTGGGACCTCTCTCCTCTTTCTGGGTGCAGGGGTCAAAGTCTCTCAAAGTGGCCTTCTCTTTTGCTGGGTGATGTGAAGCTGATGTTTGTGCCATCTGACATGGTTGCCGGGGTCCCATTAAATGGTGGCCTACTCCTGTGGTGGGTGATCTAAATGCCTGATTCTCTGCTGTGAAAACCCCTCTCCTCCGCCTGGGTGCAGGGGTCAAAGTCTCTCAAAGTGGCCTTCTCTTGTGCTGGGTGATGTGAAGCTGATGTTTGTGCCATCTGACATGGTTGCCGGGGTCCCATTAAATGGTGGCCTACTCCTGTGGTGGGTGATCTAAATGCCTGATTCTCTGCTGTGAAAACCCCTCTCCTTCACCTGGGTGCAGGGGTCAAAGTCTCTCAAAGTGGCCTTCTCTTGTGCTGGGTGATGTGAAGCTGATGTTTGTGCCATCTGACATGGTTGCCGGGGTCCCATTAAATGGTGGCCTACTCCTGTGGTGTGTGATCTAAATGCCTGATTCTCTGCTGTGAAAACCCCTCTCCTCCGCCTGGGTGCAGGGGACAAAGTCTCTCAAAGTGGCCTTCTCTTTTGCTGGGTGATGTGAAGCTGATGTTTGTGCCATCTGACATGGTTGCCGGGGTCCCATTAAATGGTGGCCTACTCCTGTGGTGGGTGATCTAAATGCCTGATTCTCTGCTGTGAAAACCCCTCTCCTCCGCCTGGGTGCAGGGGACAAAGTCTCTCAAAGTGGCCTTCTCTTTTGCTGGGTGATGTGAAGCTGATGTTTGTGCCATCTGACATGGTTGCCGGGGTCCTGTGAAAACTTCTCTCCTCTGTCTGGGTGCTGGTCTGAAATAAATGAGAGTGGCCTTCTCCGTTGGTTGTTGATATGACGCATGATTCCTTGCTGTGGGACCTATCTCCTCTGTCTGGGTGCTGGTCCAAAATAAATGAGAGTGGCCTTCTCCGGTGGGGGTTGATATGATGCATGATTCCTTGATGTGGGACCTCTCTCCTCTGTCTGGGTGCTGGTCCAAAATACATGAGAGTGGCCTTCTCCGGTGGTGGTTGATATGAAGCATGATTCCTTGCTGTGGGACCTGTATCCTCTGTCTGGGTGCTGGTCCCAAATAAATGAGAGTGGCCTTCTCCAGTGGTGGATGATATGACGCATGATTCCTTGCTGTGGGACCTATCTCCTCTGTCTGGGTGCTGGTCCAAAATAAATGAGAATGGCCTTCTCCGGTGGGGGTTGATATGACGCCTTATTCCTTGATGTGGGACCTCTCTCCTCTGTCTGGGTGCTGGTCCAAAATACATGAGAGTGGCCTTCTCCGGTGGTGGTTGATATGACGCATGATTCCTTGCTGTGGGACCTGTATCCTCTGTCTGGGTGCTGGGCCGAAATAAATGAGAGTGGCCTTCTCCGTTGGTGGTTGATATGAGGCATGATTCCTTGCTGTGGGACCTGTATCCTCTGTCTTGGTGCTGGTCCAAAATAAATGAGAGTGGCCTTCTCCGGTGGTGGTTGATATGACGCATGATTCCTTGCTGTGGGACCTCTCTCCTCTGTCTGGGTGCTGGTCCAAAATACATGAGAGTGGCCTTCTCCGGTGGTGGTTGTATGACGCCTTATTCCTTGCTGTTGGACCTGTATCCTCTGTCTGGGTGCTGGTCCAAAATACATGAGAGTGGCCTTCTCCGGTTGTAAAGGGAGAATATTAATTACCAATATTAAGCGAATATCAGTAATTAATATTCATAAATAGGAGATAATCCGTCTATAGATAGTCACGCCTATTTATGTCCTTAACAACACACTTCTATTGCCTAGCACGTCACCAAGTCGCTTACACTTACTATCTGCATGCACCTAACTCACTACGCTAAACGCTAATAAATACACGCTACACAATTCTACTAGTAAAACGGTATTTATTAAAACTGACGCACACAGATATGTACTAAATAACACATGGCAAATACAATACTAACTACACTACACAATCCCAAATTCCACCCACCACACTAGCTAATACAGATCACACACATCCATACACATTTACAGCCCACCCAACCTGGCTCTAAGCTATCCCTATGGGAGTAACAAGGGTTACTGCTGCTGGGCTATAGGCAGGGCAGCAGTGAAGGGGTTAACACAAGGTGCAGGGGACTGTGGGTAGCAGGGCTTGCTTGGACCTGCAAGGGTTAATGCAGGCCACAGATACACTGGGCTGAAGGCTGCTGAAGGTGTACAGCAGGGATTAATGCAGGGCAGGGAGCAGGGGTTCAGGGATGGCAAGGTAGGGGTAAAGGCAGGGATAATGGGTAGGGAGGCAGAGGTTACACCAACAGAGGTTGATGCTGCTGGGCAGGGAAGGGGTACATGGGACTGTAGGGCTATGGGAAATCAGGGCAGGGGTTGGGGGTACTCAGCCATCTTCGGGTCCCATCTGTGTGTGTCCTTCCCAGTCAAGAGCCGAGTTCAGAAGAGGCTCCCCTCTGTAGAAGCATGACCTCATATCAGTGAAGTCCACTGTACCTTGTGAGCCCTCCCCCCAAGTAGTTTGGAGATGGGGGGGAGGAAACAGGTTTAGCATGTAAGCCATGTGCTGATCAAAAGGTGCCATAAAGTCTGCAATCTCCTGTCCTGGACCCACATCCTATTTAGCATCTCTATGCTAACTACCCCCCAGGGACAGTTGGGCGATTTAACAGATAACAATGCAAGCCATGGCCTACAGGCTAAACACTGGCCTGTATCAAGTTGATACGATTCTATAAGGGGACACATTCTATAAGGGGATACATATATATGTATATATATATATATATATTTCAACCCTTCCTCAACACCGGTGGTGGTTGATATGAAGCATGATTCCTTGCTGTGGGACCTGTATCCTCTGTCTGGGTGCTGGTCCCAAATAAATGAGAGTGGCCTTGTCCAGTGGTGAATGATATGACGCATGATTCCTTGCTGTGGGACCTCTCTCCAATTGATATTGGTTAATTTTTATTTATTTTATTTTATTTTAATTAATTTCCCTATCTACATTTGTTTGCAGGGGATTTACCTACATTTTGCTGCCTTTTGCAGCCCTCTAGCCCTTTCCGGGAGTCTTTTACAGGCTTTTTAGTGCCCAAAAGTTCGGGTCCCCATTGACTTCTATGGGGTTCGGGTTCGGGATGAAATTCGGGTTGAGTTCGGATCACGAACCCGGACATTTTCCGGAAGTTCGGCCGAACCTCTCGAACCCGAACATCCAGGTGTTCGCTCATCTCTAATTATAAAGACACCGGTAATATGTGTTAGCTTGTAAGTATAGAAAAAATGTATGTGTCCACGTTGTGATGCTATAGTTTAGTGGTATAGTCGCTTGCCTTGTATGAAGAGACCCCTGTTAAAGTCCCAGGAGAGTTGTACATTTTCTTTTTGTCATATTTATTTATTTACCTCTTATTTAAAACCATATCAAAAGCGCATACTATAATATATAGTGATGAGCGAGCATGCTCGGCCCGAGTACCGGTTCGGCTTGAGCATCGCTATGCTCGGCACATGGCGGCACCGCATATGCTCAAGTGAAATGCTCCAGTCTCCGCCCCGCATGTTTCGCGGGTTTTAAGCAACTAATAAAAGTGCAGGTAAGTACTGCCCTCACTGTAATGCCAGTAGCCATGTCAGCTGCTGGCATTACAGTGATTGGCTGGCCGGAACGCGTTATCGGAGGTTATATAGCACCCGATGACGTATGTTCGGCTCAGACTTAGTCAGGGAGAGGATCGGGTAGGAAGGAAAAGACAGAGCAGGGAGCGAATTTCAGCAATTTTAGTTAGAGAAAGCTTTTCAAAGATCCAAAAGTCCTTTTAAGGACTACTGTGTGTGTTTTAGATCAACAGTATATTTAATAGCAGTGTCAAGGACATCAGTGCTAAGGAAGGGACAAATAGTGCAGGGAGAGAAATTTGCTGTATTTAATGCCAAAAGCTTTTCAAATAACCCACAATGCCTTTTAATGACTACTGGGTGTGTTTCACAGCAGCAAGATGTTTTTATTTTGTACCTATTAGTGACATATCGTGTATGTCATGTGCAGACTGTGTCTTTAATAATCTGGCTCACATCTAGTGACCATAGTGTGTGGCTTTATGTAAAAATACAGTCCTACATCAGTAAACAGTGTCTGCAGCACATTAATCTGGGTGTAATAGTGTCCATATTCTGTGGATTTATGTGACATACTGCCCGGCCTCCCCAAACAGTTTCTGAATTTCAAATTACATTAATCTGGGCATAATATACTGTCCATATTCTGGGGGTTTATGTGACAGATAGTGTCTGGCATCCGAAAACAGTTTCTGTATTTAAAATGACATTAATCTGGGCATGATATAGGGTCTATTCTGTGGGTTTTTGTGGCATATACCGTCCGGCATGCGAAAAAAGTGTCTGTATTTCAAATTGCAACAATCTTGGTCTAAAATAGTGTCCATATTCTGAGGTTTTATGGTACATATACTGTCCATCATCCGAAAACAGTGTCTGATGCGTAAATCTAAATAATCTGGGCATAATCTAGTGTCCACAGAGTGTGCCTCTCTTTGTCAAATATTGTACCACAGGTGAAACCAGTGTATTTTGGGGAAATGTATATTATTTTTGCAACATTTACTGTTCACAGCGTGTGCCTCTCAGTGTCAAATACTGTACCACAGGTGAAACCATTGTATTTTGGGGAAATGTACATTATTTGTGCAAAATCTAGTGTCCACAGCGTGTGCCTCTTTGTGTCAAATACTGCACCACTGGTGAAACCAGTGTATTTCGGGGAAATGTACATTATGTGTGCAACATCTACTGTCCACAGCGTGCGCTTCTCTGTGTCAAATACTGTACCATAGGTGAAACTAGTGTATTTTGGGGAAATGTACGTTATTTGTGCAACATCTACTGTCCACAGTGTGTGCCTCTCTGTGTCAAATACTATACCACAGGTGAAAGCAGTGTATTTTGGGGAATTGTACAATATTTGTGCAACATCTACTGTCCACAGCGTTTACCTCTCTGTGTCAAATACTGTACCACAGGTGAAACCAGTGTATTTTGGGGAAATGTACATTATTTGTGCAACATCTACTGTCCACAGCGTGTGCCTCTTTGTGTCAAATACCATACCACAGGTGAAACTAGTGTATTTTGGGGAGATGTACATTACTTTTGCAACATCTACTGTTCACTGCGTGTGCTTCTCTGTGTCAAATGCTGTATAACTGTTAAAAACTGTGTATTTTGGGAAAATGTACATTAGTTGTGCAACATTAAGTGTCCACAGCGTGTGCCTCTCTGTGTCAAATACTGTACCATGGGTGAAACCAGTGTATTTTGGGGAAATGTACATTATTTGTGCAACATCTACTGTCCACAGCGTGTGCCTTTCTGTGTCAAATACTGTATCACAGGGGAAACCAGTTTATTTTGGGGAAATGTAGAATATTTGAGCTACAATAACTGTCCACTGCGTCTGCCTCTCTGTGTCAAATATTGTATAACTTTTGAAAACAGTGTATTTTGGGGAAATGTACATTATTTGTGCAACATATAGTGTGTTTTCTTTTCATACTTATCACTGACATATACTGTACTTTATTCGAAGACCGTGTATGCTACTCTGTGACATTATCAGGGCTAAATCTCTTGGGTAAAGGGTGTGCATCCCAAATACCAGTTTTAATTTATTGGCGCATACACTTACAAATCCTTCGCTACTGTATGTGTGACATACTTTTAAGCATATATAACATTTAATATTAAGAATGCAGCCATTAAAGGACGTGCAAGTGGCCATGATGCTGATGGTGCAAGCAGAGGCTGTGGTCCTGGGCCCAATGAATCTCAGTAAAAGAATGTAGCTGAGGGCATGCAGGTGTGCTAGCCCTCTAAAACAGTGATGTCGATGGCAAACCTTTTAGAAACTGAGTGCCGAAACTGCAATCCAAAACACACTTATTAATCGCAAAGTGCCCACATGGTCATTTACCCTGAATACTACAGTCCAATATAGTATATCTCCCATGTTCCTTATCATTTAGCTATAGCTGTAGAGTGCCGATTCGTACTACGTGTCTTGTTTGGACACCCAGTAGTTGTACGGCACAGAGTGATCACTGAGGACGCTGACCCGGTCTGCTATGTACTCCTTCACCATCTTCCACATTTTTTTCCATCCTTGTTACACTAGGCCGCGCATCAAGGTGAGGGTGCTGGCAGGGTGTCATGAAACTGTACCAGGCCTTGGAGAGTGCTGTCCTGCCTCTGTTGGCACTGCTGTGTTTTCCCCTCATCTTCCCTCCTGGATTGCCCAAAGAACTACGTACTCTGCTGTCAGCGTTGTCAGATGGAAATCTATTGAGTAATTTGTAAAGAAAGATCTTCTGGTATTGCACCATTTTGCTAGTTCTCTCCACCACAGGAATTAGAGATGAGAAGTTCTCTTTATAGCGGGGGTCAAGAAGGGTGAACTGAACAACCAGTAATCGCTGTTGTGCAAAATGCATAGAATGCGAGGGTTACAGGAAAGGCAGTATAACATAAAGTCAGCCATGTGTGTCAGAGGACCAACAGACAAGACTTTGCTGTCCTCATCAGGAGGATGACTCTCAATCTCCTTATCCTCTTTCTCCTCTCCTGCCCATTTATGCGGAACAGATGGAATAAACCTGCTATGGTTACTACCCTCTGTAACCGTCTCTTGCTCCTCCTCTTCCTCCTCCTCCTCCTCATCATCATCATCCAATTCACACTGACAAGACGAACTGAGTGTGATCTGACTATCACCCTGTGTAATGTCTTCCCCCTAGTTCCACCTCTTCCAAATGTAAAGTGTCCGCGTTCGTTGTTCGCAGCCAGCGTTTCAGTAGACACAGAAGTGGGATGGTTAGGCTGATAATAGCGCCATCGCCACTCACCATCTGTGTTTATTGTTCAAAGTTGTGTAAAACCTCACAGAGATCAGACACACTAGATCAAGTTGCAGCTGGTATTCCACTACTGCCTTCTGCTGCTCAAAAAGCCAACATGTGTAATGTGGAATTCCAGCGCGTGCTCACATCGCACAACAGTCGGTTAGCTGGCAAATACAAGCGCTGCAGCAGCGTTGCCAGACCGTCAGCAGCTGTAGATGACTGTCTGAAATGGGCACACACATGGCGCACCCTCACCAGTAGCTCAGGCAAATTGGAGTAGGTTTGGAGAAAGTTGAGAACACGTGGGCTATGCATGGTATGGCCGGATCCTGGACATTAAGAAGAGATCCACATGGCCATATCAGCATTTGTCCCATTTAAAAGTTTGTCTTCTTCACTGGGCAGAGGTAGTTTTCTGCCCAGTGATTAAGATTCTATTATAAGAACAGGTTTTTGAGGGACAATTTCCCAACGTTTTGCTGTGGTCACTGGGCAGAGTTGTTATTCTGCACAGTGAGGGCCATGCTTGCCTGAGGGCTGGCCCTGTTATGTTCCAGTGCTTGAGTTGTTATTGTTTGAGTTTTTGACTATGCTGTATAATATGATACAAAGATTTGTTCGCAACCAGTCGGGTTCCCACTCCAGGCAATATATAAACAAAATTACAGGTAAACTAATGGCATGGCCTGTTTAAAAAACTCATAAATAACCAAGTTACCATAACATATTATACAGCGTATAAATAAACAAAATTACAGCAGATAAAATGATTTTTTCTGTGTTTGCTCTTTTATTTTGTTTTCAACAGAAGCAGAGTAACATACGGCAGTACGTGTGAACATTTTCGGATATGCAAAGCCTTCTTCAGATACTGTGCCGCAGTGAGTGTAATCAGAAAAGAAGTGAGGTCACGCCAAAGGTATAGGAGCTGTGCTCCAAAACTTGAACAGGTGTTGAACTTAAATACCCGTTCAAGTTTTGGAGTACAGCACCTATACCTTTGGTGTGACCTCACTTCTTTTCTGACTACACCCACTGCGGCACAGTGTCTGAAGAAGGCTTTGCATAGCCAAAAACGTTCACATGTAATGCCGTATGTTACTCTGCTTCTGTTGAAAATAAAATAAAAGAGCAAACACAGAAAAAAACATTTTATCTGCTGTAATTTTGTTTATTTATACGCTGTATAATATGTTATGGTAACTTGGTTATTTATGAGTTTTTTAAACAGGCCATGCCATTAGTTTACCTCCACTCTCGTGTGTTATGTTTTTATATATATTAATGTATAAGTTTGGGATGTTTGTTGTGCATGGTATATTTATGCTGTATGATTGCCATGCATGTGAGCTTGCCGAGCTACAAAGCTGCCAACAAGTTATGGCCAGTATCCGACACAACCAACCTGGTCCCTTATGCCCTTTCACAGCTCTGCTTGTCACCCAAGCAAATGAGTTTCAGCATGGCTTGTTGTCGCTTCCCCACTTCTGTGCTACACTGCTTCCAGCTACTGACTGATGGCTGACTGCTGCTGCAAGATGAGAATTTTGAGTTTGCAGTGGAGGAGGAGGTGGAGGCGAAGGGGGGGTTGCAGCCACTAATGTAGGTGGTAGCAGAAATCCTGATGGAAGTAGGGCCTCCAAACCTTGGCGTCGGTAGCACCTGTGCCATCCCAGGGTCCAACTCGCTACCAGCTTCCACAAGGTTCATCCAGTGTGCCGCTACAGAAATATATCGCCCCTGGCCAAAATCACTTGTCCAGGTGTCCGTCGTTAAGTGGACCTTCACAATAACTGCGTTGGTCAGGGCACGGGTGATGTTACATAACACACTTGCCGCTGTAATGCGCGAACGGCACACAGAGATAAATAGTGGCGGCTATGGACTGAGTAACGAAGGACGGCCGCTGCCATGAGGCTGACGAAAGCCTCAGTGTCCAAAGGTCTAAATGGCAACATTTCCATGGCCAGAAATTGTGAAAAGTGCACATTTAGTGCTATGGCCTGTGGATGGGTGGCTGGGTATTTGCGCTTATGTTCAAAGGCTTGGGGTAAGGAAGGACATCTGTACGCTGTGATTGGACACAGAATTGGAGGTGCTGGCTGATTGTGCTTGCGAAGGACCAGCTGCAGGGCAGGAGTCATCAAGGCAGAGGATTGGCCAGCCGAGCACATAACACAGAGGAGGAAGAGAAGGCAGTGGTGTGACCCACAGACACTGATTGTGGACCTAGGGGTTTGGGCCACCTGTTAGGGTGCTTTGATGCCATGTGGAGGATCATTCTGGTGGTGGTGAGGTTGCTAGTGTTCACAACCCCTACTCATTTTGCCTCCAGTGTACTGTCTTCCACCATTATGTTCCCGGGTTTGAGTTTTTATTGTTATGGTTTGAGTTAGAGCTAATGAATAGGATGTAAGATATGTTATGGTTATTTGTTTATTTATGAGTAGAGTTGAGCGAAAACCTGGATGTTCGGGTTCGAGAAGTTCGGCCGAACTTTATGAAAATGTTCGGGTTTCGGGATCCGAACTCGACCCAAACTTCACCCTGAACCCGAACCTTATTGAAGTCAATGGGGAACCAAACTTTTGGGCACTAAAAAGGATGTAAAATAGCCCAGAAAAGGGCTAGAGGGATGAAAAAGGCAGCTAAATGTAGGTAAATCCCCTGCAAACAAATGTGGATAGGGAAATGAATTAAAATAAAATAAAAAATAAATAAAAATTAACCTGGCAACTTGGAGGAGGAGGAGGTGGAATAGGAGGTTGGGGTAGTGTCAGGTGGGAATGCTATGGGAGTTGAAGTTCTCATCGCAGCCAAAAAGGATTCATGTCTGACTGCAGTGCCACAGGCATCATTCACAGACTCAGGGCCATGGCACCCGCAAAGAGGAGAGCGGTCCCTTAACAGCTACACAGGACTCAGGTCAACCTGCAATGGAACAGGCCATTATCATTTATATAGGCCCCTGACACCCAGACAGAGAAGAGGTCATTTGACAGTAAAAAGAGTTTAATGTCTCCCACCAAGACAGCAAGCAATTAAACAAAATATAGGCCACTGACACCCACACAATGGGGAGGTCATTAGACAGTAAAAAGAGTTTAATATCTCCCACCAAGACAACAAATGATTAAATGACATATAGGCCCCTGACACCCACACAATGGGGCAGTCATTTGACAGTAAAAAGAGGTAAAAATGTCTCCCACCAAGACAGCAAGCAAGTATACGAAATTTAAGCCCCTGACACCCACACAATGGGGCGGTCATTTGACAGTAAAAAGAGTTCAATGTCAGCCACCAAGACAGCAAGCAAGTACGTGAAATTTAGGACCCTGACACCCACACAATGGGGCGGTCATTAGACTACAAAAATAGTTAAATGTCTGTCACCAAGACAACAAATGATTAAACGACATACAGGCCCCTGACACCCAGACAATGGGGCGGTCATTAGACAGTAAAAAGAGTTAAATGTTTGCCACCAAGACAGCATGCAAGTACGTGAAATTTAGGCCCCTTACACCCACACAATGGTTCGGTCATTAGACAGCAAAAAGAGTTAAATGTCTGCCACCAAGACAGCAAGCAATTAAACAAAATTTAGGCCACTGACACCCAGACAATGGGGCGGTCATTAGACAGTAAAACGAGTTAAATGTTTGCCACCAAGACAGCAAGCAAGTACGTGAAATTTAGGCCACTGACACCCACACAATGGGGCGGTCATTTTACAGCAAAAAGAGTTTAATATTTCACACCAAGACAACAAATGATTAAACGACATATAGGCCCCTGACACCCAGACAATGGGGAGGTCATTAGACAGTAAAAAGAGTTAAATGTTTGCCACCAAGACAGCAAGCAAGTACGTGAAATTTAGGCCACTGACACCCACACAATGGGGCAGTCATTTTAAAGCAAAAAGAGTTTAATATCTCACACCAGAACAACAAATGATTAAACGACATATAGGCTCCTGACACCCAGACAATGGGGCGGTCATTAGACAGTAAAAAGAGTTAAATATTTGCCACCAAGACAGCAAGCAAGTACGTGAAATTTAGGCCCTTTATCCCACACAATTGTTCGGTCATTAGACAGCAAAAAGAGTTAAATGTCTGCCACCAAGACAGCAAGCAAGTATACGAAATTTAGGCCCCTTGCACCCACAGAATGGGGCAGTCATTAGACAGTAAAAAGAGTTAAATGTCTGCCACCATGACAGCAAGCAAGTACGTGAATTTTAGGCCCCTGACACCCACACAATAGAGCGGTCATAAGACAGCAAAAAGAGTTAAATGTCTGCCACCAAGACAGCAAGCAATTAAACAAAGTTTAGGCCCCTGACACCCAGACAATGGGGAGGTCATTTTGCAGTAAAAAGAGTTGAATGTCTGCCACCAAGACAGCAAGCAAGTACGTGAAAGTTAGGCCCCTGACACCCAGACAGAGGAGAGAGGTCCCATAGCAGCAAAAGAGGCATCATGTCACCCACCAATAGAGAAGGCCACTTTCAGTTATTTAGGCTCCGGGACCCAGACAGAAGAGAGAGGTCCCATAGCAGCAAAAGAGGCATCATTTCACCCACCAATGGATAAGGACACTCTTAGTGGAGATAGGTCCCATATTAGAGAATTAGGCTTCATGTCACCCACCAATGGCCACTTTCAGATATTTAGGCCCCTGGCACCCAGACGGAGGAGAGATTCATTCAACTTTGGGTTGCCACGCAAAATAATGGTAAAATTAAAAAAAGAGGATTCAATAAAGAAGTGCCCTGAAGTACAAGAATACATGGTTATGGGGAGGTAGTTATAAATGTCTATTCTGCACAAGGGATGGACAGGTCCTGTGGGATCCATGCCTGGTTCATTTTTATGAATGTCAGCTTGTCCACGTTGGCTGTGGACAGGCGGCTGCGTTTTTAAGTAAAGACGCCACCTGCCGTGCTGAATACACGTTCAGACAAAACGCTGGCCACCGGGCAGGCCAGCACCTCCAAGGCATAAAAGGCTAGCTCTGGCCATGTGGACAATTTGGAGACCCAGAATTGAATGGCGAACCATAAGTCAGTACGTGGAGGGGTGTGGACACGTACTGTTCCACCATGTTATTGAAATGCTGCCTCCTGCTAACATGTTCCGTATCAGGTGATGGTGCAGTTAGCTGTGGCGTGGTGACAAAACTTTTCCCCAACTCTGCCATGCTAACCCTGCCCTCAGAGGAGCTGGCCGTGACACAGCTGCATTGGCGACCTCTTGCTCCTCCTCTTCTATTTTCGCCTTGGGCCTCCACTTGTTCCCCTGTGACATTTGGGAATGCTCTCAGGAGGGCGTCCACCAGCATGCAATTGTACTCGCGCATTTTCCTATGATGCTCCAGTGCGGGAAATAAGGAGGGCACCTTGTCTTTGTACTGGGGATCCAGCAGGGTGGCAGCCCAGTAGTCCGCACACGTTAAAATGTGGGCAACTCTGCTGTTGTTGCGCAGGCACTGCAGCATGTAGTCGCTCATGTGTGCCAGGCTGCCCAGAGGTAAGGACAAGCTGTCCACTGTGGGAGGTGTATCGTCATCGTCCTCTGTTACCTGGCCTCTGCTGTTGCAACAAAACTCCCTCTGAGCCACTTCTAAGAGACTGGCCTGAAAGTACTAAAAATGACCCCTCTTCCTCCTCCTCCTGGGCCACATCCTCTTCCAACATCGCCCTAAGTGTTTTCTCAAGGAGACATAGAAGTGGTATTGTAACGCTGATAACGGCGTCATCGCCACTAGCCATGTTGGTGGAGTACAGTACTCGAAACAGCGCAACAGGGCACACAGGTCTATTTGTGAATGAATTTCTGCACCACCAAATTCAGCACATGTGCCAGGCAAGGGATGTTCGCCCATTGAGGCTCACCGGCAGCAACCACTCGTTGGTCTGTTGTTGTGTACCCCACTACAACGCCTGCGCGGTGTGGGGCCTGTCCCCCAAACATATGAGTTTAGAAATGGCCTGCTGACGTTTACCCCGGGCTGTGCTGAAGTTGGTGGTTAAGGTGTCTGGCTGACTGGTTAAGCAGGTGGAAGAAGAGGAGGAGTAAGCCAAGTAGGAGGAGGAGGCAACAGGAGGCAAAGAATGATGCCCTGCGATCCTTGGCGGCGGAAGGACGTGCGCCAAACAACTCTCCGCCTGGAGCCCAGCCGCCACTACATTTACCCAGTGTGCAGTTAGCGAGATATAGCGTCCCTGGCCGTGCTTACTGGTCCACGTATCTGTGGTTAGGTGGACCTTGCCACAGATGGCGTTGCGCAGTGCAGACTTGATTTTATTGGATACTTGGTTGTGCAGGGAAGGTTCGTCACTCTTGGAGAAGTAATGGCGGCTGGGAACAACGTACTGTGGGACAGCCACCGCCATCAGCTGTTTAAAGCTGTCCGTGTCCACCAGCCTGAATGACAGCATTTCAAAGGCCAGTAGTTTAGAAATGCTGGCATTCAGGCCCAGTGCTCGAGGGTCGCTAGGTGGTAATTTACGCTTTCTCTCCAAGGTTTTTGAGATGGAGAGCTGAACACTGCCGTGTGAAATGGTGGAGATGCTTGGAGACGCAGATAATGGTGTTGGTGGCACATCCTCTGTTTGCTGGGCGGCAGGTGCCAACGTTCCTCCTGAGGCGGAGGAAGAGGGCGAGGCAGCAGCAGAAGAGGGAGCAGGAGGAGCATGAGCGAGTTCCTTGTTTTTAAGGTGTTTACTCCACTGCAGTTCATGCTTTGCATGTAGATGCCTGGTCATGCAGGTTGTGCTAAGGTTTAGAACGTTAATGCCAGGCTCTGATGGCACAGCGTGCAAACCACTCGGGTCTTGTCGTCAGCACATTGTTTAAAGAAGTGCCATGCCAGGGAACTCCTTGAAGCTGCCTATGGGGTGCTCAGTCCCTGGTGGTGGTGGCCAGTAGCAGGCGAACTCTCTTGGCAGCGGCTGTTCTGATTTTGCCCCCTGCTCCCTCTTTTGCTACGCTGTTGGCTCGGTCTCACCACTGCCTCTTCCTCTGAACTATGTGGGGTCTATGACCTCATCGTCCCCTGCATCGTCTTCCACACAGTCTTCCTCCCTGACCTCCTGTTCGGTCTGCACACTGCAGAAAGACGCAGCAGTTGGCACCTGTGTTTCGTCATCATCAGAGACGTGCGGACTCCAATGAGGTGGTATTCCCATGTCCTCATCATCAGGAAACATCAGTGGTTGTGCATCAGTGCATTATATGTCTTCCACCACTGGGGAAGGGCTAGGTGGATTCCCTTGGGAAACCCTGCCAGCAGAGTCTTCAAACAGCATAAGAGACTGCTGCATAATTCGAGGCTCAGAAAGTTTCCCTGATATGCATGGGGGTGATGTGACAGACTGATGGGCTTGGTTTTCAGGTGCCACCTGTGCGCTTTCTGCAGAAGACTGGGTGGGAGATAATGTTGTGAACGTGCTGGATCCACTGTCGGCCACCCAATTGACTAGTGCTTGTACTAGTTCAGGCCTTACCATCCTTAGAACGGCATTGGGACCCACCAAATATCGCTGTAAATTCTGGCGGGTACTGGGACCTGAGGTAGTTGGTTCACTAGTTTGTGTGGCTGTGGCAGAACGGCCACGTCCTCTCCCAGCACCAGAGGGTCCACCAACACCACTACGACCATGTACGCGTCAGCGTCCCCTACTAGATGTTTTCCTCATTGTTACCGTTCATCACAATAAGAAAAAAAATATTTGGCCCAATGTATTGAGTTCAAATTCAGGCCTTTTTTTTTATAGGCATCTAACACTATCTATTTATGTACCGTATTACACTAATACAGACACAGCAGTAACCACAGGTTTAGGGGAATATCAATTGTAGGCCTAGTATTTAGGCTCTGGATGAAAGGTATCCTTTTACGGACAAAATTACACTTGGAGAGGCACAGTAGCGTGTGAAAAAATATAGAGGATTATGCTTTCAGCACTTGTATTTCAACACTTAGTGTAATATACCCTTTTACAGAAAAAAATACACTTGGAGACGCACAATAGTGTGTGCAAATGTAGAGAATTATGCTTTCAGCACTTGAAATTTAACACTTAGTGTATTATACCCTTTTTTCGAAAATAAATACATTTGGAGATGCACGGTAGCGTGTGCAGTTATTGAGGATGACCCTATCAGCACTTGTATTTACACCTTGAGTGTAATATACCCTTTTACGGACAGAAATACACTATGAGATGCACAATAGTGTGTGCAAATGTAGAGAATTATGCTTTCAGCACTTGTATTTTAACACTTAGTGTAATATACCCTTTTACGGACAGATTTATACTTGGCCAGCAACAGCTGAAAACACTTATTTACGGTATTGCTATTTTGACAATTGAATTTCACCCCAGAACAAAATCGATCCTTTGCTGGACACTATTAAACTTGGCCAGGCACAGCTGAAACCACTGATTTACGGTATTGCTATTTTGGCAATTAAATTTCACCCCAGAACAAAATATATCCTTTGCCGGACACTAGTAAACTTGGCCAGCCACAGCTGGAACACCAGATTTAAGGGATTGCTATTTTGGCAATTCAATTTCACCCCAGTAAAAAATCTATCCTTTGCCGGACACTGTTAAACTTGGCCAGTCACAGCTGAAACCACTGATTTACGGTATTGCTATTTTGTCAATTGAATTTCATCCCAGAACAAAATTTATCCTTTGCCGGACACTATTAAACTTGGCTAGCCACAGATGGAACACCGGATTTTGGGAATTGCTATTTTGGCAATTGAATTTCACCCCAGAACAAAGTCTATCCTTTGCCAGACACAAGTAAACTTGGCCAGCCACAGCTGAAACCACTAATTTACAGTATTGCTATTTTGGCAATTGAATTTTATCCCCCCAAAAAATCTATCCTTTCCTGGACACTATTAAACTTGGCCAGCCACAGCTGAAACCACTGATTTACTGTATTGCTATTTTGGCAATTGAATTTCACCACAGAAAAAAATCTATCCTTTGCCGGACACTATTAAACTTGGCCAGCCACAGCTGGAACACCAGATTTAGGGGATTTCTATTTTGGCAATTGAATTTCACCCCAGAACAATATATATCCTTTGCCGGACACTATTAAACTTGGCCAGCCACAGCTGAAACTACTGATTTACAGTATTGCTATTTCGGCAATTGAATTTCACCCCAGAAAAAAATATATCCTTTGCCAGACACTAGTAAACTTGGCCAGCCACAGCTGAAACCACTGATTTACCGTATTGCTTTTTTGGCAATTGAATTTCACCCCAGAAAAAAAACTATCCTTTGCCGGACACTATTAAACTTGGCCAGCCACAGCTGGGACACCAGATTTAGGGTATTGCTATATTGGCAATTGGATTTCACCCCAAAACAAAATCTATCCTTTGGCGGACACTATTAAATTTGGCCAGCCACAGCTGGCACACCAGATTTAGGAGATTGCTATTTTGGCAATTGAATTAAACCCCAGTAAAAAATCTATCCTTTGCCGGACACTGTTAAACTTGGCCAGTCACAGCTGAAACCACTGATTTACGGTATTGCTATTTTTGCAATTGAATTTCATCCCAGAACAAAATCTATCCTTTGCCATACACTATAAAGCTTGGCTAGCCACAGCTGGAACACCGGATTTTGGGGATTGCTATTTTGGCAATTGAATTTCACCCCAGAACAAAGTCTATCCTTTGCCAGACACGAGTAAACTTGGCCAGCCACAGCTGAAACCACTAATTTACAGTATTGCTATTTTGGCAATTGAATTTCATCCCACCAAAAAAATCTATCCTTTGCCGGACACTATTAAACTTGGCCAGCCACAGCTGAAACCACTGATTTACTGTATTGCTATTTTGGCAATTGAATTTCAACCCAGAACAAAATCTATCCTTTGCCGGACACTATTAAACTTGGCCAGCCACAGCTGGAACACCAGATTTAGGGGATTTCTATTTTCGCTATTGAATTTCACCCCAGAACAAAATATATCCGTTGCCGAACACTAGTAAACTTGGCCTGCCACAGCTGAAACCACTAATTTAGGCCTCATGCACACGACCGTTGGTGTTTTGCAGTCTGCAAACCTCGGATCTGCAAAACACGGAAGCAATTTTCGGAACGGAATGCGGCCCATTGTAGAAATACCTATTCTTGTCTGCAAAAAGGAAAAGAATAGGACATGCTCTATTTTTTTTGTGGTGGCACAGAACGGAGCAACGGATGTGGACAGCACACAAAGTGCTGTCCGCATCTTTTGCGGCCCCATTGAAGTGAATGGGTCCACGCCCGAGCCGCAAAATACGCGGCTCAGACGCGGACCACAACAACGGTCATGTGCATGAGGCCTTACAGTATTGCTATTTTGGCAATTGAATTTCACCCCAGAACAAAATCTATCCTTTGCCGGACACTATTAAACGTGGCCAGCCACATCTGAAACCACTGATTTAGGGGATTGCCATTTTGGCAATTGAATTTCACCCCAGAACAAAATATATCCTTTGCCAGACACTAGTAAACTTGGCCAGCCACAATTGGAACACCAGATTTAGGGGATTGCTATTTTGGCAATTGAATTTCACCCCAGAACAAAATCTATCCTTTGTCAGACACTATTAAACTTGGCCAGCCACGGGGCGGAGCCTGGACGCCGAGGCGGATGGCTGTGTGAAACTTCAGCTCCTCCGCACCTAAGCAGATCATACCCTTTTCAGCAGCAGTGACATACCTGACATTGGCAAATTCAGCAAGAAAAGGGGTGTAGAACCCACTGACACCCCGAAGAAGAGAAAAAACCAGCAAGATATGTAAAGCTTCTTCACAAAGATGACTTCACAGGCGCACAAAGCTGGAGCCAAGATGGCGGAGGCGGGAACACGCACTATGGAGAAAGATGACTCTGAAGCAGACAGTGTTCCAGGAGAGGAGGAGGAGGCCTGTGACACCGCGTCGGTATCAAAAGCCTTCCTCACCAAGGCACTGTGGCAGGCTCTTGAACGGACAATACGCCCGGTTATAACGGAACTCTCAGACATTAAATCAGCGCTCCTTAACATGGGGCATAGAGTTGAAGCACTGGAATCGGCACCTCAAGGCATGATACAGCACTCTGCGGTCCTGTAGGAAATTCTGGGGTCTCATGCAACAGAGCTCAATAAGCCATGATTATGCTAGAGGACCAAAAGAATAGGAGTAGAATGCGCAACATACGTAAAAAAGGACTGCTGGAATCCTGGTCGGCAGATTCACTGCGCTCGGTGGGCATTGAGATCTTTGCTGACCTCCTGGGTCAAGAAGTAGTCGATCAAATAGTAATTGAGCATATACACAGGGCGCTGCGGCCTTTACCTAAACCATCTGAGAGGCCGAGAGATGTCATATGCGGCCTACTCTCATTTGTGGACTCTGCCCGTATACTGAATGTGGCCAGGGAACGTGGTCAGCTAACATATGCTGGGGCGAATATCGCCATTTATCAGAATATCGCGTCATCCACCTTAAATAAAAGGCGCATCATGAAACCACTCCTGGAGGCGCTGAGAGCGCACAAGCTGCCTTATTCCTGGCTTTACCCATTCAGTATCTCTATTCTCAAGAACGGAAAGAGACTGGCCATTCATATCCCGAAGGATCTAGAAAACGCGCGGCTGATTCTGGACATTGAACCTGTTAAGGTTTCAACATGGATGCCAGTTGCGCAACCTTCTTCATGGCTGCCGTTCCCACAAGTGGGGTCTTGGAAGAAACAGACATCCGGCTGACTGGGAAGGAAGGAGAAGATTAGACAAGGCATGGACGTTCCACCCACCTGAACAACAAGGCGGTGCTATTATGTCTCAGCTAATTGTCCCTCTGGACCCTGATTTCATTGCTGGTTGATCGTGTTCGCAGTAAGAAGTTGGCGACGCTACTATTACTGTTATTGTTCTATGTTTCAGCTAAACAAGTTGTTTCATACTTGCCTTGCACCTAAAATGGTATTGCTTTATGCCATGGTAATAACCACTGATCCCGGGAGTTATTAGAGGCTCAGAGGCGAAACATATTGTCTGGTTGTCTATCTAATATTAATAATGTGCCGTATAGATATGTGAATTGCCATAGATACTGAAATAGTTCTTGGGATCTTATGGTCTATACCATACTTGTTAGCACTTTGTGTTTTTGTTATGTAGGCTCTGTAGGCCTTTATGCCATACTGCCTAATGTTTAATGTGCGTGTCTTCTACTGCACACCTCTACTTTTTTCTTGCCTAATATTAGGTTTGTGAGTAATGTGTTTATTTATTATTGCATTACTGACCCTTTGAAGTTGTAGAAGGGTAGACGTCTTTCTCTTTTCTCTTTTCTCTCTCTTCCTTTTCTCTTCCTTTCTTTTTTTCTTACATTCCCTTCTCCTCTCTTCGTCTCCCTTCCCGTTCCCCCCCCCCCATCACCCCCCCCCCCTCCTGTCTAGGCTGCATTTCCCTACTGGTGAAAACTAAGTACTCAGGGACAAAATACCTCAGGCTCACATCTTCCAGCTAGTAGGGACAGTACTTTCACCATGAGTGCCATTACATACACTACGTTTAATGTGAAGGGGCTCAACTCGCCATGTAAGCGAAGTCGGATTCTGACATTACTCTGCAAGCTTAAATCACATATAGTATTCCTGCAGGAAACACATTTCCGCTCGAGAAGGATACCGAAACTACCCACTCATCCGTATAGACAGTGGTTCCACGGAACTCACCCCACATCAGCGTCAAAGGGAGTCTCCATAGCAATCCATCACACGGTGCCCTTTGTATTGAATCCGCAATTGGAGGACTCTGAGGGTAGAATGCTACTGGTAAAGGGGGAAATATCGTGGAACAAATTTACACTGGCGAACCTATATACACCTAATGTAGCTCCTGCTAGGTGGCTGTTGAAAGCTCTAGATACGATTCAACATTTTGCTGAGGGCTTTATCATTATTGGCCCAGACCTAAACATGGTACTCAACCCTACTATTGATTCAACTTTTTCTAAATCACAGGTAGGACAGCAAATCAGCTCACTACACAGGAAGCTGCAAGAGATGCAATTGATAGATGTATGGAGATCCTTAAACTCCACAACCAATGATTTTACATTTTACTCTAACCCACACAGATCGTACCAGAGGTTGGATCATCTCTTAATATCGGTCTCGCTCTTGCCTCTCTTTAGCGCTGCAGCCATTGGATCCATCACCATATCGGATCATGCTCCTTGCTCTGCGACCTTTATCCTGGGCTCCCTCCCGAGATGCACTTGGAGTGGGAGACTGAATAAATCCCTCCTAAACAATAAATGCTACGCTGAACAGGTTGGTTCTCATTTGAAATCTTGATAGTTAATGTCATCGCTCCTTAAAAAGGCAAAATGTGTGACACATATCCCTAAGATCCTAAAAGCCAGTGGCGCTCTGTGCAACTTTACACAGGAAATAGCTGAGGCGTTCCAAACATTTTACACGGCCCTATACAACTTAAACCAGGGGGAATCACAAACGCAGGACTTTAAGGCAACAGGCCAATACTAGTGTTGAGCGAACATTTTCAAAAAAGTTCGGGTTCGGGTCCGTTGTTCGGCGATTTCTTCCCGCTTTCTGAAGGGTTGCACAGCAGCTAATCAGCTAGAATTTTACTTCTTGCCCTAAGAAGCTATCAAAGCCCTGCCTACTAATGGCATTGCTGTGATTGGCCCAAGTTCAGCATGTGACCCAGCCTCTATTTAAGCTGGAGTCACGTAGCGCCGCACGTCACACTGCTCTGATTAGTGTAGGGAGAGGACGCAGCTTCTGTGAGGGCGAGATTAGGCAGGGAAAAGTCAGCAACAGCACCTAATGAAGTGATCGATCTACAGCTGTGAATGATTCAACTTCTGCTAGTTAATTGCTCACTGGTTTTTAGGCTGCACAGAGCGTTTTTCTGTCACATTTTTCTGGGGTGATCGGCGGCCATTTTGTGACTTGTGGTGCACCAGAACAAGCTGCCACGAAGTCCATCAATTCATCAATACTAGGTTCTTTTTTTTGCTATATCCTACATCACGGGCTTGGCTGTGCTTATTGTCAACCCTAGAAACTCAGGATAACAATTTAAATATTTTATTAAGGGGATAAATACAATTGCCAAAACACCAATCCCCTAAATCTGGTGTTCCAGCTTTGGCTAGCCAAGTGTAATACTTTCTGCTGTCTGGCAAAGGATAGATTATTTTCGGTGGTGAAATTCAATAGCCAAAATAGCAATACCCTGAATCTGGTGTCCCAGCACTGGCTGGAAAAGTATAATAGTGTCCGCCAAAACATATATTTTGTTCTGGGGTGAAATTCACTTGCCAATATAGCAATACCCTGAATCTGGTGTCCCAGCTGTTGCAGGCCAAGTGATAATCTGTCCGTAAAAGGGTATATTTTGTTCTGGGGATAAACTCAATTGCCAAAATAGCAATACCCTGAATCTGGTGTCCCAGCACTGGCTGGCAAAGTATAATAGTGTCTGCCAAAACATATATTTTGATGTGGGGTGAAATTTACTTGCCAATATAGCAATACCCTGAATCTGGTGTTCCAGCTGTTGCAGGCTAAGTGTTAATGTGTCCGTAAAAGGGTATATTTTGTTCTGGGGTGAAACTCAATTGCCAAAATAGCAATACCCTGAATCTGGTGTCCCAGCACTGGCTGGAAAAGTATAATAGTGTCCGCCAAAACATATATTTTGTTCTGGGGTAAAATTCACTTGCCAATATAGCAATAACCTGAATCTGGTATCCCAGCACTGGCTGGCAAAGTATAATAGTGTCCGCCAAAACACATATTTTGTTCTGGGGTGAAATTCAATTGCCAAAATAGCAATACCCTGAATCTAGTGTCCCAGCACTGGCTGGAAAAGTATAATGGTGTCCGCCAAAACATATATTTTGATCTGGGGTGAAATTTACTTGCCAATATAGCAATACCCTGAATCTGGTGTTCCAGCTGTTGCAGGCCAAGTGTTAATGTGTCCGAAAAAGGGTATATTTTGTTCTGGGGTGAAACTCAATTGCCAAAATAGCAATACCCTGAATCTGGTATCCCAGCACAGGCTGGCAAAGTATATTAGTGTCCGCCAAAACATATATTTTGTTCTGAGGTAAAATTCAATTGTCAAAATAGCAATACCCTGAATCTGGTGTCCCAGCACTGGCTGGAAAATTATAATAGTGTCCGCCAAAACATATATTTTGTTCTGGGGTGAAACTCAATTGCCAAAATAGCAATACCCTGAATCTGGTGTCCCAGCACTAGCTGGAAAAGTATAATAGTGTCCGCCAAAACATATATTTTGTTCTGGGGTGAAATTCACTTGCCAATATAGCAATACCCTGAATCTGGTATCCCAGCACTGGCTGGCAAAGTATAATAGTGTCCGCCAAAACATATATTTTGTTCTGGGGTGAAATTCAATTGCCAAAATAGCAATACCCTGAATCTAGTGTCCCAGCACTGGCTGGCAAAGTATAATAGTGTCCGCCAAAACATATATTTTGATCTGGGGTGAAATTTACTTGCCAATATAGCAATACCCTGAATCTGGTGTTCCAGCTGTTGCAGGCCAAGTGTTAATGTGTCCGTAAAAGGGTATATTTTATTCAGGGGGGAAACTCAATTGCCAAAATAGCAATACCCTGAATCTGGTATCCCAGCACAGGCTGGCAAAGTATAATAGTGTCCACCAAAACATATATTTTGATCTGGGGTGAAATTCAATTGCCAAAATAGCAATACCCTGAATCTGGTGTCCCAGCACTGGCTGGAAAAGTATAATAGTGTCCGCCAAAACATATATTTTGTTCTGGGGTGAAATTCACTTGCCAATATAGCAATACCCTGAATCTGGTATCCCAGCACTGGCTGGCAAAGTATAATAGTGTCCGCCAAAACATATATTTTGTTCTGGGGTGAAATTCAATTGCCAAAATAGCAATACCCTGAATCTAGTGTCCCAGCACTGGCTGGAAAAGTATAATAGTGTCCGCCAAAACATATATTTTGATATGGGGTGAAATTTACTTGCCAATATAGCAATACCCTGAATCTGGTGTTCCAGCTGTTGCAGGCCAAGTGTTAATGTGTCCGTAAAAGGGTATATTTTGTTCTGGGGTGAAACTCAATTGCCAAAATAGCAATACCCTGAATCTGGTATCCCAGCACAGGCTGGCAAAGTATAATAGTGTCCGCCAAAACATATATTTTGTTCTGGGGTGAAATTCAATTGGCAAAATAGCAATACCCTGAATCTGGTGTCCCAGCACTGGCTGGAAAAGTATAATAGTGTCCGCCAAAACATATATTTTGTTCTGGGGTGAAATTCAATTGCCAAAATAGCAATACCCTGAATCTAGTGTCCCAGCACTGGCTGGAAAAGTATAATAGTGTCCGCCAAAACATATATTTTGATATGGGGTGAAATTTACTTGCCAATATAGCAATACCCTGAATCTGGTGTTCCAGCTGTTGCAGGCCAAGTGTTAATGTGTCCGTAAAAGGGTATATTTTGTTCTGGGGTGAAACTCAATTGCCAAAATAGCAATACCCTGAATCTGGTATCCCAGCACAGGCTGGCAAAGTATAATAGTGTCCGCCAAAACATATATTTTGTTCTGGGGTGAAATTCAATTGGCAAAATAGCAATACCCTGAATCTGGTGTCCCAGCACTGGCTGGAAAAGTATAATAGTGTCCGCCAAAACATATATTTTGTTAAGGGGTGAATTTCACTTGCCAATATAGCAATACCCTAAATCTGGTGTTCCAGCTGTTGCAGGCCAAGTGTTAATGTGTACGTAAAAGGGTATATTTTGTTCTGGGGTGAAACTCAATTGCCAAAATAGCAATACCCTGAATCTGGTGTCCCAGCACTGGCTGGCAAAGTATAATAGTGTCCGCCAAAACATATATTTTGATCTGGGGTGAAATTCAATTGCCAAAATAGTAATACCCTGAATCAGTTGTCCCAGCACTGGATGGCAAAGTATAATAGTGTCTGGCCAAGTGTAAAATCTGTCCATAAACGGATACCTTTCATCCAGGGCCTAAATACTAGCCCTAAAAGAGATATTCCTCTAAATTAGTGGTTGCTGCTGTGCCTGGATTAGTGTAATACGCTACATAAATAAATAGGCAGATAGTGTTAGGTGCCTGTAAAAAATGGCCTGAATTTGAAATCAATACATTGGGCCAAATATTATTTTTCTTATTGTGGTGCTTGGTGAACGGTAACAATGAGGAAAACATCTAGTAAGGGACGCGTTAGCAGTCGTGGTAGTGTTAGTGTACCCTCTGGTGCTGGGAGAGGACGTGGCTTTTCTGCCACAGCCACACGTCCTAGTGAACCAACTACCACAGGTTCCAGTATCCTCTAGAATTTACAACGATATTTGGTGGGTCCCAATGCCGTTCTAAGGATGGTAAGGCCTGAGCAGGTACAGGCGCTAGTCAATTTGGTGGCCGACAGTGGATCTATCACGTTCAGAACATGATCTCTCACCCAGTCTTCTGCAGAAAGCGCACAGGTGGAGCCTGAAAACCAAGCCAATCAGTCTGTCACATCACCCCCATGCATATCAGGGAAACTGTCTGAGCCTCAAGTTATGCAGCACTCTCTTATGCTGTTTGAAGACTCTGCTGGCAGGGTTTCCCAAGGTAATCCATCTAGCCCTTCCCCAGTGGTGGAAGACATAGAATGCACAACCACTGATGTTTCCTGATGATGAATACATGGGAATACCACCTCAATGCCTGAAGCGAGGCATTAACGTTCTGAACCTTAGCACAACCTGCATGACCAGGCATCTACATGCAAAGCATGAACTGCAGTGGAGTAAACACCTTAAAAGCAAGGAAATCACTCTGGCTCCCCCTGCTTACTCTTCTTCTGCTGCCTCGGCCTCATCCTCTGCCTCGGGAGCAACGTTGGCACCTGCCGCCCACCAAACAGAGGATGTGCCACCGACACCACCACCTGCGTCACCAAGCATCTCCACCATGTCACACGGCAGCATTTAGCTCTCCATCTCACAAACCTTGGAGAGAAAGCGTAAATTCCCACCTAGCCACCTTTGAGCCCTGGGCCTGAATACCTGCATTTCTAAACTACTGGCCTTTGAAATGCTGTCATTCAGGCTAGTGGACACAGACAGCTTCAAACAGCTGATGTCCATGGCTATCCCACAGTATGTTGTTCCCAGCCGCCACTACTTCTCCAAGACAGCCGTGCTTTCCCTGCACAACCAAGTATCCGATAAAATCAAGTGTGCACTGCGCAACGCCATCTGTGGCAAGGTCCACCTAACCACAGAGATGTGGACCAGTAAGCACGGCCAGGGACGCTATATCTCCCTAACTGCACACTGGGTAAATGTAGTGGCGGCTGGGCCCCAGGCGGAGAGTTCCTTGACGCACGTCCATCCACCGCCAAGGATCGCAGGGCATCATTCTTTGCCTCCTGTAGCCTCCTACTTGGCTTCCTCCTCCTCTGCTTCCACCAGCTAATCCAGTCAGCCACACACCTTCACCACCAACTTCAGCACAGTCCGGGGTAAACGTCAGCAGGCCATTCTGAAACTCATATGTTTGGGGGACAGGCCCCACACCGCGCAGGAGTTGTGGTGGGGTATTGAACAACAGACCGACGAGTGGTTTCTGCTGGTGGGCCTCAAGCCCGGCCTGGTGGTGTGCTTTAATGGGCGAAATCTCGTCGCAGCTCTGGGACTAGCCGGTTTGACGCACTTCCTTTGCCTGGCGCATGTGCTGAATTTCGTGGTGCAGAAGTTAATTCACAACTACCCCGACATGTCAGAGCTGATGCATAAAGTGCGGGCCGTCTGTGCGCGCTTCCAGCGTTCACATCCTGCCGCTGCTTGCCTGTCTGCACTACAGTTCAACTTCGGCCTTCCTGCTCACCGCCTCATATGCGACATGCCCACCAGGTGGAACTCCACCTTGCACATGCTGGAGAGACTGTGCGAGCAGCAGCAGGCCATAGTGGAGTTTCAGCTGCAGCACGCACGCGTCAGTCGCACTGCAGAACAGCACCACTTCACCACCAATAACCTCCATGCGAGACCTGTGTGCCCTGTTGCGCTGTTTCGAGTACTCCACCAACATGGCCAGTGGCGATGACACCGTTATCAGCGTTACAATACCACTTCTATGTCTCCTTGAGAAAACGCTTAGGGCGATGATGGAAGACGAGATGGCCCAGGAGGAGGAGGTTGAGGATGAGGGGTCATTTTTAGCACTTTCAGGCCAGTCTGTTAGAAGAGGCTCAGATGGAGGTTTTTTGCAACAGCAGATGCCAGGTACAAATGTGGCCAGCCAGGGCCCACTACTGGAGGACGATGAGGATGAGGAGGAGGTGGAGGAGGATGAGGATGAAGCAGGTTCACAGCGGGGTGGCACCCGACAGAGCTCAGGCCCATCACTGGTGCGTGGCTGGGGGGATACGGAGGGCGATGACGATACTCCTCCCACAGAGGACAGCTTGTCCTTACCTCTGGGGAGCCTGGCACACATGATCGACTACATGCTGCAGTGCCTGCACAACGACAGCAGAGTTGCCCACATTTTAACGTTGCCCAGAGTTTTGTCTTTACGCCACAGCTAACTGCACCACCACCTGATACGGAACGTGTTATCAGGAGGCAGCATTTCACTAACATGGTTGAACAGTACGTCTGCACACCCCTCCACGTACTGACTGATGGTTCGGCCCCATTCAACTTCTGGGTCTCCAAATTGTCCATGTGGCCAGAGTCAGCATTTTATGCCTTTTAGGTGCTGGCCTGCCCGGCGGCCAGCATTTTGTCTCAACGTGTATTCAGCACGGCAGGGGGCGTCATTACTGACAAACGCAGCCGCCTGTTCACAGCCAACGTGTACAAGCTGATGTTTATAAAAATGAACCAAGCATGGATCCCACAGGACCTGTCCATCCCTTGTGCAGAATAGACCTTTATAACTACCTCCCCTTAACACTGTATTCTTGTACTCCAAGGCTCTTCTTTATTGTTTTTATTGAATCCTCTTTTTTTAATTTTACCATTATTTTGCGGGTCAACCCAAAGTTGAATGAACCTCTCCTCCGTCTGGGTGCCAGGGGCTTAAATATCTGAAAGTGGCCTTCTCCATTGGTGGGTGACATGAAGCCTGATTCTCTGCTATGGGACCTCTCTCCACTAAAAGTGTCCTTCTCCATTGGTGGGTGATATGATTCCTCTTTTGCTGCTATGGGACCTCTCTCCTCTGTCTGGGTGCCGGAGCCTAAATTACTGATAGTGGCCTTCTCCATTGGTGGGTGACATGATGCCTCTTTTGCTGCTATGGGACCTCTCTCCTCTGTCTGGGCATCAGGGGCCTAACTTTCACGTACTTGCTTGCTGTCTTGATGGCAGACATTCAACTCTTTTTACTGCAAAATGACCTCCCCATTGTCTGGGTGTCAGGGGCCTAAACTTCGTTTAATTGCTTGCTGTCTTGGTGGCAGACATTTAACTCTTTTTGCTGTCCTATGACCGCCCCATTGTGTGGGTGTCAGGGGCCTAAATTTCACGTACTTGCTTGCTGTACTCCGGGGCACTTCTTTATTGAATCACCATTTTTTTAACTTTAAGTGGGTTGGATAACCAGTGGCTACACCCAGTACCTTCCAAAAATGATTGTGGTGCACAACCCTTGGTCTGCCCCTATACCATGAACGAATAAGCTAATAGGAAAAAGGTGGGAGGCACTCTGCTAACACCTGGGATATATAGAGATCGCAAAGCAATATTGTGGTAAACTAATTCACCCTTTATTGAACATACCTATGCATAAACCCTAAAAAATATAAAAACATAAAAACCTGATATCAAAACGGCGAATAGATCATATGACAATTAAAAATCTATATATAGATCCTCATAGCATTGTATCCTCCATAGAGGTCCAAATAATATGGACTAATTGTCTAAGTTGATACGTCCCATAGAGTAGTTGTAAATAGCAAGCCTAGTGGCCCAAAGTTATTGTTAATTGCAGGCCTTGTGGCTATAATATTTCACCTCCAGAAGGGTCAAATTTGGCTTTTTGGGATAATAAAGTCCGCTGTCAGGAATGTTCCTTATTATCTCCAAATCGATCTCCGATTCAAATATACAGTAAATGTTAAGTTGCGCAGGGCAATGAATTCAATGCTCTGTATAGTGAGGCATATAATACAGCCCAAACCAATCAGCTCTGCGCTACAGTGTTGTCCATTAGCATAATGTCATAATTGATAGAGAGAGGTAGTGATGTCGCGAACATAAAATTTTCAGTTCGCGAACAGCGAACGCGAACTTCCGCAAATGTTCGCGAACTGGCGAACCGGGCGAACCGCCATAGACTTCAATAGACAGGCGAATTTTAAAACCCACAGGGACTCTTTCTGGCCACAATAGTGATGAGAAAGTTGTTTCAAGGGGACTAACACCTGGACTGTGGCATGCCGGAGGGGGATCTATGGCAAAACTCCCATGGAAAATTACGTAGTGGACGCAGAGTCGGGTTTTAATCCATAAAGGGCATAAATCAACTAACATTCCTAAATTGTTTGGAATAACGTGCTTTAAAACATCCAGTGTGTGTATACGATCAGGTATGATGTTGTATCGATCAGGTAGTGTAAGGGTTACGCCCGCTTCACTGACATTGACAGACCAAACTCCCCTTTTAATGCACCGCAAACAGTTCATTTGCACAACTGCAAACTCCCCATTTGCACAAGGTTGGATACCAAGCTAGCCACGTCCCGGTGATGTCATTGAAGGTTTCTTCCTCCACCCAGCCACGTACAACACCAAGGGTCCCCAAAAGATGAATTGAATTGATTTTTCGAACGGGAGATGGTTAAAAACGCTGGCTCCCTCCCCTTTGTTTTTATCCACGGTGACTGCGTCTGCGCCGTGCAATTTACTGTCACACCCGATATGAGTGGTATTTTCTGTAGTACTATTCTCATCAGTTTAATCCCTCTAACGTCCCCAATCTGGGGGCCATTTATTGAATAGATTTTTTCGAACGGGGAGATGGTTAAAAAACGCTGGCTCCCTCCACTCTGTTTTAAACCACGGTCACTGCGTCTGCGCCGTGCAATTTACTGTCACACCCGATATGAGTGGTATTTTCTGTAGTACTATTCTCATCAGTTTAATCCCTCTAACGTCCCCGACTCCCCAATCTGGGGGCCATTTATTAAATAGATTTTTCGAACGGGGAGATGGTTAAAAAAATGCTGGCTCCCTCCACTCTGTTTTAAACCACGGTGACTGTGTCTGCGCCGTGCAATTTACTGTCACACCCGATATGAGTGGTATTTTCTGTAGTACTATTCTCATCAGTTTAATCCCTCTAACGTCGCCAATCTGGGGGCCATTTATTGAATAGATTTTTCGAACGGGAGATGGTTAAAAACCCTGGCTCCCTCCACTCTGTTTTAAACCACGGTGACTGCGTCTGCGCCGTGCAATTTACTGTCACACCCGATATGAGTGGTATTTTCTGTAGTACTATTCTCATCAGTTTAATCCCTCTAACGTCCCCAATCTGGGTGCCATTTATTGAATAGATTTTTCGAACGGGGAGATGGTTAAAAAACCCTGGCTCCCTCCACTCTGTTTTAAACCACGGTGACTGCGTCTGCGCCGTGCAATTTACTGTCACACCCGATATGAGTGGTATTTTCTGTAGTACTATTCTCATCAGTTTAATCCCTCTAACGTCCCCAATCTGGGTGCCATTTATTGAATAGATTTTTCGAACGGGGAGATGGTTAAAAAACCCTGGCTCCCTCCACTCTGTTTTAAACCACGGTGACTGCGTCTGCGCCGTGCAATTTACTGTCACACCCGATATGAGTGGTATTTTCTGTAGTACTATTCTCATCAGTTTAATCCCTCTAACGTCCCCGACTCACCAATCTGGGGGCCATTTATTAAATAGATTTTTCGAACGGGGAGATGGTTAAAAAACGCTGGCTCCCTCCACTCTGTTTTAATCCACGGTGACTGCGTCTGCGCCGTGCAATTTACTGTCACACCCGATATGAGTGGTATTTTCTGTAGTACTATTCTCATCAGTTTAATCCCTCTAACGTCCCCAATCTGGGTGCCATTTATTGAATAGATTTTTCGAGACGGGAGATGGTTAAAAACCCTGGCTCCCTCCACTCTGTTTTAAACCACGGTGACTGCGTCTGCGCCGTGCAATTTACTGTCACACCCGATATGAGTGGTATTTTCTGTAGTACTATTCTCATCAGTTTAATCCCTCTAACGTCCCCAATCTAGGGGCCATTTATTGAATAGATTTTTCGAACGGGGAGATGGTTAAAAAAACCTGGCTCCCTCCACTCTGTTTTAAACCACGGTGACTGCGTCTGCGCCGTGCAATTTACTGTCACACCCGATATGAGTGGTATTTTCTGTAGTACTATTCTCATCAGTTTAATCCCTCTAACGTCCCCAATCTGGGTGCCATTTATTGAATAGATTTTTCGAACGGGGAGATGGTTAAAAAAACCTGGCTCCCTCCACTCTGTTTTAAACCACGGTGACTGCGTCTGCGCCGTGCAATTTACTGTCACACCCGATATGAGTGGTATTTTCTGTAGTACTATTCTCATCAGTTTAATCCCTCTAACGTCCCCAATCTGGGGGCCATTTATTGAATAGATTTTTCGAACGGGGAGATGGTTAAAAAACCCTGGCTCCCTCCACTCTGTTTTAAACCACGGTGACTGCGTCTGCGCCGTGCAATTTACTGTCACACCCGATATGAGTGGTATTTTCTGTAGTACTATTCTCATCAGTTTAATCCCTCTAACGTCCCCAATCTGGGTGCCATTTATTGAATAGATTTTTCGAACGGGGAGATGGTTAAAAAAACCTGGCTCCCTCCACTCTGTTTTAAACCACGGTGACTGCGTCTGCGCCGTGCAATTTACTGTCACACCCGATATGAGTGGTATTTTCTGTAGTATTATTCTCATCAGTTTAATCCCTCTAACGTCCCCGACTCCCCAATCTGGGGGCCATTTATTAAATAGATTTTTTGAACGGGAGATGGTTAAAAAACGCTGGCTCCCTCCACCGATATGAGTGGTATTTTCTGTAGTATTATTCTCATCAGTTTAATCCCTGTTACGTCCCATATCAGGAATTGCCTTTTATGAAAAAAATTTAGGCCGGGTACCTTCGACTGCCTTCACAGTGACAGACCAAACTCTCATACACTAAACTGAATTGATTTCAGGAACCGGGAGATGGAAAAAGCAGCTTGGTCGGTCCTCTTACTCCCAAATTGGGGCACTGCGCGTGCACAGAGCAATGTGCTGTGACACCCTATATGAGTGGTGTCTTAACTAGTACTATTGCTATCAGTTTAATCACTGTTACGGACCCTATCCGGTCGAATTGATTAACCATTGTCGAATCCCCATTGACATCCCCCTTATAAGCTGTGTAAAGCATATTTTTAGTTTGGTTTTGAACTGCTGCATCCTTTCCGACTTTTGGTAATTTGGTAACATTTCTGCCACTTTCTGCTTATACCGGGGTCTAGTAGCGTGGCCACCCGATCGCTTTTGGTCTGACCATAATGAAGCAACGGCCTTATCATCTGGGGTGTGGCAACATTGCCAACACACTTATAGAGGTGATGATGATTGCTTCATTGTGATACGCAAGCCCCTTCACCACAACAAGGTAACGATCACGAAGGGGAATTGACACTTGTATGTGCCTTTTTTTTGGGTTTGTTTTTGCAGCCACAGTGCTGCACCATAGGACAGAAAAATTAGGCATGTACACATGCCTGAAAAATAATGGCACTGTTGCAGCCGCTATTGTAGCAGCGGCCGGAAAAATTGATGTTTTCCAGGCAGAAAAGTGACTAAAACATTGCGGCTTGAACCCTAGTTGGTGGTGAAGAATTCCACGAAAGTCATCCGGTATGCAGACATTAAATACAGCAGCGTGGGGACCATTTTGAGGCCAAGGCTTGTAATCAGGCCTTTTGTTAGTCAAGCGTATCCCCCACTGTCAGTCCCTTCGGGATCCATGCCTCATTCATCTTTATGAAGGTGAGGTAATCAACACTTTTTGACCGAGGCGACTTCTCTTGTCAGTGACAATGCCTCCTGCTGCACTGAAGGTCCTTTCTGACAGGACACTTGAGCGGGACAGGCCAGAAGTTCTATCGCGAACTGGGATAGCTCAGGCCACAGGTCAAGCCTGCACACCCAGTAGTGAAGGGGTTCATTGCTCCTCAGAGTGTCGATATCTGCTGTTAAGGCGAGGTAGTCTGCTACCTGTCGGTCGAGTCGTTCTCTAAGGCTGGATCCCGAAGGGCTGTGGCGATGAGTAGGACTGAAAAAGCTCCGCATGTCCTCCATCAACAACACATCTGTAAATCGTCCAGTCCTTGCCGCCGTGGTAGGAGGAGGATTACACTCACCTCTTCCCCTGTTAGATTCCCGTTGTGCTGTGACATCCCCTTATAAGCTGTGTAAAGCATATTTTTAGTTTGGTTTTGAAATGCTGCATCCTTTCCGACTTTCGGTAATTTGGTAACATTTCTGCCACTTTCTGCTTATACCGGGGGTCTAGTAGCGTGGTCACCCAGTACAGATCGTTCTCCTTTATCCTTTTTATACGTGGGTCCCTCAACAGACATGACAGCATGAAAGACCCCATTTGAACAAGGTTGGATGCAGAGCTACTCATTTCCCGTTCCTCGTCCTCACTGATGTCATTGACGGTCTGTTCTTCCCCCAGCCACGTACAACACCATGGGTCCCAGATAGGTGACAACAACGAGCACCCTGGGGTGCCTGCTGTGGTTGGTCTTCCTCCTCCTCAAAGCCGCCACATTCCTCCTCTGACTCCTCTTCCTCATCCTCCTCTTCCAGCGTTGCTGCAGGTCCGACAAGCGATGATGACAAGGCTGTTTCTGGTGGTGATGGTGACCACAACTCTTCCTCTTCCTCTTCACGCTCATCTACAGCCTGATCCAGAACTCTTCGCAGGGCACGCTCCAGGAAGAAAACAAATGGGATGAGGTCGCTGATGGTGCCTTCGGTGCGACTGACTAGGTTTGTCACCTCCTCAAAAGGGCGCATAAGCCTACAGGCATTGCGCATGAGTGTCAGTAACGTGGCAAAAAGATTCCCAGCTCCGCAGAAGGCTGTCCTAGCACCCCGTTCATACAAATACTCGTTGACGGCTTTTTCTTGTTGGAGCAGGCGGTCGAACATTAGGAGTGTTGAATTCCAACGTGTCGGGCTGTCGCATATCAAGCGCCTCACTGGCATGTTGTTTCGCCGCTGAATATCGGAAAAGTGCGCCATGGCCGTGTAGGAACGCCTGAAATGGCCACACACCTTCCTGGCCTGCTTGAGGACGTCCTGTAAGCCTGGGTACTTAGACACAAAACGTTGTACGATGAGATTCAACACATGTGCCATGCACGGCACATGTGACAACTGCCCAAATTTAATGCCGCCAACAGATTGCTTCCATTGTCACACACCACTTTGCCGATCTCCAGTTGGTGCGGGGTCAGCCACTGATCCACCTGTGCGTTCAGGGGCGGACAGGAGTGCTGGTCCTGTGTGGCTCTCTGCTTTCAGGCAAGTCAACCCCAAGATAGCGTGACACTGTCGTATCCGGGATGTGGAATAGCCCCTGGGGAGCTGGGGGAATCAGTTGATGTGCAGCCAGGCGCCGCAGCAGAAGAGTACTCAGCCGAGGAGGATATTGAAGAGGATGGAGTAGGAGTAGAGGAGGTGGCAGTAGGTCTGCCTGCAAGTCGTGGTGGTGTCACCAACTCCGCTGCGGAGCCACGCATTCCATGCTTGTCAGCCGTCAGCAGGTTGACCCAATGCGCAGTATACGTGATATACCTGCCCTGACCGTGCTTTGCAGACCAGGTATCAGTGGTCAGATGGACCCTTGCCCCAACACTGTATGCCAGAGATGCCATGACTTCCTTTTCAATGACATGGTAGAGGTTTGGGATTGCCTTTTTGAAAAAAATTTCGTCCGGGTACCTTCCACTGTGGTGTCCCAATAGCGACAAATTTTTGAAGGCCTCAGACTCTACCAGCTGGTATGGTAAAAGCTGGCGGGCTAAGAGTTCCGTCAAGCCAGCTGTCAGTCGCCGGGCAAGGGGGTGACTTTGTGACATTGGCTTCTTATGCTCAAACATGTCCTTGACAGACACCTGACTGTGGGCAGATGAGCAGGAACTGCTGAAGGTGAGAGATGGAGTGGCGGGTGGTTGAGAGGGGCAGGGAGGACAGCAGTGGTTGATGTGGCTGAAGATGCTGGACCAGGAGGAGCATGGTGGCTTTGAGTTTGTGTGCTGCTTGTACTCATGTGTTGATCCCATAGGCGTTTGTGATGTGAGATCATGTGCCTTCGCAAAGCAGTTGTACCAAGGTGGGTGTTGGACTTCCCACGACTCAGTTTCTTTTGGCACAGGTTGCAAATGGCATTGCTTTTATCAGAGGCAGACACACAAAAAAATGCCACACTGCTGAGCTTTGCAATGACGGCATTCTAGTGGTGGCAACAGCATGCGTTGACTGGCGTGCTGTCTGGCTGACCCCAGGTGCCGATACATGCTGTCTGACTGTGCCACTAACTCCTTGCGACGACCTCCCCTGCTTCCAACTCGTCTCCTCATTCTCTCTGTCTCCCCTTCAGAACTTTCCCCCTCTTCTTCTCTTCGAGCAGGCACCCACGTGGCATCCGTGGACACATCGTCATCATCAACCGCTTCACTTGTATCTGACACCTCAGCAAAGGAAGCAGCAGCGGAGTACAACATCATCATCATCATCATCACACTGTACGTCCATGTGTGTAATCCTGCCTGACTGAGACATATCCCGTAATCTACATCATCTGGCAATAATGGTTGCGCATCACTAATTGCATCCAACTGATGTGTAAATAACTCCTCTGACGGATCAAGTGAAGCGGCTGTGGTGGCTGTGGTGGTAGTGGTGGTGGTGGCGACGGGCGGGTGCGTGGTAACTTGAGAGCAGGTGACCGAAGCTGAGCTGGAGGAGGATGGTGCGTCAAGGTTCTTAGCGGAAGCTGTTGAAGATTGGGTGTCCTGTCTAAGCCAGTCAACTACGCCCTCTGAATTTTTCGGGTTCAGGGTGCGTGGCCTCTGAAAACTGGGCATTATTCCAGGGACAGTGGAAATCACAGCACCACGACCACGGCGGCCCCTGCGAGTCTGGCCTGCCTCTGCCTGTCATTTTTTTTAGATAAGTGGTACTACGCGTGCTAGGTACTGTGCCACCCGGTATGAGTGGTTGGCACTGGCAGTGGGCACACTACAGTCTATGGAAGTGGGCCTGAATCACACTGGCAGCAGGCAAGCAACTGAATTTAGACTACTGTCTAAAAATTAAATGCCTTATTTATCGGCAAGCTACTGTGCCACCCGGTATCAGTGGTTGGCACTGGCAGTGCGCACACTACAGTCAGTGGAAGAGGGCCTGACACACACTGGCAGCAGGCAAGCAACTGAATTTAGACTACTGTCTAAAAATTAAATGCCTTATTTATCGGCAAGCTACTGTGCCACCCGGTATCAGTGGTTGGCACTGGCAGTGGGCACACTACAGTCAGTGGAAGAGGGCCTGACACACACTGGCAGCAGGCAAGCAACTGAATTTAGACTACTGTCTAAAAATTAAATGCCTTATTTATCGGCAAGCTACTGTGCCACCCGGTATCAGTGGTTGGCACTGGCAGTGGGCACACTACAGTCAGTGGAAGCGGGCCTGACACACACTGGCAGCAGGCAAGCAACTGAAATTACACTAAAGTGTAAAAATTAAATGCCTTATTTATCGGCAAGCTACTGTGCCACCCGGTATCAGTGGTTGGCACTGGCAGTGGGCACACTACAGTCAGTGGAAGCGGGCCTGACACACACTGGCAGCAGGCAAGCAACTGAATTTAGACTACTGTCTAAAAATTAAATGCCTTATTTATCGGCAAGCTACTGTGCCACCCGGTATCAGTGGTTGGCACTGGCAGTGGGCACACTACAGTCAGTGGAAGCGGGCCTGACACACACTGGCAGCAGGCAAGCAACTGAATTTACACTACTGTCTAAAAATTAAATGCCTTATTTATCGGCAAGCTACTGTGCCACCCGGTATCAGTGGTTGGCACTGGCAGTGGGCACACTACAGTCAGTGGAAGTGGGCCTGAATCACACTGGCAGCAGGCAAGCAACTGAATTTAGACTACTGTCTAAAAATTAAATGCCTTATTTATCGGCAAGCTACTGTGCCACCCGGTATCAGTGGTTGGCACTGGCAGTGGGCACACTACAGTCAGTGGAAGAGGGCCTGACACACACTGGCAGCAGGCAAGCAACTGAATTTAGACTACTGTCTAAAAATTAAATGCCTTATTTATCGGCAAGCTACTGTGCCACCCGGTATCAGTGGTTGGCACTGGCAGTGCGCACACTACAGTCAGTGGAAGAGGGCCTGACACACACTGGCAGCAGGCAAGCAACTGAATTTAGACTACTGTCTAAAAATTAAATGCCTTATTTATCGGCAAGCTACTGTGCCACCCGGTATCAGTGGTTGGCACTGGCAGTGGGCACACTACAGTCAGTGGAAGCGGGCCTGACACACACTGGCAGCAGGCAAGCAACTGAAATTACACTAAAGTGTAAAAATTAAATGCCTTATTTATCGGCAAGCTACTGTGCCACCCGGTATCAGTGGTTGGCACTGGCAGTGGGCACACTACAGTCAGTGGAAGCGGGCCTGACACACACTGGCAGCAGGCAAGCAACTGAAATTACACTAAAGTGTAAAAATTAAATGCCTTATTTATCGGCAAGCTACTGTGCCACCCGGTATCAGTGGTTGGCACTGGCAGTGGGCACACTACAGTCAGTGGAAGCGGGCCTGACACACACTGGCAGCAGGCAAGCAGCTGAAATTACACTAAAGTGTAAAAATTAAATGCCTTATTTATCGGCAAGCTACTGTGCCACCCGGTATCAGTGGTTGGCACTGGCAGTGGGCACACTACAGTCAGTGGAAGTCAGCCTGACACACACTGGCAGGCAACTAACCTTAGATTAAAGTGTAAAAATTAAGTGCCTTTTTTTAAGCAAAGTCCTGTGCCACACGGGATGACAGGGGTGGGCACTGGCAGTGGGCACACTACAGTCAGTTGAAGTCGGCCTGACACACACTAGCAGCAGGCAAGCAGCTGAAATTACACTAAAGTGTCAAAATTAAATGCCTTTTTAAGCAAAGTCCTGTGCCAGCCGGTATGAGTGGTGGGCACTGGCAGTGGGCACACTACAGTCAGTGGAAGTCAGCCTGACACACACTGGCAGGCAACTAACCTTAGATTAAAGTGTAAAAATTAAGTGCCTTTTTTTAAGCAAAGTCCTGTGCCACACGGGATGACAGGGGTGGGCACTGGCAGTGGGCACACTACAGTCAGTTGAAGTCGGCCTGACACACACTAGCAGCAGGCAAGCAGCTGAAATTACACTAAAGTGTCAAAATTAAATGCCTTTTTAAGCAAAGTCCTGTGCCAGCCGGTATGAGTGGTGGGCACTGGCAGTGGGCACACTACAGTCAGTGGAAGTCAGCCTGACACACACTGGCAGGCAACTAACCTTAGATTAAAGTGTAAAAATTAAGTGCCTTTTTTTAAGCAAAGTCCTGTGCCACACGGGATGACAGGGGTGGGCACTGGCAGTGGGCACACTACAGTCAGTTGAAGTCGGCCTGACACACACTAGCAGCAGGCAAGCAGCTGAAATTACACTAAAGTGTCAAAATTAAATGCCTTTTTAAGCAAAGTCCTGTGCCAGCCGGTATGAGTGGTGGGCACTGGCAGTGGGCACACTACAGTCAGTGGAAGTCAGCCTGACACACACTGGCAGGCAACTAACCTTAGATTAAAGTGTAAAAATTAAGTGCCTTTTTTTAAGCAAAGTCCTGTGCCACACGGGATGACAGGGGTGGGCACTGGCAGTGGGCACACTACAGTCAGTTGAAGTCGGCCTGACACACACTAGCAGCAGGCAAGCAGCTGAAATTACACTAAAGTGTCAAAATTAAATGCCTTTTTAAGCAAAGTCCTGTGCCAGCCGGTATGAGTGGTGGGCACTGGCAGTGGGCACACTACAGTCAGTGGAAGTCAGCCTGACACACACTGGCAGGCAACTAACCTTAGATTAAAGTGTAAAAATTAAGTGCCTTTTTTTAAGCAAAGTCCTGTGCCACACGGGATGACAGGGGTGGGCACTGGCAGTGGGCACACTACAGTCAGTTGAAGTCGGCCTGACACACACTAGCAGCAGGCAAGCAGCTGAAATTACACTAAAGTGTCAAAATTAAATGCCTTTTTAAGCAAAGTCCTGTGCCAGCCGGTATGAGTGGTGGGCACTGGCAGTGGGCACACTACAGTCAGTGGAAGTCAGCCTGACACACACTGGCAGGCAACTAACCTTAGATTAAAGTGTAAAAATTAAGTGCCTTTTTTAAGCAAAGTCCTGTGCCACACGGGATGACAGGGGTGGGCACTGGCAGTGGGCACACTACAGTCTGTGGGCCTGCAGCTCCTCACACACAGGCAGGCCAGGCAACTGCAATATGTATATAAAGGAAAAAAAAAACAGACTAATGTTGCAGCCCTAAAAGGGCTTTTTGGGGTGCTGTCAGGGACGCTGTCCTTACAGCAGAGATCAGATGAGTCTTTCAGGACTGGAGTGGACACTGAATTCACTAGCCTAGCTATCGATTTCCCAATTAAATCAGCAGCAATTACAGTCTCCCTCCTCTCACTAAGACTGCAGCTTCAGAATGAATCTAAAATGGATGCTGTGCAGGAGGTGGGAGGGTCTGGGAGGGAGGGTATGCTGCTGATTGGCTGGAATGTGTCTGCTGACTGTGAGGTACAGGGTCAAAGTTTGCTCAATGATGATGTATAGGGGGCGGACCGAACATCGCATATGTTCGCCCGGCAGAGGCGAACGCGAACAAGCTATGTTCGCCGGGAACTGTTCGCCGGCGGATAGTTCGGGCCATCTCTAGAGAGAGGTAGTTACATTACCACCGGCATAAGTGTCTGCGGCGTCCTTCTCTCTCCAGTGCGCTCGCAGTCTGTATCTTCCAGGACCTGCCGCGGCGTCCCACGTGGTCCCTCCGTCATACAGTGGCGTCCCACGTGACGGTGGCAGCGGCGTCTGGTTGGTCAATCTTCCTTTAGGCTGTTATACCGGATGGCTTGATGTCATGCCGTTCCGAATGAATATTCAAGTAGTTTGTTATCCAATGGAGTAGTGCATAGATGTAGTATAGCGTCTCCTCACTTTTATAACCCAAACGCGTTTTGGATCAACCGTATATCTGTACCCTTCATCAGTGGTTGTCTAATGAGGAAAATCAATGTCTTTTTATTGGTCATCCTCATTTCCCAAAGCATACTGGGAGACAAACGGGATATTTCCAAAACCTGGAAATTTAATCCAGTTTTTAAATGTCCACATTCCAATATTAGGAAAAACATCCCACAATAATGAGAATTCATATATTATGTACTATAAAAGCATATAAAAATACTCACATTTAAAAATAATGACATATTAATATTGATAGATGTATGAACTTATAGAGTTTAATACCTATTCAACCATTTTTCTTGTTGTTGCTATAGGAGGTGGATAGCAATACCTGTCACATTGGTAGCTAACACCACGGGGATCGGGTTGTGGCCAAAGAAGAAATAATACATAGATGTGAAGGGGCAAAGGCCCAAACAGGGAGGAGGGGTCGGTGTGTTGATAAACAACCAGACCACGACCCCTCATCCCCCAAGGGCCCAAACCCCACGTATTATAGGAAGCCAAACAACTCCATCTCCGCGTTTAGCACTTTTGGAATCAGTGAGTCAAACTCAAATATTCTTTTTGTTTCTGTTCTCGACATGTGTGCTATGTGGTTTCCCCCCCTCCATGAACGTCTCACCTTCTCTATTGCTGCGAATGAAAGACTGGAGGGATCGCGACCATGTACTTCTTTATAATGTCGTGATACAGAGTGTGATTCATAACCATTCCTTATTTTCCGAATGTGTTCTGTTATTCTCTCCTTTAGGGACCTTTTTGTCCGGCCTATGTATTGTCGTTGACAAGGACACTTAAGCACATAGATCACATCTGTTGAGTTACAGGTTAGTCCCTCTTTGATAGTCATGCTAAACGTATTTTGAGTAGATTCTATCCTTGTAATTTTTCTTGGGGTGGAATCCTGCCTCCTTCTTATATTGACTCTCTTCAGTACAGTTGCGTTTTAACCTCCTCAGCTGGCCGGTTGGTATATTCACCAACCAGCTGGGAAGGTGGCAACTTGAATACCTAATAAAACAATTTTTTGCAGTCGGTTTTATATGTGTGCTACAAACTACTTTTTGTTCTTTCACCTCAATGTTCAGATCTAAAAATTGAATCTTCATCTTGCTGATCATAGAGTTGAAAAGAAGACCTTTGTCATTAGTGTTTATTTCTTTCAGAAAATCTTGTAGTAGCTCTTCCATGTCTTGCCATATGAAGAGTATGTCATCAATATATCTCCTCCATAGGGCCAGACTCGCCCCCAGTTTAGGTGCAATGGTCTCCTTTTTCCATTGGGCCATAAATAAATTTGCATAGCTGGGGGCGAATCTGGTCCCCATGGCGGTCCCTCTCTGTTGTAGAAAGAAATCTCCTTCATAGAAGAAATAATTATGGGTCAATATATATTGTACCCCCTCTGCTATATATGAAATTTGTTTATCCTTCAATAATCCATGCAAGGTAAGTTGTTCTTTTAAAGCCACTAGACCTGCCCTATGCTCTATAACAGTATATAAAGAGCCGACATCAAGTGTGCCGAGAATCCAGTCCTTCCCCCAATCCATCCCTTCCAAAACTTCTATGATATGAGTCGTATCTTTAATATAAGATGGTGTATTCTTTACCGCTGGTTGTATTAGTTTATCTATATATTGGGATAGATTGGAGGATATCGATCCGATTCCCGACACAATCGGTCTCCCCAATGGTGCCTCTAGATTTTTATGCACTTTCGGGAGGCAATAAAACACAGGTATCCTTTTTGGGGTATCCAGTATAAAATTAGCTTCCCGATCCAGGAGGAGGCCATCTTCCCTACCTTTTTCAACAAACTTCTTCAGCTTATTGAAATAGTCACCAGTTGGATCGGTCTGTAATCTCCTATATGTACATCCTTCTTTTAATTGTCTCTCACATTCCCTGTTATAGTCTAGGGTATTAAGAACCACTGTAGCTCCCCCCTTATCAGCAGGGCGTATAGTGATCTCATTTTTTTTCTTGCAGTTGTTTAATAGCTTCTAGTTCTTTTTTGCTTAGATTATTTTTCTTTTTATATAGATTTAGTCCTCTCAGATCCATCTCCACATTTTTCTTAAATGTAGCTATCTCGGGACTGATCTCTTGGAGCGGAAATTTTTTTGATTTTGCATTTTGTTCTGTATGTGTATATTCCCTTTTACCATCCTCCATCGTTACTTCTATAGGATTCTTCATATAATATCTTTTAAGGCATAACTTCCTAATAAATTTTTGTACCCCAATGAAAGTTGAAAATTTGTCTAATGGTGCTAAAGGTGCATATTTTTTTAACTTTACCATGATCTTGCGGTGCAACCCAAAGTTGAATGAACCTCTCCTCAATCTGGGCGCCGGGGCCTAAATAACTTAAAGTGGCCTTCTCCAGTGGTGGGTGATATGATGCATGATTCCTTGCTGTGGGACCTCTCTCCTCTGTCTGGGTGCTGGGGCCTAAATAACTTAAAGTGGCCTTCTCCAGTGGTGGGTGATATGATGCATGATTCCTTGCTGTGGGACCTCTCTCCTCTGTCTGGGTGCTGGGGCCTAAATAACTGAAAGTTGCCTTATCCAGTGGTGGGTGATATGATGCCTTATTCCTTGCTAAGGGACCTCTCTCCTCTGTCTGGGTGCTGGGGCCTAAATAACTGAAAGTGGCCTTCTCCAAGTGGTGGGTGATATGACGCATGATTCCTTGCTGTGGGACCTCTCTCCTCTCTCTGGGTGCTGGGGCCTAAATAACTGAAAGTAGCCTTATCCAGTGGTGGGTGATATGACGCCTTATTCCTTGCTGAGGGACCTCTCTCCTCTGTCTGGGTGCTGGGGCATAAATATCTGGAAGTGGCCTTCTCCAGTGGTAGGTGATATGATGCCTTATTCCTTGCTGTGGGACCTCTCTCCTCTGTCTGGTTACTGGGCCAAAATAACTGAAAGTGGCCTTCTCCAGTGGTGGGTGATATGACGCATGATTCCCTGCTGTGGGACCTCTCTCCTCTGTCTGGGTGCTGTAGCCTAAATAACTGAAAGTGGCCTTCTCCAGTGGTGGGTACTATGATGCCTTATTCCTTTGCTCTGGGACCTCTCTCCTCTGTCTGGGTGCTGGGCCTAAATAACTAAAAGTGTCCTTCTCCAGTGGTGGGTGATATGACGCATGATTCCTTGCTGTGGGACCTCTCTTGTCTGTCTGGGTGCTGGGGCCTAAATAACTGAAAGTGGCCTTCTCCAGTGGTTTGTGATATGATGCCTTCTTCCTTGCTGTGCGACCTCTCTCCTCTTTCTGGGTGCTGGGCCTAAAAAAACTGAAAGTGGCCTTCTCCAGTGGTGGTTGATATGACGCCTTATTCCTTGCTGTGGGACCTCTCTCCTCTGTCTGCGTGCTGGGGCCTAAATACCTGAAAGTGGCCTTCTCCAGTGGTGGGTGATATGACACCTTATTCCTTTCTGTGGGACCTCTCTTCCCTGTCTTGGTGCTGGGGCCTAAATAACTGAAATTGGCCTTCTCCAGTGGTGGGTGATATGATGCATGATTCCTTGCTGTGGGACCTCTCTTCTCTGTCTGGGTGCTGGGGCCTAAATAACTGAAAGTGGCCTTATCCAGTGGTGGTTGATATGACGCCTTATTCCTTGCTGTGGGACCTCTCTCCTCTGTCTGGGTGCTGGGGCCTAAATAACTAAAAGTGACCTTCTCCAGTGGTGGGTGATATGACGCCTTATTCCTTGCTGTGGGACCTCTCTCCTCTGTCTGGGTGCTGGGGCCTAAATATCTGAAAGTGGCCTTCTCCAGTGGTGGGTGATATGACGCATGATTCTCTGCTATGGGACCTCTCTCCAATTGATATTGGTTAATTTTTATTTATTTTATTTTAATTTATTTCCCTATCCACATTTGTTTGCAGGGCATTTACCTACATTTTGCTGCCTTTTGCAGCCCTCTAGCCCTTTCCTGGACTATTTTACAGCCTTTTTAGTGCCTAAAAGTTCGAGTCCCCATTGACTTCAATGGGGTTCGGGTTCGGGATAAAGTTCGGGTCGAGTTCGGTTCCCGAAACCCGAACATTTTCGGGAAGTTCGGCCGAACTTCTCGAGCCAGAACATCCAGGTGTTCGCTCATCTCTAGCCACTACATATTTTTTAGAGAAGCTTAACTTACCGAAATTGTCCCCAGACTTTGGTACATATTTGACAGCCCCTGTCATGCATAGCAAAATTAGCTTCCCACAAGGGAAATGCCCCGGCCCTGATGGGCTTCCTCTCCTGTATTACAAAAAATTCCAGGATATCTTGATTCCGAGATTCACAGACGTATGCAATGCGCTTTTGAAGGGCGATCAGTTTCCTAAACAATCCCTGGAATCCCATGTAACATTGCTTCATAAGGAAGGCAAGGACCCACTTAATTGTGGGAGTTACAGGCCAATCTCCTTATTAAACCTCGATCTGAAAATTTGGGCTAAATTGCTAGCGGTCAGATTGAGTGGGGTCCTTCCATCCCTTATCCAATGTGAGCAATCTGGCTTTGTCAAGGGTCGGGAGTGGAAAGATAACTCCCACAAGATCTTTCATGCCATGCATACGCGAAAAATGCCTTTAATTCTGTTGAGCGTCGACGCCGAAAAGGCCTTCAACAGAGTTAACTGGGACTTTATGAAGCAGATGCTGGGGAAATTCGCACTACCGACATTCTTCGTTGGGTCGGTCTTGACTCTGTACGAACAGCCTTATGCTAAGCTTAAAATTAATGGCACCCCCTTGAAACCGTTCGACATTACGAACAGGACGAGACAGGGATGCTCCCTCTCTCCATCCCTATTTATCCTTGTGGCGGAAACATTGCTACAATCAGTACGCCAAACTATTGAAATCGAGGGGATCCGGAGGGGATCCAGGGAATTGAAATGTACAGCGTTTGCGGATGATCTGTTATTCTTAATAACAAATCCAGAACGGGGATTGCCGATTATAGTAGATAGGCTAGCGGAATTTGGTTTTGTATCTGATTTTAAAGTAAACCATAATAAATCGGAAATATTAAATGTTACCTTACCTGACACGCAAGCCGACCTTCTTGCGTCGTCTCTTCCATTTCATTGGACCAGAGGCCCTATCAAATATCTGGGGATTCATATCCCGAAATTGCTAAAAGACTTGTACACATGTAACAATACTCCCTTAATTGAGAATGTCAAAAATCTCTTACAGAAATATAATCTTCCGTACCTGTCCTGGATGGGGAGAAAAAATGTCTTAATAGTGTACGTCCTGCCTAAAATACTGTACACTTTGCAAATGGTGCCCATTCCCCTGCCACAAAAGTTTTTCTCAGATGTAAAAGGTATGTTCTCCAGGTTTCTGTGGAACGGTAGGAAGTCATGCCTAGCGCATGGGATCTTCACGCGTTGTAAAGCCAAGGGGGGCCTAGGATTACCGGATATAAAAAGATATTACCATGCTATACAATTGAATAGATAGTTGGACCTAGTAGAGCCCAAAAGATTGAGGGATGTTAGGGACATATGTGCACGTAGTGTAGGCGTCCAATTTTTAAGTCACCTCTGGCTGCCAGACAAGATGTACAATAGCTCATTAGAACCAGACCCCCTTTTCCAGGGTGTCTGTGATTCTTAGAAGCTTTTGGGGCCTAAGTTGGCACCGGGACTTTCACCTCTGATGCCTGGCTCATTGCTCCTGGATTTAATGTCTTAAAGGGTACAGGATAAGTCGGACATCTGGAGAGCTTTGGAACATGTTAATGCAAAAGAGGTTCTGTCGGATATAGATGCAACTATACAATCGGTTTTTCCTAGTTCCTCTGATCTGATGCCGATGTCATTTCTACAATTATCCCAACTGAAGTCTGTGAGTGGGGGTGTAGCCAAAAAATACGCATTTCAGAGACCGTTAACGAAATTTGAGACTTTGATTCATTCTCCAATACCCAAACAGAGGAAGGTCTCGGGCTCTATCCTCTGGTGGGAGCTCAGGATGAGGTGTTGAAACCGAACTATCTCTTGGAGTGGGAAGAGGAGCTGCAGACTGTCCTAACGGAGCATGAAACAAAGAAACTCCTGGAGTCCTCACATGGCTTTTCGCAGTGTGTACGCCTCCAGGAAAATAATTTCAAATTACTCACTAGGTGGTATAAAACGCCGAAATTCCTTTATGATAGAGGACTGTCGGCCTCCAAGAAGTGCTGGAGGTGTGCGGGCGAGACCGGTTCACTATCCCACATCTGGTGGTCATGTCCGAAGGTAGTGGATTACTGGAAGGATATAGCTACATAAATAGGTAATGTTACATCGAAGAATTTTGAGATCACCATAGACATGGTAGGTTTGGCCAGACCATCTAACCAATTTTCCCCTTCAAAGAGACGATTGGAAACTCACCTTATCGCAGCGGCTAAATCTTTGATCCCATTACATTGGTTAGATACAAACTCGCCCACGGTCCAGGAATGGAAAGCTAAGGTGAATCAAATATCGAAATTTGAAGAGATGTCTAGCTGGATTAACAGGTCCCATGACGGTTATCTGAAGGTATGGGACAGCTGGAACACTTACATGAAACGAGCTTAGTGGTATATACCTCTGTGAAACATGCTTAAGTGCAATATCCCTTGCTAGGGTATAGGGGTTGTGCGTCTATAGCTGATTGTGTCACAGACGGCCCATGCTCCGTGGGTTTCCTTACAAAGCCACAGGGAATGCAGCAGATGTGGTCACGCTCACACCTCCCCCCCCCTTCCTCCCCTTCCCCCTCTCTGCCATCTTTTTCGCCCTACCTATCTCTCTCTTCTTTATTCTTCCTCTCCTCCAATTCTCTTTCTCTTCTTTCTCTGTCCTCTTCATGTCCCTTCCTTTCTTGCCTTTACAACTTTTTGCTTATCTCTCCCTCTTCCTGCTAGTCTCGTTATATCTACACACACTTTGGAGGGACCTACACTCAGAATCCCGCCACCATTGTTGTTAATTGTTATTGATTTAATGCTACACTAAGCTGTCATTAGACAGCTAAATTGTGATATACAGTTTCTTCACAGATGTTGCATCTTCAACAGCTGTATATGTAACCTTAAGTACAGTGGGGACTGATTCTCCCTAATTCCTTTTGTGCCATTATTCTGTTCTTAAACATAATTGGTCATAATATTGTGTACATCACTGCTCATGTGCTATTTTCTCATTGTGTCCATGATTTTCTGTTAACCTTAAAAATTGAAAAATAAAGAATTTATAAAGAAAAAGGAAAAAACTTTTTTCAGTCACAGCTGAAACACCAGATTTAGGGGATTGCTATTTTAGCAATTGAATTTCACCCCAGAACAAAGTATATCCTTTGCCGGACACTATTAAACTTGGCCAGCCACTGCTGGGACACCAGATTTAGGGGATTGCTATTTTGGCAAATGAATTTCACCCCAGAACAAAGTATATCCTTTGCCAGACACTAGTAAACTTGGCCAGCCACAGCTGGAGCACCAGATTTAGGGGATTGCTATTTTGGCAATTGAATTTCACCCCAGAACAAAATCTATCCTTTGCCGGACACCATTAAACTTGGCCGGCCACAGCTGAAATCACTGATTTACGGTATTGCTAATTGCTATTTTGGCAATTGAATTTCACCACAGAAAAAGATTTATCCTTTGCCGGACAGTATTAAACTGAGCAAGCCACAGCTGGAACATCAGATTTAGGGGATTGCTATTTTTGCAACTGAATTTCACCCCAGAAAAAAATATATCCTTTGCCAGACAGCAGACAGTATTACACTTGGCTAGCCACAGTTGGGACACCAGATTAAGGGGATTGCTATTTTGGCAATTGAATTTCAACCCTCAATAAAATATAGAAATTTCTATCCTGAGTTTCTAGGGGTGACAATAAGCACAGCCAAGCCCGTGATGTAGGATATAGCAAAAAAAAAAAACTACTATTGATGGTTTGATGGACTTGGTGGCAGCTTGTTCTGGTGCACCACAAGACACAAAATGGCCGCCGATCACCCCAGAAAAAAGTGACAGAAAAACGCTCTGGGCAACCTAAAAACCAGTGAGCAATTAACTAGCAGAAGTTGAATGATTCACAGCTGTAGATCGATCACTTCATTAGATGTTTTTGCTGAGTTTTCCCTGCCTAATCTCGCCCTCATAGCAGCTGCATCCTATCCCTACACTAATCAAAGCAGAGTGACGTGCGGCGCTACGTGACTCCAGCTTAAATAGAGGCTGGGTCACATGCTGCACGTGGCCAATCACAGCCATGCCAAAAGTGATGGCCTCTTGGGGCAAGCAGGCTTTCAAAATGAGCCATAGAAATCTCTGAACACCGAACCTGAACTTTTACGTAAATGTTCGGGTTCGGGTCCATGTCACGAACACCCCAAAATTCGGTATGAACCCGAACTATACAGTTCGGGTTCACTCAACCCTATTTATGAGTTCTTATTTTTGTATAGCACAGTTGGTGTGGCCTGCCTTCTCCCTTTTGCCACTCCACTGCCTCTTCCAGCCTTTTGCGGTGCAATGGATCTCTCCCCCTGTCTTGCTGTCCTCACTTGGCTTGCCACCTTTCCAGGTTGGGTCAGTGATGTCATCAGCCCCCATATCCTCTTCCACTTACTCACTCTGGTCATCCTCCTGACTTGTGTTGACCTAACAAGACCCTCACTCATTGACAACTGTGTCTCATCTGCATCATCCACCTGTGACCCAGCCTCTATTTAAGCTGGAGATACATAGCGCCGCACATCACACTGCTCTGATTAGTGTAGGGAGAGGACGCAGCTTCTGTGAAGGCGAGGTTAGGCAGGGAAATCAGCAAAAACACCAATTGAAGTGATCAATCTACAGCTGTGAATCATTCAACTTCTGCTAGTTAATTGCTCACTGGTTTTTAGGCTGCACAGAGCGTTTTTCTGTCACTTTGATCAGCGGCAATTTTGTGACTTGTGGTGCACCAGCACAAGCTGCCACCAAGTGCATCAATCCATCAATACTAGTTTTTTTTTGCTATATCCTACATCAGGGCCTTGGCTGTTCTTATTGTTACCCCTAGAAACTCAGGATAGAAATTTCTATATTTTATTAAGGGGTTAAATCCAATTGCCAAAATAGCAGTCATCTAAATCTGGTGTTCCAGCTGTGGATAGTAAAATGTAATACTGTCTGCTGTCTGGCAAAGAATAGATATTTTTTTTGGTGAAATTCAATTGCCAAAATAGCAATCCCCTAAATCTGGTGTCGCAGCAGTGGCTGGCAAAGTTTTATAGTGTCCGGCAAAAGATATATTTTGTTCTGGGGTGAAATTCAATAGCCAAAATAGCAATACCATAAATCTGGTGTCCCAGCAATGGCTGGCCAAGTTTAATAGTGTCCGGCAAAGGATAGATAATTTTCTGGGGTGAAATTCAATTGCCAAAAGAGCAATACCCTAAATCTGGTGTTCCAGCTGTGACTGGACAAGTTTCCTAGTGTCCGTCATAGGATATATTATTTTCTGCGGTGAAATTTAGTTACAAAAATAGAAATACCGTAAATCTGGAGTTCCAGCTGTGGCTGGACAAGTGTAATAGTGTCCGGCAAAGGATATATTTTTTATTGGGGTGAAATTCAATTGTCAAAATAGCAATACCATAAATCAGTGGTTTCAGCTGTGGCTGGCCAAGTTTAATAGTGTCTGTCAAAGGATATATTATTTTCTGGGGTGAAAGTCAGTAGCAAAAAATAGAAATAAAGTAAACCTGGTGTTCCAGCTGTTGCAGGCCTAGTTTAAATCTGTCCATAAAAGGTTATATTTTTTTCTTGGGTGAAATTTAATTGACAAAATATCAAAACCCTTAATCTGGTGTTCCAGCTGTGACTGGACAATTTCCCTAGTGTCCGTCAAAGGATATATTATTTTAAGGGGTGAAAGTCAGTAGCAAAAATAGAAATACAGTTGATCTGGTGTTCCAGCTGTTGCAGGCCTAGTTTAAATCTAGGCAAAGTATATTTTTTTGTTTGGGGTGAAATTCAATTGCCAAAATAGCAATACCATAAATCAGTGGTTTCAACTTTGGCTGGCCAAGTTTAATAGTGTCTGTCAAAGGATAGATTTTGTTCTGGGGTGAAATACAGTTGCAAAAATATAAATACAGTAAATCTGCTGTTCCAGCTGTGACTGGACAAGTTTAATAGTTTCCGGCAAAGGATATTTTTTTTTTTCTGGGGTGAAATTCAATTGCCAAAATAGCAATACCTTAAATCAGTGGTTTTAGCTGTGGCTGGCCAAGTTTAATAGTGTCCGGCAAAGGATATATTTTTTTCTGGGGTGAAATTCAATTGCCAAAATAGCAATACCTTAAATCTGGTGTCCCAGCAGTGGCTGGCCAAGTTTAATAGTGTCCGTCAATGGTTTTTTGTGACTTGTGGTGCACCAGCACAAGCTGCCACCAAGTGCATCAATCCATCAATACTAGTTTTTTTTTGCTATATCCTACATCAGGGCCTTGGCTGTGCTTATTGTTACCCCTAGAAACTCAGGATAGAAATTTCTATATTTTATTAAGGGGTTAAATCCAATTGCCAAAATAGCAATCATCTAAATCTGGTGTTCCAGCTGTGGATAGTAAAGTGTAATACTGTCTGCTGTCTGGCAAAGAATAGATATTTTTTTTGGTGAAATTCAATTGCCAAAATAGCAATCCCCTAAATCTGGTGTCGCAGCAGTGGCTGGCCAAGTTTAATAGTGTCTGTCAAAGAATAGATTTTGTTCTGGGGTGAAATACAGTTGCAAAAATATAAATACAGTAAATCTGCTGTTCCAGCTGTGACTGGACAAGTTTAATAGTTTCCGGCAAAGGATATTTTTTTTTTCTGGGGTGAAATTCAATTGCCAAAATAGCAATACCTTAAATCAGTGGTTTTAGCTGTGGCTGGCCAAGTTTAATAGTGTCCGGCAAAGGATATATTTTTTTCTGGGGTGAAATTCAATTGCCAAAATAGCAATACCTTAAATCTGGTGTCCCAGCAGTGGCTGGCCAAGTTTAATAGTGTCCGTCAATGGTTTTTGTGACTTGTGGTGCACCAGCACAAGCTGCCACCAAGTGCATCAATCCATCAATACTAGTTTTTTTGCTATATCCTACATCAGGGCCTTGGCTGTGCTTATTGTTACCCCTAGAAACTCAGGATAGAAATTTCTATATTTTATTAAGGGTTAAATCCAATTGCCAAAATAGCAATCATCTAAATCTGGTGTTCCAGCTGTGGATAGTAAAGTGTAATACTGTCTGCTGTCTGGCAAAGAATAGATATTTTTTTTGGTGAAATTCAATTGCCAAAATAGCAATCCCCTAAATCTGGTGTCGCAGCAGTGGCTGGCCAAGTTTAATAGTGTCTGTCAAAGAATAGATTTTGTTCTGGGGTGAAATACAGTTGCAAAAATATAAATACAGTAAATCTGCTGTTCCAGCTGTGACTGGACAAGTTTAATAGTTTCCGGCAAAGGATATTTTTTTTTTCTGGGGTGAAATTCAATTGCCAAAATAGCAATACCTTAAATCGGGTGTCCCAGCAGTGGCTGGCCAAGTTTAATAGTGTCCGTCAAAGGTTTTATTATTTTTGCTGTGAAATTTAGTTGCCTAAATAGAAATACAGTAAATATGGTGTTCCAGCTGTGACTGGACAAGTTTAATAGTATCCGTCAAAGGATATATTTTGTTCTGGGGTGAAATTTAATTGCCAAAATAGCAATACCCTGAATCTGGTGTTCCAGCTGTGACTGGACAATTTCCCTATTGTCCGTCAAAGGATATATTATTTTCTGGGGTGAAATACAGTTGCAAAAATAGAAATACAGTAAATCTGTTGTTCCAGCTGTTGCAAGCCTAATTTATATCTGTCCGTAAAAGAGTATATTTTTTTCTGGGGTTGAAATTTAATTGCTAAAATAGCAATACCCTAAATCTGGTGTTCCAGCTGTGACTGGACAATTTCCCTAGTGTACGTCAAAGGATATATTATTTTCTGGGGTGAAATACAGTTGCAAAGATAGAAATACAGTAAATCTGATGTTCCAGCTGTGACTGGACTAGTTTAATAGTATCTGTCAAAGGTTAGATTATGTTCTAGGGTGAAATTCAATTGCCATTATAGCAATACCCTGAATCTTGTATTCCAGCTGTGACTGGACAATTTCCTTAGTGTCCGTCAAAGGATTTATTATTTTCTGCGGTGAAATTCAGTTTCCAAAATAGAAATACAGTAAATCTGGTGTTCCAGCTGTGACAAGATTTGATAGTATCCGTCAAAGGATAGATTTTGTTCTGGGGTGAAATTCACTTGCCAATATAGCAATATCCTGAAACTGGTGTTCTAGCTGTAGCGAGGCATTAATGTTCTGAACCTTAGCACAACCTGCATGACCAGGCATCTACATGCAAAGCATGAACTGCAGTGGAGTAAACACCTTAAAAACAAGGAACTCGCCCAGGCTCCCCCTGCTCCCTCTTCTGCTGCTGCCTCGGCCTCTTCCTCCACCTCGGGAGGAATGTTGGCACCTGCCGCCCACCAAACAGAGGATGTGCCACTGACACCACCACCTGCGTCACCGAGCATCTCCACCATGTAACACGGCAGCGTTCAGCTCTCCATCTCACAAACCTTGGAGAGAAAGCGTAAATTCCCACCTAGCCACCCTCGAGCCCTGGGCCTGAATGCCAGCATTTCTAAACTACTGGCCTTTGAAATGCTGTCATTCAGGCTGGTGGACACAGACAGCTTCAAACAGCTGATGGCCATGGCTGTCCCACAGTATGTTGTTCCCAGCCGACACTACTTCTCAAAGACAGCTGTGCCTTCCCTGCACAACCAAGTATCCGATAAAATCAAGTGTGCACTGCGCAACGTCATCTGTGGCAAGGTCCACCTAAACACAGATACGTGGACCAGAAAGCACGGCCAGGGACGCTATATCTCCCTAACTGCACACTGGGTAAATGTAGTGGCGGCTGGGCCCCAGGCGGAGAGTTCTTTGGCGCACATCCTTCCGCCGCCAAGTATCGCAGGGCATCATTCTTTGCCTCCTGTAGCCTCCTCCTACTCAGCTTCCTCCTCCTCTGCTTCTACCTGCTCATCCAGACAGCCAGACACCTTCACCACCAACTTCAGCACAGCCCGGGGTAAACATCAGCAGGCCGTTCTGAAACTCATATGTTTGGGGGACAGGCCCCACACCGCGCAGGAGTTGTGGCGGGGTATGGAACAACAGACCGACCAGTGGTTACTGCCGGTGAGCCTCAAGCCCAGCCTGGTGGTGTGCGATAATGGGCGAAATCTCGTCGCAGCTCTGGGACTAGCCGGTTTGACGCACATCCCTTGTCTGGCACATGTGCTGAATTTGGTGGTGCAGAAGTTCATTCACAACTACCCCGACGTGTCACAGCTGCTGCATAAAGTGCGGGCCGTCTGTGCGCGCTTCCGGCGTTCACATCCTGCAGCTGCTCGCCTGTCTGCGCTACAGCGTAACTTCGGCCTTCCCGCTCACCGCCTCATATGCGACGTGCCCACCAGGTGGAACTTCACCTTGCACATGCTGGCCAGACTGTGCGAGCAGCAGCAGGCTATAGTGGAGTTTCAGCTGCAGCACAAACGGGTGAGTCGCTCGGCGGAACAGCACCACTTCACCACCAATGACTGGGCCTCCATGCGAGACCTGTGTGCCCTGTTGCGCTGTTTCGAGTACTCCACCAACATGGCCAGTGGCGATGACGCTGTTATAAGCGTCACAATACCACTTCCATGTCTTCTTGAGAAAACACTTAGGGTGATGATGGAAGAGGAGGTGGCCCAGGAGGAGGATGAGGGGTCATTTTCAGCACTTTCAGGCCAGTCTGTTAGAAGTGCCTCAGAGGGAGATTTTTGCAACAGCAGAGGCCAGGTACAAATGTGGTCAGCCAGGGCCCACTTCTGTAGGATGGGGAGGATGAGAAGGAGGTGAAGGAGGATGAGGATGAAGCAGGTTCACAGCGGGGTGGCACCCAACACAGCTCAGGTCCATCACTGGTGCGTGGCTGGGGGGATACGGAGGATGATGACGATACTCCTCCCACAGAGGACAGCTTGTCCTTACCTCTGGGCAGCCTGGCACACATGAGCGACTACATGCTGCAGTGCCTGCGCAACGACAGCAGAATTGCCCACATTTTAACGTGTGCGGACTACTGGGTTGCCACCCTGCTGGATCCCTGGTACAAAGACAATGTGCCCACCTTACTTCCTGCACTGGAGCGTGATAGGAAGATGCGCGAGTCCAAGCGCACGCTGGTAGACGCGCTCCTGAGAGCATTCCCAAATGTCACAGGGGAACAGGTGGAAGCCCAAGGCGAAGGCAGAGGAGGAGCAAGAGGTCGCCAACGCAGCTGTGTCATGGCCAGCTCCTCTGAGGGCAGGGTTAGCATGGCAGAAATGTGGAAAAGTTTTGTCACCACGCCACAGCTAACTGCACCATCTCCTGATACGGAACGTGTTAGCAGGAGGCAGCATTTCACTAACATGGTTGAATAGTACGTGTGCACACCCTTCCACGTACTGACTGATGGTTCGGCCCCATTCAACTTCTGGGTCTCCAAATTGTCCACGTGGCCAGAGCTAGCTTTTTATGCCTTGGAGGTGCTGGCCTGCCCGGCGGCCAGCGTTTTGTCTGAATGTGTATTCAGAACGGCAGGGGGCGTCATTACTGACAAACGCAGCCACCTAACCACAGCCAAGGTGGACAAGCTGACGTTCATAAAAATGAACCAAGCATGGATCCCACAGGACCTGTCCATTCCTTGTGCAGAAATAGACATTTATAACTGCTTCCCCCTCAACCATATATTCTTCTACTCTTGGGCACTTCTTTATTGAATCCCCTTTTTTTAATTTTACCATTATATTGCAATGCAACCAAAAGTTGAATGAACCTCCCCTCCGTCTAGATGCCAAGGGCCTAATTATCTGAAAGTAGCCTGTTCCATTGGTGGGTGATATGACGCCTGATTCTCTGCTATGCGACCTCTGTCCTCTGTCTGGGTGCCGTGGGCTAAATATATGGAAGTGGCCTTCTCTATTGCTGGGTGACATGAAGCCTGATTCTCTGCTAGGCGACCTCTCTCCTCCGTCTGGGTGACAGTGGCCTAATTATCGAAAAGTGGCCTTCTCCATTAATGAGTGACATGACGACTGATTCTCAGCTATGCGACCTTTGTCCTCTGTCTGGGTGCTGGGGCCTAAATAAATGAAAGTGGCCTTCTCCATTGGCGGGTGACATGACGCCTGATTCTCTGCTATGCGACCTCTGTCCTCTGTCTGGGTGCTGTGGGCTAAATAAATGAAAGTGGCCATTCGATTGGTGGGTGACAAGCCTGATTCTCTGCTAGGCGACCTCTATCCTCCGTCTGGGTGCCAGGGGCCTAATTATCGAAAAGTGGCCTTCTCCATTAGTGGGTGACATGACACCTGATTCTCTGCTATGCGACCTCTCTCCTCCGTCTGGGTGCCAGGGGCCTAATTATCGAAAAGTGGCCTTCTTCATTGGTGGGTGACATGACTCCTGATTCTCTGCTATGCGACCTCTATCCTCTGTCTGGGTGCTGGGGCCTAAATAAATGAAAGTGGCCTTCTCCATTGGTGGGTGACATGATGCCTGATTCTCTGCTATGCAACCTCTGTCCTCTGTCTGGGTGCTGGGGCCTAAATAAATGAAAGTGGGCTTCTCCAATGGCGGGTGACATGACGCCTGATTCTCTGCTATGCGACCTCTCTCGTCCGTCTGGGTGCCAGGGGCCTAATTATCGAAAAGTGGCCTTCTCCATTGGTGGGTGACATGACACCTGATTCTCTGCTATGCGACCTCTATCCTCTGTCTGGGTGCTGGGGCCTAAATAAATGAAAGTGGCCTTCTCCATTGGTGGGTGACATGATGCCTGATTCTCTGCTATGCAACCTCTGTCCTCTTTCTGGGTGCTGGGGCCTAAATAAATGAAAGTGGCCTTCTCCATTGGTGGGTGACTTGAAGCCTGATTCTCTGCTGTGAGACCTCTCTCCAATTTATATTGCTTAATTTTTATTTATTTTTATGTTATTTTAATTCATTTCCCTATCCACATTTGTTTGCAGGGGATTTACCTACATTTTGCTGCCTTTTGCAGCACTCTAGCCCTTTCCTGGACTATTTTACAGCCTTTTTAGTGCCCAAAAGTTCGGGTCCCCATTGACTTCAATGGGGTTCGAGTTCGGGATGAAGTTCGGGTCGAGTTCGGATCCCGAACCCGAACATTTTCGGGAAGTTCGACCGAACTTCTCGAACCCGAACATCCACGTGTTAGATCAACTCCAATAATAAAAATACCTTTCTATATTGAGAATAGTGTGTTTTTTTGTTTTTTTTTCTAAAACCTATTACTGGTTTATTTAAATACACAATATATGATTATAAAGAAACCAGTAATATGTATTAGTGTTCTCAAAAACAATATTCTCAATATGGTCAGGACATTCTTATGGGATAATTGTGGAAGAATAATCTTTCAAATCTCAAACCTGGGATCTCTACATGCAAAATCAATCACTTAATCACCAAGCTATTGCATTACCATACATAGATGTGTGTTTTTTCCATGCTTATAAAATAACACATATTACGGGTGTCTTTATAATGACATATTTTATTGGAATAAAGCAGTAATATGGTGAAACTATTGTACATAGAGTATATTATTTGTAGATGCTAGAAACAGTTCTGCCCTCAGCATGTCTAGCCCTGTCAATCAAGGGGAGGGGGAGTGTGCAGAGCACAGGGTTTGTTACAAAGTAGTGCTCAAAGTATTCAGCCCAACCTCCTGGTGCTCAAAATTCCCATTTGCATTTGAATAAAAACACATATATCTCTGCAGCTGTTTAGCATTCCGACAAAAGAAAGTTATTGTTTTAATCAGCATAATGAGCCCTACCAGGTTAATTCTGGTGACAGAGCCGCTTCAAAGATGACCCAGTGTTTTATTTACCTAATGAACAGCTCATTGGATGAATATATCACTGGATTTTCTGTAAGAAATTTGGAATGCAGTTTTTTCCTGGTTAATTTGTGTGACTGGTGGATTTGCTGTCCAGACTCCTGAGATTTACAAGCAGTCATAGTATTGCTTTTTCCTGTGATGCTCCACCTGTTTTATTTTGTATGTTACTTTATCTTGAAACCTATGTGCTTTATTTTGTGTATCATCTACCTGATGATAATAAAATATCATTGCAAAAATTGATCACAAGTGTAGTTGCCTTATTGTTGTTTTGCCAATAAAATGGTTTTTAAAAATAACAGCACATTTATTTAATATAATTTGATAGCATCTAATATGTATGTATATATATATATATATATATATATATATATATATATATAGAAGATAAGAAGCAGCACACTAGAAAGTCGGGTGCAAAGTCCTGCTTGAGAACACGCAACAAGGTTCCTTGTAATACAGAGATAATCCAAAAAGGCAAGGCAGCACTCCAAGAAGTAAAATTAATGTGCGTTTATTGACCCAGTGCTCCAGCAACGTTTCAATTGCTCAATGCAATCTTTATCAAGCCATGTCTCACAAGTGTTCAGTGTTACAAATATATAGGGTGCATGATTAGATTCCAATTAATTCCAATCAATCATAAAAGATGATAAAACATAAATAAGAAATACTCAACTTTTCAAAAAAGTGCATAGTGCTTAAAGTGCAGTGCAATAAATTATCCTCATCAAGGAATCATTTCAGTGCATAATTCGTAAAGTGCGCTCCAACCTTAATTTCATAATTATACAATCATACATTCCAGGTGTGCGATATTCATCAAACATGTGCACTACATGAAAATTAAGGACATCTGTCAGCTGCAGAGGTGGGAGGAATGGTGACTTTCTCTTTGCAGCTCACACTCAGAGAGGACAGTGCTGCTTTCTTAGATTGAGATGTTCAAAAGGACACGCCCCTATCCAGTTAGGCCACACCCCATCCCAGTCAGCCAACAGGGATTGAAAAAATAAAGTTAAAAATCAACTACTAGGTACACAGCTCAGCAGACAGGATATGATTAGATACACAGCTCAGCAGACAGTATCACACAGGATAGAATATTAGATACACGCTCAGCAGACAGTATCACACAGGATAGGATTAGATACACAACTCAGCAGATAGTATCACACAGGATAGAATATTGGATACGCGCTCAGCAGACAGTATCACAGAGGATAGGATTAGATACACAGTTTAGCAAACAGTATCATACAACATAAGATTAGATACACAGCTCAGCAGATAGTATCACACAGGCTAGGATTAGATACACAGCTCAGTAGACAGTATCACACAACATAAGATTAGATACACAGCTCAGCAGATGGTATCACCCAGGACAGGATTAGATACACAGCTCAGCAGACAGTGGGGCGGGGTGCTGCAGAGGTCACTGTAATGGGGGATACTGTTGATATCTTTTTACGACACACGGAAACATGAAACAAAATAGATGAAATATACCCGTGCGAAGCCGGGTCCTTCTGCTAGTATATATATATATATATATATATATATATATATATATATATATACAGAGAGAGAAAGAGAGAGCAGTGACCTAAACTTTTCATGACTGGTTGGCCATTACCATTCATAATGTGGATTGATTTGTTAGGTTTGAGATTCACTTTGTTAATAGGCAGTGTGAATTGGGTAAAAAATTGTAAATGTCCATTTTTTAAAGTCCTCATCCTCTTGTAGTATAGCAATGTTTCGGTAACAAAAAAAAAATAAGTAAAAAACTTCATGTGTTTATGAAAAAAATGTAATGTTTAATAATCTTTAGGAATTAAGTACAGTGTACGGAGGTAAAGAAAACATAGAGAAAGACCTGGATGTAATATAAATGAATTATGGGCACTGGAGAATATCAAATGTGGATTTTATCATCAGTCAAGGGACTGATAAATCACTGTATCAAGCATGAAACATCAGTTAAGGAGAATTATTTAGGAAAATGATTTCCATACAGAGTAAAACTAAAATACAAATGACTGAAAGATTGTTCAACGAGGACAAAGACAAAGACTTCTGATGTAGTGATGGATATAAAGTAGTATTATTACTATTATTGGAATTATCAGTGCTAGCAGGAGTATTTTAAGTTAATTATTCTAATCATTAGATCAATTATTTAAAAACAAATAGGTTAGCCTTTCAAATTCTATTTGAGAATATTTTAGATAATTTCTAGAGCCTGAAGAAAAGCAATTAAATGTAATAGCAAGACGGAGGATTTGGTATGATGAATAACTGTATAAAGCAGTTATTTGATTTACATCTCAAATGAATTCTCCTGTAAAATTATTATTAAAAAGTTTAGGGTATAAACTGTTCTTCTTTTAAGCTGTACTTCACTTTTTTGAATAAGCTAACAAATTTAATCTTGTATTAAAGGGGTTGGCCACTTTTTGGCTTCTGAGGAGCAATATGTTGGTAACATGACTATAAGGACTCTTTCAACCGGACGTCATGTTTGACGCCCGGATAAGAGGCAGGAGCGTTGTAATGCGTTTTGCACGCATGTGTAAAAAAATTTGCAGGTTTGGTACCCAGACCCGAAGCCGGACTTCATAACTGAAGTCTGGTTTCGGGTTGAGTATTCTGTATATTTTATTATTTTCCTTTATAACATAGTTATAAAGGAAAATAATAGCATTCTAAATACAGAATGCAAAGTAAAAAGGGTGATTGAGGGTTAAAAATAATAAAAAAAAAATTAACTCACCTATTCCAATTGAGTGCATAGCTGCCAGTCTCCTGTTGTGCACAATGATGATGGAAGCATGTGATTGGACCATGTGACGCATGTGACCCAGTGAAATCACAGAAGGTCCTTTACCCCCCCCCACCAGCTGAAGACACAACAGGAGACCAGGAGCTATGCGCTCAATTGGATGAGGTGAGTTACTTTTTTTTTTTTAACCCTCAATCGCCCTTTTTACTTTTCATTCTGTATTTAGAATGATATTATTTTCCTTTTGCTATTTGTTCCTAAAATGGCTGCTACACATGTGAGGACATGGGACAAGGAACTCTGGGAAGGCGGGATCACCCATACTGACATGCATGCAGTCAATCAGCAGCCAGCCAGCCCTGTGATGTCACAGCCCTATAAATAGTGGCATCCATCTTAGATTCTGACATTCACCAGCGTGCTTAGTGCAGGGAGAGACGTGTTTGCAGGCGTTAGGCACAGTGATAGGAAAGACTTGATTGTGGTGAAAAAAAAAAAACGATTTACAACTGCAGGGAAAGATTACTCACGGTGTAAGGAAAGGATTGGAAGAAATGATTCCACAAACATTTGTGTTGAACAGGGTTCAGTCGGGGAGGTGACAGCCTGGGTACAATCCGATTACACCTTGCTGCACTTAATGGAGATCCAACTTGCCATTATACAGCTCTGTACTTCCAGCAAACCTGTCTTATTAGGGTGCAAGTGCTGTTTGATACAGGCATTAACAGGGTTTATTACAAGGAAATATTTCTATGTTTTATTTGCCCTTGTGCAGTGCAGTTATATGTTTGAAAGCATTTTTTGGCTTGTCTTAGTCGGAAAAGTAAAATATATTTGATGTTCAGCGGTGCAGTTATCTGTTTTATAGCCCTTTTTTGCGTGAATTAGTGGAAAAAGGAAAAGCTTATTTGCCGCTCTTTGGAGCAGTTATCTGTTTTAAAGCCCTTTTTTCCGTGTATTATTGGAAGAAGAAAAAATATCTTTGCAGCTCAGCAGTGCAGTGATATATTCGTACGCCCTGAATACCATGTATTAGGGGCGAAATAAAATATATATTCGCCATCTAGCGTTGCATATATCTGTTAAAAAGCCTGTTGTATAAAAGTAGAAAGAGATTTGGGCCTAATTGTAGATATGCGGTGCAGTGATATATTGGGAAGCCCAGTTTTCCGTGTATTAGTGGCGAAATAAAAATACATTTGCCGTCCAGCGTTGCATATATCTGTTGAAAAGCCTGTTGTGTAAAAGTAGAAAAAAAATTTGGGCCTAATTGATGTTCTGCTGTGCAGTGATATATTGGGAAGCCCAGTTTGCCGTGTATTGGTAGCAAAATAAAAATATATTCGCTGTCCAGTGTTGCATATATTTGTTGAAAAGCATGTTGTGTAAAAGTAGAAAAAATGTTGGGCCTAATTGACATTCTGCGATGCAGTGATATATTGGGAAGCCCAGTTTGCCGTGTATTAGTGGCGAAATAAAAATAAATTCGCCATCCAACATTGCATATATCTGTTAAAAAGCCTGTTGTGTAAAAGTAGAAAAAAAAATGGGCCTAATTTGACGTTCTGCGATGCAGTGATATTTTCTGAAGCCCTGTTTGCCATGTATTAGTGGCGAAATAAAAATATATTCGCTGTCCAGCGTTGCATACATCTGTTGAAAAGCCTGTTGTGTAAAAGTAGAACAACATTTGGGCATAATTGCCGTTCTGCGGTGCAGTGATATATTCTGAAGCCCTGTTTGCCGTGTATTAGTGGCAAAATAAAAATATATTCGCCATCCAGCGTTGCATATATCTGTTAAAAAGCCTGTTTTTTTAAAAGTAGAACAAAATTTGGGCCTAATTGCCGTTCTGCGGTGCAGTGATTCTGAAGCCTTGCTTGCTGTGTATTAGTGTCAAAATAAAAATATTCCCATTATCTGCTGGTCCTGATGCTCCTGCTCCTCCTCCTACTCTTCATCACTCATTCCATCAGCAATCGATCACCGAAGCGATTGCCAAGAGACAACAGTATGTGTGCACTCATCCAACGGCGGAGACGCTGAATGTGCTTCTGTCCAAGTTGCCGGTGCTGCAGTCCCTCCCTTTCCAAGTGGTGGACTCTGCACCTTTCAGAGAACTGATGTCTTGTGCCGAGCCGAGCTGGAGAGTCCCAAGCCATAATTTCTTTGCCAAAAAGACAGTACCAGCCCTGCACACGCATTTAGAACAGAAGTTGGGCCAGTTCTTGAGCCTGTCGGTGTCTGCCAAAGTGCATGGCAGCGCCGACATGTGGAGCTGTAGCTACTGGCAGGGACAATACATGTCCTTTACGGCCCACTGGGGGAATGTGATTCCTGCACAGCCACACCAGCAACTTGGCCAGGTGACACCGCTTCCGCATGCACGTTGCCACGCCGTTGGTCCTGCGACAATGTCCGCCTCTGCCTCCTCATTCTCCACTGTGTCCTCAGCCTCCACTGCAGGGACAATTCACAGGGGCCCTCCAGCATACCACATGTGCAATGTGCAAGGCACAGTGGTGTCACGCTGTTCTGCACATCGTTTCCCTGGGTGAACGGAGTCACACAGGGGAGGAACTGATCCTTGTTCTTTGCCAAGAAATCAAATCCTGGCTTTCTCCACGACAACTCAAAATTGGGACCATGGTGACTGACAACAGAAACAAGATTTTGTCAGCGCTGCGTCAAGGAGGACTGAGCCATGCGCCATGCATGGCACACATGTTCAATCTGGTTGTCAAGCGATTCCTGAATTCTTTCACCCATCTGCAAAACATACTTAAAATGGACAGGAAACTTTACATGCACTTCAGCCACTCGTACACCGCAAAGCACACCCTATTTCAGCTGCAGCGGCAGAGCGGCATCCCCCCACATAGTCTGATATGCGATGTTTCCACTCGTTGGAATTCCACCCTCCATATGTTGGACTGACTATACGAACGGAGAAAGGTCATCAATGATTTCTTGTGGATATGAGTACTCCACTGTGTAACTTAAATGTCAGCCACTAGCAGCTCATGCGTGACACCTGCCATTTTCTCAGGCCTTTTGAGGACTCCACGTTATTTGTCATTCGCCAGGAATATGGGATGAACATCGTCATTCCACTGCTTCATGTCCTGGCAGATGGTGGTCAGGGGATAGAAGACGTGGCGCCGCGATCTCATGGCCAAATGAGCCCTGTGGGGGCTGAACTGGAGGAGGTGGAGAAGGACATTGGAGAACAGGCAATGTGTAGCCAAATGGGTCGTTTTTCTACTCAGCTGACAGGACAGGAGGAACAGGAGCAGCCAGAGAAGCTACAGGGCGAGGGGGAAGACGAGACAGAGGTCCCGGACACACCCTGGCAGTATGAAGTGGAGATGGAGACAGGGAGTCCCTCCGAGTCACTTGCACAAATGGACCGCTGCATGCTCACTTGCTTGTGTAGTGACAGCCGAATTGTTACCATTCAGCAGAGGGATGACCCTCGGTACCGGTCCAAAATGGGGGCCTTTTTTTACACCCGCTGAAAGGTAGGACAAACTAATCTACTATAGTCAGTTGGCAGTTGCTTATCTGCGCCACCGTCCATCCTTTCGCAAGTCTGACAGGGGGTGCCCTCTGCGCTCAGCTTCCTCTGTCATGGCTTCCGTGGCGGCTGGGGGGAGGGAGCAGTTCCAGCTCCATCAGCAGCAACTTGATTCTAGAGTTGCTGATGAGCAGCTTGCTTTACCCGCCTAGTAAAGAAACTACTCACCAGCAGCAGCAGCAGCAGCTAGACCTGGAGCATGACCTAAACCAGCAGGTGGTGGCATACTTGGACAGCACCCTGCCACCCCACATTGAAGATCCGCTGGACTACTGAAGTGGGCAGCCAAACTGGATTTGTGGCCACAGCTAGTAGAGATTGCCCTGGAAAAGCTGTTCTGCCTAGCCAGTAGTGTGGCATCAGAGTGGGTGTTTAGTGCGGCGGGAGCCATAAATACCCCAAGAAGAACTCGTCTGTCCACCGAAAATGTGGAGAGACTGACCTTTGTCAAAATGAATCAGGCGTGGATCAGCCAGGATTTACACCCAACAATGTCTGATGCATCAGACTAGATCATCTATGGTGCCCCACCAACACTTCTGGCTACCTGCTTCAGTTACTATTCTAATGCTGTCACCTGCCTGATGCCACAAATCTGATGCCAAGTGTTCCTTCTTTCACCCACCATCTTCAGCTGGTATTGGTGTTGCCACCCACCTCACCACTCCGTCAACGGGCCACTCTGTGTTCTCCTGATGCTGCTGCCACCTCATCATTCAGGTCTCCTGATGCTGCTTCCACCTCCACACTGTCATTGTGCCACCCTGTGGCCCCCTCCTTATGCTGCTGCTGCCGCCACCTCCACGCTCTGTCATTTTGCCATTCTGTGGCCTCCTGATGCTGCTGCCTTCTCCACACTGTCATTGTGCCAGCCTGTGGCCTCCTCCTGATGATGCTGCTGCTGCCGGCACCTCCGTACTCTGTCATTGTGCCACTTTGTGGCCTCCTGATGCTGCTGCTTCCACCTCCACACTCTATCATTGTGCCACTCTGTGGCCTACTCCTGATGCTGCTGCTACCACCTCCACACTCTATAATTGTGCCACTTTTAGGCCTCCTGATGTTGCTGCTGCCACCTCCCACTGTCATTGTGCCACTCTGTAGCCTCCTCATGATGATGCTTCCACCTCCATACTCTTTCATTGTGCCACTCTGAGGCCTCCTGATGCTGCTGCTGCCACCTCCACACTGTTATTGTGCCACCCTGTGGCCTCCTCCTGACGCTGCTGCTTCCACCACCTCCACACTCTTTCATTGTGCCACTCTGTGGCTTCCTGATGTGCTTCCACCTCCACACTGTCATTGTGCCACTCTGTGGCCTCCTCCTGATGCTGTCGCCATGTCCAGACTCTGTCATTGGGCCACTCGGTGGTCTCCTCATGCTGCTTCCACCTCACCACTATGTCTTAGGGCCACTCTGTGGACTTCTCATGCTGTTCCCACCCTCCCCACTGACCGAGTGAAGGCATATGCTCTACAGTCAGGATCCTTTTTTGGTAGTTATTGTTCTGACTGATCAGAGGAAGGGCAAAATAATTAGTGACATCAACACAAGCAAAAACTGGCATACAAAATGCCAGATTAATACATCAAGCAAATAGTGTCAACGGGTTCCAAAAATAACTATGGAAAGGTGTCACCCATCCAAGTCTGTAAACCTCTTTTGGAAAAGTGAGTAAGGCCAAGGAGGTCTAGAAGGGTACTGGTTGACCGTCAGTTACCCAATCACCCCTGTCAAAGTAAGGTAAGGGAGATCAAAGCTGACCCTAAATCACCCTACTTGGCCTGCTCAACCCTATGCCTACAACGGTGTCCAACCCCGCAAGGAGTGGCACCGTTACTGGAACCTCACCCTTCTCTTGTTACCATGAGCAAACCCTAATTTTAAAGGGAAGCAGGACTAAGTGGGGAAGGTGACTAGCAAACACCACCTTGATTAACAAGGCGGAATACCCTCAACTACGCGTTTTGTCAATGGCTGTAATCAGCCTGCCCTTGTTCTCATCAGGGGACACAGGGCTATAGAGAGCATGTTATGATGGATGTCGCCAGTATTCAAATAAAATTAGTGTCTCCAAAAGTCATCTGAAAAAGACAAACAGAACAAGTAGGATCCTATGAGATCCAAAGAACCAGGTCAAACAGTAAGAACATTGCTTCATGTACCCTCCGTTACTTACTCACTTTTCCAAAAGAGGTTTACAGACTTGGATGGGTGACACCTTTCCATAGTTCTTTTTGGAACCCGTTGCCACTATTTGCTTGATGTATTAATCTGGCATTTTGTATGCCCGTTTTTGTTTGTAGGGGCTGACTGCTTTTTTATTAATTATGGTAGTAAAAGTTATGTTTTAAATTGTTGCTGCCCCTCTTTTTTCATATTAATCTTTTGCTTTGGGAGCAGCCGTCCAAGATAGTACTATTTACAGTCTAGGACAGTTATTTAAACTTTTTTCATTTTTTTGGTTTTCTATTTATGGACATGGCAGGTTTTCTAATCACAGGCCTGGACAGACAAATTTGGTTCACTGAAGCCGATACAATTTTTTCTGAGCAAGAATTTGTCCAGAAAAAATACGCACCATCTTTTAACGGCGCCTTTGCTGAATAAACACATATCTATAAGGAACATATTAGCTCCTGGTGGGAGGTCCAAACTCTCGAGCATTAAATAAAACAGGGCATTGTCCCACGGGACCTCCGAATTTCTCTGACCCCTGCCAATCGGTGCAGAAGCTCCGACCTTCTTAAAAAGTGGGAGATAGAAGCGACAAACAGCTTTCTACGCTTTATGCAGCTCCTTTTGGAGGAGGAGCGTACTGTTTTGACCCGTGTTGAGAAACAACTCTCAGAACAGATAGAGGTAACCAAGGGATTTAGCAAAGAATCCGAATTTGCAAATAGAGAAAAGCAACATCAAAGCACAGTTGAACGATATCAGTACCATTTGAAAGAACGTAAACACAGACCGTTTACTAGGGACCTACAGGACTTTATAGAGAACAAAGCTTATTTGTTCCACACAAATCCTGATAAAACACAGAAGACAGACATATCCACAACTGACACAGAAGCGTCAGATAGTGACAAGGACAAACAATTTAGACCCAGAGGCAGAGGACGCGGGAGATTTAGACCCAGATGAAGGGGTGGACGTACTTATTCTAACCAAACGCCACAACCCCCTACTTTTTTAGGACAAGAAATTCTATACCCCCTAAGCAATCAGAACCCAGGCCCACAGCCACCACTATTGTGACAGGAGACGGTAAATTTGTGATCATCTTATCTTCATACACACTGACCACTGCAGAAAATAATCTACTCCGACGAGGGTTGTCCTTTGTTCCAACAGCAAAATTTGATTTATTCAGGTGGACAAAGGACCTCCATCTCTTTGCAAGAAAACTTAGACGGCACAAACACTTTAAGCTTGTAGAAAAAAGGGAGAGCCGTGAACTAGGGGTCCCGGTGGAAATAATGGGTGACGTCCGCCTCCTGTACAGTCTGGATAAAACTTCAGGGGTACAGGAAGGCGAGGGGCCTTTCACTGACCTAAAAAACAAAAGCCTTAAGATCCCACCACAAGGTTACATATCCTGCACTGATGTCTTTTTGAAGTACACCACGAGGGATCTAGCAAATTTAAACCCTACCCCCCACAGATTCAATTGTAGTAGACAGGAGAGGGAAGCTATCAAATCCCTTGAGAGAAACAAATCTATCACGTTCAAACCATCTGATAAAGGTGGGAACGTGATGGTGATGGACACAACATTGTACAGAGACATGTGTCTTGCACTCCTGCAAGACAAGTCAGGATATGAGATACTCCCTAATGATCCAACAGGTGTTTACCAACTAGAGCTCCGTGATATACTCCAGAGGGCTAAAGTAGGACGGCTGATTGACGATAGGGAATATGACTTTATACTCCCGCCTCCCGGTTACAGTGGCCTTCTATTGTCTACCGAAGGTACATAAAAACACTACCCCAATTAGAGGGCGACCTATCGCGACCTTTCTGGAGTAGGGAGTCTATCACAAAACTGTGGGATCTATGTGGATCGTATCCTTCGTACATTTGTTGAAAGCCTGCCCTCCTACATCAGGGACACTGGAGACCTCCTCACCAAGTTGGAGGGGATCTCAGTTGAACCAGAGTGGTTCCTGGCCTCCATCGATGTAGAGGCTCTCTACTCCTCTATCCCACATGATAGGGGAGTGGAGGCCTCGGCCCATTTTCTAAAATCTAGGGGTCGGCAGTTCAAATCACATAGTGACTTTGTCCTTAATCTGTTACAATTTGTACTCACCAGAAACTTCTTTCTCTTTAAAGGTCAGACATACCACCAGCTCAGGGGCACCGCCATGGGTAGTTCATGTGTGCCGTCTTATGCCAACCTGCTCCTGGGCTGGTGGGAGGAGACTGTAGTTTTTGGTGAGGATTCTAAGATCTACACTGGACACATAGCTCTGTGGTCTCACTTCATTGATAATATTTTTATTCTATGGAGTGGGACCCAAAGTGACTTTGATACATTTGTGACCTTTGAATGTCAATGATCTCAATCTGAGATTTACCTCAACGATTGTGAGAGATCAGTTGCCATTCTTAGATATATTAATACAGAAGGGAACAGACGGCAGTTTACAGAGCACGATTTACCTGGAAACCTACCGCAACAAATTCTCTCTTGAGATGGGAGAGTTGTCACCCGACCCCATTGAAACGAGGTATACCAGTTTGTCAATACCTCAGACTAAGACGTAACTGCTCAGAGGACAGTGAATTCAAGAAACAGGCTAATATACTCAGAGCTAGGTTCCATGAATGGGGTTATCCCAATAAGACACTACGACAGGCCTATCATAGAGCAAAAAACTCCCCACGAATAACACTCCTCCATCCGACCAAAGACCAAGGACGGGTAGAAGAAAGAGTGACGCGTATCATTAGGACATATGATATAGCTGCAATGGAGGTTTGGGACGTCATTAATCGGCATTGGGACATCCTTTTGATGGATCCGGACTTCAGAGATACCCTAGGCCCTAAACCAGCCATCACCTTTCGTAGGGGTACCAACTTAAGGGATCATTTGGTGCATAGTCACTTTATCCCTCCCCCCTCGGTGAGGCCCAAGACCTGGTTGGACACTCCTGTGAAGGGTTGCCACAGGTGTGGGAGTTGCAGCTTCTGCAGGTATATATATCCCGGAAAGTCCTTTCGGGATGAGAGCACAGGCTATACCCACCACATACGAGATTTTATTAACTGCCGCACTACAGGCATTGTATATCTTTTGACCTGCAAATGCGGGATGCGGTATGTCGGGAAAACCCGCAGAGAATTCCGAAAACGTATGGGCGAACACTTTAACGATATAAGGAACAATAAGGATACCTCTGTTGCAAGACATGTTCAATCCCTCCATGAAGGTCGCACCTCGGCCATCAGGTTTAAGGGGATTGAGTATGTGGCTAGACCACTACGTGGGGGGGATTGGGACAGACTAATCTTTCAGAGAGAATGCTGGTGGATTTTCAAACTTGATACGACTAGTCCAAATGGACTTAATGAACAGTTACAATTTGGGTGCTTTCTGTAATCGTATTCCTTCCGTAGACCCACCGGGTATTCTATCTGAGAGACCATCCGGTGCGATCCATTGAATATTTGTATGTTTGGTCCCCCTCATTTGTGTTGTTAATGTGGTACTCATATATCACTCCACGCTTTTGTTCCGTGTCGTGATATATTCTTTATAGTTATCACTTTTTTGCTATGACTTTATGGTGCATTCCACCCCATGGTTGGGGAAACCTACCACAAATGTCCTTAAGCCCTGGTGGATTGGTCTGGGCTCTCTCCCCCTCCCTATCACCATTATTTTCTTGGAGATCAGGAGCGCTGTTTATATATATCAGTTTTCAATAAACAGCTCTCCTTTCCAGAATGGCTTGGTCTGGGTTGCCGTGGCGATCAAGTGTTTGGAGGGCTGGGCTTACTTGACCCACCCCCCCTATCGCCTAGCTACCGGCCGTCATAACTTCCTGAACGCTGCGTTCCACGGAATTGCGCACGCGCATGTTCACATACCCGGTGACATCATCACGTGATTTGACGTCACGCGGACAAGTGGCGGCGGACGCCGGGCCCCGTCATAAATGCACCTTCTCTCCGTGTGTCAGGTAAGACCTGCTACATGTGATGAAAGAGGGACACTGCTCCCCAGCAGGCTCTGCTGTACTTCATTGCCTGGCCATACGCCGGTTAGAATGAGACCAAGTAAGTAAAGGAGGGTACATAAAGCAATGTTCTTACTGTTTTCCAAGCTGATTGGTGGACATTGGGGGCATAGGTTTCCTGTAAGATATCTACTCAAGCTTTTTTAAAGTGATGGAGAATTTGGCTGTGTTTTACCACTAAGTTGAGGACTCTGGCATTGTATGATACCAATTTAATGGTGGTCATTGTAATACAGTGAAGTGGTTCATGCAGACATCCAGTTGGACGAGATAGGGTGAGATGTTCATAGGGTATGACGCCAGTGTGACCCTGTATGAGAGCTGAGGGGAAGGATAGCATATAGAACGGAAACATTAAGAGAAACAAAAGGCATTTTCAAATAAAAGAAAAATAAACATCTAAGCTTCAATAGGCCTGCATTGATGCAAATTTTTATTTTAGTATGCTAATCCACGTCTGTCGACCACTGCTATGAAGGCGAGCCTGGGGCATTGCCCGGACAGCCCCCCTCAAGTAAGGGGGAGTCACAAAATGGCAACCCAGCCCCTTGTGGGGAGGTGTAGCCAAATAGGCAGCCGTCTCACTATCGGGTGCTGGACCAGCCAATCAAAAGCCAACAAATATTACTATATTGCTAGACATTACAAGATAAACAGGTTCTAAAAATGACTCCCATCAAGATGGGTGAAAGCACTTATCCTGTTGTCTGCATGGTGGATCAGTTGGGATCAACGTTAATCCTTCTAGGGGTCAGCTTTCCTTGTCTCTTCTGCGTCTTGTTGCATTTTTATGTGCACTCCCAGGGAGTTGGGGGTGGGGCGGTGGGCAGAGCTGTTAGATATTATATTGGAAACCATTCCAGTATATCCAAATCTGTGATCTTCAGGAGTTGCAAAATCTCAGGTAATTCCGAGTGGCTTCTCAAGATGAATTTTTTCCCATCCACCATAAAGGAGAATCCAAAGGGGAAGAGCCATCTATAGGGAATGTCCCGGTGTCTTAGCACCTATTTCAGTGGCTTTAGGATACTCCTTTTAGAAAGTGTGACTCTAGCCAGGTCCTGATAGATTGTAATTGTTGATCCCTCCACAGGGGTGGGGGGATTGCTTCTGGCCAAGTACAAGATGTCGTCTGTGAGGTTAGAGTAGAATAGATGGCAGATTACGTCCCTGGGGAAGTCTGTGGGTGCAGGATTTGCTATCAGAGATCTGTGCGCCCTTTCAATAGCAATCTTGAGTGGGTAGGAGTTCCCCAGGATCGATATGAAGATCTGTTTCACAGTGTCCAATAAAGTTTTAGCTTCGATTGATTAAGGGACCTCCTTTAGTCGTAGGCCATTATGGCGTGTTCTATTTTCTTGGCCCTCTAGCCAGTTCACCATTTTGTTCATATGTGCCTGGCATAAGCTGAAAGTCGAGTATAAGAGATCAACTGTGATTGGTAAGACTCCAAGTGCTCAACTCTGCCTCCAATACTTTTCATATCATGTTTAATATCTTGCAGTTTTTTCATGACGGGTTCCAGGGCTTTGGAGAGTGCTTTAACAAGAAAGGATCTAGAAATAGGGAGACTCCTATCATCTTGCGCGTTGTCTCCATCACTATCCATTTCTTGCAGGCTGCGTGAGAGTTCTCTCTATATATTTCTGCTAGGGAAAGCTTTGTGTGGCTGAGAAGGCTTAACCAAAGCAGTCGGCTAACCATTTTGTACAAAGAAGTCCAAGGAACCTTATAGGTGTGAGGTGGTCGTGATTCTGGACTTATGAGAACCAATTTTCACCATTACTATTAAAGTATGTTTGATTCTTGATGGATAATCAGCTGTCAGTGGTTGTAAGGATGTTCAATCTCCTCAATCCAGCGGCCCCAGTTTTCTGGGTAGTAGAGGCTTATTGCAGCATTTTATTGGCACAGGTCAGAGCAAGTGAGAGAGGTATTCTTGCGTACTGTCTGATCAACTGTGAAAAAATTGGGTCAATGACCCTTTAAATATCACAATGAGGGAGAAATGGACCCCAACAACTGGGAGGGAACCAGAAAAATTAAGGCTATGCCTTTGAGTAATTGATGCTCTATTGGTGTGAGAGGAAGGAGTTGGAGGGGGGGGGGGAGAGGATTGTGGTCGGTGGATAGAGTATCGGTCACCTGATACTGTGTTACAGTGGACGTTCAGATAGAAATGTCCTGAGGCAGCAGTCTATTTGTTGAGCTACTTTAGTTTCTGTACCCCAAGGATCCCCTGGGTGGTGCGGGTCTGAATGTAAGGAGGCTGTGAGGTGCCTTTGAAGATGGCAACCTGACTTTAGGGAGTGTGCTGCCTGTCCAAACTGGGGTTCTTATGTGGTGATTAGCTTAAGTTTGCTTTGCGGGATAGGGAAGATGACACGGGATACAGTCTAGCTGAAGGGAGCTACTACAGAGTAAGCCATCCACACCGCTACGCTGCTGGCCTCATATTGAGGCATATCATATCGGCAGGCGTTTAGACTAAGCAATGCACATCTGCCTGGGGCTTCTGAGCAGAGTATAAATGTAGCTAGTTCCTATACCGCCCTGAATAGGCTTAAGTAAGTCCAAGAGAGGCAGTTCTGTTAGTGTTTGGCACCCATCTGCTGAAGCCACCTTGACGCCTGGTAGATGGGCTCGACACATGTTTGATCAAAAATGCGTGCAAAGAGCTTCTAATTTTTCTATTTATAGTAGGCATCATACCACTTTAATTTAGAATGATCCCAACTTCTTAATTCTATTGTTTGCATGTAATATGTTGTGCAGCCATGTTTTAATTATCTGTATGCTTGCTTTATGGATATGCACTTGTGACCATGTTTGTGCTAGTCTAAAATTTCTTGTAGTATATATTGAGGGTAGTGCTTCGTTTAGACTAAGCAATGCCCATCTGCCTGGGGCTTTTGAGCAGAGTATAAATGTAGCTGGTTCCTACACCGCTCTGAATATTGTAGACTTAGGTAAGTCCAAGAGAGACAGTTCTGTTAGTGTTAGGTACCCATCTGCGGAAGCCACCTTGACGCCTGGTTAATGAGCCCGACAGATGTTTGATCAAAAATGTGTGCAAAGAGCTTCTAATTTTTCCATTTAGAGTAGGTATAATACCACTTTAATTTAGAATGATCCTCATTTCTTAGTTCTATTGTTTGCATGTGAAATGTTGTGCAGCCATGTTTTTATTATCTGTATTCTTGCTTTATGGATATGCACTTGTAACCATGTCTGTGTTAGTCTAAAATTTATTCAAAACTGATTTTACAAACATTGTTAACCCTTTAGGTGTTCCACATAAATGAAAGAAATATGGAGGTGAAATTTCAAAATTTCACTTTTTTTTGCAGATTTTCCATTTTAATCTATTTTTCCCTGTAACACAGCAAGGTTTAACGGCCAAAGAAAACTCAATATTTATTACCCTGATTCTGCAGTTTACAGAAACACCCCACATATGGTGGTAGACTGTTGTATGGGCACATGGCAGGGCACAGAGGGAAAGGAGCGCCATATGGATTTTGGAGGGCAGATTTCACTGGAATAATTTTAAGTTGCCATGTCACATTTGAAGACCCCCTGATGCATCCCTAGTGTAGAAACTCCCAAAAAGTGACCCCATTTTGCAAACTAACAGATGAGCTGACAGTTTTATTGGTAGTATTTTGGGGTACATATGATTTTTGATTGCTCAATATTACGCTTTTTGTGAGGCAAGGTAACAATAAAATGGCTGTTGTGGCACAGTTTTTATTTTTTTAACAGAGTTCTCTTGGAAGGATAGATCATGTGTTGCTTTTATAGAGCAGGTTGATACTGATGCGACAATACCAAATATGTGTATTTTTTTGTTGTTTCAGTTTTATATAAAGCATTTTTTAAAACAAAATAAATGTTTTTGTATCTTCATTTTCTGAAAACTACATTTCTTTTATTTTTCGGCTGATTTTTCGTCTTGTGCAGGGGCTCTTTTTTTGCAGAAACAGCTGACAATTTTAATGATATCATTTTTGGGTACATACCGTATGATGTTTTGATAATTCAATATGACACTTTTTTGGGGCAATGTGACCAAAAAATTGCTATTTTGGCACAGATTTTTTTATTATTTTTTAACAGTGTTCAACTGTGCGAAAATAGCCATTCTTTGGTCACATTGCCCCCAAAAAGTGTCATATTGAATTATCAAAACATCATACGGTATGCACCCAAAAATGATATCCATAAAAATTTCAGCTCTTGTGATATTTTTATAGAGCAGGTTTTTATGGACGCACCTAATATGAGTACTTTTTTATGTATTTTAGTTTTACACAATAAAAGCATTTTTTTTTAAATCATGTTTTAGCATCTCCATTTTCTGAAAGCCATATTTTTTAAATTTTTTGCACGATTTTCTTATGTAGGGGCTCATCATTTGCAGGAAGAGATGACGGTTTGATTGGTACTATTTTGGGTTGTATATGACTTTTTGATCGCTTGGTATTACACTTTTTATGATGAAAAAGTGTCCAAAAATTGAATTTTTTCACATACACGTATTCCCTCACATACATGTGCGTGAAAATGTGTGAAGGGGGTTAAACAGAGAGTAAAAATAACATATACATGCAGCTTCAATGGACACAGCATAGTAAAAGACACTGCTCTCCTGGTCCATGATATTAAGATAATTCTATAAACCAATATAAATTTGAATAACATCAAGGTAATTTTGTGCTGCTCAACCCGAAATAATATATACATGGAACCCCCCCCCCCCCCTCCGCTGTGTCACTACTCCCACTGCTTCCTCCTTAGTTATGGCAATTGGGTTTATGTGATACAGTTGTGACATAAACTTTTTGGGAGGGTGATAGTAATGGGATTGTTTATGGTGCATGATTTGATATGATTAACCCCTTAACAACATCTACCATACATGTACGGTGTGCTGATTGGGCAGGTGCAAGATCTGCACCTGCTCGATCAGGGGCAGGTGTCCAGCTGTTCCTGACAGCCGAGCCCCTGCTGTACACGCTGGCATCAGTGAATACACTGATGCTGTCACTTTAACCCTCTGTATGCCATGGTCAGGGCTGACCGCAGCATTTAAGGGGTTTGTGGAGGGAGGGGCTTCCTCCCCATCGGGTTTCTGCACTGTGGTGATGGGGACCCGATGGCTGGCAAGGCCTTCTGCGGAAGCCTGTGAGACTTAACCTGTTGGGTCTCATTGGAAATCTGGCTGTCCGTGTATTACACTGTATTGTAATGCATTGTAGAGGGGATCCGACCCCAAAAAGTGGAAGTTCCACAGTGGGACAAAAAGAAAAAGAAAAAAAAAAGTTAAAAAAGCAGTTTTCATAATAAAAAAATAACAGTCTAAACTCTAAAAAAAAACACCCATTTCCTATAATAAACACATAAAAATTGTAAAAAATTGAAAAAAAGAAAACAGACATATTCATGGCACAACCTCTTTAATATAAAAGACCAGGATTTGGGATAGTACTGTCTTTTGACATGCCATGTCCATTGACGTTGCATGTATATGTTTGTTTGTTTTTTATCTCCGTTCAATCATGTTACAATAAAGATTAAAACTAAAATTATGATGGGAATAGGAGAATACCAACAGTGAATAAATGCCTAATATATATTTTTGGTGCATGCTTCAAAAAGACCTGATCCACTATTATAGATATAAAAGAATAAAGTGTTGTTCTCAACATGAGCTATATTTACTCCATCTTGTAAATTGAAAAGGACATAGCAACATCCAGAAGAAGAATGGCGCAATGCTGTTCTCAAAGAAAGGGTACTTTAACATAGTTACTTCAGAGTGAATACAATACAGGAATGTAAAAACATAGAGAGATACCTAGAGAGCTCATGTCATCTGATTGGTTAGACACTGTAGGAACATGTACCACTTCAACTTGCTTTTTTGGGAACCAATCACCAGGCTCCTGACAGGTTCCATTGTGAAAGAGAGCTATATTTTACTTTGAAAATCTGTGTTGCTTCATGGAAAACATACTGTAGTTTTAAAAATATGTCAGACATGGTGGGAAGCCCATGCATGGGAAGAAGAATCCACTGTGTGATTTTGCCTCGTCTGGCTCAGTTTGACAAGTCTATACCTATTTGCACAACAGCAGTGTAGCGAGAATCTTCAATGCCGGACTCTTTTTCCAGTTACCAACTTGTTTTTAACCATTTGCCTGCTGTTATAGATTTAGGCTGTTAACTGTAACTGAATATATGAAAGTGCAGGGTTACGTTACGATGCGTCAGTGCACTGTCTCACTTTGGATCGCAGTGATCACTGTTATTATACAGCTGAGATCACAGTGAAGATCTCAGAGAGCAGCAGAAGCCTTCTCCAGGCATTTGATTGTAGTTACATGCTGTTATAGTGATCCTCTGTAAAGAAAAAAATATAAACTCAGGAGGGACACTTTCAGGTATCTGAGAGTGATCCCTAATGGCTTTAAAGTGAACTGTGATCCTGATGTTGGAGAATTAACCTCTTTCTGCCCTTACTGTGGCCAGAAGGGGTTAAATCCCTTTTTTTTTAAAAAAAAATGAATAAAAAGTAAAAAAGTAAAAAGGCTTAAAAAGTATGTTGATTTAATATATTATTTTTAATAAAGTTTTAGTAATAGTATAGCAGATTATAGCTATTAGTGTTAGCAATAGTATATATAGCAGACTTTATTTGTTTAAAATGTACAAAAGTGCACAGATTTTTAAAATCTTTTTCTTTCATTTTTTTTTTTAAATATAGGTATTTGTATTAGCTATATTTGTATAAGTTTTTTTATGAGGCGTAAAATATAGTTACATGCATGTTTTTTTTTAATTATACAAAAAAGACAAATGCTTATATTGTTCAAAATTGTCCAAATTTTCCTAAGATAAATAGATGATGACCGAAGTTATGAAAAACTTGATTCAGGCGCTATGTCGAATTTCAGAAAGAAATTTGATTTGTGATGAATTACTTCATTAAGTGCATTCCTTCATATGTAGTGGGTGCAATGATGGTAGACAGCAATAGCACCGCACCTCGTTGAACCCTTCAGATGCTGCATTCAGTGCTCACCTTATCCATTTGCTCACAGAGGGACCGTATCGGCCCTCTTGATTGAAGATGCCACGCAAAATCACTGATGACATCACCACGCCCAGGCAGTGTGCCAGCGTGGTCACGTTATACGTCATCCTGCCCGAGATGTTATGCTCTTTCTGAAATCAAGATTCCCGCAAAGGCCTCCTTCACCTTTTAAATGGATGATGGGTGTATTTTTTTTTTACTGACACTTCAGGAATCATAATTTTTCCTGAGATTCGGATCAAAGTCAATTTGTTTGGCTGGGATTCGCTCAACACTAATAAATACCTTAGGTAGAGGTTCAATGGTAAAACAAAAATCACTTTGAAGGAGTTTCCAACTTTCTGGTAGTGCTGTCTTGAAATGTTTTGTAACAAGAAAAAAAATTGATAAGAAAGGAAAAATATTTTTTTCACAAATTTCTAATTTGTTTTCTTTAATTTTGTTTTTTAATATTATATGTTGTCTTATGTCATAAAAGAAAGGTCTAATGTGTCCTGTCTTATAATAAATACATGTAGGTTGGCTCAGAAATTAAATTTACAACGGTAGAATAAATAAATGGGGGCGGAACTGTTAAATGTCTCTCTTACAGGTAATGGTTTCCTTCTTACCTTGTCATATACACAGTGTGCGTGGTGATTAGCCCAATGTATATAGATGCATCAAATCACTTGATAGTAGATAAAGGAAAGAAGATCAGTGGCCCGAGGAAGCGCGGCAGCGCAAAACGACCATCACCAGTCAGCATTCTGTGTGATATTAGGTCCGCCCCAGCCTTACTTTTTATACTTACATCCATATGGGAGAATAGATTTTTTTTACTGGAATAGTGGTGAGTGTTGCCTTCTTTCCTTTATCTACTATCAAGTGATCAGAAATTAAATAGTTATTTGCAGTAAAGCCCATGGCTAACAATGAAAAATTGGCCTGGTAAGGATCTGAAGCACCACATCAAGAGCATGAACATAGGCAGCATTAGACTGACGACAGATTTACTTTAAATCTCCTTTTACTTCTTATATAGCATTTTATTTATAGACAAGTGGGACAAAGAAAATAAATTAATCCTTTACATTCAGCAAATTTGCAGGGAAATGCCTAACCAACTGTTTACATAATGGTAAAGAAGTAAACATGGCCTGCTAATCAAATCTAATAAGTTATATTCTATATAATAATCAAACACATTTATGAACATTTCACAATTAATTATAAATGGCACTGGAAACCTTTTATTCTATGAAAGTTTACAGGATATGACTAAGGAGACAAATGAATTTTAAATGAAAAGACGAAACGCTGTTTAGAAATGATTTTCATAGTATCTGTAGAAAGACAGATATCTGAAAGAAGCTTTAAGTAGCTTCTTGGAAAGGTCAAGCAGCAATTGGACCATTATTTCCAACTATTTAAACCTTATTTGCATTTGTAAAGAGAAACTCACTAATGATCTTGCTGATAGAAATACATTAGGTATAGAATGAATTGAACAGCTTGAGCAAAGTCATATATTTACACATTTCTTTACCTTTGAAAATCCATTGAAGTTTATTTGTCTTTATGGATTTGATATATCACAGTTTACTATAATTCACTATAATTCTAATTAGTGTTGAGTGAATGAAAGCTCACGAAGTTGACTTCGATCCGAATTTCAGGGAAAATTCTATCTGTTGTAAAGCCAAATTTCCTTGTGCTTCTTGGTAATGAATCTATTTTCCCTGAAATGACAGTTAAAATACAAAAAAATCATACTTACCTCATCCATTTGAGCGTTTAGAGCTCGCCACCACCATCTTGAATGAGGGTCTCATGCGAAATTCTGTGCATGGTGATGTATGACTCACCTTGCAGGCCAAAGTGATGATGTCATCAAGAAAATTTCACGGTGGATCTTCAATCAAGATGGCGTCAGCAGGCTCTTCACAATCAAATGGATGAGATAAGTATGATATATATATATTTTTTATACAGACTTAAATATTAATAATTTGACAAAGGCTCATTTAGAGCCGAAGTTCGTCACCTGTATCTTTTCCTCCATGAGGAATAAATAAAAGAACAATCTTTGCCATATTAGTGAGTGCCGGTCCTCTTTGCATCAATACGTGTGGGACGCCGACCCTCACACGCTCCTCGTGTTTAAATAGAGTGCCGACTGTTTTCTCTTCTAATTAAATATTAAAGTCAGATACCATGTTCAGCGATGAATGTGGCATCAGAGGAGTACAATGACTGGTGTGGCAATCTCCGTTCCTTTTTATTGCACCTACTATTTATAAAGAAATGCGCTTTATGATAAAGTAATTCGTCACAAAGGGAATTTTTTTGTTAAATTTGGCAAAGCAGCCAAATCAAATTTTCCATAACTTTGTTTAACATTAATTCTAATACTTAAGATGAAACATACACCATAGTTCTGAGAGCTACTTTTAGATTCTGTTCACACTAGCATCATAGTTTCTGTGTACACAGAACCATGACAGCTACAATATGCCAGATCTGATAACAAATGGATGCTAGTGAATCCTAATGGACCCTATTGGGATCTGTCAGTGTTTTTTGTCATGGTTTCATTCTTTTTGACTTCCAAAATAGTAGTTCATACTACACATTTTATATCTAAAATATTTGAAAAGACGAACAGTAATCCTGAGGGAAATTGTGAATAGTGTATTTATATGCAGATGTGTAGATGTATTTATTATCCAAAACTAGGATTATCTGTACTTTACACAAAATAATAAACTCATTCCTTATTAAAAATGCCCTAATTGCCTTGAAAACACATGTATGGCACTCTTACGTAAGTGGACCTCACCTTGCTGCTGGTGACCCATCTTGCCACTGTTATAGGTCTTCTAGGACTGTATCACACCCCTTTAAAGCTCTTTAACTACGCCAGGACCGCACGGATGCGTTTGGCGGGCAGGTTATTCTGGGTGGACGCATCGGCGCGTCATCTCACGAGAGGTGAGATTTCCTGTGAACGCACGTGCGCGAGCTCACAGGATAGCGTCGGGAGGAAGTTAAACTACAGACTGCCAGCGCTGATCATGCGCTGGCAGGCTGTAGTAGTTAAAAAAAATCGCATAACAGATGCTGTTTTGTTAACAGCATCTGATATGCCTGCTGCCTGCTCCTCTGGTGGTCCCATTTGCTTGGGACCACCAGAGGAAACATATGTAAGTGCACCAATCACCACACAGACCCCCCATCCACCCCCCCGTCACTGATTAACCCCTGATTAACCCCCGATTAACCCCTGATCACCCCATGTCACCCCCCTGATCACCCCCTGTCACTAATCACCCCCCTGTAAGGCTCATTCAGATGTCCGTATGTGTTTTGCGGATCCACAAATCTGCGGATCCGCAAAACACAGACACCGGCAATGTGCTTTCTGCATTTTGCGGATCCGCACATTGCCAGAACTATATAGAAAATGCCTTTTCTTGTCCGCAATTGCGTTCAGAGGCTGAACGGAAAAAAAAAAAATCTCATTACCTGTATGCTCAATATAAGGACAATGGCAGAAACTCCTCCTGCTGGCCATACATGTAATGATTGCGGAGACATTCAAATGCCAGGGCAGTATAAATACCTTACATGTGCCCCCATTTTAGAAAGTAGACACTCAAGGTATTCCGTGAGGGGTATGGTGAGTTCATGTAAAATTTTATTTTTTGTCACAAGTGGAATATGAGACTTTGTAAGACCAAAAAAAAAGTCAATTTCTGCTAACTTGTGCCAACAAAAAAAATCTTCTATGAACTAGCCATGCCCCTCACAAAATACCTTGGGGTGTCGTCTTTCCAAAATGGGGTCACATGTGGGGTATTTATACTGCCCTGGCATTTTAGTGGCCCTGAAATGTGAGAAGAAGTCTGGAATCCAAATGCGTAAAAATGACCTCCTAAAAGGTACTCATTGGAATTTGGGCCCCTTTGCGCACCTAGGCTGCAAAAAAGTGTCACACATGTGGTATCGCAGTACTCAGAAGAAGTAGGGCAATGTGTTGTGGGGTGTATTTTTACATATACCCATGCTGGGTGAGAGAAATATCTCTGTAAATTGAGAACTTTGTATATATTTTTTAAAAAAGTTGTCATTTACAGAGATATATCTCACACATCGCAGGGGTATATGTAAAAATACACCTCAAAACACATTTCCCTACTTCTCCTAAGTACGGCGATACCACATGTGTGACACTTTTTTGCAGTCTAGGTGCGCAAAGGGGCCCAAATTCCAATGAGTACCTTTTAGGAGGGCATTTTTACGCATTTGGATTCCAGACTTCTTCTCACGCTTTAGGGCCCCTAAAATGCCAGGGCAGTATTAATACAAGTGACCCCATTTTGGAAAGAAGACACCCCAAGGTATTCCGTGAGGGGCATGGCGAGTTCATAGAAGATTTTTTTTTTTGGAACAATTTAGCGGAAATTGACTTTTTTTTTTTCTTACAAAGTCTCATATTCCACTAACTTGTGACAAAAAATAAAATTTTACATGAACTCACCGTACCCCTCACGGAGTACATTGCGGTGTCTTCTTTCTAAAATGGGGTCACATGTGGGGTATTTATACTGCCCTGGCATTTTAGGGGCCCCTAATGCGTGAGAACAAGTCTGGAATCCAAATGCGTAAAAATGCCCTGTGAAATCCTAAAAGTACTAATTGGAATTTGGACCCCTTTGCGCACCCAGACTGCAAAAAAGTGTCACTCATGTGGTATCGCCGTACTCAGGAGAAGTAGGGCAAAGTGTTTTGGGGTGTATATTTACATATACCCATGCTATGTGTGAGATATATCTCTGTAAATGACAACTTTTTAAAAAAATTTATACAAAATTGTCAATTTACAGAGATATTTCTCTTACCCAGCATGGGTATATGTAAAAATACACCCCAAAACACATTGCCCTACTTCTTATGAGTACAGTGATACCACATGTGTGCCACTTTTTTGTAGCCTAGGTGCATAAAGGGGAGTAAAGTCCAACGAGTACCTTTAGGTTTTTCAGGGCTGCTCACAATTTAACCCCATACAAAATGCCAGAACAGTAATCATACCCCACAAATGACCCCATTTTGGAAAGTAGACACCCCAAGGTATTTACTGAGGGGCATAGGGAGTCTGTGGGAGATATTTTTTTTTTTGCCAGAAGTTCGCACAAATGGAAACTTTATTATTTTTATTTTCCTCAGAAAGTGTCATATTCCGCTAACTTGTGAAAAAAAACATGAAATCATACATGAACTCACCATGCCCCTCCGCGAATACTTTGGGGTGTCTTCTTTCTAAAATGGTGTCATTTGAGGGGTATTTATACTATCCTGGCATTCTAGCACCTGAAGAAACATGACAGGTGCTCAGAAAGTCAGAGCTGCTTCAAAATGCAGAAATTAACTTTTTTTGCATCATAGTTTGTAAACGCTATAACTTTTACCCAAACCAATAAATATACACTTATTGGATTTTTTTTTTATCAAAGACATGTAGAACAATAAAGTTAGAGAAAAATTTATATAGAAATGTCGTTTTTAAAAAAAAAATTACAACAGAAATTGAAAAATGTAATTTTTTTGCAAAAATTTCAGTCATTTTTGATTAATATAAAAAAGTAAAAATCTCAGCAGCAATTAAATACCACCAAATGAAAGCTCTATTAGTGAGAAGAAAAGGAGGTAAAATTCATTTGGGTGGTAAGTTGTATGACCTAGCAATAAACTGTGAAAATAGTGAAGTGCAGAATTGTAAAAAGTGGAATGGTCATTAAGGGTGTTTAAGCTAGGGGGGCTGAAGTGGTTAAGAGAGCAATAATCATGTAAATGTGACAGCAACATAAAGTATACTGTATGGCTATCTGAAAATAGCCTGTATAGAAACAAAATGCCCTAGATTTTTTTTTATTAAAAAAGGATGAACAACTAGCCTTTTCTGGTGGCAGATACCTTCTTCTCTATCTTATGATCTGTAAAATGGTGGTTGCCATTTTAAGTAACTAGTATGTGGTGAATCACACACGTTTTGGGATCAACAAGCTATGCCATGACCATGGAATTGTCCCTTCTAGACATAGCCCGTACTATCCGCCGGCGAACAGTTCCCGGCGAACATAGCTTGTTCGTGTTCGCCGCAGCGAGCGAACACATGCGATGTTCGGTTCCTCCCTCTATACATCATCATTGAGCAAACTTTGACCCTGTACCTCACAGTCAGCAGACACATTCCAGCTAATCAGCAGCATACCCTCCCTCCCAGACCCTCCCATCTCATGAACAGCATCCATTTTAGATTCATTCGGAATTTGCAGTCTTAGTGAGAGGAGGGAGAGTGTAGTTGCTGCTGATTTAATAGGGAAATCGATAGCTAGGCTAGTGAATTCAATGTCCACTCCAGTCCTGAAAGACTCATCTGATCTCTGCTGTAAGGACAGCGTCCTGACAGCACCCCAAAAAGCCCTTTTTAGGGCTGCAACATTAGTCTGCTTTTTTTTTTCTCCATATACATATTGCAGTTGCCTGGCCTGCCTGTGTGTGAGGACCTGCAGGCCCACAGACTGTAGTGTGCCCACTGCCAGTGCCCACCTCTGTCATCCCGTGTGGCACAGGACTTTGCATCAAAAAAAGGCATTTCATTTTTACACTTTAGTGCAATTTCAGTTGCTTGCGTGCTGCTAGTGTGTGTCAGGCCGACTTCCACTGACCGTAGTGTGCCCACTGCCAGTGCCAACCACTGATACCGGGTGGCACAGTAGCTTGCCGATAAATAAGGCATTTAATTTTTAGACAGTAGTCTAAATTCAGTTGCTTACCTACTGCCAGTGTGTGTCAGGCCACTTCCACTGACTGTAGTGTGCCCACTGCCAGTGCCCACCACTGATACCGGGTAGCACAGTAGCTTGCCGATAAATAAGGCATTTAATTTTTACACATTAGTCTAATTTCAGTTGCTTGCCTGCTGCCAGTGTGTGTCAGGCCCACTTTCACAGACTGTAGTGTGCCCACTGCCAGTGCCCACCACTGATACCGGGTGGCACAGTAGCTTGCCGATAAATAAGGCATTTAATTTTTACACATTAGTCTAATTTCAGTTGCTTGCCTGCTGCCAGTGTGTGTCAGGCCCACTTTCACAGACTGTAGTGTGCCCACTGCCAGTGCCAACCACTGATACCGGGTGGCACAGTAGCTTGCCGATAAATAAGGCATTTAATTTTTACACATTAGTCTAATTTCAGTTGCTTGCCTGCTGCCAGTGTATGTCAGGCCCACTTCCACTGACTGTAGTGTGCCTACTGCCAGTGCCAACCACTGATACCGGGGGGCACAGTAGCTTGCCAATAAATAAGGCATTTAATTTTTACACATTAGTCTAATTTCAGTTGTTTGCCTGCTGCCAGTGTGTGTCAGGCCCACTTTCACAGACTGTAGTGTGCCCACTGCCAGTGCCCACCACTGATACCGGGTGGCACAGTAGCTTGCCGATAAATAAGGCATTTAATATTTACACATTAGTCTAATTTCAGTTGCTTGCCTGCTGCCAGTGTGTGTCAGGCCCACTTTCACAGACTGTAGTGTGCCTACTGCCATTGCCCACCACTGATACCGGGTGGCACAGTAGCTTGCCGATAAATAAGGCATTTCATTTTTACACATTAGTCTAATTTCAGTTGCTTGCCTGCTGCCAGTGTGTGTCAGGCCGACTTCCACTGACTGTAGTGTGCCCACTGCCAGTGCCAACCACTGATACCGGGTGGCACAGTAGCTTGCCGATAAATAAGGCATTTAATTTTTAGCCAGTAGTCTAAATTCAGTTGCTTGCCTGCTGCCAGTGTGTGTCAGGCACACTTCCACTGACTGTAGTGTGCCCACTGCCAGTGCCAACCACTGATACCGGGTGGTACAGTAGCTTGCCGATAAATAAGGCATTTAATTTTTAGACAGTTGTCTAAATTCAGTTGCTTGCCTGCTGCCAGTGTGTGTCAGGCCCACTTCCACTTACTGTAGTGTGCCCACTGCCAGTTCCCACTTCTGTCATCCCGTGTGGCACAGGACTTTGCATCAAAAAAGCATTTAATTTTTACACTTTAGTGTAATTTCAGTTGCTTGCCTGCTGCCAGTGTGTGTCAGGTCCACTTCCACTGACTGTAGTGTGCCCACTGCCAGTGCCCACCGCTGTCATCACGTGTGGCACAGGACTTTGCATCAAAAAAAGGCATTTAATTTTTACACCATTAGTCTAATTTCAGTTGCTTGCCTGCTGCCAGTGTGTGTCAGGCCGACTTCCACTGACTGTAGTGTGCCCACTGCCAGTGCAAACCACTGATACCGGGTGGCACAGTAGCTTGCCGATAAATAAGGCATTTCATTTTTAGACAGTAGTCTAAATTCAGTTGCTTGCCTGCTGCCAGTGTGTGTCAGGCCCACTTCCACTGACTGTAGTGTGCCCACTGCCTGTGCCCACAACTGATACCGGGTGGCACAGTAGCTTGCCGATAAATGAGGCATTTAATTTTTACACATTAGTCTAATTTCAGTTGCTTGCCTGCTGCCAGTGTGTGTCAGGCCCACTTTCACAGACTGTAGTGTGCCCACTGCCAGTGCCCACCACTGATACCGGGTGGCACAGTAGCTTGCCGATAAATAAGGCATTTAATTTTTACACATTAGTCTAATTTCAGTTGCTTGCCTGCTGCCAGTGTGTGTCAGGCCCACTTTCACAGACTGTAGTGTGCACACTGCCAGTGCCCACCACTGATACCGGGTGGCACAGTAGCTTGCCGATAAATAAGGCATTTAATTTTTACACATTAGTCTAATTTCAGTTGCTTGCCTGCTGCCAGTGTGTGTCAGGCCCACTTTCACAGACTGTAGTGTGCCCACTGCCAGTGCCCACCACTGATACCGGGTGGCACAGTAGCTTGCCGATAAATAAGGCATTTAATTTTTAGACAGTAGTCTAAATTCAGTTGCTTGCTTGCTGCCAGTGTGTGTCAGGCCCACTTCCACTTACTGTAGTGTGCCCACTGCCAGTTCCCACTTCTGTCATCCCGTGTGGCACAGGACTTTGCATCAAAAAAGGCATCTAATTTTTACACTTTAGTGTAATTTCAGTTGCTTGCCTGCTGCCAGTGTGTGTCAGGCCCACTTCCACTGACTGTAGTTTGCCCATTGCCAGTGCCCACCGCTGTCATCCCGTGTGGCACAGGACTTTGCATCAAAAAAAGGCATTTAATTTTTACACCATTAGTCTAATTTCAGTTGCTTGCCTGCTGCCAGTTTGTGTCAGGCCGACTTCCACTGACTGTAGTGTGCCCACTGCCAGTGCAAACCACTGATACCGGGTGGCACAGTAGCTTCCGATAAATAAGGCATTTCATTTTTAGACAGTAGTCTAAATTCAGTTGCTTGCCTGCTGCCAGTGTGTGTCAGGCCCACTTCCACTGACTGATGTGTGCCCACTGCCAGTGCAAACCACTGATACCGGGTGGCACAGTAGCTTGCCGATAAATAAGGCATTTCATTTTTAGACAGTAGTCTAAATTCAGTTGCTTGCCTGCTGCCAGTGTGTGTCAGGCCCACTTCCACTGACTGTAGTGTGCCCACTGCCAGTGCCCACTTCTGTCATCCCGTGTGGCACAGGACTTTGCATCAAAAAAAGGCATTTAATTTTTACACTTTAGTGTAATTTCAGTTGCTTGCCTGCTGCCAGTGTGTGTCAGGCCGACTTCCACTGACTGTAGTGTGCCCACTGCCAATGCCCACCACTGTCATCCCGTGTGGCACAGGACTTTGCATCAAAAAAAGGCATTTCATTTTTACACTTTAGTGTAATTTCAGTTGCTTGCCTGCTGCCAGTGTGTGTCAGGCCCACTTCCACTGACTGTAGTGTGCCCACTGCCAGTGCCAACCACTGATACCGGGTGGCACAGTAGCTTGCCGATAAATATGGGATTTAATTTTTACACATTAGTCTAATTTCAGTTGCTTGCCTGCTGCCAGTGTGTGTCAGGCCCACTTTCACAGACTGTAGTGTGCCCACTGCCAGTGCCCACCACTGATACCGGGTGGCACAGTAGCTTGCCGATAAATAAGGCATTTAATTTTTACACTTTAGTGTAATTTCAGTTGCTTGCCTGCTGCCAGTGTGTGTCAGGCCCACTTCCACTGACTGTAGTGTGCCCACTGCCAGTGCCAACCACTGATACCGGGTGGCACAGTAGCTTGCCGATAAATAAGGCATTAAATTTTTAGACAGTAGTCTAAATTCAGTTGTTTGCCTGCTGCCAGTATGTGTCAGGCCCACTTCCACTCACTGTAGTGTGCCCACTGCCAGTGCCAACCACTGATACCGGGTGGCACAGTAGCTTGCCGATAAATAAGGGATTTAATTTTTACACATTAGTCTAATTTCAGTTGCTTGCCTGCTGCCAGTGTGTGTCAGGCCCACTTTCACAGACTGTAGTGTGCCCACTGCCAGTGCCCACCACTGATTCCGGGTGGCACAGTAGCTTGCCGATAAATAAGGCATTTCATTTTTACACATTAGTCTGATTTCAGTTGCTTGCCTGCTGCCAGTGTGTGTCAGGCCCACTTCCACAGACTGTAGTGTGCCCACTGCCAGTGCCCACCACTGATTCCGGGTGGCACAGTACCTAGCACGTGTAGTACCACTTATCTAAAAAAAAAATAACAGGCAGAGGCAGGCCACCCCGCAGGGGCCGTCGTGGTCGTGGTGCTGTGATTTCCACTGTCCCTGGAATAATGCCTAGTGTTCAGAGGCCACGTACCCGGAACCCGAAAAATTCTGAGGACATAGTTAACTGGCTTAGATAGAACACCCAATCTTCAACAGCTTCCGCTAAGAACCTTGACGCACCATCCTCCTCCAGCTCAGCTTCGGTCACCTGCTCTCAAGTTACCATGCACCCGCCCACCGCCACCACCACCACTACCACCACAGCCACCACAGCCGATTCACTTGATCCGTCAGAGGAGTTATTTACACATCAGTTGGATGCAATTAGTGATGCGCAACCATTATTGCCAGATGATGTAGATTACAGGAATATGTCTCAGTCAGGCAGGATTACACACATTGACGTACAGTGTGATGATGATGATGTTGTACCCGCTGCTGCTTCCTTTGCTGAGGTGTCAGATACAAGTGAAGCGGTTGATGATGACGATGTGTCCACGGATGCCACGTGGGTGCCTGCTCGAAGAGAAGAAGAGGGGGAAAGTTCAGAAGGGGAGACAGAGAAAATGAGAAGACGAGTTGGAAGCAGGGGGAAGTCGTCGCAATGAGTTAGTGGCACAGTCAGACAGCATGTATCGGCACCCGGGGTCAGCCAGACAGCACGCCAGTCAACGCATGCTGTTGCCACCACCAGTATGCCGTCATTGCAAAGCTCAGCAGTGTGGCATTTCTTTTGGTGTGTCTGCCTCTGATAACAGCAATGCCATTTGCAACCTGTGCCAAAAGAAACTGAGTCGTGGGAAGTCCAACACCCACCTTGGTACAACTGCTTTGCGAAGGCACATGATCTCACATCACAAACGCCTATGGGATCAACACATGAGTACAAGCAGCACACAAACTCAAAGACACCATGCTCCTCCTGGTCCAGCATTTTCAGCCACGTCAACCACTGCTGTCCTCCCTGCCCCCTCTTAACCAACCGCCACTCCATCTCTCACCTTCAGCAGTTCCTGCTCATCTGCCCACAGGTGTCTATTAAAGAAATGTTTGAGCGTAAGAAGCCAATGTTACAGAGTCACCCCCTTGCACGGCGACTGACAGCTGGCTTGATGGAACTCTTAGCCCGCCAGCTTTTACCATACCAGCTGGTGGAGTCTGAGGCCTTCAAAAAATGTGTCGCTATTGGGACACCACAGTGAAAGGTACCTTTTGAAATTTTTTTCAAAAATGACAATTCCAAACCTCTACTATGTTATTGAAAAGGAAGTCATGGCATCTCTGGCATACAGTGTTGGGGCAAGGGTCCATCTGACCACTGATACCTGGTCTGCAAAGCACGGTCAGGGCAGTTATATCACGTACACTGCGCATTGGGTCAACCTGCTGACAAGCATGGAATGCGTGGCTCCGCAGCGGAGTTGGTGACACCACCACAACTTGCAGGCAGACCTACTGCCACCTCCTCTACTCCTACTCCATCCTCTTCGATATCCTCCTCGGCTGAGTCCTCTTCTGCTGCGGCGTCTGGCTGCACATCAACTGAATCCCCTCAGCTCCCCAAGGGTTATTCCACATCCCGGATACGACAGTGTCTTGGGGTTGACTTGCCTGAAAGCAGAGAGCCACACAGGACCAGCACTCTTGTCTGCCCTGAACGCACAGGTGGATCAGTGGCTGACCCCGCACCAACTGGAGATCGGCAAAGTGATGTGTGACAATGGAACAAATTTGTTGTCAGCATTGAATTTGGGCAAGTTTTCACATGTGCCGTGCATGGCACATGTGTTTAATCTCATCGTACAACGCTTTGTGTCTTTTTGGGGATTAAGTTAATTTTCATGGCAAAGAAGGACTATGCAATTCATCTTATCATTCTTCATAACATTCTGGAGTATTTGAAAATTGCTATTATAAAAACTCAAGCAGCAACTTTTCCTATTTCCAATATTTATGTAATTCTCAAAACTTTTGGCCACAACTGTATATTACAGCTGTCACTCACTGTTGATGGTGGCAACTGAGTTTCTGGGCTGTTGCCATAGCCATGCTGTAAATTTACTGCATGGTGTCCTAAGGGGTTAAACAAATCAATTTTCTTTTTACAAAAATAAACAAAAAATAAACATTTGAATATATATAAATATATATTTGTGGTCAGGGCTACGGACACGAAAGCCGAAGAGCCCTAGTGGGATGAACACCGAGACCCACCGTAACTGCAAGAACCATCTTACCAAACTAAATGGCTAGTGGTGTGCCCGTAGCCATGTCCGTGGAGTAGGCCTATAAAGGGTGGCCTACCCTGTAGAAGTGAAAAAGAAGGGGAGGGAGGGTGGGGCAACTGAGAAACGCCCGCCCCTAGGTGGGGCTGTGCCTGGTTTAAGTAGAGCCTCCGCCCCTCCCACAAATGCAGCCCAAATAGACTGCTATACTTGTGGTCAGGGCTACGGACACGAAAGCCGAAGAGCCCTAGTGGGATGAACACCGAGACCCACCGTAACTGCAAGAACCATCTTACCAAACTAAATGGCTAGTGGTGTGCCCGTAGCCATGTCCGTGGGTAGGCCTATAAAGGGTGGCAAAAACCAGACATGTAGGGTGAAAAAGAGACTTGAATGGCCTGTACAAAGAAACCCCTGATCCAGACTGTGAAGCAATGTCTCCCACGAAGTTCGGGTACCTAAGTCAACCATAATGATGCCCGCATCCAGCCTGCGGATAGAGCCAGGACAGAACTCTGAATGTCGCAGATACTGCCCCAATGCACGAGAGAGGAACTGGGAAACAGGAAGCGTTCAGGAGGAAGCGTGGACGATACTAACTAAACCTGAAGACTTAGTTGTGGTGCGAGCACTGACAAATTCCCCCTAGACTTATGGGACCGGAGAACTGAGCCTACCTGTCTACGCTATGTAAAGAAGGGCCCGAAAAATACCATGTAGGCCAGGAGAGGATGTAAAGCAATAAGCTAAGCACGTAGTATATGGAATCCTGTCGATGCCCTCACGCGAGTGAAGGAGTGCAATTGCGGTAAGCTGCTAGCGATTAAGTTCGTAGACCTGGCTGATTGAAAAGGTAACCGGCATGGTAATGCAAATGACAATATGAGGGGTAAACAAGAAAACGCCTAAAAAGTGGCCTAAAGAAAGAACAGGCGGGATTACACCATGGGCCTAACCGATGTGATATGCGATACTTAAAATGACTACGTTTCCTGAAAAACCTGACAGGCGCATATCGTGAACACAAGACCAGACCAACGTGGCCGGTGACACCTAATGAAGAGAGTCATTCGGTACGAGAACCTGAAAGTAGGTGGCCGATGACACCAATGACTTGAACTCTGGAATTTACGTCTGGTCCTGGGGGGGGGGAGCATAGCCAGACAGGCGATCTGTCGACCAGGCAGAAGTTTGTGAGCTGGCCACATTGATTGTTGCACGTGAGAAAAACATAAGCGGGCCACCAACTATGGTGATTGAAAACGTGGGGTTAAGAATGCAACAAGTACAGGCAATAGGTTTAAAACAGAAGCCTAAGTGTGACATAAATAATTGAATGTGGATGATTAGGATGTAATGGGCTGAGGGCGTTGAGTTAGAGAACAAAGGCCTAACAGAATGAACAAGAGCTATGACACCCGGGGTGGCCCACGCTCCAATGACAATAATGATACGTTGTATGTGGCGGCAGCGGCGCCGCCGCCCATCCTGAATGTACCACGATTAAGTCTACGCAGAGAGAACGGAATGGTAACAAGGAGTGACCAGCGAAGGAAGCAATGCAGAAATGAGGAGCAAACGGAAAGAATCCATGCGGCACCCAAAGTCTGCCAGAAGAAGTCTGTCCAGAAGAGGGACAGTAGGAAAGACTAAACCCGGAGAGTAAGCATATCCGACTATCCGGTGAAGGTATCTGTGCGGTAAAAGATTCTCCGGCCGAGGAGCAGGCAGTAAAGCAAGTGCCCGGCAGAGAGAGCAAAGCGACGGTGGAACCAGCAGGCAGAGTGGTGCCATAAGAGGGAGTCTGGTGGAAAGCTATGTGGTGATAAAGAGAGACCAGCCAAGGGAATTACGACTGTGAAGCAGAACAAAATGGTGAATAAAAATTATGTTTGCCGAGGGGACTAGAAGAACAGGGGAGCGCAATGGCAAGGACTGCCTGGTGGGTGGAGCCGCACGGCGATACCGCCTGTGGTATGCAGAACGAATGCGTATGTACGTGCGATACCTAGCTGGCAGACCGCAGGAAGTTATAACTATGATAATTAAAACCGAGGGTCTGGCTTGAATACCGGACCGGCTAATGTAACTGGAAAAAATCGCCTGACGCGCATGGCAGGTGACCCTAACCAGGCTGAGCTCCATTAAGGGAGAGTACGCCTGGGGAAGCGTGGCAGACAATGGATGCGCCACCGACAGACTTTGGAAAAGTGGCCTGCGCCCGGATGAACAAAGAAGCCGATATGGGTGTGCAACATATGGGTCAAATCAACCTGGATGCACGGAAGTTCAACCCACCGGGTAAATCGCCAGGCAGGACGAAAAACAGTCGTCGGTCCCCCGAAACCATGGGGTCGAAGCAGTCCTGGTGCCCCCGAAGCCGTGGGGCCGAAGTGGTCATGGTGCCCCCGAAGCCATGGAGTCGAAGTGGTCATGGTGCCCCCGAAGCCATGGGGCCGAAGTGGTCATCGTGCCCCGAGCGGTCATTGTGCCCCGAAGCCATGGAGCCGAGCGGTCATCGTGCCCCGAAGCCATGGGCCGGCGGTCATTGTGCCCCGAGCCATGGAGCCGGCGGTCATCGTGCCCCGAAGCCATGGAGCGAGCGGTCATCGTGCCCCGAGCGATCATCTTGCCCCGAAGCCACGGGGCCGAAGCGGTCATCGTGCCCCCGAAGCCACGGGGCCGAAGCGGTCATCATGCTCCCGAAGCCATGGAGCCGGAGCGGTCATCATGCCCCCAAAGCCATGGGGCCGAAGCGGTCATCGTGCCCCCGAAGCCATGGAGCCGAAGCGGTCATCGTGCCCCCGAAGCCATGGAGTCGAAGTGGTCATCGTGCCCCCGAAGCCATGAGGCCGAAGCGGTCATCTTGCCCCCAAAGCCATGGAGCCGAAACAGTCGCTGAGCCCTCAAGCCATGGGGCGAAGCAGCCTTCGAGCCCCCGAAGCCATGGAGCCGAAGCAATCAGCGAGCCCTCAACGCCATGAGGCCAAGCAGTCATGGGGTCCCCAAGCCATGAAGCAAAGCGAACATGGGGCCCCCCAATCCTGAGGCCAAGTAATCATATGGGCCCCCAAGCCATGAGACCCGAGCCACCATAGGGGGCCCCCATAGCCATGAAGCGAAAGCAAACATGGGCCAAAGCATTGAGGCCACAGAAATCGCGAGGACCTTGAGTCAGGTGGCCAAGCAGCCATGGGGCCCACAAGGCATGCAGCCAAGCAGACATGGGGCCCTTAGCGCCCTGGGCCCAAGGCGGTCATGGGACCCCCAGCGCCATGAGACCAAGCAGTCATGAGACTAAAGCAGTCATGAGGTCCCCAAGCCGTGAGGTCAAGGTAGTCCGCGAGACCCTGACGCCGAGGGGCCGAGCGGTCGTCATGCCCCGACACCATAGGGTCGGAGCGGTCATGGAATCCCTGCTCCCTGAGGCCAAAGCAGTCATGGGGCCTCCGCGGCCATGAGGCCAAGGAAATCAAGGGCGCAGCGGCCTTGCGGCCCAGCAAGTAAGGGCCCCGGGGCCATGAGGCCGTCCTAGATGTACGTGATGGGTGAAGGTAAATAAGAATGGGCCCAACATGATGGAAAAAGCAGCAACTAGGATGATTGGGACGTGTAAACGTGGCCTGGAAAGGAACGTGATTGCTGACAGGTATGGACATTAGTAATCCGCACCACGGACATAAGCATAAAAACCGAACCCAACCATAAAACTTAAAAATGCAAACGTAGAATAGGAACCGGAGAAGAGAGAACAACCAAAACCTGAGGCATGCGATTTGCAAAGTCAAGTCCCTTGTCGCGACAAACAACTGAAACTTGAAAGAAACCGTAGTGAGTAGGAAGCTCGACCCTAATGACCCACTGGCCTCAGCTGAGAGGCTGTTTATTGAACTGGGGCCGTGGGAGCAATCTTAGTGAATACAAACCAGAAGTAAAGCAGAGCAGACAAGATTTTTTTTTTTTTTTTTTTTTTTTTGCAACTAGAGTTGCCGACCTGAATGTGAGCGGAATAGGATAGCGCAGCGACAGCGAACGTATGGACGCGGTTCTAGCGGGGAATGGAGTGTAGTACTAGATGTAACAGCAAATGTGTGAACTCAGCTGGAGCGTGAAAAGGAGTATTAACTTGCTGTAACAGCCGACGTGAGATGCGTCCATGGATGGGCGGGAACATTGGACGTAAACGTGAAAGTAAAAACCCGGAGTCACAGCGGTAGTGTGAACCCCAACTCTGGCAATAGGCCAAGCGTAAAATTTGGTATGACCGCAGCCTGCAGTGAACGAGGCATAAACAAAACTGTGACGGTGACATGAACGCGTTCTTGCAATGTGACACCGGTCTGAGTGGTGCAAGCAAACATATAAAGGCAAAAGGGGTATGAGTGCAAAACACAGGATGACAGAAAATAAATAAATGCACAGTGAATAAGACAGATTTACCCGCTGTTGTGACCATGCGTGGAGCGTAAACGTGATGCGAGAGCGGACTAGAGCACCGCTCTGAAAATGAGCATGTTGAAAGAGTAGACACGAGAAGGCGGCGTCTCAACTGACAGGGCGAACCTGGCGTAAAGAGTTGAAGTGTAAACGCAGCCCTGATTGCGGGGGAGGGGCGGGTCACATGGGAAGTGATTGCCATAGCAAGAGCCGTAACAAGCAACAGCTGCATCCAATCTCCAACATAACATCACATGCAGCCCAGGTAAACCTTCCCTACCGTGTACAGGCTGAAGCAACTTTTCAAAGCGAAACAACGTAAACGTAAAACACATGAGATAGAAGGGGAACTGAATCAGGTTACCTAATAAACAAAGTGAAAGGAATCGATTAACTCCGATAAAACAAACCTGAGGCGGACGATTTTGAGGCGATGCCTTCCGCTCGCAAGAAAGTCAGATTCCAGTCGGCCGGAAAGACAGACACGGCTCGATTAACTTACGTGAATGGCGCGTGCGTCCCTACGGTAGCCAGGGGCAGAAAAAAGCTCCATTTCAGCTCCATACTGTAATGAAAGAAACCTCCTAGCAGAGGAGAGAGCACCCTGCTGACACACCAGCATCCCCTGTGCAACTGAGAAACGCCCGCCCCTAGGTGGGGCTGTGCCTGGTTTAAGTAGAGCCTCCGCCCCTCCCACAAATGCAGCCCAAATAGACTGCTATACATATATATATATATATATATATATATATATTTATAGTGAGCGAGAGAGATAAACACCCTAAAAATGTAAAATAATAATATCCATGGGGTCTACTCAACTGAACTAAACAATGCCTGCATCCCTTGACTAAAGTCATCAACCCATGAAGTAATCATAGGTTTTATAGTGCACTAAAAGAGACTGAATTGGTATAAAAAAATATGACCACCTTAAATAGTCGTGTCTGCTTTCCATGGTTCCATGATAGTCTGATAGGGTCTTGTTTACTTAAACACGATGATGTGCCATACTAGACAAGTGACTATGGCAGCAAATCACTGCATGCTATTTGTTAGTATGTGCAGTATGTTACCCATGTGGCCAAAACTGAACGTGATCATGTTTGAAGAACATGTATTAATGTTTAATTTCATCATGACTTTCTGACTCACCACAGTACCATGTAAATTTTTCTATAAAAAATAAATAAATAACTAGGGCAGCAGGAACTCTAAATATGGCCCCTTATACAATTCATTTCTTTACTAGATGTAAATTAGCTGAATAAATTATAATTTAAATTACATCTTAGGTCACAAATAAGTACCATTCTGTAAGCAAAGTATTAGATAATAAGACATCAAATTAACCAATAAACATAAGTTTATAGTTTGTTAGGTAAAGCTTTACCAACTTTATTCAAAAACTAAAAAGTTCTTTAGAACTATTCTCTTTATAGGACAGTGAAAATTATTTTGAAAGCCAAGAAAGTACTTTGGATAGTGGTTTAGTATAGTATTTTCAATAACATTATTCAGATTACTAAATTACTGTGGGCAAAACACAACCGGGTACACTATAAAATAAAACCTATAGCTGCTGTACGTATTCACAGTCATAAATGCACATTCCAAAATGCCTAGAATAAAGCAGCTGTGGCACAGTTACTCCTAGAAGTTAATTTGTCTGCAGAAAAATAACGTTCACAGATACTTAAGAATGATAAAATAAATCTCAAAATTATACAAATTTCATTCTAAACATTCAGCACTTTAAAAGTTTGAATTTTTATTTTTTATCAGATTTTATGTTTTATATTTGATAATTTAATAGTGTAATCTATTTGTTTCATTTTATTGAAAATATTTCAACAATAACTAAATTGCAAATATGTATCAAGTAAACTAATATATGTATAGTACTTCATCAACAATCTTAATTTTTTAATCAAATTTTTGAGGGTTGTCAGGCAACATCATATACTGTATCAACATTAGGTGGCATTTTATATCTGTGTAGTGGGGATAAATTTCCAATAAGACATAAAGTAATTTCTCACAGAATTCAGTCACAAATTGCAAAAGATTAGAGTATATGTTATGTGCCAGAGTTATTAATTTAAGAAAATTTCTACACTTAACCTGACAGTTTTACAAATCATCTTAAAAGAGGTATGGGTAGTAGCAGTGGCGTACACAAAATCCATGGGGCCCCGTTGCAAAACTAAATCATGGGGCCCCCTCCCTGTGGCCCGCCCCCAACCCGCCGCAAGAATTTACTCAGGCCCCCTGGATTGTGATTAATAATGCTCCGTGTCTCTCTGTGACCTTTTTACTACAAAATCACAGTGAGATAAAGTTGTCACTGTAATTTTGTAGTAAAAAGGTCACAGAGAGGCACAAAGCATTATCAATCATGTCAATGCTCCGTGTCTCTGCTGTCCAGTATGCGCTTGGCACTCTTTCACACAGCGGATTCCATGCACTGCATCCGCTCGTGTGAAAGAGCCCTAAGCCCAATGCATGACTACACTTACCCAGTCCTAACTAATAAAAGCTGGTCCTACCTCATCCAGGGTGTGGCTGGCCTCGGCGTGATGTCCACTGGATCCAGAACAAGGTCTCTGTGAGGAGAAAAAAAAGAATAATTACATAAGGAAGGGATGGTGACTGTCCCTGTGAAATCACCAGCAGGGGGCGCTGTGCTGGCCTGGAAGACTGAGCCATGCCAATGTATAGCGGGGTAATCTAGTGCTACCACACAGTACTAATGCCCACATTGTGGCCCCTCACAGTACTAATGCCCACCTTGTGGCCCCTCACAGTACTAATGCCCACCTTGTGGCCCCTCACAGTAGTTATAGCCAGATATATGCCCCCTCACAGTAGTTATGCCCAGATATGTGTCCCCCTCACAGTAGTTATGCCCAGATATGTGTCCCCCTCACAGTAGTTATGCCCAGATATATGCCCCCCTTACAGTAGTTATGGCCAGATATGTGTCCCCCTCACAGTAGTTATGCCCAGATATGTGCCCCCTCACAGTAGTTATGCCCAGATATGTGCCCCCTCACAGTAGTTATGCCCAGATTTGTGTCCCCCTCACAGTAGTAGTTATGTCCCCCCCTTACAGTAGTTATGGGCAAATATGTGTCCCCTCACAGTTACAGGGGACAAATGGAATATATACAGAGGGGGCAAAATGGATATATATATAAAGGGGCCCTGTATGTATATATATTTATCCATTTTGCCCCCTCTGTATATATTCCATTTGTCCCCTGTGTATGTATTCCATTTTTAAGTACAACAGCCACAGGACTTGCTTTCAATTATTTGACTCCAGATCACTGTGCCTTGTAGAACCCCTCCATCAGCAGGAATGCTAGTGCATCAGGTTACCACATTCAGCAAAGGGGTGTTGCTCATCCCCCACTCCTTTCCCTCCACCAGCCCCCTCCTCCTTCAGCCTTTTAATAACATTTGTTTAAAATTTCATCCACTGTACTTTCTCAGTAGATTATCAGCCAATAAATCTGTGTACTGTCTTGTGTGAACGTGCCCTAAAAGGAGAGAAAGCCTGAAGGACAGATACTACTTCTCCTTTTTTTATCCCCTCTGTATATATTTAATTTTTGTTATTTAAAAAAAAAAACTTACCTACTCCGAACCTGCTCTGCTCCCTCCTGTCTTCTGGCGTGCGTCGGCAGCGTCGCGGGCCCGCGTCATCCCGTCAATCCCGCGAGACCTGGCGCGAGGTCACTGGTCTGGAGCAAGGCACTGGATGGGTGAAGGAGGGGCCACCGCGTAAGGCACAGAGGCCGGGGCCCGACCGGCCATATACTATTAAAAATACTATTAAAAATTTTAAAATAATTTGCGGTGGGGCTGCGGGCCCCAGCCGACTTGGGTACAGCACTACTGCAGGGGCCAGGGGTTCACAGACGGCCGGGCCCCCTGGAGTGCCGGGCCCGGTCGCAACTGCGACCCCTGCGACCCCTGTATGTACGCGCCTGGGTAGTAGGTGCTACAAAATGCATAATATTTTGATTAAAATGGATGCCAACCACAAGTTGTTGAAGGCAAATGTACCTAACATTAATAGTAAGTTGTGAGAAAAATTACTTACTACAGATTATAATGATTTATTTTGATATTTTTGAACAATTTGCTCCATTTCCTAAATATATGCACTTACTCTAGATACATTTCCTTCATTATATCCCAAAAACTTGCTGCTAAGAATGTAACTATAATATTCACATGCATTGCAAATCAAAGCCATTTTATTTTTCATATTCTTATTTTAAAGTATTGCATTTTGTGACAAGTATGAGAGTTATTTGCAGAGTTGAATATGTGTAATTATATTGGTTCCTCACAATATATATCTAAAGCAACAGTAATGCACCATTGGTTGCAACTTTTACTCTTTTAGCTACTATTCCCCTATGAGTACACGTATAACAGTTGCTACTGTATAAACACAGAATAGAGTTTGTACTCTGTATAATGACCTAAGGATACAAGCCTTGATAAGAATAAGCAAACTAAGCAATAGACTTCCATCCAGACTAGACTCTAGGGCAGTGTCTTAAATTACCTCACCTTCCAACCTAACCTATTAGAGCAGGCTGCTCCACTGTGCCAGGGCTTGCTTGGAGATAGTGTTCACTACTTAATTTATACAGCTACCCCCGCCCCTTTTATATTGCTTGATATAAAATGTATTGCTTGATATTAAATTGATATTCAATTTATATTGCTTGATATTATATTTATATTGCTTGATATTAATTTAATACAAGAATATGACAGCTTACTACACACTTCTCAGATCCGGCAAATGTTCACAGTTTACATCCCCCTCACAGTAGTTATGCCCAGATATGTGCCCCCTCACAGTAGTTATGCCCAGATATGTGTCCCCCTTACAGTAGTTATGCCCAGATATGTGTCCCCCTCACAGTAGTTATGCCCAGATATATGCCCCCCTCACAGTTTACAACAGTTTAAAACAATCTTTTCTACTGCAAAGGTTATGACATCGGTCCCAGACATCCTTCTCAGATTCCGCCAATGTTTACAAATAAAGACAGAAGCACACCTGTTTACAATAGGTTCCCATAAATCAAAACCCCCGCTGTTAAAAGCCGTCATGACATCTGTCTGGACAAGACACAGTATTCTTTTCTCTCATTTATACCCCTTATAAAAATTTTACATTCCTCTAATAAAACATATAAATTGTACAGTAATGGTCGCACACAGTACTAACGGCATCTTGTATTTCATTGCGGCTTTATAAATAAATGTTGTTCTTTTATAACATTTGATAAAGTCATTTATAATGTTTGATAAACATTTGATAAGGTTATGATATAAATTCCACCACACTTTGATATGAATTTATATCAATGTATACAGTTTAATAATCTTCATTTTGATTAAAATCATATTTTTTATAAAAAAAATGGATTCCTTTTTATAAACCCTATTTTGATTTTTGATAAAAAAAATTTGATAAGACCACATTTGATATGCTTTTGATATAAAATAGGATTCTGACATAAAAAGGCATATAATAAACATATAAATTGCACAGTAATGGCCGCAGACCGTACTAACTGCGTCTTGAATTTCATAGCAAAATTTTTGATAAGACCATTCATAACATTTGATATGCTTTTGATATAAAGTGTTAGGTGCTTTAATAATAATAGCATTAAAATCAAAACGATGACAAATTTAATTCGTTTTAAAAGCTTTATTAATTTTCCTTATTTGCAATACGCGACCATACATTTCTCAACAGCCCGTAGGGACAGACACATTTGATTGTAATTACAGCATCGTATACATAATCGTTTCATGCGTTTTGTTACAAATGAACGCACAATACGGTCATTTTTTCTAAAATCGTTAGTGAACATTTTTAACACATTTTCAAAAGACATTCCTTTAGCGAGACATTGTAAGATATAGATACAGTAATGGCCGCAGACCGTGCTAACGGCGTCTTGTATCTGTCTGTTTTGATACTTTATAGTCTTAGAATTTTTATATAAAAACTTCATAAACTCGCCAGGAAATACCATAACTATCAAAAAAAATTGATACATCATTCGGGTATAATATAATTAAAATCCAATGCTTCCCCTGCTGATACGAATTATCTGTATTTACAATGTAGGCTGCGGGCCTGTTGATGATTTTATCCCCCGGTAATAAATCACACGGAAATACCCCTTTAAACATGCGCCGGGCATTAATATCAGCTTTAATAACACAGGCAATTTCATAATTATTCATGTTTATTGAAAATCATAAACCTTTTTATATACCCTATTTTGATTTTTGATAAAATTTTTTTGATAAGACCAAATTTGATATGCTTTTGATATAAAATAAGATTCTGACATAAAAAAGGCATATAATAAACATATAAATTGCACAGTAATGGCCTCAGACCGTACTAACTGCGTCTTGTATTTCATAGCGAAATTTTTGATAAGATAATTCATAACATTTAATATGCTTTTGATATAAAAAAAAGATTCTGACATAAAAAAGGCCTATAATAAACATATAAATTCTTATAAAACATAATCTAAACATAAACTATTTGAGTGGCTTCAACTAATGAATATGCTAATTATTACCACATGGTATGGTTTTACAACAGGAACCGCCTATATAAACAGGTCACATTCTGTGCAGTGCTAGCACAGACTTACTTAGCCAAGGACCGTCATAGGATACCAAGACATAAACTTCAAAAGGTTAGTTCCATTTGTCTGTTATGTTTTCAAAATGTTACACTATTTATTGAATATTACTTATGTTATCTGTGTCTATGTAACTGTGCTTATTTATAGGGTGCTATGCTCTAAATGTCTTGCTTTTACAGCATACAAATGTTGCTATATTTTAACTAACAATAAACAATTTGTTTAGATGGATTCTTACCAAAATTTTTGGGGTGATGACATTATCCCCGACGCGCAGCTGCTTATCGCGGCCGACGATTTTTATGAGGCGTACATAAGCGTTGGTGAGGTACAATTGCTTTCAGACGAGGAGCACAGTATGGCTATAGCGCATAATGACAATTCAAACAAACCTGATTACAATCCGACAACTTCGTGCCTGGTCGGTAAGTATAATCATCTTATGTTTTTATTACACATATAGTTTTATCGCTAGTTATATTGCATACACGTTTATTACAGACAATCAAATCCAAGACATTTTAAGAGTTGTGAATGGAGCCGTTGATACTGAAAATACAGAACATTCAAACATTGCAGGTACTGGCAACGATTCTGATGATCTAAAAGAGAATGACCCGGCGCGAGTTATCGATCTCACAACTCCAGGGCGCACGGAAATGAAGCAAACGTCCCTGCTAGCCAGAACACGTAAGGTTCCATCGACGTCTTTGATGTTGTCGGTTTTAAACATTATCTATATTGCTAATACACTTTTTAAAACGCAGCACTGAAAAGAAAAGTGTATACAATTGATGACATCGCGACACTCGCCGATGATTCCCTACAAAAGCGTTGCAAAAGGGGGAAAGAGGGACCAAAGCGCATTGTTGCTGTAATATATTTTAAACATGGTCTATAAGTCTAATACTTTTTTTAAATACAGCGCTGAAAAGAAAAATGGCCAAAGCTTCTTCGTTCCCAGAACAACCAGAGCCGTGCACCAGCGCCTGCGACAGTTGGCTGTCTGAAAAAACAGCAGTGCCGATTATCCGCTGTCCTGATGCCCGTAAGTTAATATTACGCGGAGAGCTGTTTTAATTAGCACGCTTAAAGTTCTTAATACTTACATCTTAATGCTTGTCTTTAAATTTTTAATAAATGGCGTAATGACATATCTATCTATCTATCTATCTAGCTATCTATCTAGCTATCTATCTAGCTATCTATCTTTCGCGGAGAGCTGTTTTAATTAGCACACTTGAAATTCTTAATAGCTTTACCTTAATGTTTGTCTTTAAATTTCAGCCAAAAGAAAAGAAAACACCAAAGCGCGCTTAGTTAAAGATAGACGACGATCAACCACAAAACATCGTCGGGAACCTAATACACTGATAGCTGGATTTCTAACAAAGCCGCAGCCGGTTCTGCAGAGTGGTGAGCCAACTAGCGTAATAAATGATATTGCAACTTTATGCGACATAACACCAATACCCAATACGCAAGATGTAATACCTTGTAAAAAGCGCATCACATTTGATACATCAGACACATGTAGCGACGTACAACAGATACGCAAACCCCAACAGCGATACAAGCCTCTTGTCCATTCCTGTTATTGCCGGGGTGGAGAGACGTACGACGCGTTGAGGGATCTCGCGAAATGTAACGACAAAATGGCACGCGTGACGATGTATTTAAAATGTTACGTTAAAGCCTCTACGTCTCTAGCGTTTAACAGCCCCAACAAAATTACTGCGGTGCGAGTACATGCCATTCAGTATATGAAAAGTAGAATTAACCTAAAATTAGGAGCGACGCTGACGCCTGACTTAGGTCAGTATTCAGATATCAGCATCACACATGACTTGAATTTGGCTCAAATCTAGGGCTTAATAAAATGTTAAATTTTTTAAAGGCTAAACATGGTCTTGAACTCAGGCCCACTGGACAAAAGACAAGTGCACTATCACTGAGCTATAAGCTGGGTTAGTGTTTATATGGCATTTTATTCATCTATGCCAATCAGTATATGAAAAGTAGAATGAACCTAAAATTAGGAGCGAGGATGACGCCTGACTTAGGTCAGTAGTCAGACATCAGCGTCACACATGACTTGAATTTGCCTCATATCTAGGGCTTAATAAAATGTTACATTTTTTAAAGGTTGTACATGGTTTTGAACCCAGGCCCACTGGACTCAAGACAAGTGCACTATCACTGAGCTATAAGTTTGGTTAGTGTTAACATGGCATTTTATTCATCTATGCAATTTTGCAGACAAATACATAGTATATCTATAACTCATTCTCACTTTGACCCTGACATATGTAGAGCATTATTCAGGGTCAGTTCTCAGGGCCAGGTGTCAAAGTCAGGTGTCAGGGTCAGGTGTCAGAGTCAGGTGTCAGAGTCAGGTGTGAGGGTCAGGGTCAGGTGTCACAATGGCATTATTTTGATACATGACTATGATATCTGACCATGTCCTAAAATGAACACTGTACATTGTACACTGTACGCACTAAGTACAATGGTATGATCACGTAATACACCGGGTAAAAAGAACAGAGTGCGCTTATGCACACTGGATTCCTTCCAAGTGCAGTTATCCCTGGGGAATAAAAAGAACCAAGTACAATGCCATGCACACTAAATGATTACCTAAGCACAGAACTTCTAAGTCCGCTGACATGCGGATCAGATTTATTCTAAGTGATAATAACTAAGTGCCAAGCCATGCACAGAAAGTACATTGATATGATCACGCAGCATTCTGTGCTAAAATAAGTACTGAGTGCCAAGTCATGCGTATTTAATTACCTTGTGAGCTCAGCTATTACTGGTGGACCAAAAGAAGATAAGTGTAGTTCTATGCACATTACATCATTAATTGAGTGCACAATTTCTAAGTTCGCTGACATGCGCATTGGGCTCCTTCCAGACGATATATTACTAAGTCTCAAGTCATGCGCAGACAATTCTGACATCATTTACCAAGGAGTACGTCAGTGGAACTGCCCTCCAATAATATTGTAGGAAACAAAAAGGTGTTTATAACACATTGCGCTATTGGCCCACAATCTTGTGACATCAAGAGAGGGAGGGCATAGGAACTATGAAATAGGACTGAATTCACTAGCAGCACCAGACACTACCCATTCACCTGAAGACGCCGGGGGTTAGCCGGTGAAACATGTCGGGGGGTAGTGCTGCGAGCTTTTAAACTGTTGGATTGCAATCATTATCCAAACAAATAAAGTCAGAATCGTGGTGGCAATTAGGAGATAGCGGGTGGCGCGCAGTTTAGCATCTCCAAGCCCAGTTCAAATGTTGATGACATAACAGTGGAGTGGATTGCATCCAACAATTTTAATTTTAGCCATAGATAATAACAATAGTGAAAAATTAAAAGTTAAGTTTTATGTGCAGAGTCAAACCGGATGGCAAGAGTAGGCTAAAGTCAAGTTGTAAATATAAAGTAATGAGCCTCTACATCTGGTGGGTCATAAAGATAATTGCTGTTTCGAAGTGCGACTCACCAGTGCGTGTTGCAGCTGGATCTCCACTACGGCCTGCTGCTGCTCGCACAGTCTCTCCAGCATGTGCAAGGTGGAGTTCCACCTGTTGAGAACATCGCATATGAGGCGGTGAGCGGAAAGGGCGAAGTTACGCTGTAGCGCAGACAGACGAGTAGCGGCAGGATGTGAATGCCGGAAGCGCGCACAGACGGCCCGCACTTTATGAAGCAGCTCTGACATGTTGGGGTAGTTGTGAATGAACTTCGGCACCACCAAATTCAGCACATGCGCCAGGCAAGGGATGTGTGTCAAACTGGCTAGTCACAGAGCTGCGACGAGATTTCGCCCATTATCGCACACCACCAGGCCGGGCTTGAGGCTCATCGGCAGCAACCACTCATCGGTCTGTTGTTGTATACCCCGCCACAACTCCTACCTATCCCCCAAACATATGAGTTTCAGAATGGCCTGCAGACGTTTTCCCCGGGATGTGTTGAAGTTGGTGGTGAAGGTGTGTGGCTTACTGAATGAGCAGGTGGAAGAAGAGGAGGAGGAAGCCGAGTAGGAGGAGAAGGCAACAGGAGGCAAATAATGATGCCCTGTGATCCTTGGCGGTAGAAGAACGTGCGCCAAAGAACTCTATGCCTGGGGCCCAGCCGCCACTACATTTACCCAGTGTGCAGTTAGGAAGGTATAGCGTCCCTGGCTGTGCTTACTGGTCCACGTATCTGTGGTTAGGTGGACCTTGCCACAGATGGCGTTGCGCAGTGCACACTTGATTTTATTGGATACTTGGTTGTGCAGGGAAGGCACGGCTCTTTTGGAGAAGTGGTGGCAGCTGGGAACAACGTACTGTGGGACAACCACTGCCATCAGCTGTTTGAAGCTGTCCGTGTCCACCAGCCTGAATGACAGCATTTCAAAGGCCAGTAGTTTAGAAATGCTGGCATTCAGGCCCAGGGCATGAGGGTGGCTAGGTGGTAATTTACTCTTTCTCTCCAAGGTTTGTGCGATGGAGAGCTGAAAGCTGCCGTGTGACATGGTGGAGATGCTTGGTGACGGAGGTGGTGGTGTTGGTGGCACATCCTCTGTTTGCTGGGCGGCAGGTGCCAATGTTCCTCCCGAGGCAGAGGAAGACGGTGAGGCAGCAGCAGAAGAGGGAGCAGGAGGAGCATGAGTGAGTTCTTTGTTTTTAAGGTGTTTACTCCACTGCAGTTCATGCTTTGCATGGAGATGCCTGGTCATACAGGTTGTGCTAAGGTTCAGAATGTTAATGCCTCGCTTCAGGCTCTGATGGCACAGCATGCAAACCACTCGGGTCTTGTCGTCAGCACGTTGTTTGAAGAAGTGCCATGCCAAGGAACTCCTTGAAGCTGCGTTTGGGGTGCTCTTTCCCTGTTGGTGGTGGCCAGTAGCAGGCAAACTCTCTTGGTGGCGGCTGTTCTGCTTTTGCCCCCTGCTCCCTCTTTTGCTACGCTGTTGGCTCGGACTCACCACTGCCTCTTCCTCTGAACTATGAAAGTCAGTGGCACGACCTTCATTCCATGTGGGGTCTAGTACCTCATCATCCCCTGCATCGTCTTCCACCCAGTCTTCGTTCCTGAACTCCTGTTCGGTCTGCACACTGCAGAAAGACGCAGCAGTTGGCACCTGTGTTTCATCATCATCAGAGACGTGCGGACTCCGATGAGGTGGTATTCCCATGTCCTCATCATCAGGAAACATCAGTGGTTGTGCGTCAGTGCATTCTATGTCTTCCACCGCTGGGGAAATGCTAGGTGGATTCCCTTGGGAAACACTGCCAGCAGAGTCTTCAAACAGCATATGAAACTGCTGCATAACTTGAGGCTCAGACAGTTTCCCAGATATGCATGGGGATGATGTGACAGACTGATGGGCTTGGTTTCAAGTGCCACCTGTGCGCTTTCTGCTGGGAGAAAATGTTGTGAACGTGCTGGATCCACTGTCGGCCACACAATTGACAGCGCCTGTACTTCCTCAGGCCTTACCATCCTTAGAACGGCATTGGGCCCCACCAACTATCGCTGTAAATTCTGGCGGATACTGGGACCTGAGGTAGTTGGTTCACTAGTTTGTGTGGCTGTGGCATAATGGCCACATCCTCTCCCAGCACCAGAGGGTCCACTAATAATACCACGACCAAGTCCGCGTACCTTACTAGATGTTTTCATCATTGTTAACATTCACCACAATAAGAAAAAAAATATTTGGCCCAATGTATTGAGTTCAAAATCAGGCCTTTTTTTTACAGGCACCTAACACTATCTGACCATCTATTTATGTACCGTATTACACTAATCCAGGCACAGCAGTAACCACAGATTTAGAGGAATATCAATTATAGGCCTAGTATTTAGGCCCTGGATGAAAGGAATCCCTTTATGGATAGAATTACACTTAGTGATGCACAGTAGCGTCTATCCTTTGCAGGACACTATTAAACTTGTCCAGCCACAGCTGGAACACCAGATTTACGGTATTGCTATTTTGGCAATTGAATTTCACCCCAGAACAAAATCTATCCTTTGCCGGACACTATTAAACTTAGACAGCCACTGCTGGAACACCAGATTTAGAAGATTGCTATGTTTGCAAATGAATTTCATCCCAGAACAAAATATATCCTTTGCCGGACACTAGTAAACTTGGCCAGCCACTGCTGGAACAACAGATTTAGGGGATTGCTATTTTGGCAATTGAATTTCATCCCAGAACAAAATATATCCTTTGCCGGACACTATTAAACTTGGCCAGCCACTGCTGGAACAACAGATTTAGGGGATTGCTATTTTGGCAATTGAATTTCACCCCAGAATAAAACTATCCTTTGCTGGACACAAGTAAACTTGGCCAGCCACAGCTGGAACACCAGATTTAGGGGATTGCTATTTTGGCAATCAAATTTCACCCCAGAACAAAATATATCCTTTGCCGGACACTAGTGAACTTGGCCAGCCGCAGCTGGAACACCAGTTTTAGGGGATTTCTATTTTGGCAATTGAATTAAACCCCAGAACAAAATCTATCCTTTGCCGGACACTATTAAACTTGGCCAGTCACAGCTGAAACCACTAATTTACGTTATTGCTATTTTGGCAGTTGAATTTCACCCCAGAACAAAATATATCCTTTGCCAGACACTAGTGAACTTGGCCAGCCGCAGCTGGAACACCAGATTTAGGGGATTGCTATTTTGGCAATCAAATTTCACCCCAGAACAAAATCTATCCTTTGCCGGACACTATTTTTTTTGGCCAGCCACTGCTGGACCACCAGATTCAGGTAGAGGATTGCTATATTTGCAAATTAATTTCACCCCAGAACAAAATATATCCTTTGCCGGACACTAGTAAACTTGGCCAGCCACAGCTGGAACACCAGATTTAGGGGATTGCTATTTTGGCAATTGAATTTTACCCCAGAACAAAACTATCTCTTTGCTGGACACTAGTGAACTTGGCCAGCCGCAGCTGGAACACCAGATTTAGGGGATTGCTATTTTGGCAATTGAATTTCACCCCAGAACAAAATATATCCTTTGCCGGACACTATTAAACTTGGACAGTCACTGCTGGAACACCAGATTTAGAGGATTGCTATGTTTGGCAATTGAATTTCATCCCAGAACAAAATCTATCCTTTGCCGGACACTATTAAACTTGGCCAGCCACAGCTGAAACCACTAATTTACGTTATTGCTATTTTGGCAGTTGAATTTCACCTCAGAACAAAATATATCCTTTGCCAGACACTAGTGAACTTGGCCAGCCGCAGCTGGAACACCAGATTTAGGGGATTGCTATTTTGGCAATCGAATTTCACCCCAGAACAAAATCTATCCTTTGCCGGACACTATTTTATTTGGCCAGCCACTGCTGGACCACCAGATTCAGGTAGAGGATTGCTATATTTGCAAATTAATTTCACCCCAGAACAAAATATATCCTTTGCCGGACACTAGTAAACTTGGCCAGCCACAGCTGGAACACCAGATTTAGGGGATTGCTATTTTGGCAATTGACTTTTACCCCAGAACAAAATATCTCCTTTGCCAGACACTAGTGAACTTGGCCAGCCGCAGCTGGAACACCAGATTTAGGGGATTGCTATTTTGGCAATTGAATTTCACCCCAGAACAAAATGTATCCTTTGCCGGACACTATTAAACTTGGACAGTCACTGCTGGAACACCAGATTTAGAGGATTGCTATGTTTGCAAATGAATTTCATCCCAGAACAAAATCTATCCTTTGCCGGACACTATTAAACTTGGCCAGCCACAGCTGAAACCACTAATTTACGTTATTGCTATTTTGGCAGTTGAATTTCACCCCAGAAAAAAAAAATATCCTTTGCCGGATACAATTAAACTTGGCCAGCCCCAGCTAAAACCACTGATTTACGGTATTGCTATTTTGGCAATTGAATTTCACCCCAGAAAAAAATATATCCTTTCCCGGACACTAGTAAACTTGGCCAGCCACAGCTGAAACCACTGATTTACAGTATTGCTTTTTTGGCAATTGAATTTCACCCCAGAATAAAACTATCCTTTGCTGGACACAAGAAAATTTGGCCAGCCACAGCTGGAACACCAGATTTAGAGGATTGCTATTTTGGCAATCAAATTTCACCCCAGAACAAAATATATCCTTTGCCGGACACTAGTGAACTTGGCCAGCCACAGCTGGAACACTAGATTTAGGGGATTTCTATTTTGGCAATTGAATTAAACCCCAGAACAAAATCTATCCTTTGCCGGACACTATTAAACTTGGCCAGCCACAGCTGAAACCACTAATTTACGTTATTGCTATTTTGGCAGTTGAATTTAACCCCAGAACAAAATATATCCTTTGCCAGACAATAGTGAACTTGGCCAGCAGCAGCTGGAACACTAGATTTAGGGGATTGCTATTTTGGCAATCAAATTTCACCCCAGAACAAAATATATCCTTTGCCGGACACTAGTGAACTTGGCCAGCCGCAGCTGGAACACCAGATTTATGGGATTTCTATTTTGGCAATTGAATTAAACCCCAGAACAAAATATATCCTTTGCCGGACACTAGTGAACTTGGCCAGCCGCAGCTGGAACACCAGATTTATGGGATTTCTATTTTGGCAATTGAATTAAACCCCAGAACAAAATCTATCCTTTGCCGGACACTATTTTATTTGGCCAGCCACTGATGGACCACCAGATTTAGGTAGAGGATTGCTATATTTGCAAATGAATTTCAACCCAGAACAAAATATATCCTTTGCTGGACACTAGTAAACTTGGCCAGCCACAGCTGGAACACCAGATTTAGGGGATTGCTATTTTGGCAATTGAATTTTACCCCAGAACAAAATATCTCCTTTGCCGGACACTAGTGAACTTGGCCAGCCGCAGCTGGAACACCAGATTTAGGGGATTGCTATTTTGGCAATTGAATTTCACCCCAGAACAAAATCTATCCTTTGCCGGACACTATTAAACTTGAACAGCCACTGCTGGAACACTAGATTTAGAGGATTGCTATGTTTGGCAATTGAATTTCACCCCAGAACAAAATCTATCCTTTGCTGGACACTAGTAAACTTGGCCAGCCACAGCTGGAACCACCAGATTTAGGGATTGCTATTTTGGCAATCGAATTTCACCCCAGAACAAAATATATCCTTTGCCGGACACTAGTGAACTTGGCCAGCCGCAGCTGGAACACCAGTTTTAGGGGATTTCTATTTTGGCAATTGAATTAAACCCCAGAACAAAATCTATCCTTTGCCGGACACTATTAAACTTGGCCAGTCACAGCTGAAACCACTAATTTACGTTATTGCTATTTTGGCAGTTGAATTTCACCCCAGAACAAAATATATCCTTTGCCAGACACTAGTGAACTTGGCCAGCCGCAGCTGGAACACCAGATTTAGGGGATTGCTATTTTGGCAATCAAATTTCACCCCAGAACAAAATCTATCCTTTGCCGGACACTATTTTATTTGGCCAGCCACTGCTGGACCACCAGATTCAGGTAGAGGATTGCTATATTTGCAAATTAATTTCACCCCAGAACAAAATATATCCTTTGCCGGACACTAATAAACTTGGCCAGCCACAGCTGGAACACCAGATTTAGGGGATTGCTATTTTGGCAATTGACTTTTACCCCAGAACAAAATATCTCCTTTGCCAGACACTAGTGAACTTGGCCAGCCGCAGCTGGAACACCAGATTTAGGGGATTGCTATTTTGGCAATTGAATTTCACCCCAGAACAAAATGAATCCTTTGCCGGACACTATTAAACTTGGACAGTCACTGCTGAAACACCAGATTTAGAGGATTGCTATGTTTGCAAATGAATTTCATCCCAGAACAAAATCTATCCTTTGCCGGACACTATTAAACTTGGCCAGCCACAGCTGAAACCACTAATTTACGTTATTGCTATTTTGGCAGTTGAATTTCACCCCAGAAAAAAAAAAATATCCTTTGCCGGATACAATTAAACTTGGCCAGCCCCAGCTAAAACCACTGATTTACGGTATTGCTATTTTGGCAATTGAATTTCACCCCAGAAAAAAATATATCCTTTCCCGGACACTAGTAAACTTGGCCAGCCACAGCTGAAACCACTGATTTACAGTATTGCTTTTTTGGCAATTGAATTTCACCCCAGAATAAAACTATCCTTTGCTGGACACAAGTAAACTTGGCCAGCCACAGCTGGAACACCAGATTTAGAGGATTGCTATTTTGGCAATCAAATTTCACCCCAGAACAAAATATATCCTTTGCCGGACACTAGTGAACTTGGCCAGCCACAGCTGGAACACTAGATTTAGGGGATTTCTATTTTGGCAATTGAATTAAACCCCAGAACAAAATCTATCCTTTGCCGGACACTATTAAACTTGGCCAGCCACAGCTGAAACCACTAATTTACGTTATTGCTATTTTGGCAGTTGAATTTAACCCCAGAACAAAATATATCCTTTGCCAGACAATAGTGAACTTGGCCAGCCGCAGCTGGAACACTAGATTTAGGGGATTGCTATTTTGGCAATCAAATTTCACCCCAGAACAAAATATATCCTTTGCCGGACACTAGTGAACTTGGCCAGCCGCAGCTGGAACACCAGATTTAGGGGATTTCTATTTTGGCAATTGAATTAAACCCCAGAACAAAATATATCCTTTGCCGGACACTAGTGAACTTGGCCAGCCGCAGCTGGAACACCAGATTTATGGGATTTCTATTTTGGCAATTGAATTAAACCCCAGAACAAAATCTATCCTTTGCCGGACACTATTTTATTTGGCCAGCCACTGATGGACCACCAGATTTAGGTAGAGGATTGCTATACTTGCAAATGAATTTCAACCTAGAACAAAATATATCCTTTGCTGGACACTAGTAAACTTGGCCAGCCACAGCTGGAACACCAGATTTAGGGGATTGCTATTTTGGCAATTGAATTTTACCCCAGAACAAAATATCTCCTTTGCCGGACACTAGTGAACTTGGCCAGCCGCATCTGGAACACCAGATTTAGGGGATTGCTATTTTGGCAATTGAATTTCACCCCAGAACAAAATCTATCCTTTGCCGGACACTATTAAACTTGAACAGCCACTGCTGGAACACTAGATTTAGAGGATTTCTATGTTTGCAATTAATTTTTTCCCTAAACAAAATCTGACCTTTGCCGGACACTATTAAACTTAGCCAGCCACTGTTGAAACACCAGATTTAGGGGATTGCTATTTTGGCAATTGAATTTAACCCCAGAACAAAATCTATCCTTTGCTGGACACTATTAAACTTGGCCAGCCACAGCTGAAACCACTAATATACGTTATTGCTATTTTGGCAGTTGAATTTCACCCCAGAAATAAATATATCCTTTGCCTGACACTATTAAACTTGGCCAGCCACAGCTAAAACCACTGATTTACGGTATTGCTATTTTGGCAATTGAATTTCACCCCAGAAAAAAAATATCCTTTCCCGGACATTAGTAAACTTGGCCAGCCACAGCTGAAACCTCTGATTTACAGTATTGCTTTTTTGGCAATTGAATTTCACCCCTGAAAAAAACTATCCTTTGCCGGACACAAGTAAACTTGGCCAGCCACAGCAGGAACACCAGATTTAGGGGATTGCTATTTTGGCATTTGAATTTCACCCCAGAACAAAAGATATCCTTTGCCGGACACTAGTGAACTTGGCCAGCTGCAGCTGGAACACCAGATTTAGGGGATTGCTATTTTGGCAATTGAATTTCACCCCAGAAAAAAATCTATCCTTTGCCGGACACTATTAAACTTAGACAGCCACTGCTGGAACATCAGATTTTGAAGATTGCTATGTTTGCAAATGAATTTCATCCCAGAACAAAATATATCCTTTGCCGGACACTAGTAAACTTGGCCAGCCACTGCTTGAACAACAGATTTAGGGGATTGCTATTTTGGCAATTGAATTTAACCCCAGAATAAAATCTATCCTTTGCCGGACACTATTAAACTTGGCCAGCCACAGTTGAAACCGCTGATTTACAGTATTGCTTTTTTGGCAATTGAATTTCACCCCAGAATAAAACTATCCTTTGCTGGACACAAGTAAACTTGGCCAGCCACAGCTGGAACACCAGATTTAGGGGATTGCTATTTTGGCAATCAAATTTCACCCCAGAACAAAATATATCCTTTGCCGGACACTAGTGAACTTTGCCAGGCGCAGCTGGCACACCAGATTTAGGGTATTGCTATTTTGGCAATCAAATTTCACCCCAGAACAAAATATATCCTTTGCCGGACACTAGTGAACTTGGCCAGCCGCAGCTGGAACACCAGATTTATGGGATTTCTATTTTGGCAGTTGAATTAAGCCCCAGAACAAAATCTATCCTTTGCCGGACACTATTAAACTTGGCCAGCCACAGCTGAAACCACTAATTTACGTTATTGCTATTTTGGCAGTTGAATTTCACCCCAGAACAAAATATATCCTTTGCCGGACACTAGTGAACTTGGCCAGCCGCAGCTGGAACACCAGATTTATGGGATTTCTATTTTGCAATTGAATTAAACCCCAGAACAAAATCTATCCTTTGCCGGACACTATTAAATTTGGCCAGCCACTGCTGGACCACCAGATTTAGGTAGAGGATTGTTATGTTTGCAAATGAATTTCACCCCATAACAAAATATATCCTTTGCCGGACACTAGTAAACTTGGCCAGCCACAGCTGGAACACCAGATTTAGGGGATTGCTATTTTGGCAATTTAATTTTACCCCAGAACAAAATATCTCCTTTGCCGGACACTAGTGAACTTGGCCAGCCGCAGCTGGAACACCAGATTTAGGGGATTGCTATTTTGGCAATTTATTTTCACCCCAGAAAAAAATCTATCCTTTGCCAGACAGCAGACAGTATTACTCGTGGCTAGCCACAGCTGGAGCACCAGCTTTAGGGGATTGCTATTTGGCAATTGAATTTCATCCCTCAATAAAATATAGAAATTTCTATCCTGAGTTTCTATGGGTGACAATAAGCACAGCCAAGCCCCTGATATAGGATATAGCAAAAAAATCCTACTATTGATTGATTGATGGACTTTGTGGCTGCTTGTGCTGGTGCACCACAAGACACAAAATGGCCTCCGATCACCCCAGAAATAAGTGACAGAAAAACGCTCTGGGCAGCCTAAAAACCAGTAAGCAACTAACTAGCAGAAGTTGAATGATTCACAGCTGTAGATTGATCACTTCATTAGGTGTTTTTGATAAGTTTTCGTGCCTAAACTCTCCCTCACAGCAGCTGCATCCTATCCCTACACTAAACAGAGCAGAATGACGTGCTGCGCTACGTGACTCCAGCTTAAATAGAGGCTGGGTCACATTCTGCACTTAGCCAATCACAGCCATGCCAATAGTAGGCAAACTGTGATGGCCTCTTGGGGCAAGTAGTATGATGCTTGTTGATTGGCAGGGTTTTAAAATCCACCATAGAAATCTCCGAATTCCGAACCCAATCCCGAACTTTTACGTAAATGTATACGTAACTATACAGTTCGGGTTCGCTCAACCCCACTTATAAAACAGCAGGGAGAGATTGTGGATATCCTCTCTCAGTTACCAAGTTCAACAGTAAATGTGCGGTACGCCAGACCGACAGAGGAATTATATGTGAGGTCACGGTATGAGCAATTAAGGTAGTCCGAGGCAAAACACAGTTCTGGTTACTCACGGTTATGTCGTCCCTGGGCAGGCTTGCATAAGTGATAAGGAGAACGGCAGAACGATTCTCTGGGGAACGCTCTGATAAAGGGACACAGGCCAGGTGGTGGTTCGAGGTGCCCTTGGTTGTCTGTATTAATGTGCCTATGGCAAGGTCCCTTATTGTCGTGACGCCAGTACCTTTTGTGATGGTACAACCATTTATAGTAGTAGTAGTTGAGGAATTGGAAACTGAGACAAGAATAGTGCAATCCAACTTGTAACTTTTACTGAATCTTGCTCCTGGTAACAGTTACATCGAAGTATTAAACAGTCTCTAGTACATCCAGATATGAAATACAGTCTCTTTAAGATGGATAGAGGTTAAGCTGCAAGGGGTCCACTGCTCAAAGGTGTGATGTCTGTGTCTCAGGCTATTAATGATATAGATTTTTATGCATACTGGTAGGTGACTTCAACACTAGTCCCTGTTATCCCAGTGCGGGTTAGTGAGGCTGGTAATTCCTTCACTAGTTAACTCTAAAGGTCCTAAGGTGCCTGTAGAGATGGACGTAACCCTTTGGGTCTATGGTCCTTCAATTCCTGGTGGATTAATATCCTTTTTGAAGCTAGACTTCTAGCTCATGTCCACTAACTCTTAGCAGAGTTCTGAACAGGATGTGGACACTTCAGCTTAGGGCTGAAGACTGACTTACTAGCTAGGCCTGTGCTAAGCTATATATGGGAGGTGCTATCCCCCCTAGTGGTAGGCTCAGTAAAATGCAATCTAACACACCTTTAGGCAGGGATTATGCATAAAGATGCACTGCAGCAGAAAACAGGTTATATAAAGAATACAAAGCATAATACTTTGCAGTACCCATGTGGGTAGTGGGACACATCAAATGTATTACATTTTTGGGTAATTATCTAATACAAGACAATAGAAACATTAAATGCATCCAAAAAACAATAAAGAAAAGTAATATATGACGGAAATTTAAGTTAGTTTTACACTAGCCATAAATCAATCCAGCAGAGAAACAGCACATTCTCCAATTGCAGCACAGCTGTATAGTGCCGTGTTCCCACTGGACTCTATAGACTATAATGGGAACTGGTGGGGAATCGGCCACTACTCTGCATAAATGCTAGGATTTGGAAAGACAAATATCACTGCATGCAACAGTTTTTGTCTGCCAAAATCATGGGAAGCGGCCAGGTTCCCGCAGGTTCCCATTATAGTCAATGGACTCTGGTGGTAAACGCTTGTATCTGGCTAGGCCAGATCCACAGAACTCTAGCAGGCTGTTCCTCTGCCAGAACAGCCTGTCGGATTGCTTTAGTGCGAAAGTAGCCTTTGGTTTATTTATTTTTTAATAATCAATGTCATTAATATGAGAATATATTTAGGATTTAAGGGATGAATGATATTATCACCATATTTTCAAAAGTATGAATGATATTACCGGACTTTCAAAAGAATGATATTGTGGTGCAATTGACAACAATTGATAAACAGAGAAAAGGGGTTCATTGAATGGATAAATATAATATACAGGGTTTCAAAGGAGAAGTGATATACATAAGCTCACTAGAGACACCGGTATTAGAAATTAATTCAAAATCAGGAGAAATCATTCAAAAGGTGTAGAATATGGTTGCAGAGATGTTGGAGAACGATGGACATTTTCTAAGTATAGTATATAGCGGGAGCTCTACAATTTGCAAGATTTTGGGAAAATATAGTTATTATTTTTTTTTAGCAGAATTCATCTGAGGGGGTAGATCATGTAATATTTTTATAGAGCAGATCATTATGAACTTTGCAATACCTAATATGTCTTTTTTTATTTTTATTTCATTTTTATACATCATGATTTTTTGTGTCACCATTTTCTGAAAGCTATATTTTTGTTTTTTTTGCCGATCGTCTTGTGTAGGGGCTCATTTTTTGCGGAAAGGGTTGACATTCTTATAGATTTTGGGTAAATATGATTTTTTTGATCACTCAATATTACCCTTATGGGGTAAGTAATATAATATTTTTATAGAGCAGGTCATTATGGATGTGGAAATACATAATATGTCTACTTTTTAAAATGTATTTCAATTTTACACTATAAAAGCATTTTTGAAGAAAAAAATCATGTTTTAATGTCTCCATTTTCTGAAAGCCATATATATATATATATATATATATATATATATATATATATATATTTAAATTTGGGCGATTGTCTTATGTAGGGGCTTATTTTTTTGCAGAAAGAGATGACGGTTTGATTGGTACCATTTTTGGATACGTATGATTTTTTTGATCACTCAATATTACCTTTTATGTGGCAAATGAGGGTAGCGAGGAAGCACCGAAAAACTATAAGGAAAAAAATTGAATATGTAAAAAGCAAATAACAGCAGCCAAACTAGCAAAACTAACCTTAAAATGTTCTTCAATTATATAAATGGTAAAAAGTATAAATCTAAAGGTGTCGGCCCCATACAGAGTGATGAGGGGGGAGTTGCAGAGAGCGAGGAGGAGAAAGAAAAGCTATTAAATATTTTTTTCTCCACTGTATTCACTGAAGAAAGTAAACTGTCAGAGGAAATGCAGAATTTAAAATTAAATTCCCCATTAAAGGTGCCCTGTCTGACCCAAGAAGAAGTACAGCGGCATCTTAAAAAGATTAAAATAGACAAATCGCTAGGACCAGATGGCATACACCCCTGTATCCTAAGCGAATTAAGTATTGTCATAGCCAGAAAATTATTTCTGATATTTAAGGACTCTATACTGACAGGGAGTGTTCCACAGGATTGGCACATAGCAAATGTGGTGCCAATATTCAAAAAGGGTCCAAAAACAGAGCCCAGAAACTATTTGCAGGTAAGTTTAACATCCATCGTGGAAAACCAGTTTGAAGGTTTTCTAAGAGATACTATCTTGGAGCACCTCAATGAAACTAAGCAAATACTGCAATATCAGCATAGTTTCATGATGGATCAGTCATGTAAAACTAATTTAATCAATTTCTATGAGGAGGTAAGTTCTAGACTTGACAGCAGCGAATCAATGGATGTCGTATATCTGGACTTCTCCAAAGCATTTGACACTGTACCGCATAAAAGGTCAGTATATAAAATGAGAATGCTTGGACTGGGAGAAAATTTCTGTATGTGAGTAATTAACTGTCTCAGTAATAGAAAACAGAGGGTTGTTATTAATGGTACACACAAAGATTGGGTCACTGTCACTAGTGGAGTACCTCGGGGGTCAGTACTTGGCCCTATACTTTTCAATATATTTATTAACGATCTTGTAGAAGGCTTGCACAGTAAAATATCAATTTTTGCAGATGACACTAAACTGTGTAAAGTAATTGACACGAAGAGAATAGTATACTATTACAGATGGATATGGATAGATTGGAGGCTTGGGCAGAGTAGTGACAGATTTAACACTGACAAACGTAAGGTTATGCGCATGGGAAGGAATAACGCAAGTCACCAATACATACTAAATGGTAAAACACTGGTTAACCCTGACATGGAAAAGGACCTAGTAGTTTTAGTGAACAGCAAACTAAGCTATAAAAACCAATGTCAGGCAGCTGCTGCCAAGGCCAATAAGATAATGGGTTGCATTAAAAGGGGCATAGATGCCCGTGATGAGAACATAGTTCTACCACTTTACAAATCACAGGTCAGACCACGCATGGAGCATTGTGTACAGTTCTGGTCTCCTGTGAACAAGGCAGACATAGCAGAGCTGGAGAGAGTTCAGAGGAGGGCAAGTAAAGTAATAACTGGAATGTGGAAGCTACAATACCCTGAAAGATTGAGAGGAGATTTAATTACTATGTATAAATATATCAGGGGTCAGTACAGAGATCTCTCCCATCATCTATTTATCCCCAGGACTGTGCCTGTGATAAGGGGACATCCTCTGAGTCTGGAGGAAAGAAGGTTTGTACACAAAAATAGAAGAGGATTCTTTACAGTAAGAACAGTTAGACTATGGAACTCTCTGCCTGAGGAGGTGGTGATGGGGAGTTCACTAAAAGAGTTAAAGAGGGGCCTGAATGTATTTCTGGAGTGTAATAATATTACAAGCTATAGCAACTAGAGATTGGTCGTTGATCCAGTTTGTGTCTCGCTGATTCTCTGCATTTTTGCCAGATAGTGGCCGGATCTCTGTCAGATCCCATTATAGTTAATGGGGCCGGCGGGCATTCTGTCTGCATCCTGGAAGTGCCTGCTAGAATCACTAACTCAGATGTGAAGGTAGCCTAATACCGGTCCACATACCTCTTACATCTAGTGACGTCTCCTGTGATGTAGATGTTCTCTGTCCTCATCTTCTCCTTTCAGACCACACCACCATGATGATTTCTTTCAGCAATCTCTTCTCTCTGCAGAGTTTGACAGACATTTTAGTTTCCTAGTTTTGCATCATCCTGCCACCTCTAATATTGTGCCTACTGTGGTCCCTATACTAGTTACACACAGATAGTTCCCTTTCAATAATTATTGGCACACAATAAGTGCGCCCAGTGTCCCTGATACTAATAGTGTAAACATAATGTTCCCTAAAAATAATTGGGCTAAGCCGATACCGTGTCAGGGTGCCCGCCAAAGTAACAGTGCTCTCCAAAGTCCCACCAATAGAAAAAATTATCTACCAGACAACACATAGTAGTAATAGTGCCCCTACAGTAATAATGTCCCCACTGTATCCCAGAAGTAATAAGGCTCCCATAGTGCTCATACTAGTAATCAATTTCCTCAAAAACCTTCAACTGTAATAAAGCTTACCATAAAGCCCCCGGTAGTAATAATTCTCTTTATAATGTGTAACAGTAGAAAAATACCTCCTTATAATGTGTGCCAGTACATAAAAATGCCCTCTTGTGTGGCAGTATAAAAAAACACCTCCTCTTAGTGCCCCCTGTAGAGCCAATGTCCCATTAGTACCATCATAATGTGTGCCCAAGCCTCCCTACTGTGTGCCCAAAAAACCCTCTTAGTGCCGCCAGTTGAGCCAAGGTCCCCAAAGTGCCCTATAATTTGCGCCAGTATAAAATACTCCTGTATTGTGCACCAAACATGCACCTTCCCTTGTCCCCATGGTGCATGACAATGTGCCATTATAAAATGCCCCCATAATGTGTGCCAGCATGATGTACCTATATAATGACCCCAATAGTGCTCCTATTCCCCTATTCTCCATAGTGGCCCCTATGTGCACAAGTATATAAGACAGGGTCACCAGTGGATGCCCCCATAGTGCTCCACCTTCTCCATAGTGCCCCCCATGTGTGCCAGCATATAAGATGGGGCCCCCTTAGTGCTCACCCCCCTTCATAGTGCCCCCCATTGTGCCAGTATATAAAAGTAACTAAGATAGGGCCCCCATAGTGCTCCTCCCCTCCACCCCTCCATAGTGCCCCCAAGGTGTGTCAGTAAATAAGATAGGGAACCCTATAGTGCTCCTTCCAGTCCATAGTGCCCCCATGTGTGCCAGTATATAAAATAGGGCCCCAATAGTACTCCCCCCATACTGCCCCCATATGTGTCCGTTTTTAAAATAGGGCCCCCATAGTGCTCCTCCTCCATAGTGCCCCCCATGTGTGCCAGTATATATGAAATTTGCCCCCATGAGTGTCAGATAGGGCCCCTAGCACATATACTTACCTCCTTGCCACTTTCAGCGATGCAATGCAGGTCTCTTCCAGCCTGTGTCCCACGCTGTACAGCTGAGGCGACCCGATGATGTCATTGTGCCATCTGCGCAAGTCTCTCATATGAGAGTACTAGGGAAGGGAGACGCCTCTCCTCTGCCCCACCGCTGCATCCTTAGGACGGCAATACAGATGAATATAGAGAGATGAGAGCTTCCACAATGGAAGCGTTCATCTCCCCCTGCCGGCGGTGAGAAGGTGCCCCCACCTGCACTGGGCCCCTTTGCCGCCGAACCGGCTGCACAGGCGGTATGTCAACCCTTGTTTCTCACTGCATTCCTTGCTGTCTCTCATTTCATTGACAGGGCCAGGCAGGGGAAACCAGTCATTGAGGGGCTGGATACAAAATGAAGTAGAGAATTGGTAAAATTTCAGCAATGATGACACTCTCATTGCGCCAAAAGCCTAATTTGCATATTAAGAAAAAGCATAACTCAGGACTGGAGCCTCAGATCAACAAATGAAGAACAGCATTTTAATCAGGTGAAAAAAAGCTATTTGTCTATCCGGACTGTTGCATAGGGAGGTCCCTGGTCATAGACTCCCTTTAAAATCTGCCAAAACCAGACTAACCAGATTTTATAGTCTTGTATAATGTCAAATGTCTTAGACTCTGGTCACATTGATGTTTTTCCCTTTCCATGAGGTTTCTGGTATTTTTGATGGCAAGAATAAGGTTTCTCCCAGTGCTATTCTAACTTTTAAAAGTCCAGAAACCCTGGCTAAAATCTAAGTGACATTATTGTAACAATGGAGTCCCCATGATGTTTTTGGATTTTTTTATAAACAGATGTGTCATTTTGTATGTACACCAAGGAAGAACATCAGTGCATGACTATATGAAAATCGTAATTTGTATGCAAAAAGATATGAATTAATTATCTAGCTAAACATGAAAAACAAGTAAAAAGTACCAACATGGTACCAAACATAGTATTGAGGGGTGCACACCGCATACCATAATGTGTAGCAATTACAGATGAACAAAGTATTGGAAAATTCAATTCGAATCACGAAGCGCATTTCTTTCTAAGTAGTGGGTGCAATGACAAACGAGCGGTCTGACATTAATATTACAGTGTAAAATAAAATAAAATCATACCTCATCCATTTGATCGCAAAGAATCAGCCCCGCCATCTTGATTGAAGATCCAGTGTGAAATCTCAAGCGGCTCGTGATAACGTCATCACGTTGGCTTGCATGGTGATGTCATACGTCACTGCATAAGGAATCTTCAATCAAGATAGTGGTGGCTCTTTGCACTCAAATGGATGAGATAAGTATGATTTTTTTAATGTTTTACCGCCAATCAGGGAAAATCAATTCTTTACCATTAAGCACAAGGAAAATCGACTTTGCGGCTAATGAATTTTCCCTGAAATTCGGATCGAAGTCCATCTCGTGGACCTTAATTCGTTCAACACTAGTTGCAACATACCTCACAGAAAAAAAATGCACCACATGGATAAGCACCTGACAACACTGGCTAATCCCTCACTCTGGTGTTAAAAGCTGAGAGATTCGCCAATATTTCCAATCAGGAACATATCAGAGCCCCTTTAAGCACCCCTTCACGGTATCTCAGCATGACATGGGGTCCTACCACTAGACTACCTATGGTGTGTGAACAAGGTCTGAACAGGTGCATCTTTTTCTGTGAGGTATGTGTTTATATATTTTCATCCGCACATGCTTTATTTTGTGTAGGATGTTTGTGTGGTGCTTGTGGTTCGCGCCGGTATCCTCCATTGTATGCAATTTTTGCTGGGGATAGCCGTTCGCTGCGAACCACATGCGGAGGAACTGCCCCCCCAGTTAGAAACACGCCACAGTGTTTGGGGTTTGGAGCAGTCCCACCCATTTAGGCCACGTTTATTTTTGTGATTCTTGTTTTATATGTATTGAATGTGCCATTGCATATGGCTGGTAAACATTCTGTTGCACCTGGAAGCCGGTGTCACATGGTCTGTTGTAGGTGTAGCTTGTGGCCTCAATTGTTCCCCATTGCATTGTTGGTCCTGCAATGCAGGTGAGTGGGATGGGGCTGTAGGCTGCTTAATACCTGTTCAGACCTTGTTCACACACCATAGGTAGTCTAGTGGTAGGACCCCATGTCATGCTGAGAAACCGTGAAGTGGTGCCTAAAGGGGCTCCGATATGTTCCTGATTGAAAATATTGGCGAATCTCTCAGCTTTTAACACCAGAGTGAGGGATTAGCCAGTGTTGTCAGGTCCTTATCCATGTGGTGCATCTTTTTTCTGTGAGGTATGTGTTTATATATTTTCATCCGCACATGCTTTATTTTGTGTAGGATGTTTGTGTGGTGCTTGTGGTTCGCGCCGGTATCCTCCATTGTATGCAATTTTCGCTGGGGATAGCCGTTCGCTGCGAACCACATGCGGAGGAACTGCCCCCCCCAGTTAGAAACACTCCACAGTGTTTGGGGTTTGGAGCAGTCCCACCCATTTAGGCCACGTTTATTTCTGTAACACTAGTTGCAACCCTCAGACTTCCCCTGCACAGGATCTGTGCTTCTGAATATGGTTTATGAAAAAATATCAAAGTCTCCATGTCTAAAATAATAAATAAAAAATACAGTGAAAATTAATAATCTCAAATTTGACCTACCTACACCATTGTTTTTTAAACACACCAGCATTCACTGAGATAACTGTAATGCACAAATATATAATACATATCAAATGAAAAGTACAAAAATATTTAATTGAAATTATCTCTTTATGGAAGTAGCAGTAAATGATATTAAAGTAAGTATAGTAAGTAAGTGATTCAGAAGCTGTAAGGGTGAACACTACATGCCCCACTTTCATCACCACCAATAATGGCTTCCTCGGGGTAGCTCTGATTACCCCTAAGGAAGCCGTAATCTTATAATTATCTCAACAGCCAGGATTAATTTTTTTTTTTGTTTTTGTACTACATGAATCATGTTTGTCCTCATGTAGACTTGTGGTTTACTTCTTGATTGTTTCCTATTAGTTGACCTAAAATACATTTGATAGAAATCACACTTGACTATTTTAGCTGGGCTGTAAAAGCAAAAGTCTCAAATGACAAATCTCCTTTTAAAACCTCACTTTAGTTGTTACATATTTTATTTGCTTGGAGACAATAAAAAGTGATGTAAAGCACTTTCACTTGAATATATTAAATTATAAAACACCTCCTAGTTGTTTCGAGAGACTATTGTATGTTAAGATCTAAGAATTCTTGCCATTACGTGTCTTGCACATAAATCAAGTTGGTCTGCAACATAAGTGATTTCGACAGAAGGGCATTTAAAATTCTACATCTCTATGGTGTAAAAAAAAATCAAAGGAAAAGCAAAGGCAAAATAAAAACACCACAACATGTCGTCATTTCAAATGTATTTACACATTGATTCAAAATTAAAACTAATTCAGAATTGTTATTCTTCAGGGTGGAAACAAAATTCAATAACAACATTGGTTTTGCAATCATTTATGTAACAAAAAATTCACAGTATAAGCAATTTCATCCTGTGTTAAAGGTATTCAAGACCATTGATTCTTAGAGGAACCAATCTCATTTAAACCTCAGGCATTTAATCTGGTGTGCTTAATATTGTGGTATCACTAAATCTAGATCTAGAGCTCTTTAAAGGTGATCTCTGGGAATACGGATTTTTCTGCAAGTTGCCACAGCCTGCATCTTTCAAGAGAAGATTCATTCTTACCTGCTCCCTGCCTCTCCAGTCCTCTGCTGTGTAGTGATAAGCGGGAGGTGCCATATTCGATTTCGCGATATTTTGCGAATATTCGATTGAATATTCGTCATATATTCGGCAAAATTGAATATTCGTCATTATTCTATATATTGCGAATGTTACTCAAATTTATATTCACGTTGTGAAATAAACTTAGAGCTGAGTTCCTAACGGTTGTAACTTGTATTGCTAGAATTGACAAAGATAACTAAAATCACGAATATAGCACTATATTCTCAATCTTCGTTATATTCTAGAAATACAACCATTAGTAACTCAGCTCTAAGTTTAATTTGCAATGTAAACATATACTCGTATTGCAAATTAAAATTAAAGCTGGGTTCCTAATGGTTGTATTGCTAGAATATAACGAATATCACGAATATAGCACTATATTCTTCATCTTCGTTATATTCTAGCAACAACCATTAGGAACTCGGCTCTAAGTTTCATTCGCAAAGCGAACATATAATCGCATTGCGAATTGATCTTAGAGCTAAGTTCCTAATGGTTGTGCTGCTAGAATATAACAAAGATGATGAATATCCCAAATTCACGAATATAGCACTACATTCTCAATCTTCGTTATATTCTAGCAACACAACCATTAGGAACCCAGCTCTAAGTTTCATTCGCGAAGCGAACATATAATCACATTGCGAATTGATCTTATAGCTAAGTTCTTAATGGTTGGCTTGCTAGAATATAACGAAGATTGAAAATATAGTGCTATATTCTTGAATTCGTGGAGTGCTTCAATATATTTGCGATTGCGCGCTAAGTATTGTTGTGAACTTGTGACATCACAGCACTATGTATGTAGCATGTATGTATGTAGCATACATACATACAGCACTATATATGTAACATGTATGTATGGACAGCAGAACCTATCAACTACACTATATCACCATCTAACCTACACTGACTATCTCCCACTAACTATCTGTATTATATATATATATAAACTAACTAACTAATGAAATGTGAAACAGGAAAGCAGAAAGCACAGTAATAACACTGCTGTCTCTCTCAGAACTGTAATAAACCGTAGAAAATGGCTGTGGGGAGGTTATTATATAGTAATGGGGTAGGCAACTTTCCTATTGCTTTCTAGGGATATTACTAAGCTCAGACAAAGAGATTGCAGCCTTCTCATTGGCCCACAAGCAAAAAGCGAGGTTACTGATGAAAAAAAAAGTTGAATATTCAGAAGACTAAAGATCAGTTTTAAGTAGACCTTATAACATGACAATAACTAAGTATACCAGGAAATTAACCAAAAAATGGCTGAAAATAAAAGGAGGGTTCTTGAAGGGCATCTGTCAGCAGATTTGTACCTATGAATCTGGCTGACCTGTTGCATGTGTGCTTGGCAGCTTAAGGCATCTGTGTTAATTCCATGTTCATATGTGCCAGGATTGCTGAGAAAAAAGCCATTTTAATATATGCAAATGGGGCTCTAGGAGCAATGTGGGAGTTGATGGTACTCCTAGAAGCTCAGCTTTCTGCAATTGTGGTGACCTCTACACTTTCATTGACAGGAACAGGCAGGTGTTACCACGTTAACATTGCTTGGCCATGTCAATCAAAGTGCAAAGAGTGTTGCCGTTACAGAAAGAACAGAGCCTCTAGGTGTAATCACAATGTCCCTATTGCTACTAAATGCTGATTTGCATATATTAAAACTTAATTTTTCTCAATAATTCTAGCACATATGAATATGGGACCAACACAGACACCTTCAGATGCCAAGGGCAACAGGTCAGCTAGTTTGACAGGTACAAAGATGCCCTTTAAATGACCAAGACAAATCCTAAATCTAAACTCAAATTGCTGAGGAGGGATTTTAATCTTTCTGTATGTGCAAAAAAAAAAAAAAAACATTAAAGGGGTTGTCCCACAAAAAACATTTCTTTGACCTGATCACTGAGAAGGCCGCATATGCTCAGTTTCATCCTTCAACTGCCTCCTGGGCTTTGATAGGGGCTGGGCTGAGACACGCCCCCTTAGCTGCAGCAGAAAAGACACTCCATTTGAGATGTCAGCATGATATAAATCTAGCAGAACAATGAATGTGGAGATCTATGGATCTATGTGAGGTACAGGGCTGGTTCTAGCTTTATTAGAAAGAGGTTATCATGTACTATATGATGTCTGATTTAAATTTTTTACATTAGTCATGGGATAACCCCTTTAACCCCTTCCCGACATGTGACATACTATTATGTCATGGAAGTCAGTGAATTCCCGCATTTTGACATAATAGTAAGTCATGGTGATAAGGCGGGCACCTGAGCTGTGCATGCCCGATCACTGCAGGGGTCCGGCAGTCCCTTGGTCTCCTAGGCAACCTGTTAGTGTATGACTCATACACTAACAGGCAATGCATTTCAATACAGATGTATTGTAAAGCATTTCAGTGGGGATTAGACCCCCAAAAGTTGAAGTCCCATAGTGGGACAGAAATAAAGTTTTGAAAAAAGTTAAAAAAAATTGTTTTTAATAAAAAATAAAGTTTCAAGTAAAAAAAAAAAAAAAAGGGCCCTTTCCCCAGATTTCATAATGAGAAATAGAAAAAAAAGGAAAAACACACATATTATGTATCGCCGCGTCCGTAACAACCGGCTCTATAAATATATCATATGATCCACCCCGTCCGATAAACACCATAAAAAAAACAAAATAATAACTGTGTCAAAAAAGCCATTTTTGTCCCTTACATCACAAAAAGTGCAACACCAAGCTATCAAAAAAGGCTTATGATGAACAAAATTTTTACCAATTAAACCATCAACTCAACCCGCAAAAAATGAGACCCTACATAAGAAAATCACTCAAAAAATAAAAAAATCTATAGCTCTTAGAACAAGGAGACACTAAAACATCATTTTTTTCTTTCAAATATGCTATTATTGTGTTAAAGTCAAATAAATAAAAAAGTTTACATATTAGGTATTGCCGAATCCGTAACAACCAGCTCTATAATAATATCACATGACCTTCATGTGAACACCTTAAAAAATAAAAAATAAAAACTGTGTCAAAAAAGCCATTTTGTCACCTTACATTACAAATAGTGCAACACCAAGCGATCAAAAAGTCGCATGTCCCACTAAATGGTACCAATAAAACTGTCACCTCATTCAACAAAAATTGAGACCCTACCAGAGACAATTAGTAAAAAAATTAAAAAAAACTCGGACTCTCAGAAAATGGAGACACTAAAATATGATTTGTTTTGCTTTAAAACTGCTATTGTTGGGCTAAAGTAAAAATTAGGACATATTAGGTACTGCCGCATCCGTAAAAACCTGCTCTATAAAAAATTTCACATGACCTAACCCCTCAGGTGAACACCGTAAAAAAAAAAACTGTGCCAAAAAAGCCAATTTTTGTCACATTACATCACAAAAATTGTAACACCAAGTGATCAAAAAAGCGTATGCCCCTTCAAAATAGTATCAATCAAACCATTACCACATCCCACAAAAAATGTGACCCTACCTAAGACAATCGGTCAAAAAGTAAAAATGCTATGGCTCTCAGACTACAGAGACACAAATTTTTTTTTTTTCAAAAATGCTATTATTGTGTAAAATTTAAATAAATAAGAAAAAATATACATATTAGATATTGCCAAGTCCATAAGGATCTTCAGGTTACGATCACATGTGGGGTGTTTCTGTAAACCTCAGAATCATGGTAATAAATATTGAGTTTTGTTAAAATGTTAACCCTTGATGTGTTAAAGAAAAAAAATTGATTAAAATGGAAAATCTGCTAAAAAAGTGAAATTTAGAAATCTAATGTCCATTTTCCTTTAACGGGTTAACAAAGTTTTTAAAATCAGTTTTGAGTAACTTGAGGGGTGTAGTTTCTACAATAGGGTCATTTATGGGAGCTTTCTACTATGTAAGCCCCACAAAGTGACTTCAGACCTGAAATGGTTCTTAAAGAGGGGGTTTTGGAAATTTTCTTAAAAATTTCAAGATTTTCTAAACCTACTAACATCCTAAAAATTAAAATGACATTTACAAAATGATACCAACATAAAGTAGACATATGGGAATGTTAAGTAATAAACATTTTATGAGGTATCACTTTATGTTTTAGAAGCAGAGAAATTTTAATTTTCACACTTTTTGGATTTTTTTTTCCATAAATAACGGTGAAATATATTGATTAAAGTTCAATGTGTCTCAAGAAAACAATCTTAGAATGGCTTGGATAAGTAAAAGTGTTCTACGTGTCAGATTTGGCACAGGGTAGAAGGGGTTAAGTAATGCAGAACCAAGAAATCTCCATGCACACTATGGAGAAATATTTCCTCCAGTCAATGTCAAAGACTGGTAGATGATAACAGGAGATGTCTGTTGAAGAATGCTTCTGCCAAAGAGGAGTTCCATGTAATAGAGGTAGAGTGTACAAACATTTGTCATATATATGTGTATCTTTTGATCAATAAATTGTTGTTTTTTATTTTACTCATGGGAAAAAGAAACATAGAATACCTTGTACGTTGTTCAGAAAGTTGATTACAATGGGTTCTATTTTGTACGCAAGCTACCACCCAAAACATCTAGTGCATAATCTTGAAGTGGGGGAATAATTTAGAGCTAAAGGTTGTAGTCCACTGAAGGATTACACAGACACAAGAAGAAAATATTATGTTCAGGGTAATGGCTTGAAGACATCACAAGGGTACTTTAAATAGCGCTTAAGAGTGGATCAAGGTATGACATTTTGCAGAATTCTAATAGAAAGAGTGTGATGGTTATGTCACAAATAACAATGTCACACTAATACAAAATACAGAGAGTCTGTGTCAGAGCCGCATATTTTGTGGCTCGGGCGCGGACTCATTCAGTACAATGGGGCCGCAAAAGATGTGGACAGCACTCAGTGTGCTGTACGCGTCCTATGCTCGGTTCCGTGGCCCTGCAAAAAAATAGAGCATGTCCTATTCTTGTCCGTTTTGCAGACAAGAACAGGCATTTCTACAATGGGCCGCGTTCCATTACGCAAATTGCGCAACGGAACGCGGAACAGCTTCCGTGTTTTGTGGATCCACGGATTGCGGACCGCAAAACGCCTACGGTTGTGTGCATGAGGCCTAATGCAACAAAAAATCATCAAAAATTGCATTCCATTTATGTAGCAGGCGCAATGGCAGGGAACGGCGATCAGACGGCTCCCGGTCATTTAAACCCCTGTCGTTGAACGCGGCATCTGAGAGTCTTACTGATGCAATGTATAAATTGAGAATACTGCAATGTAATATGACCTGGGTGATTAGTAGTTTTCCTCATTTTTGGGGCCCATTCACTCTACTGTATTTTTTTTTCCTGATCCGTTCCATATTTTTGTGGATCAGATATAGACCCATTCTTTCTATTGGACCGCACTGTGTGCTATCCGCTTTCATATGTCCATTCCATATGTCCGCATAAAAGCTAGAACATGTCTTATACTTGTCTTCAAAATGCGGTCCATTGTCCCATTTAAGTCTATAGTTCCGCAAAAATGCGGATTGCACGCAGAAAGTATTCCAAATGCAATCTGTATTTTGGGGATCCATGTCTGCAAACTTTAATGCCTTGTCATGTCACCTTTGAATCTTTATTAAAATGCTACCATCTGTTTTTTTTTATTTTTTTTGTGGATTCGCAAAATATGGAAGACATGCGGAAACATTAGTTTTTTTGCAAACATGCAGAATATTTTGCTAAACATAACATACAGTTGTGTTCAAAATTATTCAACCCTCACTGAAATTGAGTGTTTTGGCCAGTTTGACATTGATTTTGATCATTTCAGTCATCTTGTTTACAATTAAATCAAAGAGGCACTTGTAAGTCAGACAAATATAACATAACATTTATAATAAAAAAACCACAAATGTCTTTTCTGTGCTGACATCTGACATCATTATCAGTTTTATTCAACCCCCAATGACATTCAATCTTAGTACTTAGTACAACATCCTTTTCCAGTTATAACAGCTTTTAAACGTGAAGCATAGCTTGACACAAGTGTCTTGCAGCGATCTACGGGTATCTTCGCCCATTCTTCATGGGCAAAAGCCTCCAGTTCAGTCACATTCTTAGGCTTGCGCGCTGCAACTGCTTTCTTTAAGTCCCACCAGAGGTTCTCAATCGGATTTAAGTCTGGTGACTGCGATGGCCACTTCAAAATGTTCCAGCCTTTAATCTGCAATCATGCTCTAGTGGATTTGGAGGTATGCTTGGGATCATTGTCCTGTTGAAAGGTCCAAAGTCTCCCAAGCCTCAGGTTTGTTACGGACTGCATCACATTTTCATCCAATATCTCCTGGTACTGAAGAGAATTCATGGTACCTTGCACACGCTGAAGCTTCACTGTACCTGTAGAAGCAAAACAGCCCCAAAGCATGATTGACCCCCCGCCATGCTTCACAGTAGGCAAGGTGTTCTTTTCTTCATAGTCCTTGTTCTTCCTCCTCCAAACATAGCGTTGATCCATGGGCCCAAACAGTTCTAATTTTGTTTCATCAGTCCACAGAACACTATCCCAAAACTTTTGTGGTTTGTCCACATGACTTTTGGCATACTGCAGTCGACTCTTCTTATTCTTTGGAGACAGCAAGGGGGTGCGCCTGGGAGTTCTGGCATGGAGACCTTCATTACGCAGTGTGCGCCTTATTGTCTGAGGGGACTTTTCTCCACTTTGCGCTTCAGGTAGCAAACAGCAGTCAAAGTCAGCATCTTCTTTCTGCTACGACCAGGTAGCGTTTCAACAGTGCCCTTTGCCTTGAATTTGCGAATGATGCTTCCTATGGTGTCTCTTGGTATGTTTAACATCTTTGCAATCTTCTTATAGCCATTGCCCTTCCTGTGAAGAGAAATCACCTCTTCTCTTGTCTTCCTGGACCATTCTCTTGACTGCACCATGTTTGTAAACACACCAGTAAATGTCTAGAAGGAGCTGAGTATCACAGTCATTTTAAATCTGCCTAATTGGTGTTTATTATGCTTGATTGCTGCTCCTTGACATCCACAGGTGTTTTCAATACCTGATCGAAAACACTTGAATGAACCTCTCGTAAGTCTCAATAAGTGACCCAATTTTGGAAAGTACACCACACCCTTAAGTTATTTATTAGAGATGAGCGAATTTTTCAAAAATTCGATTGGTCGGTTCGCCAAATATTTTGGAAAAAATTCGGTCTGATACGAAATTATTTGCTGCAAATTTAGTTAAAAAACTGCTATTTCCTGGCTGCAGAGAGCCTTTATAGTGGTGTAGAACACTGTGCCTTGCAGTAACACGCATAAGGAGTCTGCTTTGGTAGTGAAATAATTCTGTGAGTCCATATGACATGCAGCTGACAGGCGTCGCTCTTAGAATCACTGCATACTACACTTATTTAGGCAGTCTCGGGTCCAAAACTGACCAAATAACTCAAGTATGAACTCAGCGTTACAGGTCGATGTTAGTGCCAAGAAGAAGTGCACTCCTTTTACACCGTTGTCAGCTAATTACACATAGATGTCTACAGAACCTGTTCTATTAAGCACGTAAACAAGTAGAGCTCCCCCCAACAAAGTGGAGAGGGTGTCAGCAGTAAGTTTGTGTTGACGTCACTGATTATTTTGCCCTTCCTCTGATCCGTTAGAATAATAACCCCCAAAAAATGGATCCTGTCTGTTGAGCATCCACCTTCACTCGGTCAGCATTTGGTCAATAATCCATCAGTATTGCTAATGCCAAAAAAACAGAAGTGGATCCAAAATAGAGATAACACGTGAATGGAATATTTGCAAGTCTTCTGTATTTTGTACCCACTCCTGCTTTTGGCTACCAAATCACAAGCCAATTCTGGTGGGACCATACAGGCTTTATAACTGCTACACAGACAGGATCCGTTGTATGTCTCATTTTTCCTTGCTTCTGACAGATCAAAAGAAGGGTCAAATAAATCATGTCAGCCATGCTGAAAGGCAAAATAATGGCCCAGTCATAAAGTGGGGAGGGTGGGAACAGCATGAGAAATCCACAGAGTGGCGCTATGACATAGCGATGAGGTGGAAGCTGCATAAGAAGGCAACAGAGTGGCACAATGACAATGTGGAGGTGGTGGCAGCATGAGGAGACCACAGAGTGCCTAGGTGATATAGTGTGGCAGCAGCATCAATTTCTCCCGATGATGATGAAGCCCCTTCGTAACCTGGCTCCCAAGTTCGATCAGCTATATCATCATCATCGAGTACTGTCTACACGTCGCAGATGTCCTCCTCAACCATCTCTGGGTCAGGAGCCTGACCGCTCGCAACACCAGCTCCCACCCCACTCTCCTCATCAGTACTTGCCCATCTAGTGGCGAATGTCCCCTCCACATCTTGACTTGCCAGTAGCTGCTGACTGTCTTCTAGGACTCGTCCTCATTGTATAGTGGAGCTGAACCTACAGCATACAATACTTCTCTGGCTGAGGGAACAGGAAAGGACAGAGGCAAGTTGAAGACAGGTGAGGGCACAGGGCCTGCTCCAGGGCCATGCCAACCAAGGGTTGTGTCTGACGAACCCACTAACTCTTGGCTGGGGGTGTCTAATGTCACTTGCAAAAAGTCGAAGATCGAGTCAACCATTCAAGAACCGCTGGGTTGCTAGTCACGACACGACAGCTAGCTGACACTGGGAGCTCAGGCCTCTCAAAGTGACCCCTGCTGCCATGGCCCTTTACTCTGCTGCAACCTCTGCCTGTGCCATAAACATGTAGACCTCTGCCACTCCCCTGTGCAGGGCCTGGCACTTCTCTGTCTGACATACTGTTAGATCAAATAAACACTTCACCACACAACGGCTAAAAAAAGAATATCTAGCACTATATTCCATAGTGCTATATATTCAGTTTTTAGAATATTCGCTTTACGTGACTATTTAATTGTCGATTTTTCGCAATCAATAGAATAATCTCGAGCACGAATATTCTCGAATATATGACGAATATTCGCCAAATATCGTGAATTCGAATATTGCCCCTGCCGTTCATCAAAAGTCAGGAATGTATACATTAGATAAGTGAGGTCCAGCAAGAGAAAAATGCTATTTACACACATACCTAATACTGCTCTGGCCCCTTTACATGCAGTTGCAGAGATGTGGCGGTGTGTAACAACATTCATGAATATTTGGGAGTGTCAGGTAAGATTGCCTTTCCCCTCCCCCTGTCTTTTTTTTTTTTTTTTCTGACAGATCCAACTTCTCATGCTCCAGCTCTTCCCAGTAGTTACTGACCTCACACAGACATTCTTTCTTCTGATGCTCTCCTGTCCATTTACATCTTGCTACTTCTTCTATTTATACAACACAGGGGGCATGTCCATCCAGCAAGCACAGCTGACGGAATTCAGTGATGTTCTGTGTACAGGGCAAGACTGTTTTCTCCTGCAGCCCTAGGCTGGTGCATAGAAAGTCATAAGAGTAGGCAAAAAAACTAAACTTGGACACCCCTTTAAAAATTACAGGAAACAGAAAGTGTAATGTGAGTGGTGTTATCTATTTTTTTTTATCATAACTCCTTTTATTGAGGAAAAACAGAGAATGTAAAAAAATATTGAAATATTCAGTAGTGCAAGCAATTACAATATGAAGACAACTTGTGACCACACAAAAATCATGTAAGGTAGGGGAGAAAACTATGGAAAAGTGGGGTATTAGGTAAAAAGGTAATGACAACATTAAGGGGAAGAAGAAGAGGGAGATAAGGTACAGTAAATCCTCCAAATGATGCTACAGAAGGCTCACCACAACTAATCATGGGTCCATAAAATGTTCCCGAGATAGGGATCATCACTGAAATAAGCACAATAAAGTTGTAAGAAAAATTAAAGTGAAATATATATATATATATATATATATATATATATATATATATATATATTTAAATATATATCCTATATCACGCTAAGGTGGATTGTATATGTAACCAGCTCCAGCCACATGAGTATATACACAACCATCTTAGTCGAAATGTGGCTATATTTGGGAGTGAAACTGACATTGATTCATTGTTTTATAGGAATGCTCTTAAATACATGTACACTGAGAAAAAACCATGTGAAGGTATATGTAGAGTTGCAATCTCAGGTTTAGTTAAAGATTTCCCCCATGCATCAATATAAGCAGGAGTTTTTTCACTTCTGGTGGCCAACAGAGGTTAATATAACAGAAAGATCAGTTTGGGAAGGGGAAGCTCTACTTGCAGCAACTTTTTAAACCATGTAACCTCTATTACATCAGAGAACTTAGAAAATGGAGTAGTGCAAGAGAAGGACAGCTCCAGCGCCTCTAAGAAGTTGCCTGAAGTTAAGAGACCAATGAAATATTGGTTAAGTATCCAACTGCAGTGATGAAGGTCGCTAAAGACTGGCCTCCAAATTTAGTCCATATATTAGATGGACAGGAGTAAGTCTTCTTTCACACCCGCGTTTTGTGTGGATCAGTCCAGTAAGAAATCTACCTCTGTTTTAGGGATATTATGTTATGCAGAGCTGTTCAGTTAGTTGTAATTGTTACTCAGGGAGTTGTTATGACTGTTAGACAGGTATGTAATCCCATATATATAGGCAGCCATTTTACCATGAGTATTCCATCTAATGTTATAGTACATGTTATATTATACTAAATACTTATAGATGCCATTTTGTATTCTTTTAGTTTTACCAATCAATCAATCAATCAATCAATCGTATATAATCAATCAATCAATCACATATGTATGACCTATTGACCAAAAAAAAAGTTAGAATACAAAGAGCAGGCCTCTTATTTTGAAGACAGGGAGGGTTTATGCTGAATGTCAGACTGCACACTGTGTGAACATGTAAGAAGACAGAACAATAGGTGAAGGTTGCTCGGGTGCTCTGCCCGAGTACACCGGGAGGCTCGGGTGCTCTAAAGAGCACCCAAGCCCTATAGAAGTCAATGGGAGGACCCGAGCATTAAATCAGGCACACCATGCTCTGAAGAGGGGAGGGTGCCTGGTTCATAGGAGAAGGTCAGAAATTGATAGAAACACCACCGAACCACAGCCGAAACCTTTGTTGCCACGGACGTTTTCATTAATCAACAACTTAAGTTGGAGGTTCGAAGATGATCCCCCGGAGCGTTATTCCCAATTCCTGCCGAGCATTTTCTGGGAAACTAAAGTCTTTGGGTTCCAAGGGGAGTATGGTTGCAAAGCTGAAACTTAAACTAATTGATGAAAGGGCACCACCAGGAGTGGAGCCTGTGGCTTAATTTGACTATGCATGGGAACCCTCACCTGGCCCGGACACGGAAAGGATTGACAGATTGATACCTATTTCGCGATTCTGTGGGTGGTGGTGCATGGCCATTTTGAGCGTGTGGATTGAATCGATTTGTGTGGTTCATGCCGATAACCAAAGACACTCCTCCGTGCTAATTAGTTACGTGACCCCCGGTGATTACGATTGTGTTGACCAGACTATCATCTGATGATAATGAACTTGGAAGAGGAACGGACGTTGAGCTGACCCTGTAAAAAATTGTAGGTGAGGGCCTGCTGCTGCTTTGTTAACTCTAGATAACTTCTTAGCTCATCGCACGTCGCCGTGATGTTGATGATCTATTCGGATGTCTGCTCTATCAACTTTCGATGTTCTTTTTTGCGCCTACCATGGTGACCACGGGTAATGGGGAATCAGTGTTCGCTTCTGTGGTGAAACCCACCTCGCCACTGTGAACTGGAGAAGACTGATTGACCGCCTCCTCCCTTGCGACTATGGCCCCATGGACACTAGTTTGGCATATGGGATTTTAAAGTTACTGTTTCTGCCCCTTGGACTGTTAACTGGAACAGAACACCTGTTATTGCCTGGATTCCTAACTTTTATTTTGTTGATTGTATCACGGGCGATGTCATTATTTTGTTGATTGGATGACGGGCAATGTCATTGTGTTGTTGATTGTATCACGGGCAATGTCATTGTGTTGTTGATTGTATCACGGGCAATGTCATTGTGTTGTTGATTGGATCACGGACAATGTCATTGTGTTGTTGATTGGATCACGGACAATGTCATTGAGGTTGTTAAATGTACATTGACGAATGGGTTCTGTTTAAAATGTGAAACTGTAAATGATTGGCTGCTATGTTTATACCACGTGGGTGGTAACCTTGTTGGAAAATGTGTATAAAAAGGAGTTTCTGCTTGACCCTCAGAACGAAGTGTCGTCTCGTTATTGGGGGGGATTTATTGTACGCTGTTCCAGTTTGACTGCTAGGAGTGTAAACCTATTTGTATGGTTTTTCCTATTCGGCTGTTTACAGCATTCATATGCTCCTTTGATTTGGTGGTTGTGGTGTCGGCTAGAGCGCTTGGAATCCCCCAGAAGCGCTAGGAGCATCCTTCAACGGAGGTACCCAGTCGGGGTGCCCGTCGATCTGTTACAGCTTCCGTAGAGGGAGCCTGGGCGAAGGCCACGGCTACCACTTCCAAGAAAGGCGTGCGGGGGTGCAAATTTCCCAGTACCGACTCAGGGAGGTAGTGACAATAAATACCAATACAGGACTCTTAAGCGAGCCTGTCAATGGAACGAATACAAAAAAATTACAGTGAATGTCATATGTATTTAGGAATCGGGATGAGGAAACGTTATACAGGAGAGGTAAAGTATGACTGATGGCCTGCTGGTGACCCACTAAAACATTAGGGGTGAAGGTCTTCAGCTGAGCTGACCATCTAAAACATTATGGGTGAGGGCCTGCGGGTGAGCTGACCAGCCGAAAAATTATATGCGAGGGCCTGAGGGTGACCTGACCATGGAAAACAATATTTATGCGAGGGCCTGAGGGTGAGCTGACCATCCGAAAAATTATATGCGAGGGCCTGCGGGTGAGCTGACCATGGAAAACATTATTTATGTGAGGGCCTGAGGGTGAGCTGACCATCCGAAAAATTATATGAGAAGGCATATACGCGATGGCATTATATGCGACAATTAAGCATGTAGATATGATGGACGAGCAGGAGGATGAGAAAAGGAAGATTAGACCATATACCCTTTTTTGTGGCGGAAGGGTTGCATGGGAATACAGAGTATTCAGTACATTTCAAACAACACATTTAAAGTGCCTTGATGTTCAGTCGAGGCTTTCCTCTGGTGGAGTGGAGTAGTCAGGGGCAATCCAGGCCTTGTTCATTTTTATAAGAGTCAACCTGTCAGCATTTTCAGTTATCAGCCGGATACGCTTATCTGTTATAATTCCACCAGCAGCACTAAATTCCCGCTCAGACAAAACGCTGGTGGCAGGGCAGGCCAGCACCTCCAAGTTGTAGAGCGCCAGTTCGTGCCACATGTCCAGTTTGGACACCCAGTAGTTGTAAGGCACTAAGGGAGCACTGAGGATGCTGACACGGTCTGCTACATACTTCTTCACCATCTACCAAAACTTTTCCCTCCTTGTGACACCAGGATGTGCATCATGTTGAGGGTGCTGGCAGGGTGTCATAAAACTGTCCCAGGCCTTTGAAAGTGTTGCCTTTGCTGGAAGTGTTCCCCTTGTCTCCCCACCTCGGTTGCCCAAGGAAGTATGGACTCTGCTGCCAGCGCTGTCAGGTGGAAATTTTTGCAGCAATCTGCCAACAAGGAACTTCTGGTATAGCACCATTTTGCTCGTCCTCTCCACCGGAGGAATGAGAGATGAGAAGTTCTCTTTGTAGCGGAGGTCCAGAAGGGTGAACACCGAGTAATCCCTGTTATCTAAAATGTATATAACACTGGGGTCACGGGAAAGACAGCCTAACATGAAGTCAGCCATGTGTGCCAGAGTACCAGTGGGCAAGACTTCGCTGTCGTCATCAGGAGGTTGACTGTCCATTTCCTCATTCTCTTCTTCCTCTTCTGTCCACCCACTCTAAACAGATGGAATTAAAGTTCCACCCTGTGTAGCGGAGGCAACAGTCGCCTGCTCCTCCTCCAATACGTGCTGAGAAGACAAACTGAGGGTGCTCTGGCTATCACCCAGGGTCATGCGTCTTCTTCCCCCATTTCCAACTCTTCCCCATGAACAGTGCCGGCCTTACTTGTGAGCAGTGAGCGTTTGAGTAGACACAGAAGTGGGATGGTTACACTGACAATAGTGTTATCGCCGCTCACCATCTGTGTTGATTCCTCAAAGTTTCTTAACACCTCACAGAGGTCAGACATCCATGCCCACTCCTCGCTTGTAAAGAGCAGAAGCTGACTGGAAAGGCGACGACTGTGCTGCAGCTGGTATTCTATTACTGCCCTTTGCTGCTCACAAAGCCTGGCCAACATGTCTAACATGAAGTTCCAGTGCGTGCTCACATCGCACAACAGCCGATGAGCTGGCAATTTCAAGCACTGCTGCAGTGTCAACAGACCGGCTGAAGCTGTTAATGACTTGCAGAAATGTGCACACACGCGGCGCACCTTTGTCAGTAGCTCGGGCAAATTGGGGTAGGTTTTCAGAATCCGCTGAAAGTAAAGTCGTGGACTAGGCATGGGATGTGTGTGAGCTTGCGAAGCTCCAAAGCCGCCACCAAGTTACGCCCATTATCACACATAACCATGCCTGCTTGCAGGTTGAGTGGCGAGAGCCACAGCTCAGTCTGGTTTCCTATCCCCTGCCACAGCTCTGCGGCGGTGAGCTGTTTATCCCCTAAGCATATCTCACAGAAGTGCTACACTGCTTCCAGCTACCACCTGATGGCTGACTAGTGCTGCACGCTGAGAATTCGGAGGTGGAAGTGGAGGAGGAGGAGCCTCTTACATAGGTGCTGGCGGTAACCCTGATGGAAGTAGGGCCCGCAATCCTGGCCGTTGGTAGCACCTGTGCCATCTCAGGGTACAAGTTGCTCCCAGCCTCCACTACATTCTCCCAGTGTGCCGTCAGGGAAATGTAGCATCCCTGGCCACAAGCACTTGTCCATGTGTCAGTCGTTAGTTCGACCTTAGCCATAACTGCGTTGGTCAGGGCATGGGTGATGTTAGCAGACACATGCTGGTGTATGGCGGGGATGGCACACCGGGAAAAATAGTGGCGGCTGGGGACTGAGTACTGAGGAATGGCCGCCGACATAAGGCCGCGAAAAGGCCTCAGTGTCCACAAGCCTAAATCACAACATTTCAACCGCCAGTAACTTAGAAAGTTGGGCGGTTAGTGCCATGGCCTTTTGGTGGGAGGTTGGGTATTTGCACTTGCAAATGCCTGGGGTAAAGTTATTTGGATGCTGCACTGGGACAGGGAAGTGGATGTGGTCGCTCATGGTGCTTGCGACGGTACAGGTGCAGCACGGGAGGAATCCGGGTCTGCACCTTCGACAGGCGATTGGTCGCCACCCAAAAAAGGGGAAGAAGAGGCAGTGGTGTGACCCGTGGACACAGATTGTGGACCCAGGCGTTCCTCCCACTTATTGCGGTGCTTGGCTGCCATGTGGCGGATCATGCTGATGGTGGTGAGGTTGCTACTGTTCACACCTCGGCTCATTTTGGTGTGGCACAGGTTGAAAACTACTATTCTTTTGTCGTCTGCACTTTCCTCAAAAAAGCACCATACCGCGGATCACCTACCCCTTGGCAAGAGAGATTTCCACAAGGGGGCAGTGACCTCATCGTCCACCAAGTCCTCTTCAACTTCCCCACTGCAATCATCCTCCTAATTTGCTGACGCCAACACAACTACAGTGATTGACAACGGTATATCATCCTCTTCATCAACCTCTGCAGACAGTAATTGTGGTTGACTTGATGGTAACTGTGTCTCGTCATCATCCACCTCCTTAAACACATCATCTTGTGAGTGTGAAGGCTCTAAAGGTTGAGAATCAGGGCACAAGATCTCATGTCCCTCTTCAAGAGTGCTTGTGGAGAGGGCCAAATTAAGTGATGGGGTGAAAATAGCTCCTCGGAACATCTGAGTACCGGATCGCTTGTTTGTCCAGACTCTACATGGTGGGAGGAAGGATGATCAGGGTGAGGATTGTGTTGTTGACCAGACTGTTGGCTACTGAGACTGGACTTGGTGGAAGACAGGGTGGTGCTTAACCCAGTGGAAGCATTATCTGCTGAAATAAGTGTGGATTTGCTTCTCACTGCTCACAGCAAGCAGAGTTTGTATAATACAGAAACTGTCTGAATGTAACTGCTATTTTGATTAAATATAGGCCTCACACACTGTCTAGAAATAAGTGTTGATTTGCTTCTCACTGCTTACAGCAAGCAGAATTTGTAGAATACAGAAACTGGCTGTCTGTAACTGCTATTTGGATGAAATATAGGCCTCACACACTGTCTAGAAGTAAGTGTAGATTTGCTTCTCACTGCTCACAGCAAGCAGAGTTTGTATAATACAGAAACTGACTAAATGTAACTGCTATTTGGATTAAATATAGGCCTCACACACTGTCTGTGGGCCGAATGAGCCGAACTCGCGTGACTGGGTGCTATATAGCACCCGATGACGTGTTCCGGCCAGTCAATCACTGTAATGCCAGTAGAAAACATGTCTAATGGTATTACAGTGATGGCAATACTTACCTGCACGTTTATCGGCTGCTTTGAAAGCACCAAACGTGCGGGGAGGAGACTCAAGCATGGCGCTCGAGCACGTGTGGTACTCGGCCGAGTGCTCAGATCTGCCGAGCATAGCGATCCTCGAGCCGAACCGTTGCTCGGCCAAGCATGCTCTTTCATCACTAGTAGTATCGTAACAAAAATACAGAGTACACAGGTACTAAAAGCACACCAAAAATATATAGAAAATCACAATATTTTATGTAAAAAAACAAGCAAACATTAAAAACAATTAAACAGCATCCACAACAGGATGCTCCAATCCACCACAATGAACAGCACAAGCCCTGAATAGGACAATATAAAGAGATCAAAAGTGTTATTAAAAAGTCAATTATTTAAATAACATAATTACTTTATAATGTGAAAATCACATGAAAGAGCATGGCATTTCAATTAAAAAAAAAATCACCAGGGGTAAATATAAAAGCAAACATGTCCTGTATTCATAGCAAAAGCATCATGTTTCTCACATGTGTGGGGAATCAAGATGGAGACCAGCAGGACCATTCCCAGCAGAACAGTGCATATGTCTATAAAGATCAGTTAAAAAAAAAAGTCACAACAGTGAGTCACATATACAAAAGAACACTGATACATATCACAGAGGTATGCATATAAGAATAGACGGACAATATGAATAAATGCAAAATTGTTTATGGCAATTTCATATTTTAGTTGGTTGGGTTGTCTGCATTTTTGACTATGGCTTTATTTATGAAGTGAAGTGTAGTTTAATGGTTGTAGGACCATCAGGGCTGCAAGAAAATTTTATGAAATGCTATATCCAGATGTCTTTATAAAGACAGTTCACAATAAAGTAATAACTTGTCTAAATAACAGAACGCCAAGTGAAGTTAAGTAATATGACTATAATGAAATGCTTCTGTGGATTCTAATATTTATTGTAGTTAAAGGATACCACATTTCTGTTCAAACAAAAAGATCTGCCCTTTGTATTTTCCAAATAACCTTTTCTTCTTAAAAGTCTGTAAAGGCCCTCTTCCGTAGCAGGTGCAGTTTTAATGATTCTTTGATGCCATATGTCAAAAAAGCATCACTTGCTGTGAGGACTGACATTTCTTTTGGGAGCTCTTAGCAACAATTACTAAACTTACTTGTGTAGTGTTCTCGCAGCTTTACGAAAATGTAAAAAATATGCATGGTATTGTATGTAATAGAATTGTAATAAAAACAAGCATATTTACTGTAAAACTATTTAGCACCTTTAACCCTTTCTACCCCGGGCCAGTTTTCACCTTCCTGCCCAGGCCATTTTTTGCAAATCCGACATGTGTCACTTTATGTGGTAATAACTTTAAAACGCTTTTACTTATCCAGGCCATTCTGAGATTGGTTTTTCGTCACATATTGTACTTCAGAACAGTGGTAAAATTGAGTCAAAAAATTAAATTTTTATTTATAAAAATAAAATAAAATTACCAAAAATTGTGAAAAACTAGCAAATTTTTAAATTTCTATTTCACTGCTTTTATAATAGATAGTAATAACTCCAAAAATAGTTATTACTTTACATTCCCCATATGTCTACTTCATGTTTGGATCATTTTCTGAATGCCATTTTATTTTTTGGGGATTTTAGAAGGCTTAGAGGTTTAGAAGCAAATCTTGAAATGTTTCAGAAAATTTCCAAAACCCACTTTTACACCCACTATTACATAATAGAAAACACACAAAAATGACCCCATTTTAGAAACTGCACCCCTTAAGGTATTCAAAATTGATTTTACAAACTTTGTCAACCCTTTAGGTGTTCCACAAGAATTAATGGAAAATGGAGACGAAATTTCAGAATTTCACTTTTTTGGCAGATTTTCAATTTTTATAATTTTTTTTCTGCTAACGAAGCAACGGTTAACAGCCAAACAAGACTTAATATTTATTGCCCTGATTGTGTTGTTTACAGAAACACCCCATATGTGGTCGTAAACTGCTATGCGGGCACATGGCAGGGCACAGAAAGAAAGGAACGCCATATGGTTTTTGGAAGGCAGATTTTACTGGGATAATTTTAAGTTGCCATGTCACAATTGAAGACTTGAGTAGAAACTCCCCAAAAATTACCCCATTTTGGAAACTACAGGATAAGGTAGCAGTTTTGATGGTACTATTTTAGGGTACCTATGATTTTTGGTTGCTCTATATTAAACTTTTTGCGAGGCAAGATAACAAACAATAGCTGTTTTGGCACCGTTTTTAGTTTTAGTTATTTACAGTGTTCATCTGACAGGTTAGATCATGTGGTATTTTTATAGAGCAGGTTATTGCGGATGCGACAATACTAAATATGACTACTTTGGTTGTTTGTTTCAGTTTTATATAATGAAGCATTTTTGAAAAAAATTTGGGCAACTGTCTTATGTAGGGGCTCATTTTTTTCGGTATGAGATGACGGTTTGATTGGTACTATATTAGGGTGCATATGACTTTGTTATCGCTTGGTATTGCACTTTTTGTGATGTAAGGTGACAAAAAATGGCTTTTTTGATGCACTTTATTTTGTTTTTTTTACAGTGTTCATCTGAGTGGTTAGGTCATGTGATATTTTTATAGAGCAGGTTATTATGGACGCGGAAATACCTAATATGTCTTTTTTTTATTTTATTTAACTTTAGCACAATAATAGCAGTTTTGAAGCAAATAAAATCATATTTTAAGGTCCATTGTCTGAGAGTGATAGGTTTTTTTTATTTTTTGACAGATTGTCTTAGGTAGGGGCTCATTTTTGTGAGATGAATGAGGTGGCGGTTAAATTGGTACTATTTTGGGGGGCATATTCCTTTTTGATTACTTGGTGTTGCACTTTTATTGATGTAATTGATTTTTTTTTTTATCAAATCTATTTTTATTGAATGAACAGATGCAGATCAGAATACAGCATCAAGTATTCAGATATCAGATACATGGTTCACACATTGGTATCTTATTACAGAACAGAAGCTTTTGGGGTAATAGCCCCGTCAATTCAGGATAAAGGAACACATGTAACATAGCACAGTATATTCCATCTGCAACATTTCAGTGAAGGACAAAACACAAAACTAAGAAGTAACAGTAAAAGTGTCACCTATCGCCAAAACAGCTTAACCACCAGCGTAATCTTCGAGTGAAGATAATCCCTACATGGTATTGTGGTAGAGTCAATGTGAGACCTTACCAGAAGAGGAGTAAAGAAGAGCGAAAACCCTCTGAATCATTGTCCCCTATACCCCATCCAACACTCTATGGACCACTTATCCCACCCCCTGTATCCCTGTTTTTGACATGGGTTAACCATGGGCCCCAAACCTGTTGAAACTTATCTCTGGAATGGAATGTCCACCCCAGTAGCTCTTCCATGCGGCATATATCATTCATTTTTTCGTACCACATACTCAGTGTGGGGGGTTCAACCTAACGGCATTTCAGGGGTATTAAGAGCTTAGCAGCTGTAACCATGTGTGTGGGGAGGTTTATTCTGCCCGGTCTGAAATCTTTAGAAGGTAACCAAAGCAGAACAAGCTCCGGGTAAGTTTTAACTCTGTGCCACATCATGGTGAATGATCCTCTCTATACCACACCACAATTCCTTTAATTTGGAGCAAGACCACCAGATGTGCATCAGAGAGCCCGTGCCCTCTCCACACCTCCAACTGTGGTCGTCCGGTAATAGATTCAATTTGTAAACCAGTTCGGGTGTTCTGTACTATCTGGTTATTAATTTCAGAGAGTTTTCCTGAATTATCGTGCATTTAGAGAACCCGTGAGAGTGGGCCAGAACAAAGGCTCTATCTCTGTCGTCTAATGAGCAATTTAACTCCTTCTCCCATGCCCTTAGATAGGGGGGACAGGTGATAACCCTAGATGTCAACAGTTGGGAGTAGATACGGTAGATGCTTTTCGGGGGCATAGTGGGTAGCAGTACATATGTTTCCAGCCAGGTGAGGTCTGGGAGAGGAATCTCTTGAATTTACTACAGATAGTTTTGAAAGCTAATTCTTGCAAGAAGTTCCATTTTTTTACCCCTGTCTCCCGATAGAGCTCTATAGAATCCCTCATTACAGGACAATTTGGCCAGGTCCCCCACTAGAGTCCCGGGGAGAGATAACCAGATATCAGGTGGTCAACTCGGTTGGGATTGAGTATATGTGTCAGCACCTTGAGAGGAGCTAAAGGCGATAGCTTCTTTTGGCCTATACAAAGTGCGGATGATTTATTAGAGGCCAGAATTGTGCCTCTAGTAAGCACACTGGTCAGGGATTCTAGGTCTGGTTTTTTTGAAGGGGAACCACAGCAAGTAACCTGCCGACCTATCCAATAAAGCTAATTCCATTTCTACATAAATTGGTGGAGGGGCCTGTCTTGTCAGAGCTACCCACCGCTTCAAATGTATTGCTTGCAGATACTGTTCCAAGTCAGGGAGAGAGATACCCCCACGTTTCTTCTTCCTAGTGAGTAAGCCATATGAGAGCCTAGCTTTCTTATTAGCCCAGAGGAACCTCCCAGCAATCTGTTCAAACCTGGCCATATAACTGAATGGTAGGATGAGAGGGAGGGATCTCAAAGTATACATCAGCTGCGGGAGAATGTAAGCCATGATGACATTCTTCCTACCTATCCAAGACAGAGAGGGGACAGAGGTTTTGCCCAAAAAGGTCTCAATTTTATTCAGCAGAGGAGGGAAGTTCCATCCATACAAGAGTTTGGGATCATTCGGGATATGAATGCCCAAATATTTGATGACTGTCGAAGGCCATTTAAATGGAGTCATACTATGCAACAGATTTAATTGTTTGGGAAGCAAGGAAATGCCTAATGCCTCTGATTTATCTAAATTAATCTTAAAGTTCTAGATTTTGCCGAACTGTTGAAAAATGTCCAAAATATCTGGCATGGTTTCTACCGGGTTCGTGAGGAAAAGGAGCAGATTGTCAGCAAATGTTGCCATCTTATGAGTGAACGAGCTGATCGTCAGTCCTTGGACGCATGGGGATTGGCGGAATTTAAGTAATATGGTCTCTAGGGTAAGTATGAAAAGCGTAGGGCACAGGGGGCAGCCCTGCCGTGTGCCATTTCGGATCTTAAAGGTGTCCGACAGAGTCCCATTGATCATTACGCGTGCTGAAGGATCTGTGTACAGTGAGAAAATGGCCCTGATAAATTGGTCCGGAAAACCAAACGCTTCCAAGGCACTGTGCATATATAACAAGCTGACTCTGTCGAACGCCTTTTCTGCGTCGGTACCTAAAAGGACCAGAGGGACTCGCTTTCTCTTAGCATGACACAAGGCATGTATCACCCTACTGACGCTATTTCGCCCTTCGCGACCCGGCACAAATCCAACCTTTTCCTCCCCCACAAGCCCAGGTAGCAATTTCGAGATCCTAGTGCTTAAAAGTCTGGCCCACCACTTTAAGTCCGTATTAAGCAGTGAAATCTGCCTATAACTTCCGCAGGCCTCCTGATCCTTCCCTTCTTTGTGAATCACTGCTATGTGAGCCTCCTGGGCCTGGGGGGTGGGGGGGTTCCACCTTGGAGAAAGGAATTACACAAATTGACAAAATCGGACCAAGATTTCTCTGAACTTTTTGTAGTAAGCTATGGGAAACCCATCTGGTCCCATTCTTTTCCCAGATGGAATAGAGTTTAATACCTCATTTACCTCCTACGCTGTAAAGGGCCTAAGTAAGTCTGTCACACTCTCCGCAGGAATAAAGGGAATGTCTATCGACCCCAGGAAATTATTAATTTGGAGGGCTATATCAGTCTGTTGACCTGCGCTTCCCAGATCATATAGGGAACTATAGAATCTGCAAAACTCATTGGCGATAGCTGGAGTATTTGTATGTCTAGTACCCTCTGGGGATCTCATTGCCTGAATAAAAGTTCTATTTCTTTTAGTCCTCAATAGGTTGGTCATTAGTTTAGAGCACTTGTTGCCATGAAGGAACTGTCGAAAGCAAAGCGCTTGTATAATTTTAGCAGTTTCAACATTAAGCAAGTCCATCACTTGTCTACGCTGAGACAATAGGGACTTCTGAACATCCTCATCTTGGGATCGTTTATGCAAGCTCTCTAGAGAATTGATATGAGACAACAAGGAGTTTAACTTCCTCAGTCTCTGCCTCTTCATTTTTGTTCCCAGGATAATGAGCTCTCCCCTAATGACCTCCTTATGTGCTTCCCACAGAATGGAATTCGTAACCTGCCCTATGTCATTCTCCTTGAAGAATTGCTGCAGTTTCTGGGAGAGAAGTTGTTCATGTTTTGCATCCTCAATTAGAGTTCTATTCAATCTCCATGTTCAGGCCCTATGGGGTAGGTCCGCCAACTTTACTTTGATACTGATAGGAGCGTGGTCAAAAATGACCACATTTTCAATCTTCGCTTCCATTACCAGCGGAAGGAAGTGATTGAAGAGAAAGAGATAATCCAATCTCTGAAAAGAATTATGTACCTTAGAGTGGAATGTATAATCTTTATCTTCCGGATGGAGAAATCTCCAAACATCTGATACGTCCAAATCAGACAAGGTCAAGCAAAGTTGTCGGAGACATTTAAGAGAGATGGCCCTGGATACAGAGGTAGAGTCCTTCGCGGAATGAAAGACCAGGTTAAAATCTCCCCCAATGACAAGAAGACCCTCAGAGAACGCCCTCAGGTTCTCCAGCGTCTTCCGGAGCCACCTTGTCTGGTGGCAATTGGGGGCATAGAAGTTAGCCAAGGTTACAGTTAGATTAAGAATCTTCCCTTTAAGCAGCAGGTATCTACCTTCTAGGTCAGCCATTTTAGCAATCAATTGAAATGGAACATTCTTTCCTATCCCTATAGATACTCCTCTCGAAGCCGAGGAATAAGATTCATGATACCACGAGGGGAATTGCTTACTACTAACATGAGGTATGCGCAAATGTCTGAAGTGAGTTTCCTGAATAAAGGTGATGTCAACTGCCTCTCTCCTTAACATGTGATACAATTGACTCCGCTTTTGTGGGATATTACTGCTGTTTACATTATGAGAGTATATCTTCACTTCAGTCATGGGCATATCTTAAGAGCTGGCATAATGCCCTAAAATCAGCAGGTGACAAAGGTGACACAACAGGAGAATCAACAATAGTGAAACATATAGACATACGAAATGGGTTGAAAAACCGGGTGACATTCCAACCCGATAGAAAGCACATGTGGGCCAGATGATCAAGGTCGTTGGGGGGTAACATGGATGGAAAATTCGGTGTGAATTCTTCCCCCTTTCACTCGGTCAGAACATGCATATTGATAAACCTATATTAACTTCATATAACGGCAATGAAACATCAACTAAACATCTATTGGGGAGGGGGGGGGGGTCGCAAGGAAGCAAAGCAACCCTTCTCCTCCTCCCATTGAAGCAGTACCCAGCTCCATTAACAATCTTCGATGTTGTTTGATGATGAATGGGATCGGTAGTTGTGCTTCCAAGAGAGTTTGTCAGGGCAGGGAGACTTCCATGCAATATCCAAGTCCTGTTCCTCAGGTAGCTCTCTTCTTCGGCGAGCGGGACTTGGTGACAGGCTGCTACGGTTGAATCTGCGGCAGCAGCGGGAAATCCGGCGGAAAGACTGTTGATAGCCAGGAGGGGATTTCAAGCTGTTCCATTTGTAGCGCTTCCCACATTTTAGGCAGGTTTTCTGGTGTTCTCACCGTAATCGGCTTGCCCTCGACCACCGTGGATAGCCCGAACAGGAAAAGCCATTTTACCGGGAGCTTCCTCTCCCTCAAGGCAGATGTTAATGGGCGGAAGGCTCTTCTCTTGGCTAATGTGCTGGCTGCTAAATCTTGAAATAGCAAGATTTTATGGTCCCCCAGCATGGGATCTCCTGAGTTTCTAGCGGCTTTTAACAGCGCCACAGTGTTAAGATAGCTCAGAAGGGCGCAAACCACATCTCTTGGGGGCTCTGTGGCAGGTGGTTTAGGCCTAAGGGCCCTGTGCGCCCTCTCTATAATAATGGCATCAGCACGGTCTTTACCGTGCAGTATTTCAAATACCTGGTGCACAGTGTCTGAAAGTTCCTCCGGAGGTATCGACTCCGGAATCCCTCTGAGGCGAATATTTTTTTGGCGCCTTCTATTTTTTTGGTCCTCCAAGTAAAGAAAAGCGTTATTGATCTGCTTACATACCGCTGTAAGCTGTGTCTGCAGACCCTTGCTGTGCTGAGTCACGGCGGCATGCCACTCCTCTAATGCCTCAACCCTATGCCCCATGTGTACCACCTTCACTTTAATGTCGGACAGTTCTTTCAGTACTGGCGACAGGGCTTTGTCTAGGGATTGGGCAAGCGATTGCTGCAGGAACTGTCTGGTTATAGAGAGGGAGCCCCGCTCACTCTGAGACTCACCACCAGCGTCTGAGCTATCACCATCAGTGTCCTCCTCCCGCGCTTCTTCCAGCAGCGGTGTGCGCGCCATCTTCCCCCCGCCCACTCTGAGAAGAAATCTTCTTGTGCACAAATTTGTTCAAGTCGCTCTGCGATTTCTTTGCTTTAGGGGTACACTCCACCTCTCCCCCTTTCCCCCAATCTTCCCCATCGTAGGTGTAGGTTCGCTGTGAATAAGGCTGAAAGACCGGGACCTTCAGGCAGGGAGCTCCAACACACAAGTCCTACTCCATGCTCAATCGGCTCCGCCCCCCCCCCCCTTTTTTTTTTACTGTGTTCCCCTGAGGGGTTAGATCACATTATATTTTTATAAAACTGGTCGATACGGATACGGCGATACCTAACAGTCTCCTTTTATTTTTTTCCTATTTTTTACCTTTCTTTAATTTTATTTGGGGAAAAGGACGCTTTTTTACTTGAAACTTTAATTTTTTTGTAAAAAAAAAACTTTTTCTTTGCTTTTTTTTCACTTTATTTTTGTCCCCCTCTAAGACTTCAACTTTTGGTGGTTTGATCCTCTTTACAATGCATTAAAATGCTTCTGTATTGTAATGCATTGGCTGTAAGTGTATTACATACTGTAATACACTACAGCCTGCTTCCTGTGACATCCAGGGAGCTGGATCTCACAGGGTTACATGAATCGTGCTGCCTTCCCTGCCATTGGGTCCACATTACAGCAGTGCGGAGACTCGATAGCTGCTCCGTTCCCGCACTGACATCGCATGTGCCGCGGTCATCTGAGACCACGGCACATCAAGCGTTAATGCACCGGCATCGGTGTTTACACCGATGCCAGCACATACAGCAGGCATCCGGCTATCAGTGACTGCTGACCCTGTCACTGATCAGGCGGGGGAGCAGCTGGTGCACCCATTCAATCAGCAGGCAATAATAGTATGGCGCTGGGCGGCAAGTCATGCCCTGCTGCACCGTACCATTACGGCGCTGGTCGGGAAAGGGTTAAAATGTTCTGTTATACAGTACATCTTTAAACTAATCACTGCAAGAAAAGATTAGGAAAAAGTTCCTGGAGAGTCTGCAATCTAAATAGTGTAACTATGATGTCATTGTCCTGGAGTAGGGGTACTTTAAAGTCTGGTCATTTGTGGACATTTGTCCCTGTTTCCCCTATGCAAAGTCATCATATATGTATCCTGTTCATTTGCATCTTGTTTGCACAGCACTGTGGAAAGGGTTAATGAATACTGAGAGACGTTTAGGACTTTCCAGCTAATAATGAGAAGCTAGTAATTGTCCACAGCTACCATGGGGTTTTTAGAAGAGCATGTTTTGGAGGGAAAAAGCTAGACTTGTTTACCACCAAAACCATACAGACTGACCTTTTGGATGTCTGGTTTAGCTCTGTTATTATGACTGAAAACTTGTTTTTGTCTGGAAAAACTGCTGTGTCATTGCCGTTATCATTGAAGCTCTAATGGAAGTATATGAGAGACAGGAGTTGTAACATTGTATCTGTTTGTGCTGAGTTTTTCCACTTCACCCCTCCCACGAGAAGGTTCTAGTTCAGACAGAAACTAAATAAGTTTCTCCTTGTAAATAAGGAGAACAATGAGAGCCCCTAGTGTTCTACAGTTAGGCAACAGTGTTTAGAAGAGGAGATTCTGCCAGACTATTGAGTTACCAGACGAAGAGGCTGAGATATGGAAACTCTGCCACAGACTCTGGATCACCAGACTTTAGCCAGGGTACCAGCTTCCTGAGAAAGGGACACCGAGCTCAGGTCTTTCCTCAGCATCAAACTATTCTTCTGCCAGGGAGGAGGAGAAGCCAACCCTATGCCTCACCTTTATTGTTTTGTACCTGAATTCCTCCAGTAAAGAAGTACACTGGTTTACTACAGACCCTTACTCCCTGGACTTATTCCCCATTGGGATGCACCACTTAGTGTAAGTAAAATTAATGTCACATGTTTAAAACTGCAATATGTTAAAGGAGTTGGCCAGTTTATATTAGTAGCTGCACATGTGCTGGTAAGCATTATTAAACTATATGCACTGATGTTCGATAGTTTAATATTAATTATTCAGGGGACCTACGTACCTGTGCTACACTTAGAACATGGCTGCTGATTGGATATCCCATCCATAAGTGGCCTCCATTAAGTCTTTCTGGGGTTAAAGGGGTTGTTGGACAGTTTATATTAGTAGCTGAACATGTGCTGGTAAAAGCACATGTATGCAGCTAATAATAAGCATTATTAAACTATATGCTCTGATGTCCGATAGTTTAATATTAATTATTCAGGGGACCTATGTGTCTGTGCGGCACTTAGAACATAGTTGCTGATGGAATATCCCATACATTAAGTCTTTCTGGGGTTGAACTGCATATGCGCTAGTTTCCCTGTTAGTCCTCAGTGTAAGTGAATGGAGGCTGCTGATGGACAAAATCCTCCATCAAAGGCCATATTCCTAGTGCAGTGTCGGCACACAGGTCAAAGGACTTGTGTGTAAACATTAATAATTCATATTAAACTATCAGACATCAGTGCCGATAGTTTGACAATGCTTATTACTAGCTGTTTTCATGTGCTGTTACAAGCACATATGCAGTTAGTAATATAAACTGCCAACACCTTTAATCTTAGGAGGCATGATACTTGTTAGATCCTATGGATTCCTGGCAGCCAGGAAAGCAATACCATCATAAAGATTAATTAGTAAACTGTGAATACAAATACTGTGCTCCAAACATTGAACTGTAGAGGTTTTAACCAAACCCTTAAAAGCCTCACTCAGACTCCATAATACCAATCACTATAGTTAGTTCAGCTGTGTCTTTTTCTTCAATAATTATAGGTGGAACATAAAGACTACTCACTCTTTTGGAGCACAATCTATGCTTTTTAGTCCTTTATTCTTTTCCAAGACGGTTAATGGCTTGGAGTGGTGACACTCCATGGTTACGCATGAGTAAGGGGGCGTGACCCCCAAACATCGCGCATTATGGGATAGGACACAACTCAGCGCTCTCATGGAAAGAGGCGAGCCCTTAACTGTCTTGGAATAGCAAAAGACTGAAAAGTACAGATTGTGCTTCAAAAAGAGTGAGTAGTCTTTATTTCTCACCTATAATTATTGAAAAAAAAAGACACGGCTGGGCTCACTCATAAACTCATATTCTATGAATCTGTCTGTGCATATGTTATTGCCGGTTTGCGTTCTCGATGTGGGGTCGGCAATGACAGACTTCAGAGGTTAAAAGTCCAAATGGTGCTTTATTTTTCATGTAGGACAACACAATACAGGGTGTCCAAGTTAACTGTCACATGGTATGAAGCCATAGCACATAAAGCATAACACAAACCATCAAATAAACATCTGCCCATCTAGGCGCTGACTATACAGAGAACTTCTCTCTTACATCTATGCTTTCAGCATGTCAGGGAGGATCAAACACAGCCAAACTCGTGCTCTGACATTGGTTGAGGATTTGATGCCTCTATTTATTTCCCAGTAATGATCCCAGTAGACACCCCTAGGATCTTCTCAGGAAAAGGGGGAATATTTGTTCTGGAGTAAGGGTGTGGACTGGTAGGTCCCACTTCCAAACCTACCTTCTAGTCCAAAAAATCCAGCCCACAACAAAATTCTGAACAAAACAGCTCTACCTCTTACAGCACTTTTCCACTTCCCTTGTTATTGTGTGTGTGTGTGAAGTCACTTCAGAATTACACAAAAAAATTAACTATAAAGGTATTCCCCTTGTCACAGATGGAACAAACTTGAGTGCATGGAGCCAGCAAAATTACACTAAGGCTACTGCCACAATATACTCTAAGTCACTCACAGAATAATTAACTTGGAATGTTGCATTAATAAAGCATTATAATTATTCTTGTTGACAAATGTGCAAAATCAATGTGAGATGAAATATGTGGAATAATTCTAATCGATGGACCAGTAATAACAAAATAAAAGAACCTAGACCAAATGAAAAAATATACATGGGCGAATAGGATGATACACTGACTGGAACAGTGGGGCCATGATATGTTTGGTAGGAATTCATAGAGACTACATAGTTTAAGAATTAACTATAACTGCATCAATTACCATTTGTTTCATTGTCTTAAAACTCTGAGCTTATACGGAGGCTAGTATTTGTCATACCAAATTACTTAAGTGGATGACTTTACTTGAGTGGATGAATTTCTTGGCACACTTTCAGATGCACACTAAATTTGGTAGGCTTGAGCATCCCAAAGAAATATGTTAACTGTTAGTAGAAAGACCTTTTTACTGACCGCTAATAGAAACTATCCTTTAAATTAACACTTTACAATGGAGAGAGTAAGGCTCCATTCACACGACCGTATGTTGTCCGCAAAAAAAAGGATCCGTTTTTTTGCGGACAGTTCAGCATGTCCGCAAAAAAACGGATTGCATTCCGTTTTTTTGCTGATCCATAGACTACAATAGGGTCATGTCCTGATTTTCACTGACAAGTATAGGACGTGTTTCATTTTTTTTGCTGAGCTGTGCAATGGAAGAAAAGGGCCCCATAGAAGTGAATGGGACAGCATCTAATTCGCAAAAAAACAGATCCGTTTTTTTGCGGACAACATACGGTCGTGTGAATGGAGCCTAAAGGTAAATGGCTGCAGAAAAAGAAAATAAAAAAATCTCCTATCACATATTTTTGGGGAGAATAATAATAATTGAATTGAAAAATTCGAACCTGCTGGATCTTACTTTCTCTGAGGCCTCTTGCACACGAACGTGTGCACCCTGTGCCCATGCAGTGGGCGGCAAATTGCCGTGGGGCAGCCGCAGCGGATCGCGGACCCATTCACTTGAATGGGTCCGCGGTCTGCCCGTTCCGCAAAAAGATAGGACATGTTCTATCTTTTTGCGGGACAGAAGTACGGAACGGAACCCAGCGGAAGCACTCCGTAGTGCTTCCGTAGTGTTCCGTTCCGTCATTCCATTCCACACCGTTCCGCATCTCCGGATTTGCGGACCCATTGAAATGAATGGTTCCGCATCCATGATGGGGAATGGCCACGGAATGGTGCCCGTGTATTGCGGATCCGCAAATGCGGTCCGCAATACGGGCACGGGGTGCACACGTTCGTGTGCATGAGGCCTGAGATTGAGAGGCTAGAGCTGCTACATAAAGGTTTTTTATACATAAAGTTACCTTTAACTGTCATTAGATAGATGTCTGTAAATGGTGCATATACAATTCCGCTGGTTAAAACTGGAAATAGTCAGCCAGCATATTGTCAGACACATCATTAAAAGATTAGCTGAGCACTGCATTACTGACTACCTAGTTATATTTTTTGACATCTGATTAATGTGCAGTTTTTTGGTAAAAATGACACCAGAATTTAAAACAAACCTGTCTAACTCAGAATGAGATAAGATAGAGGGAGAGAAGTGAAGCTTTGTGATATATACTGTAGATAACTACAACTTTGTAAGTTTAAAAATTCAAAATGTAAATTGTAAACTGTGCTGTTTAGACCCTTTATTGCAGAACATTGTACATCTACAACGCTAGCGGCTGGTGGTTACCACAGAGTGCTGGAGCGGCAAACTAAAATGCTACATACTGTGTACTACCTCTAGGGAATACTATACTCCTGTTTTTATATATCCCTGTGATTTTTTTTTAAACCTTTTTTATTTTAATGTAAGACTTCAATAATCACATGCTTGCTTATCTTAATTCAATTTTGCTAAATCTAATATAACATAGCATATTTTCCTGTTCATATTCTCTAAGTAGCCCAAAGTTTTTTCATTATTTTTTTTAAATTGAACAGCATTTTAATCACTTCCTAAACAATTATTTTTACCTTTTGCTCTGGCATGCCATAATACATCATCTGTATTTTAATACTTTGCTATTTACCTTGAGCACACAAAGGGAATATTTCTTCTGAAACGTTAACAAGTAGCAGGATGGTTCTTGATCCTGGCATGCCATGTAACAACTGGCAGGAGTTCTGCCTGAGGCATTTCTTTGGGATGACAGACGGATTAACCACAATCATCCATGGTAAACCTTTGAAAAGACATACTGTTAATAATTAATGTTTCTAGTTAAGTAAATTTAAATTAAACTGTTAGAGAGAAACATTGATGATTTTTGGAAAAAGTTTAAGAAAAAAAAAACTTTGAGATACAGTGCATATATACAAGTATAAAACGAAAAGAATTGTAATAATATGTGGCTACTGTACTATTACTGTTATGGATTATGAAGTAAATAATAGTTTTTAATAGGTGAATTTACTACACTAGATTTTACTCTCTGGCATAAAGAGAAAAGCACATGAAAATATAATTTTAAATAAAATACATCAATATTTTTCTTATTGGGTACACAGATCGCTATATTTTATTGTTATTTTCAGTTTATGCATTAAGAAAAATGTGCATATTAAATTATTATACGTGTACTGTGTAGAAAATGTTCCTAGAACAGTTTTTTTTTTAAATTTTATTTGGGTCAATAATTTAAAATACACTCCAGTACATTGCCTGTAAAGTTGGCATTGCAGGTCCATATGTGAAGTGGGTAGTATTCACAAAGACAGTCAATGCGTTTTCAAAGTAGGATCGCACTGCTGTTTCACCAAGGGAAAATCTTCAATCTAGCACAGAATTACCTGTATTTTCAGACATAGAGAGCCAGATTAACCTCCACAGATGCACGACTCTCCCCCAACACACTCCTGTGGGATATCGAGAGATTGCACAAATACAGTCCAATACACTGGAGCTATTATACTCACAGGGCTAAACTTGGTTCAAAGCATATCACAAATCAATGCACTCCTCTTCTCCAACAAACCCCATATGGGACATTAAAAAAAAACGCACTGATAGTGAAGCACTGATTGTTCTAGTCATAAATAAAGGTTTATAATACTAACAAAGCCGATTTTGGTTAAAAGCATATCTCAAATCTAATAAAACACAATTTCCACTGCCCGACCCGGGTTTTATTTTTGCGCTTCTTCAGGGGCAACTGTTCCACCACTAACAGGGCTGTCTTAAATTTCCAAAAATTCCCCACCCATGTTTCGCAATCAGCCAATCCCCAAAAAGTTGCTACCGAAACATACATATAGAAAATAATGATGTATAAAATACATTAAAACATCTGTAAACAAAATTTGGTATAACATGTTAGGTAAAAAAAACTATAGGTTAGAAGCGTACTCTTCTTCCTATATATTCAATCCTCTTATATGTTCATTTCTTAGTTCCCTAATAATTCCTATAATTTCTAAACTCCTTTTCTTGTATCCAAAAAACCAATACACACAATATTGTTTGTAACTCCCCACACCAGCAGCTGACATTTCCCTTTCTATTATACCTGCCTTGATATTCGCAACTCCCTTCATTGCCACTTTCCATTCATAAAAACTCCTTCTACGTCATCCATCATGTGATTCCTCTTACATGGGTAATTTCAACCTTTCAGCTCTTACAACTTACCCATTCATCCTTCTATACTGCACAATATGTATAGATCTCTCTAGCATAGAGGTAACTTTCTCACACAAGACAAGGTTTCAGTTTAATCTGGCTCTCTATGTCGGGTGATTCAGTGCTAGATTGAAGATTTTCCCTTGGTGAAACGGCAGCACGATAACAGAATTTGGATCGACAGTGAATTTTTGCAGCTAATTGGTGTCATATTATAGTATAGGCTATTTAGGCAAGGGCCTAATGCTCCCAGAGGCTCATAGCCACCTGAATTGTATGAGGCACATAACTTCAGCGCATCCACCGCCAGTCTAAACCTACGCCAGCTTCTTTGCTGGGGTAGATTTAGAAGATTTTCTACACCTAAAACAGTAGTAGAAAACAATAAATGAGATGGGCATACCAGCCCGCCCCTTTCCCCGCCCACACCAAACCAACCTTTTTTTAGACCTGGAGTGAGCGGAGAAAAGTCACAATCTTTGACAGATATAAGTCTGGTGTATCTCACTTAGTAAATGTCTCCCATTATTTTTTTTGCTGTTATTTTTTCTGTCTAAAGTGTTCAACTTCAAATTATGGCAAACTGCTTTGTACATTGATCTCTGCCACAAGAGGAAATGGAACAGCACAGTTAAGATTATATGATCATGGTATGTGTGTAGGTATTGTTACTGTTTAAGGACTTGTCTACAGTGCCTTGCAAAAGTATTCACCCCCCTTGACTTTTTCGGATTTTGTTACATTACAGTTTTAAGTTCAATGTTTTGTTAATCTGAATTTTATGTGATAGATGAGAACACAATAGTCTAAGTTGGTGAAGTAAAATTAGAAAAATATATAAATAAAACTATTGTTTAGAAATAGAAAACAGAAAATTTGCCTGTGCGTATTTATTCACCCCCTTTGTTAGGAAGCCCATAAAAAGATCTGGTGCAACCAATTACCTTCAGAAGTCACATAATTAGTGAAATGATGTCCACCTGTGCACAGTCTAAGTGTCACATGATCTGTCATTACATATACACACCTTTTTTCAAAGGCCCCAGAGGCTCCAACACCTAAGCTAAAGGCATCACTAACCAAACACTGCCATGAAGACAAAGGAACTCTCCAAACAAGTAATGAGCAATGTTGTTGAGAAGCATAAGTCAGGGTTAGGTTATAAAAAAATATCCAAATCTTTGATGATCCCCAGGAGCACCATCAAATCTATCATAACCAAATGGAAAGAACATGGCACAACAGCAAACCTGCCAAGAGACGGCTGCCCACCAAAACTCATGGACCCGGCAAGGAGGGCATTAATCAAAGAGGCAGCACAGAGACCTAAGGTAACCCTGGAGGAGCTGCAGAGTTCCACAGCAGAGACTGGAGTATCTGTACATAGGACAACAATAAGCCGTATGCTCCATAGAGTTGGGCTTTATGGCAGAGTGGCCAGAAGAAAGCCATTACTTTTAACAAAAAACAAAAAGGCACGTTATGAGTTTGTAAAAACGCATGTGGAAGACTCCCAAAATATATAGAGGAAGGTGATCTTGTCTGATTAGACTAAAATTGAACTTTTTGGCCATAAAAAAAACGCTATGTAACCCAACCCAACACATCACATCTCCCAAAGAACACCATCCCCACAGTGAAACATGGTGGTGGCAGCATCATGATGTGGGGATGTTTTTCAGCAGCCGGGACTGGGAAACTGGTCAGAGTTGAGGGAAAGATAGATGGTGCTAAATACAGGGATATTCTTAAGCAAAACCTGTACCACTCTGTGCATGATTTGAGGCTAGGACGAAGATTCACCTTCCAGCAGGACAATGACCCCAAACACACTGCTAAAGCAACACTTGAGTGGCTTAAGGGGAACATGTAAATGTGTTGGAATTGTCTAATCATAGGCCAGATCTCAATCCAATAGAAAATCTGTGGTCAGACTTAAAGATTGCTGTTCACAAGCTCAAACCATCCAATTTGAAGGTGCTGGAGCAGTTTTGCAAAGAGGAATGGGCAAAAATCCCAGTAGTAAGTTGTGGCAAGTTTATAGTGACTTATCCAAAGCCACTCGGAGCTGTGATTGCCGCAAAAGGTGGCTCTATAAAGTATTGACTTTAGGGGGGTGAATAGTTATGCACATTGACTTTTTCTGTTATTTTGTCCTATTTGTTGCTTAATTCACAATAAAATAAAATACCGCATTTTCCGGCGTATAAGGCGACTGGGCATATAAGACGACCCCCTACTTTTGCTGTTAAAATATGGAGTTTGGGCTACACTCGCCGTATAAGACTACTCCTCTTTCAACACACCAAATAAAAATTAAACAGACTACCTGAGCATGAGTAAACCACTGAGGGCAGGGAGAGGGGGCTGCTTCAGGAGCGAGTGGCCAGGATGCAGCGCACGATGGCTTAGCTAGAGGGCGCCTGTCCCTGAAGCTAGAGAAGGACAGCTTCTCCTGTCCAGCTTGAAAGTAAAGAGGACCTTTCACTGGTCCAACAATTGTTAGATAATTATATATACCGTATGTGTAGAGTACCGCCCAGGGATAATAGTAAGTGCAGGGAGATCCATGGGTGCCACTCTACACATACATATCATTGTCTAACAATCATTTGACCAGTAAAAGGCTTTCTTAAGTTTCAGCACGCAGTATAACGGCAATTAAGACGACCCACGATTTTTGAGAAGATTTTCATGTGTTAAAAAGTAATCTTATACGCCAGAAAATACACTAATAAAAAAAACAACATCTTAAAAGTTGTGGGCATGTTCTATAAATTAAATGATGCAACTCCTCAAACAATCCATGTTAGTTCAAGGTTGTGAGGCACCAAAACACGAAAAAAGTCAAGGAAGGTGAATACTTTTGCAAGGCACTGTAGATAAGGTCACATGACCATATCTGTGTAGGTCTTGAAGACAGAGGCTAAAGCAGCAATGTATGTTAGGGTATTCTCTGATGTGTATTTACAGGGTCTGGCCTGTGGTATGTATCTATCTAGGGCAGGGATGGCCAACCTGTGGCTCTTCAGCTGTTGTAAAACTACAATTCCCACCATGCCCTGCTGTAGGCTGATAGCTGTAGGCGGTCTGGGCATGCTGGGGGTTGTAGTTTTGTAACAGCTGGAGAGCCGCAGGTTGGCCATCCGTGATCTAGGGGGTCTGTTTTGGGGTATGTATTTGTTTAGTGGGTCTGGTAGGGAGATTGAGATTTTAGTGGTTTAGTGATTCTGTATTGTCTTGGGGGAGTAGTTAGGGGTCTGTATTGATTTATTTTGCTATAGAGGCTAATAATGATTGCAGTAGTAAGGGGTCAAAGAACTCTGAGCAGCCATCTCTGTTGAACTGTTCTAAATGAAGAATAAACTGAAAAATACCCCAATCAGATAAGATTTCAACCACAAGTCCCTGATTAATAAAGGACTACTTTGTTCTTTGACACATCTGTTTTAGTAAATAATTTTATCCCCCAAAAAGGCGTACAAAACAAATCTAGTCATTAGATACCACAAGAGCTTTTCACAAGGACATTTAAGGGATTAAATAGTTGTTGAAGCTGAGATCCAGCTGTATCCACTGCAAATGCTTCTGAGCCTGTGCCCTCCACACAATGTAACTGTGTGTCAAGTTGCTGTAAATCAATCACAATCTCAACATATTGTGCAGTCATACTTCGAGAAAGAGTTAAAGGAGTACTACGGTTTTAAAGATGACATTTATTTAATTAGAGAATAGGATTTAAAAAAATTTCTAATATATATATTTAGAATTTTGCTTGCAAACCTTTATTATATCCATGCAGTAGCCTCTCCCTAAAGAAAAAAAAAAAAGTCCTGTAAAATGCATCCGTGGGAGAGCTAAATAGGACTAAAGATGAAGTCAGTCATGTGACCTGTCATGTGACCCTGACAAGTATCATGTGATCTGGATTTCAGTTAACTGCCCAGGTATCTAACAGGTGAATAGTTGTGAATTAGGGAACAGAACATATACAGTATATACAGTATTACTACCTGCAGCAACATCTCATCATGTCTGTCAATGTAGAAACAGATATTTGTGTTTTTTTTTTTTACACTAAACATTATTAACAACATGATCACATCACTTAGAGATAGGCAGCAATTGTACAGCATCACCTAGAGATAGGCCACCATATAAACACACAAGGTGATATAGTTACTGTATTAGTAAAACAAAACAATCAAGATTCCACCACTAGTATGCAATGCAAGACTGTTCCAATGTCAGAAATTACATGAAGTGTAGGGTGCCACATGAGTGATGCCCTGTAAGGCATATGGATACTTTCCCCAGGACTGATACATCGGCCATAACATTCTACTGTGCATATGGGAGTCAACTGCCTGAAAGGTACCATATTTTTGCTCTATAACTATAATATGGACCTGCCCATAAGACAAACCTAGATTTTAGAGGAGGAAAATAAGAAAAAATTATGTTTTTTGATAAGATCTCAGCTCACCCCCAATGTTAATCAGAACTCAGCTCAGAGCCCCAATCAGACCACCGATGTTAATCAGACCCCAATCAGACCTCAGATAAGACCCCCAATGTTTCTAAGACACCCAATCAGATCTCTGATCAGACCTCTATGTTAATAACACCCCCATTTTAATTAGACCTCATATCAGAGAAAATAAATCAACTCTCAACTACTCCGGACACCTCCATTGCTCCTAATACCCAGCTACTGCTCTTCCTGCCGCACTGTGCTGTGACCCTATGTCACACAGCGTGAGGTCACAGAGCATGCCGACATCTTCATGCTGTGTGCTGGTCACAGCACAGCATGTGGCCGGCGAAGACCAGGAAAAGGTGAGTACAGAGTCCGCACAGGAAGAGCTACATTCACCAGGGAGGTGAAGTACTTCTTATGGGGTGAAAAATATGGTATGTAAGCAGAATTTTAAATATATGTTTATTAGAACATTGTATGATTTCCTATTTTTTAACCAAAGGTTTCCAGTTCAGTTGACAATACAGTGTATAGTACCTTGTGGAAAGTAAAGTAGACTTATATATAATTTAACAGAGGAAAGCATTTTATTAGAAGAAGCATAGTCAACAAAACAAGTTTCAAAGAAAAATATGAATTTGGAGAACAATTATCATAAAGTATCAAGGTTTGATTTAAAGCAGGGAAAAGTCTCAGATTGATTGATTGATTGATTGATGCGCTGCAATCTACACCTGAAATGCACTTAATATAGGTGTATTTCAGGATAATAAATGACCCCCAAAAGTTCAACTATGGTGTCATCTGACCCAAGCACCTACTTCCCCTACCTACATGGCTTGTGGCAAACTGCAAATGAGACTTCTTATAGCTTGCTTTCAGAAATGGCTTTCTTCTTCAGACTCTTCCATAATGGCTGGATTTCTGGAATATACGACTAATAGTTGTCCTGTGTGTGGACAGATTCTCCCACCTGAGTTGTGGATCTGTGCAGCTCCTCCACAGTGACCATAGACCTCTTGGCTGCTTCTCTAATTATTGCTCTGCTTGCTTGGACTGTCAGTTTAGATGGACTGCCATGTATTTGCAGTTATAAGATATTCCTTCAATTTTCGGATGATGAGATGCTTCATGAGATGTTCAGAACTTGGGATATTTGTTTATACCCTAATCCTGCTTTACACTTCTCCACAATTGTATCCCTGACTTGTCTGGTGTGTTCCTTGGTTTTCATGATGCTGTCTGATCACTAATGTTTACTAACAAACCTCTGAGGTCTTCACAGAACAGATGTAGTTATATTGATAATAAATTACAAACAGGAGAACTCTACTAAACTCTACAGGTGACTTCTGAGGGCAATTGATCACACTGTAATTTACAGTATTAAGGGGTATCAGAGTACAGGGGCTGAATATAAATGCATGTCACACTTTTCAGATTTTTAGTTATTAAAAGTGTAGAAAACCATGTATCATTTTATTTTTGCTTCACACATACTTGCACATACTTTACTTCACACATACTTTGTGTAGGTCTTTCACATAAAATCCCAATAAAATACATTTGTGGGTGCAACGTAAAAATATGTGGAAAAGTCCAAGGGATATGAATACTTTTTCCAGGCACTATATATATATATATATATATATATATATATATAAAACACAAAAGAAAAAACAGCAGCACAGCACTGGGATTGGGTGCAAATACCGTACGGCCGCTGGCTAGGCGGTCACAAGTCCATAGATCCAAAAATAAGGCAGCACTCCGGTTTCTGGTGAATAGTGAACCCTCTTTATTTTCCCATCTGCGACGTTTCAACCGCTCATTGCGTTCTTTATCAAGCATCCTTGGCCACTCTCGCAGCTTAAGCTTAATACGCATGACCAGTAGTGATTTTCACTTCCGACATAGCGTGGGTGCGTTTGAATGACTGGGCCTATTTTTAGGTGACGTATTGATTGTGTCCACTTGTCATCATGCCGTTCCAGCCCCCTTGTAGGCGGTCCTTGTTTTTAACCTCACTGGGGCATTCACCTTATTATAAACACAACACATTTATTGATTTATATATGTTTTGATATATATACGTATTGCAGTTAGGTGATTTTGTATACCTACTGTGTGATTACACACTTAGTTTGTTATGTATCTAGTGAGAATCACGATCATGTAGTACGCCCAGGATATGGTGTCACTTTACTGGGTGTATCCTTTTACCATTGTTTGAGCATAAAAAGCGCACAAACACTTATGTTTTTTGACTTGAAAAAGGCTTGATTGTAAAGCTGAAACGTTGTCCTTCCTTTCACATGGGTGAATAAATCACATCTGTTTTCACGAAGATACGCTTGGAGTGCTGTCCATTTTCTTCTTTGTATCAATTTGGGTAAGGACTCACACCCTTGGACCTAGCACCCTTCTTTCATTTTCTGGACTCTCGGTGCCGCCATCATTTTCCTTTTATATATATATATATATATATATATATATATATATATATTCTTGAACATTGAAACTGCAACACTAAGAAGGACAAGCAGACAAATGTACAGTCATGGCCAAAAGTTTTGAGAATGACACAAATATTATTTTTCACAAAGTTTGCTGCTAAACTGCTTTTAGATATTTGTTTCAGGGATGCAAAGGGATATGTCTGTCACTGCAAGGCTGCTACCTCTTAGAATCACCCTGGTGTGGTTGGCTACTGACCAACTGGGACAAGAGACAGCGGTGCCAAGCACAGAGGGATCAGGCAATACATATAGTAAGTAAATAAGCAGAGGTCCAGGCGGGCAAAGGACATGAGAATCCAAGAAACAGTCCAGAGATCAGGGCACTCAGATTAGGATCAGTTTTGTTAAAAGGCATGGTTAGGCGACAGAGAGTCCGTATCCAGGAAACAGGCAGAGGTTGATACACAGACAGATGGATGATAGCTACTTTGCATGGCCTAGCGAGAATTTAAATCAAAAAGAATTTATTGCTCAGGCAAGAGGAGGAACAAACAGCCCAGCATATATAAGTGGGCTGATGAGCTTATCAGTCGAACAGCTAAACAAAGAGCAAAAAGGGGAATTAATGCTTGTAGCTCTGCTGGAATAGGTTAGACATTAATGCACACACAGAAAGAGATCTCAAAGAGTCTGGTGGCCAGCATTGGGCAAAAGCTAGATAAATGATGAGGCACCTTTTTCCACACTGGATAGCAGGTAGGCACAGAGCATCACCATAGCAATTAATATGTCTATCAATCGTGTAATTATACAAGATTGATAGACATAGGAAAACGAACCAAAACTTTTTCGGGTTTGTTTTGAACAAATCCAGTAAATGCCATTTTACAGCACATCAGTGGGAAAAAGCACTAGGGAGGAAGAAGAGTGCTCACAGGACCCCGAGAGGAAGTCGGAGATAGAGCTTGTCTGATTGGCTCCCAAGATGACAGACATCCCGAATGAACCAATCAGAACGTAATTCTGTGTTGGGCTGTGAATGAGGGTGGATGGTATAGTGTCTGACAGAAAAAAGCTCTTAGGGAGTCAGGGACAGGCAAAAGTCACAATCAAGCTTGTATTCTACTGCCAGGGATGGTAGAGGGAAAGGTTAGAATTACAAAGAAGAAGAATTGTATGTGTAGAAAAGGAACAGGCAGGGAAAGCTGTCAGCCAGGGAGTGAGAAGTGAGGAACTCAGGTTGAGTGTCTCTCCTAACACAACTGCAGCTGCTGCAAACCTCAAAAGCACCTATGTGCAAGAACATTACTTTCATTTTTTCCCATTTTAACAGAAATCCTTTTTTTGGGGGACGGTGGGGAGTGAATTAAGCGCAAAACTGTTTAATACGTATATTACAGTACATCAATGTAGTATGTTTAAGTTAAAACAACTGCACTACTAGTGAAACTCTGTGTCAGGGCATCTCCACATAGTTCATTTAATTTTCTTATTTGTTTGTTTTAAAAATTGTATAAAAAAATGCAGTGTAAAGGACAAAAATATCTATGAGTGATAAGGAAATCCATTTATTTATCTCCACAGAGCTCCAATTTTTTTCCCTGGGGATGGGGGGGAGGGACTGGGTTGAATTTATTAAAACCAGCATATAGTTGATTACTTGTCTTACAATATGCAGGGTAGCGCACAACATTATCTGTGAGTGATAACGTGATATTGGGTCTCAAACCGTTTCCATTTATTTTTATCTTCACACAGTTCTGGAGATGAACGAACCCAGTTTGTTCCTAACATTTATTCATCCATACCAGTTCCGTACAAGTAGAAATGTGTGGCCTCCAATGATGCTTTGTAGATAGAGATGAGCGAACACCTGGATGTTCGGGTTTGAGAAGTTCGGTTGAACTTCCCGAAAATGTTCGGGTTCGGGATCCGAACTCGACCCGAACTTTATCCTGAACAGGAACCCCATTGAAGTCAATGGGGACCCGAACTTTTAGGCACTAAAAAGGCTGTAAAATAGTCCAGGAACGGACTAGAGGGCTGCCAAAGGCAGCAAAATGTAGGTAAATCCCCTGCAAACAAATGTGGATAGGGAAATGAATTAAAATAAAATAAAATAAATAAAATTTAACCAATATCAATTGGAGAGAGGTCCCACTGCAAGGAATCATGCCGCATATCACTCAACACTGGAGAAGGCCACTTTCAGTTATCTCGGCCCAGCACCCAGACAGAGGAGAGAGGTCACACAGCAAGGAATAAGGCGTCATATCACCCACCACTGGAGAAGGCCACTCTCAGTTATTTCGGCCCAGCACCCAGACAGAGGAGAGAGCTCCCACAGCAAGGAATCATGCGTCATATCAACCACCACCGGAGAAGGCCACTCTCAGTTATTTTGGCCCAGTACCCAGACAGAGGAGAGAGGTCACACAGCAAGGAATAAGGTGTCATATCACCCACCACTGGAGAAGGCCACTCTCAGTTATTTCGGCCCCACCACCAAGACAGAGGAGAGAGGCCCCACAGCAAGGAAACATGCGTCATATCAACCACCACCGGAGAAGGCCACTCTCAGTTATTTCGGCCCAGCACCCAGACAGAGGAGAGAGGTCCCACAACAAGGAATCATGCGTCATATCAACCACCACTGGAGAAGGCCACTCTCAGTTATTTCGGCCCCACCACCCAGACAGAGGAGTGGTTCATTCAACTTTGTGTTGCAACGCAAGATCATGGTAAAGTTAAAAAAATGAGGATTCAATAAAGAAGTACCCAGGAGTACAAGAATACATGGTTGAGGGGGAGGCAGTTATAAATGTCTATTCTGCACAAGGGAGGCACAGGTCCTGTGGGATCCATGCCTGGTTCATTTTTATGAACGTCAGCTTTTCCACGTTGGCTGTGGACAGGCGGCTGAGTTTGTCAGTAATGATGCCCCCTGCCGTGCTGAATACACGTTCACACAAAACGCTGGCCGCCGGGCAGGCCAGCACCTCCAAGGCATAAAATGCTAACTCTGGCCACGTGGACAATTTGGAGACCCAGAAGTTGAATGGGGCCGAACCATCAGTCAGTACGTGGAGGGGTGTGCAGACGTACTGTTCAACCATGTTAGTGAAATGCTGCCTCCTGCCAACACGTTCCGTATCAGGTGGTGGTGCAGTTAGCTGTGGCGTGGAGACAAAACTTTTCCACATTTCTCCCATGCTAACCCTGCCCTCTGAGGAGCTGGCTGTGACACAGCTGCGTTGGCGACCTCTTGCTCCTCCTCTGCCTTTTCCTTGGGCTTCCACCTGTTCCCCTGTGACATTTGGGAATGTTCTCAGGAGCGCCTCTACCAGCGTGGGTTGAACTTGCGCATCTTCCTATCACGCTCCAGTGCAGGAAGTAAGGTGGGCACATTGTCTTTGTACCAGGGATCCAGCAGGGTGGCAACCCAGTAGTCCGCACACGTTAAAATGTGGGCAACTCTGCTGTCGTTGCGCAGGCACTGCAGCATGTAGTCGCTCATGTGTGCCAGGCTCCCCAGAGGTAAGGACAAGCTGTCCTCTGTGGGAGGCATATCGTCATCGTCCTCTGTATCCCCCCAGCCCCGCACCAGTGATGGGCCTGAGCTGTGTTGGGTGCCACGCCACTGTGAACATGCTTCATCCTCATCCTCCTTCACCTCCTCCTCATCCTCCTCGTCCTCCAAAAGTGGGCCCTGGCTGGCCACATTTGTACCTGGCCTCTGCTGTTGCAAAAAACCTCCCTCTGAGGCACTTCTAACAGACTGGCCTGAAAGTACTAAAAATGACCCCTCATCCTCCTCCTCTTCCTCGGCCACCTACTCTTCCATCATCGCCCTAAGTGTTTTCTCAAGGAGACATAGAAGTGGTATTGTAATGCTGATAACGGCGTCATCGCCACTGGCCATGTTGGTGGAGTACTCGAAACAAGCGCAATAGGGCACACAGGTCTCTCATGGAGGCCCAGTCATTGGTGGTGAAGTGGTGCTGTTCTGCAGTGCGACTGACCCGTGCGTGCTGCAGCTGAAACTCCACTATGGCCTGCTGCTGCTCGCACAGTCTCTCCAGCATGTGCAAGGTGGAGTTCCACCTGGTGGGCACGTCGCATATGAGGCGGTGAGCAGGAAGGCTGAAGTTACGCTGTAGAGCAGACAGGCGAGCAGCGGCAGGATGTGAACGCCGGAGCGCGCACAGACGGCCCGCACTTTATGCAGCAGCTCTGACATGTCGGGGTAGTTGTGAAGGAACTTCTGCAACACCAAATTCAGCACATGCGCCAGGCAAGGGATGTGCGTCAAACCGGCTAGTCCGAGAGCTGCAACGAGATTCCTCCCATTATCACACACCACCAGGCCGGGCTTGAGGCCCACCGGCAGCAACCACTGGTCGGTCTGTTGTTCAATACCCCGCCACAACTCCTGCGCTGTGTGGGGCCTGTCCCCCAAACATATGAGTTTCAGAACGGCCTGCTGACATTTACCCCGGGCTGTGCTGAAGTTGGTGGTGAAGGTGTGTGGCTGACTGGATGAGCTGGTGGAGGCAGAGGAGGGGGAAGCCGAGTTGGAGGAGGAGGCTACAGGAGGCAAAGAATGATGCCCTGCGATCCTTGGCGGCGGAAGGACGTGCGTCAAAAAACTCTCCGCCTGGGGCCCAGCCGCCACTACATTTACCCAGTGTGCAGTTAGGGAGTTATAGCGTTCCTGGCTGTGCTTACTGGTCCACGTATCTGTGGTTAGGTGGACCTTTCCACAGATGGCGTTGCGCAGTGCACACTTGATTTTATCGGATACTTGGTTGTGCAGGAAGGCACAGGTGTCTTGGAGAAGTAGTGGCGGCTGGGAACAACATACTGTGGGACAGCCATGGACATCAGCTTTTTGAAGCTGTCTGAGTCCACCAGCCTGTATGACAGCATTTTAAAGGCCAGTAGTTTAGAAATGCTGGCATTCAGGCCCAGGGCATGAGGGTGGCTAGGTGGTAATTTGCGCTTTCTCTCCAAGGTTTGTGTGATAGAGAGCTGAACGCTGCCGTGTGACATGGTGGAGATGCTTGGTGACGCAGGTGGTGGTGTCGGTGGCACATCCTGTGTTTGGTGGGCGGCAGGTGCCAACGTTCCTCCCGAGGCGGAGGAAGAGGCCGAGGCAGCAGCAGAAGAGGGAGCAGGGGGAGCCAGAGTGAGTTCCTTGTTTTTAAGGTGTTTACTCCACTGCAGTTCATGCTTTGCATGTAGATGCCTGGTCATGCAGGTTGTGCTAAGGTTCAGAACGTTAATGCCTCGCTTCAGGATCTGATGGCACAGCGTGCAAACCACTCGGGTGTTGTCGTCAGCACATTGTTTAAAGAAGTGCCATGCCAGGGAACTCCTTGAAGCTGCCTTTGGGATACTCGGTCCCTGGTGGCGGTGGCCAGTAGCAGGAGAACTCTCTTGGCGGCTGGTCTGCTTTTGCCCCCTGCTCCCTCTTTTGCTACGCTATTGGCTCGGTCTCACCACTGCCTCTTCCTCTGAACTATGAAAGTCAGTGGCACGACCTTCATTCCATGTGGGGTCTAGGACCTCATCGTCCCCTGCATCGTCTTCCACACAGTCTTCCTCCCTGACCTCCTGTTCGGTCTGCACACTGCAGAAAGACGCAGCAGTTGGCACCTGTGTTTCGTCATCATCAGAGACGTGCGGACTCCGATGAGGTGGTATTCCCATGTCGTCATCATCAGGAAACATCAGTGGTTGTGCATCAGTGCATTCTATGTCTTCCACCACTGGGGAAGGTCTAGGTGGATTCCCTTGGGAAACTCTGCCAGCAGAGTCTTCAAACAGCATAAGAGACTGCTGCATAACTTGAGGTTCTGATAGTTTCCCTGATATGCATGGGGGTGATGTGACAGACTGATGAGCTTGGTTTTCAGGTGCCACCTGTGCGCTTTCTGCAAAAGACTGGGTGGGAGATAATGTTGTGAACGTGCTGGATCCACTGTCGGCCACCCAATTGACTAGCGCCTGTACCTGCTCAGGCCTTACCATCCTTAGAACGGCATTGGGCCCCACCAAATATCACTGTAAATTCTGGCGGGTACTGGAACCTGAGGTAGTTGGTTCACTAGGACGTGTGGCTGTGGCAGAATGGCCACGTCCTCTCCCAGCACCAGAGGATACACTAACACCACCACGACCGCATCCGCGTCCCATACTAGATGTTTTCCTCATTGTTACTGTTCACCAAGCACCACAATAAGGAAAAAAATATTTGGCCCAATGTATTGATTTCAAATTCAGGCCTTTTTTTACAGGCACCTAACACTATCTGCCTATTTGTTTATGTGGCGTATTACACTAATCCAGGCACAGCAGTAACCACTGATTTAGAGGAATATCTCTTTTAGGGCTAGTATTTAGGCCCTGGATGAAAGGTATCCTTTTATGGACAGATTTACACTTGGCCTGCAACAGCTGGGACTCCAGATTCAGGGTATTGCTATTTTGGCAAATTAATTTCACCCCAGAACAAAATATATGTTTTGGCGGACACTATGAAACCTGGCCTGCAACAGCTGGGACGCCAGATTCAGGATATTGCTATTTTGGCAAGTGAATTACACACCAGAACAAAATATGTTTTGGCGGACACTATGAAACCTGGCCTGCAACAGCTGGGACACCAGATTAAGGGTATTGCTATTTTGGCAGATTAATTTCACCCCAGAACAAAATATATGTTTTGGCGGAAACTATGAAACCTGGCCTGCAACAGCTGGGACACCAGATTCAGGGTATTGCTATTTTTGCAAATTAATTTCACCCCAGAACAAAATATATGTTTTGGCAGACACTATGAAACCTGGCCTGCAACAGCTGGGACACCAGATTCAGGGTGTTACTATTTGGGCAAATTAATTTCACCCCAGAACAATATATATGTTTTGGCGGACACTATGAAACCTGGCCTGCAACAGCTGGGACACTATATTCAGGGTATTGCTATTTTGGCAGATTAATTTCACCCCAGAACAAAATATATGTTTTGGCGGACACTATGAAACCTGGCCTGCAACAGCTGGGACATCAGATTCAGGTTATTGCTATTTTGGCAAATTAATTTCACCCCAGAACAAAATATATGTTTTGGCGGACACTATGAAACCTGGCCTGCAACAGCTGGGACACCAGATTCAGGGTATTGCTATTTTGGCAAATTAATTTCACCCCAGAACAAAATATATGTTTTGGCGGACACTATGAAACCTGGCCTGCAACAGCTGGGACACCAGATTCAGGGTATTGCTATTTTGGCAAATTAATTTCACCCCAGAACAAAATATATGTTTTGGCGGACACTATGAAACCTGGCCTGCAACAGCTGGGACACCAGATTCAGGGTATTGCTATTTTGGCAAGTGAATTACACCCCAGAACAAAATATATGTTTTGGCGGACACTATGAAACCTGGCCTGCAACAGCTGGGACACCAGATTCAGGGTATTGCTATTTTGGCAAATTAATTTCACCCCAGAACAAAATATATGTTTTGGCGGACACTATGAAACCTGGCCTGCAACAGCTGGGACACCAGATTCAGGGTATTGCTATTTTGGCAAGTGAATTACACCCCAGAACAAAATATATGTTTTGACGGACACTATGAAACCTGGCCTGCAACAGCTGGTACACCAGATTCAGGGTATTGCTATTTTGGCAAATTAATTTCACCCCAGAACAAAATGTATGTTTTGGCGGACACTGGCCTGCAACAGCTGGGACACCAGATTCAGGGTATTGCTATTTTGGCAAGTGAATTACACCCCAGAACAAAATATATGTTTTGGCGGACACTATGAAACCTGGCCTGCAACAGCTGGGACACCAGATTCAGGGTATCGCTATTTTGGAAAATTAATTTCGCCCCAGAACAAAATATATGTTTTGGCGGACACTATGAAACCTGGCCTGCAACAGTTGGGACACCAGATTCAGGTTATTGCTATTTTGGCAAGTGAATTACACCCCAGAACAAAATATTTGTTTTGGCGGACACTATGAAACCTGGCCTGCAACAGCTGGGACACCAGATTCAGGGTATTGCTTTTTTTGCAAATTAATTTCACCCCAGAACAAAATATTTGTTTTGGCGGACACTATGAAACTTGGCCTGCAACAGCTGGGACACCAGATTCAGGGTATTGCTATTTTGGCAATTGAATTTCACCCCACACCAAAATATATGTTTTTGCGGACACTATAAAACTTGGCCTGCAACAGCTGGGACACCGGATTCAGGGTATTGCTATTTTGGCAATTGAATTTCACCCCACAACAAAATATATGTTTTTGCGTACACTATGAAACTTTGCCTGCAACAGCCGGGACACCAGATTCAGGGTATTGCAATTTTGGCAACTAAATTTCACCCCACAACAAAATATATGTTTTTGCGGACACTATGAATCTTGGCCAGCCACAGCTGAAACCACTGATTTATGGTATTGCTATTTTGGCAATTGAATTTCACCCCACAACAAATTATATGTTTTTGCGTACACTATGAAACTTGGCCTGCAACAGCCGGGACACCAGATTCAGGGTATTGCTATTTTGGCAATTAAATTTCACCCCACAACAAAATATATGTTTTTGCGGACACTATGAATCTTGGCCAGCCACAGCTGAAACCACTGATTTATGGTATTGCTATTTTGGCAATTGAATTTCACCCCACAACAAATTATATGTTTTTGCGTACACTATGAAACTTGGCCTGCAACAGCCGGGACACCAGATTCAGGGTATTGCTATTTTGGCAATTAAATTTCACCCCACAACAAAATATATGTTTTTGCGGACACTATGAATCTTGGCCAGCCACAGCTGAAACCACTGATTTATGGTATCGCTATATTGGCAAGTGATTTTAACCCCAGAACAAAATATACCCTTTTACGGACAGATTAACACTTGGCCTGCAACTGCTGGAACACCAGATTTAGTGTATTGCTATTTTGGCAATTGAATTTCACCACAGACAGTATTATACTTGTCTAGCCAAAGCTGGAACACCAGATTTAGGGGATTGGTATTTGGGCAATTGTATTTAACCCCTTAATAAAATATAGAAATTGCTATCCTGAGTTTCTAGGGGTGACAATTAGCACAGCCAAGCCCCTGATGTAGGATATAGCAAAAAAAAACTAGTATTGATGGATTGATGGACTTGGTGGCAGCTTGTTCTGGTGCACCACATGTCACAAAATGGACGCCTATCAACCCAGAAAATAAGTGACAGAAAAATGCTCTGTTCAGCCTAAAAACCAGTGAGCAAGTAACTAGCAGAAGTTCAATCATTCACAGCTGTAGATCGATCCGTTCATTAGGTGCTGTTGCTGACTTTACCCTGCCTAATCTCGCCCTGACAGAAGCTGCGTCCTCTCCCTACACTAATCAGAACAGTGTGACGTGCGGCGCTACATGTCTCCAGCTTAAATAGAGGCTGGGTCACATTCTGCACTTGGCCAATCACAGCCATGCCATTAGTAGGCATGGCTGTGATGGGCTCTTAGGGCAAGAAATAAAACGCTAGCTAATTGGCTGCTGTGCAGCCCTTCAGAAAGCAGGAAGTAATCGACGAACAACAAACCCGAACCCGAACTTTTTTGAAAATGTCCGGGTTCGGGTCCGTGTCTTGGACACCCCAAAATTCGGTACGAACCCGAATGATGCTCGAACTGTTCGCTCAACACTATTTGTAGACATGGACCACAGTAACATGAACCTACCTTATTCTCGTGCATGTGCCTTTACCCTTAGTCTTGGGGCATGTATTTATGTTTAAAATTCTGAATCCGAACTCAGGTTTGTGGCATGGGCCACGATCATTAATGAACCAGCTTTTGAAACATATGTATGTGGTGAGACTAAGGGTAACGATGCATGCATGAGACTAAGGAAGTGTCGCGTTACTGGGGGTCATATCTACAAAGCCTCATCAGAGGCCATACATTTTATACTTATACATAACTACTATAGACGAATGAATGTAAGGAATGTTTCCAGGACGTCCCTCCATGACAACACCACTGGAGGTTGTCCTATTGGTATCTGTAGTGACAGGAAGCAAGAGATATTAAAAGGCCCCTCCCCGTCCCCACTCTCCAGTTTTCTTCCTGTCCCTACAGGACAAGGGAAGCAGAGAGGAGTCCCTGATCAGGGATGAAAAAAAATAAGTAACCAGTGAGTAAGGCTGAGGCTGGGTTGGGGGGTTTATGCCTCTCCTCTCAGTCTTCAAAAAAGCCTAAGCTAGCACCCCTCTGGAAATGGGTCCCCTAGCTCTTCCCAATACCTAGAAGGAGTTGGAGAGGGGGAAAAACTCCGGCATTGCCTTTGAAAATAGCCGCGGTATCGGGGAAGCCGATGCTGCTTCACTTGAGGGAGCTCTGGGCTCGGCTGCAGCTCCTGTGTCTCCTCCGGGCATGCGCACGTGAACACTGAACAGGTCATATGGCCGGTAATGCAGGGCGCATGCACCAGAAGAAGCGGTGCCCATCGTTACATGCTAGAGGCCTTGCGTTTGTAAGATCTCGCATGGGGGGTCAACTGTTCCTTTTAGAATTAGTCCCCCAGGAAGAGGAAAAGGAGCAGCTCACTGGCAAGGGGCGGACCTAATGGGGGTAAGTCCATTATATGATAGCAGCTGGGGGACTCAGGCTGTATATCATGGAGGTCCAAGTATCTGGAAAGCAGGAGACTAGTAAAGGTCCCCCTGCCCAGGGTTATGTACAGTAGGTAACTTTCCCTGTTCTGTTTGTCCGGTATAATGTATGGACTATAGGAATCTTGCTCTCTCTCTCCCTCTCCCCTCTTTTTTAGGCTGAGAAAGATATTGGACATAAGTACTATATAGAAACAAAAACGAAAACTAGGAAGTGTGTGACTTGTTCTAGAAGACTACTGGAGTCTTAAAAGAAAAAATTATGCCCTACCTACCTTACAAAAATTCTTAACGAGGAAAAGCCTTCTTTTTTGTTGGATCTAAGAGTTATGATTAAAGAGGAAGTGCAGGCGTCTGTATCCAACCTGGTTCCATCCGGCCAAGACTTAGAGTGAAAATGGAGTCCGACTTGGACGAGAAAGGACTATATTATACAGAGGCGGATTGGGAGGAAGAGGATCAGGGGTTACCTTCCTCGTTTTCAAATGAAGCAAGGAGGTACCTATTTTCCTGTGAAAATCTAGATCCTCTTCTAACTGAAAAAAGGCAGACTATGGGGGTAGACGACGAGAAACCGACCAGAACTATTCAGGATGAAATGTTCGGTGGCCTGAGAGCAAAGAGAGGAAACTCTTCCCAGTAAATTCAAACTTGAAAGAATTGATAAAGGAAGAGTGGGAAGATTATGAAAAGAAGTTGCATTTAAATGCTGACTGTTATTTGATACAGGAGAAACAAAATTATTGGAAGAAATCCCTAAAGTTGACATTCAGGTAGCAAAGGTGGCAAAGAAAACTAAGTTTCCTTTTGAAGACTCATCCCACATGAAGGATCCGATGGATCGTAAGATAGATGGATTATTAAAGAAAGGGTGTGAATCTTCAGTGGTGTCATTTTACACTAATTTTGCCGCCACATCATTAGCCAGAGCAATAAATTTATGGCTAGATCAGCTGGAAAACCATCTCAAAATAAAGACCTCTAGAGAGGAAATATTAGAGTCCCTACCTATGTTGAAGATGGCATCAGCGTTCATGGCAGAAGCTTCAGCTGAGTCTATCTGGGTTTTGGCTTGGACTTAATCATTAACAAATATGGCAAGGCGGGCCCTCTCGCTTAATTCATGGTCAGGGGACATAGCTTCCAAAAATAAATTATGCGCAATTCCCTTCTCGGGTTCGTATCTGTTTGGCCCAGTCCTGGATACTATTCTGGAAAGAGCAGTGGATAAGAAGTAAGGCTTTCCAGAGGAAAAATCAAGAAAGCTGCAGCCATTTCGGAGATCATCTAGACAGTTTCAAAGTACAAAACCCAGAGGTAAAGGCAAGACAGGGAGATGGAGCTATCCCAAAGGAGGAACAGGAAGAGGTTTCCTCCTCAACCCAAATCCCAGTATTAACGCAGGAAAACAATGATGTCAGGCCAGTGGGGGAAGACTTTGTTACTTCTGGCAGCAATGGCTATGAATTACGCACAACCAGTGGATTTTAGATTCTATCTGTGAGGGATTCAGACTAGAATTCTGTTGTCCTCCTACCCACAATTTCCAGATTACGGAATTTCAAAATACAGCTCTACAGAAGCAGCTACTAGCAGACATAAGGAAACTGGCCAGGCTAGGAGCAATAATTCCGGTGCCTTATCTACAGGAATTCAAGGAACATTACTCAAGACTGTTCATCATAAAGAAGCTAGACAGATAATTCAGAAGGATAATGAATTTAAAGTTCCTAAACAAATGGATTGTTTACCACAAATAACTCATGGAGTGTTCATGTGCACCATAGACTTAAAGGATGCATACTATCACATCCTCATTTATCAACAGCACCAGCAATACCTGAGGTTTGCAGTCAGAATCAGGGGAAAAATCTACAACTACCAGTTCCAATGTCTGCCGTTCTCATCAGCCCCACAGATATTTGCAAAAGTAATGGCAGAGATAATGGCCTATTTGAGACAAAGGCTTATTTTCTTCTCATAGCAGAATTTAAACAGCTTCTGATTGAGCATCTACAACAGAGCTTATACCTATTAAAAGAATTGAAAATGATAATAAATTACGGAAAATCGAACCTGCTCCCAGATACCAAGAAAATATTTCTGTGAACTCTGCTGGACTCAGAAGAGCAGCGCCCTTATCTCCTTTGCGTAAAACAGGAAAAGATATGTCAGAGGATTGACTCCTTCAAAAGGAAGAAAAATTGTACCTTAATGGAATCCATGAAGATATTGGGACTAATGACATCTTGCATCCAAATGGTCCTGTGGGCACAGTTCCATTCAAGGACTTTACAGGAAACAGTGCTATCAGGTTGGGACAAAAACCACTTCTCGCTCAATTCCAAGATAATCCTTCCAGTAAAAGTAAAGAACTCACTATTTTGGTGGGTAGATCTGGATAACCTACAGAAGGGGGTTCCCTGGAATATGTCTCCGGTAGCGGTAATTACCACGGACACAAGTCAAAGGGGCTGGGGCCCATTGGAAAGATCAGTTTGGGAAACCTTGAAGGTAGCAGGGCACCTATGGCAGGACCAACACGTCAAGATACTCTCAGACAACATGACCACGGTTTGTTATCTCAAACGACAAAGGGGAACAAGAAGGCCTCTTCTTCAAGATCTAGCGAACCTAATATTTACATGGGCAGAAGAGAATGTTCTATCCATTTCAGCAATTCACCTAAAAGGATTGTACAACAAGACAGCAGGTTTTCTGAGTCGGCACAATGTCAATCCAGGGGAGTGGACACTCAACAGATCTGATTTGTCGCAAGTGGGGCAGTCCACAAATAGACCTCTTTGTGTCAGGGGAGAATTATCAAGTGGATTATTTCTTCTGCTTTCTAAATCCAAGAGACAATTCGGTGGGAGTGGATGCACTTTCTCAAGATTGGAACCTGGATCTGGGATATGCATTCCCACCGTTACCTCTAATCCCTGCGGTATTGAAGAAATTAAGAGCGAGCTCTACAACTCTAAATTTGATATTGTAGCTCCTGCTTGGCCCAAGATGAGTTGGTTACCAATTCTGAAGGACATGTCTATTGCAGACCCAATAGCTCTTCCAAAGAGACAGGATCTCCTTCTTCAAGGTCCATTAAAATACTCGGTCCTAAAGAAGCTGACTTTGACAGCCTGGATTCTGTAAGGCAAGCATTAAAAAGGCAGGGTCTCTCAGAAAAAGTAATATCAATTTTACAGAATAGTCGAAAACCAGTAACTTCGGCCATATACAACAAGGGTTGGAAGAAATTCAATTAATGGCTGTCTCGTAATCATCCAGAGAAGGCCTTCCCCCTCGATAGGTAACATTCTGTACTTTCTTGAGAAGGTATTTGTTATGGAGCTAAAGCCTAGTACCCTAAGAGTACAGATTGCGGCATTATCCTGTTTTCTGGACACTCCTTTAGCAGAACATAGATGGATAAAAGGGTTTGTAAAGGCAGTATCTAGAATGAGACCTACATTCAGGCAAACGGTTCCAGCTTGGTACTTAAACATAGTTCTAAATGCCTTTGTAATACACCGTTCGAACTGCTAGAACAGATATCTGATGGGCTTTTGTCCCTCAAAGCCTTGTTCCTAGTAGCTATAACTATGGCCCGTAGAATAGGGGAGATTCAGGCTTTATCGATTGTTGAACCTTATTTGAAGATCTCAGATGACTGTATAATACTAAGACTGGATCCGTTCACAGAGAACAAGAAATAATTATTCCTTCCTTTTGTGCCTCCCCCAAAAAGGTGCAGGAGGAAAGGTTCCACTGTCTAGACGTCAGAAGAATAAGTTTGGCTTATCTTCAGAGAACAATAGTCCAATCTCTTCCTTCAGTTCGGTGGAAAGAACAGGCAGTAAGGCCTCAAAACAGACTTTGGTCAGATGGATAAAAGAGACAATCAGGCAATCGTACAGACTTCAGGACGTACCCTGCCCTTTGACTGTGAGGGCCCATTTAACTAGGACCATGGCCGCCTCATGGGCGGAGAGAGCTGAGGCTTCTATTGACCAAATTTGCAAGGCAGCTACTTGGTCTTGTTTTATTGCTTTCGCTAAGGATTATATGTTAGATGTTCTAGCAAACCAGGACCTGTCATTTGGATGGAAAGTCCTCCAGGCAGTGGTCCCCCCCTAGTTCTGCCTAAGTTGATAGTTCTCCAGTGGTGCTGTCATGGAGGGACATCCTGGAAACTAATATTTGGTCTTACCGGTAAATTGTTTTCCAGGAGACCGACATAACAGCACCCAGCAATACCCCCCCCCCCCCCCCCCCTTAGGTTTTCTTTCTGACTTTATGGAACGATGTGATGCTAAAACATTGTGAGTTTAAATAATTAAGTTGGATTCTATCCGGTGTAGTAATTTGGAAAACACTGGAGAGTGGGGGCGGGGAGGGTCCTTTTAATCTCTCTCGCTTCCTGTCCCTACAGACACCAATAGGATAACCTCCAGTGGTGCTGTCATGTCGGACTCCTGGAAAACCATTTACAGTTAAGACTAAATATTTGTTTTTAAAACCAAAATATGTGTGATTATTAAATCAATACACAAGATAGAGCACAACATTATCTGTGACTGATAATGTGATATTAGGCTTCAGTCCATTTCCATTTAATTCTATCTTCACATGGTTTAAGTTTTTTTGTATTTTGGGGTTGTTGAGGGTATATGTGATTATGTTTCTTACAATGTACAGGGTAGCGCACAATATTAGTATTATAGTGTGAGTGATAACATAATATTAGGCCACAATCTGTGTATTTCTGTCTCCAGGCACTTCCAGTGTTGGTATGGTGGTAAAAAATTGCATAGTAATTGTAAACTTGTGTTTTACACTGGAGATTTTTTTTTTTTTTTATCTGAATATTTTAACACACAAAAGACACTGGGCAAAAATCCGTTACTGCAATATTTCCAAAGTCAACTCTCTGTAGTAGTGTTTTCAGTATGTTTATGGAAAGGGAAGAAATCGTATTGCACCTCCCTGTCTTTAATCTTTTGGGTACATTTAGGCCCAAAAATGTCCAGCTACGGAAGGGTTCCAAATGAAAGACCCAAAGCCAGAATGTAGGTAGTAGAAGCATCAACTATTCGTCCAAAAATAGTAGCAATAGGCTGCAGTTGTCGCTGGCTTTGGAAAGGCACAACATTATTTTTGAGGATAAAGAGGATAAGATTGTGGATTAGATAGCTCTCCTCCTCTCAGTTGCAGCAGGATGACGTGAAGGTGACTTCGAAGTCTGACACCATGCCGTGGAAACAGAGGTTACAGTGTTCCTCCTGCTCCTCCTCCTCCTTTCAGCCACAGAGAAGGCTTTCAGTCTTCACTGCCCCTTCCTAGTGGGGCACCTTCTTTTTTTCTAAGAAGTGGCAAGAAAACCCCACCACACCTTATGGCAGATATTCAAGAGAGGATCCCTGTTGATGGCTTGTGTGAGAACAGTCAACATTTGTACTGCCCTGAGGAGGAGGTTCAGGAGGAGGCTGGTGAACCCATGTATAGCTATGTTGGTGGTGCTAGTAGTGGCACCCCTGGCTATGGTATTTAACTTGGGGGAAGAGACAGTGGCAGTTGAGTCAAATGCAGAGCAGGGGAAGGGGCCAAAGAACGCACCATGATATCTCATAGTCTGATAAAAGGGACAGGGTAGGTGAGGACTTCGATGACAATTGTGTGCTGGACAGGACCTGGGAGCCAGAGTGGGGTGCGGTGGAGGGAGGCAACATCAGAGGAGGAGGTTGATGGCAGCAATGGCAGCAATAATGAGCAGAGTCCAGGTACCTGCGAAAGAGTTATAACTTAGGCTTAAAATGTGCCAGAGCTAAGCCGCAGCTTAAACCCAATCAGTAGGCATGCAAAGGTGGCAGCCAGCTACCGCAACATGAGTTCCCTCTTCTCCCAGTCATGCCTGTGGAATCCAGATCACATCTATAGGCTGTACAGTGCCTTTCATATCGTCATTATCCATTTCTGCTTCTCCCACTCAGATTCTTCTTCCCCAGCCATCAATAACGAAATGCGTGTCTATGAAACAACTCTACATGCTCAGAAATCCACTGGTGTGGAAGCTTAATTCCCACCTGGTCAAGTGGCTGGCGGTGCAGTTGCTGCTGTATCATCTAGTTGAGTCTGATGCCTTTAGCAAGCTGATGTTGTGCGCTCAGCCTCGCTGGAAGATGCCTAGCCAGCATTATTTCTCCCAAAAAGCAATCCCTGCCTTGTACTGTTATGTGGCGAACAACATGGGTCACTACCTGTGATTCTCATTATGTGGCAAGGTTCACACCACGATGGATACCTAGAGCAGCTCTTATGGGCAGGGACAGTACATGTCTTTAACAATCCACTGGTTCAAAGGTTTTTTGTGGCAGCGGTTTGGCAGCACCCCGGCAATTTTACCAGGTCCTTTTGACCCCCCACAATTGTGCTCATGCACCAGGCACTTATCCACCTCCTGAATATTCTCCTTCATGGATGCTCCTGTGTTCATAACATCCTCCTTTCTATTACATGCGTGAACTTAAATGTTGCCATGCTGTGTTGGAGCTGACCGGCATGGGCAAGAGTAGCCACACTGGCAAGCAGTTGCTAAAGTACATAAAGCAGCAAACACTTCACTGGCTGTCACCCAACCGACTTTAACTGGGCAAGGTGGTAAGCAACAATGGCTGCAACATAGTGGGCAAGCAGAACCTGGGAGAAATAACACATGCTCTCTGCATTGTGCACATCAATCTATTGGTGCAATGCTTTCTAAATACAGTAAGTACACTGGCAATGTCCAGGAGACTGTCCAAGCATTTCAGTCTTTCATACGTTGCAAGGAACACTCTCATAGACTTGCAGCGACAGAACAGCCTGACACCACACCACTTAATCTGTGGCCTGCCAACTCTCTGGAATTCAACATTGCAAATGCTCAAGAGTCTGTACGAGCAGCGGAAATCCTTGAACAATTTGGTCATGCAGCAGACCGCCCCAGCAGCAGGGAGCATGTGTTGTTTCGAGGTCAGGCAGTGGCCGCTCTGTAGGGCGCCAAAAAGCCCACAAAGTTTGTAAGCAAGGACAACTGCAGCATGAACAATGTCATCTCTCTCATATTTATCTTAGAATAGACGCTGATGATCATTCAGCAGGATACGAAGATGGAAGAAGATCAGCTAACACATGGAGAAGGATAAGGAGCTGCCACTGCAAGAGGAGGATGAGTCAGAAGTGGAGGAGTAAGAGGGCAATGATGATGGTACCTGCCAGGACACCCAATCATCTCTGTGTGAGGCAGAGCCATAAAAAACTGGCTCCTTTTGCACGCTAGCCAGAATTGCAAGCTGTATGCTCGCTTGCTTATGCAGTGACAGGCGTATCTTTGACAGCAAGCAGATTGATGATTACCAGAAAGCCATGTTTTTAGACTCTTGCTATTGAAGCAAAATGGGGGAATGTTTTCCTCCCTCCAAAAGGGAGGCCAAATTATGCAATTACCAGAAATCACTGTGCACACAGCTTGCAGCAGCTTTCGGTGAGCAGATGCCTGCCACCAGCGTGTTTGAAATGGAGGCCTTAAACATCCTTTCCAATTGTTGTCGTTGCATTCAAGAGCTTGAGGAAGGGGAAGGGGGAGGGAAAAAGAAAAAAATCATAGAAAATAAACATTGTTTTCCTAAAAAATTAGAGTTCTAGGAGACTAGAGGGTGTTTTATATACATTTCCCAGGCAAGTGGAGCAACTTCAGTCCTAACCAAACTTTTTCAAAGATTCGGCGAACCTGACCCGAACCAAATCTCAAGTGGGATACATATATATATATATATATATATATATATGTATATTTATATAATATTTTTGGCCATATGTATCTCAATATTATATTTTAATATTGTTTGTTCCAGACAAATAAAATTTACATGCATTATTGCATTGCTTAGCTGTTGTAATAAACAATAATATGTAAAAGGATTAACGTTCAAAGTTAATTTAGAAATGAAGATTTAGTACAATCTTTTCATTATAAAATATATTACCCAGGTGTATTATCTCTATGGTTCTAAAATGAAATATAAATCTATACAGTGCAAATAGATTACCTTTAGTTTATTTACTCTCGTTTTTTATTTTATTATAATAAAATGAGGGACTAATTATTGTGTCATTGCTGATCAACTATAGTATGTAATAGCATCATTTCAAAACAATAATTGGAAAGTTGAAACAACAGTAAATATCTCAACTGGAGGGGTTTTAGTAAACAAACAGTTTATAGTACCATAATAATTTGGATCTCACAGATAGAATATTTCCTGGAGTTTTTACATTTATTTGGTTTTTAAATTCTGCAGCAAGATGCTATTTGTAAGTCAATATGGAAATATTAAAGACACTGCAAAACTGCATTTTTTTTGCTGCACATTTCCTCACTTTTGGTATGTTTTACAAAGGTTCAATGTGTTTTTGTTTAATTAGGAAAGCTCTAGGTGTGGCATTTTGTTTCAGGCATTTTCTTATGTATGTGGGTGAATGAAAAAATTCTACATATAATGCGGTTGAAAAATGTTTATGAAAATCACATGAGTACATTCACATGGGATGTAAAATACAAGGAAAAGTCAACTACAGATTTTGGCAATATATATTAACATAGTCGTTTAAAAGACTAAAAAAGATTGATATGTTTGCTGTCTAGAAATCCTAAGTCCTTTTTCATGTCAGTGTTACCAATTGTTTTACCATTTAGTATGCACTGGTGACTTGCATTATTCCTTCCCATGTGCATAACCTTACATTTGTTATTGTTAAACCTCATCTACCACTTCTCTGTCCAAGCCTCCAATGTATCCAGATCCATCTGTAGCAGTATACTGTCCTCTTCCATGTTATTTACTTTACATAGTTTAGTGTCATCTGCAAAAAATTATATTTTACTGTGCCAGCCTTCTACAAGATTATTAATAAAATATTGAATATAATAGGGCCCAATACTGACCTCTTTGGTACACTACTGGTTATGGTGACCATCTGAGTGTGTACCGTTAATAACCATCTTCTGTTTTCTATCACTGAGCCACATACAGAGTTTTCCCAGTCCAAGCATTCTCATTTTGTGTACTGTACAAATATTTTATGTGGTACATTATCAAATGCTTTGGAGAAGTCGGGATACCGTATATGACATCTATTGACTCACCTCGGTCAAGTCTAGAACTTACTTCTTCAGAGAAACTGATTAAATTAGTTTGACAGGACCGATACCTCAGGAAGCCATGCTGAAATAGTGTTATACACGTTTTCATTGAGATATTCCAGGATAAAACATCTTAGAAAACTGTCAAACAATTTACCCACAACAGATGTTACTTACTGGTCTATAATTTCCATGCTCTGTTTTTGACCCCTTTTTTTAATATTGGCAATATGACAAAAACCACAAAAAGCAACAACAACAAAAAATGCATGAATTACCCTTACCTTTGTATTCAGTGAAATCTGTGGTGGAGATCTGCAGCATAAATTGATTTACTGCAGATTTCAAATCTGTAGCAAGGTAGATTTTACTGCAGAATTTTTATGTAGCTTATGGATTACTTAAATTTTCTTAAATCCTTTTCCACTTTGCTGTTTTTTCACTAAGCGCTGCAGTGTAGCACTGTGGCATCTAAATTATTTGACAAGGGGAAGCATCACCTATCAGCTCTCCACAAAAAGGCATTAGGGTGTTCTGAGGCCCCTAAGGAATACCATGGCTGAAGGCATATTCATAACATTTTTGTACATGTATGACACACTGATCAGGTGGGCATAGGAGCTGTGCTTGCTTAACAGCCAGGGCACTGCTGTAACTGCTGGCATCACTAAATACTGAGATTAGCTTACCCCTTTAGGGTCAACGCTGACTGCTGCATCTAAGGGAGGGAGGTGCCAATGGCTGCTAAGGCAGCCTGAGGCCTTACACAGCTACAGAGTTATATGAGGCAAAGCACAAAGAATGTGTCTCATAGGCAACTGTCAGTTTAATACTCAGGATATATTGTATCACATTGGAAGAGGGATCAGACCCTCAAAATCACAAGTCCCATAGATTGGGAAAAAAAGAAAAAGAAAAAAAAAAGTTTAAAAAGTGCTGTTATAAAAATAAAAAATAATATTTCCATTAAATAAAAGTGCCCTCAGAAATGCTTGTATTGTGTAAAACTGAAAAAAAATAAATAAATAAATAAATAAATATATATATATATATATATATATATATATATACTAGCAGAAGGACGGGTATATTTCATCTATTTCGTTTCATGTTTCCGTGTGTCGTAAAAAGATATCAACAGTATCCCCCATAACAGTGACCTCTATAGTACCCGCCCCACTGTCTGCTGAGCTGTGTATCTAATCCTGTCCTGGGTGATACCATCTGCTGAGCTGTGTATCTAATCCTATCCTGTGTGATACCGTCTGCGGAGCTGTGTATCTAATCCTAGCCTGTGTGATACTATCTGATGAGCTGTGTATCTAATCTTATGTTGTATGATACTGTCTGCTAAACTGTGTATCTAATCCTATCCTGTGTGATACTGTCTGCTGAGCGTGTATCTAATATTCTATCCTGTGTGATACTGTCGGCTGAGCGTGTATCTAATATTTTATCCTGTGTGATACTGTGTGATGAGCTGTGTATCTAATCCTATCCTGTCTGCTGAGCTGTGTACCTAGTAGTTGATTTTTAACTTTATTTTTTCAATCCTTGTTGGCTGAGTGGGAGAGGGCGTGGCCTAACTGGATTGGGGCGTGTCCTTTTGAACATCTTAATCTAAGACAGCAGTACGATGTGAGCTGCAAAGAGAAAGTCACCGTCCCTCCCACCTCTGCAGCTGACAGAAGTTGATTTTTAACTTCATTTTGTCAATACTCATTGGCTGCAGAGGGGGAGGGGTGTGTCCTAAACATATCAGGGGTGTGGCTTAGCGCAGTGTTTCCCAACCAGTGTGCCTCCAGCTGTTGCAAAACTACAACTCCCAGCATGCCCACACAGCCAAAGGCTGTCCGGGCATGCTGGGAGTTGTAGTTTGCAACAGCTGAGGCACACTGGTTGAAAACTACTAGCTAGCGGACCTAAAAGTTGATTTTTAACTTTATTTTTTCAATCCTTGTCCGCTTAGTGTGAGGGGACGTGGCCTAACAGGATTGGGGGCGTGTCCTTTTAAACAGCTCTCTCTAAGACAGCAGCAATGTTCTGTCTGAATGTGAGCAGCATGGAGAAAATCACCATCCCTCCCACCTCAGGAGGGGAGGGGGCATGGCCTAACCGAATCAGAGACGTGGCCTTTCAACAGCTCACCCTAAGACAGCAGCACTATCTTCTCTGAGTGTGGGCTGCAGAGATAAAGTCACCGTCCCTCTCATCTCTGCAGCTGACAGAAGTTGATTTGTAACTTTATTTTTCACTGTTTGTTAGTGGGAGGGGGGTGGCCTAACAGGAACCGTGGGAGTGTCCTTTTAAACAGTTTACTGTAAGACAGCAGCTGTTTTGTCTGAGTGTGAGCTGCAGGGAGAAAATCACTGTCCCACCTCTGGAGGGGGTGTCACCTAACCAAATCAGAGGTGTGGCTTATCTGGACCTGTGGGCAGGGTTTTAATGGTGACTTGAATGGCCACCCTACTTTCCCCCTGAACTGTGACCTCCCTAGCACTCTGCCCCCTTAACAGTATCATCCACAGCGCTCTGCCCCTTTAAAACTAACCTGCTGCAGTGAAGAGAAATGGCTGAGTTGTTATGGAAACCTCAGGAAATAAGGTACTTAGTGCTATTAGGCCATGGTTTAACTTCAATAGCAATTATCCTGGTGACAGATTTTCTTTAAACGTCATCTAGAGCAGTGAGGAAACATGGCGGGGTTGTTATGGTTACCTGGAGTAAAACTGTGTGTGTGGAGATAAACTGTCAGGGAGCAGTAAGTGACAGTTTGAATTCAAGTTAAAGGCTTTGCTGCCTTGTATTGTTTATAAGCAGGTCATTTTTTGGGAATATCTCAGGAACGCTAAGTCCTAGAGAGCTGAGACCCGGTTAAAACCTTCCCGGACACCTGATGTACCCATGTGCCAAATTTGGTGAAGATCGGTCCAGTCGTTTGGTCGCGCATAAAGAACGTCTGGACGTCTAGACAGACAGAAATTCATTTTTATATATATAAGACCAAGTAAATATAATGAGCATGGTGTTTCTTAGATGGCACAGGCGAACACAACATACTGGGTAAAGAAATGCCATATCTGCTCATTAATTTCTGCAAAACACCTGTGATGTCAAAATGCTTACGCCACCCCTTGATAAATAATAGGGATGAGTGAATTGAAGCTGACGAAGTGGAATTCAATCTGAATTTCAGGAAAAATTCGATTCACACTGAAGCCAAATTTCCTCACAATTCGTGGTAATGAATTGCATTTTGTCCTCTAATGGCTGCTGCATGTGTGAGGACATGGAGAAAGGAACTTTGGGAAGGCGGGATCACCCATAATGCCATGCATGGAGCCTATCAGCAGCCAACCAGCACTGTGATGTCACAGCCCTATAAATAACCTCCGCCATCTTGGATCCAGCCAGTGTACTCAGTGCAGGGAGAGACGTCAACAGGGGCTAGGGACAGTACTAGAAAAAACGTCTCTGTGCTAAAAAAACGATTTACAAGTGCAGGGAAAGATTATTCAAGGTGTAGGGAACGGATAGGGAGGAAACATTCCCCAGCATTTATGTTGAACAGGATTCAGTAGGGGAGGTTACAGCCTGGGAAAAAGGAACAATCTTATTACAACTTGCTGCACTGACTGGGCACCCAAATTGCCATTATACAGCTCTGAAATTCCAGCAAGCCTGTCTTATTAGGGTACAAGTGCTGTTTGATACAGCCATTAACAGGGTATGTTAGAAGGAAATATTTCTATGTCTTATTTTTAGTGTTGAGCGAACAGTTCGAAAATCGTTCGGGTCCGTACCGAATTTTGGGGTGTCCGTGACACGGACCCGAACACGGACATTTTCAAAAAAGTTCGGGTCCGGTGTTCGTCGATTTCTTCCCGCTTTCTGAAGGGCTGCACAGCAGCCAATCAGCTAGCGTTTTACTTCTTGCCCTAAGAGCCCATCACAGCCATGCCTACTAATGGCATGGCTGTGATTGGCCAAGTGCAGCATGTGACCCAGCCTCTATTTAAGCTGGAGTCACGTAGCTCCGCACGTCACATTGCTCTGACTAGTGTACGGAGAGGATGCAGCTTCTGTGAAGGCGAGATAGGCAGGGATAAAGAAGTGATTGAATGATCTACCTTTCTACACCTGTGCATCAGAACAACTCAGCTGAGCTGTTCACTGAAAGTCACTATTTTGTTGAGACTGGCCAGAGCGATTTTTACTGGCACATGTAACTGGGCTGACCGGCGGTGGCCATTTTGGGACTTGTGGTGCGCCAGCACTTGCTGCCACAGAGTCTAAACCAAAGCTCCAAAGAAGTGAAAAATCTACACCTGTGAATCAGAACAACAGCGATTCAGCTGCTCAGTCAAAGTCTATTTTTTTTCTGGCTGGGCAGACTGTTTTCTGGCACATGTTACTGGGCTGATAGGCGGCGGCCATTTTGGGACTTGTGGTGCTACAGCAAAATCTGCCACAACGTCCATTAATCTCATGTAATAGTCGATTTTTTCATAGATATACTACATCAGGGGTTTGGCTGTGCTTGTGTCACCCATACTAACTGCAAAGATATTTAATATATCAGTGGTGAAACTGAAAGTAACCCACTTGGATAGCAAATCCCATGAATGTGCTGTTCCAGCTAGGCTAGCCAGTGCCACTACTTTGTCCAATACTGTCAGCCAGAAATATTTTTTTTTTTTATGTGACAGAAATATAAATTAGAAAAAGCTTTCACCGTGATAATAAAATTATTCTGGTGTTAGAGCAGAAGAAGCACTCCTGTTGTAATTAATACTGTAAAAAGGCTTAGGCAATATTTCTCCCAGTGTTGGAAATTTATCTAGCAAAACTAGCATTTTAAAAATTCCGGTGTTCTGAAATACCAGCAGTCCTCTTGTAATTAATACCGCCAAAAGGCATTATATCCTCCAGTGTTGTAATTTTGGTGAAAAAAGGCCAATTTAATCAATCTGGTGTTTGTTAGACCAGAAACACTAGGCCTCACGTTTTTACTCCTGTAAAAAGGAATTATATCTCCCCGTGTGGGAATCTATGTGCCAAAACTAGCATTTTAAAAATTCAGATGTCAAATTTGCAGCAGTTTTCTTGTAAATAATACCGCCAAAAGGCATTATATCGTCCAGTGTTGTAATTTTGGTGAAAAAAAAGGCCAATTTAATCAATCTGGTGTTTGTTAGACCAGAAACACTAGGCCTCACGTTTTCACTCCTGTAAAAAGGAATTATATCTCCCCGTGTGGGAATCTATGTACCAAAACTAGCATATTAAAAATTCTGGTGTCCAATTTGCAGCAGTTTTCTTGTAATTAATACCGGAAAAGGAATTATATCTTCCAGTGTGGGAATTTATGTACACAAACTAGCATTATAAAAATTCTGGTGTCCAATTAGCAGCAGTGTTCTTGTAATTAATACCGCCAAAAGGCATTATTGTCCAGTGTTGTAATTTTGGTGAAAAAAGGCCAATTTAATCAATCTGGTGTTTGTAAGACCAGAAACACTAGGCCTCACGTTTTCACTCCTGTAAAAGGAATTATATCTCCCCGTGTGGAATCTATGTACCAAAACTAGCATATTAAAAATTCTGGTGTCCAATTTGCAGCAGTTTTCTTGTAATTAATACGGAAAAGGAATTATATCTTCCAGTGTGAATTTTGTGACAAACCAATGTATCAATCTGGTGTCAGGTAAACCAGCATTACTCGTTATAGGCCAATTTAATCAATCTGGTGTTTGTAAGACCAGAAACACTAGGCCTCACGTTTTCACTCCTGTAAAAAGGAATTATATCTCCCCGTGTGGAATCTATGTACCAAAACTAGCATATTAAAAATTCTGGTGTCCAATTTGCAGCAGTTTTCTTGTAATTAATACCGGAAAAAGGAATTATATCTTCCAGTGTGGGAATTTATGTACACAAACTAGCATTATAAAAATTCTGGTGTCCAATTTGCAGCAGTGTTCTTGTAATTAATTCCGCCAAAAGGCATTACTGTCCAGTGTTGTAATTTTGGTGAAAAAAAGGCCAATTTAATCAATCTGGTGTTTGTTAGACCAGAAACACTAGGCCTCATGTTTTTACTCCTGTAAAAAGGAATTATATCTCCCCGTGTGGGAACCTATGTACCAAAACTAGCATATTAAAAATTCTGGTGTCCAATTTGCAGCAGTTTTCTTGTAATTAATACCGGAAAAAGGAATTATATCTTCCAATGTGGGAATTTATGTACACAAACTAGCATTATAAAAATTCTGGTGTCCAATTAGCAGCAGTGTTCTTGTAATTAATACCGCCAAAAGGCATTATTGTCCAGTGTTGTAATTTTGCTGAAAAAAAGGCCAATTTAATCAATCTGGTGTTTGTTAGACCAGAAACACTGGGCCTCACGTTTTCACTCCTGTAAAAAGGAATAATATCTCACCGTGTGGGAATCTATGTACCAAAACTAGCATTTTAAAAATTCTGGTGTCCAATTTGCAGCAGTCTTCTTGTAATTAATACCGGAAAAAGGAATTATATCTTCCAGTGTGGGAATTTTGGGGCAAAAAAATAATATATTTTATTGTGGTGTGAGTTGAATCGCAACAATGAGGAAACATTCTATTAAGGGACGAGGATGCGGTCGTGGTGGTGTCCGTGGAGCCTCTGTTGCTGGCAGAGGACGTGGCCGTTCGGCCTCAGGCACACAAAGTAGTGAACCAACTCCCTCAAGTAGCCGGCAGAATTTACAGCGATATGTGGTGGGGCCCAATGCCGTTATGAGGATGGTAAGGCCTGAGCAGTTACAGGCATTAGTCGATTGGGTGGCCGACAGTTGTTCCAGCACGTTCACCACATTGTCTTCCGCCCAGTCTTCTGCGGAAAGCGCACAGGTGGCACCTGAAAACCAAGCCCATCAGTCTGTCACATCACCCCCATGCATATCAGGGAAACTGGCTGAGCCTCAAGTTATGCAGCAGTCTCTTCTTCTGTTTGAAGACTCTGCTCCCACGGTTTTCCAGGGGCGTCCACCTAGCCCTTCCCCAGCGGTGGAAGACATTCCATGCCTTGACGCACAACCACTTATGTATCCAGATGATGAGGACATGGGAATACCACCACAGCAGAGTGACCGAGTCTCTGATGATGACGAAACACTGGTGCCCACTGCCGCGTCTTATTGCAGTGTGCAGACTGAACAGGAGGAGGTCAGGGAGGAAGACTGGGTGGAAAACGATGCAGAGGACGATGAGGTCTTAGACCCCACATGGACTGAAGGTCGTGCCGCTGACTTAAATAGTTCAGAGGAAGAGGCAGTGGTGAGACCGAGACAACAGCGAAGCCAAAGAGGGAGCAGGGGGCAAAAGCAGAACAGCCGCCGTCCAGAGAGTTCGCCTGCTATTGGCCAGCGCCAACAGGGACCCAGCACCCCAAAGGCATCTTCAAGGAGTTCCCTGGCATGGCACTTCTTCAAACAATGTGCTGAGGACAAGACCAGAGTGGTTTGCACGCTGTGCCATCAGACCCTGAGACGAGGCATTAACGTTCTTAACCTGAGCACCACCTGCATGATCAGACATCTACATGCAAAGCATGAACTGCAGTGGAGTACACACCTTAAAAACAAGGAACCCGCTCAGGCTCCCCCTGCTCCCTCTAGCGCTGCTGCCTCGGCTTCCGCCTCAAGAGGAATGTTGCCATCTGCCGAGCAGCAAACAGAGGATGTGCCACCGACACCACCACCACCGCCGCCACCGTCACCTAGCATCTCCACTATTTCACACAGCAGCGTTCAGCTCTCCATCTCTCAAACCTTTGAGAGGAAGCGCAAATTCCCACCTAGTCACCCTCGAGCCCTTGGCCTGAATGCCAGCATTTCTAAACTACTGGCCTTTGAAATGCTGTCATTCCGGCTGGTGGACACAGACAGCTTCAAACAGCTGATGGCCATGGCTGTCCCCCAGTATGTGGTTCCCAGCCGCCACTACTTCTCCAAGACAGCCATGCCTTCCCTGCACATGCAAGTGTCCGATAAAATCAAGTGTGCACTGCGCAACGCCATTTGTGGCAAGGTCCACCTAACCACAGATACGTGGACCAGTAAGCACGGCCAGGGACGCTATATCTCCCTAACTGCACACTGGGTAAATGTAGTGGCGGCTGGGCACCAGGCGGAGAGTTCCATGGCGCACGTCCTTCCGCCGCCAAGGATCACAGGGCATCATTCTTTGCCTCCTGTAGCCTCCTCCTCCTACTCGGCTTCCTCCTCCTCCTCCTCTGCTTCCACCAGCTCATCCAGTCAGCCACACACCTTCACCACCAACTTCAGCACAGCCCGGGGTAAACGTCAGCAGGCCATTCTGAAACTCATATGTTTGGGGGACAGGCCCCACACCGCGCAGGAGTTGTGGCGGGGTATTGAACAACAGACCGACCAGTGGTTGCTGCCGGTGGGCCTCAAGCCCGGCCTGGTGGTGTGCGATAATGGGCGAAATCTCGTGGCAGCTCTGGGACTAGCCGGTTTGACGCACATCCCTTGCCTGGCGCATGTGCTGAATTTGGTGGTGCAAAAGTTCATTCACAACTACCCAGACATGTCAGAGCTGCTGCATAAAGTGCGGGCCGTCTGTGCGCGCTTCCGGCGTTCACATCCTGCCGCTGCTCGCCTGTCAGCGCTACAGCGGAACTTCGGCCTTCCCGCTCACCGCCTAATATGCGACGTGCCCACCCGGTGGAAGTCCACCTTGCACATGCTGGAGAGACTGTGCGAGCAGCAGCAGGCCATAGTGGAGTTTCAGCTGCAGCACGCACGGGTCAGACGCACTGCGGAACAGCAGCACTTCACCACCAATGATTGGGCCTCCATGCGAGACCTATGTGCCCTGTTGCGCTGTTTCGAGTACGCCACCAACATGGCCAGTGACGATGCCACTGTTATCAGCGTGACGATACCAATTCTATGTCTCCTAGAGAAAACGCTTAGGGCGATGATGGAAGAGGAGGTGAGCCAGGGCCAGGAGGAGGAGGAGGAGGATGACGGGTCGTTTTTAGCACTTTCAGGCCAGTCTGTTAGAAGTGGCTCAGAGGGAGGTTTTTTGCAACAGCAGAGGGCAGGTACAAATGTGGCCAGCCAGGGACCACTACTGGAGGACGAGGAGGATGAGGAGGAGGTGGAGGAGGATGAGGATGAAGCAGGTTCACAGCGGGGTGGCACCCAGCACAGAGAAGGCACATCCCTGGTGCGTGGCTGGGGGGATACAGAGGATGATGACGATACGCCTCCCACAGAGGACAGCTTGTCCTTACCTCTGGGGAGCCTGGCACACATGAGCGATTACATGCTGCAGTGCCTGCGCAACGACAGCAGAGTTGCCCACATTTTAACGTGTGCTGACTACTGGGTGGCCACCCTGCTGGATCCACGGTACAAAGACAATGTGCCCACTTTACTTCCTGCTCTGGAGCGTGATAGGAAGATGCGCGAGTACAAGCGCACACTGGTAGACGCGCTCCTGAGAGCATTCCCAACTATCACAGGGTACAGGTGGAAGGCCAAGGCAGAGGAGGAGCTAGAGGTCGCCCACGCAGCAGTGTCACGGCCAGCTCCTCTGAGGGCAGGGTTAGCATGGCAGAAATGTGGAAAAGTTTTGTCTCCACGCCACAGCTAACTGCCCCACCACCTGATACGGAACGTGTTAGCAGGAGGCAACATTTCAGTAACATGGTTGAACAGTACGTCTGCACACAACTCCACGCAGTGACGGATGGTTCGGCCCCATTCATCTTCTGGGTTTTCAAATTGTCCACGTGGCCAGAATTAGCATGTTATGCCTTGGAGGTGCTGGCCTGCCCGGCGGCCAGCGTTTTATCTGAACGTGTATTCAGCACGGCAGGGGGCGTCATTACTGACATACGCAGCCGCCTGTCCGCAGCCAATGTGGACAAGCTGACGTTTATAAAAATGAACCAGGCATGGATTCCACAAGACCTGACCCTCCCTTGTGCAGATTAGTCCTTAATAACTGCCTTAAACCATGTTGTCTTGTGCTCCTGGCCACTTCTTCATTAAAAAATAAATTTTTGAAATTAAGTAGGATCTTGGGGTGCAACCCAGAGTTGAATGAACCTTCCGTCTGTCTGGATGCCGGGGCCAAAGTACATGAAAGTGTCCTTCTCCTGTGCTGGGTGATATGAATGTTATACTTGTGCTGTCTGACATGTCTCCTTTGTGTGGGTGCAGGGGGCCAAAGTCACTGAAAGCGGCCTTCTCCTGTGGTGGCTGATATAAATGCCTTAATCTCTGCTGTGGGACCTCTCTCCTCTTTCTGGGTGCAGGGGTCAAAGAAACAAAAGGTGGCCTACTCCTGTGGTGGTTGATGTAAAACTGATGCTTGTGCTATCTGACCTGTCTCCTCTGTGTCGGTGCTAAGGCCTAAGTCACTGAAAGCGGCCTTCTCCTGTGCTGGCTGATATAAATGCCTGAATCTCTGCTGTGGGACCTCTCTCCTCTTTCTGGGTGCAGGGGTCAAAGAAACAAAAGGTGGCCTACTCCTGTGGTGGTTGATGTAAAACTGATGCTTGTGCTATCTGACCTGTCTCCTCTGTGTCGGTGCTAAGGCCTAAGTCACTGAAAGCGGCCTTCTCCTGTGCTGGCTGATATAAATGCCTGAATCTCTGCTGTGGGACCTCTCTCCTCTTTCTGGGTGCAGGGTCAAAGTCTCTAAAAGTGCCCTTCTCCTGTGGTGGTTGATGTAAAACTGATGCTTGTGCTATCTGACCTGTCTCCTCTGTGTCGGTGCTAAGGCCTAAGTCACTGAAAGCGGCCTTCTCCTGTGCTGGCTGATATAAATGCCTGAATCTCTGCTGTGGGACCTCTCTCCTCTTTCTGGGTGCAGGGGTCAAAGTCTCTAAAAGTGCCCTTCTCCTGTGGTGGTTGATGTGAAACTGATGCTTGTGCTATCTGACCTGTCTCCTCTGTGTCGGTGCTAAGGCCTAAGTCACTGAAAGCGGCCTTCTCCTGTGCTGGCTGATATAAATGCCTGAATCTCTGCTGTGGGACCTCTCTCCTCTTTCTGGGTGCAGGGGTCAAAGAAACAAAAGGTGGCCTACTCCTGTGGTGGTTGATGTAAAACTGATGCTTGTGCTATCTGACCTGTCTCCTCTGTGTCGGTGCTAAGGCCTAAGTCACTGAAAGCGGCCTTCTCCTGTGCTGGCTGATATAAATGCCTGAATCTCTGCTGTGGGACCTCTCTCCTCTTTCTGGGTGCAGGGGTCAAAGTCTCTAAAAGTGCCCTTCTCCTGTGGTGGTTGATGTAAAACTGATGCTTGTGCTATCTGACCTGTCTCCTCTGTGTCGGTGCTAAGGCCTAAGTCACTGAAAGCGGCCTTCTCCTGTGCTGGCTGATATAAATGCCTGAATCTCTGCTGTGGGACCTCTCTCCTCTTTCTGGGTGCAGGGGTCAAAGTCTCTAAAAGTGCCCTTCTCCTGTGGTGGTTGATGTGAAACTGATGCTTGTGCTATCTGACCTGTCTCCTCTGTGTCGGTGCTAAGGCCTAAGTCACTGAAAGCGGCCTTCTCCTGTGCTGGCTGATATAAATGCCTGAATCTCTGCTGTGGGACCTCTCTCCTCTTTCTGGGTGCAGGGGTCAAAGAAACAAAAGGTGGCCTACTCCTGTGGTGGTTGATGTAAAACTGATGCTTGTGCTATCTGACCTGTCTCCTCTGTGTCGGTGCTAAGGCCTTATTCACTGAAAGCGGCCTTCTCCTGTGCTGGCTGCTATAAATGCCTGAATCTCTGCTGTGGGACCTCTCTCCTCTTTCTGGGTGCAGGGGTCAAAGTCTCTAAAAGTGCCCTTCTCCTGTGGTGGTTGATGTGAAACTGATGTTTGTGCCATCTGACATGGTTGCCGGGGTCCCATTAAATGATGGCCTACTCCTGTGGTGGGTGATCTAAATGCCTGATTCTCTGCTGTGAAACCTCTCTCCTCCGTCTGGGTGCAGGGCTCAAGGTCTCTCAAAGTGGCCTTCTCCTGTGCAGGGTGATGTGAAACTGATGTTTGTGCAATCTGACATGGTTGCCGGGGTCCCATTAAATGATGGCCTACTCCTGTGGTGGGTGATCTAAATGCCTGATTCTCTGCTGTGAAACCTCTCTCCTCCGTCTGGGTGCAGGGTTCAAGGTCTCTCAAAGTGGCCTTCTCCTGTGCTGGGTGATGTGAAACTGATGTTTGTGCCATCTGACATGGTTGCCGGGGTCCCATTAAATGATGGCCTACTCCTGTGGTGGGTGATCTAAATGCCTGATTCTCTGCTGTGAAACCTCTCTCCTCCGTCTGGGTGCAGGGGTCATGGTCTCTCAAAGTGGCCTTCTCCTGTGCTGGGTGATGTGAAACTGATGTTTGTGCCATCTGACATGGTTGCCGGGGTCCCATTAAATGATGGCCTACTCCTGTGGTGGGTGATCTAAATGCCTGATTCTCTGCTGTGAAACCTCTCTCCTCCGTCTGGGTGCAGGGGTCAAAGTCTCTCAAAGTGGCCTTCTCTTGTGCTGGGTGATGTGAAACTGATGTTTGTGCCATCTGACATGGTTGCCGGGGTCCCATTAAATGATGGCCTACTCCTGTGGTGGGTGATCTAAATGCCTGATTCTCTGCTGTGAAACCTCTCTCCTCCGTCTGGGTGCAGGGGTCAAGGTCTCTCAAAGTGGCCTTCTCCTGTGCTGGGTGATGTGAAACTGATGTTTGTGCCATCTGACATGGTTGCCGGGGTCCCATTAAATGATGGCCTACTCCTGTGGTGGGTGATCTAAATGCCTGATTCTCTGCTGTGAAACCTCTCTCCTCCGTCTGGGTGCAGGGGTAAAAGTCTCTCAAAGTGGCCTTCTCTTGTGCTGGGTGATGTGAAACTGATGTTTGTGCCATCTGACATGGTTGCCGGGGTCCCATTAAATGATGGCCTACTCCTGTGGTGGGTGATCTAAATGCCTGATTCTCTACTGTGAAACCTCTCTCCTCCGTCTGGGTGCAGGGGTCAAAGTCTCTCAAAGTGGCCTTCTCCTGTGCTGGGTGATGTGAAACTGATGTTTGTGCCATCTGACATGGTTGCCGGGGTCCCATTAAATGATGGCCTACTCCTGTGGTGGGTGATCTAAATGCCTGATTCTCTGCTGTGAAAACCTCTCTCCACTGTCTGGGTGCTGGTCCGAAATAAATGAGAGTGGCCTTCTCCGGTGGTGGTTGATATGACGCATGATTCCTTGATGTGGGACCTCTCTCCTCTGTCTGGGTGCTGGTCCAAAATACATGAGAGTGGCCTTCTCCGGTGGTGGTTGATATGAGGCATGATTCCTTGCTGTGGGACCTGTATCCTCTGTCTGGGTGCTGGTCCCAAATAAATGAGAGTGGCCTTCTCCGGTGGGGGTTGATATGACGCATGATTCCTTGATGTGGGATCTCTCTCCTCTGTCTGGGTGCTGGTCCAAAATACATGAGAGTGGCCTTCTCCGGTGGTGGTTGATATGAGGCATGATTCCTTGCTGTGGGACCTGTATCCTCTGTCTGGGTGCTGGTCCAAAATAAATGGGAGTGGCCTTCTCCGGTGGTGGTTGATATGACGCATGATTCCTTGCTGTGGGACCTGTATCCTCTGTCTGGGTGCTGGTCCGAAATAAATGAGAGTGGCCTTCTCCAGTGGTGGGTGATATGACGCATGATTCCTTGCTGTGGGACCTCTCTCCAATTGATATTGGTTTATTTTTATTTATTTTATTTTATTTTAATTCATTTCCCTATCTACATTTGTTTGCAGGGGATTTACCTACATTTTGCTGCCTTTTGCAGCCCTCTAGCCCTTTCCGGGAGTCTTTTACAGCCTTTTTAGTGCCCAAAAGTTCGGGTCCCCATTGACTTTTATGGGGTTCGGGTTCGGGATGAAGTTCGGGTTGAGTTCGGATCACGAACCCGGACATTTTCCGGAAGTTCGGCCGAACCTCTCGAACCCGAACATCCAGGTGTTCGCTCATCTCTACTTATTTTCCCTTGTGCGGTGCAGTTATATGTTCTAAAGCATTTTTCGGCTTGTATTAGTGGGGGAAAAAAGCGATTATGAGCCGTTGTGTGGTGAAGTGCTAAAATTACAGCTAGTGTTGAGCGAACAGTTCGAGAATCGTTCGGGTCCATACCGAATTTTGGGGTGTCCGTGACACGGACCCGAACCCGGACATTTTCAAAAAAAGTTCGGGTTCGGGTCCGGTGTTCGTCGATTACTTCCTGCTTTCTGAAGGTCTGCACAGCAGCCAATCAGCTAGCGTTTTACTTCTTGCCCTAAGAGCCCATCACAGCCATGCCTACTAATGGCATGGCTGTGATTGGCCAAGTGCAGCATGTGACCCAGCCTCTATTTAAGCTGGAGTCACGTATCGCCGCACGTCACACTGCTCTGACTAGTGTAGGGAGAGGATGCAGCTTCTGTGAGGGCGAGAAAGGCAGGGATAAAGAAGTGATCTACCTTTCTACACCTGTGCATCAGAACAACTCAGCTGAGCTGTTCACTGAAAGTCACTATTTTGTTGATACTGGCCAGAGCGATTTTTACTGGCACATGTAACTGGGCTGACCGGCGGTGGCCATTTTGGGACTTGTGGTGCGCCAGCACTTGCTGCCACAGAGTGTAAACCAAAGCTCCAAAGAAGTTAAAAATCTACACCTGTGAATCAGAACAACAGCGATTCAGCTGCTCAGTCAAAGTCAATTTTTTTTCTGGCTGGGCAGACTGTTTTCTGGCACATGTTACTTGGCTGATAGGCGGCGGCCATTTTGGGACTTGTGGTGCTACAGCAAAAGCTGCCACAACGTCCATTAATCTAATGTAATAGTCGATTTTTTCATAGATATAATACATCAGGGGTTTGGCTGTGCATGTGTCACCCATACTAACTGCAAAGATATTTAATATATCAGTGGTGAAACTGAAAGTAACCCACTTGGATAGCAAATCCCATGAATGTGCTGTTCCAGCTAGGCTAGCCACTGCCACTACTTTGTCCAATACTGTCAGCCAGAAATATTTTTTTTTTTATGTGCCAGAAATATAAATTAGAAAAAGCTTTCACCGTAATAATAAAATTATTCTGGTGTTAGACCAGAAGAAGCACACCTGTTGTAATTAATACTGTAAAAAGGCTTAGGCAATATTTCTCCCAGTGTGGGAAATTTATCTAGCAAAACTAGCATTTTAACAATTCCGGTGTTATGAAATACCAGCAGTCCTCTTGTAATTAATACCGCCAAAAGGCATTATATCGTCCAGTGTTGTAATTTTGGTGAAAAAAAAGCCAATTTAATCAATCTGGTGTTTGTTAGACCAGAAAAACTAGGCCTCACGTTTTCACTCCTCTAAAAAGGAATTATATTTACCCGTGTGGGGATCTATGTACCAAAACTAGCATTATAAAAAATCTGGTGTCCAATTAGCAGCAGTGTTCTTGTAATTAATACCGCCAAAAGGCATTATTGTCCAGTGTTGTAATTTTGCTGAAAAAAAGGCCAATTTAATCAATCTGGTGTTTGTTAGACCAGAAAAACTAGGCCTCACGTTTTTACTCCTGTAAAAAGGAATTATATCTCCCCGTGTGGAATCTATGTACCAAAACTAGCATTATAAAGAATATGGTGTCCAATTAGCAGCAGTGTTCTTGTAATTAATACCGCCAAAAGGCATTATTGTCCAGTGTTGTAATTTTGCTGAAAAAGGCCAATTTAATCAATCTGGTGTTTGTTAGACCAGAAAAACTCGGCCTCACGTTTTCACTCCTCTAAAAAGGAATTATATTTCCCGTGTGGGGATCTATGTACCAAAACTAGCATTATAAAAATCTGGTGTCCAATTAGCAGCAGTGTTCTTGTAATTAATACCGCCAAAAGGCATTATTGTCCAGTGTTGTAATTTTGCTGAAAAAAGGCCAATTTAATCAATCTGGTGTTTGTTAGACCAGAAAACTCGGCCTCACGTTTTCACTCCTCTAAAAGGAATTATATTTCCCCGTGTGGGGATCTATGTACCAAAACTAGCATTATAAAAAATCTGGTGTCCAATTAGCAGCAGTGTTCTTGTAATTAATACCGCCAAAAGGCATTATTGTCCAGTGTTGTAATTTTGCTGAAAAAAGGCCAATTTAATCAATCTGGTGTTTGTTAGACCAGAAAAACTAGGCCTCACGTTTTCACTCCTGTAAAAGGAATTATATTTCCCGTGTGGGAATCTATGTACCAAAACTAGCATTATAAAGAATCTGGTGTCCAATTAGCAGCAGTGTTCTTGTAATTAATACCGCCAAAAGGCATTATTGTCCAGTGTTGTAATTTTGCTGAAAAAAGGCCAATTTAATCAATCTGGTGTTTGTTAGACCAGAAAAACTCGGCCTCACGTTTTCACTCCTCTAAAAGGAATTATATTTCCCCTGTGGGGATCTATGTACCAAAACTAGCATTATAAAAATCTGGTGTCCAATTAGCAGCAGTGTTCTTGTAATTAATACCGCCAAAAGGCATTATTGTCCAGTGTTGTAATTTTGCTGGAAAAAAGGCCAATTTAATCAATCTGGTGTTTGTTAGACCAGAAAACTCGGCCTCACGTTTTCATTCCTCTAAAAGGAATTATATTTCCCGTATGGGGATCTATGTACCAAAACTAGCATTATAAAAAATCTGGTGTCCAATTAGCAGCAGTGTTCTTGTAATTAATACCGCCAAAAGGCATTATTGTCCAGTGTTGTAATTTTGCTGAAAAAAAGTCCAATTTAATCAATCTGGTGTTTGTTAGACCAGAAAACTAGGCCTCACGTTTTCACTCCTCTAAAAGCAATTATATTTCCCCGTGTGGGGATCTATGTACCAAAACTAGCATTATAAAAAATCCGGTGTCCAATTAGCAGCAGTGTTCTTGTAATTAATACCGCCAAAAGGCATTATTGTCCAGTGTTGTAATTTTGCTGAAAAAAAGGCCAATTTAATCAATCTGGTGTTTGTTAGACCAGAAAAACTAGGCCTCACATTTTCACTCCTGTAAAAAGGAATAATATCTCACTGTGTGGGAATCTATGTACCAAAACTAGCATTTTAAAAATTCTGGTGTCCAATTTGCAGCAGTCTTCTTGTAATTAATACCGGAAAAAGGAATTATATCTTCCAGTGTGGGAATTTATCTTCCAGTGTGTTGCTGGCAGAGGACGTGGCCGTTCGGCCTCAGGCGCACAAAGTAGTGAACCAACTCCCTCAAGTAGCCGGCAGAATTTACAGCGATATGTGGTGGGGCCCAATGCCGTTATGAGGATGGTAAGGCCTGAGCAGGTACAGGCATTAGTCGATTGGGTGGCCGACAGTTGTTCCAGCACGTTCACCACATTGTCTTCCGCCCAGTCTTCTGCGGAAAGCGCACAGGTGGCACCTGAAAACCAAGCCCATCAGTCTGTCACATCACCCCCATGCATATCAGGGAAACTGGCTGAGCCTCAAGTTATGCAGCAGTCTCTTCTTCTGTTTGAAGACTCTGCTCCCACGGTTTTCCAGGGGCGTCCACCTAGCCCTTCCCCAGCGGTGGAAGACATTCCATGCACTGACGCACAACCACTTATGTATCCAGATGATGAGGACATGGGAATACCACCACAGCAGAGTGACCGAGTCTCTGATGATGACGAAACACTGGTGCCCACTGCCGCGTCTTATTGCAGTGTGCAGACTGAACAGGAGGAGGTCAGGGAGGAAGACTGGGTGGAAAATGATGCAGAGGACGATGAGGTCTTAGACCCCACATGGACTGAAGGTCGTGCCGCTGACTTAAATAGTTCAGAGGAAGAGGAAGTGGTGAGACCGAGACAACAGCGAAGCCAAAGAGGGAGCAGGGGGCAAAAGCAGAACAGCCGCCGTCCAGAGAGTTCGCCTGCTATTGGCCAGCACCAACAGGGACCCAGCACCCCAAAGGCATCTTCAAGGAGTTCCCTGGCATGGCACTTCTTCAAACAATGTGCTGAGGACAAGACCAGAGTGGTTTGCACGCTGTGCCATCAGACCCTGAGGCGAGGCATTAACGTTCTTAACCTGAGCACCACTTGCATGATCAGGCATCTACATGCAAAGCATGAACTGCAGTGGAGTACACACCTTAAAAACAAGGAACCCGCTCAGGCTCTCCCTGCTCCCTTTAGCGCTGCTGCCTCGGCTTCCGCCTCGAGAGGAATGTTGCCACCTGCCGAGCAGCAAACAGAGGATGTGCCACCGACACCACCACCACCACCGCCACCGTCACCTAGCGTCTCCACTATTTCACACAGCATTGTTCAGCTCTCCATCTCTCAAACCTTTGAGAGGAAGCGCAAATTCCCACCTAATCACCCTCGAGCCCTTGGCCTGAATGCCAGCATTTCTAAACTACTGGCCTTTGAAATGCTGTCATTCCGGCTGGTGGACACAGACAGCTTCAAACAGCTGATGGCCATGGCTGTCCCCCAGTATGTGGTTCCCAGCCGCCACTACTTCTCCAAGACAGCCATGCCTTCCCTGCACATGCAAGTGTCCGATAAAATCAAGTGTGCACTGCGCAACGCCATTTGTGGCAAGGTCCACCTAACCACAGATACGTGGACCAGTAAGCACGGCCAGGGACGATATATCTCCCTAACTGCACACTGGGTAAATGTAGTGGCGGCTGGGCCCGAGGTGGAGAGTTCCTTGGCGCACGTCCTTCCGCCGCCAAGGATCACAGGGCATCATTCTTTGCCTCCTGTAGCCTCCTCCTCCTACTCGGCTTCCTCCTCCTCCTCCTCTGCTTCCACCAGCTCATCCAGTCAGCCACACACCTTCACCACCAACTTCAGCACAGCCCGGGGTAAACGTCAGCAGGCCATTCTGAAACTCATATGTTTGGGGGACAGGCCCCACACCGTGCAGGAGTTGTGGCGGGGTATTGAACAACAGACCGACCAGTGGTTTCTGCCGGTGGGCCTTAAGCCCGGCCTGGTGGTGTGCGATAATGGGCGAAATATCGTGGCAGCTCTGGGACTAGCCGGTTTGACGCACATCCCTTGCCTGGCGCATGTGCTGAAGTTGGTGGTGCAAATGTTCATTCACAACTACCAAGACATGTCAGAGCTGCTGCATAAAGTGCGGGCCGTCTGTGCGCGCTTCCGGCGTTCACATCCTGCCGCTGCTCGCCTGTCAGCGCTACAGCGGAACTTCGGCCTTCCCGCTCACCGCCTAATATGCGACGTGCCCACCAGGTGGAACTCCACCTTGCACATGCTGGAGAGACTGTGCGAGCAGCAGCAGGCCATAGTGGAGTTTCAGCTGCAGCACGCACGAGTCAGTCGCACTGCGGAACAGCACCACTTCACCACCAATGATTGGGCCTCCATGCGAGACCTGTGTGCCCTGTTGCGCTGTTTAGAGTACGCCACCAACATGGCCAGTGGCGATGCCACAGTTATCAGCGTGACGATACCAATTCTATGTCTCCCAGAGAAAACGCTTAGGGCGATGATGGAAGAGGAGGTGGGCCAGGGCCAGGAGGAGGAGGATGACAGGTCGATTTTAGCACTTTCAGGCCAGTCTGTTAGAAGTGGCTCAGAGGGAGGTTTTTTGCAACAGCAGAGGGCAGGTACAAATGTGGCCAGCCAGGGATCACTACTGGAGGATGAGGAGGATAAGGAGGAGGTGGAGGAGGATGAGGATGAAGCAGGTTCACAGCGGGGTGGCACCCAGCACAGCGCAGGCACATCCCTGGTGCGTGGCTGGGGGGATACAGAGGATGATGACGATACGCCTCCCACAGAGGACAGCTTGTCCTTACCTCTGGGGAGCCTGGCACACACGAGCGATTACATGCTGCAGTGCCTGCGCAACGACAGCAGAGTTGCCCACATTTTAACGTGTGCTGACTACTGGGTGGCCACCCTGCTGGATCCACGGTACAAAGACAATGTGCCCACTTTACTTCCTGCACTGGAGCGTGATAGGAAGATGCGCGAGTACAAGCGCACACTGGTAGACGCGCTCCTGAGAGCATTCCCAACTGTCACAGGGGAACAGGTGGAAGGCCAAGGCCAAGGCAGAGGAGGAGCTAGAGGTCGCCCACGCAGCAGTGTCACGGCCAGCTCCTCTGAGGGCAGGGTTAGCATGGCAGAAATGTGGAAAAGTTTTGTCTCCACGCCACAGCTAACTGCCCCACCACCTGATACGGAACGTGTTAGCAGGAGGCAACATTTCACTAACATGGTTGAACAGTACATCTGCACACAACTCCACATACTGACGGATGGTTCGGCCCCATTCAACTTCTGGGTTTCCAAATTGTCCACGTGGCCAGAATTAGCATGTTATGCCTTGAGGTGCTAGCCTGCCCGGCGGCCAGCGCTTTATCTGAACGTGTATTCAGCACGGCAGGGGGCGCCATTACTGACAAACGCAGCCGCCTGTCCGCAGCCAACGTGGACAAGCTGACGCTTATAAAAATGAACCAGGCATGGATCCCACAAGACCTGACCCTCCCTTGTGCAGAGTAGTCCTTAATAACTGCCTTAAACCATGTTGTCTTGTACTCCTGGCCACTTCTTCATTGAAAATCAATTTTTGAAATTAAGTAGGATCTTGGGGTGCAACCCAGAGTTGAATGAACCTTCCTCTGTCTGGGTGCCGGGCCAAAGTACATGAAAGTGTCCTTCTCCTGTGCTGGGTGATATGAATGTTATACTTGTGCTGTCTGACATGTCTCCTTTGTGTGGGTGCAGGGGGCCAAAGTCACTGAAAGCGGCCTTCTCCTGTGGTGGCTGATATAAATGCCTGATTCACTGCTGTGGGACCTCTCTCCTCTTCTGGGTGCAGGGGTCAAAGAAACAAAAGGTGGCCTACTCCTGTGGTGGTTGACATGATGCCTGATTCTCTGCTGTGGGACCTCTCTCCTCTTTCTGGGTGCAGGGGTCAAAGTCTCTAAAAGTGCCCTTCTCCTGTGGTGGTTGATGTGAAACTGATGCTTGTGCTATCTGACCTGTCTCCTCTGTGTCGGTGCTAAGGCCTAAGTCACTGAAAGCGGCCTTCTCCTGTTCTGGCTGATATAAATGCCTGATTCTCTGCTGTGGGACCTCTCTCCTCCGTGTGGCTGCAGGGGTCAAAGTCTCTGAAAGTGCCATTCTCCTGTGGTGGTTGATGTGAAACTGATGCTTGTGCTATCTGACCTGTCTCCTCTGTGTCGGTGCTAAGGCCTAAGTCACTGAAAGCGGCCTTCTCCTGTTCTGGCTGATATAAATGCCTGAATCTCTGCTGTGGGACCTCTCTCCTCCGTCTGGGTGCAGGGGTCAAAGTCTCTCAAAGTGGCCTTCTCTTGTGCTGGGTGATGTGAAGCTGATGTTTGTGCCATCTGACATGGTCTGCTCGGGGTCCCACTTAAATGAGTGGCCTACTCCTGTGGTGGGTGATCTAAATGCATGATTCTCTGTTGTGAAACCTCTCTCCTCCGTCTGGGTGCAGGGGTCAAAGTCTCTCAAAGTGGCCTTCTCTTGTGCTGGGTGATGTGAAGCTGATGTTTGTGCCATCTGACATGGTTGTCGGGGTCCCATTAAATGGTGGCCTACTCCTGTGGTGGGTGATCTAAATGCATGATTCTCTGCTGTGAAAACCTCTCTCCTCCGTCTGGGTGCAGGGGTCAAAGTCTCTCAAAGTGGCCTTCTCTTGTGCTGGGTGATGTGAAGCTGATGTTTGTGCCATCTGACATGGTTGCCGGGGTCCCATTAAATGGTGGCCTACACCTGTGGTGGGTGATCTAAATGCATGATTCTCTGCTGTGAAAACCTCTCTCCTCCGTCTGGGTGCAGGGTCAAAGTCTCTCAAAGTGGCCTTCTCTGTGCTGGGTGATGTGAAGCTGATGTTTGTGCCATCTGACATGGTTGCCGGGGTCCCATTAAATGGTGGCCTACTCCTGTGGTGGGTGATCTAAATGCATGATTCTCTGCTGTGAAAACCTCTCTCCTCTGTCTGGGTGCTGTTCCAAAATACATGAGAGTGGCCTTCTCCGGTGGTGGTTGATATGACGCATGATTCCTTGCTGTGGGACCTGTATCCTCTGTCTGGGTGCTGGTCCAAAATAAATGAGAGTGGCCTTCTCCGGTGGGGGTTGATATGACGCATGATTCCTTGATGTGGGACCTCTCTCCTCTGTCTGGGTGCTAGTCCAAAATACATGAGAGTGGCCTTCTCCGGTGGTGGTTGATATGACGCATGATTCCTTGCTGTGGGACCTGTATCCTCTGTCTGGGTGCTGGGCCGAAATAAATGAGAGTGGCCTTCTCCGTTGGTGGTTGATATGAGGCATGATTCCTTGCTGTGGGACCTATCTCCTCTGTCTGGGTGCTGGTCCAAAATAAATGAGAGTGGTCTTCTCAGTTGGTGGTTGATATGAGGCATGATTCCTTGCTGTGGGACCTGTATCCTCTGTCTGGGTGCTGTGCCGAAATAAATGAGAGTGGCCTTCTCCGTTGGTGGTTAATATGAGGCATGATTCCTTGCTGTGGGACCTGTATCCTCTGTCTGGGTGCTGGTCCAAAATTAATGAGAGTGGCCTTCTCCTGTGGGGGTTGATATGACGTATGATTCCTTGATGTGGGACCTCTCTCCTCTGTCTGGGTGCTGGTCCAAAATAAATGAGAGTGGCCTTCTCCGGTGGTGGTTGATATGACGCCTTATTCCTTGCTGTGGGACCTGTATCCTCTGTCTGGGTGCTGGTCCAAAATACATGAGAGTGGCCTTCTCCGGTGGTGGTTGATATGACGCCTTATTCCTTGCTGTGGGACCTGTATCCTCTGTCTGGGTGCTGGTCCCAAATAAATGAGAGTGGCCTTCTCCAGTGGTGGATGATATGACGCATGATTCCTTGCTGTGGGACCTCTCTCCAATTGATATTGGTTAATTTTTATTTATTTTATTTTATTTTAATTCATTCCCTATTTACATTTGTTTGCAGGGGATTTACCTACATTTTGCTGGCTTTTGCAGCCCTCTAGCCCTTTCCGGGAGTCTTTTACAGGCTTTTTAGTGCCCAAAAGTTCGGGTCCCCATTGACTTCTATGGGGTTCGGGTTCGGGATGAAGTTCGGGTTGAGTTCGGATCACGAACCCGGACATTTTCCGGAAGTTCGGCCGAACCTCTCGAACCCGAACATCCAGGTGTTCGCTCATCTCTAATTACAGCCCTTTTTGTCATGCATTAGTGGCAAAAGTAAAATATATTTGCTGTTTAACGGTGCAGTTATATGTTCTAAAGCCTTTTGTGGCGTGAATTAGTGGAAAAAGAAAAACTATGTTTGCCAATCAGCAGTGCAGTTATATGTCCTATAGCCATTTGTGGCGTGAATTAGTGGAAAAAGAAAAAATACTGTATATTTGCCGATCAGCGGTGCAGTTAAATGTTCTAAAGCCTTTTTGGCGTGTATTAGTGGAAAAAAATATATATATTTGCCGATCAGTGATGCAGTCATATGTTCCAAAGCCTTTTATTGCATTTATTAGTGGCAAAAGAAAAATATATTTGACGTTCAAAGGATCAGTTATATGTTCTAAATAGTGATGAGTGGAGAGGGCCATATTCGAATTTGCAATATTTCACGAATATTCGTTAGAATATTCGTCATATATTCCCGAATATTCGTCTTCAAGATTATTCTATTGTTTGCAAAAAATCGGCAATGAAATATTTGCGTAATGCGAATGTTCTAAAACCTGAATATATAGCACTATAGTGCTGTATATTCTTTTTTTAGAATATTTGTAATTTTTTCCCATCTGAAGTCATGATTCCTCCCTGCTTAAGTTGCTTTTGGGCCAATGACTGTTCAAATTAAATTGGAGAAAATGACGAATATTCTAAAAAAACGAATATATAGCGCTATATTCTATAGTGCCATATATTCGCGTTTTATAATATTCGCATTACGCAAATGTTATATTGCCGATTTTTCGCATAGGAGAAAAAAATTTTTTCTCTCATGCACAAAATCGGCAATGTAATATTCGCGTAATGCGAATATTCTGAAACACAAATATATAGCACTATAGAATATAGTGCTATATATTCTTTGTTTAGAATATGAGTGGCGTGCATTGGCCCACAAGCAAGAAGCAGGTAGGTATACTAGGTAATGGGTTCAGATGAAATATTCGTTTTTACGAATATATATCACTATATTCGAAATGTTCGCAAATTTCCGGGATAAAAATAAAGAATATTCTAAAAAAAAGAATATATAGCACTATATAGAATATATATTTATTTTTTAGAATATTTGTCTTTTTTTAACATCTAAATTAAAGTCATGAATCCTTCCTGCTTATTGCAGCAGGGTGGAATCACATTAATTGGCATGGGCTACATTAGAATTCCCGATATGTCACAAATATTTTTAGAATATTGTCATATATGACATGAATTCATGCATTCGGAATCGTGATGTGAACCCGATTTTCATTTTTAAACTCGGGAAGGAAAGAAGTGCGTACAGTACTCTGTCACATGATCGCATAAGTATGCGATAACATTACGATCGTGTGTGGTTTCGGTTTCGCATCCACTTGGAAATCGGCCAGAGAAGTTTCTTCTTACCCGAAAAAATGATACGAAAGGCCTTTACACCAGAAGAGATCGAAATCTTGCTAACTGTAAGTAATATTGCATTACCCGTTATATTTCATTAATGACAGAACCATTTTGTAGTGTTTAAAAATATTAGTGTATACGATTATTATCAATATCTATACAATTTTTTTTTCCCCAATATGAATAAAATTGAACATCGCAGTTTGTCTGAGTGGTAAAAGTAGATATACTATTTGAATAGTCGCACTCAACATTACATTATCCCTGGACCCTTATATCAGCTACTGGCACAGGGTGTACTGATCCTGTGTAGGTCATACTACAAGAAACGCTCTAAGGGTCCGTTCCCACGTCCGTGGTGTGTTGCGGATCCGCTAATTGCGTATCCGCAACACATTCAGCTGGCAACCCCCATAGAACTGCCTAGTCTTGTCTGCAGCTGCGGACAAGAATAGGACATGTTCTATTCTTTGCGGAGCTGCGGACCGGAAGTTAGGGGCCGAAGCCCGGAAGTTCGGGGCTGCAGCTCCGCAAATGCGGAAGCGAAGAGAACATAGTGTTCTCTCTGCATCATGTCCGGCCCCATAGAGAATGAATGGGTCCGCACCCGTTACGCAGCATTGCGGAACGGATGCCGGCCCATTTATGGATGTACTGCGAATGTCTGAATGGAGCCTAAAACCTGCTTTCTGTGTTGTGTTCTGTACTGTACTGGATGTACCACACCGATTAGGAAGAATTCACACAGAGTATAAATGAAGACAAATGCATGTTTTTTTTTTTTTTAATTCTTACTATGTAATAAAATGCACTCTGCTGTATAGACCACCACTGTAACAAAAACATTGCAGAACTGACGGCTGTCATTCAGTGCTATACTGCACCTCAGGACTTTAACAAACATAAGTTAACTTCTGTATAATATTCGGTGGACCCACTAGGTAAATACTATTAACTGCCTGAATAAAGTACACTAAAAACACTTTTATTTCACTATATTAAAAAATAATAAATCTCCATCAATAAAGGCTAGTAAGGTGAACTGGAACAATGCAGACCAAACGTATATGCTGGTTCCTAGGTTTACCTTACCACAAAACACTTCTTATTGTATGTAGGAGTCATATTAAAGATCGAGGATCTCTCCTGCTGTAGTCCTTTTAGTTGTATAGGACTCCTTCACTAGTCACTGATGGCTACAGTCCTTATTAATTGTGTAGGACACTATTTATTATGTAAGGGGTCATATATACTGTACAAGGTAAGAGTGTCCCCTATTGAGGCTCAAAACAAAACGGAAAAACAGTCAGTCTGCATATACTGTGTGAATTAGTGTATATTCTGCAGTGCTCGACGCGTTTCCCTGCTGACTTATGTCGGTAATTCATCAGGAGCATTGATATAATGTCCGGCAGAACGTAAAGACTGCGACCCTGGTGGTGGGTTCGCAGCAGTCACGCCAGTCACACTAAATGTTAAATTTTTGTTGACTAAAGAGCACAATGACTAGAAACGCTGCATGCCTCTGATGGAGTGCGTGCAGCAGCGATGAGCCTTCCGGCGCTATGGGGGCCGTGGCGCGCGTGAAATCTGTGCTGGTTAAATGGAGAGTGCTCCTCCCATAGCATTGCCGAGCCTCCAACAGGTAACCAATTGGGCATGACCGCTGACACCGGCCGCGCCTCCTCCTGTCATAATACTCCGCTTCGGCAGTGGGAAGGTATTTGTTTTAGTGATGAAAGCTTATGGTTTAAAACTTAAGAGGGACATGGGGCCCATTAGATATCTACAGATTTGAATCAGAAGCAGTATATTTAATATAGAACAAGTAATCCCATATATGAACCAGTAAAATATGGGAAGTGTATGTTGCTGAGAATACCCGTCGCTATTGTTCCCTATAGGGACCAAAAGAGCAATATAGCTCATATCCCTATACATGGGAAGATAAAGGGGCATACAACATAGCAAAATGGAGAGAATATCGGACAGATTAACTTAATTTATGGCAATGTCTGAAACATGCAAATGAAATAGCGTCATTCAAACCCTTCGGTTTCACAGTATTAAGGGTAAAAATCCATTGCGCTTCCTTTCCAATGGGAAGTGTGTCCACATCCCCCCCTCTAGATTGTGGTCGCACATGTTCGATTCCCTGAAATTTAATACAGTCTGTTGTCGTGGGGTGGTTAGCTGCCCCATGTTGTGCAATAGGGGTGTCCCCATGGTTCCTGATCTTAAGTAGGTGCTCCCCTTTGCGTCTCCTGAATTCACGCTTTGTTTTATCTACATATTGTAATCCACATATGCAGGTGGCAAGGTATACCACCCCTACTGTTTTACAATTGATGAAGCATTTGATGTTAAATCTATGTCCTGTGGCCGAACTAGTGAATTATAGGTCCCTATGATACATAGTTGAGCATCATCTGATACCCTATTTTTGGAATGCAAAAGATTTTCTCTAGCACATGCGGCCGCACATTGATAGGCCTCTTTAATGACAGTTCTCAGATAGCCCCTCTCCACAAAACGCTTTCGGAGATCATCCGCAGACTCCTTAAAATCAGACCACTGGGAGCAATTGCGTATTTTTCTGAGATATTGCCCCTTAGGAATGCTCCTCCTGAGTGGGTGCTGCTGTACACTTTCCCACCTCAGGAGGGCATTAGTGGCCGTAGGTTTGCGGAATACTTTTCTTCTCAATTGTCCAGAGGGATCAATCTCAATAAAGAGATTGAGAAATGTCAAATTCTTCTCATCAATTACTGATATAAAATATAGGCCTAAAGTGTTCACATTCAGCCTAGACACAAAATCAGAGAATTTTTTCTTGGTACCCCTCCACAAGATGAATATATCATTAATGAACCTCATCCATAATAAAATCGATGAGGTCCATTCCTCCATCTCTTCACTGAACACCGTCTCTCTCTCCCACCAGCCAAGGTAGAGGTTGGCGAAGGTCAGGGCACAAGGGCTGCCCATCGCTCCCCCCCCCCTATTGATCTGGCGGTGAAGAGAGCGGTCAAACATGAAAACATTGTGGTGCAGGATGAAATTGAGCAATGTTATTATCAGCTCATTATGTTCACGGAAATGAGAACCTCTTTTAAGAAGAAACGCCTGTACAGCCTCACATCCTCGTTGGTGTGGGATGGAGCTGTACATGGCTTCTACATCTAGACTGGCGAGGAGGGTGTCACTGTCACATCGGATGTCATTCAGTCTTCTCAAGACATCCATCAAATCCCTTACAAAGGACGACAGGCTAGACACAAAAGGCCTAAGGATCTTGTCTACATAGACAACGATCCTTTTTGTAAGGCTCCCTATCCCCGACACTATCGGCCTTCCCTTTCGAGGATCAGTACCCTTATGTATTTCAGTAAACTATAGAAGGCCGGCAGTGTCGGGTATGTGGGCAACAGATATGAAAATTCTTTGGCACTTATACGTTTGAGTCCCCTCGCCCTGTTAAGAATCTGATTTAATTTGTTTTTATATGTTTCAAGAGGGTTATGAAATATCTAACTTTAGCATGTCCTGTCATCAAGAATTCTCTTACACATCTGTGTATACATGGACTGTGTATACATGGTGACATCCAGGACTACTACATTGCCCCCTTACCAGAAGGTTTAATCACAATCCTCAAGTCGCTTTGCAATTCAACAAGTGCTAGTTGTTACTGCTCTGTTATATTCCTGGGATAGGGATTTTGGATGTGTAGTGACTGCATTTTTTCTCAACTACAGTGAGGAAAGCATCGGGGGCGGACTCCCACTGGGGGGTATTTTTTAGATAGTAGTTTGAGATCTGCGAATGGTCCTTCACCTAAACCTCTTTCACCCTCTTCCAAGAGATCAGCCAATAGCCTCACATCTGAGAGCTCCTCCAACTCGATACCCAATCTATCACATTGTTCTCTATCATGAGATGCCGCCTGTATGGACTGTTTGGATCAGCCTGATGCGCCCGTACGGACTGCTTGGATCGGCTTCTTCTAGCGAAGTGCCGGCGCATGCGCATTACGCTAGAAGAAGCTGTTGCCAGCAGTCCGTTCGGGCGCATCAGGCTGAGCCTGTGCACACGCGCGGCATCTCACAGCTGCTAGGCACGAACTGCGATAGCTGCAGCCGGGCACCCTGCATCCCCAGACCTCCCCTTGGGCACCTTATTTCTATGATTGACAGGTTAGTAAAACCTGTTTTTTTGCAAAATTAAGCCACAGATCTCGTTTATAAGGCCACATAAGGAATCATAATGAGACACTGAACATGAGCATATGTTTAGCTCACGGGGCTGAAAAGTGGTGACAGATTCCCTTTAAAACTCGCTTAGAAAGATTAATAATCTGAGACGTGTCTCCAGATGTTGTCACCATTAATTGCCTCTCCTGTTTCTGAGTGGGTACTCGTTCGTCGATTGAGGGGGTTCTAGTGACCTTAAAGCCGTCCCTAAAAAACCTCCTCGATGACCTCTCTCACTGTTTCCACGTCCCCGGCCACGAGCTCTACCAGCACCTCTACCTCTACCTCTGCCTCTACCTCTCCCCCGTTTTCTATAATTTGTTCTTGATCCTGTCTCAGGATCAGTTTCGTACTCCGAGGATGAGAGGTCTGTCTCACTTTCCGTAGGATTTTTAACAACTTTCTGACCTGAAAACTCAAGAATCTTGCCCTCTCTAAAGTCCTTACTGTCTCTCACAAACTGATTGTGTTTCCTCTCCTTTAAATACCCAGTAAACCTCTCTACTGATTGTTGCAATAATGTTTCTCTTTTGGTGAAATCTGATAGAGGAGAGAATTGAGAGATAGACTTTTTTAATTCTATTGTATTCTTTGCAAGCAATTCTTTCTCTTCCTTTAGCAGAAATTTAATCATTCGTAGGGAAGAATCAATAGATTCCTTCTCCAACTTTTTAATTAATGTCTCAGATCGCCTAATTTTTAGTAGGGCAGGATTTCTCAGTCCCTTTGGGACAATTTTGTTTTTGAGCTAAATATCTAGAGTTTGCACTTCCCACCAAGATCTGACTTGGTTTTTATACACCCTAGTGATATTTTTGAAAGCAACATTAATATTGGGTGTATAAGTCTGATTTGGGAGTTTCTGTTCTGAAAAAACTTCTTTGGGATTCCCCAACCATGTATCTGATGAAGAAAACCCGCCATCACATATAGAAGTTTGTAAAACTGGTTAATTTCTGTATAATATTCGGTGGACATACTAGGTAAGTACTATTAACTTCCTTAATAAAGTACGCTAAAAAAACTTTTATTTCACTATATTAAAAAAATAATAGAAGAAATCCGAACACAAAAAGAACATGATAGAACTCAAAAAGCTGCAATATGAAGTTAATTTGAAGGTCCGTGACATGGACAAAAAACACCTTATCGCCTTTAAAAAAATTGACAACATATTATCGCACCTAAAAAAGTTGCTCTAGAGGCCATTTTTATGTTTTTGTTGGTAATAAATACCTTTTTTCAGTTTGATAATGCGTGCTTTTTTATGCTATGTTATGGGGTAATTTTATAATTGTGTTGTAAGGCCCCTTTAGTTCAGGGTCAAACTTATCTGGATCCAGACAGACAGCAGAACAGACAGCAGTAGGTACATGGTAACACTGTAGTATAAGGCCCACACATAACTCAGCAGTGTCAGGACCTACAACAGCATGTATTGGTAAGGGTGGAGTATAATTCCCACACATAAGTCATCAGGGTCAGGACAGACTGCAGCATCAGCAGCGGGTAGATGGTAAGGGTCGAATATCAGGCCTACACATAGCTCAACCTAACTGCAGGACAGGCAGCAGCAGGTTTGAAGTGTGCAGCAGGGATGTGTTCCCAGGAATGTGCACCCTCCAGACCAGGGCAACACCAAAGATAAACTAAGACACCTCTGACAGCATCATGTTGCAAGTGTTCAGAAGAAATTAGATAACATGGAAAAAATTACACTATTTGATATTCTACATTTTTTAATTTTCAAGATCGGGCACATCGAGTCTGTGGCAGAACAATATTTTTGGGTAGTTAATATTTTTAAGATTCCTTACACACTTACAGCCCTTGCACATGACCGTATGCTCTCCAAGACATACAGTGGGGGAAGTGCAGATATCAGGGGGGGGAAGTGCAGACATCAGGGGGGAAGTGGCCATGACATTTGCATAGGGTCCGGCCTGCTCTCCCTCGGAATGCTCCTCCGACTCTTCATCCATTGACACCTCGACCACATTCAGAACAGGCCTTTTGGGTCTTCTGTGTTTTTTGTCGATGGAACAGGAAGCCCTGTAATCACACAATGTTAAGAATTTAGAGCAAAAACTCATAACAAATTCAATAACATTCATTGAATTCATAACAAAGTAATAGATCAAAAAATTCCAATATATAGTGATCTGCTTGGGATTATGATTTTCCACATGATGTATTATCCTCAATTTGTGGTTTAATAATATGCCAAAACAAATGTTATAGATGGGTAGAACTAGTCGAAGTTACAAGGTAGGATGAGGTAAATCCCCTTGAGGTAGGAGATTTGTTTGGAGGATGTCCTATAGGGTATTGTGGCTGGGTTATTGATGGTTAAAGGAACTAAACAACAATTATGAAAATAGATAAGGGGTTATTGGATGGTGTTATGTAAGGGTATGTTATTTTTGGTGGTTGCCAGTGTTATACTGTCTGCAAAGCTGCATGTTGATGATCTGCAGCCAGCCCACCCTACCTCCCTGTTGATATAGTTGTCACAGTAACTTTATTATTAGAAGGGGGTTTAAACTCGCTTGCCGATAGATGGTGAGTGGACTTGTTTGTTATATACACTTCACAAAGGTCTTTACGACCGCAAACCCTTTTAGACTTGTTTGTTATATTCTATTTATCCACAGTTTATTGCTGGTGGTTCAGCCGTTAATGTTAGTCTTTCATGTAAAATCAACAGTTTACATCCCTAACATCTGATGTCCCATACCATCCCCCATTACAATCTTACCTCGCATATATCATTGAATTAGTGGTGGTCAATTTATGGATGGGTGTGTGTGTACATATATATATATATATATATATATATATATATACATTGTGAGAAGGCACAAGGTGCCATAATAGATGATAGATACGTGTCACCGAGGTGCCTGGCCTCAGTGAAATGAACCGGTAATGTTCTGTCAGGAACCCTAGGTGACTGACATTTGCTAGGAGTAGTTTAGCTGCTAGTGGCAGCTGATCCGGGCCGGGTTTCATTGGAGTAGTCAAAGAGCAGGGTGGGATGACTACTCCCACGTATCCAGGCCAGGTGTTGGCTGGCCTATTTAAGCCAGGAATCCCAGGAGAGCTGGGGGTGTGGTTCCTAGTCTGGAAGTGTAACAGACCGGGAGTAAAGCTGTGTGGTGTGTTGCTGTGGATAAGCCTGCCATTGCTTACTCTTTTCTCCCTCCAAGCTGGTGGTGGAATCCTGGAACTACAGAGGACTGTGAGTTATACCATTTCACATGGACTGTGAGTTATACCATTTCACATGGACTGTGTTTCTTTTGTGTTGACCCGCTGAAGTAAGCGGCCTTTTGTTAAACCTGTGTTGAACACAATAAAAGACTGTTGTTTAAATGACACCTGAAGTCACTGTTTGAGCCGATCCCCCACAATATATATATATATATATATATATATATATAAAAACAAAAATAGGACTGCACTCCTGTAGATAATCAAGCATTGGTACAAAGTGAACAGCAAACTTATAAAGGTACAACATACAGGTGATCAGTGTAATCACACAATTAGTAAATAATATAAACATCATATATAAAAAACATTATATCCCCAAGTGTCAACATGATTCAGTGCTAATGTGTAAAGTGACATAGTGCATGATTATAATAAAACGTTAAGTACAATACATAGCATAGAAAACCATCTAAGGTATAATTACATACATCTGAAATAAATGAATAGCTAATTAATATATGTGCGTCATCAGTGAAAAAGAGAAGGGGAGAAGATGAGACAAGACCAAGTAATGCCTGGATGAACAATGTCGCCCACCTATATCTTGGCGCAGATCAGCGCGTTCCGAAGTATCTAATACGCATGTCCGGAGTGCATTCCGTCAGCAAAGAGGGACTGACCTAGCAGAACATCACACGCAAGCGCCGCGTATCCTCCATCTGCAAACACAGACAGCGTCTGTCTGTATCCAAGGGAGCAAAGCGGCGCATGCGCACCATAGTCTTCCAAATGTAAACCGCCATTTTTAAAAAGGTAATAGTTGCCAGTCATCACTGGATGAAATCAGTAACCTGTTAGCATGCTCGCGATCCATTTATACTCAAATCGCATGACAGCCAAAGAGTCACTCATGGGTAGATCCCACTAACTGGCAGGTTAGGTGAGCAAGGGTCACCTCCAGGACAGATCACTCACCTATACAGAGAGCACCAGGCGGTGACACTACGCCAATGCCGGCACCATCAGGGATCTCCGTCCTGTCCAATATCATGACTCAGAGGGTTCTCCTCTATATACTGCTGTAACCAAAAAAAGAGCATTATACTTGTAAGGAACCCAAGCACAGCTTCAATCTACATAGGAAGAAGATTTTTTTTTTATTATACTACAGCTTTTCTTCCTATAGAGAAAGGAGCGTACACATTATGCACTGGGGGCATGTGGAAAACCATATTCCATATTGTAAAAAAGGTGGTAAAAAAGGAACGGAAGAAAAGGCAAAAAACCATCGGTATACATAGTGGGTTATTCATCCAACATCAAGGCATGATAATGACCTTCTGGATAAGGTCTTGTATTTTCTTTTAAGTTCCTTGAGTATTTTCTTTAAGTTCCTCTGGGTCAACCCATTGTCTCTGGCTCTCATTCGGTCTTTGGGCATATAGCAATTTTCCTAGATAAGGTACTGCGAGATTTCTCTACAGGAGGTCGATCTTATATCAGGGACACTTCTGATTTTTTAAGTAAACTAGGAGCAGTGAATATTGGGGACCATGAATCAATTATTCTTGCCTCTTTTGATGTCACATCCCGGCCTCTACACATCGATTAACAATTCCAAAGGTATTGATGTAGTAAAGGGTATGTTAGACCTTTCATCTATGACTACTGAAGTAAACACATTCATTATTTCACTACGGAGGATTGCTCTTGAACATAATTATTTTCTTTTCCAGGACACATACTATGTTCAAAAGCGTGGCGTGGCGATGGGGTCCAATGTGGCCCCGACGTACGCTAATATATTTATGCGCCAGTTTGAGGAGGATGTCGTCTATGGCTCCCACCACTCCCAACATATTTTGGGGTGGTGGAGATACATAGATGACATCTTCCTCATCTGGTCAGGGTCTGAACAGAAACTGCTTGAATTTCACCAATACCTTAATAGTATAGACGGGGTTTTACAATTCACCGTCACTTTCTCTGATAAATCAGTGCAGTTTCTGGATACTAATGTTTTACTTACCAATGGTACGCTTTTCACACAACTTTATACTAAACCCACTGACAAAAATACTATCCTGAGATATGAGAGTTGTCACCTGCGTAGTATGGTGAGGCATTTACCATACTCCCAGTTTTTGAGGGCTAAGAGGATAGTCACTGATGACATCATCTTGGACAAAACAGTTGATGAAATGATTATAAAATTTAGACAACGTGGATACCCGAACAAATTGCTAGTTGAACAAAAACAAAGAGTACTGACAATAGACAGGAAATCGACATTGAAGGTAAAAAAAGAAAAAAATAGCCAAAACAGTATTTCTTTTGTGTCTACTTACTCTGAACGGAGTAGTGACATAAACAAGATCCCTAAAAAACATTGGGGTATACTAGGAGGTTGCCACGAAGATGTGCCTGATTTTAAGGTCGCTCCCCTTTATTCGTACCATAGATGCAAAAATATTCGAGATCAACTGGTGAGAGCTGACATTGGCCCTAAAAAATCCTCTAGACAAGCCACACTTGCACCATTGGGCATGGGATGTTTCCCGTGCTTGCATTGTGTAAATTGTCGCCATATATGTAGGGCCAAGGTATTTACACATCCAAAGACAGGTTGTATTTATCTCATTAAGTTCCACCTCACATGTGATTCATCATTTGTCATATACTTATTATCATGCCCTTGTGGGCTTTTATATGTAGGAGAGACCTACACAGATTTAAAAACTAGATTGAACAACCATCGATTCACGATCAGAAAAGGTCGTATGGATCTACCGGTCCCACGGCACTTTACCACATTTAAACATCGAGAAAAGGATTTAAAGTGCTGGATCATAGATCAGATAGCAATGCCTCGGAGGGGTGGTGACAGGATATCTTTGCTTAAGAAAAGAGAACTATATTGGATCCAGACCTTGAATAGTCTCCATCCCAATGGTCTTAATATTGAATATAAATAGGGTGATGTTGATATTGTGGGAATAGTTGGTGGCTTGCCCCTATTCCACCGCAGTGTGTGTAAGGCGTATTACCTGTGCATAACATATGTATTGGTAAAAGGAAAAAAAAAATTTGATTTTGAATTATTTGTTCAATAATGTAATTTTATTAATAATTCTTTCTCTTTTATTTATTTTTAGACACTTTTTGAAGATGATTCATTATGGACGAATGTTGTGCCTTGATGTTGGATGAAAAACCCACTATGTATACCGATGTTTTTTTGCCTTTTCTTCCGTTCCTTTTTTACCCCCTTTTTTTAAAATACGGAATATGGTTTTCCACATGCCCCCAGTGCATCCTTTCTCTATAGGAAGCAAAGCTGTAGTATATTAAAAAAAAAATCTTCTTCCTATGTAGATTAAAGCTGTGCTCGGGTTCCTTACAAGAATAATTTTCTTTTTTTGCGTGGTTACAGCAGTATATAGAGGAGAACCCTCTGAGTCATGATATTGGACAGGACGGAGATCCCTGATGGTGCCGGCATTGACGTGGTGTCACCGCCTGGTGCTCTCTGTATAGGTGAGTGATCTGTCCCGGAGGGGACCCTTGCTCACCTAACCTGCCAGATCTACCCATGAGTGACTCTTTGGCTGTCATGAGATTTGAGTATAAATGGATCGCGAGCATGCTAACAGGTTACTGATTTCATCCAGTGATGACTGGCAACTATTACCTTTTTAAAAATGGCGGTTTACATTTGGAAGACTATGGTGCGTATGCGCCGCTTTGCTCCCTTGGATACAGACAGACGCTGTTTGTGTTTGCAGATGGAGGATACGCGGCGCTTGCGTGTGATATTCTGCTAGGTCAGTCCCTCTTTGCTGATGGAATGCACTCCGGACATGCGCATTAGATCCTTCGGAACGCGCTGCTCTGCGCCAAGGTATAGGTGGGCGACATCGTACATCCAGGCATTACTTGGTCTTGTCTCATCTTCTCCCCTTCTCTTTTTCACTGATGACGCACATATATTAATTAGCTATTCATTTATTTCAGATGTATGTAATTATACCTTAGATGGTTTTCTATGCTATGTATTGTACTTAACTTTTTATTATAATCATGCACTATGTCACTTTACACATTAGCACTGAATTATGTTGTCACTTGGGAATATAATGTTTTTTATATATGATGTTTATATTAATTACTAATTATGTGATTACACTGATCACCTGTATGCTGTACCTATATAAGTTTGCTGTTCACTTTGTACCAATGCTTGAGGAAGGCTCATGTTTGAGCCGAAACGTCGCTTTGTGCCACTTATGGGTGAATAAAGTCTTTTCACTATTTTGGATTATCTAAAGGAGTGCAGTCCTATTTTTGTTCTATATTGGTGGGTAAATACCTATTCCCAGATTGGGGCCCTGCACCCGCTTTTTACTTTTTTTCTTGGATGGTGCTGCTGACTATTTTTTTTTTTTATATATTTTTTTTCATATATATATATATATATATATATATATATGCAGTTGTGTTCAAAATTATTCAACCCCCACTGAAATTGAGTGTTTTGGCCAGTTTGACATTGATTTTGATCATTTCAGTCATCTTGTTTACAATTAAATCAAAGAGGCACTTGTAAGTCAGACAAATATAACATAACATTTATAATGAAATAACCACAAATGTCTTTTCTGTGCTCACATCATTATCAATTTTATCCAACCCCCAAGTGACATTCAATCTTAGTACTTAGTACAACAACCTTTTCCAGTTATAACAGCTTTTAAACGTGAAGCATAGCTTGACATAAGTGTCTTGCAGCGATCTACGGGTATCTTCGCCCATTCTTCATGGACAAAAGCCTCCAGTTCAGTCACATTCTTAGGCTTGCGCGCTGCAACTGCTTTCTTTAAGTCCCACCAGAGGTTCTCAATCGGAATTAAGTCTAGTGACTGCGATGGCCACTTCAAAATGTTCCAGCCTTTAATCTGCAACAATGCTCTAGTGGACTTGGAGGTATGCTTGGGATCATTGTCCGGTTGAAAGGTCCAACGTCTCCCAAGCTTCAGGTTTGTGACGGACTGCATCTCATTTTCATCCAATATCTCCTGGAACTGAAGAGAATTCATGGTACCTTGCACACGCTGAAGCTTCCCTGTACCTGTAGAAGCAAAACAGCCCCAAAGCATGATTGACCCCCCGCCATGCTTCACAGTAAGCAAGGTGTTTTTTTCTTCATAGGCCTTGTTCTTCCTCCTCCAAACATAGCGTTGATCCATGGGCCCAAACAGTTCTAATTTTGTTTCATCAGTCCACAGAACACTATTCCAAAACTTTTGTGGTTTGTCCACATGACTTTTGGCATACTGCAGTCGACTCTTCTTATTCTTTGGAGACAGCAAGGGGGTTCTGGCATGGAGGCCTTCATTACGCAGTGTGCGCCTTATTGTTTGAGCTGAAACTTCAGTACCCGCATCTGACAAATCTTTTTTCAAATCTGCCTAATTGGTGCTTATTATGCTTGATTGCTGCTCCTTGACATCCACAGGTGTTTTCAATACCTGATCGAAAACACTTGAATGAACCTCTGTTCTTAAGAGTGGTAGTCTTTAAGGGGTTGAATAATTGTGTCAATGAATAAATCACAAAAAAAACATTTAATACTGTATTACAAAAACAATTGATGTCATTTTAGTTGCATTTGGTTCTTTAAAAAGTCCTTGTAAGATTTCATTCGGAACACAATTACAAATGTACACTAAATTCCCTAAAACTCCTTACAGCATTGGGGGTTGAATAATTTTGAACACAACTGTATATATATATATATATATATATATATATATATATATATTTATATTTATAGATAGATAGATATACTCTATAATCCCATGCAATTTACGAGGGGATATATGGAATGCATGGGACCTTTCACGGGAATACTGAATGATGTTTTAAGTTTATGTATATATATAAACAGACCTATATATATTTATGTGTGTGTGAAAGGTATGAAACCATCCGGTGACATCATACATCGGTATCCAGCTGTGTGTATTACTCTATATGTATACAATCACAGTGAGAGAGGGATGTATGACGTAACCGAATGATTTAGTTCATGTCATAACCGGTATTAATAATCGTTTTTAACAGGATAAAATACGGATGTAGTAAAATAAACACACATGCTTTATGAGACGTGTTATGTAAACGAAATGAAATTTAATGCGTCAAGAATTGTTTTCATTATGCCTTTTGTTAAAAAAAAAAGTGATAAGTTAATAAATTTGAGTTAAGAGGTAGTGTGTACATCTGTACGGATTAGCAGCATTACTGTAAATATACATTACAGAGTGTTGTAGAGAGAGTGACCAAATTCATGTAATCATTGTACCTGGGAATAATCTTGAACTAAACTCTTGTACCTGATCATAGTGTAGGCGCTTGAGGTCACACCATTTCTTTTGGATGGCTTGTTTTTCGTGCCAGACTTTTCCTGGTCGTGGCATATGCCCAAACAAGAAATTGCTGATGGATAAATATGAAAGCATATATTAAAAACATTTTTAGTATACCAAATATTAAACATATAGAAAGCACAGATGGGATGAGCTCACTCAGCCGGGAGGGACGTGACCACACCGAGGAACCAACGGCGTCCACAGGAATCCAATAGAAGAAGAAAGGTCCAGCTTCCCATCGATCATTAAAAAGCTTTATTCACATGTTGCAGTACAAATAAAAGAAAAACAGCGGGCAGAAACGTCTACCGGTTTCGGATCCAAATATAGCGATCCTTCCTCCTGTCATGAGGAAGGATCGCTATATTTGGATCCGAAACCGGTAGACGTTTCTGCCCGCTGTTTTACTTATATTTGTACCGCAACATGTGAATAAAGCTTTTTAATGATCGATGGGAAGCTGGACCTTTCTTCTTCTATTAAATATTAAACATATATCCGAAAAAGAAAAAAAAAACATCTTTAAAAGACAAATTTTACTTTTCATATTACTGTTCTGATTCCTGATTCTATTGCTTTTGTCTTTGTGTGGGCTCTGACAAATCAGATATTGCCCAAGTTAGCTTAGTTGTACCTGTCTTGCTAAGTCACAGAACTGTATGGGTTGTACAGCTGTTTCGCCTCTCCGGGGTGCACCCAGTGTAACGCAAAATGAACCAGCAAAACCTTACGTTCAGACTAAGAAAGCTCTAGGTCATAAAATAGAATCTATATATATTGTGTGTGTGTGTTATATAGTGTGTGGTATATATTTAGTGTCAGGAAAATTGATGTGCTATGTGCATGTGAGTTTTTCCAGTGGACCATACATGCATGCTACTAACATCGTGCACCGAAGAAACAAGAATGCTAATTGCACCAAGTAGTAATATATATACTCTAACGTGTTTAAATGCGTTTAATAGAATTTCAGATTAAAAATTAAAAAAAAAAAAATCATATCATATCGCATCTACGAATATTTACGAATTTGTGAATCGTGATCTACCGAACAATCATTGTGCTGCATGCAATATGTACAAAAACAACATATATGCTTTAATATTATATTACTTACAGTTAATATGATTTCGTCCTCATCTCTCTCAAAGATGTTTCTGAACTTTGGCGTACTGGCAGTAGTCATTGTATTCACTTGACAAGTTCAACTAGTGATGACAAGCGGGAGTCGTCACTATAGGCAGTTTGAATGCTGTAAATTACGTCAGACGTTTGTTCACTGACGTTTACTTTCCCTGATTTTTTATTTTTTTTAAATCGTGATAGCGAATATAAGGAATATTCTCGGAAAAAATATTTTGAACTCACGATTTTGATTATTGCCCATGCCGTTGCAGTACTGGTGCTTCTTCCTGCTTGGCCTGCCTGTGATCACGGTAATTGTATTGCTAAATATTCGTTTTTCAAAATATTTTAGTTTGGATAAATATTGTATTAAACGAATATATAGCAATATGACCAATATTCTACAAACGCATATATTCGCTATATTTCTATATATTCTCTTTTTATAATATTTACTAATATTATAGAAAATAAATATATAGCACTATAGCAAATATATTCATTTTTAGTATAATCGTCATTTTTTCCATCTAAACAGAACACATGATTCCTCCCTGCTTAAAATGCTTGTGGGCCAATGAAGAGTCATTGGCCCACAAGCATTTTAAGCAGGAAGGATTCATGTGCACTGAATAATATTCGCATACTCCAATCGTTAATTCTAGCAAGCCAACCAATAGGAAAATTATACCCTGTTCAAAGTTTCATTTGCAGTACGCGAATATTACGTAATGTAATATTCGCGTACTTCTAGTGGAACTTTGAACGGGGTAAAACTTTCCCATTGGTTGGCTTGCTAGAATTAACAAATATAGAGAATATAGTGCTATATTCGTTATCTTTGTTAATTCTAGATAGCCAACCCAATAGGAAAGTTGCCTTTATACCCCGTTCAAATGTCAATTCGCAATACTCGAATAATTAAATCGCATATTATTCTCGATAAATAGAATAATGACAAATACTCGATTTCGATGAATATATGGCGAATATTCAATAGAATATTCGTGAAATATCGTGAAATCGAATATGGCACCTTCCGCTCATCACTAATATAATTCTGACCTCATATGTATCAATTTGTTTGAATACATATCTTAAAGAGTTTGTATTATGGTGCAGTGATCAGCTGAGATAACTGGCTTCTGTAATCCTTGAAGATCAACCGTTATCATCGGCAAAAGTCTTTGCCAGTTGCTTCCTCTGCAGCAGCCATGTATTATCACTAGTGTTCAGCGAAATTAAGCTTCCGAATCGGAATGTGGTCCAAAGTTTAGGAAAACTTTGATCCTAAACTGATCTGAATTTCCTCACACTTTACTGATAACAACACACTGGGAACAAATTTCCTACAATGGCCGCTGCATGTGTTAGAAAGTGAAAGTAAGTGTAGTGGAGACATGCCCGGGAATGCAAGGTCACCCATAATGCCTTGCAGCCAGTCAATCCGCTGATAGCCACCCCCCTGTGATGTCACAGCTAGGCAGAGCCCTATAAAACCCTGACCCCACGTGGTCCCCACCATTTTGCTGTGAGCTGAGCATAGGGAGAGACATGACAAGACACTCATGCACTAGAGATAATGTTGCTGAAAACTATTAGTGAGTGCAGGACAATATTGGAGGGAGAGTGTACGGAGAAATAATGAAGGGTGCAGGGAAAGTGTAGGAGACTGCTGAACTATAGACTCTGCTACAATTTATTGCGATGTACATAACTATGCAGTGCACCAAGATTCATTACTAATCTATTCTGTTAGCTGTAGAGTTACTGTGCCGTCAGTATCACAGGCAAGTCTAATTTGTTTGGCTTGTACATAAAGGTGCAGTACACCAATCTTCATAGTTAATTTGTTCTGTTAGCTGTAGAGTTACTGTGAGTCAGTATTACAGGCCACTGTTACTTTTAGTCAGATTGGCCTGGGTATAACTAATTTATAGCTATTCATAACAAATTAATTAGTAAGTAATCAAATTGCTTCTCGAACTTCGACAAAGCTGCTAAACCAAAGTTTTCAAAACTTTGCTCATCGTCATCTTTATTTATTACATTACTGATCTGTACAGTAGGAACCACACCATTTATTTCCCATATATCAATCAAAGGATGATCTTAGTTCCCATCAATAATTTTTGCAAGAATAAACAAAAGTGCTAGCAAGACCTGCAAACAAGCTGCAATAGTTTTGGTAATTAGTCTTAAATTAAAATGTTGATTTAAAAAAAAATACTGTATATAGATCAAAGGGGCATTCAAGGACCCAAATGATATTTTTAAAATCTTATCTTGGTCCAATGATTGTATATTGTATACCCAAAATACCTGTTTTTGTGTTGTGCTTTCTTACCATTAATATTGCCATCATTACTGTGCTCCTGGCTGATTACATGTCAAACTTCCAGTTTCATTATTTTCCTGCTGGGTGTCATAACCAAATTCATCATGCCTAGTACTGGAATGTGTGTAAGTGATTATTTTGCCTACCCCACAGACCGCTGTCCAGTAAACATTCCCGTACACCTTTCCTCTCTGCCTTATTCCATCAACTGAGAGATCCAGTTAGCTTGTCAGTTCATCTTCGGCAGCATTCCACATATATGGTAATGGACTTACACAGAGCATGTGCAGGGAAGTACTTTTCACAGAAGTCATTCAGTCTGCAATGTACATACCTAACACCCATACACTGCAGGGAACTGGAAGACATGGTGCTAAATCCTAAACTTCACGTCATAAGAAGTGTTCAAATCCTGACTTAGGGAGTCATGTGATGACTAGAGATGGCCCGAACCATTCGCCGGCGAACAGTTCACAGCGAACATAGCTTGTTTGCGTTCGCCGCGGCGGGCGAACATATGCGATGTTCAGTCCGCCCCCTATACATCATCATTGAGCAAACTTTGACCCTGTACCTCACAGTCAGCAGACACATTCCAGCCAATCAGCAGCATACCCTCCCTCCCAGACCCTCTCATCTCCTGGACAGCATCCATTTTAGATTCATTCGGAAGCTGCAGTCTTAGTGAGAGGAGGGACAGTGTAGCTGCTGCTGATTTAATAGGGAAATTGATAGCTAGGCTAGTGTATCCAGTGTCCACTCCAGTCCTGAAAGACTCATCTGATCTTTGCTATAAGGACAGCGTCCTGATAGCACCCCAAAAAGCCCTTTTTAGTGCTGCTACATTAGTCTGCTTTTATTTTATTTTTTTTCCATATATATATCGCAGTTGCCTGGCCTGCCCGTGTGTGAGGAGCTGCAGGCCCACAGACTGTAGTGTGCCCTCTGCCAGTGCTGCCCATCAATCATACCGTGTGGCACTGGACTTTGCCTTAAAATAAGGCACTTTATCTGTAAACTTTAATCTAATTTCAGTTACCTGTCGGCCAGTGTGTGTGTGTGTCAGGCCCACAGACTGTAGTGTACCGTCTGCCAGTGCTGCCCATCAATCATACCGTGCGGCACAGGATGTTGCCTAAAATAAGGCACTTTATCTGTACACTTTAGTCTAATTTCAGTTGCCTGCCGACCAGTGTGTGTGTGTCAGGCCCACAGACTGTAGTGTGCCCTCTGCCAGTGCTGCCCATCAATCATACCGTGTGGCACTGGACTTTGCCTTAAAATAAAGCACTTTATCTGTACACTTTAATCTAATTTCAGTTGCCTGCCGGCCAGTGTGTGTGTGTCAGGCCCACAGACTGTAGTGTGCCCTCTGCCAGTGCTGCCCATGAATCATACTGTGTGGCACTGGACTTTGCCTTAAAATAAGGCACTTTATCTGTACACTTGAATCTAATTTCAGTTGCTTGCCGGCCAGTGTGTGTGTGTCAGGCCCACAGACTGTAGTGTGCCCTCTGCCAATGCTGCCCATCAATCATACCGTGTGGCACTGGACTTTGCCTCAAAATAAGGCACTTAATCTGTACACTTTAAATAAATTTCAGTTGCCTGCCGGCCAGTGTGTGTCTGTCAGGCCCACAGACTGTAGTGTGCCCTCTGCCAGTGCTGCCCATCAATCATACCATGCGGCACTGGATGTTGCCTAAAAGAAGGCACTTTATCTGTACACTTGAATCTAATTTTAGTTGCCTGCCGGCCAGTGTGTGTGTGTCGGGCTCACAGACTGTAGTGTGCCCTGTGCCAGTGCTGCCCATCAATCATACCGTGCGGCACAGGACGTTGCCTAAAATAAGGCACTTTATCTGTACACTTGAATCTAATTTCAGTTGCCTGCCTGCCAGTATGTGTGTGTCAGGCCCACAGACTGTAGTGTGCCCTCTGCTAGAGCCCAACACTCATACTGGGTGGCACAGTACCTAGCACGCGTAGTACCACTTATCTAAAAAAAATGACAGGCAAAGGCAAGCCACCCCGCAGTGGCCGTCGTGGTCGTGGTGCTGTGATTTCTACTGGCCCTGGAATAATGCCCAGTGTTCAGAGGCCACGTACCTTGAAAAATTCTGAGGACATAGTTGACTGGCTTAGATAGAACACCCAATCTTCAACAGCTTCCGCTAAGAACCTTAACGCACCATCCTCCTCCACCTCAGCTTCGGTCACCTGCTCTCAAGTTACCACGCTCCAGCCCACCGCCACCACCACCACTACCACCACAGCCACCACAGCGGCTTCACTTGATCTGTCAGAGGAGTTATTTACACATCAGTTGGATGCAATTAGTGATGCCCAACCATTATTTCCAGATGATGTAGATTACAGGGATATGTCTCAGTCAGGCAGGATTACACACATGGAAGTACAGTGTGATGATGATGATGATGTTGTACCCGCTGCTGCATCCTTTGCTGAGGCATCAGATACAAGTGAAGCGGTTGATGATGACGATATGTCCACGGATGCCACGTGGGTGCCTGCTCGAAGAGAAGAAGAGGGGGAAAGTACAGAAGGGGAGACAGAAAGAAGGAGGAGACCAGTTGGAAACAGGGGGAGGTCGTTGCACTAGTTAGTGGCACAGTCAGACAGCATGTATCGGCACCCGGGGTCAGCCAGACAGCACGCCAGTCAACGCGTGCTGTTGCCACCACCAGAATGCCGTCATTGCAAAGCTCAGCAGTGTGGCATTTTTTGTGTGTTTCTGGCTCTGATAACAGCAATGCCATTTGCAACCTGTGCCAATAGAAACTGAGTTATGGGAAGTCCAACACCCACCTCGGTACAACTGCTTTGTGAAGGCACATGATCTCACATCACAAACGCCAATGGTATCAACACATGCGTACAAGCAGCACACAAACTCAAAGCCACCATCCTCCTCCTGGTCCAGCATCTTCAGCCACGTCAACCACTGCTGTCCTCCTTGCCCCCTCTCAACCACCCGCCACTCCGCCTCTCACCTTCAGCAGTTTCATTTAATCTTCCCACAGTCAGGTGTCTGTCAAGGAAATGTTTGAGCGTAAGAAGCCAATGTCACAGAGTCACCCCCTTGTCTGGCGTCTGACAGCTGGCTTGACGGAACTCTTAGCCCTTCAGCTTTTACCATACCAGCTGGTGGAGTCTGAGGCCTTCAAAAAATTGATGTTATTGAAAAGGAAGTCATGGCATCTCTGGCATACAGTGTTGGGGCAAGGGTCCATCTGACCAGTGATACCTGGTTTGCAAAGCACGGTCAGGGCAGGTATATCACGTACACTGCACATTGGGTCAACCTGCTGACGGCTGACAAGCATGGAATGCGTGGCTCCGCAACGGAGTTGGTGACACCGCCACGACTTGCAGGCAGGCCTACTGCCTCCTCCTCTACTCCTCCTACTCCATCCTCTTCGATACCCTCCTCGGCTGAGTCCTCTTCTGCTGCGGCGTCTGGCTGCACATCAACTGAATCCCCTCAGCTCCCCAGGGGTTATTCCACATCCCTGATACGACAGTGTCACGTTGTCTTCGGGTTGACTTGCCTGAAAGCAGAGAGCCACACAGGACCTGCACTCCTGTCCGCCCTGAACGCACAGGTGGATCAATGGTTGACCCCGCACAAACTAGAGATTGGCAAAGTGGTGTGTGACAATGGAACAAATTTGTTGTCGGCATTGAATTTGGGCAAGTTGTCACATGTGCCTTGCATGGCACATGTGTTGAATCTCATCGTACAACGTTTTGTGTCTAAGTACCCAGGCTTACAGGACGTCCTCAAGCAGGCCAGGAAGGTGTGTGGCCATTTCAGGCGTTCCTACACGGCCATGGCGCACTTTTCCGATATACAGCAGCGAAACAACATGCCAGCGCTTGATATGCGACAGCTCGACACGTTGGAATTCAACACTCCTAATGTTCGACCGCCTGCTCCAACAAGAAAAAGCCGTCAACGAGTATTTGTATGACCGGGGTGCTAGGACAGCCTCTGTGGAGCTGGGAATTTTTTTGCCATGTTACTAGACGCTCATGCGCAATGCCTGTAGGCTCATGCGTCCTTTGGAGGAGGTGACAAACCTAGTCAGTCGCACCGAAGGCACCAACAGCGACCTCATCCCATTTGTTTTCTTCCTGGAGAGTGCCCTGTGAAGAGTGCTGGATCAGGCTGTAGATAAGCGTGAAGAGGAAGAGTTGTGGTCACCATCACCACCAGAAACAGCCTTGTCATCATCGTTTGCCGGACCTGCGGCAACGCTGGAAGAGGAGTATGAGGAAGAAGAGTCAGAGGAGGAATGTGGCTTTGAGGAGGAGGAAGACCAACCACAGCAGGCACCCCAGGGTGCTCGTTGTTGTCACCTATCTGGGACCCGTGGTGTTGTACATGGCTGGGGGGAAGAACAGACCGTCAATGACATCAGTGAGGACGAGGAATGGGAAATGAGTAGCTCTGCATCCAACCTTGTGCAAATGGGGTCTTTCATGCTGTCATGTCTGTTGAGGGACCATCGTATAAAAAGGATGAAGGAGAACGTACTGGGTGGCCACGCTACTAGACCCCCGGTATAAGCAGAAATTAGCAGAAATGTTACCAAATTAGCAAAATTCGGAAAGGATGCAGCAGTTCAAAACCAAACTAAAAAAATATGCTTTAACAGCTTATAAGGGGGATGTCACAGCACAACGGGAATCTAACAGGGGAAGAGGTGAATGTAATCCTCCTCCTACCACGGCGGCAAGGACTGGACGATTTACAGATGTGTTGTTGATGGAGGACATGGATGGAGGACTTTTTCAGTCCTACACATCGCCACAGAGCTTCGGGATCCAGCCTTAGAGAACGAGTCGACCGACAGGTAGCAGACTACCTCGCCTTAACAGCAGATATCGACACTCTGAGGAGCGATGAACCCCTTCACTACTGGGTGTGCAGGCTTGACCGGTGGCCTGAGCTATCCCAGTTTGCGATAGAACTTCTGGCCTGCCCTGCTTCAAGTGTCCTGTTAGAAAGGACCTTCAGTGCAGCAGGAGGCATTGTCACTGACAAGAGAAGTTGCCTCGGTCAAAAAAGTGTTGATTACCTCACCTTCATAAAGATGAATAAGGCATGGATCCCGAAGGGACTGACAGTGGGGGATACGTTTGACTAACAAAAGGCCTGATTACATGCCTTGGCCTCAAAATGGTCCCCACGCTGCTGTATTTAATGTCTGCATACCGGATGACTTTCGTGAATTCTCCACCACCAACTAGGGTTCAAGCCGCAATTTTTAGTCACTTTTCTGCCTGGAAAACATCAATTTTTCCGGCCGCTGCTACAACAGCGGCTGCAACAGTGCCATTATTTTTCAGGCATGTGTACATGGCGAATTTTTCTGTCCTATGGTACAGCACTGTGGCTGCAAAAACAAACCAAAAAAAAAGGCACATACAAGTGTCAATTCCCCTTTGTGATCGTTACCTTGCTGTGGTGAAGGGGCTTGCGTATCACAATGAAGCAATCATCACCTCTATGAGTGTGTTGGCAATGTTGCCATACCCCAGATGATAAGGCCATTGCTTCATTATGGTCAGACCAAAAGCGATCGGCTGGATAATATTTCATAGAAAAAACATTAATTTACCTTTTTTTTTTTTAAGTTGTATGGGTTTTTAATACCTAAAATAAAAAATCATAATAAAGTCTCTTAATAGTTTATTAGAAATAATTCAGACAATTTAAAAAATCCCCATCAATTCCAATACAAAGCAAGTACAGAGCTCAGAACTAAATTATTTCATGATGTCGTAATGGTTTATTAATTCGACAATGGTTAATCAATTCGACACACGTCCCCGGAGAGGGTACGTAACAGGGATTAAACTGATAGGAATAGTACTAGTTAAGACACGACTCATATAGGGTGTCACGGCACATTTCTCTGTGCACGCGCAGTGCCCCAATTTTGGAGTAAGAGGACCGACCAAGCTGCTTTTTCCATCTCCAGGTTCCTAAAATCAATTCAGTTTGGTGTTTGAAAATTTGGTCTGTCACTGTGAAGGCAGTCGGAGGTACCCGGCCTACATTTTTTTTTCACAAAAGGCAATCCCATATATGCGACGTAACAGGGATTAAACTGATACAAATAGTACTAGTTAAGACACCACTCATATCGGGTGTGACAGTAAATTGCACGGCGCAGACGCAGTGACCATGGATTAAAACAAAGGGGAGGGAGCCAGCGTTTTTTTTTACCATCTCTCCGTTCGAATAATCAATTTAATAAATTGACCCCAGATTGGGGACGTAACAGGGATTAAACTGATAAGAATAGTACTAGTTAACACACCACTCATACCATGTGGCAGAGTACATTGCACGGCACACGCGCAGTGCCCCAAATTGGAAGTAATAAGAAGGACGCACACAGATAAATCACATTTCTGCAAGGAGTTTGTCAACTTTTGACAAATGTTTGCGGTTGTCTAAAATCCATTCAATACACGTCCTGATAGGGGACGTAATAGGGATTAAACTGATGAGAATAGTACTACAGAAAATACCACTCATATCGTTTGTGAGAGTAAATTGCACGCCCAGACGCAGTGACCGTGGATTAAAACAAAGGGGAGGAAGCCAGCGTTTTTTTAACCATCTCCCCATTCGAAAAAGCAATTCAATTTACCTTTTAGGGACCCTTGGTGTTGTACGTGGCTGGGTGGAGGAAGAAACCTTTATCGACATCACCGGGACATGGCTAGCTTGGTATCCAACTTTGTGCAAATGGGGAGTTTGCGGTTGTGCAAATGGACTGTTTGCGGTGAATTAAAAGGGGAGTTTGGTCTGTCAATGTCTGTGAAGCGGGCGTAACCCTTACACTACCTGATCGATACAACATCATACCTGATCGTATACACACACTGGATGTTTTAAACCACGTTGTTCAAAAAAGAAATTGGATTGTTAGGTGATTTATGCCTTTTATGGATTAAAACCCAACTCTGCGTCAACTATGTAATTTTCCATGGGAGTTTTGCCATGGATCCCCCTCCGGCATGCCACAGTCCAGGTGTTAGTCCCCTTGAAACAACTTTTTCATCACTATTGTGGCCAGAAAGAGTCCCTGTGGGTTTTAAAATTGGCCTGCCTATTGAAGTCTATGGCGGTTCGCACGGTTCACCCGTTCGCGAACACTTGCGGAAGTTCGCGTTCGCTGTTCGCGAACGGAAAATTTTATGTTCACGACATCACTAGTGATAATTATACAGAAGACAGAGACTTCAGTGCTTAAGCAAGATAAATGCTTGCAAAAAAGGCTGCATAGAAGGATAGTTTAACCACTTCAGCCCCCCTAGCTTAAACACCCTTAATGACCAGGCCACTTTTTACAATTCCGCACTACACTACTTTCACCGTTTATTGCTCCGTCATGCAACTTACCACCCAAATGAATTTTACCTCCTTTTCTTCTCACTAATAGAGCTTTCATTTGGTGGTATTTCATTGTTGCTGACATTTTTACTTTTTTTGCTATTAATAAAAATTTAACGACATTTTTGCAAAAAAATGACATTTTTCACTTTCTGTTGTAAAATTTTTCAAAAAACTACATTTGTATGTAAAATTTTCTCTAAATTTATTGTTCTACATGTCTTTGATAAAAAAAATTCAATAAGCGTATATTTATTGGTTTGGGTAAAAGTTATAGCGTTTACAAACTATGGTGCAAAAAGTGAATTTCGGCATTTTGAAGCAGCTCTGACTTTCTGAGCACCTGTCATGTTTCTTCAGGTGCTAGAATGCCAGGAAAGTATAAATACCCCCAAATCACACCATTTTAGATAGAAGACACCCCAAAGTATTCGCGGAGGGGCTTGGTGAGTTCATGTATCATTTCATTTTTTTCACAAGTTAGCGGAAAATGACACTTTCTGAGGAAAAAAATATATAATAAAGTTTCCATTTCTGCTAACTTCTGGCAAAAAAAAATCTCAGACGGGCTCACTATGCCCCTCTGTGAATACCTTGGGGTGTCTACTTTCCGAAATGGGGTCATTTGTGGGGTGTGTTTACTGTTCTGGCATTTTGGGCGGGCTAAATTGTGAGCAGCCATGTAAAACCTAAAGGTACTCGTTGAATTTGGGCCCTTTGTGCACCCAGGCTGCAAAAAGTGTCACTCATGTGGTATCGCCGTACTCAGGAGAAGTAGGGCAATGTGTTTTGGGGTGTATTTTACATATACCCATGTTAGGTGAGAGAAATATCTCTGTAAACTGACAACTTTGTATAAAAAAATTAAAAAGTTGTCATTTACAGAGATATTTCACACCCAGCATGTGTATATATAAAAATACACCCCAAAACACATTGCGCTACTTCTCCTGAGTACGGGGATACCACATGTGTGGAACTTTTTGCAGCCTGGGTGCGCAAAGGGGCCCTAAAACCAATGAGTACCTTTAGTATTTCACAGGGCATTTTTACGCATTTGGATTCCAGACTTCTTCTCACGCTTTAGGGGCCCCTAAAATGCCAGGGCAGTATAAATACCCACATGTGACCCCATTTTAGAAAGAAGACACCCCAAGGTATTCCGTGAGGGGTATGGTGAGTTCATGTAAAATGTTATTTTTGTCACAAGTTAGTGGAATATGAGACTTTGTAAAAACAAAATAAAAAAAAAAAATATATATCAATTTCCGCTAACTTGTGCCAAAAAAAAATTTCTGTGAACTCGCCATGCCCCTCACAGAATACCTTGGGGTGTCTTCTTTCCACAATGGGGTCACTTGTGGGGTATTTATACTGCCCTGGCATTCTAGGGAACCTAAAGCGTGAGAATCCAAATGCGTAACAATGCCCTGTGAAATCCTAAAGGTACTCATTGGAATTAGGGCCCTTTGCGCATCTTGGCTGCAAAAGTGTCACACATGTGGTACCGCCGTACTCAGGAGAAGTAGGGCAATGTGTTTTGGGGTGTATTTTTATATATTCCCATGCTGGGTGAGAGAAATATCTCTGTAAATGACAACTTTTTAAATTTTTTATTCAAAGTTGTCAATTTACAGAGATATTTCTCTCACCCAGCATGGGTATATGTAAAAATACACCCCAAAACACATTGCCCTACTTGTCCTGAGTACGGCGATACCACATAAGTGACACTTTTTGCAGCCAAGATGCACAAAGGGCCCAAATTCCAATGAGTACCTTTAGGAGGGCATTTTTACGCATTTTTCTTCTCGCACTTTAGGGCCCCTAAAATGCCAGGGCAGTATAAATACCCCACATGTGACCCCATTTTGGAAAGAAGACAGCCCAAGGTATTCCATGAGGGGCATGGCGAGTTGATAGAAAAAATTTTTGGCACAAGTTAGTGGAAATTGATTTTTTATAGTTTTTCTCACAAAGTCTCCCTTTCCGCTAACTTTTGACAAAAAGTTTAATTTTTCATGGACTCACTATGCCCCTCAGCGAATACCTTGGGGTGTCTTCTTTCCAAAATGGGGTCACATGTGGGGTATTTATACTGTCCTGGCATTTTAGGGGCCCTAAAGCGTGAGAAGAAAATGCGTAAAAATGCCCTCCTAAAGTTACTCATTGGAATTTGGGCCCTTTGCGCATCTTGGCTGCAAAAGTGTCACACATGTGGTATCGTCGTACTCAGGAGAAGTAGGGCAATGTGTTTGGGGTGTATTTTTACATATACCCATACTGTGTGAGAGAAATATCTCTGTAAATTGACAACTTTGAATAAAAAAATTTAAAAAGTTGTCATTTACAGAGATATTTCTCACACAAAGTATGGGTATATATAAAAATACACCCCAAAACACATTGCCCTACTTCTCCTGAGTACGGCGATACCACATGTGTGCCACTTTTTGCAGCCAAGATGCGCAAAGGGGCCCTAAAACCAATGAGTACCTTTAGGATTTCACAGGGCATTTTTACGCATTTGGATTCTCACGCTTTAGGACCCCTAAAATGCTAGGGCAGTATAAATACCCCACAAGTGACCCCATTGTGGATAGAAGACACCTCAAGGTATTCCGTGAGGGGCATGGCGAGTTCACAGAAAAAAAATTTTGGCACAAGTTAGAGGAAATTGATTTTTATTTTTATTTTTTACAAAGTCTCATATTCCACTAACTTGTGACAAAAATAAAATTTTACATGAACTCGCCATACCCCTCACGGAATACCTTGGGGTGTCTTCTTTCTAAAATGGGGTCACATGTGAGGTGTTTGTACTGCCCTGGGATTTGAGGGTCTCCGCAGTCATTACACGTATGGCCAGCATTAGGAGTTTCTGCGATTCTCCGTATATTGACCATACGGGTAATGAGATTTTTTTCCGTTCAGCCGCTGCGCTGAAAAAAAAAAATGAACGGCACAGATTTATTCATTCGCATCAATCAATGTGGATGAAAAAATCTCTGCCAAAATCAGTGACTGCGGTGCGGTGGGCTGGGCGCTAGCTACCTAACAAGTAGCTAACTAACTGGCGGTGATAAGGGACCCTTATGCCCCATTCACACGTCCGCAATTCTGTTTGCGGAACGGAATTGCGGACCCATTCATTTCTATGGGGACAGACTTTGTCCCGCTCGGATCCGGAATTACGGATCCGCGCTCCGGGTCTGCACTTCCGTTCCGCAAAAATATAGAACATGTCCTATTTTTGTCTGCAATTGCGGACAAGAAAAAGCATTTTCTATATAGTTCTGGCAATGTGCGGATCTGCAAAATGCAGAAAGCACATTGCCGGTGTCCGTGTTTTGAGGATCTGTGGATCCGCAGATCCGCGGATTTGATCCGCGGATCCGTGAATCCACGGATCCGCAAAACACATTTGGACGTCTGAATGGAGCCTTACAAGGGGTGTGATCAATGACAGGGGGTGATCAGGGGTCTAGATGGGGTGATCAAGGGGTTAACAAGGGGTTAATAGGTGAGGGGGGTGGGGGGTTAGTGTAGTGTTTGGTGCAACTTTACATAGTTACCTGGTCCTCTGGTGGTCGATCCCAGCAAATGGGACCACCAGAGGACCAGGTAGCAGCTATATCAGACGCTGTTCACAAAACAGCGTCTGATATACTTGTTTGATGCGATTTATATCGCATCTACAGCCTGCCAGCGATGGATCATCGCTGGCAGGCTGTAGTTAAACTCCTGAGACGCCCGCTACTGTGAACGCGCGCGCGCGTGCGCGCGCGTTCACAGGAAATCTCGCGTCTCGCGAGATGACGCAGATCTGCGGCGCCCCAGAACAGCCCGACCGCCGCGAGAACGCAGTTGTGCGTTAGGCGGTCGGGAAGTGGTTAAACATTGGCCCTGGAGAACCTTTTCAAATGAATATTCACAATATAGATTTGTATATATGGTCTTGATGGGATTTTGGAGGCTTTACTTAGACTAAATATTTCTAGGAAATGTTCTAAGATCTTCTATCATCCAGCATGCAAAGTAAATACTGCAACATGCTTTTTATACTATTTATTCATTGGAAGCCAATGGGGAAAAATTACAAGATGCTGTAATAAAACTATTGAAATTTAATAACTGTAAGATAAATGTAATATTTGTTTAATAAAATTGGCCTGAATCCGTTTTACTGTTTTCAGGGTGTGAATCATCTATATGGACACCTTTGTATCATGTTAAAATAATGAATCTATACATATAAAAAAGGACGTATATATATGTGTATATATGTACAGTTGTGTTCAAAATTATTCAACCCCCAATGCTGTAAAGGGTTTTAGGGAATTTAGTGTACATTTGTAATTGTGTTCAGAATGAAATCTTACAAGGACTTTTTAAAGAACCAAATGCAACTAAAATCACATCAATTGTTTTTGTAATACAGTATTGAATGTTTTTTTTGTGATTTCTTCATTAACACAATTATTCAACCCCTTAAAGACTACCACTCTTAAGAACAGAGGTTCATTCAAGTGTTTTCGATCAGGTATTGAACACACCTGTGGATGTCAAGGAGCAGCAATCAAGCATAATAAGCACCAATTAGGCAGATTTAAAATGACTGTGATACTCAGCTCCTTCTAGACATTTACTAGTGTGTTTACAAACATGGTGATGTCAAGAGAATGGTCCAGGAAGACAAGAGAAGAGGTGATTTCTCTTCACAGGAAGGGCAATGGCTATAAGAAGATTGCAAAGATGTTAAACATACCATGAGACACCATAGGAAGCATCGTTCGAAAATTCAAGGCAAAGGGCACTGTTGAAACGCTACCTGGTCGTGGCAGAAAGAAGATGCTGACTTCGACTGCTGTGCGCTACCTGAAGCGCAAAGTGGAGAAAAGTCCCTGTGTGACTGCTAACGAACTGAAAAAATATTTGTCAGATGCTCAGACAATAAGGCGCACACTGCGTAATGAAGGCCTCCATGCCAGAACTTCCAGGCCAACACCCTTGCTGTCTCCAAAGAAGAAGAAGAGTCGACTGCAGTATGCCAAAAGTCATGTGGACAAACCACATTTGTGTTCTGTGGACTGATGAAACAAAATTAGAACAGTTTGGGCCCATGGATCAACGCTATGTTTGGAGGAGGAAGAACAAGGCCTATGAAGAAAAGAACACCTTGCCTACTGTGAAGCATGGCGGGGGGTCAATCATGCTTTGGAGCTGTTTTGCTTCTACAGGTACAGGGAAGCTTCAGCATGTGCAAGGTACCATGAATTCTCTTCAGTACCAGGAGATATTGGATGAAAATGTGATGCAGTCCGTCACAAACCTGAGGCTTGGGAGACGTTGGACCTTTCAACAGGACAATGATCCCAAGCATACCTCCAAGTCCACTAGAGCATGGTTGCAGATTAAAGGCTGGAACATTTTGAAGTGGCCATCGCAGTCACCAGACTTAAATCCGATTCAGAACCTCTGGTGGGACTTAAAGAAAGCAGTTGCAGCGTGCAAGCCTAAGAATGTGACTGAACTGGAGGCTTTTGCCCATGAAGAATGGGCGAAGATACCCGTAGATCGCTGCAAGACACTTGTGTCAAGCTATGCTTCACGTTTAAAAGCTGTTATAACTGGAAAAGGATGTTGTACTAAGTACTAAGATTGAATGTCACTTGGTGGTTGAATAAAACTGATAATGATGTGAGCACAGAGAAGACATTTGTGGTTATTTCATTATAAATGTTATGTTATATTTGTCTGACTTACAAGTGCCTCTTTGATTTAATTGTAAACAAGATGACTGAAATGATCAAAATCAATGTCAAACTGGCCAAAACACTCAATTTCAGTGGGGGTTGAATAATTTTGAACACAACTGTATGTTCCGCGATCACTCAAAAAACTAAACCAACTATTTCATTGAAACTTGCTATACACATCCCTTGCTACCTAGAAATAAATTGTTCCTGAGATATTCCCCAAAAAAATTACCTGCACTAGCCAATATAAGCCTGCAAGTCTTTCTCTTCGTATCCCAAGTGCCATACACACAGTCACATGTCTCTTATCAGCCAATAGGAGCTTGCAGGCCCTTAGTCTCCACATACACACAGTTTTACTCCAGGTTTCCATAACAACCCATCCATTTTTCTTCACTGCTGTAGGTCAGCTTTAGGCTAGGGCTACACAACAACATGTGTTGCATGACAATAAGTTGCACGGCACATAGGGCACAACTACACCACTACATGTGCCAGCGACATTGATGTTGAACCAATGTCGCGCGACAATTTTTATAATGATAGTCTATGGTGTTGCACTGCGACATATGACATGCTGCGACTGTGATGTGACATTCGCAGAAAAATGCATGGGAACACTTCAGGGCTAGAATGTATTGCCGGATCGGAGTTTCACAATCTCACTGTAGCGATCCTCCTCTCTCAATTATTGAGACATTTAACGCATACAATTATTGTTCAATCACCCTCATCAGGCTTCTTGTCTATAAATGAATTAATTCTGACACGTTCAACTCTATTAATAACATTCTATTAATTGTACCATTGCTTTTCCTAGACCCCCTTACTTTTGGTGTCCTTTGCATAAGGCTTATGTGTATATATATCCACAATCCACACACCATTATGAATACAATCTAGACCAGATGAAGGGGACTTGCTGATCCCTAAAGCGTGCTGTCTTTTATTTTATTTTATATTTTTGCTCTGCATTTTATTTTGTTTTTTAACCAAGAGAATAAAAGAAGAAGTTCTACGCTGGTTGTTTATGATTCTTTGTGCAAGAAAAGGTGAACTAATCTGAAACATGTCGCAAGGCGACACCATAGCCTATTAGTTAGAAGGCTGGGTCCAGCCTGCATTTGTGGGAGGGGCTGCAGGTATTTATACCCCCCTCACCTGCCGTCAGGGACGGCCGTTTTACCTGCGCGCGGTCTGCTGGTTCCTGCGGTCTTCCGGCGTCCTGCTTTCCCTCTCTCTTCGGGCATACGGATCCCCCTCCCTGCTGCTTCGGACGGGTAAGTGGCCCCTCCCCCCAGCGGCTCACTCGCTGGACGGTCTACGAACGGTCTACGCCGCCTACCTTATTCCCCCCCCCCACACATTTAGTCTGACTTATGTTAATAAATAAACATTAGGTTAGGTCACCACCCTTGCTCCTTCATGCCCTTAAGAAAAGATAAATAAATAAATAAAGTGTTAAGCATGCGGTGCCAGAGCTCATATATGCATGTTGGTATTTTTACCTACATGGGTATATGAAAAAAAAAAAAAAAAAAATGAGGTCAGGTGTGTATGGGTACGCACACGTGTTAAAAAAAAAAAAAGTGTGCATGTACGTATATATATGTGTGTATGTGTACGTATGGGTATGCGTAGGCGTACGATCGTACGTGCATAGATGTATATTTATGCGTACGCGTATATCTATGTCTATATCTATGTGGATTTATATATATATACATATATATATAGATTAAAAAAAAAAAAAAAAAAAGGGGTCGCACCACCCAGGATCGCCCCTTGGAGGTCGGCCGCACCACCTAGGTGGTCACGGTTGTCACCGCCGCTGCGGCCTGAACCGCCCAGGGTCCGGTCCACTGTCATCCCCCTGTATCACAAGGCCCGGTCGCCAGCCGTCGCCGGACCGCACTAGGGCATTCCTTGTTGTCTCGCCTGAATAGCTCAGGGCCTTCCACCGGCCGCGGCCTGACCCGCGCAGGGTCCTCCATCTGGTCGGGGTCAGAATCCCCAGGGTCCTTCCGCTGGTGGTCTGCCTGAATCGCTCAGGGTCCTTCCGCTGGTGGTCTGCCTGAATCGCTCAGGGTCCTTCCGCTGGTGGTCTGCCTGAATCGCTCAGGGTCCTTCCGCTGGTAGCCTGCCTGAATCGCTCAGGGTACTTCCGCCGGTAGTTTTGTGCCTGAATCGCTCAGGGTGCTCCCGCTGATAGTTTGCCTGAATCGCTCAGGGTCCTTCCACTGGTAGTCTGCTGTTGTTTGTCTGAACCGCTCAGGGTCCGCCTGCTGGTTCCCTACCTGAATCGCTCAGGGTCCGTCCGCTGGTTGTCTACCTGAATCGCTCAGGGTCCGTCTGCTGGTTGTCTACCCGAATCGCTCAGGGTCAGTCTGCCGGTTGTCCACCTGAATCGCTCAGGATCCGTCCGCGGGTTGTCTACCTGAATCGCTCAGGGTCCGTATGCTGGTTGTGTTCCTGAATCGCTCAGGATCAGTCTGCTAGTTGTCTACCTGAATCGCTCAGGGTCCGTCCGCTGGTTGTCTACCTGAATCGCTCAGGGTCCGTGCGCAGGTCGTTGCCTGAATCGCTCAGGGTCCATCCGCTCTTGTTCCCTTAGTCGGGCAGGGTCCTGTCGCTGGTTGTTGGCCTGTATTCCTCGGGCGCCCCCCCGGTTGTTTGCCGGCATCACCCAAGGTTCACGGTTCGGTCAGGCCGCCACACGGGGCTTCGCAGCGGGTAGGGAAAACTTCAGTCAGGGGCTTCGGCACGATTCTCACGTATCACCACTGCTCCACCTTTTCACTTGTCGGCCCACCGCAGGCGTCTCTTTCTCCGTAACCATTTCGCTTCTGGGCTGCACCTCGGCCTTCACTCCTTTGGTTCCGCTGGGTCTCCCTTCCCAAGGTCACATGCTCTTCCTCAGGTCGGCCGTCACCTGCTAGGCCGCCTCTGCCGCCTCCACCATCCGGGTTGCTTCACGCACCTATCCGTTCTTCGTCCAGTTGCACTTGATCACGGTTAGCTGTCATGTTTTCTTGCAGGTAGTGGTTCACCAGTTCCATTCCGCTCCTCGGCAGATCCAGACGTGGTCTCTGTCAAGCTCCTCGGCATCTCAGCGGTCTGCGGTATGGGCAGTAAGCAATTCGAAAATAAATGAGTAAATATATAGATATATCTATGTTAAGGGCTTCTCCCCTTTTTGATGTGTTTCCATCGATAGGTCAAGCCATGTCTCATGCCTCGGACATTGAGGACAACCTCTCGGGCCACGGCTCGTCAATATCAGGGCATTCCGGCAGTCCTTCATACCGCCGTTGGACAGTCGCTAAGCTCATAGCGGAATTGAATAGGAGGGGCATTGCTCACCCAGCTTCGGCCAGGAAGGCCAAGCTGTACCGCCTCCTGAGAACCGAGCCCTCCAGCTTGGGGGAGCAGTCATCTCCTCCCTCCATTCAGTCAGCGCTGTCCCAGTTACAGGCTACCATGGACAGTTTGGTGGGATCAATGACCTCCATGCAGTCCAGGATGTCAGAACTGGAGTCCCGGGTTTCGTCCTTACCTAGCCAGCCGGCAGACATCGCGGTCCCCTCCACTTCCCAAGAGCCGATCCCAGGTACTTCCTCCGCGAGCTGTTCGCCTGCTGCGCCACCCGCCGTGGCCCCGTCCCATTTCATTCCGGAGAACCTACGGAAAGAGATCTTAGCGGGCAAAGACGTCAACCTGGCGTCGATTCTGATCGCCGCACAGGACGTGGCGGAGAACAAAGTCATCAGCTGTGGCGAGGTAGCAGTGGTCTTAAGGGCCAAGGACGTGCGGCTGAACCGCAAGCTTTCAGTCAATGAATTCGTCCTGGCTTTTAGTATATTCCGGGACATCATTTGCACTGCTCAACGGCAGCGTCGGGAAGAATTGGACACGTATCTCTACCGCTGATTTAGCTTACAAATACGGAGGGTCTAACTTCTACGACTACCACCGGTCCTTCTCGGCAAAAGCGGCGGCAGCTCTGGCCCAGTTCCAGTTCGTCACCAACTGGGCGAATTTGGACATGGAGCTATTCTGCCGCCACTTCGCTGGGCTCAGGGCTCCAACCTGCGCTTCGTGCCAATCCATCCTCCACACCGCAGACTGGTGCCCAGACCTAGCTTTGCCGGGACAGGACCGTGTGGTACCTAGTACCTCGGGGGCGCTTAAAAGCCAGCCCACTCTGGACAGGCTAGGCAGGCCTATCGCGTATCTGGTACAGAGCCAGGTTTGCAACAATTTCAACTCCGGCGGATGTGCCTTCAGTGGATGCAGGGCCCTGCATGTCTGTTCTCTCTGCTTTAGAGCTCACCCCCGTTCCAGCTGCCCCAAAAAACAAGCAAAATCCTGACTAGCCGACATCAACACGGATCTGTTGGCCGCACTCCTCCGGGACCACCCCGACCAACGGGCGGTGTCCTTCCTCCTGACAGGTTTCCTGGAAGGCTTCGACACAGGTCTGGTGGCGCTCCCACAAGAGTCCTGGACAGGTCGGAACTTGAGGTCGGCTACGCAGGATCCCGCATCAGTCCGCGCACTTTTGCAGACCGAGGTCCAAAAAGGTTTTCTTTTAGGTCCATTCCCTTCCATTCCTATCGGCTTGGTATCAAAACAATCATCAAATAAAAAACGCTTGATTTACGACCTCTCCACTCCACATATGTCTGCCATACCCAGCCTCAACTCGCTCATCCCGTCAGAAGAATTTTCAATGTCTTACTCGTCCATCGACGATGCAGTCAGATTGATCTTGCAAATAGGGAAGGGAGCCGTATTGTCAAAAGCGGACATTTCGGACGCATTCAAATTACTCCCCATCTCACCACGACTATGGAAATATTACGGCTTAAAATGGGAGGAAGAGTTCTATTTTGCCAATAGACTTACGTTCGGCTCTAAGAGCAGCCCCCGGCTTTTCGATCGTTTTTCCAGCATGCTTCACTGGATCCTCGTCCAGCACGGGGGCCTTGACAAGGTCATCACCACTACTTGGATGACTTCCTGATCATCAAAAGTCCTTCCAGCTCCCCTCATGGCCTTGAAACTCTCTTGTCCATCTTCTCCAGCTTGGAGGTTCCCGTGGCTCCCGCCAAGACGGAGGGTCCCGGCACGGGGGTCACCTTCCTGGGTATAGTCCTGGACACCCTGCGCATGGAGGCCAGCTTACCCACCCAGAAGTTGGAGAAGCTTCGTACTGCGGTCTCGTCGGCCGTCTCCTCCAGGGTCCTGTCCAAAGTCGAGCTCCAGTCACTACTGGGCTCCCTTAATTTCGCCACCAGGATCATGCCACAGGGTAGGGCCTTCATGTCGGGTCTCCTCAGCCTTCTCTCATCAGCCCCGGAGCAGGACTCTCCGATCCACCTGGCCAACCAGGCGGTGGCCGACCTACTCATGTGGCAGTTGTTCCTAGAGCACTGGAACGGGTTTTCGTTGCTAGTTCCCATGCCACGCGCCACATCTCCAACAGTTTTCACCGATGCTGCTGCTTCCCGGGGCTTCGCAGCCATCTTCCACCCCCATTGGCTGGCAGGAGCATGGCCGACAGAGTTTCACGTCGATCAGGCGGACCTAAAATCATCCCCCTTATTGGAGTTGTACCCGCTGGTGGCCGCAGCCCGGGTTTGGGGTCATCTTTGGGCCAACAGTCCAGTCATATTCTTTACCGATAGTCGGGTTTTAGTGGACATCATCTCCAAGGGCAGGGCCAGGTCAAAGAGAATCATGGCGTTCTTGCGGAAGCTGGTATGGTTATCCCTGAAGCACAATTTCCACATTTGCCCGTCACACATCCCGGGGGTCCGCAACACAGCAGCCGATGCTCTATCCCGTTTCAACTTCAACTTTTTCTTTCAGGAATTTCCTGACGCGGACCCAGAAGGCACTCCCGTTCCCCAGTACAAGTCACTCACCATGGGTTGATGCATCTGGTAGAAACCGCCAAGGATCTGGCCCAGCATTCCTTGGCCCCCAATACAGCCAGGAATTACACCACGGGACTCAAAGCCTTCCAGCAATTTAACTTGGCCCATCCTCGGGGAATTCTGGACGAGTTGTCACATATCCTGGCCTTCATTGCCTATTGCCACGCCCATCTACACCTGTCCCACAGCACCATTAAAATTTATTTGTCCAGGATACAGCACAATAGGATGCTGTCCAACCCAGCATGCAGCTCGATACTCAGCAACCAAGCCATTAAGGCCGCCCTCAGAGGTATCCAAAAAAGCACAGCCAACACGGCAGCTCGTAGGCAACCGGTCTCAGGTGAATTATTCCGGGGACTATCACTGGCCCTAGAGGGAGAACCTTTTGGGCGCCTAACCAGTGTAGTTATCAAAGCAGCCATGTACCTAGCATTCTACGGCTTTCTTAGGCCGGGGGAATTCACCGCTAGTGCCAGCTCACGACCCACTTTAAAGAGATGCCAGCTCAAATGGCGCAGCGGTCACTTTATGCTACTACTCCCTCGTTCCAAAACCAGCCAGGTGGGCCCACCGGTGGAGATTAGCTACTTTCCATCTGGTAATACCTGGTGTCCGGTCAAGGCTCTCCAGGAGCTCCTAGATAATCTGACCCCTTCCGGCCCAGATGCACCTCTGCTCCCGTACCAGGGGAAACCTCTCTCTACAACTCAATTCCTGGCACATATCCGTCCCCTCGCCGCCGGGTTAGGGTTCAAGCCAGAGTCCATCACGGGGGCACTCCTTTAGGATTGGGGCTGCGTCCGCCGCGTCTCGGCACCAGGTGCCCGCACACATCATCCGTTACATGGGGCGGTGGAAGTCATCATGCTTCGCTAGGTACGTCCCAAATCCACAAGCGGAGATATCTAACGCGTTTGGTTCACTGGTTTTGTAAGTTGGTTTCACAAATAAAGTCTGAGTTACACTTCACTACTGGCACGGTCTCCTTTTGCCCTCTCTTCCAGGCTATACCCCGTGACTGGCTTTGGGCACACATCAGCCAATCAGTTAGGTAGGGGGCTTCGGCCGCGCCACCCCCCGCTGTTGGCTGTCAGCCTAGACCACAAGTTAGAAGGCTGGGTCCAGCCTGCATTTGTGGAAGGGGCTGCAGGTATTTATACCCCCCTCACCTGCCGTCAGGGACGGCCGTTTTACCTGCCCCTCCCTCCCTTCTTCTTACATCTTCACCTTTGGGTTGCCCTCTCTTCCAGGCTATACCCCGTGACTGGCTTTGGGCACACATCAGCCAATCAGTTAGGTAGGGGGCTTCGGCCGCGCCACCCCCCGCTGTTGGCTGTCAGCCTAGACCACAATTATAAAAATTGTTGAGACAAACTGTTGCGCGACACGTGTTGTCGTGTAGCCCTAGCATTAAAGGGGCAGGGCGCTGTGGAGGTCACTGTTAAAGGGGCGGGCACTGTGGCGGTCACTGTTAAAGAGGCTTTCACAGTGAATGTTACTGTTAAGGGGGCAGGCCGCTGTGGAGGTCACTGTTAAAGGGGTGGACACTGTAGAGATCACTATAAATGGGGCAGTGGCCACTATTAAAAGGGCAACTGCTGTGGAGGTCACTGTTAAGGCAGCAGGGTACTGTAAGGTCACTGTTAAGGCAGCGGGTTACTGTGGAGGTCACTGTTAAGGGGGCGGGCCCCTGAGAAAGTCACTGTCAAGGGAGTGGGGTGCTGTGAAACTTACTGTTAGGGCTCATGCACACAACCGTGTGTATTTTGCGGTCTGCAAAAAACGAATCTGCAAAAAATACGGATGACAGCCGTGTGCATTCTGTATTTTTTGTAACGGCACAACTGGCTCTTCATAGAACAGTACAATCCTTGTCCGTAATGCGGACAATAATAGGACATTTTCTATTTTTCTATGGAACGGAAATACGGACATACGGAGTAACTTCAGTTTTTTGGGCTGACCCATTGAAGTGAATGGTTCCGCATACGGTCCGCAAAAATAATTGAGCGGTCACAGAAAGAAAATACATTTGTGTTCATGAGCCCTTAAAGGGGCAGGCTACTATGAAGGTCAAAGTTAAGGGGATGGGCTGCTGTGGAGGTCCTATTTTAAAGTGGCGGGGCACTGTGTTGGGGTCAGTGTTAAGGGGTGGGGGACTGTGGAGTTCACTGTTAAAGGGACGACACACAGAAACATTAAATGAAATAGATTAAATATACCTGTGCGAAGCCGGGTCCTTCTGCTGGTATATTATGTAAAATTAAAATAACATTTAGAGAGGACATTCTTGTTATTGTACATTAATACATTTTTGTGGACATTTGAACACTCAATGCTTAGCACTTCTTATGTACTGATCTGAAATGTTGCATATATTCTGCATATTTGAAGTATTTTCTATTCTCTCTGCTGGTATATAGAAATATACATTTTGTCTCAACTTGCTTGGTGGACTTTTTCTGGTGTGATGTCGAAGCTATGGATGTCGCCTTCTTGTACCCCTTTCCTCCCAAAAAAGACACTGAAGGAAAAAAGCTGTTAAAGCAGGGGTGCACAACCTGCAGCCACATGCGGCCCCCAGAGCCAAGGTTTGCGGCCCCTGTCCTGATGGACAGTAACACAGCTGATCGTGCCATTGGCTGTGTTTCTTAATGTAGAGCCGCACAGGGAAGGATGACAGCTCCTGCCCCTGTACTGTAGCAGGAGTCTGGAGCAGGACAGGTCCCTGGCTATTGGTGAGAGTGGGGGAGCCGAGGAGAAGGCAGGCGCAGTTTATCAGCACTTCTGCCTTCTCCTCAAGGAGCACTCTGTAACAATGGTGTACTAAGTGGGGGGCCGTCTGCCCTGGGTGCCAGCTCTCAGGGGGTGCACGAAGATATGAGCGTTTCCATCAATACAGATGGAAGTGCTCATTGCTGGAGCTCAGAGATCTGGGTCCTGTCACTCACCTCTCAGCTCCCCGCGCTCCTCCCCTCCTTCAGGCTGGAGGCGCTCTGAATGGTATAGCAGGAAAACTTCTCCCCGCTCCACCATTCAGCCTGCAGACACGGATCGCGCTGCCCGCCTGTGTGGGCGGAGCCTGCAGCCTGGGAATCTGCATAAGTTCTGCCCACACAGTACTGCAGAGCGATCTGTGCCTGCAGGGGAGAGAGGACTGTGAGCTTCAGGAACAGGACAAGGTGAGTAGTTACTGTTCTGTTGGTTTTTTTTAACACAGAGGGGGCACAATGGTCATTGCTAATGTGATGGGGGCACAATGGCCATTTCTACTCTGGAGGGGGCACAATGGGCATTGCTAATGTGAAGCGGGCACAATGGACATTTCTACTATGGAGGGGGCACAATGGGCATTTCTACTCTGGAAGGGGCACAGAGGGCATTGCTAATGTGAAGGGGACACAATGGGCATTGCTAATGTGAAAGGGGCACAAGGGGCATCTCAACTATGGAGGGGGCACAATGGGCATTTCTACTCTGGAGGGGGCACAGTGCACAGAGGGCATTACTACTCTGAAGGGGCACAGAAGGCATTATTGCTGTGAAGGGGGTACAATGAGCATTACTAGCACACAGGGCATTACTACTATTAAGGGGTCACAATGGGGATTTCTACTATGGAGGGGACACAGAGGGCATTATTACTGTGAAGGGGGCACAATAGGCATTATTACTGTGAAGGGGACAATGGGCATTACTACTATTAAGGGGCATTATTACTGTGAAGGAGGCACAATGAGGATTATTACTGTGAGGGGGCACAAAGAGGGCATTACAACTGTTAAGGGGAACAGATAGGACATTACTACTGTGAAAGGAGCACAGAGAGGGCATAACTACTGTGAGAGGTGCACAATGAGGGCATAACTACTATGAAGGGGGCACAATGAAGGGATAAGTACTTTAAGGAGGCACAATGTGGGCATAACTACTGTTAGGGGGCACACATCTGTACAAAACTACTGTGAAGGGCAATACTACTGTGAGGGGGTATGATTTTTTTAACATATTGGTAGGGGGGTGCCAGAGAAAAGGCCCACCCCGGGTGCCAAACAACCTAGGTACACCACTGCCGCTGATCAGCTGGTAAACAAGCGATCACTCGTTTGTCGGCTGATTTGCATGTTTTATCAGGATGAAAGATTACAATTATTGTCAGCACATCTCACTGTGTAATCAGTGTGCTGCTAACAATCAACAGAACTGAATGAGGGAGCAATGACTGTGGTAGAGATCATTCCTCCCCATTCAGTTTGCATCAGCCTGCATAATAGGCTGATGCAAACAAGTACTGATTATTTTTTTTTTTTGAGGCCAATTGAAATAGAGCAATGTGACAATGTGGCCCCGAGACCAAAAAAGGTTGTGCACCCCTGCGTTAAAGCTTTCTTCCCCTTACTACTTCTCCCTTGTCTACTGTTTGATACTGTATTACACAAATTGGATTTTAGTAAAAGACTTGGGACAGAAAGATGACAAGCATCTTGACTTACTTGTTTCAAAACATTTTGTTGAGTTCAAATATCCTGAGAGACAATTACAGTTTCAACTTATTGACCATGTCCCCCTATCACTGGGGTGTGGGTATTGGGGAGTATAAACCTATGAAAAAAGAACTTGGATACATAGATTGAACACTCTAAACCTACATGATCTTAATGTAGAATTCAAAGTTGTTTTTGTTGGGTTAGGTATGATTGGCCCTTTCTGTAACCCATTTTTCTGGCTCCCCTTTTTTGGAGTTGTAGGGGTAAATAATTTCATTCAGTATTATTCTATGGATTAATACATTTTTTTTTTTTAGATCCTTTTTGTGTAAGATTATTGGAGGAACTCTACACTCATGAATGATCCAATGTTGAGGCATAATCTTACGCCTGTTAACCACTTCAGCCCCCCTAGCTTAAACACCCTTAATGACCAGGCCACTTTTTACAATTCTGCACTACACTACTTTCACGGTTTATTGCTCGGTCATACAGCTTACCACCCAAATGAATTTTACCTCCTTTTCTTCTCACTAATAGAGCTTTCATTTGGTGGTATTTCATTGTTGCTGACATTTTTACTTTTTTTGCTATTAATAAAAATTTAATGACGTTTTTGCAAAAAAATGACATTTTTCACTTTCTGTTTTTCAAAAAAAACTACATTTCTATATACATTTTTCTCTACATTTATTGTTCTACACGTCTTTGATAAAGAACAAAAAATTCAATAAGTGTATATTTATTGGTTTGGGTAAAAGTTATAGCGTTTACAAACTATGGTGCAAAAAAGTGACTTTCTGACCACCTGTGATGTTTCTTCAGGTGCTAGAATGTCAGGATAGTATACATACCCCCCAAATGACACCATTTTAGAAATAAGACACCCCAAAGTATTCGCGGAGGGGCATGGTGAGTTCATTTATAATTTCCTTTTTTTTCACAAGTTAGCGGAAAATTACACTTTCTGAGGAAAAAAAAAAACAATAAAGTTTTCCATTTCTGCTAACTTCTGGCAAAAAATAAATAAAATCTCAGATGGACTCACTATGCCCCTCAGTGAATACATTGGGGTGTCTACTTTCCGAAATGGGGTCATTTATGGGGTGTGTTTACTGTTCTGGCATTTTGGGCGGGGCTAAATTGTGAGCAGCCATGTAAAACCTAAAGGTACTCGTTGGAATTTGGGCCCCTTTGCGCACCCAGGCTGCAAAAAAGTGTCACTTATGTGGTATTGCCGTACTCAGGAGAAGTAGGGCAATGTGTTTTGGGGTGTATTTTTACATATACCCATGTTGGGTGAGAGAAATATCTTTAAAATTTTTTTAAAAAGTTGTCGTTTACAGAGATATTTCTCACACAAAGTATGGGTATATATAAAAATACACCCCAAACTCATGCTCTACTTCTCCTGATGCTGGCGATACACATGAGTGACACTTTTGCAACCTGCAGCAAGTGCCTAATTCAATGAGTACCTTTAGGATTTCACAGGGCATTTTTACGCATTTGGATTCCAGACTTCTTCTCACACTTTAGGGGCCCCTAAAATGCCAGAACAGTATAAATACCCCACATGTGACCCCATTTTAGAATGAAGACACCCCAAGGTATTCCGTGAGGCGTATGGTGAGCTCATGTAAAATTTTATTTTTTGTCACAAGTTAGTGGAATATGAGACTTTGTAAAAAACAAAATAAAAAAAAAAATTATATCAATTTCCGCTAACTTGTGCCAAGAAATAAATAAATTCTGTGAACTCGCCATGCCCCTCACAGAATACCTTGGGTTGTCTTCTTTCCAAAATGGGGTCACATGTGGGGTATTTATACTGCCCTGGCATTTTAGGGGCCCTAAAGCGTGAGAATCCAAATGAGTAAAAATGCCCTGTCAAATCCTAAAGGTACTCATTGGTTTTAGGGCCCCTTTGCGCATCTTGGCTGCAAAAAAATGTCACACATGTGGTATCACCGTACTCAGGAGAAGTAGGGCAATGTGTTTTGGGGTGTATTTTTACATATACCTATACTGTGTGTTAGAAATATCGCTGTAAACGACAACTTTTTAAATTTTTTTATAGTTGTCAATTTACAGAGATATTTCTCTCACCCAGCATGGGTATATGTAAAATACACCCAAAACATTGTCCTACTCTCTGAGTCTGGCGATCCACATGTGTGATTACTTTGCAGCCAAGATGCAAGAGTCCAAATTCCAATGAGTACATTTTAGGAGGGCATTTTTACGCATTTTTCTTCTCACGCTTCAGGGCCCCTAAAATGCCAGGGCAGTATAAATACCCAACATGTAACCCCATTTTGGAAAGAAGACACCCCAAGGCATTCCATGAGGGGCATGGCGAGTTCATATAAGAATTTTTATTTGGCACAAGTTAGCGGAAATTGATTTTTTATTGTTTTTTCTCACAAAGTCTCCCTTTCCGCTAACCTTTGACAAAAAGTTTAATTTTTCATGGACTCACTATGCCCCTCAGCGAATACCTTGGGGTGTCTTCTTTCCAAAATGGGGTATTTATACTGCCCTGGCATTTTAAGGGCCCTAAAGCGTGAGAAGCAAAATGCGTAAAAATGCCCTCCTAAAAGGTACTCATTGGAATTTGGGCCCCTTTGTGCATCTTATGTGCAAAAAAGTGTCACACATGTGGTATCGCCGTACTCAGGAGAAGTAGGGCAATGTGTTTTAGGGTATATTTTTACATATACCCATACTGTGTGTGAGAAATATCTCTGTAAATTGACAACTTTGTATAACATTTTTTAAAAAGTTGTCGTTTACAGAGATATTTCTCACACACAGTATGGGTATTGTGGCAATGTGAACACTGGGGTGTGCAGTGAAACCCCAGGGAGGCCGTCAGACAGGGCTGTTTGCACCGAGAGCGTGTCGCCAAGGTGCCTGGCCTTGGTGGAGTGAAAGCCCAAGTATTAGTGTTAGTATAGCTGGCTCAGCCAGTTCCAGGGCGGGCTTTTACTGGGAACAGGCAATGTGCTGGGTGGGTGCCTGTTCCCCATACTCCAGTCCGGGGTTTTGGACAGGTCCATGTCTATTTAGTCCTGCTGCTGGACAAGGTGTGGCGCTCTGGGAGAGGGTGTTTTTGTGTAGCAGTGTCCTGTGAGGTACAGAAGCCTGGAGTGGTTCTGTGTGTGGTTTCATCTGGGAGCGCTGAGAGACCACAAGGCTGGGAGTAGCCTGAAGTTTGGGGGGTCCCGCGACGCCTAGGGATAAGGGTCGCATGGTCAGCGTCGGGCGGATGACTGGACCACAATCCCCCAAAGACACCGGTGAGGTAACAGCCAGGAGGCTGATGGACATTGGGCTGGGAAAGCCGCATGGGTGCCGTGTGTGTGAACAGTGTCTTAGGTGAGTCAGGGACACACTGTGTTAAGTTAGAGCCCAGCCGGGCAGGTGTTTGTTTTGAATTTCATTTATTTATGTTGATGCTGGGACAATAAAGCGATGTTTTGGCCCCTAAAGCTGCGGTGGACGACTATCTGTATGTGAACGATCCTCGAGACCAGAGCTAACCCCCCACATTTGGTGTCGGATGCGGGCAGTCGTCCCTGCTGAAAAAAGGCAAAGTGTTGCTAGGGGCAACGACCTGACTGAAAAGAGCAGGCGCTGCTGGAAAACTGCTGGTGTTAATCTGGACTTATTTTCTTCTGTGGTGCAAGCTGTGTTCGTATTTAAAGGGCCAGAAGCACAATAAAAGAAACTGACCTGTGGAAATTTTTTGGTCAAAATGGCGACCTGGGTGAAAAGTGGTCTGGTTTGGCGGAAAACCGAGGCCACAGAGAAAATAATAGAGCAGCTGGTGCGGGAAACTAATTGCATGTTGAGGAAGTCAAGTGCTGCACTCAGAGAGGCTGCTCTGAATCGTAGTGGACTGTTCGAGGTAATAGGTGCCGTTGCCAAGGGCAACCGTCGGGAAGACAAAGAGGTGGAGAGCGGTGCGTTTCTCAGAAGTGCCTATTTTCCCTGCGACTGTGCACAGAATCCTAAAGGGTGCGGCTGGAATGTCCGTCCAGGAAAAGACAGGAGACAAGTCCAAGGCGTCTCCCATGGCAACTACTGCATTGAGGAGAAGTGTGGTGACCGTGCTGGAGATATTCCTGGACTACCCTTATCTCCTGGGAGTGCCGAGTCAGTGACGACAATCGGTAAGACTGTTCCTGTTGATAATTTTGTGGCAGACCCTGTGACAGTGAGCCGGCGGCAGTTGCTACCTGCCGGGCCGGTGAGTTATAAAGCGCTACGGCGTGAAGATGTCTCAAAAATGAGTGACTATGGGAAAAATGCTGTGTCTGAACAGGCTGGTAAGCCTGTTGCGGTTGCTCTCTCGCAGGAATCTGCAGGGGAGAAGCTCAAGATGTTGTTTAAAGTGCCCGTGACCAAGGCTAGATTTGGGATGGCGAAAATCAGAGATCCCATGCTAGCCTGGGTAAGAGGTAGAATGATGTCTGTCCGGGACAATTATGTGAATCCTGTGGACTATCCAGTGGTCCTCACAGAGGGTCAGACCATGGTGGGAACAGAGACTGAGGGACTTGATGTTGGAAATAGGCTCATGCGTGATGTAATGTGGGGCAATGGAGACACTTCTGTAGGAAGTAATGAAGCTCCTACAGAACCTGTACCTGTCCCTTTAAATGAAGGTGTAAGGGAAATGCAGATAGGAAGCAATGGTTTAAGTGAAATGACCATTAGAAACAATGGTGCAGACACGGTGCCAAGTGAAGGTGCCGAGTTTGTTGAAATGTATAATGATAATGTGGATCTATGTGCAAGAAGTGATGAGGATGATGACAGTCCTTCCCTTTGCAGGCTGTGATTGGGGAAAAAGCTCCCCTGTTGGTAAAAATGTGGATGGTATAAAAATGCTAATTGATGTTGAGAGCTCACAACTGAGGGAAACCACTGTGAAAAATGTGCAAGTACATGGGGCAGTCCTAGAGGGTGTACCACACGTACTAGAAGTGGATATGCAGTCTCCACAGGTTTCTATGGTTAATAAAATGTCCCAGGTGGGGATTAGCTCATCGGTGCCCCTAGAGGATGGAAATGAGAATGACATGAGCAGTATATATGAAGCAGGTGCTATGACCGGCAGCAACTCAGAGAGAGAGGCTGCCATGTTGAGGTCTTGCCAAACTGACGTGGTTACTGGTAGCAACCAGACGATAGTTATACCTGATGTGACGAGAGTTCAGTCGGGTGACGTCAGCCTAGTGTCTGAAGCTCATATCCAGGCAGTCTTAGATGACCTGACAGGACAGTACAGCTGCAAACAGGAGGCTGACCTCCCTCTCGCCACACGGTCCCTAGATACGATAGAGAAGGGACAAGCTGTCGTCACGGAGTCACTGAAGAAGGCTGCAGAAGGGTCAAAAGAGGAGACCCCGGAAAAGATGAGTGAACTGAAGGGTCTACCTCCTGGTGTCCTGGGGAGGGGAAAAGACTCCAGAAAGACACAAAAGTCCATAGTAGACCTCAACAATGGGCTTGAAGAGTCCCTGGGTGGAAATCCCACAGAGTATCTAAGAAAGAATGGTGGTACTCCTACAACTGCTGTTACACCAGAACAGAGTGAAGAGCAGCTGGACCAGAAGGCCCAAGAGAGGGGCGCTGCTAACAAGCTAGTGCGAAAAATTAAGAAGAAGACCAAAGCCCTCTCCTTGACTAGAGCCCTTGGAAAAGTGCTTAAGGAGCAAGATGAATTGGAGAGGCTGAACAAGCAACTCAGAGCAGAGATGGAAGATCTCAGGAGCTCAAAAGATGAAGTCTATGAGTTGGAGAAGCCTAAGCGTGCTCCTGCGCAGCAGGTGGAAGAAAATGAGAGGCCTGAAGAGGAAGATCCTCTAAAAGATGCCAAGAAGTCAGAACCCGTTAAGAATGGGTCTGGAGGTGGTTGCGCTGTGGTGCCAGCCGAGGCAGAGAAGATGGAAGATGTATCTGCTGAACCAGATGGTGGTGCTGAGGTGGATGCAGAAACCCAGAGACTCGTGGCAGTGTGTGGCCAGGTCCTGGTCATGAAAGACATTCCCTCTGCTGTCAATGCCTGCCAGAAAGCCAGCAGTCTGCTGGGGAAGAAATACGAGGGGACCGACAACCAGTATGAGGGTCCTGTCTACTCCGATGGGCTGGCTCCCCTGAATTCTGCCCAAAAGGAGAACCATGTCCCGGGTGAACCTCTGCAGGGGTTGCCAGAAGACGACGAGTCTGGCGAAGGTCCTGATATCCCCGGTGCCTCCAACCTTGATGAGAAAGAGGAGGAGGAGTTAAGAAGGAAAGCATATGATGCCATGTCCGTGAAGCATAAGACGGCTAATAAAGTGAATGGAGACTCCAAAAAAAAAAGACTGAAAAAGAGTCTGCTGAAGTGGGGAGTACCACTGAAGAAGCAGAAGATTCTGAAACTGAAGCCAAACCTGACATAACCCCTGGGGGGAGTAAAGGAAAAAGAAAGATGCTATCTGTGGATAAAACAAAGAGACAAAAAGAGGCTGACAGGTCAAGGTCCGCTAAAACTGTGGTAGTTGCTAGTAGCGACCAGGTGTCTCTAGTATGTGACAAGGTGACGGGTAGGATAGAAAGCTTCGTGTTTGTGACGAACTGGGTTCTGCTGGCGTGGTTGTGGCAGAATAAAGGGAAGCCTGTGAGGCTGGCCACATCTTCCAGGGGGACCATTGAGCTTAAAGATGGCAGGATAATGCGGGTGCCCTATCCCGAGCGACCAGTCGGTACATGTGTTCACCCCCACAGGTGTGAACAGAGGGGGGGGATATGTGGCAATGTGAACACTGGGGTGTGCAGTGAAACCCCAGGGAGGCCGTCAGACAGGGCTGTTTGCACCGAGAGCGTGTCGCCAAGGTGCCTGGCCTTGGTGGAGTGAAAGCCCAAGTATTAGTGTTAGTATAGCTGGCTCAGCCAGTTCCAGGGCGGGCTTTTACTGGGAACAGGCAATGTGCTGGGTGGGTGCCAGTTCCCCATGCTCCAGTCCGGGGTTTTGGACAGGTCCATGTCTATTTAGTCCTGCTGCTGGACAAGGTGTGGCGCTCTGGGAGAGGGTGTTTTTGTGTAGCAGTGTCCTTTGAGGTACAGAAGCCTGGAGTGGTTCTGTGTGTGGTTTCATCTGGGAGCGCTGAGAGACCACAAGGCTGGGAGTAGCCTGAAGTTTGGGGGGTCCCGCGACGCCTAGGGATAAGGGTCGCATGGTCAGCGTCGGGCGGACGACTGGACCACAATCCCCCAAAAGACACCGGTGAGGTAACAGCCAGGAGGCTGATGGACATTGGGCTGGGAAAGCCGCATGGGTGCCGTGTGTGTGAACAGTGTCTTAGGTGAGTCAGGGACACACTGTGTTAAGTTAGAGCCCAGCCGGGCAGGTGTTTGTTTTGAATTTCATTTATTTATGTTGATGCTGGGACAATAAAGCGATGTTTTGGCCCCTAAAGCTGCGGTGGACGACTATCTGTATGTGAACGATCCTCGAGACCAGAGCTAACCCCCCACAGTATATAAAAAATACACCCCAAAACTCATTGCCCTACTTCTCCTGAGTACGGTGATACCACATATGTGACACTTTTTTGCAGCCAAGATGCGCAAAGGGGCCCAAATTCCCATGAGTACCTTTAGGATTTCACAGGGCATTTTTACGCATTTGGATTCTCACGCTTTAGGACCCCTAAAATGCCAGGGCAGTATAAATACCCCACAAGTGACCCCATTGTGGAAAGAAGACACCCCAAGGTATTCCGTGAGGGGCATGGCGAGTTCACAGAATTTATTTATTTTTTGGCACAAGTTAGCGGAAATTGATATATTTTTTTTATTTTGTATTCCACTAACTTGTGACAAAAAATAAAATTTTACATGAACTCACCATACCCCTCACGGAATACCTTGGGGTGTCTTCTTTCTAAAATGGGGTTACTTGTGAGGTTTTCGTAATGCCCTGGCATTTTAGGGGTCTCCGCAATCATTACACGTATGGCCAGCATTAGGAGTTTCTGCGATTCTCCTTATATTGAGCATACGGGTAATGAGATTTTTTTTTTCCGTTCAGCCTCTGGGCTGAGAAAAAAAAAAAATGAATGGCACAGATTTCTTCATGCGCATCGATCAATGTGGATGAAAAAATCTCTGCCAAAATCAGTGACTGCGGTGCGGTGGGCTGGGCGCTAGCTACCTAACAAGTAGCTAACTAACTGGTGGTGATAAGGGACCCTTATGCCCCATTCACACGTCCGCAATTCTGTTTGCGGAACGGAATTGCGGACCAATTCATTTCTATAGGGACAGACTTTGTCCCGCTCGGATCCGGAATTACGGATCCGCGCTTCCGGGTCTGCACTTCCGTTCCGCAAAAATATAGAACATGTCCTATTCTTGTCCGCAATTGTGGACAAGAAAAAGCATTTTCTATATAGTTCTGGCAATGTGTGGATCTGCAAAATGCGGAAAGCACATTGCCGGTATCCGTGTTTTGAGGATCTGCGGATCCGCGGATCAGTTCCGCGGATCCGTGAATGCACAGATCTGCAAAACACATATGGACGTCTGAATGGAGCCTTAAAAGGGGTGTGATCAACGACAGGGGGGTGATCATTGACAGGGGGGTGATCAGGGAATCTAGATGGGGTGGTCAAGGGGTTAACAAGGGGTTAATAAGTGAGGAGGGGTGGGGGGGTTAGTGTAGTGTTTGGTGCAATTTTACATAGCTACCTGGTCCTCTCGTGGTCGATAGTGATGTCGCGAATATAAAATTTTCAGTTCGCGAACGCGAACTTCCGCAAATGTTCGTGAACGGGCGAACCGGGCGAACCGCCATAGACTTCAATTGGCAGGCGAATTTTAAAACCCACAGGGACTCTTTCTGGCCACAATAGTGATGAGAAAGTTGTTTCAAGGGGTCTAACACCTGGACTGTGGAATGCCGGAGGGGGATCTATGGCAAAACTCCCATGGAAAATTACGTAGTGGACGCAGAGTCGGGTTTTAATCCATAAAGGGCATAAATCAACTAACATTCCTAAATTGTTTGGAATAACGTGCTTTAAAACATCCAGTGTGTGTATACGATCAGGTATGATGTTGTATCGATCAGGTAGTGTAAGGGTTACGCCCGCTCACTGACATTGACAGACCAAACTCCCCTTTTAATGCACCGCAAACAGTTCATTTGCACAACCACAAACTCCCCATTTGCACAAGGTTGGATACCAAGCTAGCCACGTCCCGGTGATGTCATTGAAGGTTTCTTCCTCCACCCAGCCACGTACAACACCAAGGGTCCCCAAAAGATGAATTGAATTGATTTTTCGAACGGTGAGATGGTTAAAAAATGCTGGCTCCCTCCACTCTGTTTTAAACCACGGTGACTGCGTCTGCGCCGTGCAATTTACTGTCACACCCGATATGAGTGGTATTTTCTGTAGTACTATTCTCATCAGTTTAATCCCTCTAACGTCCCATATCTGACACCTCAGCAAAGGAAGCAGCAGCGGGTACAACATCATCATCATCATCATCATCACACTGTACGTCCATGTGTGTAATCCTGCCTGACTGAGACATATCCCCGTAATCTACATCATCTGGCAATAATGGTTGCGCATCACTAATTGCATCCAACTGATGTGTAAATAACTCCTCTGACGGATCAAGTGAAGCGGCTGTGGTGGCTGTGGTGGTAGTGGTGGTGGTGGCGACGGGCGGGTGCGTGGTAACTTGAGAGCAGGTGACCGAAGCTGAGCTGGAGGAGGATGGTGCGTCAAGGTTCTTAGCGGAAGCTGTTGAAGATTGGGTGTCCTGTCTAAGCCAGTCAACTACGTCCTCTGAATTTTTCGGGTTCAGGGTACGTGGCCTCTGAAAACTGGGCATTATTCCAGGGACAGTGGAAATCACAGCACCACGACCACGACGGCCCCTGCGGGGTGGCCTGCCTCTGCCTGTCATTTTTTTTTAGATAAGTGGTACTACGCGTGCTAGGTCACTGCGCCACCCGGTATGAGTGGTTGGCACTGGCAGTGGGCACACTACAGTCTGTGGAAGTGGGCCTGACACACACTGGCAGCAGGCAAGCAACTGAATTTAGACTACTGTCTAAAAATTAAATGCCTAATTTATCGGCAAGCTACTGTGCCACCCGGTATCAGTGGTTGGCACTGGCAGTGGGCACACTACAGTCAGTGGAAGAGGGCCTGACACACACTGGCAGCAGGCAAGCAACTGAATTTAGACTACTGTCTAAAAATGAAATGCCTTATTTATCGGCAAGCTACTGTGCCACCCGGTATGAGTGGTTGGCACTGGCAGTGGGCACACTACAATCAGTGGAAGCGGGCCTGACACACACTGGCAGCAGGCAAGCAACTGAATTTAGACTACTGTCTAAAAATTAAATGCCTTATTTATCGGCAAGCTACTGTGCCACCCGGTATCAGTGGTTGGCACTGGCAGTGGGCACACTACAGTCAGTGGAAGAGGGCCTGACACACACTGGCAGCAGGCAAGCAACTGAATTTAGACTACTGTCTAAAAATGAAATGCCTAATTTATCGGCAAGCTACTGTGCCACCCGGTATCAGTGGTTGGCACTGGCAGTGGGCACACTACAGTCAGTGGAAGAGGGCCTGACACACACTGGCAGCAGGCAAGCAACTGAATTTAGACTACTGTCTAAAAATTAAATGCCTTATTTATCGGCAAGCTACTGTGCCACCCGGTATCAGTGGTTGGCACTGGCAGTGGGCACACTACAGTCAGTGGAAGAGGGCCTGACACACACTGGCAGCAGGCAAGCAACTGAATTTAGACTACTGTCTAAAAATTAAATGCCTTATTTATCGGCAAGCTACTGTGCCACCCGGTATGAGTGGTTGGCACTGGCAGTGGGCACACTACAATCAGTGGAAGCGGGCCTGACACACACTGGCAGCAGGCAAGCAACTGAATTTAGACTACTGTCTAAAAATTAAATGCCTTATTTATCGGCAAGCTACTGTGCCACCCGGTATCAGTGGTTGGCACTGGCAGTGGGCACACTACAGTCAGTGGAAGAGGGCCTGACACACACTGGCAGCAGGCAAGCAACTGAATTTAGACTACTGTCTAAAAATGAAATGCCTAATTTATCGGCAAGCTACTGTGCCACCCGGTATCAGTGGTTGGCACTGGCAGTGGGCACACTACAGTCAGTGGAAGAGGGCCTGACACACACTGGCAGCAGGCAAGCAACTGAATTTAGACTACTGTCTAAAAATTAAATGCCTTATTTATCGGCAAGCTACTGTGCCACCCGGTATCAGTGGTTGGCACTGGCAGTGGGCACACTACAGTCAGTGGAAGAGGGCCTGACACACACTGGCAGCAGGCAAGCAACTGAATTTAGACTACTGTCTAAAAATTAAATGCCTTATTTATCGGCAAGCTACTGTGCCACCCGGTATCAGTGGTTGGCACTGGCAGTGGGCACACTACAGTCAGTGGAAGTCAGCCTGACACACACTAGCAGTAGGCAAGCAACTGAAATTACACTAAAGTGTAAAAATTAAATGCCTTTTTTGATGCAAAGTCCTGTGCCACATGGGATGACAGGGGTGGGCACTGGCAGTGGGCACACTACAGTCAGTTGAAGTCGGCCTGACACACACTAGCAGCAGGCAAGCAGCTGAAATTACACTAAAGTGTAAAAATTAAATGCCTTTTTATGCAAAGTCCTGTGCCAGCCGGTATGAGTGGTGGGCACTGGCAGTGGGCACACTACAGTCAGTGGAAGTCAGCCTGACACACACTGGCAGGCAACTAACCTTAGATTAAAGTGTAAAAATTAAATGCCTTTTTTGATGCAAAGTCCTGTACCACACGGAATGACAGGGGTGGACACTGGCAGTGGGCACACTACAGTCAGTTGAAGTCGGCCTGACACACACTAGCAGCAGGCAAGCAGCTGAAATTACACTAAAGTGTAAAAATTAAATGCCTTTTTATGCAAAGTCCTGTGCCAGCCGGTATGAGTGGTGGGCACTGGCAGTGGGCACACTACAGTCAGTGGAAGTCAGCCTGACACACACTGGCAGGCAACTAACCTTAGATTAAAGTGTAAAAATTAAATGCCTTTTTTTGATGCAAAGTCCTGTACCACACGGAATGACAGGGGTGGGCACTGGCAGTGGGCACACTACAGTCTGTGGGCCTGCAGCTCCTCACACACAGGCAGGCCAGGCAACTGCAATATGTATATAAAGGAAAAAAAAGCAGACTAATGTTGCAGCCCTAAAAAGGGCTTTTTGGGGTGCTGTCAGGACGCTGTCCTTACAGCAGAGATCAGATGAGTCTTTCAGGACTGGAGTGGACACTGAATTCACTAGCCTTCCCAATGAAATCAGCAGCAATTACACTCTCCCTCCTCTCACTAAGACTGCAGCTTCAGAATGAATCTAAAATGGATGCTGTTCAGGAGGTGGGAGGGTCTGGGAGGGAGGGTATGCTGCTGATTGGCTGGAATGTGTCTGCTGACTGTGAGGTACAGGGTCAAAGTTTGCTCAATGATGATGTATAGGGGGCGGACCGAACATCGCATATGTTCGCCCGGCAGAGGCGAACGCGAACAAGCTATGTTCGCCGGGAACTGTTCGCCGGCGGATAGTTCGGGCCATCTCTAGTGGTCGATCCCTGCAAATGGGACCACCAGAGGACCAGGTAGCAGGTATAACAGCGTCTGATATACCTGTTTGATGCGATCTATATCGCATCTAGAGCCTGCCAGCGATTGAACAATCAAAGAAACGGGGGCACACCAAAAAATATAGAACAATAGTGCAGGCACACTTGGTGCACCCCGGAGGAAGCCAGCTGAGCCTGGCGATACGCGTTGGGCTTCTTTCCTTCCTACCATGCACATCTCCACTATGCTATTTTTATGATAAGTATTACCCTCACATTATTCAATGTTGATGGATTTCATGCATTACATCTGCACTTTATTCATTGTTTACTTATGTGGGATTGTGCCTATATTTATGTGGTAGAGTCAAGGTGGCGTGTGGTACGTATTTGGTCCACACTGCCATGATTCATTGTATACAATGTTTTTAACTTACCCTTGTTGTGTCTGTTGTTCTCAATAACTTTGATACTTTTATAGATGTGCGGCTCCCATCTCGGTATTCTTTTCTTTGTTTTGTGTTTCAACAGCCTGCCAGCGATTGATCATCGCTGGCAGGCTGTAGTTAAACATGCAATAGTCAGGGGCAACAACGGCAACACTCACCAATGCCGGCAGTCAAACAACCATGCGGGGCCTCAGCTTGATCCTCCACGTACCATCGCTCCAGTGGTGCTCAATCCGGAAAGTAATGAAAATCTACGTGTAGGCTGAAGTAGAATGAAACGGAGGCACTCACCCACGGAGGATAATGTTCAAGCTTTTATTCGGCACACACCGGTGCACTACGAAGGTAGGGGCAGACACGAGAAATCATACAAGAGCAGACAAAACAGCAGCAATAGCTATTTCGCGCGACAGTCTGAAGAAGCGCGTGTCGCGCGAAATAGCTATTGCTGCTGTTTTGTCTGTTCTTGTATGATTTCTCGTGTCTGCCCCTACCTTCGTAGTGCACCGGTGTGTGCCGAATAAAAGCTTGAACATTATCCACCGTGGGTGAGTGCCTCCGTTTCATTCTACTTCAGCCTACACGTAGGCTGTAGTTAAACTCCTGAGATGCGCGGCACTGTTCACAGGAAATCGCGCGTCTCGCGAGATGACGCGTCGATGCGTCCACTCAGAACTACAGGACCGCCCACCGGACGCATCCATGCGTTAGGCGGTCCTGTAGTGGTTAAGTATAATGTAGATGTGGGACAAATCCAATTTTTTTTTAATCCGAATCTGAAGAGGTTCTCAAATTTATTGAATCTTTCGAATCTTGAATCGTACAAATCCTGTACATAAGAATTGTGTGAACGGTGTAAGAAACAAAGTGATCCAAACTCAATATTCTTTTAGTATGAAAAATATAGAGTCCTTACTTTTTGGTATTGTTTAAAAAAGGAAAAACATGGCAGCATCCATATACCTCTCACTTCAGTTGTCCTTTAAAGCACCTGAAGTGAGCGGGATTTCAAGGCTGACATGTTTTCTAAACAATACCAGTTGCTGGCTGTCCAGCTGATCCTCTGCCTGTGATGCTTCTGTGAGCAACTATACCATGCTACCTAATACTGTGGGCTACTATGGCTGGCTACTTATCCTGGGGGAAACTATATGTGGCTACCTACAAATGGGGGCATCTATAACAGGCTACATATACCAAAATTCAAGTGATATAGCTTACTACTGCACTTTAATTGCAAATGCACCTCTTCTGTGCATGTCCTGTTCAACTACTAGAGTATATCTTATGTGTTTTGACTGGGAGGTTTATATTGCTTTGTTACTTACTAGAGGGAGTTATATACTGAGTGGCAGTATCTAGTCTACTAAGGGGGCATTATATTGAGGTGGCAGGCATGAAAAGAAGTGAGCAGTGACAGGGAGCAATACAAAATGTAGGGTTAAAGACTTATTTATTTATTTATTTTCATGTCACTTTCAGGCAGAGTGTGCCAATAGCACCCCATATGATGGCATCATCTCAGCCAGCATCAAACATCTAGAACTATTTCAAAATATCACAGAAATGCAAGTTGAAACCTGTGCCCGGCAAAAATATCCAGAGGAATAGACTCCCATACCACCTCAGCTATTTAGACATAGTCCCTGGGGAAGCAGGCAGTTGGATTTTCTATTTTAATTTTTCTACTTCAGACTGAAGTTTTACAGGAATTTTAAAGATCATGTTTGCACCTACTGGTGAAACTCGTTCTGGGTCCAGTCTACTTCATATACTATCAACTGTGATGCCTGATGTGCTGAATAGTCTTTCTGAAATTACAGTGGAAGGTGGTGTAATTAAGAACTTTTTAGAGAGTGTTCTCAAATTCTGATATGTTTTTGTTTTCCTTCCAGTACTTGAAAATATCAGAGGATGGTTGAGTCAGTGGTTCTGCTAAGTAGGCATTTATTTCTTCCTCTGGTGTTAGAGAATGCTCGCTGCTGCTGGAAGATGGTACCATCAATTGAGAATAATGACTCCACATGCTATCACCTCCTTGTTGTTCAGTTTGTGATGCTTGACTGTTATCTCCTCCTAGTCCTTGTGCTGATGAATGTTGATCAGTGTCCTCACCTTGCATACTTAGATCTGTAATCTCAATGGCCAGTGTGGATTTAGCTTCCACAAGGTTTTCTCTATTGATAAACACAGTTGCCTTGAATCGTGGATCTAATAAAGTAACAAGAGCATAGAACTTTTCAGACTTAACCGAGTGATAGCGCCTTTTCATCGATGCAAGAAAATCATTTCTGAATCCCTTTATGGAGCCTACAGTGGATTTGAAGTTCTGCAAAGCACGAATTGTACTGTTGACTAAAGGAATTATTTCAGAGATTGTCACTTGGCTTTAACTGGCCACAAAAGTAGCTCTATCAAACACATCAAGGATTCGTATCACTTCTTCTATAATTGCCCACTGCCGAGCACTAAGATCTACCTGAAAAGTTAGGTCAGAAGCAGATAGTAAAACAGCTGGCTTTTGTTCCAGGAGACGAGCTAGAATGTGAAGCTGAGAGTTCCATCTAGTTGATTTGTCTTGTATGAGATGATGAGGTTTCAGATTTATCTTGTCTTGAGCGGATCATAAGGTTTTCATGGCTTTTGAAGAGTGTTTGTAATGTTCTACAATACTCCGGCAGGATGCCATAATTTCCTTAATTTCAATCTTGTTCAATAAACCATCTTTCAGAACAAATTGAAAGGTATGAGCCAGGCAAGGCAAGTGATGAAACGGACTGCGCTGTAAAGCTGCTACCACATTAGGACCATTGTCTCTCATGACACACACACATTTTTGTGACAGATTCCATTCTGTCGTAGTGCTGGTAATGAAAGCTTCTATGGCAGATGCTGTATGTGCAACCTCAGGAAAGGGAATACATTCCAAGCACAGGTGATGATACAGAAAGTTGCCATCTATAAAGTGAACTGTTAAACTGAGATAATCATCATAAGGTGTAGAGGTCCACATGCCTTTTGTTACTCCAAAAAAATTTGTTTTCACTAGAAGGTCCTGAACTTTTGTCTTTACCTCTTCATACATCTCTGGAATTACCTTTTCTGCTATGTGTTTCCTGCTTGGGATGACATAACTTGGCTCTAGGTGGTTTACCCTCTTTCTGAAACCTTTATCCTCTACCATGGATAGTCAGTGGTTGGTTGTCCCGGCAGATCATTTTAGCGACTAATTGTGTAAATGTTTTAGATCTTTTGTCTCCTGGTTTGAAAAGGTGGTGTTACTGCTTTGCGTTTCACTGGTGGTGGTTTGAACTGACTTTCTGTAAACAATGACTCTGCTGATCCTGGACTAGGAGCTGGACTAGACGGTAATGCCGGACTGTGAACAAAAGCTAATTCTTCATCTAGGTCTTCGGATGTTAAATCCTCACTGACAGACCAAGGGATTGACGGTGAAGCTGGAGGCAATAGTGGCGATGGTGAACGTGTGCCTTTCAGTTCCTGAAATTTGGAGAAATGTTTTGTTTTTAAATGTTTACACATAGCTGAGGTGGTATGGGAGTCTTTTTCTCTGGATATTTTTACCAGGAACAGGTTGCAATTTGCATCATTTTCATTCGGTGATATTTTGAAATAGTTCCAGATGTTTGATGCTGGTTGAGATGATAAACCACACCAATGCCCACGTTGTACCCTCAGGATACTACACATTTATTTACAAAAAGGTCACATAGACCTACTAAATCCTTTTAGGGGTTACAACATAGATATTAAAACATAACCTTTATTATATTTTTTATACAAGCTGATACTTTTATTTATACAGCCAGTCCCATTAAAATTATCAGGGAAGGAATCAGATATTCCACTCAATACTGAATGTGTGTAATCCTCTTTTACTTGGAGGTACTGATTATGGCTGCAGTTAACTTTGCTGTGTTATAACGTGTGCATCTGCCATAGGTTAATGCATATGTTTTTCTACATTCCTATCAGGAATCCAGCGCATTCGTTGCTCAACATTGTGCTTGATGGCAACTTACAACTTTGTTGCAACACTGGAATATGTAGCCAATTGCTCACTCTTTGAAGCTTCTTGGCAGTCAGATTCTGATTGTAAGTCAGTGTTACAACAATGTGATTGTATAATAGAGCAGATTTCTATTTGCTCCTACTGCACTTATATTATGGCGCTGGAACCACTTGACTAATTCCTATGTTTGTGCACACATGCTTTGTCACACTATGGCTCATGAGAGAGGAAATAGATTCCTACAAAATTACCAGGGAATAGTTTCCCTATTTTATCGTAAAGGGGGCACCCACTGCTCACCCCTCTTTACTATGAGCCATATCACACCAACTTTCTCAGCCACGCAGATACACGCTGTTTAGCGCTTACCAATCACACATTCATTCATACATTTGTATGCTTCCGATTCGGTCCCTGTCTAAAAGCCAACAGGCACTAACCATCCCGACATGTGCGGCTTCATCAGGGAACATAAGAATATAAACCTCCCAGTCAAAACACATAAGGATAAGATATACCCTGGTAGTTGAACAGCACCTGCACAGAAGTGGTGCATTTGCAATTAAAGTGCAGTAGTAAGCTATATCACAAATTCTATTTTGTTAATGGTAGCCTAGTATAGTTGCCCCCAGTATAGGTAGCCTGGTAGGTATAGATGCCCCCAATTGTAGGTAGCCAGGTATAGTTGCCCCCAGGATAAGTAGCCAGGTAGAGTAGCCCACAATATTAGGTAGCTTGGTATAGTTGCTCACAGTATTGGGTAGCCATTTATAGTTGCCCACAGTATTAGGTAGCCAGGTATTAATGTTGTTAAAAGTACCTACCTGCACAACAAACAAGAAGGACCAGCTGTGTTGCTCCAGGCATGGTTGATGTCCTGCTTGGCGGCTCCAAAAAAGGTTGTGTCTCCACTGCAGGCAAAAGAGGTACTTGAGTGGGACCTGCACAGAAGATGTCAATATGCAACTGAGAATAGTGCAGTTAGCAACAGCAAGCTTAGCTATATCGCTTGAGTTTTGGTATAGGTAGCCTGGTATAGTAGCCCCCAGTATATGTAGCCTGGTAAAGATGCCCCTATTTGTAGGTAGCCAGGTATAGTTGCCCCCAGGATAAATAGCCAGGTATAGTTTCCCACAGTATTAGGGATCCAGGTATAGATGCCCCAGTATAGGTTAGCCAGGTATAGTGCCTTAGTATAGGTTAGCCCAGGCCAGTTGCGTATACACATCTCATGGGGCCCCAGTGCGAAACTGATCCATAGGGCCCCTTCCCCACCACAACCCCCCACCCCCAACTTCAACTGCGACCTCTGTATGTACGCGCCTGCTACCATGTGCCATACAGTGCCCATGTGCCATTCATTGCCCCTATGTGCCGTACCATGCCCCCATGTGCCGTACAATGTCCCCATATGCCATAAAGTGCCCCATGTGCCAACCAGTGCCCCATGTGCCGTACAGTGCCCCCATGTGCCATACAGTGCCTTCATGTGCCGTACCATGCCCCCATGTGCCGTACAATGTCCCCATGTGCCATACAGTGCCCAATGTGCCATTCATTGCCCCTATGTGCCGTACAGTGCCCCCACGTGCCATACAGTACCCCCATGTGCCATACTGTGCCCTCATGTGCCGTACCATGCCCCATGTGCCGTACAATGTCCCCATGTGCCATACAGTGTCCCATGTGCCATTCATTGCCCCTATGTGCCGTACAGTGCCCCCATGTGCCATACAGTACCCCCATGTGCCATGCAGTGCCCTCATGTGCCGTACCATGCCCCCATGTGCCGTACAATGTCCCCATGTGCCATACAGTGCCCCCATGTGCCATTCTTTGCCCATATGTGTAATTCCTTGCCCCCATGTGCCATTCCTTGCCCCATGAGCCATTCCTTGCCCCATGTGCCATATAGTACCCCCATGTGCCATTCTTTGCCCACATGTGCCATACAGTGCCCCTATGTGTCATCCATTTCCCCATGTGCCATACAGTTCCCACATATGTCATTCAGTGCCCACATGTGCCATTCCTTGCCGGTGAAGACGCTGAACCTGCAGGCAGACTCCGAGCCCCACTCCTTCACCGTGAAGTGTTCCCGCTCCCGGCTGTATGTACGTGCCTGGCCCAGCCTATATACTTACTTTTCTCTCCGGCAGCGAGTGGCAGACTGCGAGTAGCGGCGTTCGTGCACAACGTCACTCATCGTCCATCTCGGGAGATGCGGGGATGTGGTGTGGGAATGCTACGTCGCAGGGTCGGCGGTATTCGTCGGATTCGAATTACGGAAATTACGTCAGGATTCGAGTCCACAAATCCCACGAATCCAGGAAAATTCGAGGGATTCGTGGATTTGAGGGATTTGTCGTCCCACCTCTAGTATAATGGCTTTGTCTACTCCAGTGGGTCACTCTTTGTTTTATGTACAAAAAATAATAAAAATAAAAAATGTTTTTTCCATCTTATAATTGCTATAGGTTATAGAACACACTGTCCACAGTATTCTTTATATGTAGTGGTGGGGATATGCATAGCCTAAATCTGAATTTGTGTGATCCGTCTGTGCACTTCTTGCTGCTGTTAATATTGGTTGTTTGGTGGCACACTCTAAAAATCGGCATCTGTCATTTAAGGAGACTAATCAGTCTTGTTTGCTTCACGTGTGGGTTAGTGTCCTCCATATGGGGATACTCTCTCTTCTCGCTTCAGCACATTATGTTTGTGACATTATGGATGTCCTCATACTCCACTTTTTCCTGTATGATTGTGCTATTACATGTGCTATTATTTGAATGTTGGTATTTTGCAATCATCTAATGTGGTATTAGCGAGTTTAATTTTCTTACCATACTTGTCTGCGGTTTCTACAGTGTGTATGCCCTATTCCATGGTTGCATAGGCTAATATTTAATCCATAGTGCATGCTTGTCATACACAGTATATGCTTTTATATTTAACCTTGTTGTATAGTTTTGTCATATGCAATAATCACTCTGAGACGCTGAGTTCTGGCACAAGATGTAACATGCAATGGCACCTGGGTGAGAGTAATATTTAGTTTAATTAAGTTGCAACACATTCACTAATTAATTTATTGATTTGGGAAGTTTTTATGTATTACAATTTTATGTGCATTCATTGTTTTATCATGCACACTATATTTTTACAATTATGGATTTTTTTACTCTGTTTTTATTTATATATATATATATACATATATATATATATATATATATATATCTATATATATATCTATATATATCTCTATATATATCTCTATATATCTATCTCTATATCTATCTCTATATCTATCTCTATATCTATCTCTATATCTATCTCTATATATATCTCTATATATATCTCTATATATATCTCTCTCTATATATATATATATATATATATATATATCTCTATATATATATATATATATATATATATATATATATATATATATATATTGTAAGAATGACATTTTTGATTTTTAAGTTAATTATCTTGGTGTGTTTAACCTTTGATTCACAGATGTCATTGCTATATATTCTGGCTGTTTGCACCCTTGTGTACATGCAGTTGAATAAAAGATCTTTTTTTTTTTTAAGAGTGCATGTATTATAGATAGATAGATAGATAGATAGATAGATAGATAGATAGATAGATAAAAATGCATTACTCTTCAAAACATAACCTCTACGTACAGACTAAGTGTGCAGTTAATGTAAAATCCAAGACTATTCTATGAATTTAGAAGATCTCCTTCTGGTATATTCAAAAGGGAAAGATAACACTAAATAAGCTTGATAACACTCTTTTGTGCCTTTATGTGTGGCAGGAGTACAATGAAACTAAATGTCAGACTTTCTCCTTGATTTTTCATGCCAAGAAAAGACATATTGCATATAAAGTACAGTCTCCAAGAGTTTCTGTTATAACTAAGTTTTTTACCACTCACATAATACATTTATGTTAAACTTGGGGAAAATGTAACCTGTTGATTGATGTTTAAGTACTAGAAATAAGAATAACACAGACTACATTATAGTTAAACATTACTAAAAGATTAACGTCATTAAATCTTCATGATAATATTCTTAGGATCTAAATGATCAATCTGTTTATCTATATTATAAATAGGGGGTAATTTATTTCCTACAAATTGCACTAGAATTGAATACTTTGAAACATAATTATTTTATAGCCCAACTTTAAACATTCAATATCACTTGGACACAGAGGTATATGTAGTATTTTGCAACTTACGTGTATATACACACATAAAACTTACAGCCACATTGTCATAACTCTCACACTAACTCATACAGGTGCTAGCCACTAGTGATAAGCAGCAGGGGCAATATTCGAATTTGCGATATTTGCGATTTGCGATATTTGAAAATCGGCAATTAAATATTCGCATAATGTGCACGCAATACAGGCGTGGGTCACTATAGCTACATTTTTCAAACTGCTCAAAGTTTAATGAGACTGGAGAAAATGGTTGGCACGGCAGAACATTACAATATCTTTATATGCATATAGAGTGCTTCAATATATTCGCGATTGCGCAAATCGGCAATAATGATGCAAATATTTTTGGTGCAATATGTGCAACTTCACATTTTAACAGGTCTGACTACATATTAGTGATTGGTGTACAAAGTATTGTTGTGAACTTGTGACATCACAGCACTATGTATGTATGTATGTAGCATAAATACATACATACATACAGCACTAGGTATGTAGCATGGATGTATGGAAAGCAGAACCTAACTGCACTATATCACTATCTAACCTACACTGACTATCTCCCAATAACTATCTGTTATATATATATATATATATATATATATATATATAAACTAACTAACTAGAAGAAGAAAAAAGCCAGCAGCACTCCGATGTAATCAAAACATGATCATGGTTTATTCACCCAGTGTCAAATAGCAGCGACGTTTCAACCGCTTGTTCGCGAACAGCGAGCCCCGATCGCGTCAGCGGTCAAAGGCTCACTGATGACGGGTGATGTGGACATCCCCATCACCCGTCATCAGTGAGCCTTTGACCACTGAAGCGATCGGGGCTCGCTGTTCGCGATCGCAATCCTTAAATGATATTCTTATGTTGACATTTTGTGTTTGGTATCATGTGACTTGTAACCACATGACTCCTCTGGAAGGCAATTAATGCCTAGACATGCACATATGTATTAGCTTCCAGCATTGGCCATCTTTGATGAGGTTCCTATAGAGCTTTTTTGCGCTCAAAATATTGCGAGATCATCACGGTGTATGAATGTAACACTGGTTTGTCAGTTTTTAATCAGCACATCATATTGGTATCACATGGTAATTAGTGTTGAGCGAACAGTTCGAGAATAGTTCGGGTTCGTACCGAATTTTGGGGTGTCCGGGACCCGGACCCGAACCCGGACATTTTCAAAAAAGTTCGGGTTCGGTGTTCGTCGATTACTTCCCGCTTTCTGAAGGGCTGCACAGCAGCCAATCAGCTAGCGTTTTACTTCTTGCCCTAAGAGCCCATCACAGCCATGCCTACTAATGGCATGGCTGTGATTGGCCAAGTGCAGCATGTGACCCAGCCTCTATTTAAGCTGGAGTCACGTAGCGCCGCACGTCACACTGCTCTGATTAGTGTAGGGAGAGGACGCAGCTTCTGTCAGGGCGAGATTAGGCAGGTTAAAGTCAGCAACAGCACCTAATGAACGGATCAATTTACAGCTAAGAATCATTGAACTTCTGCTAGTTACTTGCTCGCTGGTTTTTAGGCTGCACAGAGCGTTTTTCTGTCACTTATTTTCTGGGTTGATCGGCGGCCATTTTGTGACTTGTGGTGCGCCAGAAGAAGCTGCCACCAAGTCCATCAATCCATCAATACTAGTTTTTTTTTTTTTTGCTATATCCTACATCAGGGGCTTGGCTGTGCTAATTGTCACCCCTAGAAACTCGGGAAAGAAATTTCTATATTTTATTAAGGGGTTAAATACAATTGCCCAAATACCAATCCCCTAAATCTGGTGTTCCAGCTTTGGTTAGACAAGTATAATACTGTCTGCTGTCTGGCAAAGGATAGATTATTTTCTGGGTTTAAATTCAATTGCCAAAATAGCAATACCATAAATCAGTGGTTTCAGCTGTGGCTGGCAAAATAGAATAGTGTCCGAGGTAACGCACACACGTACAGACGCACGTACACGATTCTTGAATAGTTGTATTATCGCGATAATAAAACTAACAGTGTAAAGTTGACTGTATTGCTCTAAGTTATATTCGCGTACGAATGTAACTTCTATTACAGCACACCAATACTAAAACTGACTAAGAGACAGCTTTAAGTTCTATTCGAATGCGATTGCAACTTTGGAACTTAAAGTGGTGTACGATTTTTAAAAGTTGAGTACTAAAAAGTTGGAATCGCAATGCGATTCTTATGTATTTGCTTAATCGCATTGCGATTACAACTTTGAGCTACCGATCACCATGGGAACGCCTCCTCCAGTAGAATGTACTGTCGGATGTGAGAATTAAGTTGAAATCGCAATGCGATTCTTATATATCTGCTTAATCGCATTGCCGTTTCAACTTAGCATTGCTAAATAATTCCATCCATATTGGTTAACTTACTCACCATGGGAGGAGGCGTTCCCATGGTGATCGTTAGCTCAAAGTTGTAATCGCAATGCGTTTATTGCGGTATATTATCCCTCTGGGTGTCTTTTACAGCCTTTTTAGTGCCCAAAAGTTCGGGTCCCCATTGACTTCTATGGGGTTCGGGTTCGGGATGAAGTTCGGGTTGAGTTCGGATCACGAACCCGGACATTTTCCGGAAGTTCGGCCGAACCTCTCGAACCCGAACATCCAGGTGTTCGCTCATCTCTAATGGTAATATTTAATTATCAATTATATTGGTAGATGCACTGTATTATGCACAATGTATTTTACACTAGGCACTCGCACTTTATTTTTGCGCATATTATTGCACATAGTTGGATCATATTGACACAATCAATTGATGCATTTTTAGATGAATTGTGACTTTTTATGATGATTTATTGTAATGAATTGGTTGAAACATCGCTGCTATTTGACACTGGGTGAAAAAACCACATTCACGTTTTGATTACATCGGAGTGCTGCTGGCTTTTTTCTTCTTCTACTGAATTGAACCCTGGTGCCGGTTCGTGTTGGCCTGATTTTGCACCCAAACGCTAGTGTGCTGCCTTCTCTCTTTTCATATTGTAACTAACTAACTATCTAATCGAATGTGACAAATGGAAATGAGAGAGCACAGCAATAACACTACTGTCTCTCTCAGAACTGTAATAAACTGTAGAAAATGGCTGTGGGGAAGTTTTTATATAGTAAGGGGTAGGCAATTTCCTATTGGTTGCCAGGGATGTTGCTAAGCTCAGACAAAGACATTGCTGCCTTCTCATTGGGCCACAAGCAAAAAATTCCAAAATACGAATATATATCACTATATTCAAAATATTCGCAAATTCTCAAAGTTGCTATAGTCGCGATAAAAATTCGTAATTCGAATATTCGCACCCAACACTAGTAGCCACACTGTATTTATATTAGCACCAGCAATTGGATCATATTAACAGTGTCAATGTAAGAGTGTTAGCTACAGGGCCCCATATGACAGTGCCAACCACAAGCCAATAGTACCAGCCAATAACTTTAGTACTTTCCTGTATGTTTTAATGAAAGTGGTCATATGAGCAGTGCATACCTGAGTTTAATTGTAGCTATATAAAATCAAAAGCACTACTAGCTCCCTCTATTGGTGATTGCAGGCAGCCAGAGTTTTATTATGTATTGTGTAAGGGGAACAAGGAGAGCTACAGTATATGTTATTAATTTTCTAGTGTATCTATGACAGTTTTGGGTGAAAATACATTGAATATTGTGTTTAGACTACGGAGAACTCAATTACCTTCTTTTAAAATTCATCCACTTTTTTATTTAAAAAGAGTAAGATAAAATCATCCCCACTGTTTTTAGCTTCAGCTGTGTATGCAACCTGTTGAAACATATGTTGCACACTACACAGAGTGAGAGTATACAGTATATATATATATATATATATATATATATATGTACTAGCACAATGCTCACTGAGTTCATCTCTAGTAATATGTTCCCCTTATAAAGCTTGGTAATGAAATTATGATAATCATTAAATATGTCGAACCTATAATCGTGTGATAGAGCCCATTCAAATTATTGCTTTAAATGACAATATGATTTCTGTGTATGCACAGATATTCAGTACCAGTACTGTCAATGTTGAAGTAGAGGGTTCCAACCCCCCACTATAAACCTATGAATAAAAGATGATGTGAATAGAATACACTGAGGTTAAGTGTCTAAACTGAGATATGATTACGAATATAGAAGAACAAAGTTTTCAAAAATTTGATTCAGCAGCTTTGATGAACTTTATCTTTAGATCAGTTGATGAAATTACTTCATCACAAATTGCTTTCCCTCCTTGTTCATTTAACACCTCAGATGCTCCATTAAATGCTGATTGCAGCATCTGAGACTCTCATTCAGGTGCTCAGGTGGTTAAGCGATTAATATTCAAATTCTGCAAAACCCCTTACCCCCCATGCTTGATCAAATTGAGAGCTGAGGACTCCAAGTCAACACCTTGAATTCTTTGTCATGTTTCACGGACCATTTTTGCAGTGTCGAATGGCTCATTATCCTAATGTTGAAAAAACCTATAGCTAGGGAAGAGCGAATTGACTTTGGATAAAACATCTGAAGTCGATTCGCATAAAACTTTGTTACAATACTGTACAGAGTGGGAGTGGTACCTTGGAACTGAATCCGAGTTCAGTAAAAGGTTTTTTAATAGTAGAAATTCATTTTTGAAGTCATTACCCGCTCTGTACACTATTCTAAGTAAGTTCTATGCGAATTCGCCCATCCCTACCTATAGCCTTTAGGGAATATCATTGTACCAACATTTAGGTAGGTGGTACATATCAAAGTTACATTCACACTAATATCAGAACCCAAGAGGTCCCAGCAAAACATTTACCAGTGCATCATACTGCCTACACTGTCTTGTCTTTTTTCATAGTGTATTGAGCTGCCATCTGCTCCCCTCTGCACAAACAACAGGGATAACCACAGCCTTGAAAGGATTATTAACAAAAGGCCATTTAAGAATTTGGGAGATATTCATAAGAAGTGGACTGTGGCTGGAGTCAGTGCTTTGAGAGCCACCATACACAGACATATTCAGGACATTGGCTACAACTGTTGCATTCCTTGTGTCAAGCCACTGATGGTCAGTGGTCCAAAGTCCTGTTTTCAGGTGAAAGTAGATTACGCATTTCATTTGGAAACCAGGCCGCTATCAACCTGGGCTTCCCTAAAAGCTAATCAGTGCCATAGACTAATCGCCTCAATGCCAAGCCGCATTGATGCAGTAATTCATGCAGAAAGAGTGCCGAATAAGTATTGAATGCATACATAGTACATGCTTTTCAGTAAACCAACATTTCTGTCTTAAAAAAATGTGTATATATATATATATATATATATATATATATATATATATAAAAATTGTATGTCCAGATTGCCAGATTGCATGTAATTTGCTGGCGTACAATCAGAGTGGTCCCTTGCTGGTGATTGCTCTGATTGGTTAGTGTGTACAGACTAACCAATCAGAGCATATTTGCTCTAATACTTCCAGATTCTGGCTCAGGTTAGAGATCAGAGTCTGAAATTAGGCATGCCCCCCTTGTGCCCAAATGCTTCTTTTGTGCCCCGGATGCCACCTTTGCCCTTGATGCCCCCTATTGCGCCCTACAAAATATTAACACGTTGTGCAAAATTTGTCCATTTTCACTTAGGGGTGTACTCACTTTTGTTTACAGCGATTTAGACATTAATGGCTGTGAGTTATTTTGGATGCACATCAAATTTACACAGTTATACAAGCTGTACACTGACTGCTTTACATTGTATCAAAATGTCATATCTTTATTTTTGTCCCATGAAAAGATAGAATAAAATATTAACAAAAATGTGAGGGGTGTACTCACTTTTGTAAGATACTGTATATCTTGATAAATACCCATCCGACAAGGAGACATTATATCAGGAGCAGACTGGGAACTAAAAGTGACCCTTGAAATAAAAAGTAAAAGTGGCCCCATGTTGCAGGCAGGCATTTGACTGAAGGCAGGGCAAAATAATTAGGTAGAGACAGCAATACCACAGTATAGAGTAATATACTACCCCAGCTGAACCGAATACCACAATGCAGCACAAAAAACTACCATCTTCGCCACAGTATTCAACTGTATGACTGTCTTGAGGATTTAGGAGGGCACCTGTGGCTGCTGGCCAACTATGTAAGGGAATCAAATCATTATGTACCTGGTTGGTGGCTGTGAGGAGGGCTTGGGTGGCCCTCCTAGGAATTGTTCCACTGGTAAATTTCCCTGTAGGGTCTATGGCCAATCCGTCCCCGCATTATTCTGTATGGGGTGGTCTGCCACAAGGAGACATTATGCTGTATGGGGGCCACAAGGAGACATTATACTGTATGGGAGCCACAGAGACATTATACTGTATTGGGGCCACAAGGAGACATTATACTGTACGGGGGCCACAAGGAGACATAATACTGTATGGGAGCCACATAGAGACATTATATTGTATCGGGCCACAAGAAAACATTATACTGTATGAGGGTAACAAGGAGACATTATGCTGTATGGGGACACAAAGAGATATTATACTGCATATACTATACTTTCCATTGGACTCACGACCCGTGTATTCTCCCTTCCGTATAATTATGTCATATTGTCCATGGACTATGGTAGCCAAGGAAGTGGACAGATCCTTATTTTTTTTTTCTCTACTATTCCCTTCTTTTCCTCTCCTACTCTATTTTCCTCGACCCTTGACTTTCCCTCTTCAACTGTATATTTAATGTTTCTTTTTTTGAGTATCCAATGATATTTTTTTTTATGATGGATATTGTTTAGACTAGCATCCACCTTTGTACCTACATAATTATGTACGGTAATAGTTTTTTTACTTGTAGCAGTATTTCTTTTTACTGTTGATTTTTATGTGCCTTAATAAAATATTATTAAAATTAAGGTTTGTAGGCGCATAAATAAGTAATAAATTTATAAAGTAGTTGGACAACTTTTACCACTGGGACTCCTTCTGTGTCTTGTATGGGCTGTCTCACACCTACAAACAACAGTCTATCTAATAAACAAAAATGATGCACAAAAACATTAACATTTATTTGCGAGTGTTAACTTTAATCTTCATAGAAAACAATGTAATGAAGACTTACATCACATATCCTGGATTAGTCCATAAAATGCATATTGTTTATAAACACACTTTTAAAGTTGTCTCTAAGGCAAATTGCAGATCCACAAAACACGGACAATGGTCATGTGCACATGGCCTGCTCTATGATAGAAAATGCCTATTCTTGTCCGCTATTGCGGACATGAATAGGACAAGTTCTATTTTTTTGCGGAAATGGAAGTGCCGATCCGGAAATGCGGATGCAGACAGCACATAGTGTGCTGTCTGCATCCATTCTGGCCCCATTAAAAATGAATAGGTCCGCATCCGTTCTGCAAACTTGCGGAACGAATGCGGATCCATTTTGCGGACGTGTGAATGGATCCTAAAATCTGTCTCCTGGAACATTAAAAGTACTTTTATGGACATCGTGCATTTATGAACTAATCCTGGATATGTGAATTAAGTCTTCATTACATTCCTTTCTATGAAGATTAAGTGAACACTCTCAGGTTATACGGTTTTGGTTTAGGTGTGTCTTTTTTGTATATTAGGCCCATAAATAAGTTACATGGGCATAAAAAAGAAGTACAGTTATTAGCCCATTTTGAGAAAACCACTTGGGATGTCCACCTTGACATGTTTCAGCAAGAAGACCTTCATCTTGGGGTATCTCTGAATCTCTGCAACTTTTTATTTGTGTGAGTGAGCCAACCATTCATTACCAAACTCCAGTGCAAGGAATGAAATATAATTACCAAAGTCTTGTTACGCACTTGGTGTCATATGGCACTGGTATACACATCCAATGCTCCAATGATGTCCCTTGCTATATATATTTATTTAATATATTAATTAAATTATTATTAGAAAACCTAATATCAGATATAATAATCATAATTTACATATAAATCACTGCGTAATAAATCTGTCATTCTTCTTTGTGTAATTCTTCAGTCAAGTCATAAAAATCCACATTTTGACATATTCCTTTGAAATCAATATGCTATTAAGTAACAAGACATGAAAATATGACTTTAAACAGAATTCTTCATGATTCTCAATCTATTGGCTTTGTGCTATTTGGTGAATATAAGCTTTACTTTTATTGATTTCTTCTTTATAAAATGACCTATTGAATCCAGTACACATCTGTTGTCCTAGCATTTGACTATTAATATTTTTTTACAAAATATTGTAAGCCATAAAGTGTTTTACTCAGCTACAGTATATACAGTCATGGCTGTAAATGTTGGCACCCCTGAAATTTTTAGAAAAATTAAGTATTTCTCGCAGAAAAGTATTGCAGTAACACATGTTTTGCTATTCACATGTTTATTGCCTTTGTGTGTATTCGAAACCAAAACCAAAAAAGGGAGGAAAAAAAGCACACAGAAATGGATGGCAACAAAGCGCTGGAGCGTTCTGAAGTGGCCAGCAATGAGTTCAGATCTAAATCCCATTGAACACCTGTGGAGAGATCTTAAAATTGCTGTTGGGAAAACGTGCCCTTCCAAAAAGAGAGACCTGGTGCAGTTTGCAAAGAAAGAGTGGTCCAAAATTCCAGGTGAGAGGTGTAAGAAGCTTATTAAGGGTTATAGGAAGTGACTGATTTCAGTTATTTTTTCCAAAGAGTGTGCAACCAAATATTAAGTTAAGAGTGGCAATAATTTTGTCCAGCCCATTTTTGGAGTTTGGTGTGACATTATGTCCAATTTGCTTTTTTTCCTCCCTTTTTTGGTTTTGTTCCAATACATACAAAGGCAATAAACATGTGTATAGCAAAACATGTGTTACTACCAGGGCCGTAGCTATAGGGGGTGCAGAGGTAGCAGTCGCTACCGGGCCCAGGAGCCTGAAGGGGCCCAAAGACCTTTTGTGCCGCATAAGAAGAGACACAAAGTACTCAGGAAAGGGGGGCCCAAGCTGAACTCTTGCACCAGGGCCCATGAGCCTTTAGCTACGCCCCTGGTTACTACAATACTTTTATGCGAGAAATACTTCATTATCTTGAAAAATTTCAGGGGTGCCAACATTTACGGCCATGACTGTACATACAAGAAGCTGTAACTGTATATTTATAGTTAATATCCACATTGCTTTGCCTTCTTCATACATTGGAGATAGCTTCAATGTTTTGTCCAAAGGAGACAATAATGGAAAAGTAAGTAATAAAAATCAGACTTTAAAACCCCTACAAATATTGTGTGTTAAACAGATGTTTTACGCTTTAGTAATAGATATTTTTGCTTACTGTATTTTGTTTTAGCAATGCCAATATATAAAAGAACTGCACTAACACAGTGAAAGAAAATGAAAAAACATACACAAATTATTTTCATAAAATGGGACAGATATGGAAAAAATGCATATCTTGTTTCAGGGTTGTGCCATGTTAATCAGACAATGCATACCATAAGTAACATGAAATTATCAGTACATAATTACCCCAATGAGGATAAAGTATTTTGAATAAGGTCAAAAATATTGTATTCTTAAGAAGTTTATATACTGTGACATGTAAATGTTTGGGCACCCCTGGTCAAGATCATTGTTACTATGAACAGTTAAGCATGTTGAAGATGATTTCCAAAAAGCATAAAGTAAAAAATGACACATCCCATTTGTATTTTAAGCAAAATCAATTGTTTTAAATTTTCATCTTTTACATTTTCAAAATAACAAAAAAGGAAATGGACCCAAAGCAAAACTTTGTACACCCTGCACGGTTAGTACCTACTGCCCCTTTCGCAAGTATCAGAGCTTGTAAATGTATTTTATAGCCAGCCAAGACTCTTTCAATTCTTGTTTGAGGAATTTTCATCCATTCTTCCTTGCAAAACTGTACTGCTATATGGAAGGGGTTAAGAGGGAGGGAGCTCCCTCCCTCTCCCATCGGGGAGCTGCTGTAGCTTTGCAGCCCCCCGACAGAATGGGATCGCAGAGGGAGGGGGGCCCCCCTCCCTCCCCATCACCCGCTGCTCGGTTTTGGCAGCGTGTGATGGTTGCCATGGTTTCAGAAGCCTCCTGCTCTCTACATGGTAATGAAAGTCTGAATAGACCTGCTGAAGGTAAACTAAAAAATATAGCAAAGTGCACTATACAGAGTACTGTACTATATTATATAGACACCAGATCCACTGGATCTACAAGAACCAAGTGGGTCTGGGTCAAAAAAAAAAATGTAAAAAGTGGAAAAACAAAACAAAAAAACACATCACTGAATAAAGATTTTAAAAATTAAATACACTACACATATTAGGTATTGCGGCGTCCGTAAAAACCTGCTCTATAAAAATATTACATGATCAAACCCCTTAGGTGAACCCCATAAAAAAAGGTGTAAATAAGCCATTTTTTGGCACCTTACATCACTAAAGTATGATACAAAGTGATCAAAAAGGCGTATGCCTCCCAAAATAGTACCAATCAAATCGCCATCTCATCCCACAAAAAAATTGCCCCTACATAAGACAGTCGCCTAAAAATTGAAAAACTCTAGGGGTGCATCGGGGGGCTTCAAATGGGACACGGTTTCATAAAATCTAGTCCAGCAAAATCCGCCTTCCAAAAACCATATGGCGTTCCTTTCCTTCTGAGCCCTGCCGTTTGGCCATACAGCAGTTTACGACCACATATGGGCTGTTTCTACAAACTACAGAATTGGGGCAATAAACATTTAGTTTTTTGGCTGTTAACCCTTGCTTTGTTACTGGAAAAATGGATTAAAGTGGAAAATTTTCCAAAAAATATAAATTCTGAAATTTTATCTCCATTTGCCATTAACTCTTGTGGAAAACCTAAAGGGTTAATGATGTTTGTAAAATCAGTTTTAAATACCTTGAGGGGTGTAGTTTCTAGAATGGGGTAATTTGTGGGTGGTTTCTATTATGTAAGCCTCACAAAGTGACTTCAAAGTGACTGGTCCCTAAAAAGTGGGTTTTTGAACATTTCTGAAAAATTTCAAGATTTGCTTCTAAACTTCTAAGCCTTCTAAGACTTCTAAATTAAATGGCATTCCAAAAATGATCGATGCATGAAGTAAACATATTAGGAATGTAAATCAATAACTTTTTTGGCGGCATATAGAATTAGAGAAATTGAAACTTGGAAAATTGCAAATGTTACCAAATTTTTGGTAAATTTGGTATTTTTTATAAATAAAAATGAAATTTTTCGACTTCATTTTACCACTGTCATGAAGTAAAATATGTCATGAAAAAACAATCTCAGAATGGCCTGGATAAGAAAAAGCGTTTTAAAGTTATCACCATATAAAGTGACACTGGTCAGATTTTGAAGAAATGGCCTGGTCCTTAAGGTGAAATATGGCCGTGTCCTTAAGGGGTTAAAGAGTATTCAATGCTGGAATATTAAAAATCTCATGGGGTCTTCAGCCAAAGTTATCTCAGTGTTATTATCTACTAATCAGACTCCATATATACAGAGGTATACCTCTATATTTGTGGTGCCTGAAAATGTCTGTCTAGCATGGTTGTACCATGAAAAAATTCAAAACTTTTTCAAATCAGCACCTGGATATGAATACTTTTGTAATTGCATGTAATTAAAAATTTTGTATAACAATTGGGCTATTCAATAAAATGTATCTGTATAGCTCCACTTGCTGTTTGTTCTTTTCCTTATTGAGGTGGTCACACACATTCATTTTAAATATATGTTCTGTTAGAAGCTGTGGCAGTTATAGGGAAAGAACTACAGCAGAAAGTACAGGTCCTTATTTAGAAGCATTATAGTACTAACACATTTAAATTTTTTTCATAATGAGTATGTAGTGTATGTCCTTAAGCCCTTATGCACACGACCATATATATATTGCAGTCTGCAAAAACGGGATCCTCAAAATAACAGTATTTGCCGTTGTGTGTTGAAGTGAGAAAATTAAATCCCTTTTGGGGTGTATTAGTGGCAAAAAAAAATATTATTTGCCGTTCATGGCCGCAGTTATATGTTCTAAAGCCTATTTTTGGTGTGTATTAGTGGGGAAAAAGAAAAAGAGCATATTAGTCATTGTGTGTAGCGTTGAGCGAGCATGCTCGGCCGAACTGGTGTTCGGTACATCACTTGGTTCAGCCGAATACCGCGTGTGCTCGAGTCAGTGTATTTAAATCTAATTTAGTCTCTATTTCTGAATAGTTTTGCCGGGATTTGAACTCACAACCTTCTACATTAGAGCCAAAAACCATAACCACAACGCTATACAGCTACATGTTAACCTGCAGTGAAACATAAAATGATACTTCTGCTGTATAGGGATACTTACTACATAACAAACTACTATTAGGTTTTTCTGACACGGTTTATGTTTCAGCTTTATAGATGAGTGGTTAAGGTTCTTGCCTCTAATGTAGAAGGTTGTGAGTTCAAATTCTGGCAAAAACTTTTCAGACATAGAGGCTAAATTAGATTTAAATACACTCTGTGTTCCCAAACACTGAATCCATAAATGGACATAGTTATGTATGGAGTTAGAGCAGGGACTCCTAAGCCGCGGACTCACACTGTACAGCGATTTTCTGCAAAGACCTCAGTGGGACCCAGCCCTCTCCCCTCTTCAGAACAGGGGGTGCCTGGTTTAATGCTCGGTTCTCCCATTGACTTCTATTGTGCTCGGGTGCTCGGTAGGGCACCCAAGCATCCCAAAGTGTTCTACCTGAGCACTTTGGTGCTCGATTAACACTAGTTGTGTGGTGAAGTGAGAAAATTACAGCCCATTTTGGCATATATTAGTGGCATAAAAAAAAATAATTTTTCGTTCACGGCCGCATTTATATGTTCTAAAGTTTTTTTTTTTGCGTGTATGAGTGGGTAAAAAGAGGGGCTTATTAGCTGTTGTGTGGGGAAGTGAGAAAAATAGAGCTATTTTTGGCGTGTGTTGGTGAGGAAAAAGGGCTTATTAGCCATTGTGTGGTGAAGTGAGAAAGTTAAAGCAATTTGTGGCGTGTATCAATTTCCTTATTATTTACTTATTTGATCCAACAGTATGTCAGACAGAGAAGTGACAGGCCCTGCATAGGGGAGGGGCACAGACCTAAATGTAGCACATACCCGATTTTAGGCAGTCAAGGCTCCACCACCTCAGCCGAAGGAAGCTGTCTGTCCTTCCCATCATATGCTGGTCCTGATTTTCCTGCTCGACCTCCAAGTCAGTCATTCCGTCAGCAATTTATCACTGAACCGATTGCCAAGAGACAACAGTATGCGTGCATTTATCCAACGGCGCAGAAGCTGATCGTGCTCTTGGCCAAGTTGCTCGTGCTGAAGTCCCTCCCTTTCCAAGTGGTGGACTCTGCACCTTTAAAGAACAAATGGCTTGTGCCAAGCCGAGGTGGAGAGTTCCACGCCATCATTTCTTTGCTAAAAATGCAGTTCCAGCCCTGCACACACATGTAGAACAGAAGGTGGGCCAGTCCTTGAGCCTGTTGGTGTCTGCCAAAGTGCATGGCAGTGCTGACGTGTGGAGCTGTAACTACAGTTAGGGACAATACATGTACTTTACGGCCAACTGGGTAAATGTAGTTCCTGCCCAGCCAAACCAGCAACTTGGCCAGGTAACGCCGCTTCCACCTTCACGTTCTCTTGCCGTTAGTCATGCGACAATGTCCACCTCTGCCTTCTCATCCTCCATCTTGTCCTCAGCATTCAATGCAGGCCCAATCCACAGATTCACAGTGCCCCACCAGCATACCACATGTGCAGGGCACGGCAATGTCATGGTGTTCTGCACCTATTTTGCCTAGGCGAACTGAGTCATACAGGGGAGGAACTGCTCCGCATCCTTCATTAAGAAATCAAATTCTGGCTTTCTGCGCAACAACTCAAAATCAGAACCATATTGACCGACAATGGGAAAAACATGGTGTCGGCGCTGCGTCACGGAGGTCTGAGCCATGCGTGCTGCATGGTGCACATGTTCAATCTGGTTGTCAAGTGTTTTCTGGAGTCTTCTGCTCATCTGCAAGACATCCTAAAAATGGTCGTACACTGCAAAGCACTCCCTCCTTGAGCTACAGCGGCAGAATGGTGTCCCCCAACATAGGCTGATATGCAACGTTTCCACCCGTTGGAATCCCACCCTCCATATGTTGGACCGACCGTACGAACAGAGAGATGCCATAAACGATTTTTTGATGATACAGGCAGACAGAGGTACTCCCCTGTGTAACTTCGATGTTAGCCAGTGGTAGCTCATGCTTGAGACCTACCGTTTGCTCGTGCCCTTCGAAGAGGCCAGTTTATTTGTCAGTCTCCAGGACTACAGGATAAAGGTTGTCATTCCACTGATTCATATCCTGGAAAAGATGCTGGTAAATCTGGCTGGTTAGGGGACTGAAGATGGCACTTTTATTTCATGGCCACATGAGCCCTTTGGGGGTTGAACTGGAGGAGGAGGACATTTAGGCACAAACATTGTGTAGCAAAATGGGTGATTTTTCTACACAGGTGACAGGAGAGGAGGAGCAGGAGCAGCTGGAGAAGCAAGAGGGAGATCAGGAATATGAGGCAGATGACCCAGACACACCGTGGCAGTATGCAGTGGAGATGGAGGCAGGGAGTCCCTCCGAGTCACTTGCACAAATGGCCCAATGCATGCTCACTTTCTTGCATATTGACAGCCAAATTGTCAGCATTCGGGAGAGGGCGGCTTCTGGCTTTCCACCGTGTTGGACCCTCGCATTGGTCCAAAAGGGCCTTTTTACATCCGTTGAGAGGAAGGACAAACTGAACTACTCTAGAGACATACTATTTAGTCAGTTGGCGGCTGCCTATCTGCGCCATCGTCCATCCTCTCGCAGGTCTGACCTGTGCTCACTTTCCACTGCCATGGCTGCTGGGGTGGGGGGGAGGGGGTGGCAGTACCAGCTACATCAGCAGTAGCCTGAGTCTACAGTCGTTGAAGAGCAGCTTTCTTCACTCACATAGTGAAGAAACTACTCACCAGCAGCTTGACTTAGAGCAGAACCTGAACCAGCAGGTGGTGGCATATTTGGAGTGCACCCTGCCAGCCGTCACTGAAGAACCTCTGGACTACTGGGCACCCAAGCTGTATTTGTGGCCACAACTGGCCGAGTTTACCCTGGAAAAGCTGTCCTTCCCAGCAAGCAGTATGGCATCAGAGTGGGTGTTTAGTGCGGCGGGGGCCATAGTTACCCCAAGGAGAACTCGCACCTTGCCACTCTGTGGCCTTCTCATGCTGCTGCTGCCACCTCCACACTCTGTCATTGTGCTACTCTGTGGTCTTCTCATGCTGCTGGTTAGATTTAGCGTTAGGACCACTCATGAGGCAGCCGTGGCCTGGCGAGTGGCTTATTACCTTTTGATCAAAACGTACACTAATGTCCTCTTATAGCTTCTATCTTAGAGGCAGGGCAGAGTTCTGGTTGCAGAGTGCTGTTGCATTTTTTTGTTTGTATGTATATGTGCCATAGCTACGTGCACCTGCATACAGGGATGTGCTGACTGACCCCCCCTTGTGTTTCTCCTCATGCTGCTGCCACCTCCACACTATGTCACCTTTCCACATTGTGGTCTCCTCATGATGCTGTGGCCACCTCCACACTATGTCACCTTGCCACTCTGTGATCTTCAGATGCTGCTTCCACCTCCACACTATGTCGATGGGCCACTCTGTGGACATCTCATGCTGTTCCTACCCTTCCCACTTTATAATTGGGCCACAATTTTGCCTTTTTGGCCTTGACATCATGTTTTATTTGACCCTTCTTCTGATCTTTCAGAAGTAAGGAAAAATTATATACACAACAGATCCTGTCTCTGTAGCAGCTACAAGGCCTGTATGGTCCCATCACAATTGGCTCATGATTTGGTAGCCAAAAGCAAGAGTGGGTACTAAACACAGAAGACATGCAAATATTCTATCCATGTGTCATCTCTGTTTTGGATCCACTTGTGTGTTTTTTTTGGCATTAGCAATACTGATGGATTACTGACTAAATGCTGACCGAGTGAAGTGGGATGCTCAACAGACAGGATCTGTTTTTTTGTGGGTTATTCTTCTAACGGATCATAGGAAGGGAAAAATAATGTGTGGCATCAACACAAATCTACTGCTGACACCCTCTCCACTCTGTCAGGGGAGCTCGACTTGTATAAGCGTTTAACAAAAGAGGTTCTGTAGACATTTATGTGGAATCAGCTGACGATGGTGTAAAAGAAGTGCGCTATTTCATACTATAGTAGGATCTTAGGCCTCTGCACGCTTCTTTATACCTGACTCTAACATTGACCTGTAAGGCTGAGTTCACACTTGAGTTACTTGGTCAGTTTTGGCCTCGTAACTGCGCAAAGAAGTGAAGTGTGCAGTGATTCTAAGAGCAACGCCTGTCATCTTCATATCATACTGTCTCACAGTATTGTTTTGTTTTACTACCAGAGCAGACTCACTATGCGTGTTGCTGCAAGGCACAGTGTTCTACTCCACTATACAGGCTCTTTGTAGCCAGGAAATAGCTGTTTTTCAACTCAATTCGCCACAAATTAATTCGGATCGAATCAAATCTTTTCGGAAAATTTGGCGAACCCACTCAATCTAATTTATAGCATAACCAGGGGATATGCCAGAAATGTCCAGATTGAAATACCCCTTTAAGTAATTATTAATTCATTACACTTTTTATACCAGTACACTTAAAAAAATTGCTAAAAAATTTCTACACCATATGAAAAAACAGTATGTTAGAAATTATTTTTATAAGAGTCATTTTCATTAGAGTGGTTAACTAAGCTAAATTGATATTAAACATTTATCTGCTAGTTGCAAACTATAGCTGGCAGCAAAGCAGATAATGCAGCTGATGTGCTACTAAATCTAAACTGACAGGGGTATGAAGTTTTAAACAAAGTTTACACTCATAACCTGTCAACTGATGGGTCCATTAAGATGATTCAAATAATTTAGCATTTTTTAAATTTGTCATATTGTTATCCAAATTAGATCAATTAGGGTTAAGTTTCAATTTTCTCTGTAACATTTTATAACTCTTATGCAAAATTTATAGGCTTTTTCAGTCTCCTGCTGTGCTTAGTCTGGGCTACATTCTTTTATGGTTAGAAAACACATAAAATGACTGTGAAACAAACCTAGAGGGATATTAAAGTTCAACAATTGGAGCTTGCATATTATTGGTTATATAAAATCAATGCAGTATAAAATTATAGATGCAACAATCACCTTAAATAACTTTTGGACAAGGGAATAGAAAGTCATTCATAAAAGCAAAATATTGCAAATGTATTCAACATAATTAGACAATTTTGCAATATTTATTATTACAAATTACTATTTGCAATTATTATTATTAACTTAATAATTATAATAACAATCTATTCTCCAGATATTTTGTCATGTATCATAAGGGTATGGTATTTCCTGATGCTGTTTGGGAAACCAAAACAGGAGTGATAAAAAAAAAAAAAAAAAATGAAAAGAGAATTTACATACTTTCTCTCCTTCTATGATCCACTCCTGATTTTGGCTTCCAAAACTGCATCAGGAAACCTGACCATGTGACTTTACCCTAAGCAAAAAAATAAAATAAAAAATTAATCTAAATCAATTTAAAGAAAAATCTTTGGTATGCAAACAAATTCAGCATTTTTATATGGCTCTGATAAATCAATAATAGAAACAAAAGCAGTTTTATAAGGTACCCTTGGTAAAAAATACCAGGTTTTAGTCTACAGCTCCTATGCAGACCTATATGACAATATTGTTACAGACAACAAACAAAGGAGGTTATATACTATTCTGAAATATGCATAAATTAAGCTTATTTTAGGCACAGATGGAGGCACAATGGTTAGTTGCTACTTCGCCCTGCTGACGCCAGGTCAAAAATTGTGGGTGTGGCATGGGCAGGGAAGGGGACAGGCTGGCAAGCCTGTCTCATTCTTCATTTTCTACGTCTGGTTTAGGCGTTGAAAATGGTCTAAATATATGACAGCTCAGAGGTTGTCTTACATTTAGAACTTGCACTGGATATGCCGAAATTATGGAAAGGCCTGTGCCTCTTCATAGCTCTGATGGATCCAAAACAAGCTATTGGCCTTTATTAAGACCGGCGTCTAAAACGCCAGTCTTAATAAATTTGCCCCAAAATCTCTATAGTAGGCTCACATAGTCATATTCCTTTTTTAATTTTCTTTTCTTAAATATTCCTTATATTATAAACTATATTTACATAAAAAACATAACCCAACCAAACCCTATCCTATTTCTGGAGAAGACGCAGAAAAGAAAGAAAAATCATAAAAACTCTTATTTTTCCAGAATGCATTGTTTTCATAGTGTAACTTTTCATTCACTGCCAAAGTAGTCACCACCCTAATCAAATCTTAGGAGGTCATATGCCATCCAATCTTTAGCAATTACTCATCTTGCTACCTGCATCACCCTTAGGCCCCATGCACACAAACGTATTTTCTTTCCGTGTCCGTTCTGGGTTTTTCTGCGGGCCGTATACGAAACCATTCAAAAAAAGAAAAGTGACTCTGTGTGCATTCCGTTTCCGTATGTCCATATTTCCGCTCCCCCAAAAAATAGAACATGTCTTATTATTGTCCGCATTACAGACAAGGATAGGACTGTTCTACTAGGAGCCAGCTGTTCCGTTCCACAAAATATGGAATGCACACAGTCGGACTTCATCCGTATTTTTTGCGGATCAGTTTTTTGAGGACCGCAAAATACATACATTCGTGTGTAGTGTTGAGCGAACAGTTCGAGAATAGTTCGGGTTCGTACCGAACTTTGGGGTGTTCGTGACACGGACCCGAACCCGAACATTTTCGTAAAAGTTCGGGTTCGGAGTTCGGCATGTTCTCTCGGCGCATTTTGAAAGTACTATATAGCAGAATAGTACAGGCTTAAAGCTGAAATCGCATTGCGATTGTAACTTTGAGCTACCGATCACATGGGAACGCCTCCTCCAGTAGAATGTACTGTCGGATGTTTGAATTACGTTGAAATCGCAATGCGATTCTTATATATTTGCTTAATGGCATTGCGATTTCAACTTCTCAAATCCGACAGTACATTCTAGCATTGTTCCCATGGTGATGTAGACGCTCCATTAGCACGGAATCCGGCTGAAGCAGAAATCGCAATGCGATTCTTAGAACTCAAATAAATCGCATCACACTACACGTTGTAATTGCATTCGATTTTAACTTTACTGTTTGGTTTTGTATCGCGATAATACAAAATTTGAATAATCGTGTGCGTGCTGTTCTAGCACGTAGTGCTATTCGTATCCCACTCTTAAGTTCTAATCGCATTCGATGTTAACTTATGCATTATTTTTTTTTTTGCCAGGCATCAGCAGTAAGTTAAAATCGAATGCGATTAGAACTTAAGAGTGGGATACGAATAGCACTAGTGTTGTTGAGCGCACATTTCGAGAATAGTTCCGGTCCGTACAGAATTTTGGGGTGTTCGTGACACGACCCGAACCCGAACATTTTTATAAAAATTCGGGTTCGGTTTTGTAGTTCGTCATTTTTTGTGGCGCATTTTGAAAGGCTGCAAAGCAGCCAATCAACATGCATCATACTACTTGCCCTAAGATGCCATCGCAGCCATGCCTACTATTGGCAAGGCTGTGATTGGCCAAGTGCAGCATGTGACTCAGCCCCTTTATAAGCTTGTGCGCACGTCGGGACGTGCTCACTCCCGATGTGAATAGAACAGGGATAGATGCAGCTGCTGTGAGGGCGAGATGGGCAGGGAATAATCGAGGAAAAAAACCTGAGAAGAAGTGAAAGATCTACACTAGTGAATCAAAACAACTCAGCTGAGCTGTTCACTGAAAGTTTATTTTTTTTTACACTGGCCAGATCGATTTTTACCGGCACATGTAACTGGGCTGACCGGCGGCGGCCATTTTGGGACCTGTGGTGCGCCAGCTCAAGCTGCTACAGAGTCCAAAGAAAAGCTCCAAAGAATTGAAAAATCTACTCCTGTGACACAGAACAACAGCGATTCAGCTGCTCAGTCAAAGTCAACTTTTTTTTCTGGCTGGGCAGACCATTTTCTGGCACATGTTACTGGGCTGATAGGCGGCGGCCATTTTGGGACTTGTGGTGCGCCAGCAAAAGCTGCCACAGCGTCCATTAATCTCATGTAATAGTCGATTTTTTCATAGATATACTACATCAGGGGTTTGGCTGTGCTTGTGTCACCCCTACTAACTGCCAATATATTTAATATATCAGTGGTGAAACTGAAAGTAACCCACTTGGATAGCAAATCCCATGAATGTGCTGTTCCAGCTAGGCTAGCCAGTGTCACTACAGCCAGGTCCAATACTGTCAGCCAGAAATTAATATTTTTTTTTTTTGCCAGAAATATAAATTAAAAAAATCTTTCCCTGTAACAAACATAATTCTGGTGTTAGACCAGAAGAAGCACTCCTTCAGTAAATAATACTGTAAAAGGTTTAGGCAATAATTCTCCCAGTGTGGGCAATTTATGTACCAAAACGAGCATTTTAAAAATTCCGGTGTTCTGAAATACCAGCAGTCGCTCTTGTAATTAATACCAGAAAAAGGCATTATAGTGTCCAGTGTTGTCATTTTGGTTCAAAAAGGGCAATTTAATCAATCTGGTGTTGGTGACACCCGAAATAGTAGGCCGCACGTTGTTACTCCTTTGAAAAGGAAATAGTTCTCCCACTGTGGGAATTCATTTAACATAAGTAGCATTTAAAAAATTCTGGTGTCCAATTTGCAGCAGTCTTCTTGTAATTTATAGCGTAAAAGGAATTATATCTTCCAGTGTGGGAATTTTTGGGCTTAAAATTAATATATTTTATTGTGGTGCGAGTTGAATCGCAACAATGAGGAAACATTCTATTAAGGGACGGGGACGCGGTCGTGGTGGTGTCCGTGGAGCCTCTGTTGCTGGTAGTGGACGTGGACGTTCGCCCTCAGGTGAACAAAGTAGTGAACCAACTCCCTCAAGTAGCCGGCAGAATTTACAGCGATATTTGTTGGGGCCCAATGCCGTTATGAGGATGGTAAGGGCTGAGCATGTACAGGCAGTAGTCGATTGGGTGGCCGACAGTGCTTCCAGCACGTTGACCACATTGTCTTCCACCCAGTCTTCTGCGGAAAGCGCACAGGTGGCACCTGAAAACCAAGCCCATCAGTCTGTCACATCACCCCCATGCATATCAGGGAAACTGTCCAAGCCTCAAGTAATGCAGCAGTATCTGTTTGAAGACTCTGCTGGCAGGGGTTCCCAGGGGCGTCCACCTAGCCCTTCCCTAGCGGTGGAAGACATACCATGCACTGACGCACAACCACTTATGTATCCAGATGATGACGACATGGGAATACCACCACAGCAGAGTCACCCAGTCTCTGATGAGGACGAAACACAGGTGCCCACTGCCGCGTCTTATTGCATTGTGCAGACTGAACAGGAGGAGGTCAGGGAGGAAGACTGGGTTATAGACGATGCAGAGGACGATGAGGTCTTAGACCCCACATGGACTGAAGGTCGTGCCGCTGACTTAAATAGTTCAGAGGAAGAGGCAGTGGTGAGACCGAGACAACAGCGAAGCCAAAGAGGGAGCAGGGGGCAAAAGCAGAACACCCGCCGTCCCGAGAGTTCGCCTGCTATTGGCCAGCGCCAACAGGGACCCAGCACCCCAAAGACATCTTCAAGGAGTTCCCTGGCATGGCACTTCTGAGTACTAAAAAGTTGAAATCGCAATGCGATTCTTATGTATTTGCTTAATCGCATTGCGATTACAACTTTGAGCTACCGATCACCATGGGAACGCCTCCTCCAGTAGAATGTACTGTCGGATGTGAGAATTAAGTTGAAATCGCAATGCGATTCTTATATATCTGCTTAATCGCATTGCCGTTTCAACTTAGCATTGCTAAATAATTCCATCTATATTCGTTAACTTACTGACTCAGTAAGTTAACGATATGGATGGAATTATTTAGCAATGCTAAGTTGAAATCGCAATGCGATTAAGCAAATATATAAGAATCGCATTGCCATTTCAACTTAATTCTCAGATCCTACAGTACATTCTACTGGAGGAGGCGTTCCCATGGTGATCGTTAGCTCAAAGTTGTAATCGCAATGCGTTTATTGCGGTATATTATCCCTCTGGGTGTCTTTTACAGCCTTTTTAGTGCCCAAAAGTTCGGGTCCCCATTGACTTCTATGGGGTTCGGGTTCGGGATGAAGTTCGGGTCGAGTTCGGATCCCGAACCCGAACTTTTCCCGGAAGTTCGGCCGAACTCGCCGAACCCAAACTTCCAGGTGTTCGCTCAACTCTATTTGTGTGCATAAGCCCTTAATCCCAAATTTATTGTTTCTTTTTTCCCTTTAAATCCTTTGCTACACACTAAGAACATTTACTAAGTCCAAGGGAATTCTACTGTCAACTAAAAAATGTGTTTGTTCAATTATTTTACCACAATAGATGTGAAGTTTCGGAGAATGCCACATCAGATGTACAAGATTTGTGTTTGTATTTCTCCACAGATTCTCTCTTAGGATCAAATTTACTTAGCAATTTCCGATTATAATACATCTCATGCAGTAAAAATGACTGTGACAACCTAACAACCTAAAAGTGTTATTCTGCGAAGTTACAGCTACCACTGCTAGGGTATGTTTCCACATTTCTTATGTGAGCATATTTATCATTCCACTCAATTTATTAAAAGGTTTCTCTGCTGTATCGAAAGAAGAGAATAGAGAAGGACTGCGCCCCCTGGGTATAAACTGTTTTTCTGAGAATGCCTCTAATTGTCAGGGATCGTAACTCACCAGATCAGGTTGTGCACACCATGCACAACACTGGAAAGCATATGTGGAATAGCTTGTGCCATATCGAAGCAGCTCCCTTTTGCCGTGGGCATCCAGAGTAGGTCCCAATGATCCGTGGTAAATTTAGGTTAAAAATGGCAGTACTGCCGGGGCGCAAAAATTTAACCACACTTTATTTTATTATAAAACTAGACATAAACAAAGTGATCGGGTCTTAATCTAGCTATGCGTTTCACTGAGGCTCCGTCGGCTTCTTTAGGCTGACCTTAAGGCTGACAAGGATATTCTAATCCCAGAATGACATAAAGTAAATAATTAGTGATTTTCTAAGATTAATGATAAACCTTTAGAAAGACTGGTGTTCTCATATGTAAGTCTTGATCGTTCTGTGCCAGAGTGAGATCTGTCTAGTTTATTAACCCCTTCACGCATAGTCACGCACATATACGTGAGGGAATGTGGCTTCTTGCCGCATCCTCACGTGTATGTATGTTATGTGATCAGCAGCACGGGCCGGCCATTACTGACGTCGGATTTACCCTTTCATATGCCGCGGTCAGCATTGACAGTAGCACGTGCGGGGTTTGCAGAGGAAGGGGGCTCCCTTTGACTCCATCAACCCCCTGCTGCCATGGCAGGCCCAATGCCTTGCACAGGCATTCGGAGCCTGCCAGCTACGGAAGCCCAGGAGATCAAGCCTGCAGGCTGGATCTCCTAAGCAACTGTGTAAGACGCTGACAGTTCAATTCAGTACAATACATCATGTATTGTACTGAATTAAAACAGGGATCAAACCCTGAAAAAAGAATTCCACAGTGGAACAAATATAAAAAGTAAAAAAAAAAGTGAAAAAATAGTTTTTTTTTTAAATAAAAAAATTAAATTTTCAAGTAAAAAAAGCCACTTCACCATAAAATATATTAGGTATTCCCGCATATTAGTATGTCACATAATCTACCACCTCAGGTGAACGCCGTAAAAAAATAAAATAAAAACTGAGCAAAAATGTCATTATTTTGTCACCTTATATTACAAAAAGTGTAATTCCAAGCGATTAAAAAGACATGTACCCCAAAATAGTACCAATCAAACCATTATCTCTTCCCGCAAAAAATAAGATCCTTCCTAAGACAATTGCCCAAAAGATAAAAAAGAATATTACTTTAAGAAAATGGAGACACTAAAACAGATATATTAGGTATTGCCTTGTCTGTAACAACCAGCTCTATAAAAATATCACATGATATATCACATGACCAAATAAAATCTGTACCAAAAATGCAATCTTCTGTCATCTTACATCATAAAAAGTGTCATTCCAAGTACAAATCAAACCATCATCTTATGTAGGGGCTCAAAAAATGAGCCCCTACATAAGGCAATTGCCCAAATGATAAAAAAATGAGACTTTCAGAAAATGGAGAAACTAAAACCTGATTTTTTTTTCTTCAAAAATGCTTTTATAGTGTAAAATTTAAATACATTTAAAAAAGTAGACATATTAGGTATCTCCATCTCCGTAATGACCTGCTCTATATATTATTTGACTTACCCCCTAAGGGGAACACCATGAACAAATAAAAACTCTGCCAAAACAACCAACTTTTTCGTCACTTTACATAGTAGTAACATAGTATATATACTAGGGGCGTATATATACTATAGACCTGTAGCCTATCAGAGGCTGGCGCAGGTGGCGCGATGACATCATCTTGTCGCCTCAGCCATACAGCATAGGACACAGGCCAGAAGAGGCCTGCATCGCATCGCTGAAAGCGGCAAGGAGGTAAGTATATGTGTTTATTTTTTTTTTATTTACACTTTGCTAGGGGCCCTATTTGACACTCATGGGGGCATCTATATTATGTACTGGCACACATGGGGGGGCACTATGGAGGAGGAAGAGCACTATGGGGGCCCTATTTTAAAAACTGACACACATGGGGGGGGACTATGGAGGGGAGTACTATTGGGGCCCTATTTTAAATACTGGCACACATGGGGAGGCACTATGGACAGTGCTGACACACCTGACATACTGACACACCTTAGGGCACTATGGAGGGGAGAAGCACTATGGGGGGCCTTACCTTAGTTACTGGCTCACATGGGGGGCCCTATCTTATATACTGGCACACATGGGGGGCACTATGGAGGGGGAAGAGCACTATGGGGGTCCCTATCTTATATACTGGCACACATAGAGGGCACTATGGAGGGGGATGAGCACTATGGTGGCCCTACCTTGTATACTGGCATACATAGGGGGCACTATGAAGGGGGATGAGCACTATGGGGCCCTATCTTATATGCTCGCACATATGGGGGGCACTAACAAGGGGGAGGAGCACTATGGGGACCCTATATTATATACTGGCACACATGGGGGCACTATTGAGAATGGGGAGAGGAGCACTGTGGGGGTATCTTCTGGGGCTCTATCTTATATACTGGCAGACATGGGGGGCACTATGGAGGTGGAGGAGCACTATGAGGGCCCTATATTATATACTGGCACACATGGAGGGCACTATGAAGGGGGAGGAGCACTATGGGGCCCTATCTTCTATACTAGCACACATGGGGGGCACTATGGAGAAGGGGGGAGCATTATGGGGGCATCCACTGGTGACCCTGTCTTATATACTGGCACACATGGGGGCCACTATGGAGAATAGAGGAATCGGAACACTATTGGGGTCATTATATACTGTAGGTATATCATACTGGCACACATTATGTACCCAGTAGGGAGACATTAGCACACATTATGAGGGTACTATGGGGTCATTGGCTCTACAGGGGCACTAAAAGGAGGTATTTTTTATACTGTCACACAAGAGGACATTTTTATGTACTGACACACATTATAAAGAGGCATTTTTCTACTGTTACACATTATAAAGAGAATTATTACTACCGGGGACTTTATGGTAAGCTTTATTACAGGTGAAGGACTATGAGGAAATTGAATACTAGTATGAGCACTATGGGAGCATTATTACTTCTGAGACACAGTGGGGTCATTATTACTGTACGGGCACTATTACTACTATGTGTTGTCTGGTAGATAATTATTTCTATTGGTGGGACTTTGGGGAACACTGTTACTTTGGTGGGCACCCTGGCACGGTATCGGCTTAGCCCAATTATTTTTGGGGAACATTATGTTTACACTATTGGTGTCTGGGACACTGTTTCCTGTGCACCGTTATTTTTTAGGACACTGTGTGCCAATAATTATTGAAAGGAAACTATCTTAATTCATGTGGCATCATCCTGCCACAATATTAGTTGTGGCAGGATGATGCAAAACTAGGAAACTAAGATGTCTGTCTGTCAAACTCTTCAGAGAGAAGAGATAGCTGAAAGAAATCCTCATGGCGGTGTGGTCTGAAAGGAGAAGATGAGGACAGAGAACATCTTCATCAAAGGAGACATCACTGGATGTAAGAGGTATATGGACCTGTATTAGGCTACCTTCACATCTGAGTTAGTGATTCTGGCAGGCTCTTCCAGCAGAGAACAGCCTGCCGGAATGCTCCAGCACTGCTGGATGCAGACAGAATGCCTGCCGGCCTCATTAACTATAATGAGATCTGGCAGAGATCCCGCCAGAATCTGTCAAAAATGCTGGAGTTTGTGTCTGGCCAATTCCCTGCATTCTCTGCCGAATCAGGTGGCCGGAGTGTAGTGCTGCAGGTGTGAAAGTTGCCTTACCCTGTATGTTTTGTATTGCTATAAGTAATGTTTGGACGGAATAGGTTATGTTGAGAATTTGGCTTGGGGGGGCCCAGGCACATTCTTTGCACAGGGGCCCGCTGCTGTCTGTGTTCGCCCTTAATATCATATCATATACATACCTTTTCCATACCTTTTTTTGCAGTGTATTGATTTGTACTGGCCTGATGGAGGACAAAAGCACCATCTGGTAGATTGTCTAGGATGAATGGAACCATATGGACATGTAAGCTTGGACATCGGGTATACACACAATGCATAAATCACTGATATGATGTGAACAGAGGCTAACCTGCATATTTTAGGTAATTTTTTTTCCATTGCATTCCATTGAAATGGCAGTGTATTTCTGTTATCACAGTGGTGCTATGTGATTTTCTTTAACTCCTCTTTGCTTTTCCCTGGATCATTTAAAGTATATAAACAATTTGGAGATATTTTAATGTTAATACGTTAAATAGGTTCATGTGATTTCTTGGACTCTCAAAAAAAATTAAACTATTGAGTTTTTAATTAAACAGACACATTATCTTGGATTTTACTTTTTATAAGTTCTTACTCGTCTGATTGTAAAAAACTGATATTTCCTTTACAAATACTAACACGGCTTATGGTAAAGAATGCCCAATAATCTTTCATAAAAACCTAAATTTCACTAATATTTTTCTCTACTGTTTTGGATTGCAAAATATAAGCATTTCATTTTAAGGTCATAAAAGTCATGGCTAGCAGAACAGTGGAGACTTCCAGCAGTGATGATGGGTCAATCAGACACCTCTTGTCTCAGCATGGGGCTTCTACAGCACGAAAGGCAAAATATACTTTGTATTCCTGGAAAATTTCAAAGCATGATATCTCTTTTTTACCTGTGCACTATTTATTGCTTTGTTTTCATGTACAAATGAATGCTCTGTGGTCACAAATAACAAGCAAATAAGTGTTTTATAATCAGGGATTGTAAAACTTAATTTTCATACATAAAAAATATAAACATTATAAAAATTAAAGATTGCAACAGAGCAAACCACAACAAACCATACATGAGTGAGCATTTTACAATATATTGACCTTTAAATTTTACCATTTTTCATGACAGATACAACAGCAACACTTTATTAAGTTATACATATGTATTACTCTTTTTTATATATACTTAAAATAATGGAATACGATAGATTGTGTTATGATGGCCATAGCTCCTCAAACCTAAATAACAGCTAAGAGTAAATCAAGCTGCCAAAGAATGAATTCAGCAGCCTAAGGTGAAATAAAGTGATAAGCTGAACTTTGATTTGTAGCAAAGGCAGATTTCACATTCCATCTGGCTATAAATATGTTTTAGAATGCTTACCATCAACTTAAAGTGCATTTCAATCTCAAAAAGCTACTTACACTTTGTTTGTATGCCATTTTTATTTTTAAGTATTGTCTCTATATATTTCACTATTGCATCATTATTTTAGTACTAAGACTCTATTCCTTTTGCTAAGAGCTTTAAGTACATAGCATATCATTATTTCCTTTGTCTTAATCATTACTCTAAGCCACAAATGTAACAACGAATGTAAAAACAATAATACTGTATTAACTAATAAATTAACTAATAAATTCAATACCTTAATATGAAATTGGAATGGCTTCTAGTAAAAATTCAGCTACAGTAGAGTAATAGAGAAGGGACAAATCCTTAGATTTAGATTACAATATTTGGCAGCAATTGAAAGATATTCAGATATCCAGTGCCATGTACTGTATATGTAAGGTCCAAATAAAGCACTAAATGAGAACATACATTTCTGGTTAATGGATATTCAGATCTGATAAGAGACTGATGACTATATTTACCATCTGACTGTTGGGCACATGTTGTCAACAGCCCTGTCACAAGTGGTACTCTATACTATTCTTACCACACAGAGAATAGAAAGGGAAGTGCAATAGTGCTAGAATAGTGTGACTCGTGATAAGTAGAGGGTGTTTTATCTCTTTCAACTTTATGGCACGGTAATGTGTGAACTGTAGGGTACTATTTTGTGGGCACAGTAAGGAAAAACGATGCAGAGACTAAATAGTTTTTATTATGTGGACAGATAGCTGCAGCAGTTTAACCAGTCCCCGACCGCCGTACGCAGGATTGCGTCCTGCGGGCGGCCGGGATCTTCTGTTTGGACGCGCCGGGGCGTCATCTCGCAAGACGCGAGAGTTCATGTGAACGCGCGCGCGTTCACAGTGAAGCGCGGCTCGAGAGTTGGACTACAGCCTGCCAGCGATGATCAATCGCTGGCAGGCTGTAGATGCGATATAAATCGCATCAAACAGCTATATCAGACGCTGTTTTATGAACAGCGTCTGATATAGCTGCTACCTGGTCCTCTGGTGGTCCCATTTTCTGGGATCGACCACCAGAGGACCAGGTAACTACAATAAAAGTTGCACCAAACACTACACTTACCCCCCACCCCCTCACCTATTAACCCCTTGATCACCCCATCTAGACCCCTGATCACCCCCTGTCATTGATCACACCCCTTGTAAGGCTTTATTCAGACGTCCATATGTGTTTTGCGGATCCGTGGATTCACGGATCCGTGGATTCACGGATCCGCGGATCCGATCCGCAGAATCCTCAAAACACGGACACCGGCAATGTGCTTTCCGCATTTTGCAGATCCGCACATTGCCAGAACTATATAGAAAATGCTTTTTCTTGTCCGCAATTGCGGACAAGAATAGGACATGTTCTATATTTTTGCGAGCGGAAGTGCAGACCCGGAGCGCGGATCCGTAATTCCGGATCCGAGCGGGACAAAGTCTGTCCCCATAGAAATGAATGGGTCCGCAATTCCGTTCCGCAAACAGAATTTCGGACGTGTGAATGGGGCATAAGGGTCCCTTATCACCGCCAGTTAGTTAGCTACTTGTTAGGTAGCTGGCGCCCAGCCCACCGCACCGCAGTCACTGATTTTGGCAGAGATTTTTCATCCACATTGATCGATGCGAATGAAAAAATCTGTGCCGTTCATTTTTTTTTTTTCAGCGCAGAGGCTGAACGGAAAAAAAATCTCATTACCCGTATGCTCAATATACGGAGAATCGCAGAAACTCCTAATGCTGGCCATACGTGTAATGATTGCGGAGACCCTCAAATGCCAGGGCAGTACAAAAACCCCACATGTGACCCCATTTTAGAAAGAAGACACCCCAAGGTATTCTGTGAGGGTATGGCGAGTTCATGGAAAATTTTATTTTTGTCACAAGTTAGTGGAATATGAGACTGTAAAAAAAAAAAAAAAAAAACAATTTCCGCTAACTTGTGCCAAATTTTTTTTTCTGTGAACTCGCCATGCCCCTCACGGATTACCTTGGGGTGTCTTCTTTCCACAATGGGGTCACATGTGGGGTATTTATACTGCCCTGGCATTTTAGGGGTCCTAAAGCGTGAGAATCCAAATGCGTAAAAATGGCCTGTGAAATCCTAAAGGTACTCATTGGTTTTAGGGCCCCTTTGCGCATCTTGGCTGCAAAAAAGTGTCACACATGTGGTATCGCCGTACTCAGGAGAAGTAGGGCAATGTGTTTTGGGGTGTATTTTTACATATACCCATACTGGGTGTGAGAAATATCGCTGTAAACGACAACTTTTTACATTTTTTTATTCAAAGTTGTCAATATACAGAGATATTTCTCTCACTGCTATGGGTATATGTAAAAATACACCCCAAACACATCGCCCTACTTCTCCTGGTACGGCGATACCATATGTGTGCACTTTTGCAGGCAAATGCGCAAAGAGCCAAATTCAATGAGTACCTTTAGAGAGAGCATTTTTGCGCATTTTCTTCTCACGCTTTGGGGCCCCTAAAATGCCAGGGCAGTATAAATACCCCACATGTGACCCCATTTTGGAAAGAAGACACCCCAAGGTATTCGCTGAGGGGCATAATGAGTTCATGGAAAATTAAACTTTTTGTCACAAGTTAGTGGAATATGAGACTTTGTGAGAAAAACAATAAAAAATCAATTTCCACTAACTTGTGCCAAAATATTTATTCTATGAACTCGCCATGCCCCTCATGGATTACCTTAGGGTGTCTTCTTTCCACAATGGGGTCACATGTGGGGTATTTCTACTGCCCTGGCATTTAGGGGCCCTAAAGCGTGAGAAGACAAATGCGTAAAAATGGCCTCTGAATCCTAAAGGTACTCATTGGATTTAGGGCCCTTTGCGCATCTTGCCTGCAAAAAGTGTCACTCATGTGGTATCGCCGTACTCAGGAGAAGTAGGGCAATGAGTTTTAGTGGTGTATTTTTACATATACCCATGCTGGGTGAGAGAAATATCGCTGTATATTGACAACTTTGACATAAAATATGTCAAAGTTGTCAATATACAGCGATATTTCTCACACTCAGCATGGGTATATGTAAAAATACACCCAAAACACATCGCCCTACTTCTCCTGAGTACGGCGATACCACATGTGTGACACTTTTTGCAGGCAAGATGCGCAAAGGGGCCCAAATTCCAATGAGTACCTTTAGGAGGGCATTTTTACGCATTTTCTTCTCACGCTTTAGGGGCCCTAAAATGCCAGGGCAGTATAAATACCCCACATGTGACCCCATTTTGGAAAGAAGACACCCCAAGGTATTCTGCTGAGGGGCATAATGAGTTCATGAAAAATTAAACTTTTTGTCAAAAGTTAGCGGAAAGGGAGACTTTGTGAGAAAAACAATACAAAATCAATTTCCACTAACTTGTGCCAAAAAAATATTCTATGAACTCGCCATGCCCCTCATGGAATACCTTGGAGTGTCTTCTTTCAAAAATGGGGTCACACGTGAGGTATTTACTGCCCTGGCATTTTAGGGGCCCTAAAGCGTGAGAGAAGAAAAATGCGTAAAAATGCCCTTCTAAAGGTACTCATTGGAATTTAGGCCTTTAGCATCTTGCCTGCAAAAAGTGTCACACATGTGGTATCGCCGTACTCAGGAGAAGTAGGGCGATGTGTTTTAGTGGTGTATTTTACATATACCCATGCTGGGTGAGAGAAATATCTCTGTATATTGACAACTTTGAATAAAAAATGTAAAAAGTTGTCGATTTACAGCGATATTTCTCACACGCAGCATGGGTATATGTAAAAATACACCCTAAAACACATTGCCCTACTTCTCTGAGTACGGCGATACCACATGAGTGACACTTTTCTGCAGCCAAGATGCGCAAGGGCCCTAAAACCAATGAGTACCTTTAGGATTTCACAGGCCATTTTTATGCATTTGGATTCTCACACTTTAGGGGCCCCTAAAATGCCAGGTGAGTATAAATACCCCACATGTGACCCCATTTTGGAAAGAAGACACCCCAAGGTATTCTGTGAGGGGCATGGTGAGTCCACAGAATTTTTATTTTTGGCACAAGTCAGCGGAAATGTTTTTTTTTATTTATTTTTTGTTTTTACAAAGTCTCATATTCCACTAACTTGTGACAAAAATAAAATTTTACATGAACTCACCATACCCCTCACAGAATACCTTGGGGTGTCTTCTTTCCAAAATGGGGTCACATGTGGGGTATTTATGCTGTCCTGGCATTTTAGGGGCCCCTAAAGGGTGAGAAGAAGTCTGGAATCCAAATGCGTAAAAATGCCCTGTGAAATCCTAAAGGTACTCATTGGTTTTAGGGCCTTTAGCACCCAGGCTGCAAAAAGTGGCACACATGTGGTATCGCCGTACTCAGGAGAAGTAGGGCAATGTGTTTTGGGGTGTATTTTTATATATACCCATACTTTGTGTGAAAAATATCTCTGTAAACGACAACTTTTAAAAATTTTTATACAAAGTTGACAATTTACAGAGATATTTCTCTCACCCAACATGGGTATATGTAAAAATACACCCCAAAATACATTGCCCTACTTCTCCTGAGTACGGCGATACCACATAAGTGCCGCTTTTTTGCAGCCTGGGTGCGCAAAGGGGCCCAAATTCAACGAGTACCTTTAGGTTTTACATGGCGGCTCACAATTTAGCCCGCCCAAAATGCCAGAACAGTAAACACACCCCACAAATGACTCCATTTCGGAAAGTAGACACCCCAAGGTATTCACTGAGGGGCATAGTGAGTCCGTCTGAGATTTTTTTTTTTTTTTGCCAGAAGTTATCAGAAATTGAAACTTTTTTTTTTTTTTTCTCAGAAAGTGTCAATTTCCGCTAACTTGTGAAAAAAATGAAATGATACATGAACTCACCAAGCCCCTCCGCGAATACTTTGGGGTGTCTTCTTTCTAAAATGGTGTCATTTGGGGATATTCATACTATCCTGGCATTCTAGCACCTGAAGAAACATGACAGGTGCTCAGAAAGTCAGAGCTGCTTCAAAATGCCGAAATTCACTTTTTGCACCATAGTTTGTAAACGCTATAACTTTTACCCAAACCAATAAATATACACTTATTGGATTTTTTATCAAAGACATGTAGAACAATAAATTTAGAGAAAAATTTATATAGAAATGTAGTTTTTTTTTAAACATTTTACAACAGAAAGTGAAAAATTTCATTTTTTTGCAAAAATTTCGGTAATTTTTGATTAATAGCAAAAAAAGTAAAAATGTCAGCAGCAATGAAATACCACCAAATGAAAGCTCTATTAGTGAGAAGAAAAGGAGGTAAAATTCATTTGGGTGGTAAGTTGTATGACGGAGCAATAAACGGTGAAAGTAGTGTAGTGCGGAATTGTAAAAAGTGGCCTGGTCATTAAGGGTGTTTAAGCTAGGGGGGCTGAAGTGGTTAAGAAATATATGCATGTTGATTAGTGTATGAAGCTATTGTGTTGGGCATGTATGGTAGCAGTATACTGTAGGCACAGAGCACCAGGTAGCATGATTTACTCTTACACACACCACAATATAACTGTATGTTATTGTTGCAGTGTAATTGGGAGCCCACTACATATTTGGTAAGTGTGAGTTTGTAATATGGCTAACATCCAGCTGCAATAACTGAATTGGCAAAATCTCTGTCCTCTGTCCTCTGATTGGAGACCCTGAGGCACAATGGTTGATTTGGCAGCCTCGGGGAAAGTTCTTAGGCCAGTCATAGAAAACTACCTATTAAGTTGTGCCTATGGCATGGCATAAAGGGGTTTTCTGATATTCTGATACTGATGACCTTTCATCAGGATAGGTCATCAGTATCTGATCAGTGCGGGTCCAACACCTGGGATCCCCGCTGATCAGCTGTTTGAGAAGGCACCACTAATCCTGTGAGTGCCACAGCTTTCTCCATGCTTACCAAGCACAACTCCTTACATTGTATAGTGGCTATGCTTGGTATCTTGCTCGTTCTCATTAAAGTGAAAGAGGCTGAGCGCGATACTTAGAACAGCATTATACAATGTACGGCACTGTGCTTGGTAAGCTGTGAGAAGGCCACGCCGCTCACAGAAGTGCCATTGCATTCTCAAACTGTTGATCGGTGGGGTCTCGAGTATCAGATCCCCATCAATCACATACTGAGGACCTATCCTGTGGATAGGTCATTCATTAGTATTAAAATCTCGGAAAACCCCTTTAATAAGCATCCTGTCAGAAACCCATAATTAGTATTTAGTGTCGCTAAAGGTGGGTCCACATCACATTTTATGCCTCCATTTGACGTTAGAAAAAAAAAAGAATACAAAAACGCAGCACACCACTTTCTTGTATCCTTTAGAATCTGGTAAAAAAAAGTATTTTTTTTTATAACGGTAAAAAAAATATACTTATTTTTTTTGTTACAAGGGAACTCTATGGTGAACGGATGCCACAGAACAGAAAACAAAATAAAAAAAAGATGGCTCTTGGTAGACGGAGAAGAAAAAAATGGAAAAATAAATATAAACTGTGTCCTGTAAGGATTAGGAAAGAATATATATGAATAAATTTTCTTGAAGAGAGTCAGTAAGCACTATGTAGGGGTTGAGAAGAGTAGTACAAATGCTCCTTTTGTGGAGATTTTCTCATGAGGAATGGTGCGAATATGAAGTTTTATTCTTCATGATTCTGCCATTACAGGTTCTTATGGGGTCCCCATGTCCTTTCCCCTTATGCTATTTGCCTCATGCTCTGTGCCCCTTATACTCTGTGCCCACATTCTCTATGGTCTCCTGGCTTGTGCCCTCTATGCCCCATTTAGTGTGCCATCATTTTCTGTCCCAAATATCCTGTGCCTTTGTGCTCTATGCTACTTATGTCTCAGCGCCCCCCTGATCCGTGGCTTGTGTACTTACCTTTTCCCGATCCTAGGACATCTTCAAGCAAGCCAGGCATCAGCGGAACAACGCAGGTGGTGCGATGACATCATTGGGCCGCATCGTCATTTCAGTGCTGAAGCGCTGGATGCATATATAATTCAGTGATAGGGCGCATGGAAACCTTTCAATGGATCTAGTGACTGGATGCTCAGGAGAGGGGTCTAGCTGGTGCCCCAATCAGGAGTAAGTGTGATGAGTCAAATTTACTAACACTTTGATGAGATATCACATTTTTTTTTTTAAAAAGGATCAACCGAAACCCCAATATTAATAAATGCAAGTATGTACATATTAACCACATCAAATAGGACAGCAAAATACAGTACCTTACATAAAATTGTTCACCATGCATAAAAGTTAGGTAACAGGCAGTATAGCAAAAAAAAATAATTGTATGGACTAAAAATCATAACCCACACAGCCCAGCACATTAAAGGTACCACTGTAAGCTTAAGTAATATACACAAAGAGACACCATCCAAAATTGGAAGGCAGTCACCTACTGTACCTTAGGACATGTTGAAGGATTCTAAGCCCATGATGCAGTCCCACCTCAAACCCATGTTCACTTCAATAAGCTTTGTTCGAAGCTCCTGACAAAGCTTATGGTGTGTCTATATTAATATTACTGAAGCTTACAGTGGGACCTTTCATTTGGCTGTGCGGGGCAAGATTTTTTATGAGGAAACTTTTTTTTACTTTACTGCTTGTTACCTAGTGACTTTTTTTCCATGGTTTTGGTTGACCCCTTTAACAATCATTCTTTGGATACCGCATCAAAGTGCTAGCAATTTTGACTGTTTATAAATTGGTCCCCTGCCTTCTCTATATTTGTTTCTCGTTAACAATGCACAATGTAAGGCATTATCTTTCTCCCAATTTTAATGTCTCCGCCCCAAAAAAAAAAAAGAAAGGAGAGATGATAGCTTTATCCTTAATATTAGCACTTCTTTTAACCATTCTCAATATCTGTCAGGTACTGGCCAAATGCTGGTACTTACTTATCAGCAATCCCATTTTACAATAAATCATGAATTATTTATAGTAGGGCCCAAATACTCAAGAATATTTTCTCTCAAAGCAGACTAAGAAATTGGGTCCAATCATAGCAAGCCATGGCTTCCTTCGTGCCACCCCTTGCAGACAGCTTCAAATGCAATACTAGCAGCTGTAAATATTGTCTGGGCTCGTCATCGAAAACAAGACTTTGTGCGGCAACACTATTAAAGAGTCTTTTCAGATCTCGACTTTTATGACGTGTGGCATATCTCATTTTTTGAAATGCCCCTGTGGCTTCTAATATGTTGGTAGGACCACAATGTCCTTACTAAAAAACACTTAGGGGGTCACATATTAAGACCGGCGTTTTAGATGCCAGTCTTAATACCCCTTTAGCTGGCCTCTCCATAACTTCGGCATATCCACCGCCTGTCTAAATCTATGCTAACTCCCTTGCTGGTGTAGATTTAGACTATTTTCTACACCTAAAACAGGCATAGAAAATGATAAATAGGATGGTCGTTCTGCGGTTATTTACATTAATATACATTTTTTGGGGGGGTGTATTAAAGGGAACAGGCAGTGGCCAAAATGTTTCTGTCACAGGCAGAAGTAGCAGCAGAAGAAGGATGGGTGGCAGCAGGAGTCGCAGCAAGAGGCCTGAGCTCCCAGTGTCATCTAACGGTCATGTCTTGACCAGCAACCCAGCGGTACTTGAATGGTTGACTCGGTCTTCAACTTCGTCGCAAGTGACATTAGGCACCCCCAGAGTTGGTGGGTTCCTCTGACATGACGCTTAATTGGTGTGGCCTGGGAGCAGGCCCTGTGCCCCCAACTGTCATCAACATGCCTCTGTCATTTTCTGTTTCCTCAGCGTGAGAAGTATTATATGCCGTAGGCTCGGCTCCACTTTTTAATGATGAGCTACTAGAGGACAGTCAGCTGCTGCTGTCCAGCCAAGATCTGAAGGAGACATCCGCCGCTTCCTCCAGTAGGCCAGCAAGTAATGATGATGAGCGTTTCATGAGGAAGTGTTGCGAGCGGTCAGGTTCCTGGCCCTGAGAACATTGAGGGGGACATCAGTGATATGCAGACAGTAGCGGATGATGATATAGCCGATTACACTTGGGAGTCGGGTGAAGAAGGGGCTTTATCATCAGGAGATGAGGGTGACAGCATACGTGTGAGGCTGTGGCTGAGCAAGCAAGGTGGTAACGTAGTCGTGAGTCAGCAGGGTGGCAGCAGTGGGAGGTCGGGAGCCAAACGTGCCCGGGAAATACCACCTTCTTTGCAGGAGCCTACATGCCCGTAAGTAGTTGTGAAGGGGTTCGCGTAGGCAGCGGTAGCAGGCAGTCAGTGCGGAGTGTTTGGTGGAAAATGGCATACTCAGCGGTGTGGCAGTTTTTTGTTAAGCCACCGGAGGAGGTGAACATGGCTAATTGCCAAATTTGTTGGCAGAAGGTGAAGCGTGGCTAGGTTGAAAATGTTGGCACCACGGCCCTGAGTCAACACATGCAGCGTCACCATAAAGTGGCCTGGGAGAACTGTGGCTCCGATGTCGCGGTCCAGCCTGCCGCAGCTTCTGCTGCCTCACCCAGTTTGTCTTCCCATCATCTACTGGTCCTTATGCTCCTGCTCCTTGCCCTCCTACTACCTGTCAGTTATTTTGTCAGCAATCGAACGTCAAAGCGTTTGCCAAGAGACAAAAGTATGCATGCACTCATCCAAGTTGCTGGTGCTGCAGTCCCTCCCTTTCCAAGTGATGGACTCTGCACCTTTCAGAGAACTGATGGCTTGGGCTGAGCCAAGGTGGAGAGTTCCAAGCCATCATTTCTTTGCAAAAGAGGCAGTACCAGCACTGCACACATATGTAGTGCAGAAGGTGGGAGAGTCCTTGACCCTGTCAGTGTCTGCCAAAGTGTACAACAGTGCCGATGTTTGGAGCTGTGACTATGGTCAAGGACAATATATTTCCTTTATGGCACGCAGGGTAAATGTGGTTCCTGCCCAGCCACACCAGCAACTTGGCCAGGTGACGCCGATTCAGTACCCGCGTTCTCACGCTGTTGGTCCTGCGACAAAGTCTGCCTCTGCCTCCTCATCATCCACAGTGTCCTGAGCCTCCACTGCAGGGACAATTCACAGTACTCCTCCAGCATACCACATGTGCAGGACAACGCAGTGTCACGATGTTTTGCACCTAGTTTGCCTAGCCGAACCGAGTCACACATAGGAGGAACTACTCCATGTCCTTCTTTAAGAAATTGAATTCTGGCTTTCTCCTCGACAACTCAATATTGGAAACATGGTGACCAACAACGGGAAGAACATTGTATCTGCGCTGCATCAAGGAGGGCTGAGCCATGCGCTCTGCATGGCGCATATGATTAATCTGGTTGCAAAGCGGTTCCTGAAGTCTTCACCCCATCTGCAAGTCATCCTGAAAATGGCCCGGAAACTTTGAATGTACTTTAGCAACTGGTACACTGCAAAGCATAACCTCCATGAGCTGCAGCAGCAGAACAGCATCCCCCAACATAGGCTGATATGCAACGTTTCCAACCGTTGGAATTCGACCCTCCATATATTGGACCGATTATATGAACAGAGAGATGCCATAAGCAATTTCTGGATGATACAGGCAGACAGTGGTACTTCCCTGTGTAACTATGATGTGAGCCAGTGGCAGCTCATGCGTGACACCAGCCGTTTGCTCGGGCCCTTTGAGAATCTACTTTATTTGTCAGTCACCAGGACTACGGGATGAACATTATCTTTCCACTGATTTATGTTCTGGAACAGATGCTGCTAAATCTTGCTTGCCAGGGGACAGGAGACCTGTGTGGGCAGAAGGAGCAGGCGAAGCCAAAGGAGCTACAGGGCGATGAAGAATACAAGGCAGATGACCCAGACACACCGTGGCAGTATGCAGTGGACATGGAGGGAGGGAGTCCCTCCGAGTCACTTGCACAAATGGCCCGATGCATGCTCACTTGCTTGTGTAGTAACAGCCGAATTGTCACCATTCGCCAGAGTGATGACTACTGTCATAGTAACATAGTAACATAGTATTTAAGAAAAAAGACATTTGTCCATCCAGTTTGGCCTGTTTCCTACAAGTTGATCCAGAGGAAGGCAAAAAACCCCTGTGAGGCAGAAGCCAATTTTCCCCACTTAAGGGGAAAAAATTTCTTCCCGACTCCAATCAGGCAATCAAAATAACTCCCTGGATCAATGACCCCTCTCTAGTAGCTGTAGCCTGTAATATTATTACACTCCAGAAATAAATCCAGTCCCCTCTTGAATTCCTTTATTGTACTCACCATCACCACCTCCTCAGGCAGAGAGTTCCATAGTCTCACTGCTCTTACAGTGAAGAATCCTTTTCTATGTTTGTGTACAAACCTTCTTTCCTCCAGACGCAGAGGATGTCCCCTTGTCACAGTCACAGTCCTGGGTATAGATAGATGATGGGACAGATCTCTGTACTGACCCCTGATATATTTATACATAGTTATTAGATCTCCCCTCAGTCATCTTTTTTCTAAGGTGAATAACCCTAATTTTGATAACCTTTCAGGGTACTGTAGATCCCTCATTTCAGTTATTACTTTAGTTGCCCTCCTCTGAACCCTCTCCAGCTCTGCTATGTCTGTCTTGTTCACAGGAGCCCAGAACTGTACACTGTACTCCATGTGTGGTCTGACTAGTGATTTGTAAAGTGGTAGGACTATGTTCTCATCACGGGCGTCTATTCCCCTTTTGATGCAACCCATTATCTTATTGGCTTTGGCAGTAGCTGCCTGACACTGGTTTTTGCAGCTTAATTTGCTGTTTATTAAAATTCCTAGATCCGTTTCCATGTCAGTGTTACCGAGTGTTTTACCATTTAATATGTATGGGTAAATTGCATTTTTCCTTCCCATGTGCATAACTTTACATTTGTCAGTGTTAAACCTCATCTGCCATTTTTCTGCCCAAGCCTCCAATCTATCCAGATCCCTCTGTAGCATAAAATTGTCCTCTTCAGTGTTAATTACTTTACACAGTTTAGTGTCATCTGCAAAAATAGATATTTTAATGTGCAGGCCTTCTACAAGATCATTAATAAATATATTTAAGAGAATAGGGCCCAATACTGACCCCTGAGGTACCCCACTAGTTACAGTGACCCAATCTGAGTATCTACCGTTAATAACCACCCTCTGTTTTCTGTCACTTTGCCAGTTACTTACCCACAAACAGACATTTTCTCCCAGTCCGAGCATCCTCATTTTATATACTAACCTTTTATGAGGTACGGTGTCAAATGCTTTGGAGAAGTCCAGATATACGACATCCATTGATTCGCCACTGTCAAGTCTAGAACTTACCTCCTCATAGAAGATGATTAAATTTGTTTGGCATGACCGATCCCTCATGAAGCCATGCTGATATGGCGTTATTTGCTTTTTTTCATTGCGATACTCCAAAATAGCATCTCTTAGAAACCCTTCAAACAGTTTACCAACAATAGATGTTAAACTTACCGGCCTATAATTTCCAGGCTCTGTTTTTGTACCCTTTTTGAATATTGGCGCCACATTTGCTATGCGCCAATCCTGTGGAACATTCCTTGTTATTATAGAGTCCGTAAATATCAGAAATAATGGTCTGGCTATGACATCACTTAATTCCCTTAGTATACGGGAGTGTATGTCATCTGGTCTTGGCGATTTGTCCATTTTAATCTTTTTAAGTTGTTGTTGTACTTCTTCCTGGGTCAGACAGGGCACTTTTAATGGGGGATTTACTTTTACATTCTGCATTTCATCTGACAGTTTATTTTCCTCAGTGAATATAGTGGAGAAAAAAATATTTAATAGTTTTGCTTTATCCTCGTCACTCTCTGCAACACCCCCCTCATTGCTATGTAGAGGGCCGACTCCTTCAGATTTATATTTTTTACTATTTATATAATTGAAGAACATTTTAGGGTTAGTTTTACTCTCTTTGGCAATTAATCTCTCGGTCTCTAGTTTGGCAAATGTTATTAGTTTTTTACATATTCTATTTTTTTCCTTATAGTTTATCAGTGCTTCCTGACTCCCCTCTTGTTTTAGTGATTTATATGCTTTCTTTTTGTCATTTTTTGCCTTCCTTACGGTTCCATTTATCCACATTGGTTTCTTATTGTTCCTTAGCCTTTTATTCCTATAAGGTATGTACCTCTCACAATTAGATGTTACAATGCTTTTAAAAATCTCCCATTTTATGGTTGTATTTTTATTTTTGAGGACTTTGTCCCAGTTACTTAGGCCTATGGCCTCGCTTAGTTGGCTAAATTTAGCTTTTTTGAAGTTTGGTATTTATGTTCCTCCCTTTAGAAACTCTCGTTTGAAGGATAATTGGAAGGTTATAACTTTATGGTCACTATTTCCCAGGTGTAGACCTGTTCTATCAGGTCTATTGGTTAATACTAAGTCCAGTATGGCCGTCCCTCTAGTGGGGTCCTGAACCAGTTGGGAAAAGAAATTGTCTTTGGCTATTGCCAAGAACCTGTTTCCTTTTTGGGATGTACAGCTTTCAGTTTCCCAGTCTATATCTGGGTAGTTGAAGTCCCCCATGATGACGACTTCATTATGATTTGCCGCCTCGTCTATCTCGTTTAGTAATAGATTTTCTGTGGACTTTTAGGTGGTTTATTATTGTTTTTTGCTCCATGTATTTCTACCCACAGTGACTCCACATGTTCATGTCCCTCAGAGATGTATTCTCGAATTACGGGATTTAGACACAACTTCACATAGAGGCAGACCCCTCCACCTCTCCGGTTTTGACGATCCTTTCTAAACAGATTGTAACCTTTTATATTAACTGCCCAGTCATAGCTATCATCCAGCCATGTCTCAGTTATTCCCACTACGTCATAGTCCTCCTCACACATCACTAATTCCAGTTCACCAGTCTTGTTAGTCAGGCTTCTGGCATTAGTATACATACATTTGACAGGTTTATGTGTATTTTTACCCTACATCTTTCATTCTGAGCTGTTCTAGTCCCCCTTCCATTCCTCCCCCAGTCACACTACCTCGCCCCTGGTCTCTATCTGCACTATCTTCCCCTTTCTATAACGTAATTACCCTCCCCCCCAGTCCCTAGTTTAAACACTCCTCCAACCTTCTAGCCATCTTTCTCCCCAACACAGCTGCCCCTTCCCCATTTAGGTGCAGCCCGTCCCTACGATAGAGCCTGTAGCCGACAGAGAAGTCGGCCCAGTTCTCCAGGAACCTGAACCCCTCCTTCCTACACCAGTTCTTGAGCCACTTGTTAACCTCCCTAATCTCCCGCTGCCTTTCTTGTGTGGCTCGTGGTACAGGCAGTATTTCAGAAAATACTACTTTTGAGGTCCTTGCCCTAAGCTTTTGACCTAAATCCCTGAAATCATTTTTAAGGACTCTCCACCTTCCTCTAACTTTGTCATTGGTTCCGATATGGACCATGACCGCTGGATCTTCTCCAGCCCCTCCCAGTAATCTGTCAAACCGATCCGCGATGTGTCGAACTCTAGCGCCAGGAAGACAGCACACTGTTCGGCGATCACAATCTTTGTGACAGATTTTTCTTCACCTGTTTACTGAAGAAACTACTCACCAGCAGCAGCTAGACATAGAGAAGAACTTGAACCAGCAGGTTATAGCATACTTGGAGTGTACTCTGCTGCACCACATCGAACATCCCCTGGACTACTGGGCAGCCAAACTGGATGTGTAGCTGCAACCGGCCGAGTTTGCCCTGGACAAACTTTCCTGCCCGGCCAGCAGTGTAGCATCAGAGAGGTGTTTAGTGCGGCGGGGGCCATAGTTACCCCAAGGAGAATTCATCTGTCCACCCAAAATGTGGATAAAAGTAATGTAAAGATGAATCATCGTGGATCAGTCAGGATTTCTACACACCAGTGCCTGATGCATCAGACTAGATCATCCATAATCCCACACCTAAACTTTGTCAAAAGAGACCTGTTTCTACTGGCTACCTGCTTAACTACTATTCTGATGCTGCCACCCGCCTGATGCCACTCGCCTGCGGCACTCTGTCACTGGGCCACTCTTTGGTCTACTCATGCTGCTGCCACCTCACCACTCTGTGGTCTCCTTTTGCTGCTGCCACCTCAACACTCTGTTATTGGACTACTCTGTGGTATCCTCATGCTTCTGCTACCTTAACATTCTGTCAATAATCCACTCTGTGGTCTCCTCATGCTGCTGCCAACCTAACACTCTGTCACTGGGTATGCTGTGTTAGCCTCATGCTGCTGTCAACTCAACACTCTGTCACTGGGCCACTCTGTGATCTCTAGTGTTGATCACGAATATTCGAATTGCGAATTTTAATCGCGAATATTGGCACTTCGAGAATTCGCAAATATTTAGAATATCTCAAAATATATTCGTAATCGTGAATATTCGTTTTTTTTTTTTTCAATACCAGTCTATGCGAATTTTTGCAATCAAGAAAATAATGCCTGAAGATCAGGAATTTTCAAATTCGCAAATATATGGCGAATTCGAATATTGCCCCTGCCGCTCATCACTAGTGATCTCTTCATGCTGCCTCCACCTCACCACTATGTCACTGCGCCACTCTATGACCTCCCCATGCTGCTGCCACCTCACCCTCTATTGTCTCCTCATGCTGCTGCCACCTCAACAATCTGTCACTGGGCCACTTTGTGGTCTCCTTATGCTCCTGCCACCTCAACTCTCTGTCATTGGGCCTTTCTGTGGTCTCATCATGCTGCTGCCACCTCACCACTTCGAGGTCTCCTCATGCTGCTTCCTACTCGACACTGTCACTGGGCCACTGTATGGTCTCCTTATGCTGCTGCCACCTCAACACTGTCACTGGGCCACTCTGTGGTCTCCTAATGCTGCTGCCACCTCAACACTCTGTCATTGGGCCACTCTGTGGTATCCTCGAGCTGCTGCTACCTCACCACTCTCTCACTGGGCCACTGTTTGGTCTTTTCATGCTGTTTCCACTCTGACCCCACTCCATGACTGGGCCACTATTTTGCCTTTTTGGCCTGGTCTACATCATCATTTATTTGACCCTTCTTCTGATCTGTCAGAAGGAAAGAAAAATGAGACACAAACGAATCCTGTCTATGTAGCAGCAGTAAGGCCTGTATGGTCCCATCAGAATTGGCTCATGATTTGGTAGCCAAAAGCAAGAGTGGGTACAAAACACAGAAGACATGCAAATATTCCATTCACGTGTCATCTCTGTTTTGGATCCACTCCTGTTTTTATTTGGCTTTAGCAATACTGATGGATTACTGACCAAATGCTGACCGAGTAAAGGCAGATGTTCAACAGACAGGATCGTTTTTTGGGGGTTATTGTTCTGATGGATCAGAGGAAGGGCAAAATAATAAGTGCCATCAACAAAAACTTACTGCTGACACCTTCTCCACTCTGTCAGGGGGCTCTACTTGGGTCAGCGTTTAATAGAACGGATTCTGTAGAAATTTATGTGGAATCAGCTGACAACGTTAGCTCTTTCATGCTATAGTAGGATCGTCGGCCTCTGCACGGTTCTTTATACCTGGAGCTAACATTGACTTGTAACTTTTGTAAGGCTAAGTTTACACTTGAGTTATTTGGTCAGTTTTTGCCCTATAACTGCCCAAATAATTGAAGTGTGCAGTGCTTCTAAGAGCGACGCCTGTCATCGGCGTGTCATACTGACTCACAGTATTGTTTCACTACCACAGCAGACTCCCTATGCATGTTTCTGCAAGGCACAGTGTACTACACCACTATACAGTCTCTCTGCAGCCAGGAAATAGCTGTTTTTAACCAGATTTGCCACAAATAAATTTGCATCAAATCAAATCTTTTGGAAAATTCGGCGAACTGACCGAATCGAATTTTTGATAAATTCACTCATCTCTACTTATAGGCATATAAAAACATACTACTGTATGTGGTGATCTCATAACTTTATAGTAAGTGTATTGTTTTGCATGTATAGATCCTAGGTTTGAGTCCTGGGAAAGACTTCCAGGTTTTTTTTTCAGATTTTTTTTTTTCTTTCACATTTAACCCATAGTCCTTATTATATTGAGAAAAATGTTTTTAGGCTTAAAAAGCTAATAAATATTGCTGGTTTATTTATAATCATATATTGGGCTAGTGAATAAACCAGTAATGGTTTTAAGGTTTCTAAGGAAAAATAAATAACCTTTTCCTCAATAGGATAAAGCCTTTTATTGCTATGATATGATTATAAATTATTTATTGTAGTATAACATTTTATTGTGGGTTAAATGACAGAAAAAAAAATAGAATAGACGTTTATGCAAATCTCTCCCAGGATTCAAACCTGAGATCTGTACTTGCAAAATCAAGCACCTAGCACCAAGCTATATCATTACCACATAGAAATGCATGTTTTTTTCCCATGCTTATTACAGATGAGCGAATTTTTCAACTATTCAACGGTTTGCTGAATTTTCTGAAAAAAAATGAGCTTTGATCCGAATTTATTTGCGGTGAATCGCATTAAAAAATGGCTATTTCTGGGCTGCAGAGAGCCTTTATAAGGGTGTAGAACACTGTGCCTTGCAGTAACAAGCATAGGGAGTCTGCTTTGGTAGTGAAATAATACTGTGAGTCAGTATGACAAGCACATGACAGGTGTTGCTCTTAGAATCACTGCATACTTTACTTATTTGGGTGGTCAAGGGGCCAAAACCGGCCAAATAACTCAGCCTTACAGGTAGATGTTAGTGTCAAGAAGAAGCACACTCCTTTTACACCCTCGTCAGATGATTCCACATAGATGTCTACAGAACCTGTCCTATTAAATACTTATACAAGTAGAGCCCCCTGACAGAGTGGACAGGGGTGTCAGCAGTAAGTTTGTGTTGACGTCACTGATTAATTTTCCCCATTCTCTAATCTGTCAGAACAATTTCCCAGAAAAAACGCATCCTGTCTGTGGAGCATAAGCCTTCACTCGGTCAGCATTTGCTCAATAATCCATCAGCATTGCGAGAGGCAAAAAAAACAAAAACAGGAGTGGATCTAAAACAGAGATGACACGTGAATGGAATATTTGCATGTCTTCTGTGTTTTGTACCCAGTCCTGCTTTTGGCTACCAAATCATAAGCCAATTCTTATGTGACCATACAGGCCTTACAGCTGCTACACAGACAGGATCCGTTGTGCGTCTCATTTTTCCTTCCTTCTGACAGATCAGAAGAAGTGTCAAATAAATGATGTCAGCCAGGCCGAAAGCCAAAATAGTGCACCAGTCATGAAGTGGGGAGGGTGGAAACAGCATGAGAAGTCCACAGAGTGGACCTATGACATAGTAGTGAGGTGGAAGCAGCTTGAGGAGACCACAGAGTGGCCCAATGACAGGGTCTGGAGGTCAAAGCAGTATGAGGAGGCCACCGAGTGGCACTATGTCAGAGTCTGGAGGAGGCGGCAGTATGAGAAGGCCACCGAGTAGCACAAATACTGAGTCTGCAGGTGGCGGCAGCATGAGGAGACCAAAGAGCAGCACAATGACGGAGTCTGGAGGTGGCAGCAGCATGAGCAGGCTACAGAGTGGCACAATGACAAAGTGTAGAGGTGGCAAAAGCATGAGGAGACCACAGAGCAGCACAATGACAGAGTCTGGAGGTGGCTGCAGCATGAGTAGGCCACAAAGTGGCACAATGACAGAGTGTGAAGGTAACTGCATCATGAGTAGGCAGCAGAATGGAACAACGACTGAGTCTCGAGGTTGCAACAGCATAAGGAGACCGCAGAGTAGCACAATAACAGAGTCTGGAGGTGGCTGCAGCATGAGTAGGCCACAGAGTGGCACAATGACTGAGTCTGGAAGTGGCGGCAGCATGAGTAGGCCACAGAGTGGCACAATAACAAGCTATTTCTGGGGACCTGCCTGACAAAAACAGGCCTCTAGTAGCTATAGACAGTGAGAAAACAAAGCATCAGGATAGCTGTAAGCCCGGAAGAGTCACGAAGTTCATCAAGATAAGTCACTAAAGATTTTACCGTATATAACCACAGCGCTGACTGCAGAATTAATTCCTTTTTAAACCAAAATACTTCAATAAAGTTTCTTCCGCATATAACCACAGCACTGTCCGCAGAATAAATTTCGTTTTTGAACAAAATACTTCAAAAAGTTTCTACCACATTTAACCACAGCGCAGACTGCTGAATTAATTTTGTTTTTCGACCAAAATACTTCAATAAAGTTTCTACTGCGTGTAACTGTAGAGCTGACCACTTAATAAACTTTGCTTCGACCGACATACTTCAATAAAGATTTTACCACATATGACTGCAGCGATGAATGCTAAATAACAATTGTTTTTCCACCAGAATACATCAATAAAGATTTTACCACATATAACCATAGCGCTGAATGCGGAATACAATTAGTTTTTCCACCAAAATACATCACAAAAGATTTTACCTCATATAACTGCAGTGCTGAATCCTGAATAAAATTTCTTTTTTACTGATATACATCAATACAGTTTTTTTCTACATATAAGTACAGCAAAAAAATGGTGAATGTATTTTTATTTTTCTACTGATATACGTTAATGAAAGTTTTTCTACATTTAAGTGCACCAGCCATTGGTGAATGTATATTTCTTTTTCTACTGCAATACACCAGTAAAGTCTTTAAGAGCTATAACTGCAACAGTAAACGCTGAATATATAACGAGAAATAGTAAAGCGCTGAATGATAAATAACAATTGTTTTTCCACCAGAATACATCAATAAAGATTTTACCACATATAACCATAGCGCTGAATGCGGAATACAATTCGTTTTTCCACCGAAATACATCACGAAAGATTTTACCTCATATAACTGCAGTGCTGAATCCTGAATACAATTTCTTTTTCGACCAAAATAAGTCACAAAAGATTTTAACGCATATTACTACATCGCTGAATGCTGAATGCAATTTGTTTTTACACCTAAATACTTCAATAAAAATGTTACCACATATAACCGCAGCGCTGAACGCTGAATACATTTTTTTTCCCACCAAAATAAGTCACAAAAGATTTTATCGCATATTACTACATCGCTGAATGCTGAATGCAATTTGTTATTACACCTAAATACTTCAATAAAAATGTTAACACATATAACCGCAGCGCTGAATGCTGAATACATTTTTTTTCCACACCAAAGTAAGTCACAAAAGATTTTACCGCATATAACTGCACTGCTGAACTCTGAATAAAATTGGTTTTTCAACAGAGATACTTCAATAAAGATTTTACCACATATAACGGAGCACGGAGATGGAAAGGGTCTTCGGATTCCCTCCTCACTATACGGACGTCTCAGAAATGAGCCGCTGCTCCTGTGCTGGGAAGATCATGGAGCGTCCCGATCATCCGGCATCTATTTGCTCCGCTGAAGGACTATTTTGAAAGTGTGTAGAAGCCACATGGGGCCCGCACGCTGCAGATTTATCATGGAGACATCATGGAGATTTTACCGTATCTAACTGCAGAGCTGAACACTGAATAAAAATTGTTTTTCCACCAAAATAATTCACAAAAGATTTTACTGCATATAAGTGCAGCACTTAACGCTGAATACAATTTTTTTTACCACCGAAATAAGGCACTAAAAATTTTACCACATATTACTACAGCACTGAACGCTGGATAAAATTTGTTTTTCGACTGAAATATGTCACAAACGGTTTTACCACATATAACTGGAACAATCAACGCCGAGTATATTTTTCTTTTTCCACGTATATACGCTACTAAAGGCTTTTCAACACAGGGTTATAGGCTGTCAGTTTAAAAAAAAACACCGGCGCGTGAGGCGGAGTAATCTGAAGTAAACGAGGCGTAGCGGAGTAAGTAGACCCGCGCGGGAAGAGTGAAACGCGGTCCTCGTGCGGTTTCTGTGCCGCAGAGAAGTCCCCGTAGTGTCCAGTAAGCATTACCGCAAATAGATGTGGGCTGGTGTATTCACCTGTATTGGTGCGCCGCTCTTATTTACGTCGTCATGTAGGCGCACAGTGTGTGAAACGTAAATGCAAAATTTCACCACAACGTAATTCGGTCCTTACAGCAAACTTCAAGCACCCATCAATTTTCCAAAAATAAAATAAAAAAATTTGAAATAAAAATTTCACCACGACATAATTCAGTCCATACCTCAAATATGACTTTCCCACATATAACTGCAGCGCTGAACGCTGAATATATTTTTATTTTTCAACTGAAATACTCCACTAAAGGATTTACTACATATAACTGCAACAGTGAACGCTGAATATATTTTTATTTTTCTACTGATATACTTCAATAAAGGTTTTTTAAGATATAAGTGCAGCAGCGAATGGCGAATGTATATTTCTTTTTCTGCTGATATACGTCATTAAAGGTTTTTCAAGATCTAAGTGCAGCAGCAAATGGCGAATGTATATTTCATTTTGTACTGATATACTTCAATACAGTTTTTTCTACATATAAGTCAGCAGCGAATGGTGAATTTATATTTATTTTTGCACTGATATACATCAATACAGTTTTCTCTACATATAAGTGCAGCAACAAATGGTGAATGTATTTTTTTTTTCTACTGATATACGTTAATGAAAGTTTTTCTACATTTAAGTGCACCAGCCATTGGTGAATGTATATTTCTTTTTCTACTGCAATACACCAGTAAAGTCTTTAAGAGATATAACTGCAACAGTAAACGCTGAATATATAACGGGAAATAGTAAAGTGAAGTTGGGGTCCCCATTGACTTTAAATGGGTCTGGGTTCGGGGTCAAGTTGAGGTCAAGTTTGGGTCCTGAACCCTAACTTTGACCTGAAGTTCGGACGTACCCGGCGAACCAGAAATTCCAGTTGTTCGTCTTACACTACTTTTGAAGAGATAACTGCAGCGCTGAACGCCAAATACATTTTTTTTCCACGTATATACGACACTAAAGGCTTTTTAACAGATAACTGCAGCGCTTAACACAGAAAAATGTTTCCCTTCACTTGTAAATCGCTTTTTTCACAATGAGGTTTTTCCTATCACTGTCCCTAGCGCCTTCAGGCGTCTCTCCCTGCACTAAGATGCTGTGAAATGATTCCTCCCTATCCTTTCACTGCACTTGTAAATTGCTTTTTCATAAAAAAAATTTTTCACAAGGAGGTTTTTTCCAATTGCTTTCCTAGCGCTGGAAAATATCTGATTCTAAGATGGCCCACCGTATTTATAGGGCTGTGACATCACAGCGCTGGCTGCTGATTGTATGCATGGCATTATGGGTTTTCCTGCCTTCCCCAGAGTTTCTTGGCTCTATGTCCTCACACGTGTAGCCACTATTTTAGGAAATATTGCGATTCGTTACCAGGAAGGGCTAGGAATTTCACATTCGTTCCACTTCGTCTGCTACGATTCACTCATCTCTAAATGTACAATGGACAGGACTCCAAAGCGTATTTTATGCACAGACTTAAAAAGACCAAATTTATTAGATCAAGTATTTGGCAAGCCCTTATATGACCTTACAGTTGTTCTGGCTTGCAGAACAACACCAGGTAAGCACCTTCTGTAAATGTGTTTTTTTTTCAGAATTTTTTTCCTTTTGGTGTATCACCGGATGTTGTGTTCTGGATTTTTTTCCATATAGCTTCAGAGTGCAACCATATTGTCTACTACCATAGGATGAACAACAATCATAATACAAAACAGTATCACAGATGTTCCTCAGAGACCCGATCCGATGTCCCAAAAATGTAGATACAAAGAGATCGATGGAAGCAGCACTTACTGTAAATAAATATTATACCTATTATCGTGCACACCCAGAAATGTCATTTAAATGTACAGTTTATATTGTGTTGAAGCCCATATCAAAAATAATCCACCAAAGAAATAAAAATATATTTCCACTTAATTAAAATACAAGCAAATTAAAATGAGAGGAATCCACATGATTATAGGAGGAAAAAAGGTTAAAATGATCGAACTAGTAAGGGACTAACTCACATGCAGACTAGTGTTGATCGAGCACCAAAGTACTTGGGTGCTCAGGCCGAACACATCGGGATGCTCAGGTATAATGGAAGACAATGGGAGATTCCGAGCATTAAACCAGGCACCCCATGCTCTGAACAGGGGAGGATGCCTGGTTCATAGGAAAAGGTCAGAAATTGATGAAAACACGACCAAAATGGTTCAGGGAACAGCATGGGGAGGATGTCTGGATTCATCTTGGACTCTCAGGTCGCTGCTGGAAACAGGGCTGGGACAAGGTCCACCACCAACAGAGGCTGAGCTGCCCAAGTGCGCCCCCCCCCCCCCCTCCGCCGCCATTTAGATATGTATGTTTGTTATTAATCCTGTCGACAGGAAACCAGATGGATCTGTTATGATTCCTATAGACTTCTACTATGATGTAAGCAAAACGGAATGCCTCTTAAAGGCTTCCGTTTTGACCTCTATCTTATAGATTCCGTTATTTTTTGTTATAACCATGTTATAATGGAAAGCCGTAACGGAATCCATAGCGCTAGTGTGAGCCCACCCTTAGGCTGGATTCAAACGTCCATGGAACACGGTCTGTGTGATACTGGTCTGGATTTCTTCTGAGTGCAGGAGCGCACTGCACAAGTGGTTGATATGACGCCGTGCGTTTCCTGCTGCCGCAGCGGTACAGTATTGCACTGGTTTGATCTATACGAGTGTGTCACCGTACTGCGGCGGCAGCAGGAAGCACACAGCATCATAGCAACCACTTACGCAGTGCGCTTCTGCACGCAGAAGAAATCCAGGCCGGTATCACACAGACCGTGTTCCACAGACGTGTGAATCCAGCCTTAGTTATAGAGCTACTGAGTGAGACAGATGTTTCAGAAGAAGGGATGCCTTTAACATACATATATCTCCTTGAGAAACCAATTTGATCCTAAAGGGTTAATTCAATCTGAATGAGGATCCCCTGTAAACTAAACTCTGTGTCCTGACATTTCTCTCATCTCTCTGCTGACTGTCCTGTGTGTCCCTTATCACTACTGCAATAGACTCAGTAGTGCTCTCTGCTCTGGTGACAGGATTCTTTAAACTCAAAGAATCGAATGAGTCTATAAGTAAGAGGATCATTCGGTTCTTATAACTCATAGACTTATTCGGTTATTAGAATCCCTGTACTGTGTCCGGAGACTCAGAGCTGGTTGCCTCACATCTGATCAAAATGGGGGGGCACTAATAATTTTCACCACTATCATACGCATTTGCATCACTGCACATATACATCACTGTATTACATACATCAGTGTGAGGTGTGTGATGTATATGGTGCAGTGTGTAGTAAATGCACAGGTGGTTATTATAGCCAAGAGATAATGTCCAAGGAAGATCCGCCATATTGAACTGGACTTTATCTCTTGGCTATAATGACCACCTGTGCATTTACTACACACTGCACCACATATCACACACCCTGCTTTACATACATCTCACACTGATATATGTAGTACACTGTGTGTGATGTATATGGTGCAGAGTGTAGTAAATGCACAGGTGGTCATTATAGCCAAGAGATAAAGTCCAGTTCAATATGGCGGATCTTCCTTGGACATTATCTCTTGGCTATAATGACCACCTGTGCATTTACTACACACTGCACCATATACATCACACACATCTTACACTGATATATGTAGTACACTGTGTGTGATGTATATGGTGCAGAGTGTAGTAAATGCACAGCAGGCTATTATAGCCAAGAGATAAAGTCCAGTCCAATATGGCGGATCTTCCTGGACATTTATCTCTTGGCTATAACAACCACCTGTGCATTTACTACACTCTGCACCATATACATCACACACAGTGTACTACATATATCAGTGTGTGATGTATGTAAAGCAGGGTGTGTGATGTATGTGGTGCAGTGTGTAGTAAATGCACAGTCCAATATGGCGGATCTTCCCTGGACATTATCTCTTGGCTATAATAGCCACCTGTGCATTTACTACACTCTGCAGCACATACATCAGTGTGAGATGTGTGATATATGTACTGCAGTGTGTGATGTATGTACTGCAGTGTGTAGATCACACACTGCACTACATACATTACACATATGGATACATGATTGGTGCACTTTTACCTTGTCACACACACTGGATGTCTGGGCTCCCCTGCACTGGACACCAGGACTCCATTCCTCTTCAGTTCCACGCCGGCTGCCCATCCTGCTCTCTTCAAACACAGTGGAGCCGGCCCCTTCTCCTTCTCCTTCCAGCTCCCGCCACCGCCGGCTCCCCTGGCTGTGTCCCGGGCTGGAGCAGGGAGAGGTGTGTCCCTTTCCTGATAGGCCGGCAGCCTCCAGCGTAGGCAGCGCGATGACGTCATCGCGCCGCCTACGCCGGCCTATCAGGAAAGTGACACGCCTCCTCTCCCCTGCTCCTCGGGTCCTGTATCGCCGCCGCCAGCCGCTCCATATTTCACCGCAGACCGCAGACCGCATTATTTCCTGGGGGCCCATGGATGTGGTCAGTGGACTGCCTGCCGGCTGCCGCCCAGAGGCTGGGGAGCTGGCCTGCGCCCTGAGCCTGGAGCGCCCTGAGGCTGGAGCCTCCCCAGCCTCTGTGTCGGCCCGGCCCTGGCTGGAAATGATGTTGTCCGAGTAGTACGCCACTTTTACAGACTGACAATAATATGCACAAAACCAAAGATAAAATCGATTTTAGAGGAAAAATTGTTAGGAAACATTCTTTACTGTATATTTACTTGTATATAAAGTACAAGTGCTTCCAATAATTACAAGGAAGTGGCACTCCGAAACAACCTATATATCACATAAAGGAGGGACTCATTCAAATTGTGGTACAATTGTTCATGTAGTGGGACTCCTACAGTCATAAAGCCTATGCACTAAGTCAAAGGGCTTCCAAAAATTACAAGGAACCGGCGCTCCAATACACCCTTTGTTACACATAAAGGAGGGCATAGTACACACCATTGAAAAATTATGTGTGTTGCCAAATGAGCCCCCACCCTCAGCAATTTGGTTAGCCCCAGCTTTTTCTGTGAAAAAAACACTACAATACCTACATGGCTACATTATAAAGGCAGCCATAGGTGTGGCCACAGAAAATGTATTTGTTGCAAACACATGGTTACAGATAAAATATTCAGATCGACTGCATATCGCAAAAAATATGACATACGATCGTATATCAACTGCAACACTAAACACGTCGTATATCTTATTACTTGTGACGTATGTTCTTTGCAATATGTGGGTTGTACTACTAATCCCCTGAAAAACAGGATCCGCAAGCATATATCTGATATACCACACCATGAGAACCGCAATATTTCTGCTGCAAGTTTGCACTTTGCGGTTGTTCATGCAGGTGATATCTCTGGATTAAAGGTACAGGGTATTGAAAGGGTCTCTCTACCCCCTAGAGGTGGAGACCATAGAAGAAAACTTCTTAACAGAGAGGCCTTTTGGATCTTTCAATTGGGATCTCGGCAACCAGAGGGTCTCAACAAGCGACATGATCTGATTTTACAGTACTGATTGTACTATGTCTGTTTTTTCAATACATCAGCATATTGTTTATCTTTTTATATTAGGATCTTTTTTATTCTATTTTGCTTGTTTATGTAGTGTTTTGTGAGGTTTGTGTGGAGCCTCCCTCTGACACCTTCTCTATTCAGGTCTTGTCTGCCTGATTCTGGAGGGTGTATATCAGGGGCAGCTTCCATCTTACTTTGTGTGTTTGTCATGAAGAAGGACCCAGATATTATGGAGGTCTGAAACGCGTAACAGTTTTTCGCATTTTGTATGAAGTTTTTACCGCTGGAATAAAGTCTATGAATACGAGTCACCCGAGCTGAGCTGGATTTTTCTTTCTTCTGATTGCATACTCCCGCATCCAGGTGCGGCATCCGTGCACAGAGGGTGTTCTACAGCTGGTGAGAGCTGCCTTGCTTCTTTCTATATCGTCTATTACCTGGTGGCGTGCACTCCCAACTTTGGACTGAATACAGACATAGCGGTTTTTTCTTCACAATCTTCCTGCTGGAACATGGCACATATATCCTTACGCCCTATGGACAATGATGATGACAGGGTAAGAAAGATGAATGCCATTTTTGATGTTCCTAAACAGGAATTACAAGATATTTTAAATGTGAAAACGCAAATGTCATCTCTTGAAACATTACTGCTTAAGGAACTACGTACTTGGTGGGATGCCACATCACTACAGAAATATATAGATAAAAAATGATTCCTCGTGGCTTGAGACTCAAGAAGAAACCTACCACCATTTATTCCGATTCCTTTACTACGCAGTGGCAAGCAATTCTGTCAGATTGTTCCCTGAAACTCATGGAGCTAATAGTACAAGAAGAAAAACTTGTCCTCTCCAATTTACGAGAAGAAATTAAAACAGTTCAGGACTCCTTAACTGCATATGCTAGCTCTCCTGAGTTTACTAAACTGGATGATCACCTCAAGGACAATCTGAATAAAGTGGAAGAAGATCTGATGTTATTTAAACAGACTAAGTTTAACAGAGATTTGTTGGACTATAGTAACAATTCAGTATACACGTGGGCGGAGTCTCGAGGCAACACCCCTCGCTCCATTCTACGGAGATCTCGCTCCAGAAACAGACATGCTAAGGTGTCCTTCAGTTCGACCGAACGGGACTCCATGGAATCCTCACCGGAAGCCTCTAACTCCACTGTTGATACCACTGAAACAAATGTGGGCCATCCGCCACAGTATGTTGCTCCACACAAGAGGCAATCATCAAAAACGAAGGGCAGGTAAGCGGCACCGAAAAATCGCCGGTATCCTTCCCGACAAAAGAGATAATTGCGGACATTCAAGTTTTGAACTTGTCAGCGTCCATTGTTTCCTTGGATCAGATTGGGGTCTTGACTAAAGGCCTAACATTCTCGCCCACTCACCATTTCGACTTGTATCGTACCATTTTGGACGTTAACAAATTTGCCCGCAATCTTACTTTAAAAAAACACTTTCAGGATCCACCTCTTACGAACAGTTTTTGATCAGACTGACACTCCCCCAGCAGGAATGCCTATATGTGAGGGATCTATGCATGTGTCATCTTCTATTGTATCTGTCAATACTGTTAATAATGTTTTTGTATCTGATGATGCTGGTGCACCGTTCCACGAAGGCCATACACTTTCTATGACCTTTGTGGATATGGTCCATTCCATCATTCTCCAGACTACTGCAGGCATTACCCCTGGTCACACCAATTCCTCTAAATATTTCAGAACGTCCAATAGGGATTTTTATCCTATTCAGTCTCGTTCTGTGGCATTAGACAAGTATCAGGAATTGGTGGAAAGGGATCTCTGCTTTTTATATGATGCAACCAAATCTGGAACTCATTCTAATTTAACGGCAGTTGAAAAACGGGCTCTTCAAGAATTAGGGGATAGGAAGGACATCATAATTAAGGAGCCTGATAAAGGCGGGGCAGTGGTTATAATGGATACGGGATTGTATAAACATTTAATCATAAATATGTTACAAGACACTAAAGTCTACACTCGTTTATCCAGTGACCCCCTACGAGTTTTTCAAACAAAAATGGATAGTATCCTTGATCTGGGAGTATCCACTGGCTGTCTCAGCATTAAAGAGAGGGATTATATCTTTGTGGAACATCCGGTATCCCCCATATTCCATGCACTTCCGAAGGTCCACAAAGATACATTCCCTCCCCCACTCAGACCTATTGTGGCTGGAATTGGCTCCTATTGTGAGCTTTTCTGTGAGTGGGTGGATTCCCTCCTCTAGCCTCTAATACCCCTCATTCCGGGTTTTATCAAAGACTCTCGGTCTGTGTTACAAGTTTTCACAGATTTTGAATGGGATAAGAATTTGGTGTGGATTTCTGCAGATATTACTTCTCTCTATACCACCATCCCACACGAATTGGCCCTCGTATCTCTCAATTGGTTTTTGAACCACTATAGTGATTATACTTTGGAACTTATAGAGTATATCACCCTGGTGGTGGACTTTCTCCTCAGACACAATTACTTTTTGTTTGATGGTACTTTTTTTCTGCAGGTATCTGGGGTGTCAATGGGGGCTAAATTCTCCCCCTCCATTGCTAATATTTTCATGGCATGGTGGGAGGGTTGTTTTCTCCTCATCGACACCTCTCCTTTTTTGGATCGTCTACTCTGGTATGGACGTTATATCGATGATACACTGATGGTGTGGTCTGGTGATATGGCATCCATACCGGAGTTGATCACTTATTTCAATTCTTGTGTTTCTTCCATACAGTTTGTTTTTCAGTATGACTGTGCTGAGATTCATTTTTGGACCTGTGTCTGAGGGGGAATGTCCACACTCGGAGGGTTATTACATCTACCTATCGCAAGGAATTGGCGGGGAATACTACTCTATTTGCCCGTTCATGTCATCCACCACACATTATCAGAAACATCCCTAAAGGTGAATTGATTTGTGCCCGTCGCAACTGTTCTGATGATGACATCTATGAGAAAGAAGCGTTTAATGTAAAAAACAGACTTTTGCGTAGGGCGTATTCTCTACATGATATAGACCGGGCAAAGAGAGCAGTTTCTGACATAGATAGACATACTCTGGTTTTTCCTGATTTTCAGTGTAAATCAGATGTCTCTGTGTCTGAAAAAAAGTCTACTGAAAAAAAGTCCACATATTTTGTCACACAATATAGCAAGGAGTTCCCTGCGATTTGCAAAATAATAAAGAAATATTTTCACATTCTTAATATTGATGGACAATGGTCTGATATTGTCTCCAATGGTGTCAAATGTGTTGCCAAAAGAGCCCCCACCCTCAGCAATTTGGTTAGCCCCAGCTTTTTCTGTGAAAAAAACACTACAATACCTACATGGCTACATTATAAAGGCAGCCATAGGTGTGGCCACAGAAAATGTATTTGTTGCAAACACATGGTTACAGATAAAATATTCAGATCGACTGCATATCGCAAACAATATGACATACGATCGTATATCAACTGCAACACTAAACACGTCGTATATCTTATTACTTGTGACGTATGTTCTTTGCAATATGTGGGTTGTACTACTAATCCCCTGAAAAACAGGATCCGCAAGCATATATCTGATATACCACACCATGAGAACCGCAATATTTCTGCTGCAAGTTTGCACTTTGCGGTTGTTCATGCGGGTGATATCTCTGGATTAAAGGTACAGGGTATTGAAAGGGTCTCTCTACCCCTAGAGGTGGAGACCATAGAAGAAAACTTCTTAACAGAGAGGCCTTTTGGATCTTTCAATTGGGATCCCGGCAACCAGAGGGTCTCAACAAGCGACATGATCTGATTTTACAGTACTGATTGTACTATGTCTGTTTTTTCAATACATCAGCATATTGTTTATCTTTTTATATTAGGATCTTTTTTATTCTATTTTGCTTGTTTATGTAGTGTTTTGTGAGGTTTGTGTGGAGCCTCCCTCTGACACCTCCTCTATTCAGGTGTTGCTTGTCTGCCTGATTCTGGAGGGTGTATATCAGGGGCAGCTTCCATCTTACTTTGTGTGTTTGTCATGAAGAAGGACCCAGATATTATGGAGGTCTGAAACGCGTAACAGTTTTTCGCATTTTGTATGAAGTTTTTACCGCTGGAATAAAGTCTATGAATACGAGTCATCCGAGCTGAGCTGGATTTTTCTTTCTTCTGATTGCATACTCCCGCATCCAGGTGCGGCATCCGTGCACAGAGGGTGTTCTACAGCTGGTGAGAGCTGCCTTGCTTCTTTCTATATTGAAAAATTATGATTGATGGCCTGCTGGTGACCCTCAAAAATATTTGGAGCAAGGGACAGCTGATCTGACCCTCTAAAACTTTAGGGGTGAGGGTCTGCTGGTGAGCTGACCCTGTAAAAGATTGTAGGTGAGGGCCTGCAGGTGAGCTGACCCTCTAAAAAATTATATGTGAGGGCCTTCATGTGAGATGACCTTGTAAAAGTTTGTAGGTGAGGGCTTGCTGGTGTGCTGACCCTCTAAAAGGTTGTAGGTGAAGGCCAGGAGGTGAGCTGACCCTGTAAAACATTATATGCGAGGGCCTGTAGGTGAGCTGACCCTGTAAAAGATTGTAGATGAGAGCCTGCTGGTGAGCTGATCCTATAAAAAGTTGTAGGTGAGGGCCTGTAGGTGATTTGACCCTGTAAAAGATTGTAGGTGAGGGCCTGCTGCTGAGCTGACCATAGAAAAAATTATGGCTGAGGGCTTGCTGCCACTTTGGTGACTGTAGATAACCTCGGGAACGTCCCCGTGACGGCAGCGATCCATTCGGATCTCTGCCCTATCAACATGTGATTCGACTTTCTGTGCCTACCATGGTGACCATGGGTAACGGGGAATCGGGGTTCGACTCTGGAGAGGGAGCCTAAGAAACTGCTACCACATCCAAGGAAGGCAGCAGGCGAGCAAATTATCACTCCCGTCTCGGGGAGGTAGCGACAAAAAATGACAATACAGGACTCTTTCTAGGTCCTGTAATTTTAATGAGTAAACTTTATATACTTTAACGAGGATCTATTGGAGGGCAATTCTGGTGTCAGTGGTCGACTCGCTCCCGGCCTCCACAATGTTCACCCAGTGTGCCGTCAGGGTGAGGATTGTGTTGACCAGACTCTTGGATAGTGAGACTGGACTTGTAGGTGAGGGCCTGCTGACCCTGTAAAACATTATATGTAAGAGCCTGTAGGTGAGCTGACCCTTTAAAAAATTACATGTGAGGTCCTGTAGGTGAGCTGACCCTGTAAAAGATTGTAGGTGAGGGCTTGCTGGTGAGCCGACCCTCTAAAGGGTTGTAGGTGAGGGCCTGCAGGTGAGCTGACTTTGTAAAACATTATATGCGAGGGCCTGAAGGTGAGATTACCCTATAGAAGATTTTAGGTGAGGGCTTGTAGGTGAGCTGACCCTGTAAAACATTATATGCAAGGGCATATATGTGAGGGCATTATATGCGACAAATAAGTATGTTGATATTATGGAAGAGGAGGGAAAGGATGAGAAAAGGAAGATTCAACCATATACCCTTTTTTGTGGTGGAAGGGGTGAATGGGAATATAGTGTATTCAGTACATTATAAACAGCACATTTAAAGTGCCTTTATGTTCATCAGCTTTCCTCTGGTGGAGTCGAGAAGTCAGGGGCAATCTAGGCCTTGTTAATTTTTATAAGAGTCAACCTGTCAGTATTTTCATTTGACAGGCGGATACACTCATCTGTTATAATGCCACGAGCAGCACTAAACACCAGCTTATGAAAACTTTCTCATGCTTTGGAGAGTGTTGCCCTGTCTCCGTTGGAACTTCTTTGTGTTGCCTTTGTCTCCCCTGCTTGGTTGCCCAAGCATCTACAGACTCTGCTGCCAGTGTTGTCAGATGGAAATTTTTGGAGCACTTTTTCAACAAGGACCTTCTGGTATTGCACCGTTTTGCTCGTCCTCTCCACCAGAGGAATGAGAGATGAGAACTTCTCTTTGTAGCCGGGGTCGAGAAGGGTGAACAACCAGTAATCTGTGTTGTCTAAACTGCGTATAACATGTGGGTCTCGGGAAAGGCAGCCTAACATGAAGTCAGCCATGTGTGCCAGATTACCAACAGGCAAGAGTTCACTGTCATCATCAGGAGGATGACTCTCAATCTCCTCATCCTCTTCCTCCTCTTCTGCCCACCCATGCTGAACAGATGAAATTAAACTTCCATGGGTACTACCCTCTGTAGCGGAGGTAACGGTCTCCTGCTCCTCCTCTTCATCGTCCAATTCACGCTGAGAAGACAAACTGAGGGTGGTCTGGGTATCACCCTGTGTAATGTCTTCCCCCACTTCCACCTCTTCCACACGCAAAGTGTCGTCCTTAATTGGGAGCAGCGAGCATTTGAGTAGACACTGAAGTGGGATGGGTACGCTGATAATAGTGTTATCACCACTCACCATCTGTGTTGATTCCTCAAAGTTTATTAAAACCTCACAGAGGTCAGACATCCATGCCCACTCCTCGCTTGTGAATAGCGGAAGCTGACTGGAAAGGCCACGACCATGTTGCAGCTGGTATTCCACTACTGCCCTCTGCTGCTCAAAAAGCCTGGCCAACATGTGGTACATCGAGTTCCAGGGCTTGTTCACGCCGCACAACAGCCAATGAGCTTGCAAATTCAAGCACTGCTGCAACGTTGACAGACCGGCTGAAGCTGCCGATGACTTGTGGAAATGTGCACACACGCAGGGCACCTTCACCAGTAAGTCAGGCAAATTGGGGTAGGTTTTGAGAAACCACTGAACCACTAAGTTTAAGACGTGGGCTAGGCATGGGATGTTTGTAAGCTTGCCGAGCTCAAAAGACGCCACCAAGTTACGGCCATTATCAGACACACCCATGCCTTATTGTAGGTTGAGTGGCAAGAGTCACAGCTCAGTCTGGTCTCTTATCCCCTGCCACAGCTCTGCGGCGGTGTGCTGTTTGTTCCCCAAGCATATAAGCTTCAGCAGGGCCAGTTGCCGCTTCGCCACTGCAGTGCTACACTGCTTCCAGCTACCAACTTATGGCTGACTGGTGCTGCACGCGGATATTTCGGAGGTGGAAGTGGAGGAGGAGGTGGAGGAGGTGAGGTGGGGGTTGGAGCCAGCAATTTAGGTGCTGGCGGAAACCCTGATCAACGTAGGGCCCGCAATCCTTGGCGTCGGTAGGACCTGTGCCATCCCAGGGTATGACTCACTCTCGGCCTCCACAATGTTCACCCAGTGTGCCGTCAGGGAAATGTAGCATCCCTGGCCAAATGCACTTGTCCATGTGTCCGTGGTTAAGTTGACCTTCCCAGTAACTGCATTAGTCAGAGCCCATGTGATGTTACGGGACACATGTTGGTGTAAGGAGGGCACGGCACACCTTGAGAAATAGTGGTGGCTGGGGACTGCGTAATGCGAGAAGTCCGCCGACATCAGGCTGTGTATGGCCTCAATGTCCAGAAGCCTAAATGGCAACATTTCCAGGGCCAATAATTTGGAAAGCTGCATATTTAGTGCTATGGCCTGTGGGTGGGTGTTTGCACTTGCATTCAAAAGCCTGGGGTAAGGACATTTTGACACTACGCTGGGACACAGAAGTGGATGTGGTCGCTGATGGTGCTTGCAAATGTCCAGGGGCAAGGAGGGAGGCATCCGGGCCTGCGCTTTCGAAAGGGAATTGGCAAGCACGTAACATAGGGGAAGAGGAGGCAGTGGTGTTTCCCGCAGACACCGATTGTAGACGCAGGCGTTTGTCCCACTTATTAGGGTGCTTGGATGCTATGCAAACTACTTATCTTTTGTCCGCACTTTCCTCAAAAAAACGCCAGATTACATAACACCTACCCCTTGTCAAGGGAGATTTCCGCAAGGGGGTACTCTGGGGAACAGTTGCAGGCCTGTTTGGTGTGGCCCACTTTCTCCCTTTTGCCACCCCACTGCCTCTTCTAGCCTGTTGTGGGGCTGCAGAACCCTCCCCCTCTGTACTGCGGTCCTCTCTCGGCTTTCCACCTTTCCAGGTTGGGTCAGTGACTTCATCGTCCACCACCTCCTCTTCCACTTCCACACTCTGCTCATGCTCCTGACTACAGTTGAGCGAACCAGAACTGTACAGTTCCAGTTCGTACCGAATTTTGGGGTGTTCGGGACACGGACCCGAACCCGAACATTTTCAAAAAAGTTGGGGTTCGGGTCCGTTGTTCGGTGATTTCTTCCCGCTTTCTGAAGCCAATCAGCAAGCGTTTTACTTCTTGCCCTAAGAAGCCATCACAGCCATGCCTACTAATGGCATGGCTGTGATTGGCTGAGTGCAGCATGTGACCCAGCCTCTTTATCAGCTGGAGTCACGTACTGCCGCACCTCACTCTGCTGATTTGAGCTTATGGAGAAGATGCTGCTGCTGCGATCAGGGACAGAATAGGGCAGAAATCAGAAGAACCTTTGCTTCTTTAATCCACAAGATACCGCAAATAGAGAGGGAGGAAGCGTCAGCAATCCAACATTTCTGTACCCAGCCACTGCCAGGGAATTTTTTTTTGTAATCCATCTGTTACTGAGGTGGTGCTCGGTGGCCATTTTAGCCACTGCAGTGTACTGCATGTGTGCCAGCCAGTCAGGGACTTCAGCCTAATCCTATTTGTAGCTCAGTGAAGGGAAAAAAAAACTTTTTTTTTCTGGCTACTCAAGTCCCCTATATTGTCTTTTGTATGTTTAAGGGGTGACATAGTCCATTTGTCTAGTCTGGGATCTGTAGTGCCACAGAGCACTTGAGTATACAATGCACTAAACCGTATATTCTATTTCAGCTATCAAATAGTGCATCAGTGTATTTTAGTTTAAAAAAAAGTGGTCACCCTGATCCACCAAGCCTATTTTACACCACCAAAATATATATTTGACATTTTTGTGGTGAAATAGAGAATCTGTGTAATTTTGGGGGAAAAACGGTATTCCTTGTCCACAAAACAGTTCTGCATACACCGTCCAACGACATATTTTATATTTCTGCAGGGAAATAGTGCATCAGACCCGTACCCATGCATTTACGTAAAAGTTCGGGTTCGGTGTTCGGCGATTTATATGGCACTTTTTGAAAGCCTGCCAAGCAGCCAGTGAACAAGAATCATACTACTTGCCCCAATAGGCCATCACAGCCATGTCTACTATTGGAATGGCTGTGATTGGCCAAGTGCAGCATGTGACCCAGCCTCTATTTAAGCTGGAGTCACGTAGCGCCGCCCGTCACTCTACTCTGATTAGTGTAGGGATAGGATGCAGCTGCTGTGAGGGCGAGATTAGGCAGGGAGGACTCAGCAAAACCACTTAATGAAGTGATCGATCGAAAGCTGTGAATCATTTAACTTCTGTTAGTTCATTGCTCACTGGTTTTTAGGCTGCCCAGACCGTTTTTCCGTCAATTTATTCTAGGGTGATCGGCAGCCATTTTGTGATCTTTAGGTGCACCAGAACATGTTTTGAGCTGCCACCAAGTTCAACATCCATTTTTGGGTTCAATAGTAGGCTTTTATTTGCAATATCCTACATCACGGGTTGTGCTTATTGTCACACCTTGAAACACAGGATAGAAATTGCTATATTTTATTGAGGGGTGAAATTCAATTGACAAAACACCAATCCAATAAATCTGGTGTTCCAACTGTTCCTGGCCAAGTGTAATACTGTCCGTCAAAGGATAGATTTTTTTTCAGGGGTGAAATTCAATTGCCAAAATACCAATCCCCTAAATCTGGTGTTCCAGCTGTGGCTGTCTAAGTGTAATACTGTCCGTCAAAGGATAGATTTTTTCTGGGGTTAAATTCAATTGGCAAAATACCAATGCCTTAAATCAGTGGTTCCCGCTGTGGCTGGCCAAGTGTAATACTGTCCGTCAAAGGATAGATTTTTTTCTGGGGTGAAATAACATCCTTGAAATAGAAATCCTAAACATCTGTGCTTTCCGCTGTTCCTCTCCAAGTGTAATTCTGTACGTAATAGGGTATACTACACTCAGCGTGTCAGCGTCTAAATACAAGTGCTGAAAGCTAAATCCTCTATATTTGCACACGCTACTGTGCATCTCCAAGTGCAATTCTGTCCGTAAAAGGATACCTTTCAGCCAGGGCCTAAATACTAGGCCTAAAATTGATATTCCCATAAATCTGTGGTTTTAGCTGTGACTGTATTAGTGTAATACGGTACATAAATAGATGGCTAGAAAGTGTTAGGTGCCTGTAAAAAAAGCCATAATTTGAACTCTATACATTGGGCCAAATAAGTTTTTACTTATTGTGGTGAACGGTAACAATGAGGAAAACATCTAATAAGGGACGCGGACATGGTCCTGGTAGTGTTAGTGGACCCTCTGGTGCTGGGAGAGGACGTTGCAGTTCTGCCACAGCTACACGTCCTAGTGAAGCAACTACCTCAGGTTCCAGTAGCTGCCAGAATCTACAGCGATATTTGGTCAGGCCTAATGCCGTTCTAAGGATGGTAAGGCCTGATTAAGTACAGGCGATAGTCGATTGGGTGGCCGACAGTGGATCCAGCAGGTTCACATTATCTCCGACCCAGTCTTCTGCAGAAAGCGCACAGGTGGCGCCTGAAAACCAAGCCCATCAGTCTGTCACATCACCCCCATGCATATCAGGGAACCTGTCTGAGCCTCAAGTTATGCAGCAGTCTCTTATGCTGTTTGAAGAATCTGCTGGCAGGATTTCCCAAGGGCATCCACCTAGCCCTTCCCCAGCGGTGGAAGACATAGAATGCAATGACGCACAACCACTTATGTTTTCTGATGATGAGGACATGGGAATACCACCTCAACAGAGTCAGAACGTCTCTGATGATGATGAAACACAGGTGCCAACTTCTGCGTCTTTCTGCAGTGTGCAGACCGAACAGGAGGTCAGGGAGGAATACTGTGTGGAAGACGATGCAGGGGACGATGAGGTCCTAGACCCCACATGGAATGAAGGTCGTGCCACTGACTTTCAGAGTTCAGAGGAAGAGGCAGCGGTGAGACCGAGCCAACAGCGTAGCAAAAGAGGGAGCAGGGTGCAAAATCAGAACAGCCGTCGCCAAGAGAGTTAGCCTGCTACTGGCCACCGCCACCAGGGACTAAACACACCAAGGGCAGCTTCAAGGAGTTCCCTGGCATGGCACTTCTTCACACAATGTGCTGATGACAAGACCCGAGTGGTTTGCACGCTTTGCCATCAGAGCCTGAAGCGAGGCATTAATGTTCTGAACCTAAGCACAATCTGTATGACCAGGCATCTACATGCGAGACACGGGCTGCAGTGGAGTAAGCACCTTCAAAACCAAGAAAGGGCTCAGGCCCCTCCTGCTCCCTCTTCTGCTGCTGCCTCGGCCTCTTCCTCCACCTCTGGAGCAATGATGGCACCTGACGCCCAGCAAAAGGAGGATGTGCCACCAACACCACCACCTCCGTCACCAAGCATCTCCTCCATGTCACACGGCAGCGTTCAGCTCTCTGTGATTTGACTTCAACTCCCATAGCTTTCTCACCTGACGCCACCTCCTATTCCACCCCCTCCTCCAAGTTGCTAATTGAGGATATTGGTTCATTTTTAATTATTTTATTTTAAGTCATTTCCCTATCTACATTTGTTTGCAAGGGATTTACATACATTTTGCTGCCTTTTGCAGCCCTCTAGCCCTTTCCTGGGCTATTTTACAGGTAGTGTTGAGCGAACAGTTCGAGCATAGTTTGGGTTTGTACCGAATTTTGGGGTGTTCGGGACACGACCCGGACCCGAACATTTTTAAAAAAGTTTGGGTTGGGGTCCGTTGTTCGGCGATTTCTTCCCGCTTTCTGAAGGGCTTCACAGCAGCCAATCAGCTAGCGTTTTACTTCTTGCCCTAAGAAGCCATCACAGCCATGCCTACTAATGACATGGCTGTGATTGGCCAAGTGCAGCATGTGACCCAGGCTCTATTTAAGCTGGAGTCACGTAGCGCCACATGTCACACTGCTCTGATTAGTGTAGGAGGAGGACCTAATCAAGCAAAAGCACCTAATGAAGTGATCGATCTACAGCTGTGAATCATTCAACTTCTGCTAGTTAATTGCTCACTGGTTTTTAGGCTGCACAGAGCGTTTTTCTGTCACTTTTTATGGGGTGATCGGCAGCCATTTTGTGACTTATGGTGCACCAGCACAAGCTTAACCTACTCAGACCACAAACAACTCTGATCAATATAAAATCTCTTTATTGGAAAAATTTATAAATACACATGATTACAATAAATAGGAGCAAAAAAGTGCAAGAGAGAGCCAGATGTTACAATACACACCCGAGACAGGGAAAATATTGACTGGGGGGTATTGGTAAATTAATCAATACTAATCTCCAAATACCTATCATTAGAGTACATATCCCCTATCCATACATTCAAATATATCTCAGATAAATGTCAATCCAGATGGGGGTCAGAATCTCTGAAAATCACAGAGATGTGAGGAAAGGATGAACGGTAAATACCCAAATGGCCACCATCTGGACGGAGATAACTAGAGAAAAGCTATAATAGCACACAAGTATTTTGCCACAATAGGGAATACAAATAACAAATTAGCACGTACCCATAATGTCTCAATGTAGACCAACCCAGTCAAAAGAGCACCTCGACACGTGTTTCACCACCAGGCTTCGTCAGGAGGTGTGGGTATGTATGCTGAAGGGTATATATATTGGACGGGTGGGGAGGAGTCTGTGAGGGGCCACATATATAGGCATTATTCTAATAATTAATTAATAGAAGATGATCACCTGTCCGGAGGCTGTACTGGCGCGGCCCGATCGTGATGGCTCGGCGCCATCCTTCTGCGCGTCCCCCAACCACCACCGCGCATGTCTGCGCACGTGATGGTGGAATTGGAGCGCATCCGGATGACGTCGGTTAGCGCACGACCGGGCCGCGTCCTGCTTCCGGAACATGTGATCAGTCACATGACCGCGCGACCCGCAGTCACATGACCGCAATACCAAAGGGTAATATCGGAGATGGTAAAAATCGCAATATTAAGTTACTGCATGATTCAGAAGTTATTATTATAGTCACCAACTATTCAGACCCCATATTCCTTCTTACAACAGTTCAAAAAATTATTAAACAATACCAATATGATCAAAAACGTAAAAACCATATATATTATTCCCATCCATATTAAATAAAAGTATCGGAACTACATGTATTGTTAACATCAATTTAAGTGAAAACATCAAAAAGCGTCCATATTAAAGGTGCATAAAACTTAAAATATATAAATGATGTGTTATGACTAATATCATTAAGCCTAACATGTATAAAATCATCATCATCAATTGTGCCCGAGTACCTATGAAAAAACCATATTTAGGTAAATAGTGAAAAAGGGTAAAGCCTAACAAATTAGGCATATATCCAACTAAATAACCAACCCACAAAAACTATATGTGCCCGTGCCATATTAGTGCATAAAAAATTAGTGCATAAAAATTTTTTTAAAAATTGAAAGATGGATAAATAATGATTAATTATTAATTAATAAAAAACCCTACCCACATAAGTGCAACCAGTGCAGCATTATAAATATTATAAAAATTATAAAAGTGTGAAATTCATGAAACCTATCCCTAACCAACCTAAATACAATAAAGTGCAACATATATCTAAAAAAAAAAAAAAAAAAAGGGAAGGGAGGGGGAGGAAAAAGGAGAGGTGAAAGAGATGTTATGTTATTTTTCTGAATAGCAGACTACATGATTTTGAACCAGTCCGTTTTGATCATAATTCTTTCTTGACTAGTCTAATTTGACTTAGTAATCCAATTTCATGATTGCTTCAAAAGTTCATTGGTAATGCCATCTTCCAAAATAGTGTCTTGTAGCTTACGGGTGCCCAGACGCCTTCACTCATCCGTTCCAACAAGAAGAAAAGAACAAAGGACCATCTAAACATAATACAAAAACCGTAAATTAAAAACATTATACCCCAACAATTAAAATTCACGTTACAAGAAAGGCTTGAAGCTATTATATTCATTTAGACCCTCAGGGACTACTGTATTCAAAAGTGTGATCCACTTAGTCTCCTTCCGGAGTAGAGCACCCTTGACGTCACCACCTCTTATGCCCAGTTGCACCCTATCGATACCTCTTACCCGTAAACAAGTTGGATCACAATTGTGGAACTTACGAAAATGTCGTGGCACCGATTCAAGCTGTTCACATTCTTCTTCTGGTACATCACTAGCCGTCCGAATCTTGCTAGCGTGCTCTAAGATACGTACTTTTAGGGCCCTAGTGGTCATTCCAACATAAATTAGTCCACTCGGACATACCATCCAATAGACCACAGCCTCGGTCCTGCAGGTTATATGATGGACAATTTTAAATTCTCTCTCTTGATGGGAACTCCAAAATGTGGTGGAACGAGTCATATATATGCAAGCGGCACAATGTCCGCATGCATACGATCCCCAACTCGGTCCCTTACTTCCAAAAATTCCCTTGGATGATTTTGCAACATAATGACTCCTCGTCAATGTATCCCGTAATGTACGGGATCTCCTCCAAGTAATTTGCGGATAAGGGGGCAGACATGATTTAAGATCTCTATCTGTTTGGAGTATTTGCCAATACTTGGCAAAAATTGCCTGTATTCCTCGCCAGTTCCCATTAAAGGGAGTTATGAATCTTACCTTTTGGTCATTAGCTGGGTCTGTTCTCCTCTTTCTCCTAGTTAATAAAGTCTCACGTGGGGCCCCTTTAGCCCTCTGATATCCTTTGTGGATGATATCCGGTCTATAACCTCTATCTAGAAATCTTTTTTTCAATTTCCTAGACTGTTCCTCAAAAGAGCTTTCCTCTGAACATATCCGTTTCATTCTCAAAAATTGTCCTTGTGGAATAGCCTGAATCACCTTTGGGTGGTGCGAGGAGGATGCTTGAAAGAGGGCATTGACAGAGGTGGATTTCCTAAATACATCCGTAGTGATCTTGCCGCGTAGGCCTCTCCGAATCATTATGTCCAAGAAATCGACCTGTTCAAGACTGTACTTCCAGGTCAATTTGATGTTTAGTTCATATTGATTCAACTCATATAAGAATCGATCTAGGTGCGACGTGGAGCCCTGCCAGATGAAAAACACATCGTCTATATACCTCGACCAGAGGAGTATGGCATCATAACCAAAAATGTAAGGAACGATCTCTCTCTCCCACAGCCCCAGGAAAAGGTTGGCGTATGAGGGCGCACAAGACGCCCCCATCGCCGTTCCCTGGAGCTGTAGGAAAAATCGATCTTTGAACAAAAAATAATTATGAGTTAACGTAAACTCTAATAATTTCAAAATAAATTCCACCAATTCACCATCCAAATTCGTCATAGACAAAAAATACCGTGATGCTCGCATCCCCTGGTCATGGCATATAGACGTGTATAGGGACTCCACGTCGCACGTAACCAGATATGCCTCCCTGTCGAGATAGATACCATCCACTCTCCGGAGCATATCTGCCGTACCACTAGGGCCCTAAAAGTACGTATCTTAGAGCACGCTAGCAAGATTCGAACGGCTAGTGATGTACCAGAAGAAGAATGTGAACAGCTTGAATCGGTGCCACGACATTTTCATGGTCCTTTGTTCTTTTCTTCTTGTTGGAACGGATGAGTGAAGGCGTCTGGGCACCCGTAAGCTACAAGACACTATTTTGGAAGATGGCATTACCAATGAACTTTTGAAGCAATCATGAAATTGGATTACTAAGTCAAATTAGACTAGTCAAGAAAGAATTATGATCAAAACGGACTGGTTCAAAATCATGTAGTCTGCTATTCAGAAAAAATAACATAACATCTCTTTCACCTCTCCTTTTTCCTCCCCCCTCCCTTCCCTTTTTTTTTTTTTTTTTTTTTTTAGATATATGTTGCACTTTATTGTATTTAGGTTGGTTAGGGATAGGTTTCATGAATTTCACACTTTTTATAATTTTTTATAATATTTATAATGCTGCACTGGTTGCACTTATGTGGGTAGGGTTTTTTTATTAATTAATAATTAATCATTATTTATCCATCTTTCAATTTTTAAAAAAAAATTTTATGCACTAATATGGCACGGGCACATATAGTTTTTGTGGGTTGGTTATTTAGTTGGATATATGCCTAATTTGTTAGGCTTTACCCCTTTTTCACTATTTACCTAAATATGGTTTTTTCATAGGTACTCGGGGCACAATTGATGATGATGATTTTATACATGTTAGGCTTAATGATATTAGTCATAACACATCATTTATATATTTTAAGTTTTATGCACCTTTAATATGGACGCTTTTTGATGTTTTCACTTAAATTGATGTTAACAATATATGTAGTTCCGATACTTTTATTTAATATGGATGGGAATAATATATATGGTTTTTACGTTTTTGATCATATTGGTATTGTTTAATAATTTTTTGAACTGTTGTAAGAAGGAATATGGGGTCTGAATAGTTGGTGACTATAATAATAACTTCTGAATCATGCAGTAACTTAATATTGCGATTTTTACCATCTCCGATATTACCCTTTGGTATTGCGGTCATGTGACTGCGGGTCGCGCGGTCATGTGACTGATCACATGTTCCGGAAGCAGGACGCGGCCCGGTCGTGCGCTGACCGACGTCATCCGGATGCGCTCCAATTCCACCATCACGTGCGCAGACATGCGCGGTGGTGGTTGGGGGATGCGCAGAAGGATGGTGCCGAGCCATCACGATCGGGGCCGCGCCAGTACAGCCTCCGGACAGGTGATCATCTTCTATTAATTAATTATTAGAATAATGCCTATATATGTGGCCCTCACAGACTCCTCCCCACCCGTCCAATATATATACCCTTCAGCATACATACCCACACCTCCTGACGAAGCCTGGTGGTGAAACACGTGTCGAGGTGCTCTTTGACTGGGTTGGTCTACATTAAGACATTATGGGTACGTGCTAATTTGTTATTTGTATTCCCTATTGTGGCAAAATACTTGTGTGCTATTATAGCTTTTCTCTAGTTATCTCCGTCCAGATGGTGGCCATTTGGGTATTTACCGCTCATCCTTTCCTCACATCTCTGTGATTTTCAGAGATTCTGACCCCCATCTGGATTGACATTTATCTGAGATATATTTGAATGTATGGATAGGGGATATGTACTCTAATGATAGGTATTTGGAGATTAGTATTGATTAATTTACCGATACCCCCCAGTCAATATTTTCCCTGTCTCGGGTGTGTATTGTAACATCTGGCTCTCTCTTGCACTTTTTTGCTCCTATTTATTGTAATCATGTGTATTTATAAATTTTTCCAATAAAGAGATTTTATATTGATCAGAGTTGTTTGTGGTCTGAGTAGGTTAAGTTATGGTTGTTGTGTGACCACTGATGTATGTGATGTTATATGAGGTCGTGTAGGTTTACGCACCAGCACAAGCTGCCACCAAGTCCATCAATCCATCAATACTAGTTTTTTTTTTTGCTATATCCTACAGCAGGGGCTTGTCTGTGCTCATTGTAAACCCTAGAAACTCAGGATAGAAATTTCTATATTTTATTAAGGGGTTAAATTCAATTGCCAAAATAGCAATCCACTAAATCTGGTGTTCCAGCTGTGGCTAGCCAAGTGTAATACTGTCTGCTGTCTGGCAAAGGATAGATTATTTTCTGTGGTGAAATTCAATTGCCAAAATAGCAATCCCCTAAATCTGGTGTCCCAGCAGTGGCTGGCAAAGTATAATAGTGTCCGGCAAAGGATATATTTTTTTCTGGGGTGAAATTCAATTGCCAAAATAGCAATACCATAAATCAGTGGTTTCAGCTGTGGCTGGCCAAGTTTCATAGTGTCCTGCAAAGGATATATTTTTTTCTGGGGTTAAATTCAATTGCCAAAATAGCAATACCATAAATCAGTGGTTTCGGCTGTGGCTGGCCAAGTTTCATAGTGTCCTGCAAAGGATATTTTTTTTTCTGGGGTGAAATTCAATTGCCAAAATAGCAATAGCATAAATCAGTGGTTTCGGCTGTGGCTGGCCAAGTTTCATAGTGTCCTGCAAAGGATATATTTTGTTCTGGGGTGAAATTCAATTGCCAAAATAGCAATACCATAAATCAGTCGTTTCAGCTGTGGCTGGCCAAGTTTAATAGTGTCCGGCAAAGGATATATTTAGTTCTTTAAGCTGGAGTCACGTAGCGCCACATGTCACACTGCTCTGATTAGTGTAGGAAGAGGACGCAGCTTCTGGGAGGGCGAGATTAGGCAGGGAAAAGTCAGCAAAAGCACCTAATGAAGTGATCGATCTACAGCTGTGAATCATTCAACTTCTGCTAGTAATTGCTCACTGGTTTTTAGGCTGCACAGAGCGTTTTTCTGTCACTTTTTCTGGGGTGATCGGCAGCCATTTTGTGACTTATGGTGCACCAGCACAAGCTGCCACCAAGTCCATCAATCCATCAATACTAGTTTTTTTTTTTTTGCTATATCCTACATCAGGGGCTTGTCTGTGCTTATTGTAACCCCTAGGAACTCAGGATAGAAATTTCTTTATTTTATTAAGGGGTTAAATTCAATTGCCAAAATAGCAATCCACTAAATCTGGTGTTCCAGCTGTGGCTAGCCAAGTGTAATGCTGTCTGCTGTCTGGCAAAGGATAGATTATTTTCTGTGGTGAAATTCAATTGCCAAAATAGCAATACCATAAATCAGTCGTTTCAGCTGTGGCTGGCCAAGTTTAATAGTGTCCAGCAAAGGATATATTTAGTTCTGGGGTGAAATTTAATTGCCAAAATAGCATCCCCTAAATCTGGTGTCCCAGCAGTGGCTGGCAAAGTATAATAGTGTCCGGCAAAGGATATATTTTGTTCTGGGGTGAAATTCAATTGCCAAAATACCAATACCATAAATCAGTGGTTTCAGCTGTGGCTGGCCAAGTTTAATAGCATCCGTCAAAGGATAGATTTTGTTCTGGGGTGAAATTCAAATTGCCAAAATACCAATACCATAAATGTCAGGATCTGGACTGGTAGCAGGAGGCGGTAGTGGAAGTGGATCCTCTGTGTCAGTGAAGGATTGGCGTGGACCGTACCGGGGGACCGGTTCTAAGTTGCTACTGGTTTTCACCAGAGCCCGCCGCAAAGCGGGATGGTCTTGCTGCGGCGGTAGCAACCAGGTCGTGTCCTCCGATAGCGGCGCAAGCTCACTGACTGCTGAGACAGGCGTAGTACAGAGGGAATAGGCAGAGGCGTAGTCGGATGAAGCAAAAGGTCAGGACAGGCGTCACAGGTTCAGAGGCGGTGGTCGTAGCAACGGGTATGGCAACAGGCAAAGGGTACACAGAAGACGCTTTCTCTAAGGCACAGAGGCAACAAAGATCCGGCAGGAGACTGTGGAAGGGGATGGTACTTATAGGCAGTGCACAGGTGAAGCCTAAATAAGGCCAAACAGTACTACCTCTCACAAAGCTTAACCCTTGATAAACCAGTTTGGACCAGGCACAAATCACCTGTGCACTGGTCCTTTAGATCTAAGAGTCCCGGTGCGTGTGCGCCCTAGAGAGCGGGGACGCACACGCCGAGACGCTGGAGCGCTGCCTGGGGACACACGCTGTGAGCGCTCCGAGGCCAGCAGAGGGTCCGGAGCGCTCAGCGTAACAATAAATCAGTGGTTTCAGCTGTGGCTGGCCAAGTTTAATAGCATCCGTCAAAGGATAGATTTTGTTCTGGGGTGAAATTCACTTGCCAATATAGCAATACCCTGAATCTGGTGTTCCAGCTGTTGCAGGCCAAGTGTTAATCTGTCCGTAAAAGGGTATATTACACTCAAGGTGTATATACAAGTGCTGAGAGGGTGATCCTCAATAACTTCACAAGCTACCGTGCATCTCCCATTGTATTTCTGTCCGTTAAAGGGCATATTACACAAAGTGTTAAAATACAATTGCTGAAGGCATAATCCTACATATTTTTTTACACGCTACTGTGCATCTCCAAGTGTAAATCTGTCCATAATAGGATACCTTTCTTCCAGGGCCTAAGTACTAGCCCTACAATTGATATTCCCCTAAATCAGTGGTTACTGCTGTGCCTGGATTAGTGTAATACGGTACATAAATAAATAGGCAGATAGTGTTAGGTGCCTGTAAAAAAAAGGCCTGAATTTGAAATCAATACATTTGTCCAAATATTTTTTTTCTTTTTGTGGTGCTTGGTGAACGTTAAGAATGAGGAAAACATCTAGTAAGGGATGCGGACGCGTTCATGGTGGGGTTAGTGGACCCTCTGGTGCTGGGAGAGGATGTGGCCATTCTGCCACAGCCACACGTCCTAGTGAACCAACTACCTCAGGTTCCAGTACCTGCCAGAATTTACAGCGATATTTGGTGAGGCCCAATGCCGTTCTAAGGATGGTAAGGCCTGAGCAGGTGCAGGCGCTAGTCAATTGGGTGGCCGACAGTGGATCCAGCACGTTCACAACATTATCTCCCACCCAGTCTCCTGCAGAAAGCGCACAGGTGGAACCTGAAAACCAAGCCCATCAGTCTATCACATCACGCCCATGCATATCAGGGAAACTGTCTGAGCCTCAAGTTATGCAGCAGTCTCTTATGCTGTTTGAAGACTCTGCTGGCAGGGTTTCCCAAGGGAATCCACCTAGCCCTTCCCCAGTGGTGGAAGACATAGAATGCACGGAAGCACAACCACTGATGTTTCCTGATGATGAGGACATGGGAATACCACTTCATCGGAGTCCGCACGTCTCTGATGATGATGAAACACAGGTGCCAACTGCTGCGCCTTTCTGCAGTGTGCAGACCGAACAGGAAGTCAGGGAGGAAGACTGTGTGGAAGACGATGCAGGGGACGATGAGGTCCTAGACCCCACATAGAATGAAGGTCATGCAACTGACTTTCATAGTTCAGAGGAAGAGGCAGTGGTAAGACCGCGCCAACAGCGTAGCAAAAGAGGGAGCAGGGGGCAAAATCAGAACATCCGCCGCCAAGAGAGTTCGCCTGCTACTGGCCCCCGCCTCCAGGAACCGAGCACCCCAAAGGCAGCTTCAAGGAGTTCCCTGGCATGGCACTTCTTTAAACAATGTGCTGACGACAAGACCGAGTGGTTTGCACGCTGTGCCATCGGAGCCTGAAGCGAGGCATTAACGTTCTGAACCTTAGCACAACCTGCATGACCAGGCATCTACATGCAAAGCATGAACTGCAGTGGAGTAAACACCTTAAAAACAAGGAACTCACTCAGGCTCCCCCTGCTCAATCTTCTGCTGCTGCCTCGGCCTCTTCCTCCGCCTCGGGAGGAATGTTGGCACCTGCCGCCCACTAAACAGAGGATGTACCACCGACACCACCACCTGCGTCATCAAGCATCTCCACCATGTCACACGGCAGCGTTTAGCTCTCCATATCACAAACCTTGGAGAGAAAGCGTAAATTCCCACCTAGCCACCCTCGAGCCCTGGGCCTGAATGCCAGCATTTATAAACTACTGGCCTTTGAAATGCTGTCATTCAGGCTGGTGGACACAGACAGCTTCAAACAGCTGATAGCCATGGCTGTCCCACAGTATGTTGTTGCCAGCCGCCACTACTTCTGCAAGACAGCCGTGCCTTCCCTGCACAACCAAGTATCCGATAAAATCAAGTGTGCACTGCGCAACGCCATCTGTGGCAAGGTCCACCTAACCACAGATATGTGGACCAGTAAGCACGGCCAGGGACACTATATCTCCCTAACTGCACACTTCCTCCTCCTCTGCTTCCACCAGCTCATCCAGTCAGCCACACACCTTCACCACCAACTTCAGCACAGCCCGAGGTAAACGTCAGCAGGCCATTCTGAAACTCATATGTTTGGGGGACAGGCCCCACATCATGCAGAAGTTGTGGCGGGGTTATTGAACAACAGACCGACGAGTGGTTTCTGCCCGGCCTGGTGGTGTGCGATAATGGGCAAAATCTCGTCGCAGCTCTGGGACTAGCCGGTTTGACGCACATCGTTTGCCTGGCGCATGTGCTGAATTTGGTGGTGCAGAAGTTCATTGACAACTACCCCGACATGTCAGAGCTGCTGCATAAAGTGCGGGCCGTCTGCGCACGCTTCCGGCATTCACATCCTGCCGCTGCTCGCCTGTCTGCGCTACAGCGGAACTTCGGCCTTCCCGCTTACCGTCTCATATGCGACGTGCCCACCAGGTGGAACTCCACCTTGCACATGCTGGAGAGACTGTGCGAGTAGCAGCAGGCCATAGTGGAGTTTCAGCTGCAGCACGCATGCGTCAGTCGCACTGCGGAACAGCACCACTTCACCACCAATGATTTGGTCTCCATGCGAGACCTGTGTGCCCTGTTGCGCTGTTTCGAGTACTCCACCAACATGGCCAGTGGCGATGACACAGTTATCAGCGTTACAATACCACTTCTATGTCTCCTTGAGAAAACGCTCATGGCGATGATGGAAGAGGAGGTGGCCCAGGAGGAGGAGGAGGATGAGGGGTCATTTTTAGCACTTTCAGGCCAGTCTGTTAGAAGTGGCTCAGAGGGAGGTTTTTTGCAACAGCAGAGGCCAGGTACAAATGTGGCCAGCCAGGGCCCACTACTGGAGGACGAGGAGGATGAGGAGGAGGTGGAGGAGGATGAGGATGAAGTAGGTTCACAGCGGGGTGGCACCCGACACAGATCAGGCCCATCACTGGTGCGTGGCTAGGGGGATACGGAGGACAATGACGATACGCCTCCCACAGAGGACAGCTTGTCCTTACCCCTGGAGATCCTGGCACACATGAGCGACTACATGCTGTAGTGCCTGCGCAATGACAGCAGAGTTGCCCACATTTTAACGTGTGCTGACTACTGGGTTGCCACCCTGCTGGATCCCCGGTACAAAGACAATGTGGCCACCTTACTTCCTGCACTGGATCGTGATAGGAAGATGCGCGAGTACAAGCGCACGCTGGTAGACGCGCTCCTTAGAGCATTCCCAAATGTCACAGGGGAACAGATGGAAGCCCAAGGCGAAGGCAGAGGAGAAGCAAGAGGTTGCCAAAGCAGCGGTGTCACGACCAGCTCCTCTGAGGGCAGGGTTAGCATGGCAGAAATGTGGAAATGTTTTGTCTTCATGCTACAGCTAACTGCACCACCACCTGATACGGAACGTGTTAGAAGGAGGCAGCATTTCACTAACAAGGTTGAACAGTACGTCTGCACACCCCTCCACATACTGACTAATGGTTCGGCCCCATTTAACTTCTGGGTCTTCAAATTGTCCACGTGGCCAGAGTTAGCATTTTATGCCTTGGAGGTGCGTTTTGTCTGAACATGTATTCAGCACAGCAGGGGGCGTCATTACTGACAAACGCAGCCGCCTGTCCACAGCCAACGTGGACAAGCTGACGTTCATAAAAATGAACCAGGCATGAATCTCACAGGACCTGTCCCTCCCTTGTGCAGAATAGACATTTATAACTGCTTCCCCCTCAAACATGTATTCTTGTACTACGGGGCACTTCTTTATTGAATCCTCATTTTTTAACTTTAAAATGATCTTGCGGTGCAACCCAAAGTTAAATGAACCTCTCCTCAATCTGGGTGCTGGGGCTTAAATAACTGAAAGTGGCCTTCTCCAGTGTTGGGTGATATGACGCATGATTCTCTGCTGTGGGACCTCTCTCCTCTGTCTGGGTGCTGTGGCCTAAATAACTGAAAGTGGCCTTCTCCAGTGGTGGGTGATTTGACGCATGATTCCTTGCTGTGGGACCTCTCTCTACTATCTGGGTGCTGGTGCTTAAATAACTGAAAGTGGCCTTCTCCAGTGGTGGGTGATATGACGCTTGATTCTCTGCTATGGGACCTCTCTCCTCTGTCTGGGTGCTGGGGCCTAAATAACTGAAAGTGGCCTTCTCCAGTGGTGGGTGATATGACACATCATTCTCTGCAATGGGACCTCTTTCCAATTGATATTGTTTAATTTTTATTATTTTATTTTATCTTAAGTCATTTCCCTATCCACATTTGTTTGCATGGCATTTACATACATTTTGCTGCCTTTTGCAGCCCTCTAACCATTTCCTGGACTAATTTACAGCCTTTTTAGTGTTCAAAAGTTCGGGTCCCTATTGACTTCAATGGGGTTCGGGATAAAGTTCGGGTCGAGTTCAGATCCCGAACATTTTCGTGAAGTTCGGCCGAACTTCGCGAACCCGAACATCCAGTTGTTAACTCTAATTCCAACCACCTAATTTACAGTGCTGCTGTAAAATACAGCATAAGTGTATTTTTTTGACATAAAAGTGGAAATCCTGATCCACAGAGCATCTTGAAATATACCGCTTAAATTCTGATTTAACATTACAGCTGAGAATTAGTGCATTATTCTTTTTTGTGGGAAAAAAGCAATATTCTTGCTTCACAAAGCAGTTGTACATACACGGTATAAATATCAAATTTTAATTTACAGCATTAAAAAACTGCATTTTGGGGTTCTATTGAAAAAGTCTATGTTTTAGGCCGAAAAAACAGTTGTGCATCCGTCGTTTAAATAATTATTAACAATTTATAGCAGATAAATACAGCATTTGTGAATTTTGGTGACCAAATCCTTGTTCTGGGTCCCCAAATCTAGTGTTCATACATAGTATAAATATCTACTGTTAATGTACAGCAGTAAAAAACAGCATTTTGGGGTTTTATAGAAAAAAGCCATGTTTTAGGCTGAAAAAACTGTTGTGCATCCGGCGTATAAATGATTAATTTCAATATACAGCAGTGAAATACAAATTTTCTATATTTTACTAAAAAAATACTTGTTCTTGTTCCACAAACCACTTGTGCATTCAGCATACCAAAAATTGTTTAACATTTCCACATAGAAATTGAGAATCTGTGTATTTTGGGGACAAAAAAACATTATTGTGGGTCCACAGAGCATTTTTATGACACGGTACTCCCTTAGCGAACGTAATTGTCGACTAGTGGCAGGTAAATTGACACCGGAGAGAGACCAATCTTTCAGCTTGGTGGGTGAACGCAAATAAAAGGGGGAACATCAAATAAGGGACGTGGGCATGGTCGTGGTGGTGTTGGTGGAGCTCCTGTTGCTCGGAGAGGATGTGGCCGTTCAGCGCCAACTACCGCTCCAAGTTAAACACCTTCCTCTGATGCGAGTAGGCGACAGAATCTGCAGCATTATTTGTTAGGCCCAAATGCCGCTCTACGGACGGTGAACCCAGAACATGTACAGGCGATAGTAGATTGGATGGCTGACAGTGCCTCCAGTTCCTTCACAGTATCTAACACCCAGTCCTCTTCAGAAAGCTCAGAGTTGGCACCTGCAGCCCATGCCCATCAGTCTTCCACCTCCCCCCCTTGCAAATCAGCCAAGCAGTCAGAGCCCCAAATAATGCAGGAAAGTCTCATGCTTTTTGATGACTCTGTTGGAAAGTTTCCCCGGCCCATCCACCTAGCCCTGCCCCAGAAGAGGAAGACCTTGAATGCACTGATGCTCAACCACTTTTGTTGCAGGATGAGGACATGGGAATACCGCCGCAAAACGTCTCTGATGATGAAACACAGGTGCCAACTGCTGTGGCTTTCTGCAATGTGCAGACCGACGAGGAGGGTAGGGTCATGAATGGGTGGAATATGATGTGGAGGATGATAAAGTCCTAGACCCAGACTAGACTGAAGGTTGTGCTAGTGAGGCGTGCAGTTCTGAGGAAGAGGCGGTGGTCGCACAGAGGCAACAGCACAGCAAAAGATGGAGCAGGGTGCAAAAGAGCAGCTGCCATTCAAGAGACAGTACGCCTGCTACTATCCACCGCACCCAGGCACCGAGCACACCAAGGCTTGCTCCAAGGAGTTAATTGATGTGGCAGTTCTTCACACAAGGTTTGCATGTTGTGCAATCAGAGCCTGAAGTGAGGCATAAACATTCTTAACCTGAGCACAACCTGCATGACACGCATCTACATGCAAAGCATGAACTGCAGGGGAGTAAACACCATAAAAACATGGAACTCTCTCATGCTCCTCCTGCTCCCTCTTCTGCTGCTGGCTCGTCCTCTCCCTCCACCTCTGGCGTCACCGTTGCACCTGGCGACCAGCAAACAGAGGATGTTCCACCAACACTACCACATACGACACCATCACCGAGCATCTCCACAATGTCACACGGCAGCAGTCAGCTGTCCATCTACCAAACATTGGAGAGAACAAAGAAGTACCTACTCTCGAGCCCTGGCCCTGAATGCCAGCATTTCAAAATTACTGGCCTTTAAAATGCTGTTATTCCATCAGGTGAAGACGCACTGTTCCAAACAGCTGATGGCGGTGGCTATCCCCCAGTACGTTGTTCCCAGCCACCACTATTTTTCCAGACGAGCCGTCCCTTCCCTGCACAACCAAGTGGAGGATAAAATCAAGTGTGTGCTGCGCAACGCCATCTGTGGCAAGGTCCACATAACCACAGATACATGGACCAGTAGGCATGGCCAGGGTCGCTATATCTCCCTAACTGCACACTCGGTAAACGTAATGGAGGCAGGTCCCGTGGCGGATAACAGTTTGGCACATGTCATTCCACCACCGAGGATTGCAAGGCATTATTCGTTGCCTCCTGTTGCTTTCTCTTTCTACTCCTCATCATCATCCTCCTCCTCCTCCTACTCCTCTTCTACCACCCCTACGTCCGGTCATCGAAAAACCTCACCCCCCAACTTGAGCACAGCCAGGGGTAAATGTCAGCAGGTGATTTTAAAACCCATGTGTTTGGGTGACAAACCCCACACCGCACAGGAGCTTTGGAGGGGCATAGAACAGCAGACTGATGAGTGGTTGCTGCCGGTGAGCCTCAATCTCGGCCTGGTATTGTGCGATAATGGGTGAAATCTTGTTGCAGCTCTGGGACTAGCCGGTTTGACGCACATCCCTTGCCTGGCGCATGTGATGAATCTGGTGGTGCAGAAGTTTCTTAAAAACTACACAGACATGTGTACCTTGTTGCGGTCTTTGGAGTACTCAACCAACATGGCCAGTACTGATGACACCATTGCTAGCATTACAATAACCCTTCTATGTCTCCTTGAAAAAAATATTACGGCGATGATGGAAGAGGATGCGGCACAGGAGGAGGAGGAAGAGGGGGCATTTCACAGGGTTTCAGGCAGGTCATACAGAAGTGGCTCAGAGGGTAAGTTCCTGCACCAGCAGGCCAGGTACACATGTGGACAGCCAGGGCACACTTCTGGAGGATGAGGAAGAGGAGGGTGAGTTAGAGGAGGAGGAACTGGTTTAACTGCAGGGTGGCACCCTACGCAGCTCAGGGCCATCACTAGAGTGTGGCTGGGGGGATACGGAGGACACAGATGTTACACCACCTACACCTACACCACCTACAGAGGACAGCCTATCCTTACCTCTGGGCAGCCTGGCACACATGAGCAACTACATGCTGCTGTGTCTGCAGAACGACAGCAGAGTTGCCCGCATTTTAACTTGTGCTGACTACTGGGTTGCCACCCTGCTGGTTCTCCTTTACAAGGACAACGTGCCCCCTCCCGCACTGGAGTGTGATAGGAAGATATGCGACTACAAGCACACGCTGGTAGATGCGCTCCTGAGGGCATTCCCAACTGACACGGGGGGACAAGTGGAAGCACAAGGCGAAGGCAGAGGCGGAGGAGGAGGAGGAAGAGGTCGCCAACGCAGCTGTGTCACGGCCAGCTCCTCAGACAGCAGGGTTAGCATGGCCGAGATGTGGAAAAGTTTTTTGTCACCGCACAACAGCAAACTGCACCACCAGCTGATGGGGAACGTGATAGCAGGAGGCAGCATTTCAACAACTTGGTGGAACAGTACGTGTGCACACGCTTCCACGTACTGACTGATGGTTCTGCCCCACTCACCTGCTGGGTCTCCAAATTGTCCACATGGCCAGAGCTTGCCCTTTATGCCTTGGAGGTGTTGGCCAGCCATGCAGCCAGTGTGTTGTCTGAACATGTATTTAGCACGGCAAGGGGCGTCATTACAGACAAACCTAGCCACCTGTCCACAAAAATGAACGAGGCATGGATCCCACAGGACTTGTACATACCTTGTGCAGAATAGACATTATAACTGCCTCGCCCTCAACCATACATTCTTGTACTCCAGGGCACTTCTTTATTGAATCCTCTTTTTTTTTATTGTACCATTATTTGGGGGGCAACCCCAAGTTGAATGAACCTCTCCTCTGTCCGGGTGCCAGGGGCCTACATTTCAGCGAATCGCCTGCCGTATTGGTGGGGGACATTAAACTCTTTTTGCTGACAAATGACTTATCCTCTGTCTGGGTGTCAGGGGCCTATATTTTGTTTAATCTCCTTCTGCATTGGTGGGAGATATAAACCTCGTTTTGCTGTCAAATGACCTCATCTCTGTCTGGGTGTCAGGGCCTACATAAATGATAATGGCCTGTTCCTTTGCAAGTTGACCTGAGGCCTTTGTTGCTGTTATGGGACCTCTCTCCTCTGGCTGGGTGCCAGGGGCCTACATTATTGATAATAGCCTGCTGCATTGGTGGTTGACATGATGCCTGTTTTGCTGTTATGGGACCTCTCTCCTCTGTCTGGGTGCTAGGGCCTAAATTGCTGAAAGTGGCCTGTTCCGCTTCTGGGTAACATGATGCCTATTTTGCTGTTATGGGATCTCTCTCCTCTGTCATGCTGCCAGGGGCCTATATTAATGATAATCGCCTGCTGCATTGGTGGGTGACATGGTGCCTGTTTTGCTCTTATGGGACCTCTCTCCTCTGTCTTGGTGCCAGGGGCCTATATTAATGATAATCGCCTGCTGCATTGGTGGGTGACATGATGCCTGTTTTGCTGTTATGGGACATCTATCCTCTGTCTGGATGCCAGGGGCCTACATTAATGATAATCACCTGCTGCATTGGTGGGTGACAAGATGCCTGTTTTGCTGTTATGGGACCTCTCTCCTCTGTCTGGGCGCTAGGGCCCACATTAATGATAATCGCCTGCTGCATTGGTGGGTTACATGATGCCTGTTTTGCTGTTATGAGACCTCTCTCCTCTGTCTGGTTGCTAGGAACTAAATTGCTGAAAGTTGCCTGTTCCATTGCTGGGTAACATGATGCCTGTTTTGCTTTTATGGGACCTCTCACCTCTGTCTGGTTGCTAGGGCCTACATAAATGATAATGGCCTGTTTCATTGCAGGTTGTGTGGTAAGGTGCAGGGTGCCGTCGTGGATGGCAGGTATCTGTCACCGAGGTTCATAGCCTCGGTGAGGTGAGAGCCGTTTTTGTTAATGTCAGCAGCAGCTAGTGCTACTGACATAGTTTAAATAGCATGGCTGCAAAGCCGATCCGGGCCGGCTCTTACCGGGAGCAGCTAAAGTGTAGGGTGGGTGGCTGCTCCCCACGACCCAGTCCTGGTTTTGGGCTGGGTTTAAAAGCTCAGCCAGCTCAGCTGCTGGGAGGGCTGTGATTTTCCTGGAGCTGCTAACACTGTTGTGAAGTTCTCTGACCTGGAGGAAAGAGCTTAGCAAGGAGGTGTTTTTCCTGGCAACCTGAAGGTGGAATCTCCTGCGGCTGGGCCGACTGCTAGGTGTGAACCCTCACCTAAACCTCCCAGGTGACTGAACCCTGTGCTGGCCTGTTTTGTTTGGCCACGTGATTTCTGTTATGTGTGAACTGTCACCAAGAGACTGTTTTTCATTTATGTTGTGCAAGTGTGAATAAAACACTGTTTACTGCACATTCTGGACTCCTTGTTTTGCCTCAGTACTGCACCCGCACCGCTATCTACCAGAGCGACTCCCCACATTTGGTGGAGGATGCGGGCATGCGCAGTGAGGCTGGTGTGAACGCCGAAAATTTTTTGTTTCTGCTGGGCACGACTGGATGTCCTATATTAGGCCGGCAAAGTTGCAGCCTGTGATCCCTGACAAAATGGAGGCGGTTGTAAAAGCCCTTGTGGAGGCTAACCTGCAGCAGCGGGAGGCTAACAAGCAGCAGCAGGAGACTAATCAGCTGCTGTTACAACACGTGATGGCTTTGCAAACGGCAGGAGCGTCCCAACACTTCCATGATGCCCGGAAAGCGGTCCGTGCGGCGATCCCAAAGATGACCCCCTCGGACGACGTGGAGACCTATCTGGCGGTCTTTGAAAAGGTGGCCGTGAGGGAAAAGTTACCCCGTGACCAGTGGGCTGAAGTGGTCGCTCCGTTCCTGGCATCCGGACCCCAGCAGGTGTTCTCTGATTTGGCAGATGACCAGGCTGCTGATTACCCCACGGTGCAGGGGGAGATCCTGGCCAGACTGGAGGTGAACGTGTTAGTCCGGGCTCAGCGGGTCCACCAGTGGGACTTTAAAGCGGCTGAACCCGCCCGGCCGCAGTACTATGAGTTACTGCACAGGTTGCAAAAATGGCTGCAGCCTGATATTCTAAGTCCGGCTGCTATGCTGGACCGTCTGCTGGCTGACATGTTCTGGAGGGCCTTGCCGTACCCCCTTCAGCACTGAATCGGCCAGGTATCACCCACTAATGCCCTGGACATGGTCGACCTGGTGGAGCGCTATGAGGCCACAAAAACCTTGAAAGGGGTGTTGTTGGGAGGGGCCGGTCAAACCCCGGAGGTCTCCCATCCAGTCCCGACGACTGGTACCCGAGAAACCTGCTCGGGTGTACCCCTGTAGACCCGGCCCCGATAGTCTGCTGGCGGTGTCACGAGCCTGGCCATGTGAGGGCCGACTGTCCACAGTGGGGAGAACCCATGGAGACGAATTATGGGTACCGGGCTTCCATGTATGCCCGGAGACTGTGTGCGACCGGCACCCCCGAGACAATAGACAATCGTCATCTGTGCCAGGTGCAAGTCGGAGATAATCTTGCAGTGGCGCTGCTGGACTCAGGGAGCCTAGTAACCCTGGTAAGTGCCGCCCTGGTACAGCCCTCCCAGTATACGGGCCGGAAAGTTGGGGTGGTGTGCATACACGGAGACTTAAAGGACTATCCCACGGCTGTAATGTCTCTGTCCACGGCGGCCGGCACATGGACTTGTGAAGTGGCGATCTCCTCAAAGCTACCCTATGAACAAATAATTGGGAGAGACTTCCCTGGTTTTCCGTCACTATGGCCTGAGGTGAAAGTGACTAATAGCCCTGAGACAGGGGTAACCCTAGCTGAGTGGCCTGGTTCCAGTGGGAGGCCAGAGCCCTGGGAGCCCGAGTCCGAAGGGCCTGCGGTAGGGGTGACCACCACTGCTGTGATAGAGGGGAGACACCCCCACTGAGTGTAATGGTGGGAGACATGGAGGACTTGCCGCCAGGGCCTGAGTTGGCAGACCTCCACGTCTCCGGAGATAATTTTGGGACCGCACAACACCGGGACCAAACCCTAACCAGGGCCTGGGAAAGTGTCGTAATAATTGATGGTAAACCCCAGAAACCTGGGGCTGAATTAATGTTTCCGCGATTCATTGTTCTTCAGGATATGTTGTATCGGGTGAACCAAATCCGAGGTGAGCCAGTTGAACAGTTGGTGGTGCCCACAGCGTACCGCAAGCTTGTCATGGAGCTTGCCCACCAACATGTTCTTGGGGGACACTTGGGGTGGCAGAAAACCCAGGACCGCATACTGCAGCGGTTTTATTGGCCCGGTGTGTTCAAGGAGGTAGAAAATTATTGTAAGTCCTGTCCGACCTGTCAGATAAATAGCCCCCAGCCACATTTCCGTAGTCCTCTGGATACCTCTTCCAATTATTGAGGTCCCGTTTGAGCGAATCGCTATGGATCTAATTGGGCCGGTACCAAAGTCTGCCAGGGGCCATCAACACATTCTGGTAGTTCTCGACTATGCCACTCGGTATCCGGAGGCGGTGCCTCTGCGACATACCTCAGCTAAGCTCATTGCCAAAGAGTTAATGGAAATGTTTTCCCGTGTGGGCCTGCCAAAAGAGGTTCTGACAGACCAAGGGACCCCTTTTATGTCCAAAGTTATGAGGGAACTGTGTAAATTATTGCGTATAAAGCAATTGCGGACGTCCGTTTACCATCCGCAAACGGACGGTCTTGTCGAGAGGTTTAACCAAACTTTAAAAATATGTTAAAAAGGGTGGTGTCTAGAGATGGAAAGGACTGGGACCTGCTTCTGCCCTATCTCATGTTCGCAGTGCGAGAGGTACCCCAGGCCTCTACTGGGTTCTCGCCCTTCGAACTGCTTTATGGCAGACACCCTCGGGGCCTGTTGGATATCGCCAAGGAAGCATGGGAACAACAGCCTGTCCCCCACAAAAGTGTCATTGAGTATGTCGCCCAGATGCAAGACCGGATGGAAAGGGTGTTGCCGCTGGTCCGGGAGCATATGGAGGCAGCGCAACAAGCCCAGAGTAGGGTGTATAATCGTCAGGCTCGGGTACGGAACTTCAACCCGGGAGATCGGGTTTTGGTTCTGGTACCCACCCTTGACAGCAAATTCCTAGCTAGGTGGCAGGGCCCCTATGAGGTGATCGAGAAGGTAGGGGAAGTAAATTACAAAGTACACCAGCCAGGGCGGCGCAAGCCGGAGCAGGTGTACCACGTGAATTTACTAAAGCCGTGGAAAGATAGGGACACGGCCGACGACCACAGCCCCCGGCCAGGGCTTCTAGGTGAAAAGAGTCCAGCCCCACAGTTCGAGGCCTGTGAAGCAGTAACCACGGTAAAAATTGCAGACAGCCTGTCTTCCAAACAGGTTCAGAAAGTCAGGGAGTTCATCAGTTGGAACACGGATGTGTTCTCGGACCTCCCTGGCCGCACGACTCTCATCCAACATGACATCGTCACTGAGCCTCAGGCCAAGATCCGGCTAAAACCATACCGGGTGCCCGAGGCTCGGCGACGGGCCATCGCGGAGGAAGTGCAACTAATGTTGAAGCTCGATGTCATTGAGGAGTCGAAAAGTGAGTGGGCCAGTCCCATAGTCCTGATACCCAAGCCGGATGGGACGTTGCGGTTCTGCAACGATTTTCGCAAATTAAATGAAGTATCCAAGTTCGATGCGTATCCCATGCCCCGGGTAGACGAGCTTGTTGAGAATTTAGGGCAAGCCCGTTATTTTTCTGTGCTAGACCTCACTAAAGGATACTGGCAAGTACCCTTAACGGAGTCGGCCAAGGAAAAAACTGCTTTTGTTACCCCGCAGGGCCTGTATCATTATAAGGTGTTACCCTTTGGCCTGCATGGCGCCCCCGCCACCTTCCAAAGGTTAATGGACATTGTGCTGCGACCTCATCGTCGGTACTCCTCGGCCTACTTAGACGATGTAATCATCCACAGCACCGACTGGGAAAGCCATTTGCCCAAAGTGCAGGCGGTAGTGGATGCCCTGAGGAAAGCTGGTCTAACCGCCAATCCAAAGAAGTGTGCGATTGGGTTGGAAGAGACCAAATACCTGGGATATGTAATTGGGCGGGGAGTCATCAAGCCGCAGGTAACTAAGGTGGAAGCCATACGTAACTGGCCCCGACCGGTCACTACCAGGCAGGTAAAATCGTTCCTGGGGATTGTAGGGTACTACATGAGGTTTGTGCCCCACTTTGCCACGATTGCAGCACCATTGACAGACCTATTGAAGGGGCGAAAGTCTGGGAAGGTTAGCTGGAGTGAGAAGGCGGAGAAAGCTTTCTCCGCGTTGAAGTCGGCCCTGTGTGGGTCCCCGGTTTTGGTGACACCCGACTTCAACCGGGAGTTTGTCGTACAGACCGACGCCTCGGAGGTAGGCCTCTGTGCTGTGCTGTCTCAGGAGGTCAACGGGGAAGAACATCCCGTTGTCTTCCTGAGCCGTAAGCTCAGTCCCGCCGAGACCAGGTATAGCATAGTGGAGAGGGAGTGCCTGGCTATCAAGTGGGCACTCGAATCTCTCCGCTACTACCTGTTAGGGAGGAGGTTCCGTCTGGTGACCGACCATTCCCCTCTCAAGTGGATGAGCCAGGCCAAGGAGAGGAATGCTCGGGTCACCAGGTGGTTCCTATCCCTGCAGAACTTCAAGTTCTCCGTGGAACATAGGGCAGGCCGCTTGCAGGGGAATGCAGATGCCCTTTCCGCGTCCACTGCCTCACATGTGTCCACCCCTCAGGGTTGAACAAAGGGGGGTGTGGTAAGGTGCAGGGTGCCGTCGTGGATGGCAGGTATGTGTCACCGAGGTTCATAGCCTCGGTGAGGTGAGAGCCGTTTTGTTAATGTCAGCAGCAGCTAGTGCTACTGACATAGTTTAAATAGCATGGCTGCAAAGCCGATCCGGGCCGGCTCTTACCGGGAGCAGCTAAAGTGTAGGGTGGGTGGCTGCTCCCCACGACCCAGTCCTGGTTTTGGGCTGGGTTTAAAAGCTCAGCCAGCTCAGCTGCTGGGAGGGCTGTGATTTTCCTGGAGCTGCTAACACTGTTGTGAAGTTCTCTGACCTGGAGGAAAGAGCTTAGCAAGGAGGTGTTTTTCCTGGCAACCTGAAGGTGGAATCTCCTGCGGCTGGGCCGACTGCTAGGTGTGAACCCTCACCTAAACCTCCCAGGTGACTGAACCCTGTGCTGGCCTGTTTTGTTTGGCCACGTGATTTCTGTTATGTGTGAACTGTCACCAAGAGACTGTTTTTCATTTATGTTGTGCAAGTGTGAATAAAACACTGTTTACTGCACATTCTGGACTCCTTGTTTTGCCTCGGTACTGCACCCGCACCGCTATCTACCAGAGCGACTCCCCACAGTTGACTTGAGGCCTGTGTTGCTGTTACAGGACCGTTACGGGACCGCTCTGCTCTGTGTCGTAGCCATGGGCCTGAATGAGTGATTGTTGCCTGTGGCACTGCTGGGTGAAATCACTACTGTTTTGGCGTGATTTGAACTCCCCTATCTGTGGGTGCCAGGGGCCTGTGCATGAGGCCTGTGACACTGCAGGCAGGCATGAATCCTTTTTGGCTGTGATGAGAACTTCAACTCCCATGTGTGGTTGCCATGGGCCCAAAGCTGTGAATGAGGCCTGTGGCGCTGCAGCCAGACAAGAATCATTTATGGCTGTGAGGAGTACTTCAACTACCATAGCATTCCCACCTGAAACAAACACAAGGGGGGGTGTTCAGTCAGCACTCCCTGTATACAGGTGCACGTAGCTATGGCGATTATACATACAAACAACAAATGAAACAGCACTCTGTAACTAGAGTTCTGCCCAAGATAAAAGCTATAAGAGGACATTGGTGTACTAATCCACCATATCGCATGCAAACAGTGGAGACATTAGTTTACATTTTGATCAAAAGGTAGTAAGCCCACTCACCCCTTCACGGTTGTCTCCTAGAGTGGGTACTAACTGCAGGCAGACATGAATCCTTTATGGCTGTGAGGAGAACTTCAACTACCATAGCATTCCCACCTGATGCCACCCCAACCTCCTATTCCACCTCCTCCAAGTTACCAATTAATATTGGTTAATTTTAATTTATTTAATTTTATGTCATTTCCCTATCCACATTTGTTTGCAGGGGATTTCCCTACATTTTGCTGCCTTTTGCAGCCCTCTAGCCCTTTCCAGGGCTATTTTACAGCCATTTTAGTGCCCAAAAGGTCTTTATTGACTTCAATGGGGTTCAGGTTCGGGAAGTGTATGCGCAAAAAAATTTAAAAAGGTATTTGGGATGCGGAAACGTCACACAGGAGATATCCCGCAGATAATCTCAATGCTGTCACCAGCGGCTAATAAAAAAATACAGGGAATGTCAGATATTTGGGATGAGGAAATGTTATAAAGGAGAGGATCCACAGGTAATGTCACTGTTCGCAGCATTTACGGAAAAAGTACACTGTATGTCACAGATAAAAAATTTATGCGCACAATTTACACTGGAGTAGTGTCCCTGGTAATGTCACTGTCAGAAGCGGACACCGTCTATTGAAAAACTGCACTGTATGTCACAGATAAATATTTTAAACACACAAGTTACATTGGTGATATACCCCTGGTAATGTTACTGTCAGAAGCGGACACTGTCTATTGAAAAAATACACTGTATGTCACTGATAAATTTTTTCAGCGCACACGTTACACTGCAGATGTGGCACCATTATTGTCACTGTCCACAGCAGACACCGTCTATGGAAAAAGTTTACTGGATGGCACAGATATTTTGGGATGTGCACACTTTACACAGGAGATGGGGCGCAGATAATTTAAATCTTTGGATAGAGATATATACCGTTAATCTGGGATATTTATCTGATATTGTATTCTTTAATATATCAAATCAGGTATGTTTGAGTGTGTCTATTAATATTCATTAATTATTTCTCTACTATTTAATGTGAAATACTTTGTATGTATTCAATTTTGTTTTACTCATGTCTCCTTTATCATACTGTTATATATACCTACGCGACTATCAGGTTTTCAATTAGAGACATTTATTTGTTATTTTGATTAGCTTTTTTTGATTTTCCGAGTCTTCTTTGTTGCTATTTTTGTTCCTGTGAGATTTTAGATGTAGTCACATGATTTTGCGGTCATGTAACCTTACTTTGTGTGGTTTTTGTTCTTGCGGGATCAGTGGTCACGTGTCTGCGATACTTGATCTGTACTCATGTGACTTTGCGGTTACATGACCGGGGCCAGCCTCGTTCTTGGCCTAATGGGATTGGGAATCATGTGCCTGCTCTTTCTCTTGCAATGCCTGTATGTCTTTGTGTATTCCTAATATGGAGGAATTATGTAGCCATCTTCTCTGCTCGTGTGATACAGGTCAAGCTGCGCCATTTTTGTTGGGCGGAATGAGCCTTTGGTACAATCAGGTCTCCAATTTGAACAATCAGTGTGGTGCACGTATATATAGGTGGATGTAATTACCCCTTCATTTACTTTCTCCCTGACAAAGCCGTTGGAAAAAGGCGTTGGTTAAGTGGGGGACTTCAATGCAGACAGTGGTTATCTAATGTACTTTTTTCCAATATTCACTATTCTTACATTTTACACTTGCTTCAAAATAGTTAAGTTACCCAGAACAGTCAAATTCTCTTAAGAATCTCGAAAAACATTTACCATGTAGAATTACCAGTTGAGCTGTTAAATCTCTAATGAATGTATGAGAAACTATATCCTTCAGTGCTCGCAGAAAGTCGTCATTACAGCTGCTTCTAATCAGGTAAGAAACACTTTTTATAACATGTAATGAAGTGACAGGCTTAAGTTTATTCTAGATATTTTATTTCAAAATAATTAAACTGTAAAAGAAAATATTGCATACATAGAAACATAAAATTCATACTAAAATCCAAAAGTAAAAGAGATGGTAAAATTGAAACTGGCAGAGCAGATATCTAAATATGACAGATTCTGTAAGAAAAAGAGACAGACAGAAAAAAAGCATAGCTTTGCATTTTGTGTGAAGTACAAATGTATATTTATAGTTAGTGTTGAGCGAATCGAAGCATCTGAAGTGGAATTTAATCTGAAGTTTAGGAAAAATGTGATTTGCCACAAATCTGAATTACCTCGCACTTAATGTAGTTGACTCTATACATTTCAGAGAACTGATGGCTTTTGCCCACCCAAGGAGGAGAGTCCCAAACCAACATTATATTTCCAGAAAAGCTGTACCAGCCCTGCACATGTACATTGAGCAGAAGGTGGCCCAATACTTGGGCCTCTTGGTGTCTAGAAGAGTTCAGTCAAGCACTGACGTATGGAGTTGTAACTATAGTCAAGGACAATATAATTGGGTATGTTGTTCACAGTCCACTAGTTAAATGTTGTTCTGGACCAGGCACACCAGCAACTCAGCCAGGTGATGGCTAGAGAAGTTCCGAACTGTTCTCCCGAACTATTCGCCGGCGAACAGTTCCCGGCGAACATAGCTTGTTCGCGTCCGCCGCGGCGGGCGAACATATGCAGTGTTCGCGTTCGCCCGTATACTTTATCATTGAGCAAACTTTGACCCTGTACTTCACAGTCAGCAGACACATTCCAGCCAATCAGCATACCCTCCCTCCCAGACCCTCCCACCTCCTATCTAAACGCAAGGACAGCATCCATCTTAGATTCATTCTGAAGCTGCAGTGTAAGTAATTGTAAATCGCAATGAGATTAATATAACCTGTATTATTCGCATTGTGATTACAACTTAGATCTGAGTTCCTAATGGTTGTATTGTTAGAATATAACGAAGATAACGAATATAGCACTATATTCTCAATCTTCGTTATATTCTAGCAATACAACAACCATTAGGAACTCAGATCTAAGTTTAATTCGCAATGAGATTAATATAACCTGCATTAATCGCATTGCGAATTCAACTTAGAGCTGGGTTCCTAATGGTTGCATTGCTATAATATAACAAAGATTGAGAATATAGTGCTATATTCTCAATCTTCGTTATATTCTAGCAATACAACCATTTGGAACCCAGCTCTAAGTTATAATCGCAATGCGATTAATATGCGATTAATTGCTAGAATATAACGGAGATTGAGAATATAGCGCTATATTCTCAATCTTCGTTATATTCTAACAATACAATCATTAGGAACTCAGATCTAAGTTGTAATACCAATGCGATTAATACAGGTTATATTAATCGCATTGCGATTACAACTACTAACACTGCAGCTTCAGAATGAATCTAAGATGGATGCCGTCCTTGCTTTTTGATAGGAGGTGGGAAGGTCTGGGAGGGAGACTGATGTACTAGCCCTAAAAAGGGCTTTTTGGGGTGCTGTCAGGACGCTGTCCTTACAGCAGAGATCTGATGAGTCTTTCAGGACTGGAGTGGACACTGAATACACTAGCCTAGCTATCAATTTCCCTATTAAATCAGCAGCAGCTCTCACTAAGACTGCAGCTTCCGAATGAATCTAAAATGGATGCTGTCCAGGAGATGGGAGGGTATGCTGATTGGCTGGAATGTGTCTGCTGACTGTGAGGTACAGGGTCAAAGTTTACGAATAGGGGGTGGACCGAACATCGCATATGTTCGCCTGCTGCGACGAACGCGCACAAGCTATGTTCGCCGGGAACTGTTCGCCGGTGAATAGTTCGGGACATCTTATTTGCGAATTCAACTTAGAGCTGGGTTCCTAATGGTTGTATTGCTAGAATATAACGAAGATTGAGAATTTAGCGCTATATTCTCAATCTTTGTTATATAATTCTAGCAATACAACCATTAGGAACCCACCTCTAAGTTGCATTCGCAATGCGATTAATATAACCTGCATTAATCGCATTGCGAATTTAACTTAGATCTGGGTTCCTAATGGTTGTATTGCTAGAATATAACAAAGATTGAATTCTCAATCTTCGTTATATTCTAGCAATACAACCATTAGTAACTCAGCTCTAAGTTGTAATCGCAATGCGAATAATACTTACAATTATCAATCGCTTTGCGAATCCATTTGATGCCTCTATTTGATTGTATATGACGGTTGACTTGTATATTCAAACTTTGTAGCAACCTGCTTAGTTTCGGCTGTGGATAGGGTTCCCAGCCCCGTTGTTATGTATCAGATATATCACAGCCACGAAGTAAATAAGTTGATAGTGGTTTTATTCACAAAACATGGAAATAGCGGCTTTCCTTATGCGTGCAAACATTTTCGGCCAACAATTTGGCTTTCGTCAGGCACTGTGCCGCTGGAGGGTAGTAGATGCCAGACCGATACACCGAGGAGAAGAGGGGCATAGAAGCCGCCTAAGGAAGTCGCATAAGGAATGTCGCTATTTCCATGTTTTGTGAATAAAACCACTATCAACTTATTTACTTTGTGGCTTTGATTTATCTAATACAGGTTGACTATAACTACCACCAATGTTCTGCTGCCTCCGAGGCAAGATATCTGAACCCCCCTAGGGCCATTTGGGCGTTTTTGATAGATGCGTTTTCATCATTTTTTTATTTTATTTTTTTGTGTATTTTGCCACATTTGGTTGCATATTTACATTTGGTATAGGCAAATATGGTAGTCTAGAATTCAGTGTTTCCCAACTAGTGTGCCTCCAGCTTTTGCAAAACTACAACTCCCAGCATGCCCGGACAGCCTTTGGCTGTGCAGGCATGCTGGGAGTTGTAGTTTCGCAACAGCTGGAGGAACACTGGTTGGGAAACACAGGTCTAGATCATTACTCTGCCCAGCTACATGGCTTAGAAAATATGCTGTTAAACAATGATCCTAGGTTTTGGTATAGACACATGATCTAGACTACCATATTTGCCTATACCAAATGTAAATATGCAACCAAATGTGGCAAAATATACAAAAAAATAAAATAAAAAATGAAAAACTTATAAAAACGCGGATGCGTTTTTGATGCCCAAATGGCCCCTGGGGGGTTCAGATATCTTGCTTTTGAGGCAGCAGAACGTTGGTGGTAGTCATTGTCAACCGTCATATACAATCAAATAGAGGCATCAAATGGATTTGCAAAGTGATTAATAATTGTAAGTATTATTCGCATTGCAATTACAACTTAGAGCTGAGGTCCTAATGGTTGTATTGCTAGAATATAACGTATATTCTAGCAATACAACAACCATTAGGAACCCAGCTCTAAGTTGAATTCGCAATGCGATTAATGCAGGTTATATTAATCGCATTGCAAATTCAACTTACCACACTCTGCGTCAACTACGTAATTTTCCATGGGAGTTTTGCCATGGATCCCCCTCCGGCATGCCACAGTCCAGGTGTTAGTCCCCTTGAAACAACTTTTCCATCACTATTGTGGCCAGAAAGAGTACCTGCGGGTTTTGGGTTTTAAAATTCGCCTGTCTATTGAAGTCTATGGCGGTTCGCCCTGTTCGCGAACATTTGCATAAATTCGCTTTCACTGTTCGTGAACAGAAAATTTTATGTTCGCGACATCTCTCGTGATGGCAATGCAAACTCTGAGTTTTAATGCTGAGATTTCTAAACCAATGCCCCATTCTGCCTCCTCATACTCCACCTTGTCCTCATCCTCTCCTCTAGGCAAAGTTCACAGTGGTCCTCTAGCATATTACCTACACAAAGCCTGGTGTTGTCACCTGGTTCAGCACTCAAGTCTTCTACTGAAGTACAAGTGCTGTTAAAAATGTCCAGGAAACTGTGCATGCACTTCAGGCACTCTTATCGTGCAAAACATGCCCTCCATGCGATGCAAAGGCAAACTGCTCTTCCTCAACATCACCTGAAAGGTAACGTTTCCACCCATTGGAACTCTAAGCCCCATATGTTAGACCGCCTGTTCAAGTAGAGGAAGGTGATCAATGATTTTTTTATGCTGCAAATCGGTAGGTCTATTCCCCAGTGTAACTTCCATGTTAGCCAGTGAAAACTCATGTGTGACACATGCCATTTGCTCAGAGCCTTTGAGAAGGCCACTTTATTTGTCAGTCAGCAGAACCATGGGGTGAATGATGTCATTCCACTCCGTCACGTCCTGGAGGGGACGCTGACAAATCTGATTGGCGAGAGGACAGAAGATGTGGCACCTACATTTCAGGGCCTCCTGAGCTCTGAGGAGTAGAGTTGAGCGGACACCTGGATGTTCGAGTTCGAGAAGTTCGGCCGAACTTAACGAAAATGTTCAGGTTTGGGATCCGAACTTGACCCAAACTTGACCCCGAACCCGAACCCCATTGAACTCAATGGAGACCCGAACTTTTGGGCACTAAAATGGCTGTAAAATAGCCCTGGAAAGGGCTAGAGGGCTGCAAAAGGCAGCAACATGTAGGTATATCTCCTGCAAACAAATGTGGATAGGGAAATTACTTAAAATAAAATAAATAAAAGTTTACCAATATTAATTGGCAACTTAGTGGAGGAGGTGGAATAGGAGGATGGGGTGGCGTCAGTTGGGAATGCTATGGTAGTTGAAGTTCTCCTAACAGCCATAAAGGATTCATGTCTGCCTGCAGCGCCACAGGCCACATTCACAGATTCAGGCCCAAGACAACCATACATGGGAGGTGGAGAAGTTGTCATCACAGCCAAAAAGGATTCATGCCTGCCTACAGTGTCACAGGCCTCATGCACAGACTCAGACCCCTGGAACCCACAAATAGGAGCGTTCAAATCATACCAAACATTATTGATTTCACCCACAGTGCCACAGGCAACAATCACTCATTCGGGCCCATGGCTCCCGCAAAGAGGAGAGCGGTCCCGTAACAGCAACAAAGGTCTCAGGTCAACCTGCAATGGAACAGGCAGGTACAGCAGGCGATTATCATTAATGTAGGACCCTGGCACCCAGACAGAGGAGAGAGGTCCCATAACAGCAAAACAGGCATTATGTCACCCACCAATGCAGCAGGCGATTGTCATTGATGTAGGCCCATGGCACCCAGACAGAGGAGAGAGGTCCCATAACAACAAAACAGACATCATGTCACCCACCAATGCAGCAGGCGATTATCATTAATGTAGGCCCCTGGCACCCAGACAGAGGAGAGAGTTCCCATAACAGCAAAACAGGCATCATGTCACCCACCAATGCAGCAGGTGATTATCATTAATGTAGGCCCCTGGCATCCAGACAGAGGAGAGAGGTCCCATAACAGCAAAACAGGCCTCAGGTAAACCTGCAAGGGAACAGACCACTTTCAGCAATTTTGGCCCTAGCACCCATACATAGGAGAGAGGTCCCATAACAGCAAAACAGGAATCATGTCACCCACCAATGCAGCAAGCGATTATCATTATTGTATGCCCCTGGCACCCAGACAGAGGAGAGAGGTCCCATAACAACAAAACAGACATCATGTCACCCACCAATGCAGCAGCCAATTATCATTTATGTAGGCCCCTGGCACCCAAACAGAGGAGAGAGGTCCCATAACAGCAAAACAGGCATCATGTCACTCACCAATGCAGAAGCGATTATCATTAATGTAGGCCCCTGGCACCCAGACAGAGGAGAGAGTTCCCATAACAGCAAAACAGGCATCATGTCACCCACCAATGCAGCAGGTGATTATCATTAATGTAGGCCCCTGGCACTCAGACAGAGGGAGAGTTCCCATAACAGCAAAACAGGCATCATGTCACCCAGCAATGGAACAGGCCACTTTCAGAAATTTAGGCCCTAGCACCCAGACAGAGGAGAGAGGTCCCATAACAGCAAAACAGACATCATGTCACCAACCAGTGCAGCAGACAATTATCATTAAAGGGATTCTGTCACCTCTGATAACACAAATTCAGCTTTAAAACCAGTCATGCTCCACAAATTACCTTGAATCGGCTTTGCTTTTCTGTAATGTAATCCGTCCAGTAGTTTTGCTGAAAAACTACTTTTATAAATATGCTAATTAATACTGAAGTTGCCCAGAGGGGCATTATCTTCTACTTTGTGTGCCCAGTAACGCCTCCCTGCAGTGCCCAAAACCGGCTCCTTACTCACTAAAACACGCCTTCCACCTGAATCCCTAACCGCCCACAGCGTCTCATCCCTCTCCTCCCCCTCCCTGACGGCCGAGTGAAGTCTCGCGCAGACGCAGTACCCACTGAGGGCTGCGCCAGTACGATGTGCTGGAGACTGAGGGAAGAGCGAGCATCGGACGTCACTGGGCTCGGCGCATGCCCAGTGACGATGATGAAGCTCCCGGTGGGCATGTCGCATATGAGGCGGTGAGCAGGAAGGCTGAAGCTGCAGTGCAGACAGGCGAGCAGCAGCAGCGCTGACATGTCTGGGTAGTTTTTAAGAAACTTCTGCACCACCAGATTCAGCACATGCGCCAGGCATGGGATGTGCGTCAAACCGGCTAGTCCCAGAGCTGCAACAAGATTTCGCCCATTATCGCACACCACCAGGCCGGGCTTGAGGCTCACCGGCAGCAACTACTCATGAGTCTGCTGTTGTATGCCCCTCCAAAGCTCCTGTGCGGTGTGGGGTTTGTCAACCAAACACATGAGTTTTAAAATCGCCTGCTGACGTTTCCCCGGGCTGTGCTGAATTTGGGGGTGAGGTTCTTTCAATGACTGGATGTGGGGGTGGTAGAAGAGGAGTAGGAGGAGGATGATGCGGAGTTGGAGAAGGAAGCAAAGGGAGGCTTCTTCCTGCAGCATGCGATCCTCGGTGGTGGAATGACATGCGCCAAATCGCTCTCCACCTCGGGCCAAACCACAATTACGTTTACCCAGTGTGCAGTTAGGGAGATATAGCGACCCTGGCCGTGCTTACTGGTCCATGTATCTGTGGCTATGTGGACCTTGCCACAGATGGCATTGTGCAGCGCACACTTGATTTTATGCTCCACTTCGTTGTGCAGGGAAGGGACAGCTCTCCTGGAAAAGTAGTGGCGGCTGGGAACAACGTACTGGGGAACAGCCACCGCCATCAGCTGTTTGAAACAGTCTGTCTCCACCAGACGGAATGACAGCATTTCAAAGGCCAGTAATTTTGAAATGATGGCATTCAGGGCCAGGGCTCGAGCGTGGGTAGGTGGGTATTTCCTCCTTCTCTCCAATGTTTGGAAGATGGACAGCTGAATGCTGCTGTGTGACATGGTGGAGATGCTCGGTGATGGTGTCGTATGTGGTGGTGTTGGTGGAACATCCTCTGTTTGCTGGTCGCCAGGTGCAACGGTGACGCCAGAGGTGGAGGGAGAGGCCGAGCCAGCAGCAGAAGAGGGAGCATGAGAAAGCTCCATGTTTTTAAGTTGTTTATGCCTCACTTCAGGGTCTGATGGCACAACATGCAAACCACTTGTGTCTTGTCGTCAGGACATTGTGTGAAGAACTGCCACACCAATGAAAGGACTTAGTGTGCTCGGTGCCTGGGTGCGGTGGACAGTAGCAGGTGTACTGTCTCTGGAACGGCCTCTGCACTTTTGCTGTGCTGTTGCCTCTGTGCGACCACCGCCTCTTTCTCAGAACTACACGCCTCACTACCACAACCTTCAGTCTAGTCTGGGTCTAGGACTTCATCATCCTACACATCATCTTCCACCCATTCATCACCCCTGCCCTCCTCGTCGGTCTGCACATTGCAGAAAGCCACAGCAGTTGGCACCTGTGTTTCGTCAGCATCAAAGACATTTTGTGGCAGTATTCCATGTCCTCATCCTGCAACAAAAGTGTTTGAGCATCAGTGCATTTAAGGTCTTCCTCTTCTGGGGCAGGGCTAGGTGGATGTGCCGGGGAAACTCTGCCAACAGAGTCATCAAAAAGCATGAGACTTTCCTGCGTGATTTGGGGCTCTGACTGCTTGGCTGATTTGCAAGGGGGGAGGTGGAAGACTGATGGACATGGGCTGCAGGTGCCAACTCTGAGCTTTCTGCAGAGGACTGGGTGTTAGATACTGTGAATGAACTGGAGGCACTGTCAGCCACCCAATCTACTATCGCCTATACATGTTCTGGCTTCACCATCTGTAGAGCAGCATTTGGGCCTATCAAATAACGATGCAGATTCTGTCACCTACTTGTACCAGAGGAAGGTGTTTGACTTGGAGCGGTAGTTGGCGCTGAACGGCCACGTCCTCTCCGAGCAACAGGAGCTCCACCAACACTACCATGACCATGCCCACATCCCTTATTTGATGTTCTCCTCATTATTTGCGATCACCCGCCAAGCTGAAAGATTGGTCTCTCTCCGGTGTCAATTCACCTGCCACTAGTCGACAATTACGTTCGCTAAGGCAGTGCCCGTGTCATAAAAATGCTCTGTGGACCCAGAATAATGTTTGTGCCCAAAATACACTGATTGTTCTTAGAACAAGTATTTTTGTAATAAAATACAGAAAATTAGTATTTCACTGCTGTAAATTGAAATTAATTATTTATACGACGGATGAACAACCGTTTTTTCGGCCTAAAACCCAGATTTTTTCAATAAAACCCCAAAATGCAGTTTTTAACTGCTGTACATTAAAAGTAGATATTTATACTATGTATGGACACCAGATTTGGGGACCTAGAACTCGGATTTGGTCGCAAAAATTCACAAATGCAGTATTTGACTGCTATAAATTAGAAATAATTATTTAAACGACGGATACACAACTGTTTTCTTGGCCTAAAACACGGCTTTTTTCACTAAAACCCCAAAATGCAGTTTTTAACTGCTGTACATTAAAGGTACATATTTATACTATTTATGGACACCAGATTTGGGGACCCAGAACACGGATTTCAGCGCCAAAATTCAAAAATGCTGTATTTGACTGCTATAAATTGGAAATAATTATTTAAACGATGGATGCACAACAGTTTTTTCGGTCTAAAACACTGCATTTTTCAATAGAACCCCGAAAAGCTGTTTTTTACTGCTGTAAATTTAAATTAGATTTTTATACCGTGTATGTACAACAGCTTTGTGAAGCAAGAATATTGCTGTTTTCCCACAAAAAAGAAAAAATATTTCTTAGCTGTAATGCTAAATCGGTATTTAATCGGTGGATCAGGATTACCACTTTTTTTGTCAAAAAACATACACTTATGCTGTATTTTACAGTAGTAATGTAAAATAGGTGGTTGGAATGGGAATTTCAGACTGTTTGGTGGACCTTGAATAAGGTTTTTTTTTCTATAAAAAACAAAGAAGCACTATTTCCCTGCAGAAATATAAAATATATAGTTGGACAGTGTATGCAGAACTGTTTTGTGGACAAGGAATACGCCCAAACTTACACGGATTCTCTATTTCACAGCAGAAATGTCAAATATATATTTTAGCGGTGTAAAATAGGCTTGGTCGATCACGATGACCTCTTTTTTAAAATAAAATACACTGAAGCACTATTTGATAACTGAAATTGAATATACGGTTTAGTGCATAGTATACATAAGTGCTCTGTGGCACCACAGAGCCCAGACTAGACAAATGGACTATGTCACGGCTTTTGCCACCAAAATTCCCAAATGCCGTTTTTCACTGCTGTAAATTAAATGTAGGTATTTATACCGTGTACGTACAACTGCTTTGTGAAGCAGGAATTTTGCTTTTTTCACACAAAAATAGAATAATGCACTATTTCTCAGCTGTAATGTGAAATCGTTATTTAGGCGGTGTATTTCAAACTGCTTTGTGGATCAGGGTTTCCACTTTTTTGTAAAAAAAAAAAAACAACAACACATTTGCTGTATTTCACAGCAGCAATGTAAAATAGGTGGTTGGAATCGATCATATAATCGCATTGCGAATTGATCTTAGAGCTAAGTTCCTTATGGTTGTATTGCTAGAATATAACGGAGATGGCAAATATCACCAATATAGCACTATATTCTCAATCTTCGTTATATTCTAGCAACAACCATTAGGAAGTCAGCTCTAAGTTGAATGCGCAATGCGAGTATATGTTCGCTTTGCGAATTAAACTAAGAGCTGAGTTCCTAATGGTTGTATTGCTAGAATATATAATGAAGATTGAGAATATAGTGCTATATTCGTGAATTTGTGATATTCGTCATCTTTGTTTTCTTCGTTATATTGTAGCAATACAACCATTAGGAACTAAGCTCTAAGTTTAATTCGCAATGTGAATGTAAATTCGCGTAACATTCGCAATATATAGAATGACGAATATTCGATTTCGACGAATATATTGATGAATATTGAAGCGAATATTCACGAAATATCGCAAAATCGAATATGGCACCTCCAGCTCATCACTAGTTATAACATGGTTATAACGGAAAATAATAGCATTCTTAAGATAGAATGCTAAATAAAATAGCCATTGAGGGGTTAAAATAATTTTGAAAAAATTACCTCATCCACTTGATCATGCAGCCGATATCATCTTCTTTCTTCAGGACCTGCAAAAGGACCTGCATTGAGGTCACCCTGCTCACCACGTGGTGAGCGCGGTGACATCATCGCAGGTCCTTTTGCAGGTCCTGAAAAAAGAAGAGGATACCGGCTGCACAATTAAGTGGATGAGGTGAGTTTTTTTTTTAAATATTTTTAAACCCTCAATGGGGATTTTATTTAGCATTCTATCTGAAGAATGTTATTATTTTCCATTATAACCATGTATAACGGAAAATAATAAAGTGAATTTCGGATCCCCATTGACTTTAATGGGGTCCGGGTTCGGGTTTGGTGTTTGGGTCAAGTCGGGTCTCGAACCCAAACTTTGACCTAATGTTCAGCCGAACTCGGCGAACACGAACTTCACCGGGTTCGCTCATCCTTACTCAAAAGTATTTGTAAGTCAAAAGCAGGAGTGGGTTCAAAATACACAAGAGATGCAAATACTTCTATTATATTTTATCTATGTTTTGGACCCACTCCTGGTTTTGCTCAAAATACAGGCTTTGTTTTTTGTTTTTGTTTTCTGTTCTTCTGATGGATCAGAAGAATTAAAAAATAAACAGTGATGTCAACACAGCCTTACTGCCACTGCTGCTGGGGGGGCCCCCCCCCCCCCTCCCCACTCTGTCATGGGGCCACTATCGTCACTGTCAGTGCTGCTGATCCACATCCACAGTCTGTTGTGGGGCGACTATGGCCACTGTCACTGCCAAGTGCCCACCAGTAGAAGTGACTCTAGGGGCCCACCCTATAGTTTCATGCAAATATTGACACTAAGGGGGTTTTCCAATTTGCATCAACATCCTTTAAAATAATCCTTTATATAGAAAGTTGTAGTGTAATAGCGCACATAATCACTGCAGCTAATCAATGGCCTTGGTGTTGTACACCACTGAAGCCAGTGATTAGTTGCAGCAGTCAAGTGCGGTACACAGGCATTTTACCGCGGCAGCCAAGCCAAAACATTATGTCCCAGCTGCAGCATGGCAGGGAGAACAGAGTATTGGTGCTGGATCAAATAGTGATCAGGATGGTGAGTTTAATTTTTTTTTTTTTTTTTTCATTTTTATTTTAACAGCATCCCTGTAGTTTTGCCTCATTAATTTGAACTTAATCACCCCCTTTAAGCTCAGTAGATACCATAACAATACCAAACTCTGTACTTGGATAAGGTAGCAAAACCAAGCTGTGTGTGTATATATATATATACAGTACCAGAACCAAGCTGCATACATAGATACAGTACAAAAACCAAGCTGCGTACAAAGATACAGTATTAGAACCAAGCTGCGTGTCTAGATACAGTAACAGAACTCTGTTACACGCATACTTATACACATGCCGGCACTCATTTACTTGCATACTTCTACACATGACGGCACTTTTTTACACGCATACTTCTACATATGCCGGCGCTCTTTTACGCATACTTCTACACATGCCGGCACTCTTTTACACGCACACTTCTACACATGCCGACACTCTTACATACACACACTGTCATACATGCAGGCACTGTTACATACGCACACTGTCATACATGCAGGCACTCTTACATATACACACACTGTCATATATGCAGGCACTTTTTTAAACCAATTACAATACATGTAGATTCCTTCTTCACCTTATGGCCCTGTGTGTTGCTAGTTGTGTCCCCAGGTCCTAAGCCAGGCTCTCCCCCTTGCAGCTGGGCTGGGCTCCAGACTGGTCACACAGGCAGCAGTCCTTCTAGCACAGCAGCCTCATTGGAGGAGAGACTGTCAGTGCTATTGACTGACAGGTTTTAGTCCAATCAGGACCCCTGGTAAAGTAAGGCTGTTTCCACATGATCTAATTTACATATATTAATAGCAAAATGCCATGTTTTTGCTGTGATTTTATGAAAATCAGATCATCTAGAAACAGCTTTACTGACCAGGAGTGCTGATTACACAAAAACTTGTCAGTTCCCATGAATCAGCGCTGGCATGGAGCCCTCCTTCTTATTTAGGATGAATTGCAGACAGCATGTATCCTACTGTGTGTGAGTGTACAGGAGGCAGAGCTTATCACAGATAGCTTCTAAGCAAGGAAGCTGACTTGCTGGTTTGGGGGCCCACTGAGGATTTCTCCAGCTCCCCAATGGGCCAGTGCAAGCCTGCTGTCACCTGCCCCACTCTGTCATAGGGCCACTACTGTCACTGATGTTGCCACCCTCCCTACTCTGTCATGGGACCACTATTGTCACTGCCACTGCTGCTGCCACCCCCCCTGCTCTGTCATGGGGTCACTACTTGTGTCTTGGAGCACTGCATGGTTAAGTCCACAGCCATAAATTAGTCCTGATGCTAACATTGACCTGTAAAAATGCTGCATTATAAATCTAGAGTGACCAGAAGGGATTAAAAAGCATGTGTTTTGTCAGAGGTCACCAAATCGGCAGAATCAGATTTTTCAAAACTTCACTCACCTCTACTTATAGTCATTGCAGTACAGTGCCTTGAAAATGTATTTATACCACTTGAACATTTCCACAGTTTTTCAAGTTATACCCACAAACTTAAATGTATTTTTGGGGATTTTATGTGATAGACCAACACAAAGTAACAAGTACTGTATATGTCATACAAATCTGGAAAGTTTGGCGTGCATTTGTATTCAGCCTCCCTGAGTCAGTACTTTGCGGGATAACCTTTTGCTATAATTACAGCAAGTATTTTGGGGTATGTTTATACCAGCTTTTGGCATCTAGAGGCTGAAATTTTTGCCCATTCCTCTTTGCAAAATAGCTCAAGCTCAGTCAAATTGGGTGGAGAGTGTCTATGAACAGCAATTGCCACAAATTCTCAATAGGATTTAGGTCTAGACCTACGAGAGGCACCAGTGCAAAGCAGAGGGATCAGAAAAAAACAGTCAGGCACAGGCATGATACTTAACAAAATGGAGAAACAGTCTGAGATCAAGGCAAGCCTATAGGCATGACTTTCACTTCTGAAATACATGACAAAGCTATCACGTTTTTGGACCTTACCCTTGTCCTGGACCCCGATGGCCACATCCAGATGGAAGTCCATCGTAAACCGACATCAACAAACAATTTGTTGCAATGGAACGGCTATCATCCGAAACCGTTAAAAAACGGAATACCTGTGGCACAATATATCAGAGCCCGCGGGAACTGCTCGGATGACGCGAGCTTCATTAAAGAAAGTAAAATTCTATATGAACGGTTCCGTGCCAGAGGATATCCTAAAAAAGTTTTACATCACGCTTATGCGAGGGCATGTAATACCAACCGTACCACCCTGTTGAACACCAGACATGAAGATGCAAAGGCACAGGTCGTAAGGTGTATCGGTACCTTTGATGCACAAAATAATTGTATTTTCCAGATTCTGAAAAACACTGGCATGTTTTATGGGCTGATAATGATTTAAGGTCAGTCATAACCCAAAACCCCAGTATTACTTACCGTCGAGGTAGGAACCTGAAGGACTTCTTGGTTCACAGTTTCTACCAGTCAGCATTGCCAAAAACAACTTGGCTTAGGTCGGGAATAGTGGGCACCTACCCTTGTGGCAGTTGTGTCTACTGCCCGTTGGTGAGAAAATGCAGATCCTTTACCAACCCTGTGGACAAAAGGGAATATGAAATAAGACAATTTATTAATTGCTAAACCAGGGGCATTATATATGCAATCCAATGCCCTTGCCCTAAAATTTATGTTGGCAAAACGTCCCAGGAATTTAGGAAAAGGATCTGCCAGCATATTAGTAACATCAACACCAAGGCGGACACCTCAATCTCCAGACATGTGAGAACTTATCACACTGGGGATCATAAAGTGCTAAACTTTTGGGGGATTTGCAAAAAAAACCCTGGGAGCCAGAAAGGCGACTTGGATGCCATCCTGTTACGAGAAGAAACTAGGTGGATTTATCGCCTTAATAGTTTAAATCCAAAAGGCCTCAATGAAGGCTTTGCATTTATGGCGTTTCTGTAAATAGGAGAAAAATTAAGCGTTTTTTGCTCATTTCTTTCGCGACTAGCAAGTGCATAAACAGCACTTCGAACACTGCATAATTTAGAGAACCAATTTTTAGAGTGTACCCTAATATAGTCTGCATTAATCTGAACATTTTTAGGTGATCTACTATACTGTTAATTACATAGACAGTGTATAATAAGTAATATCATTGCCAATCTATAGACACTCTATAGACATTCTGTAACCCTAAGTATCTTGGGGAAACAACCTGCCTATTTAAAGCCACTTCTCTGCTAAGTGTCTGCGCATGCACTGTAGTCTAGTGAGTTGTCATTGGATGCGCCTCACATGCTTCATATCATTGTCGAACACTCTATATTATGAAACCCTAAATAATTTAGGGAAACAGTCTGCTTATCTAAAGTCCTTGCCCTGCTAAGTGTCCACGCATGCACTGTAATCTAATGAGTTGTCATAGGAAACGTTCCATATACTTTCTATATGCCTCATAAGCATGTACGCCTATCATAATATGGTTCCACTCCAAGTGATGGAGTGGGCCCCTTTGCGTAGTAATCAAATAGCATCTATACGCTGTCTACCCTTTGAAGTATGGTTTAACATCAACTACTAATATAACAGCACGTGCACTCTTTATGTGCGTAGCGCATGTATACTTACTACTAATGTTGGACATCAGATCTATGTTCTTGCACAACTTGTAGTGCGCAATGCATCATAAATTATATAATACACTGTGGCTTATAGTCCAAAGGGTAGTCAGTAATGTCAGATGACAGACACCATGCGCACCTTTACAGCATGTAGCACTTGTGCAGCCATTATTGTTTGGTGTCACGTCCAAGGATAAATGTAATCATCCATTATACATTTAATTGCACATCTTGGAGAATAATACCATTGTCATTATAACAGTATGCGCACCCCCTATATGCGCAACGCATGCGCACTTACCACTTATACTGGACACCAATTCTAAGTTTTTGCGCTGACTTTAGTGCGCAATACATCATGAATGACGTCACGTACCTTAGCTCATAGACTGAGTGTAGGCGCAGACACCGTGAGCGCAGCAACCTCAGATGACAAACATCACGCGCATACTCACTGTGCGCAGCGCATGTGCTGACACGACCATCTGACATTACGTCTAAAAGCACGCGCATCTACCCATTGCGCAGCGTGTCATTGATGACGCGCTGCAAGCAACATATGATTGGAGATTGAGAGGCGCAGAGGTTTCTGAGTTACTCACTTGATAGGCTGTTTCATTACACACTGAGGATGTGATAGGACATTGTGCCTGTCAATCCAGTGTTCAGTATTTAAACCTCCAATGCAGTGGGGACATTCAATGCTGCCCATTACCCCTGAAGAAGCCATAATGTTGGTGAAACATGTCGGGGGGCAGACTTAGATTTTTTATCAGAACACAACTCCGCTAATTATCTCTATTCACTAGATCGAGTTAGTTAGTAACACAACTACTTTAATAGCTCAGAGGTGCTGGTGTTTGTAACGGGTTTAGCCCTAAGCCACTGTTATTTACAGTGCTAACAATTGAACAATTTGAGAACCAAGCCCAGGGGAGCACGTAAGCAATAGTGCACCTTCTGGATACAGGTTCAGTAATAGTACCTGTTGCAGTTGGCTGCTGATCAAAAGCAAGCCCTACTGTTTACACAAACACTGTCACCAGTGAGTTTTGAGATAACAGTGAATAGGCAGGAGAGTGTGCACATCTCCTTCACCTATTACTGCAGACATTGACAAATATTTGTGGAGTAGTGACTATTTTTAATCATTATGTTCCGGTTCCAATTAAATACGCACTAGATATTTAATTTTATTTGTCATAATAAAAGGGAAGTTTTAATCCACACCTGGGTCAAGATAGGTTGAAGAGACTAATCTGGGCATTAGTTTAATGAATAAGTATTTATAACCTTACCCGGGTTAGGTCTTTTGGATATTAGGGCTATATTCTCATCACAGGCATCTATGCTCCTTTTGATATAACCCATTATCTTATTGTCCTTGGCAGCAGCTGCCTGGCACTGGTTTTTGCAGCTTAGTCTGCTGTTCACTAAAATTCCTAAGTCCTTTTCCATGTCAGTGTTACCCAGTGTTTTACCATTTAGTATGTACGGGTGACTTTCATTATTCATTCCCATGTGCATAACCTTACATTTCATTACCTTCACTTCCCTGCCTGAGTCTCCAATCTATCCAGATCCATCTGTAAGAGTATACTGTTGTCTTCCCTGTTAATTACTTTACACAGTTTAGTGTCATCAGCAAGCCTTCTACAAGATAAATTAAAAACATATTGGAGAGAATAGGGCTCAATACTGACCCCTGTGATACCCCATTACTGACAGTGACCCAATCTGAGTGTGTACCGTTAATAACCACCCTCTGTTTTCTATCACTGAGCCAGTTACTTACCCACATATAGACATTTTCCCCCAGTCCAAGCATTTTCATTTTATATACTAACCTTTTATGTGGTACAGTATCAAATGATTTAGAGTAGTCCAGATATACAACATCCTTTGATTCTCCGCAGTCAAGTCTAGAACTTACCTCCTCATAAAAACGAATTAATTTAGTTTGACATGACCGATCCCTCATGAAGCCATGCTGACTTATGAAGCTATGCTAAAATAGTTTATTGTATCCAGAAAGGGGAACATTTTGTGCCCAAATTGCACCACAACTCTGGAGTAAAATTCTGTTGCAAACTAAGCCAACCTATCCATTGTAGATTGTTAACTACCAGCCCTTGTATATTGTAAACCCTAGCAGGCAGGGTCCTTTATCCTTCTGTAACTCAGCTTGTTCTTGCTTATTGTACTTATTCTTGCATTATATATTTATAACCTTTTCATATATATAGCGCCATGGAATAAATGACACTCAATAATAAATAATAATAAAAAATAATGATTATAAAAAATATACAAAAGTATCTAGCCATGTGAATTTACCATCTAGTAGGAGCCACTATGATAAATCTAAATAACCTGTCTATGTTTATACTGTCTCTAGGATTAGTAAATCTGCCACATAGTTTCTAATCCATTCAGTTTGTCAGTGTGTTCTCATAAAGCACAGCTTCATAAAAGCAGTCCTTTACCTCTTGCCTGAGTCTACAGGTAAATGTGGATTTCATTATAATAGTTAGCTCTCCAGACAATGTGTAATCTAGGCTTGTAGTTGCACTCGGAAATTTATTTTTTGAACTTGTTATTGTTATTTGAAATACTGCATACATATCAGGTTGGCTTTAGAAGTCATTTTGCATTTGTTTATTTATTTGTTTTTTAAATTAAAAATGTTTTTCTTAAATAGTTTTAATGTCAAAATCACTAGAGCTTTAATTTACTTTCAACATCTTCACTAGTGCTGCTGGAAGCAGATGATGCCTCCTCTCCTATGACAGCCTAAGGAGATGCCATCTGACATACATATATCTTTAAAACACTATGAAGGCTCCCACAGCTTTCCCATTTTTTTCAGCAGAAACTACACATATAAAAATGACTACAGATGTACACTACCAATAAGTAGTGTAAAAAAGATAGATTGAAATCTCGTGAAAGCCTACATACTGTATTTTTCTGCTTTAACAATTGCCAATGATAATGTGTCAGAACGAATGGTTATTTCCACATATAAACCAAATGCATGTATGTGAAATCTAGTATAATTGATATGACAAGGAATTTGCATACATAGACAGTCGTGGGCAAAAGTTTTGAGAATTACATAAATATTGAAATTTGGAAGAGTTGCTGCTTAAGTTTTTATAATAGCAATTTGCATATACTCCAGAATGTTATGAAGAGTGATCAGATGAATTGCATAGTCTTTCTTTGCCATGAAAAATTACTTAATCCCAAAAACATCTTTCCACTGCATTTCATTGCTGTCATTAGTAACATAGTAACATAGTAACATAGTATATAAGACCGAAAAAAAACATTTGTCCATCCAGTTCGGCCTGTTTTCTACAAGTTGATCCAGAGGAAGGCAAAAAACCCCTGTGAGGCAGAAGCCAATTTTCCTCACTTAAGGGGAAAAAAATTCCTTCCCGACTCCAATCAGGCAATCAGAATAACTCCCTGGATCAACGACCCCTCTCTAGTAGCTGTATCCTGTAATATTATTACACTCCAGAAATAAATCCAGTCCCCTCTTGAATTCCTTTATTGTACTTACCATCACCACCTCCTCAGGCAGAGAGTTCCATAGTCTCATGCTCTTATAGTGAAGAATCCTTTTCTATGTTTGTGTACAAACCTTCTTTCCTCCAGACGCAGATGATGTCCCCTTGTCACAGTCACAGTCCTGGGGATAAATAGATGATGGGACAGATCTCTGTACTGACCCCTGATTTATTTATACATAGTTATTAGATCTCCCCTCAGTCGTCTTTTTTCTAAAGTGAATAACTCTAATTTTGATAACCTTTCAGGGTACTGTAGATCCCTCATTCCAGTTATTACTTTAGTTGCCCTCCTCTGAACCCTCTCCAGCTCTGCTATGTCTGCCTTGTTCACAGGAGCCCAGAACTGTACACTGTACTCCATGTGTGGTCTGACTAGTGATTTGTAAAGTGGTAGGACTATGTTCTCATCACGGGCATCTATGCCCCTTTTGATGCAACCCATTATCTTATTGGCCTTGGCAGTAGCTGCCTGACACTGGTTTTTGCAGCTTAATTTGCTGTTTATTAAAATTCCTAGATCCTTTTCCATGTCAGTGTTACCGAGTTTTTTACCATTTAATATGTACGGGTGACTTGCATTATTTCTTCCCATGTGCATAACTTTACAGTACATTTGTCAGTGTTAAACCTCATCTGCCATTTTTCTGCCCAAGCCTCCAATCTATCCAGATCCCTCTGTAGCAGAAAACTGTCCTCTTCAGTGTTAATTACTTTACACAGTTTAGTGTCATCTGCAAAAATAGATATTTTACTGTGCAGGCCTTCTACAAGATCATTAATAAATATATTGAAGAGAATAGGGCCCAATACTGACCCCTGAGGTACCCCACTAGTTACAGTGACCCAATCTGAGTATCTACCGTTAATAACCACCCTCTGTTTTCTGTCACTCAGCCAGTTACTTACCCACATACAGACATTTTTTCCCAGTCCGAGCATCCTCATTTTATATACTAACCTTTTATGAGGTACGGTGTCAAATGCTTTGGAGAAGTCCAGATATACGACATCCATTGATTCGCTGCTGTCAAGTCTAGAACTTACCTCCTCATAGAAGCTGATTAAATTTGTTTGGCATGACCGATCCCTCATGAAGCCATGCTGATATGGCGTTATTTGCTTATTTTCATTGAGAGACTCCAAAATAGCATCTCTTAGAAACCCTTCAAACAGTTTACCAACAATAGATGTTAAACTTACCGGCCTATAATTTCCAGGCTCTGTTTTTGGACCCTTTTTGAATATTGGCACCACATTTGCTATGCGCCAATCCTGTGGAACATTCCCTGTTATTATAGAGTCCGTAAATATCAGAAATAATGGTCTGGCTATGACATCACTTAATTCCCTTAGGATACGGGGTGTATGCCATCCGGTCCTGGCGATTTGTCTATTTTAATCTTTTAAGTCGCTGTTGTACTTCTTCTTTGTTCAGACAGGGCACTTTTAATGGGGATTTACTTTTACATTCTGCATTTCATCTGACAGTTTATTTTCCTCAGTGAATATAGTGGAGAAAAAAATATTTAATAGTTTTGCTTTATCCTCGTCGCTCTCTGCAACACCCCCTCATTGCTATGTAGAGGGCCGACTCCTTCAGATTTATATTTTTTACTATTTATATAATTGAAGAACATTTTAGGGTTAGTTTTACTCTCTTTGGCAATTAATCTCTCGGTCTCGTCTAGTTTGGCAAATTTTATTAGTTTTTTACATATTCTATTTTTTTCCTTATAGTTTATCAGTGCTTCCTGACTCCCCTCCTGTTTTAGCGATGTATATGCTTTCTTTTTGTCATTTATTGCCTTCTTTACGGTTCCATTTATCCACATTGGTTTCTTATTGTTCCTTAGCCTTTTATTCCTATAAGGTATGTACCTCTCACAATTAGATGTTACAATGCTTTTAAAAATCTCCCATTTTATGGTTGTATTTTTATTTTTGAGGACTTTGTCCCAGTTAGTTAGGCCTATGGCCTCGCTTAGTTGGCTAAATTTTGCTTTTTTGAAGTTTGGTATTTTTGTTCCTCCTTTTAGAAACTCTCGTTTGAAGGATAATTGGAAGGTTATAACTTTATGGTCACTATTTCCCAGGTGTCCCCCAACCTACACATCTGTTGTTCTATCAGGTCTATTGGTTAATACTAAGTCCAGTATGGCCGTCCCTCTAGTGGGGTCCTGAACCAGTTGGGAAAGGAAATTGTCTTTGGCTATTGCCAAGAACCTGTTTCCTTTTGGGATGTACAGCTTTCAGTTTCCCAGTCTATATCTGGGTAGTTGAAGTCCCCCATGATGACGACTTCATTATGATTTGCCGCCTCGTCTATCTCGTTTAGTAATAGATTTTCTGTGGACTTTTAGGTGGTTTATTATTGTTTTTTGCTCCATGTATTTCTACCCACAGTGACTCCACATGTTCATGTCCCTCAGAGATGTATTCTCGAATTACGGGATTTAGACACGACTTCACGTAGAGGCAGACCCCTCCACCTCTCCGGTTTTGACGATCCTTTCTAAACAAATTGTAACCTTTTATATTAACTGCCCAGTCATAGCTATCATCCAGCCATGTCTCAGTTATTCCCACTATGTCATAGTCCTCCTCACACATCACTAATTCCAGTTCACCAGTCTTGTTAGTCAGGCTTCTGTGTGTATTTTTACCCTACATCTTTCATTCTGAGCTGTTCTAGTCCCCCCTTCCATTCCTCCCCCAGACACACTACCTCGCCCCTGGTCTCTATCTGCACTATCTTCCCCTCCTATAATGTAATTACCCTCCCCCTAATCCCTAGTTTAAACACTCCTCCAACCTTCTAGCCATCTTTCTCCCCAACACAGCTGCCCCTTCCCCATTGAGGTGCAGCCCGTCCCTACGGTAGAGCCTGTAGCCAACAGAGAATTCGGCCCAGTTCTCCAGGAACCCGAACCCCTCCTTCCTACACCAGTTCTTGAGCCACTTGTTAACCTCCCTAATCTCCCGCTGCCTTTCTTGTGTGGCTCGTGGTACAGGCAGTATTTCAGAAAATACTACTTTTGAGGTCCTTGCCCTAAGCTTTTGACCTAAATCCCTGAAATCATTTTTAAGGACTCTCCACCTTCCTCTAACTTTGTCATTGGTTCCGATATGGACCATGACTGCTGGATCTTCTCCAGCCCCTCCCAATAATCTGTCAACCCGATCCGCGATGTGTCGAACTCTAGCGCCAGGAAGAGAGCACACTGTTAGGCGATCACGATCTTTGTGACAGATTGCCCTATCTGTACCCCTAATAATTGTAGTCTCACACTACCAGCACCTGTCTGGCCTGCCCTGCTCTCCTGGTCCCCTGCTTACTGGAGCTGACATTCCCCTGACTGGCAGAGGAAGTGTCTGGCTGCAGCGGTGCCGTCCCTGAACTGTCATCCCCCTCATCTGCCAACCGTGCAAACTTGTTGGGGTGTGTCAGATCAGGGCTAGCCTCCCTGGCACTCTTCCCTCTACCCCGCTTTCTTACTGTTACCCAACTAACTACCTCACTCTCCTCAGCCTCCTCGCTACCACCCTCCCCCACATCTACCCCATAGAGTGCTTGCTCAGTGAGCAGCAAACTCTTTTCCAAATTGTCAGTGGCTTTCAGTGTTGCAACTCGCCTGTTTAGAGACTCGATGTGCGATTCCAAACGGGTAATTTGCTCACATTTTGAACAAATATATACACCCTCGAACGGCTGTTCCAGGACTGCATACATCATACAAGATGTGCACTGGACGGCGCTGTCAATAATGGAAGTCATACTAAATGGGGATTACACAGGAAAAGAGAGGGAAAAAAATAAATAAATACAATATAGAGCAGTGATATCAAGATTCTTACTTACTGTAGTCCCTTACAGCAGTAGGAAGACTAGCTAGAATCAAACCAACTGTATACAAGGATGATCTAATGAATCTCTGTTTCGTGCTCCTCTTCTCAAACTCCGGTTTCTTTAACTCCACTTATGAAAGCAGCCACTTAATAATGCAAGCCTCAGGTAGAGCAGGCTCTGGAAGAGTTGAGTGGTCTAATTTATAGCACCTGTTAGGCCAAGCCACTCCCCCTCACCAAGCAGAGAAAAAAAACTGCTTTAAATGACACTACACAACAGAGAGAAAAAAAGCGGTTTTAAATGGCTGAACTAAACTGCAAGTACTTAACTTTCTAGGTAAGCAGCTTCACACCACACTCAGACACTTGCAGTCCCAACAAAAAGACACTCAGCAGTAGAACTCCGGTTTCTTTAACTCCACTTATGAAAGCAGCCACTTAATAATGCAAGCCTCAGGTAAAGGACCTGCTGAGATCATTTCAGTAATCGTCTTGTTAACTCTGGTGAGAATGTTGACGAGCACAAGGCTGGAGATCATTATGTCAGGCTGATTGGGTTAAAATGGCATACTTGACATGTTAAAAGGAGGGTGATGCTTGAAATCATTGTTCTTCTATTGTTAACCATAGTGACCTGCAAAGAAACGCGTGCAGCCATCATTGCATTGCATAAAAATGGCTTCACAGGCAAGGATATTGTGGCTACTAAGATTGCACCTCAATCAACAATTTATAGAATCATCAAGAACTTTAAGGAAAGAGGTTCAATTCTTGTTAGGAAGGCTTCAGGGCATCCAAGAAAGTCCAGCAAGCACCAGGATCATCTCCTAAAGAGGATTCAGCTGCGGAATCGGAGTGCCACCAGTGCAGAGCTTGCTCAGGAATGGCAGCAGGCAGGTGTGAGCACATCTGCACGCACAGTGAGGCAAAGACTTTTGGAAGATGGCCTGGTGTCAAGAAGGGCAGCAAAGAAGCCACTTCTCTCCAAAAAAAAAACATCAGGGACAGATTGATCGTCTGCAGAAAGTATGGTGAATGGACTGCTGAGTACTGGGGCAAAGTCATATTCTCCAATGAAGCCTCTCTCCGATTGTTTGGGGCATCAGGAAAAAGGCTTGTCCAGAGAAGAAAAGGTGAGCGTTACCATCAGTCCTGTGTCATGCCCACAGTAAAGCATCCTGAGACCATTCATGTGTGGGGTTGCTTCTCATCCAAGAGAGTGGGCTAACTTAAAATTTTGCCCAAAAACACAGCCATGAATAAAGAATGGTACCAAAACACCCTCCAACAGCAACTTCTTCCAACAATCCAACAAAAGTTTGGTGAAGAAAACTGCATTTTCCAGCAGGATAGAGCACCCTGCCATAAGGCAAAAGTGATAACTAAGTGGGGACCAAAACGTGGACATTTTGGGTCCATGGCCTGGAAACTCCCCAGATCTTAATCCCATTGAGAACTTGTGGTCGATCCTCAAGAGGCGGGTGGACAAACAAAAACCCACTAATTCTGACAAACTCCAAGAAGTGATTATGAAAGAATGAGTTTCTATCAGTCAGGAATTGGCCCAGAAGTTGATTGAGAGCATGCCCAGTCGAATTGCAGAGGTCCTGAAAAAGAAGGGCCAACACTGCAAATACTGACTCTGCATAAATGTCATGTAAATGTCAATAAAAGGCCACTATGCCTATTTGCGAGGAGTTGGAAATCTGCCCCCCACCTGGTTGTTGTAACACTGGATGCCCGTATTAAAGGAACTTTTTCTACATACGTGGACGAGTGCCGCCGTATTTCATCTCTCTACTACAAGGTAATTGTCAATAAAAGCCTTTGAAACGAAAGAAGTGTGTGTAATTATATTTCATTACATCACAGAAACAACTGAAACAAAGATCTAAATGCAGTTTTGCAGCAAACTTTGTAAAAACTAATATTTGTGTCATTCTCAAAACTTTTGGCCACGACTGTGCTATGTCAGAATCAATCAGTATATTTAATCAATATCTTTTAAGTGTAACTGTCAGTTTGTTAATTTATTTAGCACAATATTTTTGTAATATACTTTATTAGTGAAAGATGTTTCTTTGTACTAAAAAATATGTACCTGTAAGTCTCCTTAGCAAAGCTCTAAATGAGCATTAATAAGGAGAGACAGTCTTCGGTGTCCAAGTCCTCTGTGGAAGATGCCTGTGAGGAACATATCTGGACAGAGGCAGACTTCCAGTGCTTATTGATTACAGTAAGTGTACGCTAACACAGCATGCTTACTGTCAATGCAAAAAGCTCTCCCTATTTTGTCATTGTCCCTCTTAGCACTGAGAAGATAGAGGAGCAGGGCTGCAGTTATGCTCTGACAGTAAGGCCCCATGCACACGACCGTTGTTTGTTTCCGCGTCCTTTCCGGTTTTTTTTCACGGATTGGATGCTTCCCCATTCATTTCAATGGGTCCGTCAAAAAATGCGGATGGTCAACCGTTTGTGTTCCGCATCCGTGATCCGTGTTTTCATTCCGTCAAAAAAATAGTGCATGTCCTATTTTTTTCACATTTGCGGACGAGGATAGGCATTTTTACAATGGATCCGTCAAAAAAAACGGTCCGTCAAAAAAAACGGTCCGTCATCCGTTTTTTTTGACGGACGCAAAATTTCAAGGAGGAGCGGACGCGGAGGCAGGCAACGGTCGTGTGCATGTAGCCTAAGGGTGCTCCTTTTATTTTACTGTTACCATTAGGTACTTGAAGCCCTGATCCCTGCTCTCTTCCCTGAGCTTACTAGTAACATAGTAACATAGTATACAAGACCGAAAAAAGTCATTTGTCCATCCAGTTTGGCCTGTTTCCTACAAGTTGATCCAGAGGAAGGCAAAAAACCCCTGTGAGGCAAAAACCAATTTTCCCACTTAAGGGGGGGGGGGGGGAAACTGTCATCTTCAGTGTTAATTACTTTACACAGTTTAGTGTCATCTGCAAAAATTGATATTTTACGGTGCAAGACTTCAACAAGATCAATAATAAATATTTTGAAGACAATAGGGCCCAATACTGACCACTGAGGTACCCCACTAGTGACAGTGACCCAATCTGAGTGTACCGTTAATAACTACCCTCTGTTTTCGATTACTCAGCCAGTTACTTACCCACATACAGACATTTTCTCCCAGTCCGAGCATTCTCATTTTATATACTAACCTTTTATGAGCATACAGTGTCAAATGTTTTGGAGAAGTCCAGATATACGACATCCATTGATTCGCTTGCTGTCAAGTCTAGAACTTACTTCCTCATAGAAACTGATTAAATTAGTTTGCCTTGACTGATCCCTCATGAAGCCATGCTGATATGGCGTTATTTGCTAATTTTCAGTGAGATACTCCAAGATAGCATCTCTTAGTAACCCTTCAAACAGTTTACCAACAACAGATGTTAAACTTACTGGCCTATAATTACCAGGCTCTGTTTTTGGACCCTTTTTGAATATTGGCACAACATTTGCTATGCGCCAATCCTGTGGAAAATTCCCTGTCAGTATAGAGTCCGTAAATATCAGAAATAAAGGTCTGGCTATGACATCACTTAATTTCCTTAAGATACGGGGGTGTATGCCATCTGGTCCTGGTGATTTGTCTATTTTAATCATTTTAAGTCGCTGTTCTATTTCTTCCTGGTTCAGACAGGGCACTTTTAATGGGGAATTTACTTTTACATTCTGCATTTCATCTGACAGTTTATTTTCCTCAGCGAATATAGTGGAGAAAAAAATATTTAATAGTTTTGCTTTATCTTCGTCGCTCTCTGCAACACCCCCCTCATTGCTATGTAGAGGGGGTTAGTATTACTCTCTTTGGCAATTAATCTCTCGGTCTCTCGTTTGGCAATTTTTATTAGTTTTTTACATATTCTATTTTTTTCCTTATAGTTTATCGGTGCTTCCTGGCTCCCCTCCTGTTTTAGTGATTTATATGCTTTCTTTTTGTCATTTATTGCTTTCTTTACGGTTCTATTTATCCACATTGGTTTCTTATTGTTTCTTAGCCTTTTATTCCTATAAGGTATGTACCTCTCACAATTAGATGTTACAATGCTTTTAAAAATCTCCCATTTTGTGGTTGTATTTTTATTTTTGAAGGCTTTATCACAGTTATTTAGGTCTATGGCCTCGCTTAGTTGGCTAAATTTTGCTTTTTTGAAGTTTGGTATTTTTGTTCCTCCCTTTAAAAATTCTCGTTTGAAGGATAATTGGAAGGTTATTACATTATGGTCACTATTTCCTAGGTGTCCCCCAATCTGCACATCTGTTGTTCTGTTAGGTCTATTGGTTAATACTAAGTCCAGTATGGCCGTCCCTCTAGTGGGGTGCTGAACCAGTTGGGAAAGGTAATTTTCTTTGGCTATTGCCAAGAACCTCTTTCCTTTATGGGATGTACAGCTTTCAGTTTCCCAGTCTATAGCTGGATAGTTGAAGTCCCCCATAATAACGACTTCATTATGATTTGCCGCCTCGTCTATCTCGTTTAGTAATAGATTTTCTGTGGAGTCTGGTATATTTGGTGGTTTATAATAAACTCCTATTAGTAATTTATTATTGTTTTTGCCTCCATATATTTTTACCCACAGTGACTCCAGATGTTCATGTCTCTCACAGATGTATTCTCGAATTGAGGACTTTAGACAGGACTTCTCATAAAGGCAGACCCCTCGCCCTCTCCGGTTTGACGATCCTTTATAAACCAATTGTAACCTTTTATATTAACTACCCAGTCATAGCTATCATCCAGCCATGTCTCAGTTATTCCCACTATGTCATAGTCCTCCTCACACATCACTAATTCCAGTTCGCCAGTCTTGTTAGTCAGGCTTCTGGCATTAGTATACATACATTTGACAGGTTTATGTGTATTTTTTACCCTACACCTTTCATTCTGAACTGTTCTAGTCCCCCTTTCCATTCCTCCCCCAGTCACACTACATCGCCCCTGGTCTCTATCTGCACTATCTTCCCCTCCTATTATGTAATTACCCTCCCCCCCAGTCCCTAGTTTAAACACTCCTCCAACCTTCTATCCATCTTTCTCCCCAATACAGCTGCCCCTTCCCCATTTAGGTGCAGCCCGTCCCTACGATAGAGCCTGTAGCCGACAGAGAAGTCAGCCGAGTTCTCCAGGAGCCTGAACCCCTCCTTCTTACACCAGTTCTTGAGCCACTTGTTAACCTCCCTAATCTCCCGCTGCCTTTGTTGTGTGGCTCGTGGTACAGGCAGTATTTAAAAAAATACTACTTTTGAGGTCCTTGCCCTAATCTTTTGACCTAGATCCCTCAAATCATTTTTAAGGACTCTCCACCTTCCTCTAACTTTTTCATTGGTTCCGATATGAACCATGACCGCTGTATCTTCTCCAGCCCCTCCCAGTAATCTGTCAACCCGATCCGTGATGTGTCGAACTCTAGCGCTGGGAAGACAGCACACGGTTCGGCGGTCACGATTTTTGTGACAGATCGCCCTATCTGTTCCCCTAATAATGGAGTCTCCAACTACCAACACCTGTTTGGCCTGCCCTGCTCTCCTAGTGCCCTGCTTACTGGAGCTGACATTCCCCTGACTGGCAGCGGAAGCGTCCGGCTGCAGCAGTGCCATCCCTGAACTGACATCCACCTCATCTGCCAACTAGAAATGTCGCAAACGTAAAATAGGCTACAATAGGCAGGCAAACTTTAAAACCAACATGGACTCTTTCTGACCAGAATAGTGATGGAAAAGTTGTTTCAATTAGACTAACACCTGGACTGTGGCAAGCCGGAGGGGGATCCATGGCAAAACTCCCATGGAAAATTACGTAGTTGATGCAGAGTTGGGTTTTAATACATAAAGAGCATAAATCACCTAACATTCCCAAATTGTTTGGAATAACGTGCTTTAAAACATCCAGTTTGTGTATACGATCAGGTATGATGTTTTATCGATCAGGTAGTGTAAGGGTTATGCCCGCTTGACAGTGACAGAGAAAACTCTGACAGACCAAACTCCCTGTTAAACGTATCAAAGACAACCGCAAACAGTCCATTTGTACAACTGCAAACTCCCAATTTGCACAAGGTTGGATACCAAGCTAGCCATGTCCCGTTCCTTGTCCTCACTGACGTCATTGAAGGTCTCTTCCTCCACCCAGCCACGTACAACACCAAGGGTCCCCGAAAGGTGACAACAAGCCCCCTGGGACGCCTGCTGTGGTTGGTCTTCCACCTCCTCAAAGCCACCTTCCTCCTCTGACTCCTCTTCTTTAAACTCCTCTCTTTGCGTTGCCGCAGGTCCAGCAATCGACGATGACAAGGCTGCTTCTGGTGGTGATGGTGACCACAACTCTTCCTTTTCATGCTCATCTACGGCCTGATCCAGCACTCTTTGCAGGGCACGCTCCAGAAATAACGCATATGGGATTAGGTCGATGATGTTGCCTTGGGTTTGACTGACCAGGTTTATCACCTCCGCAAAAGGACGCATGAGCCTACAGCCATTGTGCATGAGCGTTCAGTAACGTGGCCAAAAAATACCCAGCTCCGCAGAGGCTGTCCTCTTTTTTTTAAATTAAAAAAATCTGTTCTTGCCAGTTTAATCTCTGTTTTGTCCCCTATCAGGGGCCGGTGTATAGAAAAGATTTTAGGAACCGGGAGATGGAAAAAGATGGTTGGTCGGTCCTCTTCCCTCCAATTCGGGGCACTGCACGTGCACCATGCAATGTACTGTGCCACCCTATATGAGTTGTGTGTTACGTAGTACTATTCCTATCAGTTTAATCCCTGTTACTTCCCCTGTCAGGGGACGTGTATCGAATAGATTTTAGGAACCGGGAGATGGAAAAAGACCCATGCTCGGTATGCTTTGTTTGAATTTTAGGTCACTGCACGTGCGCTAATATGTTCCAATTAAGTACACTACAAAAACCGATCCAAAGAATTAAAAAGACAGTTTCAAGAAAGAGGATATAGTAACAGACAGATCCAAAAAGGAATTAAAAGTGCAAGACAAAACCCAAGGGAGAAGCTATTATGTCCAAATGAAACAAATAAGATAAATGTTCATGAGATAAGGTTCATAACTAGAGTTGAGCGAACACTTGGATGTTTGGGTTCGAGAAGTTCGGCCGAACTTCCCGAAAATGTTCGGGTTCGGGACCCGAACTCAAACCGAACCCGAACCCCATTGAAGTCAATGGGCACCCGAACTCTTGGACACTAAAAAGGCTGTAAAACAAAACAGTCCACGAAAGGGCCATGAAATGTAGGTAAATCCCCTGCAAACAAATGTGGAAAGGGAAATGAATTAAAATGATATAAAATAAATACAAATTAAGCAATATCAATTGGAGAGAGGTCGCATAGCAGAGAATCAGGCGTCATGTCACCCACCAATAGAGAAGGCCAATTTTCGATATTTAGGCCCCTGGCACCCAGACGGAGGAGAGAGGTCACATAGCAGAGAATCAGGCTTCATGTCACCCAGCAATAGAGAAGGCCACTTCCAGATATTTAGCCAACGGCACCCAGACAGAGGACAGAGGTCGCATAACAGAGAATCAGGATTCATGTCACCCACCACTGGAACAGTCCACTTTCAGATAATTAGGCCCATGGCACCTAGATGGAGGAGAGGTTCATTCAACTTTTGGTTGCACCGCAATATAATAGTAAAATAAAAAAAAGAGGATTCAAAAAAGAAGTGCCCCGGAGTACAAGAATATATGTTTGAGGGGGAGGCAGTTATAAATGTCTTTTCTGCACAAGAGATGGACAGGTTCTGTGGGATCCATGCCTGCTTCCTTTTTATAAACGTCAGCTTGTCCACGTTGGCTGTGGACAGGCGGCTGAGTTTGTCAGTAATGACGCCTGTGCGGAATACACGTTCAGACAAAAACGCTGGCCGCCGGGAAGGCCAGCACCTCCAAGCCATAAAAGGCAAACTCTGGCCACGTGGGCAATTTGGAGACCCAGAAGTTGAATGGGGCCGAACCATCAGTCAGTACGTGGAGAGTTGTGCACACGTACTGTTCAACCATGTTAGTGAAATGCTGCCTCCTGCTAACACGTTCCGTATCAGGTGGTGGTGCAGTTAGCTGTGGCGTGGAGACAAAACTTTTCCACATTTCTGCCATGCTAACCCTGCCCTCAGAGGAGCTGGCCGTGACACAGCTGCGTTGGCAACCTCTTGCTCCAACTCTGCCTTCACCTTGGGCTTCCACTTGTTCCCCTGTGACATTTGGGGATGCTGTCAGGAGCCCGTCTACCAGCGTGCGCTTGTACTCGCGCATCTTCCTATTACACTCCAGTGCAGGAAGTAAGGTGGGCACATTGTCTTTGTACCGGGGATCCAGCAGGGTGGCAACCCAGTAGTCCGCACACGTTAAAATGTGGGCAACTCTGCTGTCGTTGCGCAGGCACTGCAGCATGTAGTCGCTCATGTGTGCTAGGCTGCCCAGAGCTAAGGACAAGCTGTCCTCTGTGGGAGGCATATCGTCATCGTCCTCTGTATCCCCCCAGCCCCGCACCAGTGATGGGCCTGAGCTGTGTTGGGTGCCACGCCACTGTGAACATGCTTCATCCTCATCCTCCTTCACCTCCTCCTCATCCTCCTCGTCCTCCAAAAGTGGGCCCTGGCTGGCCACATTTGTACCTGGCCTCTGCTGTTGCAAAAAACCTCCCTCTGAGGCACTTCTAACAGACTGGCCTGAAAGTACTAAAAATGACCCCTCATCCTCCTCCTCTTCCTCGGCCACCTACTCTTCCATCATCGCCCTAAGTGTTTTCTCAAGGAGACATAGAAGTGGTATTGTAATGCTGATAACGGCGTCATCGCCACTGGCCATGTTGGTGGAGTACTCGAAACAGCGCAATAGGGCACACAGGTCTCTCATGGAGGCCCAGTCATTGGTGGTGAAGTGGTGCTGTTCTGCAGTGCGACTGACCCGTGCGTGCTGCAGCTGAAACTCCACTATGGCCTGCTGCTGCTCGCACAGTCTCTCCAGCATGTGCAAGGTGGAGTTCCACCTGGTGGGCACGTCGCATATGAGGCGGTGAGCGGGAAGGCTGAAGTTACGCTGTAGAGCAGACAGGCGAGCAGCGGCAGGATGTGAACGCCGGAAGCGCGCACAGACGGCCCGCACTTTATGCAGCAGCTCTGACATGTCGGGGTAGTTGTGAAGGAACTTCTGCAACACCAAATTCAGCACATGCGCCAGGCAAGGGATGTGCGTCAAACCGGCTAGTCCGAGAGCTGCAACGAGATTCCTCCCATTATCACACACCACCAGGCCGGGCTTGAGGCCCACCGGCAGCAACCACTGGTCGGTCTGTTGTTCAATACCCCGCCACAACTCCTGCGCTGTGTGGGGCCTGTCCCCCAAACATATGAGTTTCAGAACGGCCTGCTGACATTTACCCCGGGCTGTGCTGAAGTTGGTGGTGAAGGTGTGTGGCTGACTGGATGAGCTGGTGGAGGCAGAGGAGGAGGAAGCCGAGTTGGAGGAGGAGGCTACAGGAGGCAAAGAATGATGCCCTGCGATCCTTGGCGGCGGAAGGACGTGCGTCAAAAAACTCTCCGCCTGGGGCCCAGCCGCCACTACATTTACCCAGTGTGCAGTTAGGGAGATATAGCATCCCTGGCCATGCTTACTGGTCCACGTATCTGTGGTTAGGTGGACCTTGCCACAGATGGCGTTGCGCAGTGCACACTTGATTTTATCGGATACTTGGTTGTGCAGGGAAGGCACGGCTCTCTTGGAGAAGTAGTGGCGGCTGGGAACAACATACTGTGGGACAGCCATCGCCATCAGATTTTCAAAGCTGTCTGTATCCAACAGCCTGAATGACAGCATTTCAAAGGCCAGTAGTTTAGAAATGATGGCATTCAGGCCCAGGGCTCGAGGGTGGCTAGGGGGGAATTTACACTTTCTCTCCAAGGTTTGTGAGATGGAGAGCTAAACGCTGCCGTGTGACATGGTGGAGATGCTTGGTGACGCAGGTTGTGGTGTCAGTGGCACATCCTCTGTTTGGTGGGTGGCAGGTGCCAACATTCCTCCCGAGGCGGAGGAAGAGGCCGAGCCAACAGCAGAAAAGGGAGCAGGGGGAGCCTGAGTGAGTTCCTTGCTTTTAAGGTGTTTACTCCACTGCAGTTCATGCTTTGCATGTAGATGCCTGGTCATGCAGGTTATGCTAAGGTTCAGAACGTTAATGCCTTGCTTCAGGCTCTGATGGCACAGCGTGCAAACCACTCGGGTCTTGTCGTCAGCACATTTTTAAAGAAGTGCCATGCCAGGGAATTCCTTACAGCTGCCTTTGGGGTGCTCGGTCCCTGGTGGCAGTGGCCAGTAGCAGGCGAACTCTCTTGGTGGCGGCTGTTCTGCTTTTGCCCCCTGCTTCTTCTTTTGCTACGCTGTTGGCTCGGTCTCACCACTGCCTCTGAACTATGAAAGTCAGTGGCACGACCTTCATTCCATGTGGGGTCTAGGACCTCATGGAACCGCTGCATCGTATTCCACACAGTCTTCCTCCTTGAGCTCCTATTCGGTTTGCACACTGCAGAAAGACGCAGCTGTTGGCACCTGTGTTTCGTCATCATCAGAGACGTGCGGACTGCGATGAGGTGGTATTCCCATGTCTTCATCATCAGGAAACATCAGTGGTTGTGCATCAGTGCATTCTATGTCTTCAACCACTGTGGAAGGGCTAGGTGGATTCCCTTGTGAAACCCTGCCAGCAGAGTCTTCAAACAGCATAAGAGACTGCTGCATAACTTGAGGCTCTGACAGTTTACCTGATATGCATGGGGTTGATGTGAAAGACTGATGGGCTTGGTTTTCAGGGCCACCTGTGCGCTTTCTGCAGAAGACTGGGTGGGAGATAATGTTGTGAACATGCTGGATCCACTGTCGGCCACCCAATTGACTAGCGCCTGCACCTGCTCAGGCCTTACCATCCTTAGAACAGCAATGGGCCCCCCACTAAATTTCTCTGTAAATTCTGGCGTGTACTGGAACCTGACGTAGTTGGTTCACTAGGACGTGTGGCTGTGGCAGAATGGCCACGTCCTCTCCCAGCACCAGAGGGTCCATTAACACCACCACGACCGCTTCCGAGTCCCTTACTAGATGTTTTCCTCATTATTACCTTTCACCAAGCACCACAATAAGCAAAAAAATATTTGGCCCAATGTATTGATTTCAAATTCAGGCATTTTTTTTACAGGCACCTAACACTATCTGCCTATTTATTTATCTGAATATGAATGAGGGGCACTCTGGAGGGTATCCGGGACTGGACCCACAACTCTATTGTTCAAACAGTAAAACTTTTATTCCATACAAATATAATCTTCCATAAAATGCTCATAAGCCTGTGTAAAGTTCTCCTTCTTTCCTATTTGCTTGCTGGTATATACTCACTGTATTCCCAATTGTGATACAAAAATTTCCAAGGACTGTGCAAGATTAGTAAAATGTGCAAAGTAACATCAATAAAGTGCAAACCATAATATAGAACGTAATGCAATTCCAATAAAGTGCCAAGTGCTAACAACCTGTGAATCAATAGTCAAAGTGTGACAATTGTGCAGCGTCTGCACAGTGGTGCCGTATTGAAATATTAGGTCCCCGCATGTATGAAAGTGCAGTTCAACTTTTGGAGAGAATGACAAAATAACGGTTTAAATTTCTGTGAAGATAAATAGTAGCTATGTTCTATTGCGCATATGCCGTCAGTATGCAATAATACTCCAACTCTCTCAGCGCTTATGAGGAGAATATACCAGTCCTCGTCCCTTTTACCTTACACTCTCCCGGCCGCTGTGTGTACCCGGCTCGTTAATGGAGAGGTTGTGACTGCCGGCTTATTCCTCCTCGTCTCCTCCGTGTCTCCCGTACCCGTGTCCCCGCTGCCTTACCTCTGTCCCGTCTGTGTCTCTTCCTCCTGCACCCGCGGCGTCCCGCGTGGTGCTGCGGCTTACGTGGCGTCCCACGTGACACTCGGGGGATAGATGCAGAGGTGGCTCGCTGGGTCCTAAAGTCCTGGGTAATTGTGCTAGCTTATTCCATATGGTAATCCAAGCAATGGACAATAGTTTCCGGTGTACGGTGGAGAGGGGATGTCACTCTGTTAAAAAACTTTGCCATACGCGTTTCGGGGTGGGCCACTTCATCAGTGGATACCTGTGTTCTGTGGCCTCTTTTCATTTATATCCTCTGTTCCATGTTTGTATGCGTTTCACAAAACTTGGGCTGGATTCATAGGAATGGATTCTCAGCCAGCTCTGCTGTTCACTTCCTGGTTTTCTGCTATTTATTTATCTACCATATTACACTAATCCAGGCACAGCAGTAACCACTGATTTAGGGGAATATCAATTGTAGGCCTAGTATTTAGGCCCTGGATGAAAGGTATCATTTTATGGACAGATTTACACTTGGAGATGCACAGTAGCGTGTGAAAAAATATGTAGGATTATGCCTTCATCAATTGTATTTTAACACTTTGTGTAATATACCCTTTAACGGACAGAGATACACTTCGAGATGCACGGTAGCGTGTGAAGTTATTGAGAATGACCCTTTCAGCACTATTATATACACCTTGAGTGTAATATACCCTTTTACGGACAGATTAACAATTGGCCTGCAACAGCTGAAACACCAGATTCAAAGTATTGCTATATTGGCAAGTGAATTTCCCCCCAGAAAAAAAGATATCCTTTTACGGACAGATTTAAACTTTGCCAACCACTGCTGGGACACCAGATTTACGGTTTTGCTATTTTGGCAATTGAAGTTCACCCCATAAAAAAAAATATATCCTTTGCCGGATACTATTAAACTTGGCCAGCCACTGCTGGGACACCATATTTACGGTATTGCTATCTTGGCAATTGAATTTCACACCAGAAAAAAATGTACCCTTTTACGGACAGATTTAAACAAGTCCTGCAACAGCTGGAACACCAGATTCAGGGTATTGCTATATTGGCAATTAAATTTCACCCCAGAACAAAATCTATCCTGTGACGGACACTATTAAACTTGGCCAGCCACAACTGAAACCACTGATTTATGGTATTGCTATTTTGGCAATTGAATTTCACCTCAGAAAAAAATATATCCTTTGTCGAACATTATTAACCACTTAAGCCCCCCTAGCTTAAACACCCTTAATGACCAGGCCACTTTTTACAATTCTGCACTACACTACTTTCACCGTTTATTGCTCCGTCATGCAACTTACCACCCAAATGAATTTTACCTCCTTTTCTTCTCACTACTAGAGCTTTCATTTGGTGGTATTTCATTGCTGCTGACATTTTTACTTTTTTTGCTATTAATCAAAAATGACCGAAATTTTTACAAAAAAATGACATTTTTCACTTTCTGTTGTAAATTTTTTTTTAAAAAACTACATTTCTATATAAATTTTTCTCTAAATTTATTGTTCTACATGTCTTTGATAAAAAAAAAGTCCAATAAGTGTATATTTATTGGTTTGGGTAAAAGTTATAGCGTTTACAAACTATGGTGCAAAAAAGTGAATTTCGGCATTTTGAAGCAGCTCTGACTTTCTGAGCACTTGTCATGTTTCTTCAGGTGCTAGAATGCCAGGATAGTATAAATACCCCCAAATCACACCATTTTAGAAAGAAGACACCCCAAAGTATTCGCGGAGGGGCATGGTGAGTTCATGTATCATTTCATTTTTTTCACAAGTTAGCGGAAAATGACACTTTCTGAGAAAAAAAAAAGTTTCAATTTCTGCTAACTTCTGGCAAAAAAAGAAATCTCAGACGGACTCACTATGCCCCTCAGTGAATACCTCAGGGTGTCTACTTTCCGAAAGGGGTCATTTGTGGGGTGTGTTTACTGTTCTGGAATTTTGGGCGGGGCTAAATTGTGAGCCGCCATGTAAAACCTAAAGGTACTCGTTGGAATTTGGGCCCTTTGCGCATCCAGGCTGCAAAAAAGTGTCACTTATGTGGTATCGCCGTACTCAGGAGAAGTAGGGCAATGTGTTTTGGGGTGTATTTTTACATATACCCATGTTGGGTGAGAGAAATATCTCTGTAAATTGTCAACTTTGTATAAAAAAATTTAAAAGTTGTCGTTTACAGAGATATTTTTCACACACAGTATAGGTATATATAAAAATACACCCCAAAACACATTGCCCTACTTCTCCTGAGTACGGCGATACCATATGTGTGACACTTTTTTGCAGCCTGGATGCGCAAAGGGGCCCTAAAACCAATGAGTACCTTTAGGATTTCACAGGGCATTTTTACGCATTTGGATTCCAGACTTCTTCTCACACTTTAGGGGCCCCTAAAATGCCAGGACAGTATAAATACCCCATATGTGACCCCATTTTGGAAAGAAGACACCCCAAGGTATTCCGTGAGGGGTATGGTGAGTTCATGTAAAATTTTATTTTTTGTCACAAGTTAGTGGAATATGAGACTTTGTAAAAAACTAAATTAAAAAAAAATATATATATATCAATTTCCGCTAACTTGTGCCAAAAAATAAAAATTCTGTGAACTCGCCATGCCCCTCACGGAATACCTTGGGGTGTCTTCTTTCCAAAATGGGGTCACATGTGGGGTATTTATACTGACCTGGCATTTTAGGGGCCCCTAAAGCTTGAGAATCCAAATGCGTAAAAATGGCCTGTGAAATCCTAAAGGTACTCATTGGTTTTAGGCCCCTTGCGTACTCCAGGCTGCAAAAAGTGTCACTCATGTGGTATCGCCGTACTCAGGAGAAGTAGGGCAATGTGTTTTGGGGTGTATTTTTACATATACCCATGCTGCATGTGAGAAATATCGCTGTAAACGACAACTTTTTAAATTTTTTATTCAAAGTTGTCAATTTACAGAGATATTTCTCTCACCCAGTATGGGTATATGTAATAATACACCCAAAAACACATTGCCCTACTTCTCCCGAGTACGGCGATACCACATAAGTGACACTTTTTTGCAGCCAAGATGCGCAAAGTGGCCCAAATTCCAATGAGTACCTTTTAGGAGGGCATTTTTACGCATTTTTCTTCTCACGCTTTAGGGCCCCTAAAATGCCAGGGCAGTAGAAATACCCCACATGTGACCCCATTTTGGAAAGAAGACACCCCAAGGTATTCCATGAGGGGCATGGCGAGTTCATAGAAGATTTTTTTTTTGGCACAAGTTAGTGGAAATTGATTTTTATTGTTTTTCTCACAAAGTCTCCTTTCCGCTAACTTTTGACAAAAGTTTAATTTTTCATGGACTCATTATGCCCCTCAGCGAATACCTTGGGGTGTCTTCTTTCCAAAATGGGGTCACATGTGGGGTATTTATACTGCCCTGGCATTTTAGAGGCCCTAAAGCGTGAGAAGAAAATGCGTAAAATGCCCTCCTAAAAGGTACTCGGTGGATTTGGGCCCTTTGCGCATCTTGGCTGCAAAAAGTGTCACACATGGTATCGCCGTACTCAGGAGAAGTAGGGCGATGTGTTTTGGGTGTATTTTTACATATACCCATGCTGGGTGAGAGAAATATCTCTGTAAATTGACAACTTTGAATAAAAAATGTAAAAAGTTGTCGTTTACAGCGATATTTCTCACACCAAGCATGGGTATATGTAAAAATACACCCAAAAACTCATTGCCCTACTTCTCCTGAGTACGGCGATACCACATAAGTGACACTTTTTTGCAGCCAAGATGCGCAAAGGGGCCCTAAAACCAATGAGTACCTTTAGGATTTCACAGGCCATTTTTACGCATTTGGATTCTCACGCTTTAGGACCCCTAAATTGCCAGGGCAGTATAAATACCCCACAAGTGACCCCATTGTGGATAGAAGACACCCCAAGGTATTCTGTGAGGGGTATGGCGAGTTCACAGAAAAAAAAAATTTTGGCACAAGTTAGCGGAAATTGATTTTTTTTTTTTTTTTTTACAAAGTCTCATATTCCACTAACTTGTGACAAAAAATAAAATTTTGCATGAACTCACCATACCCCTCACGGAATACCTTGGGGTGTCTTCTTTCTAAAATGGGGTCACATGTGGGGTGTTTGTACTGCCCTGGCATTTGAGGGTCTCCGCAATCATTACACGTATGGCCAGCATTAGGAGTTTCTGCGATTCTCCTTATATTGAGCATATGGGTAATGAGATTTTTTTTTTCCGTTCAGCCTCTGCGCTGAAAAAAAAAAAATGAACGGCACAGATTTTTTCATTCGCGTCGGTCAATGTGGATGAAAAAATCTCTGCCAAAATCAGTGACTGCGGTGCGGTGGGCTGGGCGCTAGCTACCTAACAAGTAGCTAGCTAACTGGCGGTGATAGGGGACCCTTATGCCCCATTCACACGTCCGAAATTCTGTTTGCGGAACGGAATTGCGGACCCATTTATTTCTATGGGGACAGACTTTGTCCCGATCGGATCCGGAATTACGGATACGCGCTTCCGGGTCTGCACTTCCGTTCCGCAAAAATATAGAACATGTCCTATTCTTGTCCGCAATTGCGGACAAGAAAAAGCATTTTCTATATAGTTCTGGCAATGTGCGGATCTGCAAAATGCGGAAAGCACATTGCCGGTGTCCGTGTTTTGAGGATCTGCGGATCGGATCCGCGGATCCGTGAATCCACGGATCCGTGAATCCACGGATCCGCAAAACACATATGGACATCTGAATGGAGCCTTACAAGGGGTGTGATCAATGACAGGGGGGTGATCAGGGGGTCTAGATGGGGTGATCAAGGGGTTAATAGGTGAGGGGGGGGTGGGGGGGGGTTAGTGTAGTGTTTGGTGCAACTTTACTGTGTTACCTGGTCCTCTGGTGGTCGATCCCAGCAAATGGGACCACCAGAGGACCAGGTAGCAGCTATATCAGACGCTGTTCATAAAACAGCGTCTGATATAGCTGTTTGATGCGATTTTATTCGGATCTACAGCCTGCCAGCGATGGATTTGCTGTAAAAAGCCCTCAGTACGTCAGCCGTGTCCCTTAAGAACCCCGGAACTCGTTTGACTAGAGGTTGCAGAATACTATCAAGCCATTCTCCCAATCTTTCATTGAGGGAACCTATCCCGGACACGATAGGGCGTAATGGAGGTGGATTAAGACCCTTATGTATTTTGGGCAGAGCATGTATTAGGGGAGTAATGGGTTTCACAACATTGAGATATACATATTGTTGTTGATCAAAAAATCCCAGACTAAGTCCTTTATTCAATATAATAATCAAAATATTTTGGAACTCAGTCAAGGGATCACTGGTCAACTTAGTATATGTAGAAACCTCATCAAGTATTTTTAACATTCCTATCCTATAATCCTCCCTGTTTAAAACTACAACTGCACCTCCTTTGTCTGCCATCCTGATTATGATATCATTATTGTTGCCCAGTGATTGTATAGCATCCCTCTGTATCTTACTGACATTATTGGTGCAGTGGACTTTAAAATGCCTTGCTGGAAATCAAGCTGGTGAGGTCATGATTAAGGACAGGTGTGTCTGAAACGCGTAGACCGGGAGTGTGTTTTCCATGTGTCAAGGCAGAGCTGTCGCTTATTTTATGCAACTGAATAAAGGTAATTGGCTTTTTCATTCGATGATGTCAGTGCTGGATTTTTTCTCTTTACTACATGTACAAGTCTCTGCTTGATGGTCCGTGCACTACAGTGGATTCGATTACAACACTAGCAGGAGAGCTGGTTAACCCTTTATCTTGTATGAATTGAAGCCATACCGTGCACCCTGCTATTCATATAACGCTCAGCCTTACCTACGTTGCTAGCGCAGCCTGATTAGCACTCGTGTGCTCGGATCTGCCTTGTGTGGAAACCCTCCATTTTCTGATATGGCACATGCTGTTTTTTCTGAACGCCGTACCAAAGTGGACCAAGTTTTTTCCACAGACGACATAAATACACAGAGTGTTCTGGATATGAATATCAAAATGTCAAGTCTGGAAAAACTTTTAAATCAGGAGATAAGACTGTGGTGGGATCATGCTACGTTAACCAAATATATGGAGAAAATGATGATACCTCGAGGACTGAGATTGAAAAAAATACCTACCACAGTGTACAATCAATCGTTTGTGGATTCCTGGAATGATTTATTGAGCAGTTGCTCCTTGAAACTAATGGCGCTAATAGTACAATACGAGGAGGAGAAAATGTCCACCTTACAAACTGAGATTGAAGAAACCAAGTCATCTTTAAAAAAATATTCCACGCTACCCGATTATGAAGAAAATCTACAAAAAATTATGCTTATATACACAAATGTGAAGAAGAAATCATGAAAATTAAACAAAATAAGTTTCAAAGAGATCTACATGATTATAAAACCCAACAAGTATATGAATGGGGGAGAAGGGATGGTTTGCCGTCCACCCCCAAATCCATCTTAAAAAAAAAAAAAAAAAAAGAAAAACATGAAAGGTAAAAAATCCAAAAAAGGAAATGTAAGCTTTAATTCTACGGACTTTGAAATATCACAGGACTCTATTGATTTACATGAAGTTTCTCAAGTGGAATATCTGACTGAAAATGACAATCCCAATACTAATGTTGATACTAAAATGTCCTATTATAGGAAACAGAGAAAATCAAATAATAAAAAATCAAAAAACGACGAGGAGGCCGCAAACACGGCAAAACCGCAACTGATGAAAACGCGGTATCGGAACTGACCAATATAACAACTGCGATTTTTGATGTGGTCAATCTGTCAGACTATGTCCTCACGGTTAATGAATTAGACATACTTAAACTGGGACTCAATTTTGCTCCATCCAGGGACTTTGATGTGTTTCTGACCCTTTGTGATTTAAATAAATTTGTGAGGGATCTCACGGTGAAAAAACATTATTATGGGTCAGAGGACACCAATGCAACCCGGGAGAGGACTAGATATGTTAATAATGAATTTTCTGATTTAATGTTTGATGAACAGATTTCTTTGATGAATTTAAAGGGTCTACAACGTGAGTCTAGTGGTGTGGTTGATGGTGATATACCAAATATTGACAAATTTGTCACATGCAATCCACACTACTATCCAATTAACTCACGGACGTCTGGTATGGAGATTTTTCAGGATGTTGTGGAGAGGCGTCTGCTTGAACTATATGAAAGTAGAGATAAAATAAAAAGTAAAAATAATGTCAGTAAGATACAGAGGGATGCTATACAATCACTGGGCAACAATAATGATATCATAATCAGGATGGCAGACAAAGGAGGTGCAGTTGTAGTTTTAAACAGGGAGGATTATAGGATAGGAATGTTAAAAATACTTGATGAGGTTTCTACATATACTAAGTTGACCAGTGATCCCTTGACTGAGTTCCAAAATATTTTGATTATTATATTGAATAAAGGACTTAGTCTGGGATTTTTTGATCAACAACAATATGTATATCTCAATGTTGTGAAACCCATTACTCCCCTAATACATGCTCTGCCCAAAATACATAAGGGTCTTAATCCACCTCCATTACGCCCTATCGTGTCCGGGATAGGTTCCCTCAATGAAAGATTGGGAGAATGGCTTGATAGTATTCTGCAACCTCTAGTCAAACGAGTTCCGGGGTTCTTAAGGGACACGGCTGACGTACTGAGGGCTTTTTACAGCAAAAAATGGGATGCAAGATTTGCATGGATATCTACTGATGTTGTTTCACTGTATCCCTCGATACCTCATGACGTAGCCCTTTTGAGCCTTGAATATCATCTGCATCAATATAGCAGATTTCATGAGGAAGAAATCAATTATATTCTAGAGGTTGCAGACTACCTATTGAAGCACAATTATTTTGTTTTTGATGGACAATATTATTTGCAGATGAAAGGTGTTTCAATGGGGGCCAAATTCTCCCCTTCTCTGGACAATCTGGTTTTATCATACTGGGAGGAAAAATTCATCTTCAGCGAGTATAACCCTTTTGTTGGATCCATAGAGTGGTATGGCAGATACATCGATGACCTGCTTATAGTATGGTCAGGCGATGTGTCTGCCATACCTTTCTTTATAGAATATTTGAATGATAATAACTACAATCTACGTTTCACCTACACTAGTGGTGGTGATACAGTTGATTTTCTGGATCTAACTTTGAAGGGTACCGCGGGAGATGTTATTGAAACATCCACGTATAGAAAACCGGTATCAGGCAACTCCCTTCTTAGGGCTAATAGCCAACATCCCTTGTGTACGATCAAATCTATTCCTGTAGGTGAATTTATTAGGGCTAGGAGAAATTGCAACACTGATCTAGCATTTGAGAGAGAAATGAATATAATCTCCAAACGCCTACAGGATAGAGGATATGCAAGGTGGATGATCGCTAGAGGTATCAACATAGCTAGAAAAAAAACACGTGAAAATCTGCTATTTGGTGGTCCTATTAGGAATAACCAAAAAATACAGTCAGCTCTCCCTACAGTAGTAATCACTTATAGTAAACATTTTGAAAATATTAAGAACATCATTAAGGACAGTATACCAATCCTGTTCGAAAATGAAACAATGTATCAAATCTGTAAGGGTGGTATTAGAGTTGTACCCAGACGATCATCCACCTTATCTACTACCCTCTCACCTTCCTTCTTTCAACCAACAAATGCCAATGCAAACACTAAAACTTGGCTTAAATATACCGGTTTTAGTCGCTGTGGAAGCCATCCCTGTAAAATGTGTAATTTTACTATTCCAGTCAAAAAATGTTATGACTCAGAACAAGTTAGAGAGTATGACATTAAATCATATATTAACTGCAATAGCAGTAATGTGGTTTATGTCATAAAATGCACACAATGTAACTTATTATATGTGGGCAGCACTACAAGAAAATTGAAGAACCGGATCTTAGAACATCTTAATTACATCAAAAATCCATCTTACATGAATGTGTCAGGGGCAGCAAAACACTTTATTACTATACACAGTCGAGAGGTATGTCATTTTCAAGCTTATGGCATAGAGAGGATTTTTCCATCACCAAGGGGTGGGGACATAAAAAGAAAGGTTTTGCAAAGAGAGGCCTTTTGGATTTATAATCTCAAAACGAGATATCCTAAAGGTCTAAACTATAAAAGGGAGTTTATGCACTATTACTGACAGAAGTTGTTTGAGCGGAGGCTTCGCCACAGCAAGATTGAGAACAGCATGTGCCATATACAGATATCGTATTGATTTTATGTTATGTAAGGATTCACACCATGCGTTTTCTCTGTCTGGAGGGGACGGCATGTTGAAACCTGGGTTTATTTTGGAAATGGTGGTATTGATTCATTGTAACAATTGTTAGTCTATATATGTTGATTGTGAATCGATGCTCCCATTTATATAAAGGGTTTTATTGAAGATTATGCAAGTAACTGAATGATATACAACCAGCTTCCAGCTGGGCATTTTGGAGGTACCTGAAGAGGGTTAATACCATCATTCGAGGTGTACTGTGATTGGTTCAGTGGACTTTAAAATGCCTTGCTGGAAATCAAGCTGGTGAGGTCATGATTGACAGGTGTGTCTGAAACGCGTAGACCGGGAGTGTGTTTTCCATGTGTCAAGGCAGAGCTGTCGCTTATTTTATGCAACTGAATAAAGGTAATTGGCTTTTTCATTCGATGATGTCAGTGCTGGATTTTTTCTCTTTACTATTGCTAATTTGGCAATAAAATTTCACCCTAGAAAAAAATATACCTTTTACGGGCAGATTTAAACTATGCCTGCAACAGCTGGAACACCAGATTTACTGTATTTCTATTTTTGCTACTGACTTTCACCCCAGAAAATAAAATATCCTTTGACGGACACTAGGGAAATTGTCCAGTCACAGCTGGAACACCAGATTCAGGGTATTGCTATTTTGGCAATTAAATTTCACCCCAGAATCCTGTGACGGACACTATTAAACTTGACCAGCCACAGCTGAAACCACTGATGTATGGTATTGCTATTTTGGCAATTGAATTTCACCCCAGTAAAAAATATATCCTTAGCCGGACACTATTAAACTTGTCTAGCCACAGCTGGAACACCAGATTTACAGTATTTCTATTTTTGCAACTGTATTTCACCCCAAAAAATAATATATCCTATGTCGGACACTACGAAACTTGTCCAGTCACAGCTGGAACACCAGATTTACGGTATTGCTATTTTGGCTCTTGAATTTCACCCCAGAACTAAATATATCCTTTGCCGGACACTATTACACTATGCCAGCCTCTGCTGGGACACCAGATTTAGGGGATTGCTATTTTGGCAATTGAATTTCACCACAGAAAAAAATCTATCCTTTGCCAGACAGCAGACAATATTACACTTGGCTAGCCACAGCTGGAACACCATATTTAGGTGATTGCTATTTTGGCAATTGAATTTAACCCCTTAATAAAATATAGAAAATTCTATCCTGAGTTTCTAGGGGTGACAATAAGCACAGCCAAGCCCCTGATATAGGATATAGCAAAAAAAATAAAATAGTATTGATGGACTTTGTGGCAGCTTGTGCTGGTGCACCACAAGACATAAAATGTCCACCGATCACCCCAGAAAAAAGTGACAGAAAAATGCTCTGTGCAGCCTAAAAACCATTGATCAATTAACTAGCAGAAGTTGAATGATTCACAGCGGTAGATCGATCACTTCATTAGGTGTTTTTGCTGACCTTTCCCTGCCTAATCTCCCCCTCACAGAAGCTGCTTCCTCTCCCTACACCAATCAGAGCAGTGTGACGTGCGGCGTTACGTGACTCCAGCTTAAATAGAGCCTGGGTCACATGCTGCACTTGGCCAATCACAACCATGCCATTAGTAGGCATGTCTGTGATAGCTTCTTAGGGAAGAAGTAAAACGCTAGCTGATTGGCTGCTGTGCAGCCCTTCAGAGAGAGTGAAGAATTCACCGAACAACGGACCCAAACCCAAACTTTTTTGAAAATGTTCGGGTCCGGTCCGTTTCCTGATCACCCCAAAATTCGGTACGAACCCGAACTGTCCGGTTCGGGTTCTCTCATCCCTATTTGTAACTAATTACAATAAACAATGGGCACAGATAATTGACATATTTTCACAGTTTTTATTCTGAGAAAGCTTTTCCAAGACCCAAAAGTTCTTTTAAGGACTACTGTGTGTGTGCTGCATTGCTTGCTACTTGTATTTGATGCAGAGTTTGAGCACAACAGATGGAGGCACATGCACCCCGACCAACTACTGTGGATGCTGAACTTTCCTGGCCAGATGGCTGCTCTTCCACCTCTTGACCTTCAGACTCTGTAGCCACAGGAGGGTCAGATGTGGCATGGGGCGTGTCCTCCACAACATTCTCATCCTGAAAACTGTCTTCAGGTCTGAAATAAAAAAGGCAATTACACATTACAATATGACCCAAAAACTGCAAAGGTTTGACCATAAAACACAGCACATATTTACATACTTACAATTCCTCAAGAAACTTTGGAAAATGTAACATTGTTTACAAACTACTAAACCCAACATGACTAGACATAACCGTGCAATCATAACATGCTGGGACTTGTAGTTTCGTAACAGCTGGATGGCCCAAGTTTGAAACCTATGAAGAAGATAATGAAATATTATATTAACATTATTAAAACACACATCCAAAGTAAAAAAAGAACTACTTGTTTAGCTTTATCACATCAGGCAGGAAACATACTTGTTCCAAATACACGTAGGGTTTTTTCTTCCGACGAATCGGCACCACTCCTTGGGGCAATTGTCTCACTCTGGAAGGTGTCCCTACACATACGCCAGCGTGTTTTCACTGCATCCACTATGTTAAAATTAAAAAACACATGATTACATTATGAAAAGTAACTGCACACATACATTAGTACCACTATATAATATTTATATGAGCTTGTGTGCCTTGGAATCTCTGAACAGTACTCATCATGTTATAACTTCACTGGCTACATGAAAAAGTTATCATATAAAAAAGGGGTGGGCCAGGGGGTACAGAGCAGAGGACGGACATAATCTCTTGCTCAGTCAGATAAGCTTTTCGGAGTGGACATTTGTTTAATGTATAAAATGCTTCACTAGTACATGATAACACATAATAAATGAAACGCAGCAGAGGAGATGTGTTTGTTCAGCAATGTCTACTTGCCTACCACTTCAAAAGCCAATAGAAGATAGTAAACATTTCTGGACAAGAAAACATCATTTGTAATAATGGCCATTAGGAAAGATAAAGATGCAAATGTAGTTTAAAGCCTTGACACGGTTTCTTTAAATACAGTACTGCCATGATCAAACATCGGTATCTTGCTTAAAATATATTAATTAACCTTTGAACATTCCTATAGACACATTGAGTTGCGCAGAGGCTGGATTGTGACACTAGCTTGTCAAAAAGGGGCCTTTAGTGTATTACAAAATTCCAAGAAACACAAACATGCTCAAAATAAAGGTGCTTAAACACATTTTCATAGGGTGATACACTCTGCTGGTGAACTTGATGCCCACCACGCATCTTTTAGGCCTTATTCACACATCCGCAAGTGTTTTGCGGATCCACGGAGCCGCGGATCCGCAAAACACGGACGCACCGGCAATGTGCATTCCGCATTTTTGCGGACCGCACATTGCCCGAACTCCATAGAAAATGCCTCTTCTTGTCCGCAATTGCGGACAAGAATAGGACATGCTCTATTTTTTTGCGCAGCCGCGGAACGGAAGATCGGCGGCGCGCTCCGCAAAATCGGATGCGGAGAGCACAGTGTGTGCTCTCCGCATCGTTCCCGGCCCCATTCACAGTCAATGGGTCCGCATGTATTCCGCAAAATTGCGGAATACATGCGGACTACATTGCGGATGTGTGAATAGGGCCTTAAGGTCCTGTTGTGCTAGCCCTCAATGTGATTGTCCCACAATTCTGTCTGGGCCTGCACTAAAGTAATTAGTTGCTCCCCATTTAAAAAACCCAAATAATAAAATAGGATTTTCCTAGAGAAAAATAATAAAATGGGCTCCAATGAGCTGACAAACTGTACTGAGCAGGCTGGACTTGCTGAGACAATCAGCAGGAACTAATTCCACCTGCTACTGCTGAGGCAATGGGGAAATCCCCAGAGTTTTCCTAGCAACCATCTTTGAAAAACAGACCAGACAAGGATGACATTCGTGAGGGATTCGTGGTTTTCAGGGACTCATTGACTATAATAGGCGTGAGGGATCTGGGAACACAGACCAAGATAGAACATGCATCCATGATGAAAACACGGAACCAGAGACCGTGCTAAAACACTGATGTGTGAATACACACATTCAAATGAATGGGGACTTGTGCTGTCTGTGGACAACACATACAGCACACATACATGAAACACTGACGTGTGAATGAGGCTTTACAGGGTCTGTGAACATGGTTTTGCCTTGAACTATATGACTAATTCACACTCTTTTATAATCCTATTTTGCTCATTTTATTCTACCAATATGGAATGTAATAGTGTCCAGTGTAGGGGTACCGACAACTGAAGGATAAGATTTAGCACAATATTAATATGTACTAGAATGTCAATCAAGTTGCAAGTTGTACATTTTGCTATTTATATAGCTAAGTCTAACAGTGTGACTGAAAAATATATTAACACTTATATACAGTATATTTTAATGTTAAATGCTACATTTTCGTAATTTCATATTTTTATCAACTCCTATTTCATTATTAGCAAAGTACCGACAAAGTTGTCTTTCTCCTACTTTATATCTATCCATCAAAATTAAGTACTATTCAACTAAAATGCTAAAATTGCAAAAGTATAAAGTATGTACCTGAGTGATTAGGAGTATGAGGAAAAATTTGCCTCAGGTCATTAGCTCAACTAAAATGCATTTGGCTGACAACAAACTTCTTCACTGTTCTTAATCTGGTAAAGTAAATATAGCTATCACTTGTCAGCATTTTACTTGTGCAAAGAAAGGCAACCAAACTGTCACTTTTCAATAATTATTTTACTAGTGAGTTATTTGACTGTTATTAATCTTTACACTTCAGATGGATATTTTTACTAGGTAAAACACTGAAAAAAATAAATAAATTATATATATATATATATATATATATATATATATATATATACGGTACATACTGTATTTACTAAATTAAACATATTCAATGTTAAGAAAAAAGATTTGCATGTCTACAGACATTCCCTGTTTTATTTGATAAAAAAGAGGGACATTTATCAATAATGGTATAACTTGCGCCAAAAAAATACAAAAGTTACAAATCAAAACTGGTGATTTGTTTAACCTCATATATCAAAAGGCACACACCACTTGTAAAATGTGTCTTTTTATAATGTCACCTTGATTATCCGTCTATTTCTCTTGATTTGCGACATTTTAACAGGACACCAACAGCACTAAAATTTGACTTTTTAAAATGAAAACGCGCCATTTCAGCAACACTATACTTGAGACTTTTGAAACATATTTGCGAATTTTGAAGCATATTTGTGACATTCCCACTGGTAAATTGTGACTTTTGTTTCACACTTGGGACGTTTTTGTTATTGTTTTGTTTTTGTCGGATGTCAGTTTACTGACAAAACCCTGTTTAGCTCATTTAGATTAGAAAAAATAACGGCATCATGTTTTAATACTTACCTACTTTTCATAAATGTGACTTTTTGACAAAAACTTGCATCTTTATTCCATAAATGTGACTTTTTTCACAAACCACTACCACATAAGCTGACTTAATTGTCCTTAACAATATGAGCCATTTCTGCAGATAAGAGGATGATAAATAAGGCGTAATATGCAGTAGTTTGATAGCCCCGCATACTTTAGCATTTATAACTCATTTCTGGCATAATGTATTCTTTATGGTGAAAATTCTGGAGAAAACACTTGATATATTTGGTACAAATCAAAACTCCATTCTTTTTTATGCATTTTACACCATAATTCTGGTGCACCATGCTTAGTAAATCTCTCCCAATGTCTTCCAAAAATAAAACAAGCTTAAATTTAAAAAAAATAAAATAAATCACCTTACACAGATATAGCAGGCTTTAAAGTAATTCCTTGCACAGTAACACACAAGCTTATCACTTTTGCATACTTTAACAATGGACAAAGCTTGTTACACTGTCGCCTGAACCAAGTTACACTGTCTGGCTAATGTAGAAACCAACATATGTAGATATGTAATGCAGCAACAGGGGCGGACTGGCCATAGACCCTACAGGGAAATTTCCTGGTCGGTGGAAGCCCTCCTTATGGCCATCAGCCAAGTACATTAAGATCTAATGTTCTCAGCATGAATTAATGTAAGTGCATCAGGCATGTATGCATCCGGTCAGAGGCCAAAGGTCACTCCTGAATTCTACTGTATTGCCGCCCACATGGCGATTTTAACGTTTCATACTGTAGCACGTGCTGCAGTATTTTGTGCTGCACAGTGGTATTTGTTTCTGCTGGGCCAGTATTTTGTTCTGCACTATAGTAGTATACAGTAGTATAGTATACTGTATAGTATATAGCACTATGGGGCCACATTTTTTTTTTCCAGGGCCAATTTAAGTTCCCAGTCCGTCCTTGTTCAGTGACACCACATTCAATAAAATGAAAGAAGAACAATAAATAAACTGGTAATCTTAAGTACTTTTGTAATATACAGGCAGAAACCAGAAGTGAACATGTAAAGGAGAAGTCTACAGCTTCTTCCTGTGCAAAGGGCATAAAAGTCGCTACCACTTTGAAAGAGACTCCAGAAGTCAGAAAATAGCAGTTTACTTAGCAATTAATTTGATTATAAAGTAAATTTTGATCAATACCATACTGCTATCTTCATCAGGTATTAAAACACACTGGGGGATATTTATCAAAACTGGTGCAAAGGAAAATTAGTTTAGTTGCCCACAGCAACCAATCAGATTCCACCTTTTATTTTCCAAAAAAGTTCTGAAAAATGAAATGTGGGCTCTGATTACTTTACTATGGGCAAGTAGTGTTGAGCGTGAATATTGGAATTTTGAAATTTTATCGCGAATATCGACATTTCGAAAAATTAGCGAATATATTGAATATAGTGGTATTTATTCGTAAAAATTTATATTGTTTTTGTTGTTTTTTTTTCATCTGAACCCATTACCTAGTATACCTGACTGCTTCTTGCTTGTGGGCCAATGTGAGAAGGCTGCAATATTGTAGTCTGTATTGAATTAGAATATTCTTCATTATTTAATTATTTTTTCTCTTATGCGAAAAATCGGCAATGTGATTTTCGTGAGATGCGAAAATTCTAACACCCGAATATATAGCATTATAGAATGTAGTGCTATATATTCGTTTTTTAGAATATTCGCTATTTTTTTCCATCTGAAGTCATGATTCCTCCCTGCCTAAATTGCTTTTGGGCCAATGATTGTTCACATAAAATTGGAAAAAATTATGAATATTCAAAAAAACAACAACTATAACTACAATATATTCTATAGTGCTATATATTCGTGTTTCAGAATATTTGCCTTACGCGGATATTACATTGCCCATTTTTCGCATAAGAGAACATAATTTTTTTCTTATGCCAAAACATCGGCAATGTAATATTCGCGTAATGGGAATATTCTAACACACGAATATCTAGCACTATAGAATATAGTGCTATATATTCGTTTTTAGAATAGTCGTAATTTTTCCAATTTAATGTGAACAGTCATTGGCCCAAAAGCAACTTAAGCAGGGAGGAATCATGACTTCAGATTGAAAAAAATAATGAATATTCTAAAAAACGAATATATAGCACTATATTCTATAATGCTATATATTCAGGTGTTAGAATTTTCGCATCTCGTGAAAATTACATTGCCGATTTTTCGCATAAGAGAAAAAATAATTGACTTCAGATGGGAAAAAATGACGAATATTCTGAAAAAAGAATATATAGCACTATATTCCATAGTGCTATATATTCGTGTGTTAGCATATTCCCTTTACGCGAATATTACATTGCCGATTTTTCACAATCAGTAGAATAATCTCGAATACGAATATTCGCAAATATATGACAAATATTCTAACGAATATTTGCAAAATAATGCGAATTAGAATATTGCCCCTGCTTCTCATCACTATGGGCAAGTAAGCAAATTTTCCTTTACACCAGTTTTGAGAAATCTCTCCCACTGTCTTTGTTCATATTACTTGTTTATATAGCACCAACATTTTCCGAAGTGCTTTACAGACATTATCATTACTTGCTGTGCTCAGTGGAGCTCACAATATGATCAGCATTTGGAGTGTAGGAAAAAACACACAAACACGGGGTGAACATTCAAACTTAATGCAAAAGTTATCCTTGGCCAGATTCAAACTAAGGACCTCAGCGCTGCAAGTCTCCATTGCTAACCAGTGAGCCACTGGGCTTGTCTTCAAATAAAGCCCTAATGGATTATTTCTCAGTATTTGTATTCAGTAGCACTAGATATAGTTCCTATTTCTCAGTTCTGTAAACAGGTAAATGCTCAGAGTCTGTATATCTTAATACAGGACCTCAACCCCTTAAGGATCAGAGTTTTTTTTTTTTTTTTTCGTTTTCGTTTTGCGCTCCCTGCCATCCCAGAGCCATAACATTTTTATTTATCGGTTCACATGGCCATATGAGGGCTTGTTTTTGAGGGACAAGTTTTACTTTCCAATGCCACCATTTAATATGCATATGATATAGTGATCAAGGATTTGATTGGTATTTTCATATACTCCAATGCAATAGCATTCGAAAATTGCATATTTCCTATGGAACCTTTTACAGGTTAGGCTCCATAGAAAATACTATGCAGCAGCCTGGGTTTTTATTCATAGAGACCCAGGCTGCTGCAGGCACATTCCGGATCCTCCGATCACCACACGGGGGAGGCGGAGCGCAAGACCACTGTGACCACTGCATCTGAGTGGTTAAATGTCCGCGACCGGCATCGCTGCCGGTCGCAGACATGAGCCGCGGGTGTCTGCTTCAAGAAGCAGGTGGCCACCCGCGGCTATGGCTCCCGCATCGTGCAGGGGCAGGCACCATCTTCAAAGACCAGACACATGATGTGCCCATACGTCCTGTGTCCTTAACAGGTTAAAGGGATTTTCCTAGATTATTATGGTTTTTAACAGATGGCGCGTGTTCGGCTCAGTCTTAGTATGGGAGAGCTGTGCATAGGAAGGGGCAGACAGTGTAGGGAGTGATTTTGGACTACTTTGATAAGATTCAGAGATCCAAAAGTCCTTTTAAGGACTATTGTGTGTGACAGCAGCAATATATATTTGTAGCACAACCTGCACTAAATTGCTTCACAGACCCAAAAGTCCTTTTAAGGACTATTGTGTGTGACAACAGCAATATATATTTTTAGCGGATTCTGCGCAAAATAGCATCTAATAGGCTACTGCGGACAGTTAAATTAGCTGCGCCACATCTCATGTGTAAAGTGTGCGCATCCCAAAAATATCTGTGACATCCAGTGTACTTTTTCCGTAGACGGTGTACGCTGCGGACAGTTAAATTAGCTGTGCTACATCTCCTGTATAACGTGTGCGCATCTCAAAAATATCTGTGACATCCAGTGAACTTTTTCCATAGACGGTGTCCGCTGTGGACAGTGACCTTAACTGTGACATATCTCCTGTGTAATGTGTACACTGAAAAAATGTATCAGTGACATACAGTGTACTTTTTCAATAGACGGTGTCCACTTCTGACAGTGACATTACCAGTGCCACATCTAAAGTGCAACATGTGCGTTTAAAAAATTTATTTGTGACATACAGTGTACTTTTTCCGTAGACGCTGCGAACAATGAAATTTCCGGTGGTAGCTCTCCTGTATAACGTTTCCTCATTCAAAATACCTGTGACATTCCTTGAAAATTTTTATTAGCCGCTGGTGACAGTATTAACATTATCTGCGGGATATCTCCTGTGTGATCTCCCAAATATTTTTGCGCATACACTTTCAAATCCATGCTATTGTACGCTACTGTACGTGTGACATACTTTCAAGCATATATAGCATTTAATATGAAGAAGGTGAGCAGTAAGGGATGGGGAAGTGGCCGTGATGCTGATGGTGCACGTAGAGGCCGTGACCCTGGGCGCATTGAAACTGTGCCTACTCCCAGAGCACAAGAAAAACAATCATCCACAATACCTAGCTTCATGTCCAAGTTTGCAGGGCGGAGAAGCACACCTCTCTTGAAGACATGGATTGCAGCAGATAATGCTTCCAGTCGGTTAAGCATCACCCTGTCTTTCACCAAGTCCAGTCTTATTTAATGTTTTACAGGGTCATCTCACCTACAGGGCCTCACCTACAATTTTTTACAGGGTCAGCTCATCTACAGGCTCTCACCTAGCATATACTGTTTTACAGGGTCAGCTCACCTGCAGGCCCTCGCATATAATGTTTTACAGGGTCAGCTCACCTGCAGGCCCTCGCATATAATGTTTCACAGGGTCAGCTCACAAGCAGGCCCTCACCTTCAATGTTTTACAGGGTCAGCTCATCTGTAGGCACTTACATATAATGTTTTACAGGGTTAGCTCACCAGCAGGCCCTCTCCCACAATTTTTTACAGTGTCAGCTCGCCTGCAGGCCCTCGCATATAATGTTTTACAGGTTCAGCTCACCTACAGGCCCTCACCCACAATCTTTATACTGGGTCAGCTAACCTGCAGGCCCTCGCATCTAATGTTTTACAGGGTCAACTCACCTACAGGCCCTCACCTACACTCTTTCACAGAGACAGATCACCTGCAGGCCCTTGCATATAATGTTTTACAGGGTCATCTCACCTGCAGGCCCTCGCATATAATATTTTACTTGGTAAGCTCACCTGCAGGCCCTCACCTACAATGTTTTACAGTGTCAGCTCACCTGCAGGCCCTCACCTACAACCTTTTAGAGGGTCAGCTCATCAGCAGGCACACACCTACAATCATTTAAAGGGTCAGATCACCTGTAGGCTCTCACATATAATGTTTTACAGGGTCAGCTCGCCTGCAGGTCCTCGCATATAATGTTTTACAGGGTCAGCTCACCAGCAGGCCCTCACCCACAATCTTTCACAGGGTCAGCTCATCTGCACGCTCTTGCATATAATGTATTACAGGGTCATCTCACCTGCAGGCCCTCACATATAATGTTTTACTGGGTAGGCTCACCTGCAGGCCCTCACCTACAATGTTTTACAGGGTCAGCTCACCTACAGGCCCTCCCCTACAACCTTTTAGAGGGTCATCTCACCAGCAGGCCCTCACCTACAATCTTTTACAGGGTTAGCTCACCTGTAGGTCCTCGCTTATAATGTTTTACAGGGTCAGCTCACCTGCAGGCCCTCACCTACTACCTTTTTAGGGGGTCAGATCACCAGCAGGCACTCATCTACAATCTTTTAGAGGGTCAGCTCAGCAGCAGGCCCTCACCCCTAATGTGTTAGATGGTCAGATCAGCAGGCCCTTGCTCCAAATGTTTTTGAGGGTCACCAGCAGGCCATTAATCATAAATTTTCAAGAGTGTGTATGATGCCCTCCATTATGTGTAATAAAGGGTGTATTGAAGTTCCAGTTCCTTGTAATTTTTGGCAGCCCTTTCACTTATTGCATATGCTTTATGAGTGTAGCAGTCCCACTACATAAACAATTGTACCACAATGTGAATGAGGCCCTCCTTTATGTGATATACAGGTTGTATCGGAGTGCCTCTTGCTTGTAAATTTTGGCAGCACTTACACTTTATATACAAATAAACATACAGAAAAGAATGTAATTTTTCCTCTAAAATCGATTTTATCTCTCGTTTCGTGCATATTATTGTCAGTCTGGCGTACTATTCGGAAAACATCGTTCACAGCAGCGACCTGGGAGTCCAAGATGCATCCAGACATCCTCCCCATGTTGTTCCCAAACCATTTTGGTGGTGTTCCCATCAATTTCTGACCTTTTCCTATGAACCAGGCACCCTCCCCTCTTCAGAGCAGGGGGTGCCTGGTTTAATGTTTGGGTTCTCTCATTGACTTCTATTATACTCGGGTGCTCTGAGCATCCCAATGTGTTTGGCCCAAGCACCCGAGCACTTTGGTGCTCGATCAACACTAGTAAGAAATTAAAGTTTGAGAAAAGTCCCAGTGAGAGAACTGAAATGTTGCTGTTTGGTGATTAAAATACACTTTTATTTAATCGACTCCTTGGAAGTGCCATTTTTCTTTTTTTTTTTCACAACCTTTTGGACTTTATTTGCCTTCATAAATTATTATTTTAAAGGATTTTGTTTGATGCAAACCTGAAAACCGCTTGAAAGCCTGTATGCAATCAAAAAGGCCCCATCATGTTCTCTATTTACATATGTTCCTCATTACAAGCGTAAATAATTGTGTATGTATACAGCCTAACATTTTTAAACACAGACAGATGAGAAAAAAAAAATAATGTACATTACAATGAAGAATTATCAATGAAAATAATAAGGGTTAGCAATCCTATCGTGTTAGCCTCAAGCTGAATCCACTCCTGACTTTGACCATGATGTGACTTATCCACTAGGAAACATCAGATGTCCATTTAGACACATGATCAATATTTCTTGCTTTACTAGTTAGAAGTTTAGTAGGTAATATGCAGATAGGAAGTATTCACATAACTTAGATATTAAGATACTTAAGCTTGGCATGTTTACCATTTAGCCCTATAATAATAGTGAAGGCCTTGCAGTTCTCTCCGCTGTCGTTTCGGCGAACTTTGCGCGTTCACCGGCGGCACCATATTCTTTTGCATTACGCCGAACTTTGACCCAAGACACATTCATCAGGTGGGACAGGACAACCAGTTGAGACGTTTCAGCACATGGACACACCCCCACCCTATAACAGAACCTGATCTGGCAGCCATTTTACATTCTGTGTTTTGCCAGTGTAGGGAGAGGTTGCTTTGTGGAGCAGGGACAGTCTGTTAGGAACACCAAACGCTAGCCAATAGTGCCTCAAAAGTACTTTTTAAGTACTGGTATAGGTGTGCTATCGATAGGTGTGATATACTGAGGGGTGTGATATACTTACACTCACCTAAAGAATTAGTAGGAACACCTGTTCTATTTCTCATTAATGCAATTATCTAGTCAACCAATCACATGGCACTTGCTTCAATGCATTTAGGGGTGTGGTCCTGGACAAGACAATCTCCTGAACTCCAAACTGAATGTTAAAATGGGAAAGAAAGGTGATTTAAGCAATTTTGAGCGTGGCATGGTTGTTGGTGCCAGACCGGCCGGTCTGAGTATTTCATAATCTGCTCAGTTACTAGGATTTTCACGCAAAACCATTTCTAGGGTTTACAAAGAATTGTGTGAAAAGGGAAAAACATCCAGTATGCGGCAGTCCTGTGGGCGAAAATGCCTTGTTGATGCTAGAGGTCAGAGGAGAATGGGCCGACTGATTCAAGCTGATAGAAGAGCAACTTTGACTGAAATAACCACTCGTTACAACCGAGGTATGCAGCAAAGCATTTGTGAAGCCACAACACGCACAACCTTGAGGTGGATGGGCTACAACAGCAGAAGACCCCACTGGGTACCACTCATCTCCACTACAAATAGGAAAAAGAGGCTACAATTTGCACGAGCTCACCAAAATTGGACTGTTGAAGACTGGAAAAATGTTTCCTGGTTTGATGAGTCTCGATTTCTGTTGAGACATTCAAATGGTAGAGTCCGAATTTGGCGTAAACAGAATGAGAACATGTATCCATCATGCCTTGTTACCACTGTGCAGGCTGGTGGTGGTGGTGTAATAGTGTGGGGGATGTTTTCTGGCACACTTCAGGCCCCTTAGTGCCAATTGGCCATCGTTTAAATGCCACGGGCTACCTGAGCATTGTTTCTGACCATGTCCATCCCTTTATGACCACCATGTACCCATTCTCTGATGGCTACTTCCAGCAGGATAATGCACCATGTCACAAAGCTCGAATCATTTCAATTTGATTTCTTGAACATGACAATGAGTTCACTGTACTAAAATGGCCCCCACAGTCACCAGATCTCAACCCAATAGAGCATCTTTGGGATGTGGTGGAACGGGAGCTACGTGCCCTGGATGTGCATCCCTCAAATCTCCATCAACTGCAAGATGCTATCCTATCAATATGTGCCAACATTTCTAAAGAATGCTATTAGCACCTTGTGAAATCAATGCCACTTAGAATTAAGGCAGTTCTGAAGGCGAAAGGGGGTCCAATGGTGTTCCTAATAATTCTTTAGGTGAGTGTATAATATACTTTCTAACATAGAAATTATAGTATAGTACATTTGCATTATGCAGCAGTTGTGTGCAGTTATGCTGCGATTCCACAGCTATTCAAAGGGACAAATGCTATTGGAATAACTAATTGCAACTGGTGTGATATACCTGTTGCCCCCCAAAAAAAACTTATTGAGTGGTGTGATATACCTATAATATACTTTCTAACCTAGAAAGCATATAGTGCATTTGTATTGTGCAGCAGTTGTGTGCGGTTCTGCTGCGATAACGCAGGTATTTAAAGGGATAAGCGCTATTGGAACAACTATTTGCAAGTGGTGTGATATACCTGTTGCCCACAAAAAAACTGATTGAGGGGTGTGATATATCTTCTTCCACAAAATACTGATTGAGGGCTGCGATATACATGTTGCCCCAAATAAACAGGGGGGTATGATATAACTGCTGTGGCAAAAAAAAAAAAAATTGAGGGGTGTGATATACCTGTTTCCAACAAATATGGATTGAGACCTGCAATATACCTCCTTCCACAAAATATTGATTGAGGGGTGCGATATATCTGCTTCCAAAAAATACTGATTGAGGGGCGTGATATACCTGATTCAACCAAATATTGATTAATGGGTTCTATATACCTGCTTCCACCAAATACTGATTGAGGCCTGTGATATACTTGCTTTTCAAAAATACTGATTAAGGGGTTTCATATACCTGTTTCCACCAAATACTGATTGAGGCTTGCGAGATACCTGCTCCCACAAAATACTGATTAAGGGGTTTCATATACCTGCTTCCACCAAATACTGATTGAGGTCTGCGATATACCTGCTTCTACAAATACTGCTTATTTCTAAGGGACTTTGCCACAGGGTCATTTTGAAAATGACAGGCACAGGAAAAGGCAGGTCATTCACCAGGGGTGGTAGGGGTTGGGCAGGTGCACCAGGCCGTGGCCCAAGTGGAAAGATGGAGAAATTGCGTGCAATTACTTCAAAGGGCGCACCAGAGTTGGCTGAGTGGCTCACTCAGCCTTCCGCTCCTGCATCCTCCTCATCCTCTGTACCTGCACTCTCCTCACTCTCTGCTGTGTGCACCCCCAAATACACCACCACCACCATAGCCCCTCCCTTTGAGTCAGAGGAAATATTTTCCCATCCATTCCCAGACCTTACTGATGTGCAGCCATTCTTGGCATCAGATGAGGAAGAGGAAGTAGTAACGGCCACCACCCAGCGGTCTGACGACAGTACACAGATCAGCCCAAGGAGAGAGGCCCCCACTGTTACTGCCTAATCCGAGATCTCTAATGTCAGTGGTGGTGAAGGTGACGATGATGACGTGTCGATGGAAGTCATGTGAGTGCCCACAAGAGAGGAAGAGGAGGGGAGTTCAGAGGGATAGATGGAGCAGCAGCAGAGTAAGGAGAAGGAGGAGAAGCAGGCAGAACTCGCAGTCCACAGGAGGGTAAAAGCAGACTGCAAATGTATCTGGAGCGAGCCATTCATTCATCATGCACGGTCACATCTGGCGCTCCCAGGACGCCGGTACATGGCTCCGCAGTGTTGGATTTTTTTAACTTGTCATCTGCTGATAATAGTGTTGCCATCTGCAGCCTGTGCTGTCAACGCATAAGTCGCTGTAAGCCCAACACTCACGTAGGGACGACCTCCTTAAGAAGGCACCTGGCCTCCCATCACCAAGCCCAGTGAGAGCAACACAGTCATAACCCACAAAGCAACACTCCCGGCGCTCTACATCCTGCCTCTTCTCCTTCTCCTCTCTCCTCCTACCTGTGGCCCAAATGTTCGAGCGTAAAAAGTTGATGACGCCAGATAACCTTCTTGCCCAACGGCTGACTGCTGGCTTGTCAGAACTGCTAGCCCGCCAACTACTACCGTATAAACTGGTGGACTCGGAGGCTTTTAGAAAATTTCTGGCCATTGGCACACCGCAATGGAAGGTCCCCGTAAGGAAATATTTCTCCCAGAAGGGCATCCCAGAGCTATATGGCCACGCTCAGTGGCAAGTGAAAATATCTCTTGCACACAGTGTCAGTGCCAACATATATCTGACCACAGACACGTGGTCTAGCAAACACAGGCAGGGAAGGTACATAACTTTTACTGCCCACTGGGTGAACCTTCTGACACCCGTCCAGCATGTAACCCGTGGCTCCCGTGTGTATTTAGTGTTACCGCCACGGATTCCATGCAGGCCTGCCTCTTCTTTTCCTCCTCCTACTCCATCCTCCTTCTCTTCCTCGGGTACCGCCTCTTCCGCTGCGCCCCCCAAGCTCCCCAGAACCTATTTGACGTGCCAGGTGAGATGTTGCCATGCTGTGCTGCGGCTGTTGTGCCTGGAAGCCAAGAGCCACACCTCTCCTGCACTGCTTTCAGCTCTGCGGACACAGGCCGATCAGTGGTTAACCCTGCTCAATTTGACAGTTGGTAAAGTGGTGTGTGACAACGGTGCGAATCTGCTGAGCGCACTGAAACAGGGCAAAATGACACACGTGCTGTGCATGGCACACGTCCTGAAGAGAAGATCTTACACGGCCATGGCTCGCCTTGCTGACGTTCAGCGGCGACACCACCTGTGCGTAGCCTGACGTGCTGGAACTCCACCTTGTATATGTTTGATAGGCTGCTCCAGCAAAAATGTTAACGACTACCTATATGAACTCTGCAGCAGGACTGGTTCTGGGGAGCTTGGTTTCTTTTCACTGTGCCAGTGGCTGCTCATGTCCGACACATGCAGACTGCTGCGGCCATTAGATGAGATCACCAGACTGGTTAGTTGCAGCCAGGGCGCCACCCGTGACATTGTACCTTACGCCTACATTCTGGAGTGTGCATTGCGTTGTGTCATTGATCAAGCCGTCGAGGAGCAGGAGCTGGAAGATGAGGAAGTCACAATGCTGAATGAATTCCCAGGGGGGCTACTTCATCTGAGACAAGTCAGCAGGAGTCTGAAGAGGAGTCAGAGGAGGATTGTGGCTAGGGGGAAGAGGAGGTGGAGGAGTAAGAAGAGCAGGCTTTGAGGGGGGGACTTTAAACTTTTTGGGGATCCCTGGTGTTGTCCGTGGATGGGGGGAGGAGACCGAGGACAACAGTCTCCTGGGCGATGAGCAGGAGCCAGAGTGCTCCACAACTTCCAATTTAGTGCCAATGGGGGCCTTTATGCTCCAGTGTTTGAAGAAGGACCCCCGTATAAAAAGCAACGTACTTAGACTCCCGGTACAAACACAAAATGGCAGACATGTTACCAGCATCACAGAGGGCTGGCAGAATGCAGAATTTCCAGGCATTGCTGCGAGAGATGCTGCATTCTGCTTTTGCGGGCATTGGCAGAGGAATTTCCACCCACAGAGAAACAGGTGCGGATCATTCTTGCAGCCAACCCATCGACAGCCGCCCTTCGGATTCAGACTCGTAGAATGCCTAGACCGACAGGTGTCCGACTACAACGGATTAACGACCTATGTGGATGCTCTGAGAAGCGAAGAACCCCTGAACTATGGGTGTGCAGGCATGACCTGTGGCCAGAGCTGGCACAATTTGCCATGGAACTCTTGGCTTGCCCCTCGTTGAGTGTCCTGTCTGAAAGGACATTCAGCGCAGCAGGAGGGATCGTGACCGATAAGCGCAATCGTCTAGCTCACGACAGTGTGGACTACCTCACATTTCTAAAAATGATTAAGGCATGGATCTCAGAGGAATTCAACACCTGTGACGACCACATGTAACTAAATTTCCTCATGCCAGCCAACACATATCCGCCACCACCCAAAACAAAGAATGGTTCTTGTCTTATGTATATACAGCAGCATAAAAGGCCATTTCTGTCAGGTGAATGCCTAATTTTTGGGACTTTTACTGGCCTACAGTAACATTTTTAGCCGGTGACCAACTATTGTACCTCCAGCCACATAATCACTTGTTCTTTTCTGTCAGGTGAATGCCTAATTTTTGGGGCCTGTACTCCAGTGGCCTACAGTAAAATTGTTATCCAGTGACCACCAAATGTACCTCCAGCCACATAATCACAAGTTCTTTTTTGTCAGGTGAATGACTAATTTTTGGGGCCTGTACTCCAGTGGCCTACAGTAAAATTGTTATCCAGTGACCGCCTAATGTATCTCCAGCCTCATTATTACTTGTTCTTTTCTGTCAGATGAATGCCTAATTTTTGGGGCCTGTACGGGCCTACAGTAAAAATGTTATCCAGTGACCGTCTAATGTACCTCCAGCCACATAATCACTTATTATTTTCTGTCAGGTGTATATCTAATTTTTGTAGCCTGTACTGGCCTACAGTAAAATTTTTAGTCCGTGAGACCGTGACCGCCTAATGTACCTCCAGCCACATAATCACAAGTTCTTTTCTGTCAGGTGTATGCCTAATTTTTGTGGCCTGTACTGGCCTACAGTAAAATTTTTAGCCGGTGACCGCCTAATGTAGCTCCAGCCGCATCACTTTTGCATCACTTTTGTTATTTTCTGTCAAGTGAACACCTAATTTTTGGGTCCTGTAATCCAGTGGCCTAAAGTAAAATTGTTATCCAGTGACTGCCTAATGTACCTCCAGCCACATAAATACTTATTCCCTTACGTCCTACCAGCAGTACAGATGGGGTTACCCACCCCCCGTGGACTGGCAGGACCGGCGGAATGTTTAATAAGCCCAAGACTAATAACTCAAATTAACAATTAAGTATCTCCTTAACCCTGGGAACACACCTGAGCGTTTTTCAGCGCGTTCAAACGCCCTGAAAAACGCTCAACATGTGAAAAGCCATGCATCCCTATGGGCATGGTTCACATTTGGGCGTTTTACAGCGCGTTTGAACGCGCTGTAAAACGCCCAACGCCCAAACAAGTACATGAGCTTCTTTTGGGCGTTTTAACACGCCTATGGACAATGTTGCCATAGGGGCGAATCACTGAATCGCACGTATGACGCGCGTTTCTTATTTACAAAAACGCGTATCCAAAAACGGCGCGATTCAGAAACGCCTAGGTGTGTCCCCAGCCTAAAAGGAAGAAGTCAACCCCCAGCCCACTGTGTTTTTTTCTGTCCTCCCGGACAGGTGGACTAGGCGGTTTGTTCCCCCCTTTCTTATGGAAAGCGCGGGGAGCCTTCTTTTCTTTGGGTAACGGCGTTGCCCTTTTCCTAGGTACTTTGTCAGTTTGGCTGGGGTGTTTTGGCGGCGTCCTCGGTCCAGGATTCTCGGTCCTTTTGCGTCACCTCCGGGTAATTGGGCCGTGATTTTTTCACGGGCACGATTTTTTTCATAGATGTATTTTTTTTATCGCGGATACGATTTTTTCGCGTTTTCATGCGAAAATTTGAAGTATTTTTTTCTTATGCTTCTTCCTGTGGAGGATTTACTGGGGGAAGGGTGGATTGGCTATCCCTCCCTTTCCCCTATTTTAGGAAGCTGTGTGCTCCAGTTCGGTCTCTGGCTGCATATGCTTTTTGAGCCAGCTCCCAGAGTGCTAAAATTGGTGTTGTTCCACTTGTGGTGATTTTTTTCCTCAGCTGCCTCCGGTCTGTTTTTTTACCTTTCCTGCGTAGATAGGTGTTTACAAATGTTTTATTTGTCCCTTTTTTTCCCGCAATGATGTCTTCTCTGAGGGATTTGGAAGGCAGGAAAGTGGATTCCAGCAGGAAGCATCTATCCTGCTACCACTGCAGTGGTCAACAGTTATTCTAAGCTGATCATACCTGCACTCGTCAGATTGCAGAAGGTAAACAGCTTAGGGCTAGTGATGTCTTCTCCGTGGGATTCGGAAGGCAGGAAAGTGGATTCCAAGAGAAGCATCTATCCTGCTACCATTGCAGCAGTCAATGGTTATTGTAAGCTGATCATACCTGCACTCGTGAGATTGCAGAAGCTAAACAGCTTAAGGCTGGTCTAATACCAGCTTGGGAGACCGGTTTGGAATCCCTGGGTCCGTTGACTTAACCTACACCAGATGTTATAGCTGCTGTTAGAGGGTTCTGCCCTCTAGTGCAGTGTTTCCCAACCAGTGTGCCTCCAGCTGTTGCAAAACTACAACTCCCAGCATGCCCGCACAGTCAAAGGCTGTCTGGGCATGCTGGGAGTTGTAGTATTGTAACAGCTGGAGGCACACTGGTTGGGAAACACTGCTCTAGTGAACCTATGTTGCAGGATATGTATCAATGGCTCTATTAAAGGAGTCATAGGCCTGCTGGAGGAAAAGCTTCCAATGCCTTCCCAGGCCCCTATGGAGACCTCTGTCCTGGTAGAGAGACCTTCTTGGTCTCCTTAGTTTCTTCCTCCTCGGATGAGGAGGAGCTGACGTTGTGTTTTTCTCCCCTGGAAAGACACAGAAATTGCTCAAGTTCATCAGGTCTGTTGACCGTGGAGAGCCTCCCGATCCCGCTACTTGGGCACCTCGTGTCTTCAAAGCCCATGAGACTCTCCTCTCTGTCATGATAGGTTTTTAGAGTGATATGATAGGTTTTTAGAGTGGAAAAAACCTAGAAAAGGTCCGGTTTTAACAAAGAAGTTTAAATCTGTGTTCTCGATGGCTTAACCTTTGGTGGATTCATGGGGATCCATTCCCAAGGTGGACATGGCTATTGCCAAGTTGTCCAAGCGCACTCTGGTTCCTGCAGACGATGGGTCTAGCTGCAAGACCCCCTTGCAGAGTGCACACAAAATAAGACGGGGTGTTAAGGCAGCTGCGGCTTCCGCTTCCACAGCCATAGCGGATTCTGAAGTCTCTACGTTACTGCCGGTCTCGCCTGAATCAAATTCAAGTTGACGTGAACCTGAGGTTTTTTCCAGGACGACATACTGGGACGCCTTCAGGACCATCAACCTGGCTATGGACTTCTTGTGCGATACCGCACAGCTCCAGTTGAAGCTAGCAAGGGAGCGTCCCCACTAGCAAAGCAAGCCCTGGGAACGAGGCCAAACACAGATCCTTGCTCTTGAAGTTAAGCAGCAGGTCTGTGGCTCATGGGAGACCAAGTGCGCCTTTGGCACCCTGTGAAAATAGTATCAAATGACGTCAGGGGCCTGTATTTAGCATGGCCATGGGATCGGCAGCCCATATTCCATTTTGGCTTAAGCCTTGGGTCGCTGACAATTCCTCAGAATACAGCTTATGTGGCCTTCCATTCGAGCCCAACCGTTTGTTCGGTTCGGAGCTAGATAAGATCATGGAGTGCCTTTCAGACTAGAAGGTGAAGAGCCTTCCCCAGCAGTCCTTTCGAGGGCAGGGCAGACAAGACCGCGGTGGCAGGTCTGGCCAGCAAACAAGCTCTCGAAGTGACTGGAGAGCGCAGCAAAAGGGGTTTGAGGTGCTCTCAAGGAGGAGCCAAAGATGGAAAATCCACCTCCTGACTACAGGCCTCTTCGAGGCTCTTGGTTAATTCCTGTTACTTCTGCCGTCCTGCCAATAAGCTTCCCCACTCCTATGCTTCATGTACCCGTCGGGGGTCGTCTCTCCCACTTCTGAGAAGAGTGGATCCGAGAGATCTCGGATCCCTGTGTCCTGAACATCATTTCCGAGAGTTATTTAGTCAACCTCACCTCTATTCCTCTGGACAGGTTTGTCAAAATCAACCTTCTACAAGCTGCCAAGGAGGCGATCCTGGAGGCCTACATTCAGGACTACATTTGCTAAGGGGCTCTGGAGGAGGTTCCGGCAGGAGAACGGGGCCTAGGGATCTATTCACCAGTTTTTCTGGTTCCCAAGGCTTCTCCGGATGATTATCGATCTGAGATATTTCAATCGGTTTATAAGGAATGTGAAGTTTCGTATAGAAACCATCAGGTCAGTAGTTCACGTCCTCAATCCTGGAGACGTGATGGCAACCCTGGACCTCAAGGATGCATATCTGCACATCCTGATACATCCTGCTTCCAGGAAGTATCTCAGGATCACGGTCCAGGTGTCCGGTGTCGTCAGGCATCTTCTGTCTGTTGCCCTTCCCTTTGGCATTTCTTCTGCCCCTCACACTTTTACCAAGGTGGTGGTTTCTGTGGTGGCGGCTTTGAGGCTTCTAGGACTGACCATCATTCCTTATCTGGACGACTGGCTTTAAAAGCCTCTGCTCTAGCGGTCCTAACCCAACTTCTTCAGGTAAAAATCTCCTTTCTGTTCCACCTAGGTTGGATCATCAGCTGGTAGAAGTCGAACATGAGCCCGTCGACTTCAGTAAGATATCTAGGCTTCATAATCGACTCCACTGGGATGTCGCTCCAGTTGACTCCAGAAGGAAGATCCCGGGTTCAGAACACGGCAAGTTCCTTTCCTTTCCCCGGCGAGTTCCAATCCGGACTCTCATGAAGATGTTGGGGCTCATGTCAGCGTCTGCGGAAGCAGTCCCTTGGGCTCTATGGCACCTCCGCCCTCTACAGTCGGAGGTCCTCTCCTAATGGAATGGCAGCCCTGCTGGGCTAAACTCCCTGTGCTCCCTGTCTTGCCGAACTCGGTATTCCCTCAGATGGTGGTGCCATCTTTTAGACGGAAAGTCTATGACCCAGCCAATCTGGGTTATATTGACTACGGATGCGTCCCAAGTAGGCTGGGATGCTCACCTAGACGACACTCTAGTTCACGGGACCTGGTTTCCTCAGTAGTGGCTTCTTTCATCCAATCTCCGCGAGATTTAAGCTATCCGGCTAGCCCTCCTTCACTAAGCCCCTCAGATCTGGGGCAAAGCTGTGAAAGTCCAGTCAGACAATATGACTGCGGTACTTTACATCAACAAGCAGGGAGGCACGAGATCACTACCCCTCTTGTCAGAGATCGGGGTGATTCTGGATTAGGCAGAGTTGTAACTTTCCCACTTATCTGCGATCCACATCCAAGGCTCCCTCAATATGATAGCGGCTGAGCCGCGGCCTTCCGTCAGTGGAGTGGTCTTTACATCCGGAGATATTCAAGCAGATAGTCCTCAAGTGGGGTATACCAGAGGTGGATTACAGGGAGGACAACCCCCTGGCGTTAGACACTCTGTCAATATCCTGGAGGTTCAGGCTGGCATACATCTTCCCTCTGTTTTCCATGATTCCGAGGGTATTGATGAAAATACGTCAGGATCAGGCCTCGGTGATAGCCATCATATTGTTTTGGCCGAAGAGATCCTGGTTTACCTAGCTCACCCAGTTGAGTTGAAGACAGTATTGGAGGCTCCACCCACAGCAGACCCTGGTGTCGTGGGACACTCACCTTTGCTCAGATCTGCACAGATTCAACCTGACAGCCTGGAGGTTGATCAGTCCCTTCCCAGAATAGAAGGGCTTACAGAGTCGGTCCTGAGAACGCTGTCTCATTCTAGAGCGGACTCTACCAAGAGAGCCTACTCTCGTATTATGAGGATATTCTCATCCTGTTGTACCTCAACTGAGGTGGCGTCTGCAGATCCGCCCCTCTCCGCTATCCTTCAGTTCCTCAAGATGGCCTTGATAGAGGCCTTGCCCTTCTACTCTGAAGGTTCAAGTTTCAGCCATCTCAGCTTGCCTTAACAGGCTTTTTTCTAAGGACCTGCTGAACGGTTCCTTAAAGGAGCTGAAAGATTAAAGCCTACAGTACTGAGACCGATTTTTAAATGGGATTTATCAGTAGTTCTCAGGGGGTTAGCATCTCCCCCCTTTGAACCGTTAGAGGAGGTGGACATCAAGTTCGTCACTTGGAACTTTGTGTTTCTCCTTGCAGTGACTTTGGCCAAGAGGGTCTCTGAGCTTCAAGCTCTCCCAGCATGAGCCCTATACCATTTTCTTACATGACCGGATCCTCCTTAGATTCCCCTCGTATTTAGGCTTAAAGTTCCTTCCTTACAGAACATCAACCAGGTGATATCCCTCCCGGTTCTGTCGACATCTACCACCTCCTCCTAGGAACCTGCTAGACATCCTCTGGACATCTCGAGATGTCTCCGGATCTATGTGGATAGATCAAGGAGTTCAGGAAAGATGAGAATCTGCTAATCCTGTTGCCGGTAAGTTTAAAGGCTGTAAGGCATCCAAACCTTCCATCAGTCGGTGGATTGAGGAGGCTATTAAGGAATCCTTTGTTTCCCAATCTCTGGACCCTCCAGGAATCGTGAATGCCCACTCTACTAGAGCTGTGGCTACTACTTTTGCTGAGAGAAGTCTTCTGCCTCTCAACATGATTTGCAAAACTGCCTCCTGGAGCTCTGAATCGACGTTCATCTCCCATTATAGACTAGATGCCACTCTAGCTGAGTTTTCGGCCTTTGGGCAGACTATTCTTAGTTCTGCCAGGCAGGAAGGCCCTCCCTAGGGGTTTCTTCTTGCTATCTCCCCATCTTTGCTGCTGGTAGGACGTAAGGGAATCGTTAATTTCTAACGATAATTTGTTTTCCCTTAGTCCTAACAGCAGCACACAAATTTCCCACCCTAGTAAGTCTAGTTTTTTTCTTACTACAAACACAGTGGGCTGGGGGTTGACTTCCTCCTTTTAAGGAGATACTTAATTGTTAAATTGAGTTATTAGTCTTGGGCTCATTAAACATTCCGCCGGTCCTGCCAGTCCACAGTGGGTGGTTAACCCCATCTGTGCTGCTGTTAGGACTAAGGGAAAACAAATTATCGTTAGAAATTAACAATTCTTTTCTGTCAGGTAAATGCCTAATTTTTGGGGCCTGTACTGGCCCACAGTAAAATTTTTAGCCAGTGAATGCCTAATGTACCTCCAGTCACATAATCACAATTTTTTTTCTGTCAGGTGAATGCCTAATTTTGGGGGCCTTTACTCCCTTGGCCTAAAATAACATTTTTCTAGGCTCCAGCAGAGCACAATTTTAAGAGTCTCCCTTTTTGACGCATAAAAACGGCCCCTGATTAAAATACACATTTTTTTGTGGGAATTTTTCCCATTGATACCCTCTGGTATATCACTGTCCATGTTGTGGGACTATTTATGCACTTTTAGCAAGTATTTGTTGGCTGCAAATATGACCTGAAGGTTTTTCAGTTTCGCCTGCCATTAAAGTCAATGGCGCCCGCTGCGAACGCGCGTTCGCGAAGTCTCCCAGAACCATGTTCGTCCATCACTAAATATAGGTAATATGTTTTGAACTTTTGACTCTTAAGCTCCATATATGGTATCTCACCATCCACTACAGCTTTGAATGTAAGACTACTAATATTTTATAGACAATTATCTCATGCATAAATTGGACTTGTAACTATTTAGCATATGATTAGTTATGCAGATTATTTTTATGTAACTGTATTATTACTGTTTTTCTCCTAAAATTCTTTTTTTTTTTTAACACTTCATTTATAATTTTATACAGCAGTGTATCGTTGCATAAACATTCTTACAGGAAAAAAATCAACAGTACAAACTGCGTATTTAAGGCATATAGTACATAGAGTCACATGTGAAACATGAAACAACCCATCCCCCCTCCCACCCCAACATGTGTGCGACTTCACAATACACCTGAGCTGCTGAGTATACCTCACTAAATTGTCACTGTAGAGAAAGGTGTGCGTCCATGAAGAGTTTCATACAAATACCACGTGGTGTTTTCAAAATGTGAGATAAGCTTGGTCTTAACGGAAGGTGATAAAGTCTGCATAAATAAAGCCCATTTTTCAAAAAAAAAAAATTGGTCAATTTTTTTTTCTCAGATAGGGCAAATATCCAGTCCATCTGAAAAAGTTATTTATCTTAGTCAATATGAAAGAAATTGTAGGAGCGTTTGGGTCGAGCCACCGATGCAGTATACTTTTCCTTGTAGCAGCGGCCCATGTATGTAAAATAGCTTTCTCTCCCTTAGATAAGCCACGATCGTTATCTGCTAATATATTGAAAATGGCCCACTGAGGAGTTGCAGTAAAAGAGATCTCATAAGTAGAGCATATATGCGATTGTACTTGATCCCATAGTGCCCTAATATTAGTGCAGTCCCAAAGATGGTGGAATAGATCTGTATTCGGTGTATTGCATTTGGAGCAGGAGAAGACATCGTCTCCCGCCATTTTGTTTTTAATATAGGGAGTGATATAAGCTCTGTGAAAAATTAATAGGGCCATGTCGGTATAACTATTGACTGATTTTAAGTGTGGCCTCCAATAACGTTTTAACATCGAGATCGGGAAAATCTGACAGCCATTTACCAGGGCCAGTTGTGGTTGTTTCCCATTTAATAGAAGTCCTAACAAAATTATAAATGTTACTAGTGGAGGAGAGTTGGGTCCTGGCATTCTTAAGGAATGCATTAAGACCAGGTGCCCTCAAACTCTCCGGAATCTGACTTACACAGCGCCGACAAGCTCCTCGCCTGCAGGAATATAAACTGATTATGGGTAAAGGCAGGACACGTCTGAGAGGCCTCTGCAAAAGAAAGTAGAGTAAATGGAGTTAGCAAGTCCAAACATATACACAGCCTGATCGGCTAAAGTTTGATGATCCTGGGTGCCCTGCCATCCAAGAAGTCGGATGTCTCAAGGCTGGAAAAGGTATGCGCACCATCCAGCCACCCAGCCTTCCGTATCTTACGCCATGCCAGCACCGTGTGCCAGAGTACCGGAAATTTTGTTATATCAGGAAGGAGCTTATCTGTAGGTAAGTGTAGTAATGCTGATAAAGATAAAGAGGGGAAGAGCTGACTTTACAGAGGGACATTTGCAAAGTAAGATTTACCCCTAATCCAGTCTATGTCATAACGGAAAATGGCCGCCAAATTATAAAGTTTAATGTCAGGCAAGTTAAATCCACCCAGCGACTTCGGTTGCTGAAGTTTAAACAAACTAATGCGACATCGTACCGGAGATTTCTAAATGAATTGTCTAAAGGATTTTTGGTTTAAATTATATTTATTTTAAGTTTTTTGTGCATAATTATTAGCAATACAAAAAAACTTTCCAAATAGAGAAAACATAGTCAAGTATAACAAAGAAAAGTATCAATTGAATATGCAGAAGAGTACAATTTGTAGTACAATGAAGCATCATAAGAGGTTGCATAAAGTCAAACATAAAACATGTCCAAAGGTTAGTGGACGTCAATATCCAGTCTAAAGGATTTTTGGAGCACCTTAATATCCGTTTGACGTATCAATAGGGGCAGAGTTTGGATCAGATAAAGCAGTTTAGGAAAGGCTACCATTTTCTCCTAATATTCTTAAGTTTTATTATTTTGTAAGTCCCCCTTTGACTTTCAACACTGCCTGAATCCTTCTGGGCATGCTCTTGATCAGATTCAAGCATGTCTCGACCGAAATCTGTTCCCAGGTCTTTTCTACACCTTCCCAATGTTAGTGCATACTGGTTGACTCACTTGGGTATGAATATAGCTTTTTCTTCAACTCTACCCACAATCCAGCACCTCTATTTCGTTGTCATTGAACCATTTCTTTGCCAATCTCAATATATGCTTCAGGTCATTGTCTTGCTGGAACACTGTGTTGTCCTTTTCATACCCATAGTACTCGCGTGTACAAAAAAACTCATCTTGTATGATACTCAGATATCGCTCAGCATTGAGACCACTATTCATCCTGGTCAAGTATCCAACACCTTTGGCTCTGAAACAACCTCATATCATCAGACTTCCTTGACCGATAGTTCCTTCAATTTCTGAATCCATTAGCCCCCTTTTCCATTATTTCTTACAGACCCATTTGCACGCATCAGAGCCCAGTCTGCTGACTTTCGTCTCATTGCTCCAAATCACCCGTTTCCAATCTTTGTACTTTTTTTCAAACTTGAGCCGAAGCTTCTTATGACAATATTGAAGTCGAGATTTCTTCACCTTTTTTCAGCCCACCATCGCAGACTTGTGTAATGTGTGTCGCACAGATGTCTGTGATTTCACTATTACAAAGCATATGAGCCAGCTCCACTGCCCTGTTTGTCATGCAAGGACTGATAGACCTTGTGATGAGCCGATTTGTTGACTCCGATATTTTTCCCTAATGTCCACCTCTTGGCTCTGGAATGGATGTACAGACTTAATTTTGTATTCTTCCAACTGTAATGACACTCACATGAAGCTGTTTGGATATTTTCTTGGCTGAGATACTGCTATCAAAGAGGTGGATGATGGTGTTTCTCTTGTCTTGGGAAATCTTCTACATGGCTGCTCCTGGATTTGAACCAATGACCTTTCGCTTGGGAATCAACTTAAAAATACACTGAGCTATTAGGGAATGTGAGAACAGGTTGTAATTTGTAGTATACAAGAAAGAAAGAGTGTTCCACCACCAGGAGCAAAATGGTAACAATGGAGTATGAAGATACCCTTAATAAAATAGAAAGTGCAGTCAGTGGAACAGGAATATCACTAGAAACTTCCATCAAAGCTTCTTGGGTGCTAGGGTCCAAAGTTATGCATTTTATTTTGGTTTATTAAATTAAAAATATACAATTGTAGGGTCAGTATGAGGATATTTTAATTTAAAAGAAAGTCTAATGAGTAGAACAGACATATCACTAGAAACAAAAAAAACACTAGAAAATTGATTGCTGAGGAGAGCCAAGATTGACAGATGTATTAAATTATTGATTTATACTAAACCATTTTTCTCAGTGGAAATACTTTGACAAGGTGCAATGATCGAACCAATTAGAGCATAAATTACAGTATAACTATTGCTCCTGGATATATTAGGTGACATTAGCTGTAAGTGCATGATTCCCTTTTTGAATTTTCTCACAATTTAGATTTTTTTTTAGTCATGCAAAAAACAAGTTTGATCTTTACACTACTTAAAAGAATATGTTTTATGCACGTCAACATCCTTCAACTGGTGAAATTTGGGCAAAAAATCAATACAAAATGCATAGTAATTTAAAATATAATGATTTATTCAGTATTTTCAATTAGTAACTTGTATTTCCTTCCTCCAGTTCACTTTTACTAATAAGATAGGTTCACTGGAGTTTTTTGGAATATGTTTGGTGGTAGGTTTTTCAGCCAAAGCCAGAAGTTGATCCTGCAGGAATGAGAAGTATTCAGTACGGTACATCTTTCCTATATATTTCAGATTCCTTTCTAATTTACTTCTGGCTTTGGCTGAAAAACGTGCAGGAAAAATCTGCTTGAAAACATCTTCCACAAAACTCTGTGTGGACTTTCCAATAGCGTTCCTCTACCCAAAGTTAATGGTCTTTTCTATATTCTAATAGGAAGTTCCATAAGAAAAACAGAAGTATGCAAATTATTTATCCTCCAGAAAGAAAAAAAATACATTTGTATTCATCTACAAAGGGTAAAGAAACCCAAAATAACTGTGTACAGATGGAAGTATCTGCCTTTTGTAGGAGTCTTTGGTTTAACTAGTTTGAAAAAGTTTTCTTCCTTCTGGAGAGGAGATATGGTGTGTACCATTTCCCTTAGAGCACTTGGATCTCTCCCTGCTCTGCACTGAAACAAAGAGCAAAAAAACTAATTTGTTGATAGACCAAAAAATAATAAAAAAGTATAGCTATTATAGCATTTACACTAATGGCACTAAAATTGTTAAACACTATCTGCTCCTGAAGAGGCCTAAAATACTGTGGACATAAGCCAGTTAATATGGCAACCAATCCAGTTTTTTCATTAGAAAGTTTTAATGAATGATGTCCACTATTCCCTTTTGGATGGAAACTTTTGAATTACCCAGTATATAGGTGGTCAGGTACCAAGGACAATGTTACTGTTTTATTTATATCCCATTAATTGAGTTCTTGAGGTATAATTACTTTTATCCATAATTAATATACCATTTCTTGATCCCAATCCAACAAATGATTACTGTCTAAGGAATCAATAAAGTTGCCTGGTTCCACATTCTCTAATCAATGCACATTTTAACTATCTTTATAAACAATGATCGCTGGCACTTCTGTACGTATAAATGTTCTTTTTATGTAAATAAAATTGCTTTTACAATGCAGTAGACATAAGAAAATGGTATTCAGTCTTTCTTCTTGCTTCATAGCCCTATTAAAATGTTTATTAGGTATAAGATGTGGGCCAAAATTGCCATCTCACAATTAGAGATGGGTAAACGAAAATTATGAAAATATATCTTCATGAAACTCTAATATATTTCATATTATATTGTTCAATAAAATCAATGTTTCGCCTACTGTGAAACTGCTTGAGAGCCATATGAGAGCAATTTGGTTCATGGAGAAGAAGTAAGGCTGGTAAAATAGGGTTTTCCCTCATTCTGCATCGGCTAGGCTGGTAATGAAGGTAATTAGCAACCAGCTGAGGAGCTCAGGTAAATGTGGGCTGGGGCTCCTCAATCAGGGCTCCCAGTCTGGGGAAGAACCCTTTGTGGGGTAAGCACTGATTTGTGTTTTGGGAAGTTGGGTGGTAGATCCCGCTAGAGACGGCAAAACTACTGTGTAAGAAAAAACAAAAAACTTTTTTTTTGCACAGCTCACCCTCAATTTGCGTAATCCAGACACTCCCGTAATATGAAGAAAAAGGCAACACGGATGAATCCCTCGGATCTGGGGTCATGAGAGACTTCAGTAACAAATTTTCAATAGGTCCAGCACCTTGGAATTTAAAATAAAATTTAACTGTTATTTACATAAATAAAAAAACTTCATGGTGTCATCAGGGGGGCGCATTTCACGCAGATCGCTCTTCATCAAGCCATAGCTTGTGGTGCTTACTATTGTGCTTGAGTATCCAGTTATTTCCTGCTCCTCCCCTCTCTGAGACTATTGGTCATCATGGCCAGTGTTGATGTCATCATTATCATAGGAATGGTCCTCCAGCACAAAAGTCTCCTCCTCTACTAGTTGTAGCTCCTCATCCTCCTCTTCCACATCTTCCACCATGGGATTCTGTCTATGTAGGTCCCCAACAGATACAGTGTTCCCAGCAAGATGTAGAATCTATTTATCTTCTGTCATCCCTTGTTGCATCATCGTTAGCGTCTACGCTATATGGGGTGGATGCATGATGTAGTTGATGCTGCAGTTATCTCTACTGACAAATTTGGTGGCCTCTGATCAGCTGCTACTGCCTGACCTCAAAACAATGCATGCTCCTATCTGAGGTGGTCTGGTGCATGATGAAATTATTCACCACTTTATTCTGTTTGTACAGATGCTGTAAGATGTGCAAGGTGGAATTCCAATGAGTTGAAACACTAATCAAGCAATGCAATGGCAGACCATTCTGTAACACCAGGATGACCTTGCCACATAAGAATGGCTGAAATATGAGGACAGTCTCCTTGACATGGTCAGCATACTCTTCAAGTATAGGTATCTTATAGTGACCCATCACTGAGAGCAAAAAATATTAAAATATAACTTTCACACAGTTAAAAAATCCACAACTGGGATCCAAGAGGATCCTATATAGCAAAGTGAGCTAACACCCACAAGATAACAAGATAACCAAGAACTTTTACAGGAGGTCATGAAAACCATCGGGAGTACCACAAAGGTCATGCTCTCCCTTCACTGATCCCTTCCAATGCTCAGCCCGGGGACACACCTTGAAGGTAGGTGTTCCCCGTTCTTGTACCTAGGACTGTTCTGTCCTTACGCTGGTCTCGACCTTAATACAGTCAAAACACAACAACTATATTGTAATCCAGACGCATTTCCTCCCCTATAGGATAAATTGAGGGTTCATCAGGGGATATACATACACTTATCAAGGGACTTGCGTATAAAAAAAGAAAGGTGGATGCAAACAGATCTAAGCAGGTACGGCCTTGGGTAAAATGATAATTTTAGCAGCAAACAACGATGGCAAGAGACCCATACAAATGTAGGCAGATTCCAATCCAGCCATATATTAAATTATAGATTCAGCAATAGACAATTATGGTCCATACATTGCTCACTTTTAGTTATTGAGTTTGGGGCTGCAAAAATAGCCTGTACAGCTTCATAAGCCACCTATACAATAAAGTCTTTTAAACATACCAAACAATAGCATGCTAGAAACAAAGTGCTGCTTACATACCCGATCACCGAGACCATTACATTAGTACTCACGGAACCTGGTACCGGGTCCTATTTGCTTAGATCTGGAGCGGATGGTAGCTCAGAGTAGTCCGGCACTTACACCCTTTAAAAAGTCCTTGGTGGGGTGTGGCAAGTTGACTGGATGGTCCCATTAGTGAATAGGACTGTCAGTCAAACAAAGCTAGCCCCTTATTGGTCTATAAGGCCATCAATAATTGATCATTGCCCATTAAGGCTAGATAGTGATATGACATTACCTCCCCAAACAGGGAGCGTGTCAAGCCACACTCTGATAATTTTTGCACCGCTCCCCGTCATCCACAGTGTCGCCACAGTGCGAAACATACACTGGAAGGGGAATGCGCTCATGGCTCCGCCCCCCTGTTATGCTGCGGGACATATGCTGGGAGGGAAGGGTGTTCTTAGCTCCACCCTCCCGCTTATCTGGCCTAAACAGCACCCGATGTATGAAGACATGGGAAAGAGGGGCCGCTCACGTAAACAGTGAGTGATGCAAGCATGCCCGGAGTCATTGAGGTGTAGAACCAGTGATGAACGTGGCCCTTATGCGTTCCACGGTCGAGCGCAGCGCAGACGGCAGTGATTGCCATGGTCAAGCGCTCCATGCTGGAACGCAAACACCAGTGACCAGTTCATCATTAATATATATAGAGAAGGCATAACGGTGCAAAAGAAAATAAATAAAGCACCTCCCAGAGACATGGAGCACTAACAATTAAGACCTGTTATTATGCGGGTTCAGAGACAGCCAAATTATAGACATACAAATGGGGGTAAGATATCTACTCTGCCACATAAATAATAAAATAGGTCTAACCATATCTAAACAGGTGTATTAAATGATTAATGATATTCCATTGACAGAGAAGAGTAGGAGAAGTAGGCGAAGGAGTAGTCTGAGCAGGAGAAGCAGTAACTGATGATTTCGATAACAAGGACACTGTACTGTATATGAATGTGGCCTGACTGTCACAAAGGAGACCCGGAAAAAGAAAACCCTTTATTGTGACAGCTGGTGGCAATTTCTATTTTCCCAAAGGATATAGTGACGCCGCTTCATGTGCTACAATAGAGCTATGGTGCCCTCTAGCGTTGATCACGAATATTCCAATTGCGAATTTAGAATATCTCTAAATATATTCGTAATCCCCAATATTCATATTTTTTTTAAATAGCAATCTATGCGAATTTTATGCGAATTGTTTTAATGCGAATTTTCGCAATCAAGAAAATAATGCCTGAAGATCAAGAATTCGTGAATTCGTGAATATATGGCGAATATTCGCAAAATATCGCTAATTCAAATATTGCCCCTGTCACTCATCACTAGTGCCCACTGCCTATATGGCCAGAGGTGCATGAAGCACCCAAATTGGGACCATTAATTATATGTATTTTTGTTTTTTACTCTTTGTTCTATTTTTCAAAACTTGCTCAGATCCCCCCTAAACCATCCATTCCCTTACTTCTAGTATTAGAGACTATTCATTAATCACAAATGTCTCTATACTGATATAAGTGATGTGGAGATCGATCTGGATTAATCAAAAAGTGGAGCACTATATGAGAAATAAATACCGTGCGATCCATTGACAGGAAGCTGAGGCGTCATGTGGACGCGATGTGCGGTCCATTGACAGGAAGCTGAGGTGTCACGTGGACGCGATGTGCGCTCCACTCACAGGATGTGAGGTGTTGTGTGAATGCGATGTGCGTTCCACTTACAGGATGTCAGTATGATGGAACGGGATTGCCGTCATGCGCCGCCGTTATGCGGTTCACTGGTAGTCACGTGATCTCGGCGTGCGTTCCATCTGCATGCCGGACAATACTATGACGGGATGAGTTCACCTGTATGGATGGAAGCGCCTCACATGCAAGCAATGTAAGCGCATCACCTGCAAGTATTGTAAGTGGGATGGGAGAGTATAAAGGAGGGGGCAGAACTTGTTTTGTTTCGATGCCAGAGGAGGAAGTACGAGCGGGAGAGGTTTATGTGAGTATGCTGGAGAATTTAGTACCATGGATTGAAAAACATAGGGGCATACTAATAGCTAACCTAATGCATTTCCCTAGGACACTGTCTCCACTTGACTAATGTGGGATATGTGTAACGGTGATATGTATGTATTGCATCGGGCGGCCTGACTAAAGTAAGTGCATATAGTTCCCTATAACTTTATTGGGTCTTTTGTCTTTTCCACTATTTGGATGGTATGAATCTGACCCTCTGACTGTGGATATATGCACATATCGTTATAGGTCATGCCCGGATAAAAAATTTGGATCTTGATCTCCTCTCTACCCGCACTCCAGTATCGATGTACTCAACACCTCCTCTGGGCATAAGTGACATATCAGGTCTTTTTTAACACTATTATGTGTATGCAACAACTATTTATTATACTTAATGCCTCCTGATGAACCTCATTAACATGAGGGGAAACGCGTTGAGGAATATATAATCATTGTATTCATGATTGAATGAGGAATATATAATCATTGTATGCATGATTGAATTTACTGGTGCTGGATTTCTGTACTTGCACTAAGGAAGAGGTAGTCCACGATATATCTGGATACTGTGTCTTCCTAGTTATACAATTAAGCGCTTCTATGCGAGTAATCCTTTGCACACTTTGATTAACGTATTGATTGGTTAAGTACTCGGTGCCTATATCTATCCATCTGTCATCTAGCGTCCTTATTAGGGATAGATGCAGGGACAGTGAGTCTTAGGCACGAGGACAGGGAGTCCTCACCATTAGGGGACGTCCCTGGGCACAGGTGTACCCTAGGGCCCACAGTAGGGATAAATTCCCCCATCCCAACTCTGAGTCAACGCAGTGTGTGGTGGTGGACTATTGGCACTGAGTTACCAACAATATGTATAGACCTGTGATGAACTATTTTCGGACTTAGAGTATGGAATTATCGCACTCTGAATATCCTCAGTAAAATATATATCTTGGTCTGATATGGGGAAGTAGGGGTTCTTTTTACCATTTATTTATTAAATGTTACGTTTTAATAGGGTTTTTTGCACTAGTTGGATACTTTAATTTTTGAATAACCCTTTGGTATATCCTTATAGTTGGAATAAATTAAGTTTAGCTGTGATATGGCCAGTTTTTGACAGGGACACTATATACGGATACTCTTATCAATGAAGCAAAGAATGTATTTTCAGACAGAGACATTCCTGGGTTAGGCACTATACCTAATACTAAACAAGTGTTCCGTGAACTCTATGAAAGATATAAGGCGAACATTAAATCCTGGTGGGAAATTAAAACGATTGAAAATTATCTTGAACACAAAATTGTCCCCAAGGGACTAAGACATCAGGTCAGACCTGCAAATCGTATCTCCTCCCCAGAACTTTTAAGTAAGTGGGAAGATGAACTAACAAACAGCTCATTAAGATTAATGAGGATTCTGTTGGAGGAGGAGAAAAAGCTATTTGATCAGACATCAGTAAACCTACATGAACAGATAGAGGTGGCTCTTAAACTCAAGGAGGACCCGGACTTTGGCAAACGTGAAGCATCATTGCAGACATCAATTGAAAGACATCAAAACTTTATTAAAGAACGCAAACATCGCCAGTTTGTCCGGGACCTCGCTGAGTTTCGTGAAAATAGAGCTTATCAACCTTCCACAATAATCTCAGTAGCATCAGAGACGTCTGCATCAGACATTGATTCTTCGGACACCGAGACTCGCACCTTTTCCAACTCTAGGGGTCCTTTTGGTAGGGGCCGTAGAGGTGGAAGATGGTCAAGAGGGAGGGGCAGAAATGGGCAATCGAGAGGCACATATGCACCACATATATCGTCATCATCATCGTCGGCATCATCAATGACACCCAAAGAATTACAACATACCCAACAACCTTCATTACCCCCTGTCTCTTTTTTAGAGAAAAGCCAAATAGCTTACCATCTTCGGGATCGGGGAAGGATAGACAAGACTTAAATGTTGACATACAAGGTAAACAAGATCCCAACAATGATTTACAGATCATCAATCTTACTACCCGAACTCTTAATCCAGTGGAAATAGGGGTTCTTAAACGGGGTCTATCCTTTGTCCCAACTAGCCGTTTTGATTTATTCTCCTGGACAAAAGATCTGAACTTTTTCTGTCGTAAGCTCAGATGGCACAAGTTTTTAAACATAACAATAGGGAAACGTGTGAGAGACTTGGCCTTTCTGAATGCGACTATTCAGATCTACAGACATTAGTGGAGCTGGGCGAGGAAGGTAGACGTGCACCTGGGGTGGGTCTCTTCACAACTCTCAAACCCAGAAGTAAAAAAAATGCCCCCGCCACTTGACTATCATTGTGTTGACATCTTTCTTCGAATGGTACTAACTGACTTGGAACAACTGTCTGATGCTAGATCATCAAAAAATTACAACCTTTCCCATCAGGAAATACAAGCCCTACGAACACTTGAGAATGATCAAACCATTATAATAAAACCTTCCGATAAAGGGGGGAATTTGGTAATACTGGATCACATCCAATACAAACGGATGTGTCTAGATATACTTGATGACAGAAATGGGTATAGAATACTGCCAAGTAATCCCACCAATGAATATGCGTTGGAACTTGGCGGGATTCTAGAGTCGGGGCTTTTGGATAAGGTCTTAAGTGTGACTGAATTTGTCTTTCTTCTACCAAAATTCCCAAATATAGCCACATTTTACGGACTCCCTAAAGTTCATAAGGGTGTTAATCCCCTGAAGGGTAGACCCATCATCTCGGGGGTGGGTTCTCTTACCCAGAATGCAGGCATCTATGTCGATAGGGTGTTGAGGGAGTTCGTCGTGTCCCTCCCTACATATACGAGGGACACGATGGATTTCCTCAACAAAATCGACACCCTGGGTATAGACTCCGATTGCTTTTTGGCAAGTGTGGACGTCGAGTCTCTTTACAGCTCGATTCCCCACGAGGGGGGATTGGCCGCGGTTGAATATTTTCTGAGATCTAGAGGTACCCAATTCAGGGCACATAATAGCTTCATCATTGACTTACTCCAATTCATCCTGACTCACAATTATTTTTTATTTAATGGGCGTTTCTTCCACCAGCTCAGGGGACTGCGATGGGGAGCCCGTGTGCCCCACGCACGCAAATCTCTTCCTGGGCTGGTGGGAGGACACCCATATCTTTCCAGACCAGGAGATGTGGTGGTCCAGTAAGATCATCTTCTGGACCCGTTACATTGATGACGTTTTCCTGGTCTGGAAGGGTGAGTCGGATGAATTTGTGAGATTTATTCAGGAGATAAACTGTAATGAGGCTGGCCTTCATTTCACCCATGAAATTGACTATACCTCGATCACTTTTCTGGATGTGCGGGTCACGAAAGTGGAAGACAGATTGGTGACTAATGTATTCAGAAAGTCGACCGCGACCAATTCCCTCCTCCATTGGGAGAGTCACCACCCTCCCCTTTAAAGCAGGGTATACCCAGGGGTCAATACCTTCGAATTCGAAGAAACTGCTCTGAAAAGGAGTCATTCTACAGGGAAGCCCGTGACCTGCAGACTAGATTTCGGGAAAGGGTTACCCACAAACATGCCTGAAGAAGGCGTTTGTGGATGCAGCCACTAGAGACAGAACTCAATTGCTTATCCCTAAGCTAAGAAAGGATTCGGAGCCAATTACACGCATAATAGCAACCTTTGACTCTAGCAATACACAGGTTAGGGCGACCCTAAACAGATATTGGCCAATCCTGAAAATGGATGCGGATCTGATGGATGTAATTGGATCTCATCCAGGGATTACCTACAGGCGGGGTCGCAACCTCCGGGAGTAGCGTAGGGGGGGCCAGGGGGCCATTGCCCCGGGCACCAGACTGCAGGGGGGCACTGGCTGCTGGTGCCAAAAAAAATCTGTTAACTTCAATTTTTCACTTTGCACTGCAGTTTCAGCAGAAGGAGAGTGCACGGCAAAAAGCACTTCACTGATAGGCTCCGCCCACGGCAGTACAAAGCTCTGCCCATGACAGGATGAAGCTCCTCCCACCTTCCAGGCGGGAAAAACACTGCAGAGCCGGAGCAAGAAGAAGAAGATGGCTGCCGAAGTGCCCCTTCAGGACAGGCTCCACAGGCAGATGGAGTGAGCGACACTGACAATGAATGACAATCAGTGTCCCAGTGTGACTGAGTAACTCCCTGAGTGTTAGGTGGGGTGACCAGGCGGTATATCAAGGGGTAATACCGGTAGGCCTGGCCTTGTATATGGACAGCAGAGCTGGGCAGATGGCATCCTCTGGGCAGTACTGGTCATCCTTCACCAGCACCCTGACTGCCACCTCATTGGCCTGGCTCTCATGGCACGTCACTGCCTGGTGCTTGGCTATCAGCAGCACTGAGTGACAGTCAGTGTCACAGTGTGACTGAGTCACTCAGTGCTGATAGCCAAGCACCAGGCACTCAAGTGCCATGAGAGCCAGACCAATGAGTTGGCAGTCAGGGTGCTGGTGAAGGATGACCAGTACTGCCAAGAGGATGCCATCTGCCCAGCTCTGCTGTCCATATACCAGGCCAGGCCTACCAGTATTACCCCTTGGTATACCGCAAGGAAGACACTCAGGAAGACAAGTGACTCAGACTGTTAGGTGGGGTGACCAGGCGGTATATGAAGGGGTAATACGGGTAGGCCTGGTATATATGGACAGCAGAGATGGGCAGATGGCATCCTCTGGGGGTTGTATCTTACATGGGACTGTATGCTGGAGGGGCTGAAGGCAGGAGAGTGATGTATCTTACATGGGACTGTATGCTGGAGGAGTTGATGGGGGAGTGATGTATTTTACATGGGACTGTATGCTGGAGGGGCTGAAGGCAGGAGAGTGATTTATCTTATATGTGACTGTATGCTGGAGGGGCTGAAGGCAGGGGGAAGGTTGTATTTTAGGGTACTTTCACACTTGCGTTGGTGCGGATCCGTCTGTTTATTTGCACAGACGGATACGCACCTATAATGCATAAGTTTGTATCCGTTTAGAACGGATAAGTTTGCATTAGTTAAAAGAAAAATGTCAAAATCCAAAACGGATCGGTTTTGAATTACATTGAAAGTCAATGGGGAACGGATCAGTTTTCAAATGCGCCATATTGTGTCATTGAAAACGGATCCGTCCCCATTGACTTACATTGTAATTCAAAACGGATCCGTTAGGCTCCGCCTCTTCAGACAGACACCAAAATGCTGCATGCTGCGTTTTGGTGTCCGCCTCAAAAACAGAATAGAAGCAGAACGGGGCCTAACTGATGCATTCTGAACGGATCCTTATCCATTCAGAATGCATTGGGGCTTAACTGATCCGTTTTGGACCGTTTGTGAGAGCCCTAATACGGATCTCACAAACGGAATCCAAAACGCTAGTGTGAAAGTACCCTTACATGGGACTGTATGCTGAAGGGGGCCATAAATATTACAATAATACTACAGAGGTGGCCATAATAATAATAATAATAATAATAATAATAATAATAATAAGGAAGCAATAATAATAATAGAGAGGGGCCATTATATATTATAATTATACAGAGGGCATTATACTTATGGGCACTATGAGGGGAGGGGAGGTCTGTTATCTGAATATGATAGTAAAGTGAGGAATCTAAAAACTTTTCTGTGAAACTGCAGAGAGGAGACACGGCTGAAAGAAAGCATCATGACGGCCCCATCCCCGAAGGAAGACGCTGAGGAAAGAATCTACATGACAGGAGATGTCAGTGGATGTAAGAGATATGTGGTGCTGTATTCTACTGTATATTTCATAGCAATGTATGTTATGTCCATCCAAATATCTTTTTTTTTTTTTTTTGGGGGGGGTGGATATAGAATTTGGCCCACACTGCCGCAGTCCGGCCCCAGACTTCAGGTCACACTGTGAGTGTTCAGAATTCTGGGGCCTCACACCCATCTACTACACTATCTGTACTCAATTACTGTGTTATCTGTGGTGTTACGTAGGACTGCAGGTGACATCTACTGCATTATTTGTAAAAAGGGGCGTGGTCACAGGTTGGGGGGGGGGGGCGCAATACTTGGCTTGCCCCGGGTGCTGGCAACCCACGCTACAACACTGGGTCTTTCATTTGCCATTCTACCATTTACCAGACATCTTTATGAAGACTATAAATGAGAAGCCACTGGTTTGGTACACAGAGTATGAAACAGAGAGAATACTAAGAAAATTGCAAGCATTTTTTCCAGTAATTTAAAGATAGAGGCACAAATAAATGTCCCTCCCCTTCTACAAACACACTGCACACTGGCATTGACAATTTACAATGGTTTTAAAAAAAGTTGTTGCTGTAAAATGTATTTGCTATAACTAAACAGGGTTTTGTAGTAATTAGTGATATGCGAGCATGCTCGGCCAACTACCAGTTCGGCTCGAGCATCTCTATGCTTGTCACATGGCGCTACTCAGCCGAGTACCGCATGTGCTCGAGCAAAAATGCTTGAGTCTCCACCCGCACATTTCAGCAGCCAATAAAGGTGCAGGTAAGTACTGCCCTCACTGTAATGCCAGTAGCCATGTTAGCTGCTGGCATTACAGTGATTGGCTGGCCGGACTGAGTCATCGGAGGTTATATAGCACCCGATGACACGTGCTTGGATCAGTCATAGTCAGGGAGAGCATTGGGCAGGAGGGGAAAGAAAGAGCAGGGAGCGAATTTCAGCTATTTTAGTTAGAGAAAGCTTTTCAAAGATCGAAAAGTTCTTTTAAGGACTATTGTGTGTGTGTGTGTGTGTGTGTGTGTTTTTAGATCAACAATATATTTAACAGCAGTGTCAGGGACATCCGTGCTAAGGAAGGGACAGTGCAGGGAGAGAAATTTGCTGTATTTAATATTAAAAGCTTTTCAAAGACCCCACAATGCCTTTTAATGACTACTGGTTGTGTTTCACAGCAGCAAGATATTTTTATTTTGTACCTATTAGTGACATATCGTGTATATCATCCGCAGACTGTGTCTTTAATAATCTGGATCACAGCTAGTGACCATAGTGTGTGGCTTTGTGTAAAAAATACAGTCATACGTAAGCAAACAGTGTATTCAGTGCAATTTCCATTAATCTGGGTCTAATAGTGTCCATATTCTGTGGATTTATGTGACATACTGTCCGGCCTCCCCAAACAGTTTCTGTATGTCAAATTACATTAATCTGGGCATAATATACTGTCCATATTCAGGGGGTTTATGTGACAGATAGTGTTCAGCATCCGAAAACAGTTTCTGTATTTAAAATTACATTAATCTGGGCATAACATAGTGTCTATTCTATGGGTTTATGTGACATATACCATCTGGCATACGAAAAAAGTGTCTGTATTTCAAATTGTAACAATCTGGGTCTAATATAGTGTCCATATTCTGTGGTTTTATGGGACATATACTGTTCATCATCCGAAAAGAGTGTCTGATGCGCAAATCCAAATAATCTGGGCCTAATCTAGTGTCCACAGCATGTGCCTCTCTGTGTTAAATACTGTACCACAGGTGAAACCAGTGTATTTTGGAAAAAATTATATTATGTGTGCAACATTTAGTCTCCACAGCATGTGCCTCTCTTTGTCAAATACTGTACCACAGGTGAAACCAGTGTATTTCTGGGGAATTTTCATTATTTGTGCAACATATACTGTCCACAACATGCCCATCTCTGTGTCAAATACCATACCACAGTTGAAACCAGTGTATTGTGGGGAAATTTACATTATTTGTGCAACATTTAGTGTCCACGGCATGTGCCTCTCTGTGTCAAATACTATGCCACAGGTGAAACCAGTGTATTTTGGGGAAATTTACATTATTTGTGCAACATCTACTGTCCACAGTGAGTTCCTCTATGTGTTAAATACTGTACCTCAGTTGAAACCAGTGTATTTTGGGGAAATTTACATTATTTGTGCAACATTTAGTGACCACAGCATGTGCCTCCCTGTGTCAAATAGTGTTGAGCGAACAGTTCGAGAATCGTTCGGGTCCGTACCGAATTTTTGGGTGTCCATGACACGGACCCGAACCCGGACATTTTCAAAAAAGTTCGGGTTCGGGTCCGGTGTTCGTCGATTACTTCCCGCTTTCTGAAGGGCTGCACAGCAGCCAATCAGCTAGTGTTTTACTTCTTGCCCTAAGAGCCCATCACAGCCATGCCTACTAATGGCATGGCTGTGATTGGCCAAGTGCAGCATATGACCCAGCCTCTATTTAAGCTGGAGTCACGTAGCGCCGCACGTCACACTGCTCTGATTAGTGTAGGGAGAGAACGCAGCTTCTGTGAGGGCGAGATTGGCAGGGATAAAGAAGTGAATGATCTACCTTTCTACACCTGTGCATCAGAACAACTCAGCTGAGCTGTTCACTGAAAGTCACTATTTTGTTGAGACTGGCCAGAGCGATTTTTACTGGCACATGTAACTGGGCTGACCGGCGGTGGCCATTTGGGGACTTGTGGTGCGCCAGCACAAGCTGCCACAGAGTCTAAACCAAAGCTTCAAAGAAGTGAAAAATCTACACCTGTGAATCAGAACAACAGCGATTCAGCTGCTCAGTCAAAGTCAATTTTTTTTCTGGCTGGGCAGACCGTTTTCTGGCACATGTTACTGGGCTGATAGGCGGCGGCCATTTTGGGACTTGTGCTGCTACAGCAAAAGCTGCCACAACGTCCATTAATCTCATGTAATTGTCGATTTTTTCATAGATATACTACATCAGGGGTTTGGCTGTGCTTGTGTCACCCATACTAACTGCAAAGATATTTAATATATCAGTGGTGAAACTGAAAGTAACCCACTTGGATAGCAAATCCCATGAATGTGCTGTTCCAGCTAGGCTAGCCAGTGCCACTACAGCCAAGTCCAATACTGTCAGCCAGAAATATTTTCTTTTTTTTATGTGCCAGAAATATAAATTAAAAAAAGCTTTCACCGTAATAATAAAATTATTCTGGGGTTAGACCAGAAGAAGCACTCCTGTTATAATTAATACTGTAAAAAGGCTTAGGCAATATTTCTCCCAATGTGGGAAATTTATCTAGCAAAACTAGCATTTTAAAAATTCCGGTATTCTGAAATACTAGCAGTCCTCTTGTAATTAATACCGCAAAAAGGCATTATATCGTCCAGTGTTGTAATTTTGGTGAAAAAAAGGCCAATTTAATAAATCTGGTGTTAGTTAGACCAGAAACAGTAGGCCTCACTTTTTTACTCCTGTAAAAAGGAATTAATACCGGAAAAAGGCATTACATTGTCCAGTGTTGTAATTTTGGTGACAAAAAGGCGAATTTAATCAATCTGGTGTTAGTTAGACCAGAAACAGTAGGCCGCACGTTTTTACTCCTGTAAAAAGGAATTATATCTCCCCGTGTGGGAATCTATGTACCAAAACTAGCATTTTAAAAATTCTGGTGTCCAATTTGCAGCAGTTTTCTTGTAATTAATACCGGAAAAAGGAATTATATCTTCCAGTGTGGGAATTTATGTACACAAACTAGCATTTTAAAAATTCTGGTGTCCAATTAGCAGCAGTCTTCTTGTAATTAATACCTGAAAAAGGCATTACATTGTCCAGTGTTGTAATTTTGGTGAAAAAAGGCCAATTTAATCAATCTGGTGTTAGTTACACCAGAAACAGTAGGCCTCACGTTTTTACTCCTGTAAAAGGAATTAATACCGGAAAAAGGCATTACATTGTCCAGTGTTGTAATTTTGGTGAAAAAAGGCCAATTTAATCAATCTGGTGTTAGTTAGACCAGAAACAGTAGGCCGCACGTTTTTACTCCTGTAAAAGGAATTATATCTCCCGTGTGGGAATCTATGTACCAAAACTAGCATTTTAAAAATTCTGGTGTCCAATTTGCAGCAGTTTTCTTGTAATTAATACCGAAAAAGGAATTATATCTTCCAGTGTGGGAATTTTGGGGCTAAAAATAATATATTTTATTGTGGTGCGAGTTGAATCGCAACAATGAGGAAACATTCTATTAAGGGACGAGGACGCGGTCGTGGTGGTGTCCGTGGAGCCTCTGTTGCTGGCAGAGGACGTGGCCGTTCGGCCTCAGGCGCACAAAGTCGTGAACCAACTCCCTCAAGTAGCCGGCAGAATTTACAGCGATATTTGGTGGGGCCCAATGCCGTTATGACGATGGTAAGGCCTGAGCAGGTACAGGCATTAGTCGATTGGGTGGCCGACAGTGCTTCCAGCACATTCACCACATTGTCTTCCGCCCAGTCTTCTGCGGAAAGCGCACAGGTGGCACCTGAAAACCAAGCCCATCAGTCTGTCACATCACCCCCATGCATATCAGGGAAACTGTCTGAGCCTCAAGTTATGCAGCAGTCTCTTATTCTATTTGAAGACTCTGCGCCCACGGTTTTCCAGGGGCGTCCACCTAGCCCTTCCCCAGCTGTGGAAGACATTCCATGCACTGACGCACAACCACTTATGAATCCAGATGATGAGGACATGGGAATACCACCACAGCAGAGTGACCGAGTCTCTGATGATGACGAAACACTGGTGCCCACTGCCGCGTCTTATTGCAGTGTGCAGACTGAACAGGAGGAGGTCAGGGAGGAAGACTGGGTGGAAGACGATGCAGAGGACAATGAGGTCTTAGACCCCACATGGACTGAAGGTCGTGCCGCTGACTTAAATAGTTCAGAGGAAGAGGCAGTGGTGAGACCGAGACAACAGCGAAGCCAAAGAGGGAGCAGGGGGCAAAAGCAGAACAGCCGCCATCCAGAGAGTTCGCCTGCTATTGGCCAGCGCCAACAGGGACCCAGCACCCCAAAGGCATCTTCAAGGAGTTCCCTGGCATGGCACTTCTTCAAACAATGTGCTGACGACAAGACCAGAGTGGTTTGCACGCTGTGCCATCAGACCCTGAGGCGAGGCATTAACGTTCTTAACCTGAGCACCACCTGCATGATCAGGCATCTACATGCAAAGCATGAACTGCAGTGGAGTACACACCTTAAAAACAATGAACCCGCTCAGGCTCCCCCTGCTCCCTCTACCGCTGCTGCCTCAGCTTCCGCCTCGAGAGGAATGTTGCCACCTGCCGAGCAGCAAACAGAGGATGTGCCACCGACACCACCACCATCACCGCCACCGTCACCTAGCGTCTCCACTATTTCACACAGCAGCTGCTTCAGCTCTCCATCTCTCAAACCTTGAGAGGAAGCGCAAATTCCCACCTAGTCACCTCGAGCCTCTGGCCTGAATGCCAGCATTTCTAAACTACTGCTTTTGAAATGCTGTCATTCTGGCTGGTGGACACAGACAGCTTCAAACAGCTGATGGCCATGGCTGTCCCCAGCATGTGGTCTCCCAGCCGCCACTACTTTCCAAGACAGCCGCGCCTTCCTGCACACTGCAAGTGTCCGATAAAACTCAAGTGTGCACTGCGCACGCCATTTGTGGCAAGGTCCACCTTAACCACAGACACGTGGACCAGTAAGCACGGCCAGGACGCTATATCTCCCTAACTGCACACTGGGCAAATGTAGTGGCGGCTGGCCCTCAGGCGGAGAGTTCCTTGGCGCACGCCCTTCCGCCGCCAAGGATCACAGGGCATCATTCTTGCCTCCTGTAGCCTGCTCCTCCTACTGGCTTCCTCCTCCTCCTCTGCTTCCACCAGCTCATCCAGTCAGCGCACACACCTTCACCACCAACTTCAGCACAGCCCGGGCAAACATCAGCAGGCCATTCTGAAACTCATATGTTTGGGGGACAGGCCCCACACCGCGCAGGAGTTGTGGCGGGGTATTGAACAACAGATAAAGCAGGTTCTCAGCGGGTGGCACTCCAGCACAGCGCAGGCACATCCCTGGTGCGTAGCTGGGGATACAGAGATGATATTTACACGCTCCCACAGAGGACAGCTTGTCCTCACTTGGGGAGCCTGGCACACATGAGCGACATGCTGCAGTGCTCAGCGCAACACAGCAGAGTTGCCCATACTTTAACGTGCAGACTACTGGGTGGCCACCCTGCTGGATCCACGCTACAGCACACAAAACACTTTACTTCCTGCACTGGAGCGTGATAGGAAGATGCACAGTACAAGCGCACGCTGGCAGACGCGCTCCTGAGAGCATCTCTAACTCGTCCAGTGGAACAGGTGAAGGCTACAGAGGAGAGCTAGAGGTCGCCCACGCAGCAGTGTCACGGCCAGCCTCTGAGGCAGGGCTAGCAATGGCAGAAATGTGGAAAGTTTTGTCTCCACACCACAGTTAACTGCCCACCACCTGACAATGCGGAACGTGTTAGCAGGAGACACATTTCACTAACATGGTTGAACAGTACGTCTGCACACAACTCCACGTACTGACGGATGGTTCGGCCCCATTCAACTTCTGGGTTTCCAAATTGTCCACGTGGCCAGAATTAGCATGTTATGCCTTGGAGGTGCTGGCCTGCCCGGCAGCCAGAGTTTTATCTGAACGTGTATTCAGCACGGCAGGGGGCGTCATTACTGACAAACGCAGCCGCCTGTCCGCAGCCAACGTGGACAAGCTGACGTTTATAAAAATGAACCAGGCATGGATCCCACAAGACCTGACCCTCCCTTGTGCAGAGTAGTCCTTAATAACTGCCTTAAACCATGTTGTCTTGTACTCCTGGCCACTTCTTCATTGAAAAATCAATTTTTGAAATTAAGTTGGATCTTGGGGTGCAACCCAGAGTTGAATGAACCTTCCCTCTGTCTGGGTGCCGGGGCCAAAGTACATGAAAGTGTCCTTCTACTGTGCTGGGTGATATGAATGTTATACTTGTGCTGTCTGACATGTCTCCTTTGTGTGGGTGCAGGGGGCCAAAGTCACTGAAAGCGGCCTTCTCCTGTGGTGGGTGATCGAAATGCCTGATTCTCTGCTGTGGGACCTCTCTCCTCTTTCTGGGTGCAGGGGTCAAAGAAACAAAAGGTGGCCTACTCCTGTGGTGGTTGACATGATGCCTGATTCTCTGCTGTGGGATCTCTGTCCTCCGTGTGGCTGCAGGGGTCAAGGTCTCTAAAAGTGCCCTTCTCTTGTGCTGGGTGATGTAAAACTGATGCTTGTACCATCTGACATGGTTGCCGGGGTCCCATTAAATGATGGCCTACTCCTGTGGTGGGTGATCCTAAATGCCTGATTCTCTGCTGTGAAAACCTCTCCCTCCGTCTGGGTGCAGGGGTCAAAGTCTCTAAAAGTGGCCTTCTCTTGTGCTGGGTGATGTAAAACTGATGCTTGTACCATCTGACATGGGTGCAGGGGTCAAGTTGACTAAATAGTTGGCCTACTCCTGTGGTGGGTGATATGAGGACTTAATATGTGCTGTGAAAACCTCTCTCCTCCGTCTGGAGTGCTGGGGTCAGGAGAGTCTCTAAAAAGTGGCCTTCTCTTGTGCTGGGTGATGTAAAACTGATGCTTGTACCATCTGACATGGTTGCCCGGGGTCCCATTAAATGATGGCCTACTCCTGTATGGTGGGTGATCTAAATGCCTGATTCTCTGCTGTGAAAACCTCTCTCCTCCGGCTCTGGGTGCAGGGTCAAAGTCTCCTAAAGTGGCCTTCTCTTGAGCTGGGTGATGTAAAACTGATGCTTGTACCATCTGACATGGGTGCAGGGGTCAAATTAACTAAATAGTGGCCTACTCCTGTGGTGGGTGATATGAGGACTTAATATGTGCTGTGAAACCTCTCTCCTCCGTCTGGGTGCTAGGGTCAAAGTCTCTAAAAGTGGCCTTCTCTTGTGCTGGGTGATGTAAAACTGATGCTTGTACCATCTGGACATGGTTGCCGGGGTCCCATTAAATGATGGCCTACTCCTGTGGTGGGTGATCTAAATGCCTGATTCTCTGCTGTGAGAAACCTCTCTCCTCCGTCTGGGTGCAGGGGTCAAAGTCTCTAAAAGTGGCCTTCTCTTGTGCTGGGTGATGTAAAACTGATGCTATGTACCATCTGACATGGGTGCAGGGGTCAAATTAACTAAATGGTGGCCCTACTCCTGTGGTGGGTGATATGAGGCCTTAATATGTGCTGTGAAAACCTCTCTCCTCCGTCTGGGTGCAGGGGTCAAAGGCTCTCAAAAGTGGTCTTCTCTTGTGCTGGGTGATGTAAAACTGATGCTTGTACCATCTGACATGGTTGCCGGGGTCCCATTAAATGATGGCCTACTCCTGTGGTGGGTGATCTAAATGCCTGATTCTCTGCTGTGAAAACCTCTCTCCTCCGCTCTGGGTGCAGGGGTCAAAGTCTCTAAAAGTGGCCTTCTCTTGTGCTGGGTGATGTAAACTGATGCTTGTACCATCTGACATGGGTGCAGGGTCAACATTAACAATGATGGCCTACTCCTGTGGTGGGTGATATGAAGGCCTGATTATCTGCTGTGAAACCTCTCTCCTCGCGTCTGGGTGCAGGGTCAAAGGCTCTAAAAGTGGTCTTCTCTTGTGCTGGGTGATGTAAAACTGATGCTTGTACCATCTGACATGGCTGCCGGGTCCCATTAAATGGTGGCCTACTCCTGTGGTGGGTGATCTAAATGCCTGATTCTCTGCTGTGAAACCTCTCCTCCGTCTGGGTGCAGGGGTCAAAAGTCTCAAAAGTGGCCTTCTCTTGTGCTGGGTGATGTAAAACTGATGCTTGTACCATCTGACATGGTTGCCGGGGTCCCATTAAATGATGGCCTACTCCTGTGGTGGGTGATCTAAATGCCTGATTCTCTGCCGTGAAACCTCTCTCCTCCGTCTGGGTGCAGGGTCAAAGTCTCTAAAAGTGGCCTTCTCTTGTGCTGGGTGATGTAAAACTGATGCTTGTACCATCTGACATGGTTGCCGGGGTCCCTATTAAATGGTGGCCCTACTCCTGTGGTGGGTAATCTAAATGCCTGATTCTCTGCTGTGAAAACCTCTCCTCCGTCTGGGTGCAGGGGTCAAAGTCTCTAAAAGTGGCCTTCTCTTGTGCTGGGTGATGTAAAACTGATGCTTGTACCATCTGACATGGTTGCCGGGTCCCATTAAAATGATGGCCTACTCCTGTGGTGGGTGATCTAAATGCCTGATTCTCTCCTGTGAAACCTCTCTCCTCCGTCTGGTTGCAGGGTCAAAGTCTCTCAAAGTCGCCTTCTCCTGTGCTGGGTGATGTAAAACTGATGCTTGTGCCATCTGACATGGTTGCCGGGGTCCCATTAAATGGTGGCCTACTCCTGTGGTGGGTGATCTAAATACCTGATTCTCTGCTGTGAAACCTCTCTCCTCCGTCTGGGTGCAGGGGTCAAAGTCTCTAAAAGTGGCCTTCTCTTGTGCTGGGTGATGTAAAACTGATGCTTGTACCATCTGACATGGGTGCAGGTGTCAAATTAACTAAATGGTGGCCTACTCCTGTGGTGGGTGGTATGATGCCTGAATATGTGCTGTGGGGCCTCTCTCCTCTTTCTGGGTGCAGGGGTCAAAGTAACTAAAAGTGGCCTTCTCCTGTGCTGGATGGTATAAATGTAATGCTTGTGCTATCTGACATGTCTCCTCTGTCTGGGTGCTAAGGCCTAAGTCACTGAAATTGGCCTTCTCCTGTGGTGGTTGATATGATGCCAGATTCTCTGCTCTGGGACCTCTCTCCTTTGTCTGGATGCTGGGGTGGAAATAATAGTAAGTGACCTTCTCCATTGGTGGGTGATTTGAAGCCTGATTCTGTGCTATGGGACCTAACTCCAATTAATATTGGTTAATTTTTATTTATTCTCCTCTTCCACTTCCTCACTCTGCTCATCCTCCTGACTTGTGTTGACCTAACAAGACCCTCTTTCATTGACAATGGTGTCTAATCTGCATCATCCACCAAGTGAAACACTAATTTCCATAACCCCTGTCATTTTCTTTTGACTGTGGATGCTGAAGAGTTTGGGGATCAGTGGATAAGATATCCTCATGTCCCTCTTCAGGGAGGGTCAGCTCACCTGCAGGCCGTCACCTATAATTTTTTGGGGGGGTCAGCTCACATGGTATATTCTTTTCTATGTTTCAGTCTTGGAAGGAAACATAATTTGCTTTCCTTCGGTGGTGAATCTTTAACACGTGTTTTTTACAAGATTCAGTTTTTTATATAGTGGCACAGGGGTAGATATTTCAATATTTTTTTTTAAATATGTCTGGCTTGACTCCATTTTCTCTATTGAAGATGCCTTTTCAGGAGATATTAGAGCATTTCGCATTTTGGGCCTTGAGGAATTAAAATTATTAGCAAACACTTGAAAGCATGTCTGTTTCAAGGGGGGGATTCAGGAATTCTCTTTTATCCTGGATTTGTCTTTTTAAGGATTGACCATGTTTTTTTCTATTGTGGAGAACATTACTGGTAATACAGTCAAATGTTGATATCCCTGGTTTGAAAACTAAAGCTTTTATAAAATCTACTAGACATTATGTCCGTTACAATAACAGGCGCTAGAACATTAGTGCTGGCACTGTTATGGGGATCTGGGGATGACACTGTTATAGGGGATCTGTGGATGGCACTGTTATGGGGGATCTGTGGATGGCACTGTTATGGGGATCTGTGAATGGCACTGTTATGGGGGATCTGTAGAATGGCACTGTTATGGGGGATCTGTGGATGGCACTGTTATGGGGGATCTTCGGATGGCACTGTTATGGGGATCTGCTGACGGCACTGTTATAGGGGATCTGTGGATGTCACAATGTTATGGGGATCTGGGGATGTCACAATGTTATGGGGATCTGTGGATGGCACTGTTATAGGGTATCTGTGGATGACACTGTTATGGAGTATCTGTGGATGACACTGTTATGGGGGATCTGTGGATGTCACAATGTTATGGGGCATCTGTGGATGGCACTGTTATAGGGGATCTTTGGATGACACTGTTATGGGGATCTGTGTATGGCACTGTTATAGGGGATCTGTGGATGACACTTTTATGAGGGGATCTGTGGATGACACTGTTATGGGAATCTGTGGAGGACACTGTTATGGCACTGTTATAGGGGATCTGTGGATGACACTGTTATGGGGGATCTGTGTATGGCACTGTTATAGGGGATCTGTGGATGACACTGTTATGGAGGATCTTGGAGGACACTGTTATGGGGGATCTGTGGATGACACTGTTATGGGGTATCTGTGGATGACACTGCCTGATTCTCTGCTGTGAAACCTCTCTCCTCCGTCTGGGTGCAGGGGTCAAAGTCTCTAAAGTGGCCTTCTCTTGTGCTGGGTGATGTAAAACTGATGCTTGTACCATCTGACATGGTTGCCGGGGTCCCATTAAATGGTGGCCTACTCCTGTGGTGGGTGATCTAAATGCCTGATTCTCTGCTGTGAAACCTCTCTCCTCCGTCTGGGTGCAGGGGTCAAAGTCTCTAAAAGTGGCCTTCTCTTGTGCTGGGTGATGTAAAACTGATGCTTGTACCATCTGACATGGTTGCCGGGGTCCCATTAAATGATGGCCTACTCCTGTGGTGGGTGATCTAAATGCCTGATTCTCTGCTGTGAAACCTCTCTCCTCCGTCTGGGTGCAGGGGTCAAAGTCTCTAAAAGTGGCCTTCTCTTGTGCTGGGTGATGTAAAACTGATGCTTGTGCCATCTGACATGGTTGCCGGGGTCCCATTAAATGGTGGCCTACTCCTGTGGTGGGTGATCTAAATGCCTGATTCTCTGCTGTGAAACCTCTCTCCTCCGTCTGGGTGCAGGGGTCAAAGTCTCTAAAAGTGGCCTTCTCTTGTGCTGGGTGATGTAAAACTGATGCTTGTACCATCTGACATGGGTGCAGGGGTCAAATTAACTAAATGGTGGCCTACTCCTGTGGTGGGTGATATGAATGCCTGAATATGTGCTGTGAGGCCTCTCTCCTCTTTCTGGGTGCAGGGGTCAAAGTAACTAAAAGTGGCCTTCTCCTGTGCTGGATGGTATAAATGTAATGCTTGTGCTATCTGACATGTCTCCTCTGTCTGGGTGCTAAGGCCTAAGTCACTGAAATGTGGCCTTCTCCTGTGGTGGTTGATATGATGCCAGATTCTCTGCTGTGGGACCTCTCTCCTTTGTCTGGATGCTGGGGTCGAAAGTAACTAGTAAGTGACCTTCTCCATTGTGCTGGGTGATTTGAAGCCTGATTCTGTGCTATGGGACCTAACTCCAATTAATATTGGTTAATTTTTATTTATTTTATGTTAAGTCATCATTTCCCTATCTACATTTGTTTGCAGGGGATTTACCTACATTTTGCTGCCTTTTGCAGCCCTCTAGCCCTTTCCGGGAGTCTTTTACAGCCTTTTTAGTGCCCAAAAGTTCGGGTCCCCATTGACTTCTATGGGGTTCGGGTTCGGGATGAAGTTCGGGTTGAGTTCGGATCACGAACCCGGACATTTTCCGGAAGGTTTCATGATTGCGTTTTTGAAAGCTGTCCCATTCTTTTTAAAAAAAATGTCATCTATTAAGTCTGAAGCCGGTATTTTTGTTAATAAATATTAAACCCTTTGGAATAGTACTGCTTTGTATAAAGTGTTCAAGGGATCTAATCTCCCATTTATTGGGTATTTGCTTGTGTAAAAGCTTCTCTAGAATAATAAACGTTTCCCCTATCTTTTTTTCATCCTCAGTTGTATTAAACATATATGTCTCTATTAATTTATATTTACTATCCATATGCTGCCAGATATCCATCCTAGAACAACTTGGGAGCTCAACTTTGTTGGGGGAGAAATGAAAAAAATAGTAAAAGTACAAAGGTGTCTTAATATTAATGGTTATTTGTTTATTTAGGAGTTCTTATTTTGGTATAGCACAGTTACAGTTAGCAAATTACAATTCTTTTATCGCCCCCACTTTCCTCAAAAAAACACAAGATTGAGGAACACCTATCCCTTGGCAAGCGAGATTTCTGCAAGGGGAACAGTTGCCACCCCATAGCCTCTTCTAGCCTGTTGCGATGCTGTGGATCCCTCCCCCTCTGTCCTGCTGTCCTCACTTGGCTTGCCACCTTTCCAGGTTGGGTCAGTGATGTCATCATCCCCCATCTCCTCTTCCACTTCCTCACTCTGCTCATCCTCCTGACTTGTGTTGACCTAACAAGACCCTCTTTCATTGACAATGGTGTCTAATCTGCATCATCCACCAAGTGAAACACTAATTTCCATAACCCCTGTCATCTTCTTTTGACTGTGGATGCTGAAGAGTTTGGGGATCAGTGGATAAGATATCCTCATGTCCCTCTTCAGGGAGGGTCAGCTCACCTGCAGGCCGTCACCTATAATTTTTTGGGGGGGTCAGCTCACATGGTATATTCTTTTCTATGTTTCAGACTTGGAAGGAAACATAATTTGCTTTCCTTCGGTGGTGAATCTTTAACACGTGTTTTTTACAAGATTCAGTTTTTTATATAGTGGCACAGGGGTAGATATTTCAATATTTTTTTTTTAAATATGTCTGGCTTGACTCCATTTTCTCTATTGAAGATGCCTTTTCAGGAGATATTAGAGCATTTCGCATTTTGGGCCTTGAGGAATTAAAATTATCAGCAAACACTTGAAAGCATGTCTGTTTCAAGGGGGGGATTCAGGAATTCTCTTTTATCCTGGATTTGTCTTTTTAAGGATTGACCATGTTTTTTTCTATTGTGGAGAACATTACTGGTAATACAGTCAAATGTTGATATCCCTGGTTTGAAAACTAAAGCTTTTATAAAATCTACTAGACATTATGTCCGTTACAATAACAGGCGCTAGAACATTAGTGCTGGCACTGTTATGGGGGATCTGGGGATGACACTGTTATAGGGGATCTGTGGATGGCACTGTTATGGGGGATCTGTGGATGGCACTGTTATGGGGGATCTGTGAATGGCACTGTTATGGGGGGATCTGTGAATGGCACTGTTATGGGGGGATCTGTGGATGGCACTGTTATGGGGGATCTTCGGATGGCACTGTTATGGGGGGGATCTGTTGACGGCACTGTTATAGGGGATCTGTGGATGTCACAATGTTATGGGGGATCTGGGGATGTCACAATGTTATGGGGGATCTGTGGATGGCACTGTTATAGGGTATCTGTGGATGACACTGTTATGGAGTATCTGTGGATGACACTGTTATGGGGGATCTGTGGATGTCACAATGTTATGGGGCATCTGTGGATGGCACTGTTATAGGGGATCTTTGGATGACACTGTTATGGGGATCTGTGTATGGCACTGTTATAGGGGATCTGTGGATGACACTTTTATGAGGGGATCTGTGGATGACACTGTTATGGGAATCTGTGGAGGACACTGTTATGGCACTGTTATAGGGGATCTGTGGATGACACTGTTATGGGGGATCTGTGTATGGCACTGTTATAGGGGATCTGTGGATGACACTGTTATGGAGGATCTTGGAGGACACTGTTATGGGGGATCTGTGGATGACACTGTTATGGGGTATCTGTGGATGACACTGTTATGGGGGATCTGTGGATGTCACAATGTTATGGGGCATCTGTGGATGGCACTGTTATAGGGGATCTGTGGATGACACTGTTATGGGGATCTGTGAATCACACTGTTATGGGGGATCTGTGGATGTCACAATGTCATGGGGCATCTGTGGATGGCACCGTTATGGGGATCTGTGGAGGACACTGTTATGGGGATCTGTGGAGGACACTGTTATGGAGGATCTGTGGAGGACACTGTTATGGGGGATCTGTGGATGACACTGTTATGGGGTATCTGTGGATGACACTGTTATGAGGGATCTGTGGATGTCACAATGTTATGGGGCATCTGTGGATGGCACTGTTATAGGGGATCTTTGGATGACACTGTTATGGGGATCTGTGTATGGCACTGTTATAGGGGATCTGTGGATGACACTTTTATGGGGGGATCTGTGGATGACACTGTTATGGGGATATGTGGAGGACACTGTTATGGGGATCTGTGGAGGACACTGTTATGGAGGATCTGTGGAGGACACTGTTATGGGGGATCTGTGGATGACACTGTTATGGGGATCTGTGAATCACACTGTTATGGGGGATCTGTGGAGGACACTGTTATGGGGGATCTGTGGAGGACACTGTTATGGGTGATCTGTGGATGACACTGTTAAGGGGGATCTGTGGAGGACACTGTTATGGGGGATCTGTGGATGACACACTGTTATTGAGGATCTGTGGATGACACTGTTATGGGGGATATGTGGATGACACTGTTATGGGGGATCTGTGGAGGACACTGTTATGGGGGATCTGTGGATGACACACTGTTATTGAGGATCTGTGCATGATGCACTGTTATGGGGGATCTGTGGATGACACTGTTATGGGGGATCTGTGGCTAAAACTGTTATGGGGGGATCTGTGGATGTCACACTGCTATAGGGGACCTGTGGATGACACAATGTTATGAGGGATCTGTGGCTGATACTGTTATGGGGGATCTGTGGATGACACTGATATGGGGGATCTGTGGATGACAGTGTTATGGGGAGTTCTGTGGCTGACACTTATGGGGGTCTGTGGCTGACACTTATGGGGGTCTGTGGCTGACACTTATGGGGGTCTGTGGCTGACACTGTTATGGGGGTGGTCTGTGGCTGACACTTATAGGGGTCTGTGGCTGACACTGTTATGGGGGATCTGTGGATGACACGGTTATGGAGGATCTGTGGATGTCACACTGTTATAGGGGACCTGTGGATGACACAATGTTATGGGGGATCTGTGGATGACACACTGTTATGGGTTAGAATCTGCGGATGTCACTGTTATGGGGGATCTGTGGATGACACTGTTATGGGGGATTTTTGGATGACAATGTTATGGGGATCTGTGGATGACACTGTTATGCGGATCTGTGGATGTCACACTGTTATGGGGGATCTGTGGATGTCACACTGTTATGGGGGATGTGTGGCTGATACTGTTATGGGGGATCAGTGGATGACACTGTTATGGGGGATCTGTGGCTGACAGTGTTATGGTGGGTTCTGTGGCTGACACTTTTGGGGGTCTGTGGCTGACACTTATGGGGGTCTGTGGGTGACATTGTTATGGGGTCTGTGGCTGACGCTTATGGGGTCTGTGGCTGACACTTTTATGGGGGTATCTGTGGATTACTGTGGATCCTATGCTATGTGTCATCCACAGATCCACCCATAAGTGTCGCTGTTTAGTGTGAATGTAATGGAAGCAGGACCCGGTGCAGTCACTGTATTGCACTGGCCCTGCTCAGTGTAGTAATACTATAAATAACTGTAATAATAATAACGATCTTCACTTCTTCACTGCCATTACAATAAGAGTGTGTGCCGATTGGTCTGTGCGCCGCGCATGCACATAGGGATTTTATTAGTATAGATTGTATTCCTATTTTTTATTGTATGTGCCACTTTCCCTATATCTTTCTTTGGGGTAGACAATAAAATTCCAAGATAGTCAGATAGCAGCTTGTAATTGTAGTATAGTTCTGGTAATGAGTTTCTATCATGTACAGAGGCAACAAATGCTGACCGCCATTCCCTGCGCTAACTCTGCTATGTGACGTTATCTGGAACCAAAATGAAAATTTTGATTAGAAATTGGTCTTTCTTTTTTCGTAGCCAGTGCTGACCGCTATTCACTACACTAACTGTGATATGTGACGTTATCTCGAACCAAAAAAATTAATAAATTCTATTTCAATTAGTTCTGTTTTCCTTGCCTGTGCTGACCGCCATTTCTCTGCGCTAAGTCTGCTATGTGATGTTATCTATAACCCCCCAAAATAATTTTATTTGAAATTGGTCATTCTTTCTTGGTAGCCTGTGCTGGCCTCTGAGCCAACCAGTGTTTATCGAGTGTTCCCATAGAAGACATCACAGCCATGATTACTAATGGCATGGCTGTGATTGGCCAGTGACGCATGTGACCCAGCCTCTATATAAGCTGGAGTCATGTAGCGTCGCACGTCATGTCAGTTCTTACTAGTGTAGGTATAGGATGCTGCAGCTATGAGGGAGAGATTTGGAAACAATTCTGGTGTACTTAGTGTTGTTAAATGTGCAAACTTTTGTACCCATGAGCCCAGTGCCACAGAGAAATAAGCTTAAATCAGTCTGTTTGTTAGGCGGGCGTCAATTACCACTTTTGCAAGTGCATGTGTGCCAGGGACATTACTTTAATCCTGTTCTGGTAGCTTAGTGGGCGACATCTAGCCATTTTTAAGGACAACTGCACTGCATATGTGCCAGGGGAAAATAATATAGGTAATCCGTCTGTGACTTCAGGGCCCCCGAGGGGGTGCAACATATTCCCACTTTTTTCTTTGAACTATACCTGTGTTTAATATCTGATAGGGAAAACGTATTCATAAAAACCACCTTTTTTTTTTTCCCAGTGCATACCTGGCAGTGAAAATAATTCAATTACATTAGTCTGTCACATATTTGTGTGATCTAAAGCGATGTTTTCTCTTTCTGACATCGGCACTGCATATCTGACAGTCAAATAAAACCAGAAAATACTGCTGTTACATTGTCGGGTGACAAATTCCCACTTTTTGTGCCTGCGCTGCATTTCTGACAGTCCAATAAAACCGTTAAATACTGCAGTTTCATTGTTGTTTGAAAAAAAAGCACACTTTTTGTGCTAGATAGTACGTTTGCAGCCTGCGCTGCATTTCTGACAGTCCAATAAAACCAGTAAATACTGCTGTTACATTGTCGGGTAAAAAAACACAGTTTGTGTGCTAGATAGTACATTTGCAGCCTGCACTACATTTCTAACAGTCCAATATAACCAGTAAATACTACTGTGACATTGTTGGTGAAAAAAAAAATCACTTTTTTTTTTTGCCATAAAGTACATTTGTGGCCTGCACTGCATTTCTGATAGTGAACTATAAACAGTAAAAACAACAGTGACAGTGTTAGTGAAAAAAACAACATATTTTTTGCCATAAAGTACATTTGCGGAATGCACTTAAGAGTGCAATATAACTAGTAAATACAACTGTGACATTATTGGTGAAAAAAACACTTATTTTTTGCCATAAAGTACATTTGCGGCCTGCACTGTATTTCTGAGAGTGAAATTTAATCAGTAAATCCAGCTCTTAGATTGTGGGTGGACATTTCAACATACCTGACAGGGAAATATATTCTGTAAATTTGGCGGCGTTTAGATTGTTGGGTGATCTATACCCCTTTTTTCTTTCAAACTACCCCTACACTGTATACCTGACTGGGAAATATATTCAGTAAATTTGGCAGCGTTTACATTGTTGGGTGCTTTAATTATGTGCTGTAAAATCTCCATGATGTCTCCATGATAAATCTGCAGCATGGGGGCCCCGTGTGGCTTCTACACACTTTCAAAATAATCCTTCACCGAGGTGAATAGATGCCGGATGACGGGAACGCTCCATGACCCCTTTTTTATTTCAAACTACCCCTGCCCTGCATACCTGACTGGGAAATATATTCTGTAAATTCGGCAGCATTTAGATTGTTGGGTGATCTATACCCCTTTTTTCTTTCAAAGTACCCCTGCAATGTATACCTGACAGGGAAATACATTCTGTAAATTTGGCGGCATTTAGATTGCTGGGTGATCTGTCCCCCTTTTTTGGCCTGAGCTTGCCCTTTACGCCTTGGAGGTTCTGGCCTGCCCTGCAGCCAGTGTATTGTCTGAACGTGTGTTTAGTACAGCAGAGGGCGTTATCACAGACAAGCGCAGCCGCCTGTCCACAGCCAATGTGGACAAGCTCACGTTCATTAAAATGAACCAGGCATGGATCCCACAGGACTTGCCCATATATTGTGCAGAATAGACATGTATACCGGCCTCACCCAGCCTTTGTTATACTCCAGCGCCCTTTCTTTTTGTTTTATTTTCTTTTTTTCCCAATGTTTTGGGGTCTACCCCAAAAAAAAAGTTTAAAGCAAAAAACAGTGTTGTTGCCGACTACCTCCTCCACCACCACTTTCACCTACACTGCCACATCCACCACCTTCTCAACCTCCTACTCCATATGGACCTCTTCCTCCTAGTTCAAGATTATTATTTTTTATTTGTATCTATTTTATTTTATTTTAAGTCCTTTCCCTATCCACATTTGTTTGCAGGGCACCTGTCATGCTTTTGCCAACATTTAGCTGCTTTTTGCAGCCCTCTAGCCCTTTCCATGACTACTTTAGAGCCTGGTTCTGGTTCATTTTTATGAACGTCAGCTTGTCCACGTTGGCTGTGGACAGGCGGCTGCGTTTGTCTGTAATGACGCCCCCTGCCGTGCTAAATACACGTTCAGACAATACACTGGCCACAGGGCAGGCCAGCACATCCAAGGCATAAAAGGCTAGCTCTGGCCATGTGGACAATTTGGAGACCCAGAAGTTGAATGGGGCCGAACCATCCGTCAGTACGTGGAGGCGTGTACACACATACTGTTCCACCATGTTGTTGAAATGCTGCCTCCTGCTAACACGTTCCCTATCAGCTGGTGGTGAAGTTAGCTGTTGTGCTGGGACAAAACTTTTCCACATTTCGGCCATGCTAACCCTGCCTTCAGAGGAGCTGGCCGTGACACAGCTGCATTGGCGACCTCTTGCTCCTCCTCTGCCTTCGCCTTATGCTTTCACTTGTCCCCCCGTATCAGTTGGGAATGCTCTCAGGAGTGCGTCTACCAGGGTGCGCTTGTACTCATGCATTTACCTATCACGCTCCAGTGCCGGAATTAAGGTGGGCACGTTGTCTTTGTACTGGGGATCCAGCTGGGTGGTCACCCAGTAGTCAGCATGTGTGGGCAACTCTGCTGTTGTTGCGCAGGCACTGCAGCATGTAGTTGCTCATGTGTGCCAGGCTGCCCAGAGGTAAGGACAAGCTGTCCTCTGTGGGAGGCGTATCGTCATCGTCCTCTGTTTACCCCCAGCCACGCACCAGCGATGGGCCCGAGCTGCGTTGGGTGCCAACCCGCTGTGAATATCCTTCATTCTCATCCTCCTCCACCTCATCCTCGTCCTCCTCATCCTCCAGTAGTGGGCCCTGGCCGGCCCAAATTTGTACCTGGCCTCTGCTGTTGCAAAAGACCTCCCTCTGAGCCACTTCTAAAAGACTGGCCTGAAAGTGTTAGAAATGTGGACCTTGCCACAGATGGTGTTTCACAGTGCACACTTGATTTTATACGATACTTGGTTGTGCAGGGAAAGCACAGCTCTCTTGAAGAAGTAGTGGCGGCTGGGAACGACGTACTGCCACCGCCATCAGCTGTTTGAAGCTGTCCGTGTCCACCAGCCTGAATGACAGCATTTCAAAGGCCAGTAGTTTAGAAATGCTAGCATTCAGGGCCAGGGATCGAGGTTGGCTTGGTGGGAAGAAGAGGCCGAGGCAGCAGCATAAAAGGGAGCAGGAGGGGCCTGAGCCCTTTCTTGGTTTTGAAGGTGCTTACTCCACTTCAGCCCGTGTCTCAAAGGTAGATGCCTGGTCATGCAGGTTGTGCTAAGGTTCAGAAAGTTAATGCCTCGCTTCAGACTCTGGTGAAACAGAGCGGAAGCAGAGGAGGAGGAAGCCGAGTAGGAGGAGGAGGCTACAGGAGGCAAAGAATGATGCCCTGCGATCCTTGGCGGCGAAAAGGACATGCGCCAAAGAAGTCTCCGCCTGGGGCCCAGCCGCCACTGCATTTACCCAGTGTGCAGTTAGGAGATATAGCATCCCTGGCCGTGCTTACTGGTCCACGTATCTGTGGTAAGGTGGACCTTGCCACAGATGGCGATGCGCAGTGCACACTTGGTTTTATCGAACACTTGGTTGTGCAGGGAAGGCACGGCTGTCTTGGAGAAGTAGTGGCGGCTGGGAACCACATACTGTGGGACAGCCATGGCCATCAGCTGTTTGAAGCTGTCTGTGTCCACCAGCCTGAATGACAGCATTTCAAAGGCCAGTAGTTTAGAAATGCTGGCATTCAGGCCCAGGGCTCGAGGGTGACTAGGTGGGAATTTACGCTTACTCTCCAAGGTTTGTGAGATGGAGAGCTGAACTCTGCCGTGTGACATGGTGGAGATGCTTGGTGACGCAGGTGGTGGTGTCGGTGGCACATCCTCTGTTTGGTGGGCGGCAGGTGCCAACATTCCTCCCGAGGCAGAGGAAGAGGCCGAGGCAGCAGAAGAAGAGGGAGCATTGGGAGCCTGAGTGAGTTCCTTGTTTTTAAGGTGTTTACTCCACTGCAGTTCATGCTTTGCATGTAGATGCCTGGTCATGCAGGTTGTGCTAAGGTTTAGAACGTTATTGCCTCACTTCTGGCTGTGATGGCACAGCATCCAAACCACTCGGGTCTTGTCATCACCACATTGTTTAAAGAAGTGCCATGCCAGGTAACTCCTTGAAGCTGCCTTTGGGGTGCTCGGTCCATGGTGGCGGTGGCCAGTAGCAGGCGAACTCTCTTGGCGGCGGCTGTTCTGCTTCTGCCCCCTGCTCCCTCTTTTGCTATGCTGTTGGCTCGGTCTCACCATACCTCTTGCTCTGAACTATGAAAGTCAGTGGCACGACCTTCATTCCAAGTGGGGTCTAGGACCTCATCGTACCCTGCATCGTCTTCCACACAGTCTTCCTCCCTGACCTCCTGTTTGGTCTGCACACTGCAAAAATACGCAACAGTTGGCACCTGTGTTTCGTCATCATCAGAGACGTGCAGACTCCGATGAGGTGGTATTCCCATGTCCTCATCATCAGGAAACATAAGTGGCTGTGCATCAGTGCATACTATGTCTTCCACCACTGGGGAAGGGCTAGGTGGATTCCCTTGGGAAACCCTGCCAGCAAAGTGTTCAAACAGCATAAGAGACTGCTGCATAACTTAAGGCTCTGACAGTTTCCCTGATATGCATGGGGGTGATGTGACAGACTGATGGGCTTGGTTTTCAGGTACCACCTGTGATCTTTCTGCAGAAGACTGGGTGGGAGATAATTTGAACGTGCTGGATCCACTGTCGGCCACCCAATTGACTAGCGCTTGTACTTGCTCAGGCCTTATCATCCTTAGAACGGCATTGGGCCCCACCAAATATCGCTGTAAATTCTGGCAGGTACTGGAACCTGAGGTAGTTGGTTCACTAGGACGTGTGGCTGTGGCAGAATGGCCATGTCGTCTCCCAGCACCAGAGGGTCCAATAACACCACCACAACCGCGTCCGTGTCCCTTACTAGATGTTTTCCTCATTGTTACCGTTCACCAAGCACCACAATAAGAAAAAAAATATTTGGCCCAATGTATTTATTTCAAATTCAGGCCTTTTTTACAGGCACCTAACACTATCTGCCTATTTATTTATGTACCATATTACACTAATCCAGGCACAGCAGTAACAACTGATTTAGGGGAATATCAATTGTAGGTCTAGTATTTAGGCCCTGGATGAAAGGTATCCTTTTATGGACAGATATACACTTGGAGATGCACAGTAGCGTGTGAAAAAATATGTAGGATTATGCCTTCAGCAATTGTATTTTAACACTTTGTGAAATATACCCTTTAACGGACAGAAATATACTTGGAGATGCACGGTAGCGTGTGAAGTTATTGAGGATGACCCTCTCAGCACTTGTATATACAGCTTGAGTGTAATATACCCTTTCACGGACAGAAATCCACTATGAGATGCACAATAGTGCGTGCAGATTTACAGGATTATGCTTTCAGCAATTATAATGTAACACTTTTTGAAATATACCCTTTTGCAGAAAGAAATATACTTGGAGATGCACGCTCAGTGTAATATACCATTTTACGGACAGATTAACACTTGGCCTGCAACAGCTGGAACACCAGATCCAGGGTATTGCTATATTGGCAAGTGAATTTCACAACAAAATAACTCATTGAACAGTACTCAATATTGAACAAAGAAGTCCACCTCAGAAAACTTACAGGTTGTGCTAAGGTTTAGAACGTTATTGCCTCACTTCTGGCTGTGATGGCACAGCATCCAAACCACTCGGGTCTTGTCGTCACCACATTGTTTAAAGAAGTGCCATGCCAGGTAACTCCTTGAAGCTGCCTTTGGGGTGCTCGGTCCATGGTGGCGGTGGCCAGTAGCAGGCGAACTCTCTTGGCGGCGGCTGTTCTGCTTCTGCCCCTGCTCCCTCTTTTGCTATGCTGTTGGCTCGGTCTCACCATACCTCTTGCTCTGAACTATGAAAGTCAGTGGCACGACCTTCATTCCAAGTGGGGTCTAGGACCTCATCGTACCCTGCATCGTCTTCCACACAGTCTTCCTCCCTGACCTCCTGTTTGGTCTGCACACTGCAAAATACGCAACAGTTGGCACCTGTGTTTCGTCATCATCAGAGACGTGCAGACTCCGATGAGGTGGTATTCCCATGTCCTCATCATCAGGAAACATAAGTGGCTGTGCATCAGTGCATACTATGTCTTCCACCACTGGGGAAGGGCTAGGTGGATTCCCTTGGGAAACCCTGCCAGCAAAGTGTTCAAACAGCATAAGAGACTGCTGCATAACTTAAGGCTCTGACAGTTTCCCTGATATGCATGGGGGTGATGTGACAGACTGATGGGCTTGGTTTTCAGGTACCACCTGTGATCTTTCTGCAGAAGACTGGGTGGGAGATAATTTGGAACGTGCTGGATCCACTGTCGGCCACCCAATTGACTAGCGCTTGTACCTGCTCAGGCCTTATCATCCTTAGAACGGCATTGGGCCCCACCAAATATCGCTGTAAATTCTGGCGGGTACTGGAACCTGAGGTAGTTGGTTCACTAGGACGTGTGGCTGTGGCAGAATGGCCATGTCGTCTCCCAGCACCAGAGGGTCCACTAACACCACCACAACCGCGTCCGTGTCCCTTACTAGATGTTTTCCTCATTGTTACCGTTCACCAAGCACCACAATAAGAAAAAATATTTGGCCCAATGTATTGATTTCAAATTCAGGCCTTTTTTACAGGCACCTAACACTATCTGCCTATTTATTTATGTACCATATTACACTAATCCAGGCACAGCAGTAACCACTGATTTAGGGAATATCAATTGTAGGTCTAGTATTTAGGCCCTGGATGAAAGGTATCCTTTTATGGACAGATTTACACTTGGAGATGCACAGTAGCGTGTGAAAAATATGTAGGATTATGCCTTCAGCAATTGTATTTTAACACTTTGTGTAATATACCCTTTAACGGACAGAAATATACTTGGAGATGCACGGTAGCGTGTGAAGTTATTGAGGATGACCCTCTCAGCACTTGTATATACAGCTTGAGTGTAATATACCCTTTCACGGACAGAAATCCACTATGAGATGCACAATAGTGCGTGCAGATTTACAGGATTATGCTTTCAGCAATTATAATGTAACACTTTTTGAAATATACCCTTTTGCAGAAAGAAATATACTTGGAGATGCACGCTCAGTGTAATATACCATTTTACGGACAGATTAACACTTGGCCTGCAACAGCTGGAACACCAGATCCAGGGTATTGCTATATTGGCAAGTGAATTTCACAACAAAATAACTCATTGAACAGTACTCAATATTGAACAAAGAAGTCCACCTCAGAAAACTTATGGAAAACACCGTATGATGGATCTATTAAATATTAACATTTAATTTGTTAGCTAAAAAATTATGCCCAAGATACAAAATTTAAAATAATGGGATTGCACCACAACAATAATCCTCCTTGGATAGGGAGTGCACGGCGGCACTGATACACCAATGTCCTACCGTACTGTAGTCTTCATGTAGAATACAGTCTGTATTGATTTGTGGTGCCAGGTTCAGCCAATGGAATTATCGTTCCTCCGGTAAGTATAGTATAGGAGAAGGGAAAAGGGAAGGGAATAGGAAACGGGGTCCTATTATTACCCTAAAATAGCCCTGTGATGGATCAGGCCCTGGTAACTAGTGATATAGTAGCAGCCTCACCACAGGGCACTCGTCCTTAGAAGGGCGACCCCGTCTGGAACCTTTCCCTGTTGATTAAACCCTGTGAAGACCCTGCACTAGAAAGTATTCCCTATTCCCTACATGCATGTTTTATTCAAATGGGTCATGAATTATAAAGAAAGATAGCCCTTAGATCACCTTCCAGTATATGGACTAATAATAGTACTGATAGCAGATGAAGAAGGCAAATGGTGTAGATCAAAGGGCTTTTGTCCTTTCTAACTCCCAGATGCATAGTATATTCTAATGGAGTTAGATGGCGGTCCTCTGTGTCCACAGAGACGCAGTCTGATGTACGCGGCACCGCCCGCAGCGTACATCAGACTGCGTCTCTGTGGACACAGAGGACTGCCATCCAGCATCTTCTCAAGTCCACTCTTCCTCCCCACTAACTCCATTAGGATATACTATTCATCTGGGAGTTAGAAAGGACAATAGCCCTTTGATCTACACCATTTGCCTTCTTCATCTGCTATCGGTACTATTATTAGTCCATATATTGGAAGGTGATCTAAGGGCTATCTTTCTTTATAATTCATGACCCATTTGGATCCTTGCTTTAGGGTCCAGTTTTTGGTATTCTCCACCTTAAATAGTACCCCAGTACAATTTGTGAGTACCCTTCACATTCCCCTGATGATTGTCTTTAATAAGACATGAAACATGCATGTAGGGAATAGGGAATACTTTCTAGTGCAGGGTCTTCACAGGGTTTAATCAACAGGGAAAGGTTCTAGACGGGGTCGCCCTTCTAAGGAAGAGTGCCCTGTGGTGAGGCTGCTACTATATCACTAGTTACCAGGGCCTGATCCATCACAGGGCTATTTTAGGGTAATAATAGGACCCCGTTTCCTATTCCCTTCCCTTTTCTCTTCTCCTATACTATACTTACCGGAGGAACGATAATTCCATCGGCTGAACCTGGCACCACAAATCAATACAGACTGTATTCTACATGAAGACTACAGTACGGTAGGACATTGGTGTATCAGTGCCGCCGTGCACTCCCTATCCAAGGAGGATTATTGTTGTGGTGCAATCCCATTATTTTAAATTTTGTATCTTGGGCATAATTTTTTAGCTAACAAATCAAGTGAATTTCACCCCAGAACAAAATCTATCCTTTGACGGATACTATTAAACTTGTCCAGTCACAACTGGAACAACAGATTTACTGTATTTCTATTTTGGCAACTGAATTTAACCGCAGAAAATAATAAATCCTTTGCCGGACAATATTAAACTTGGCCAGCCACTGCTGGGACACCATATTTACGATATTGCTATTTTTGCAATTGAATGTCACCCCAGAAAATAATATGTCCGTTGCCGGACACTATTAAACTTGGCCAGCCACAGCTGAAACCACTGATTTATGGTATTGCTATTTTGGCAATTGAATTTCACCCTAGAAAAAAAAAAATATCCTTTGCCGGACAATATTAAACTTGTCCGGTCACAGCTGGAACACCAGATTTAGCGTGTTTATATTTTTGCAACTGTATTTCACCCCAGAAGAAAAACAATCCTTTGACGGATACTATGAAAATTATTCAGTCACAGCTGGAACACCAGATTTACCGTATTTATATTCTTGCAACTGTATTTCAGCACAGAACAAAATCTATCCTTTGACGGATATTATTAAACTTGTCCAGTCACATCTGGAACACCAGATTTACTGTATTTCTATTTTTGCAACTGTATTTCACCCCAGAAAATAATATATCCTTTGACGGACACTAGGGAAATTGTCCAGTCACAGGTGGAACACCAGATTCAGGGTATTGCTATTTTGGCAAATAAATTTCACCCCAGAAAAAAATATACACTTATACGGACAGATTTATACTAGGCCTGCAGCAGCTGGAACAACAGATTCAGAGTATTGCTATTTTGGCAATTTAATTTCACCCCAGAAAAAAATATACCCTTTTACGGACAGCTTTAAACTAGGCCTGCAACAGCTGGAACACCAGATTTACTGTATTTCTATTCTTGCAACTGTATTTCACCCCAGAACAAAATCTATCCTTTGACGGATACTATTAAACTTGTCCAGTCACAAGTTTAATAGTGTCTGTCCAGTCACAAACTTGTCCAGTCACATAACCTGAGAATAATAGGCTTTCCTGAGAGGGTTGAACAGGATAACCCTGCGGCCTTTATACAGAAATGGCTGGTTGATAATCTTGGTCCAGACCAAGATGCCGCAACTTTTTGTGTGGAAAGGGCCCATAGAATTCCATTAAAAAAACCACCCCCAGGAGCCCCTCTAAGGGCAGTTTTGGCCAAATTGGTGTGTTCAAAGGACCGGGATTGGGCACTGAGACGTAAAAGAGAAATCCCAGAGATTTTATATAATGTAAATTTGATATCGATATACCCGGATTTCTCGCAGGAGACTCAGATTAAAAGACGTGCTTTCTTAGAAGTTAAAAAAAGGTTAGCCAAGGCTAAAATAAAATATTCACTCCTACTTCCGTCCAAATTGAGAGTGGTACATAATGATTCGGTCCGATTCTTTTCTGCTCCTTCGGAGGTTGTCCAATGGCTCGATTCATTAGGTATGCAGTGAATTACATTTATGAAATGTAGCGGGGAGATGGGGGAGGTTTGGGGGGAGGTTGGTAGAGGGAGGGGTCTCGGGGATATGTAAGAGGTTGATGGGTAAGGTTTTATACTTCATTAACCAGGTGGAGGGATTTTTGGGGCTGGGGGGGTGGGTGGGCTTGGCTGTCGTCGCTGGACCTGTTTTTGCACATCCCCTTACTCCTGTTTTGGGGGCTCACTCATGATAAGTAATCCAGGATGTGTAACATTCTGGTTTGGAATGTGAGAGGGTTGGGAGATAGAGTCAAGAGAACCGTGGTTTTTGACCTGGTTGTGCGTCATCTGCCGGCGATAGTAGTATTTCTGGAAACTCATGCGTCAGAGGATAAGCTGCACACATTTAAAAGAAAATGGGCCGTTCTATGCACGAGGGGTAAGCGTTTACGTTCACCGTGGGATTGACTTTGAACCAGTTGATAATATGATAGATAGGGAAGGCAGATTTGTTTTCTTGCATGGACTTTGGAATGGGCAGGAGATTATAATGGCTTTTATTTATATTCCACCGCCATATAGTTCTGCTGTCTTTTCTATACTGTCTAAATATTTGTCTAAGAAAAATCAGTGTCCACTTTTAGTTGCAGGAGATTTTAACTCTGTTCTTGATCCGGATTTGGATAGGTTTACCGTCTCAGTTGAACGAGGTCGGGTTTGTTCTCCTCTGAATGCCATATGTCAGGAGCTGGCGCTGGTTGATGTCACCTTTTCTTGTTTTAGTTGGTCTTATGGCTCAATGTCACGTATTGACCTGGCTTTTGCAACCCGGGATCTCATTCACCAGATTGCTAAGATGAAGTATGAACCTCATGGAGTCTCTGATCATTCTCCATTTTTGATTTTGTTCAGGGAGGCTGAAACTTCACGTCCGTGTAGATTATTTAAACTGAATTCGCTCTGGTTGGATGTAATAACAGAGCAACTCTACATAGATTTAGACATCCAGGAATTCTGGCAGTTAAATGTAGGCTCTACACATATACATTATGTCTGGGATGCCTTAAAGGCACATATAAGGGGCCTATATTTTACCAAAATTAATAAGTTTAGATCTGACCTCCGCAGAGAGGAGACGGGGCTGATGCAAAAAATTAACTCCCTACAAGGATCAGTGGCATCCCACTATAGTGACCAACACGTAGAGCAGTTAAAGGAGGCCAATCTACAGCTTAAGGCACTCATGTATAAAAAGGCTCAACATAAGCAGAATCGATTTTGCGAATCGGGCAAAACGGGTAGGTTTTTGGCACGTCTGGTTGCTAATCAGAAAGATCTGACAACAGGGGGGGCGTGTCCAACTGCCGAGCTGGAAAGAAGCAGGTCTGTGAGCTCCCGCACCCACCAAGCTCATTCTGCAGGAATCCGCCCTTACTAGCCTGAAAGCTCACCCCGAATGAGCAGTGACTACATCTGGAGTGGGCTACGTGCATTTTGGAACCCCTCTGGAGAGAGTCAGACGACTTACTTCAGTAGTGGTGGCTGAGGCCTAGCCGCACCACGCGCCTCGCCGCGCGGCAGACCAGACCGCACCTCACGGCTGCTTGCTTGCCCACCTGATAGTCGGTCTAGCCGCCCGGTAGAGGAATCAGGTCAGACACGTCCGTGCGGCTGAATCCCTGCCCTCCGCTGTGTGAGAAGAACGCTACAGGCCCCAGCCGCGTGACCCGTCCGCACCGCCGCCATCTTACCTTCTTCACCGTGCGCAGAGGGAGACCGCTCAGCAGAACCGCATTCCGGGACTCTTAGCAGCTATCACATCTCTGCATAGGAAGAAAAGCCCATCACCCTATAAGCCAGCCGATTTGCTCTGGGACATTAACCCTGTACACAGAAGGTTTGATAAACCACAAGTGCTATTAACTATTACACTCCCTGAGAAAATGAGCAGCAAGCCCTAGCTGCTCCAATACATGTCTACACTCATTCTGTATTCTACTATAAATTAAGGCCACTATTTTCAATCTAAAAGATGGCCTTGTAAATTTACTCATCTCTAGGGAGATATGTTTTTATAGCTACTGTTAGCTGTATCCAATACTACCTGTGGTGTCAGAAGCTATGTGATAGCACTGTAAACGGGCTAGAGATCCTCATTAGCAGCATCAATTTTCACTATCGCCCGACTACAGAATATTCTATATGCTCTACTTATAATTACCCATAACCCTTGCCCAGCTGCACTTGCTTACCAGTGTCACTAGACATTTCCATCTGCTTCTATGGTGAAAGTTGGAAAATACAGCGGTCCAGGATTCCGGCATCCTAAACTTAACCGCCTTCTAAGCTCTTCTCAAACTAGTCTCAAAGATTATATTGTTAAATCAACCCAAATCCCTGCGGTTATGCCAAATCAAACTGGGAAGATGAAATCGGCACGCTCTACACCCAAGCACTCTTCTAGAGACAGTGACACAGAAGAAACCGTAGACCCAGAAATGGACTCACAATTCTCTAGACATTTTTTGTCACAAGCCTTATCAAAAGCGCTAAACCCTGTCATGGAGGAATTAGCGGATATAAAAAAGGAAGTCGCACAAGTCGGCCAAAGGGTCGACCTTCTTGAAACGTCCTCTGCTACACTCTCCAATCATGCCGCCCTGATCTCTGCCTCCATGGAGGGTTACAAAAACATCTAAACCATCTATATGACCTACAAGAAGATCAAGAGAACAGAGGCCGAAGAAATAATATTAGATTCAGAGGCATCCCGGAATCAGTAGCAGCAGAAGCTATACCTAAAGCAATAACAGAAATTGCCCAGGCATTGCTGGATGAGGACTATACTGACCCAATTATACTCGAAAGAGCTCACAGAGCACTACGTCCAAAACCGAAATCAACAGAACCTCCAAGAGACGTCATCTGTAAATTCCTAAACTTTGCCCAGAAAGACCTCATAATGAAGAAAGCGAGAGAACAAACTTCCATCGAATACGAAGACGCAAAAATCCTTCTGTTCCAAGATCTGGCACCATCCACCTTAACTAAAAGACGCATACTAAAACCCTTCACAGATCGTCTAAGACATCACAGAATTGCCTTTCGCTGGCTTTTTCCATTTGGTCTCCAAATTTCCTGGAAAGACAAAAAACTGGTAATAAAATCCCATGGTGACCTTACAGAAGCCCTTCGCCTGATGGAAATCGAGGACATTGATATCCCGGATTGGATTCCCACTACGGATGTCGCTGTGCCTCCTCCGCCGCCACAACCTGTCCCATGGGAAACAGCTCATCACGGGAAGGCTCACAAAAACAAGAAGAAAGGACAGATGACACCTAGACGCATCATCACGGAAGATGACTGATCTTTAAATTAATATTTACCCTGTTTTATATCTCATCTTCCTTATGTATAAGTATCCGAAATATTCACCAAGCATACTATTTTAATGTCGGTCATGTCTCCCGCTCACTATTACCCCAGTTTATTCAATTCTGTACCTACATGTTGAGGTACCTTAGTTTTGAGGGGAGCGGGACACGCGACCAGTTACGAGTTACGAGTTTAATTGACACCATACTTTCATTTATTTGACTGTTATGTTACTAAGACGCTTAAATTGCGTCTTTTGGATATGCTTGTAGTTTACATATCTCCCAACAAATAATGTTGTTTATCCAACCCTCCAGTTACACCCTCTAGAACCTATGCAGGTTCTCCCCCGAGGAACCTAGTTCCCTTTTGCCAGTTTTCCCTATTTGGAGGTTTTCCTTCTATTTGTATTTCTTCTATTGATATCTGTTTTTGTTCATCCCTTATATCTTACACAGTTGCTGGACCGTCCCCAGCGTCCTCTCCTCCCCCCCTCCCACCGTAAGAAAATTATCCTGAGTAAGGGCATCACTAGCCCGAAATTTTCACCAATGCGCACGGAGATAAGGTATGTACGTTGGCTTGACATTACGCTCTCAGAGATAACAAATGGCTGAATTACGAGTAGCTACATACAATGTGAGAGGCCTAAAATCACCTATAAAAGGAATCAAATTTTTCGTCACTTCCATAGAGATAAAACACAAGTATTATTTTTACAAGAGACACACTACAAACATGGTAAACCCCTAACTTATCAAGATCCATCTATAATTTATGGTTTCATAGCACATCAGACTATTCGAACAAGCATGGGGTTAGTATCGGAATCCACCGAAACACTCCCTTTACACTTAAAGATATCAGTTCGGATTCAAATGGCCGTTTTCTATTTGTTAAAGGGATAGTAGACGACCAGATCTTTACTTGGATTAATCTTTACGCCCTAATAAGGGACAGAAAAATGGCTGCTTGATATCCTGCCTAAAATTGATAATTTCAGGGAAGGTTTTCTGATAGTAGCAGGAGATTTGAATATATCCATAGATCCCAGCATAGATTCTTCAGTGGGCAAATCAGCTATTACAAAAACAGCCCTATCAGCTATTTCTAAGGGTTTCCGCTCTAGAGACTTAACAGACATTTGGAGAGCTACACATCCCACTACCAGGGATTACACCCATTATTCACCACCGCATAACTCCTACCACCGGTTAGATTATTTTTTCATCCCCAATTCACATATACATTTATGCTCCGATGTCACCATTGGATCGCTACCCCACTGAGATCACTCCCCAGTTTCCTTGTCATGTCGAATCCCTAACTCCACCCCCAAAACTTACCTATGGAGATTAAATGAAACGATTCTCAGCATTCCTGAAATTTAAAAAGCTATAAGTAAACACTTATCGGAATTATTTGCATTAAATAATACGGAAGGAATATCTCCCCACATTTTATGGGAATCTCATAAAGCAGCTGTGAGAGGAGAATTTATCTCCCTGTCCTCTCACTTACACAAAAAAAGGAGGGGAAAAATAACCACTCTAGCTAAAACTGTACAGGTCTTAGAAGCATCTCATAAAAATAAGCCTACAGCAGAGATTCTACAGAAACTAACCCTAGCGAGAGAAGAATTGTGTGACACCCTGAACGCTACCTCAGCGAAATATTTCTTGTCTATGAAACAGAAATGTTTCGCCCATGGCAATAAACCTACTAAGTTCATGATTGCTATGCTAAAACAAAGACACAGGAAGTCTAGAATAGCATCTACTGTATAAAGACAGGTAATAAATATGTTTCAGACGATACAAGTATAGCTAAAGTTTTCCACTCCTACTACTCAGCCCTATATAACATAGATGTAGATGACTCTGAATTGGTCAAATTGCAGAAACTAGAAAGTGCCTCACGTTTCCTGGATCAGCTACAACTACCATCCTTGTCACCTGCCCAGAGAGAAGCCTTATGTTCACCTATCACACCCGATGAGATCCAAAAAACGATAAAATCCATGGCGAAAGGTAAAGCCCCAGGCCCAGACGGATTACCTCTATTATATTATAATACATTTTTTAAAACTCTTAGCCCTCATCTGCTTAACGTGCTTAACTCTTCCCTCCAAGGCACCCCTTTCTTATCACAAACTTTAAACACGACGATAACCCTGATTCCCAAACCCCAAAAAGACATCACACTATGTGCAAATTACCGTCCCATTTCTCTTTTAAACCTTGACGTGAAAGTATTCGCAAAAATTCTAGCTTCTCGCATCAAACCTCTCCTCCAATTCTTAATTCATCCAGATCAACTAGGTTTCGTACCTAATAGGGAGGGTAAAGATGGCACTTATAAAATAATTGACGCTATAGCACTAGCACAGAAACTAAACAAGCCGTTATCCCTTATCAGCACAGACGCCGAAAAGGCGTTCGATCGTGTGGCATGGCCTTTTGTCAAGAAAGTACTATTGAATTTTGGTTTCCTGCCCAATTTGTAAACTCAATTTTCACTATGTATTCTGCACCCAACGCCCACATCAAAGTTAATGATACCCTTTCCCTATGGTCCAGATTACCAATGGGACGAGACAAGGATGCCCCCTGTCCCCTATTTTATTTATATTAACCCTAGAACCATTATTACAACGCATTAGGCAAGAACCCTTGATTCGAGGCCTCCAATGCTCTTCGTTAGAAGTCAAACAAGCCGCATATGCGGATGACCTCTTTCTGCTGATCACTAACCCAACACAAGCACTCCCTGCACTGATTAAGATATTTGAGGAGTTTAGCTTTGTATCTAATTATAAGATAAACCCTCTAAATCCAAGGCAATAGGGATTAATATATCAGATAATGAAATATGTAATCTACAATCTTCTGCACCATTCCAATGGACCAAAGGCGCAATCACATTCCTAGGAATTAATATAACGTCTGACCTGACGAAGTTATATAACCTGAATTACAAGCCACTCCTAGATAAAATACCCTCTCTGCTAAATTCTTGGTCCCCGTCATATATATCTTGGCTCGGTCGTAAAAACATCTTCAACTCACTAATTTTACCCAAAATTACTTATGTACTACATACTCTTCCCATTCCAATACCCGCACAGTTCTTCACCCTCTTTAGAAGACTTAGCTCGAGGTACATTTGGGACAATAAAAACCCAGGCTAGCATACAGAATACTACAATTGCCATACTCTCAAGGGGGCCTTGGATATCCTTCTTTACGGCGTACATATATAGCAACACACCTTGCAAGAATAATTGATTGGATGAGAGAAGCTAAAGATAAACAATGGATCACACTGGAAAAAGAGCTGATAGATTACCCTTTACGTCGTATTATTTTTGCTAATCCAGATCAACATACCCCAATCTCACATTCCCTCTGGTTAGAGCCACAATTGACGTATGGAAGAAAAAAGAGGTCAGATCCCTTTGCTCCAAGTTCCCCTCACCCTTAATCCAAATAAGAGACTGTTTAGACCCCTTACACCCAGGTTTCAAGTCCCTTCCGCCTGTTATAAGATCTAGCAAAGCCACCCTAGACCGCACATTAGATCAGGACGGTTCTGTTTGGAACATATCCTCCCTAGGTCATAAACTACACTTTCCTGATTTAAATATACTGCAATATCAGTTCCTTAGAGCCCGCATTTTGAAGTACCTTCACTCCGGTTCAGACAATAGAGATCTAACGTGGTTTGAAACACTAATATCACAATCATCCACACCAACTAAAGTTGTTTCGAGAATAAGCAAACAATTAGTAGAGATTGAGAAGCCAAAATTCCTTTATTACGTTAAGGATTGGGAAAAAGACTTGCATTTGACATTTTCAGCAGATGACACCAAAGCACTATTAACTGTACCTAAAAAGATATCCCGATGTGTGACTATCCAGGAAAATGCATTTAAACTCCTCACAAGGTGGTACATGACACCTGGAAAATTACACAAAATATATCCAAGTACCCCAGGTGTATGCTGGAGATGTTTGGAACAAAAGGTGACTTCTTGCATATTTGGTGGACTTGCAGAAAAATTGTTCCATATTGGGAGGAGGTATTCAGACAAATTAGATCCCTCTTATCACGTCCAAATGACAAACTGCGTCCTCTTCCGGAGACGGCTCTCTTATCCTTAATTACGGAACAAATTGCACCTAGGAAAAACACTAATTAGAATATTACTGGCGGCAGCTAGATTGTTGATTGCTTCGCATTGGAAAATGGAGACCCCACCTACCATTCTCCATTGGGTTAGCAAGGTTTACGATATAGCCAGATTAGAAGAGTTAGCGCATTGGGAAACACGCACACACTCTAAATATATGGAGATATGGTCGCCTTGGAAGTCAAGACCTTCTTCCTAAATTCTTTCCACAATAGATTTGTTGGGTGAGCCTAGTATATATAGCCGTAATTCATGCTCTTCCTATATGTCAAGCCACCGTATATGCTATATGCTTAATGTATATGTTTCCTCATATATATTTCTATGTTGAGTCGCTGTATTTGTCTCTCATAAATGCTCTCTGGAAACAGCTCAACCTCAATGCAGATCTTTAATACACGTGCCTTCACATGTATTCTTAGAGGGAACTTTCCTCTTATTTATAATGTGGTGTGTTTTAGACTTATTGCACTCAGTAAGTATATCTGTGGAATCAGTCAGGATTGACAATGATCTCTTTTCATGTTATTCGATTACTACAATGTAATTTGCATCTGCACATAATCTTACCCCTTGTATTATGCACCACCTCATTGCCGGTTTAGTCAAATTATAAATTTTTTCTTATACAGCAATACCACCCCGGCTACTCTCAGCGTCTCTACGCCCCTCTCTCCTTCTCTGCTCCCAATTTGTCTGTCTATGGAGATGTCCCTTCTAATTCGCTTCTCTCTCGATCCTCTACCCCCTCCCCACCTCCTATCCCTTTGTTCTTGGTCTACCCTCCTCCCCCCTCCCCCATCCTTCCCAACGGTCCCCCTTTCGGTAACCTCTGCAGGCTATATTAATACATTGCTCCCACCACGACATTGGGACCGCACCTCAAGTTAATGTTACAATTACTGTTCTATAATAGATTGCTGTACAACGTTTTTACAGAGGATTGCTGTTTACCTCATTCTTTATGATGTACGTTGACACTGTTTGTAATGAATAAAACTAATAAAAAGAAATTTAAAAAAATAAAAAAAAATAAAAGAAAGATCTGACAACGATACAGGAGATTAGGGACGCATGGTAAAGGGGTGAGGACTTCAGAACAGATCAGGGAGGTGTTTGAGAAGTTTTACGCTGAGCTCTATCAGACAGAGACTACTTGTAGGTTGGGAGAGATAGACCAATTTTTACAGCAATTGGGGTTGCCCCAAGTAGAGGCTCAGGATAGGGAAATTTTGAATTCCCCCATCTCGTTGGAAGAGTTGCGATCGACACTTCCAAAGTTGAAATATAACTCTTCTCCAGGCCCGGACGGTTTACCGTTTGAGTTATATAGATACCATGCTAATTCGCTACTCCCCATTTTATTACAGGTTTTGAATGAATCCTGTGTATCTGGCTCTTTACCTCCTTCATTTAGAGAGGCAGTGATCATCCTGATACTAAAAAAGGATAAAGACAAATGTGAGGTGGGACAGATTATAAAATCTTTGCAAAAATACTTGCGAATCGTCTCGGGCGAGTCTTTGCCTCTTTGATACATCCTAACCAGACAGGATTTATACCAGGGAGACAAATACAGACGAGCCTGTACAGGGTCCATTTGAACTTACTACTGGGGGAGAGTGGTGTCTTTAGATGCCGCAAAGGCATTTGACAGGATGGAGTGGGCTTTTTTATGGCGTGCTATGACCTACTTTGGTCTAGGGCAGTGTTTCCCAACCAGTGTGCCTCCAGCTGTTGCAAAACTACAACTCCCAGCATGCCCACACAGCCAAAGACTGTCCGGGCATGCTGGGAGTTGTAGTTTTGCAACAGCTGGAGGCACACTGGTTGGGAAGCACTGGTCTAGGGGACGCATTTATGCGGATGACAAAAATGTTTTATGAACAGCCAACAGCATGTATCAGTATCAATGGAGTTACCTCTTTGCCGGTCAGAATGTACCGTGGGATGAGACAGGGGTGTCCCCTTTCCCGGCTTCTTTTTGCCTTATTCATTGAACCATTGGCCTCTAAAATTCGATCTGACAACTGAATTTTGGGGTTGCAGGAGTGAGCGATAAAATAAGCCTTTACGCAGACGATGTCATCTTATTCTTGGACCAGGGATGGAAAATTCTTTCCTATGTGGTAGAAACCATAGAGGAGTTCGGTAAATTATCTGGTTATTTGATTAACTGGTCCAAGTCATCGCTCCTCCCGCTTAACCGCAAGGCCGTAGATATGGGTAGTGGGGTTCGGGTTCTTTCTGTTAATGACACTTTGGACTATTTGGGGATTAAGATAGGGACCCCAATAAATAGGTTTTATGACCTTAAATTGGCCCCAGTACTAAATAAAATTAAGGTCAAAATAAGTGCTTGGCAGAAATTTGTTTTAGCTCAGACTGACCGAATAGCCCAAATAAAAATGATTATTTTACCTATTGCGCTGTATCCGATTTGTGCCTCCCCCATTTGAATACCGGATGTCTTTTTCTATAGATTGGAATCCTTAATTAATGAGTTAATTTGGGGAAGGAAGAGGGTGCGCATAAAACAGAGGTATCTATGGCTGTCTGAAGCGGAGGGAGGACTATCAATTCCTTTTTTTCAAGGTTACTTTTTGTGTGCTCAAGTCCAACGATGTTGTAAATTTAAAGATAGTCCACTTGCACAGTATCTTTTACACGTTACAGGTAATTATGTAGAGAACATTTTCACTTCTTTGGAATGTGGTCACTTGGGTTTGAGGAAGTCACTACTGATTCATTGGACCCTACAGAGGGTATGGAATAAACTTAAGAGTATTCTTGAAGTGTCTCATGCCTTTTGGTTTACCCCTCTGTGGGAGAACAGGGGTCTGAAGGAATTCCTCAAAATCACAGACCATACCTATTGGCTTCATAAAGGTATAGTTAGGGTGTCTCACCTTATGTCTTCAGGACACTTTAAGTCTTTATCGGAATATAATAGCACTGTTATTACTTCACTAGATTTGATTAAGTATTTAAGCTTAAAACACGCATATGAGACCACTACAGATAAGGGTTTTTTTTTTTTGTTCGTCACCACTTATTTTTTGACTACTGTTTTGTTCAGGGGGAAGTAGATATAAAAATCTCCAAACTTTATGCTAAACTCCGAAGGTCATTGGCAGATATAATGGTATTTTAGAGTCCATGTAAGTGGGAGCAAGAGTTGCAATGCCCCCCACTGCAATGGGCTAATATTTATAGAAACATTAGAAAGATTACAATCTCTAATGCGCATAGATTAATCCAATTTAAGATCATACATCGACTCTACTACATGCCTAATTAAAGCAAAATTTGCTAGAAATAAGGACCGATTGTGTTGTTGCCCAAAATGTGGACGGCACAAAGTAGATTATGTACATACTCTTTGGGAATGTAGTAAGTTGAGGAGGTTCTGGGAACAGGTCTTTCTGGCTATTCAAAAAGAGATCTCCTACCAATACGAACCTGATATCCGGACGGTGCTGTTGGGATATTTTGATTCGGAAACGGCAATTCCAGCTCGGGTTAGATTGGCGTGGATGCGTGGCTTGATGGTCGCAAGAGTTATTATAGTAAAAAAAATGGGGCTCTGCATCCCCACCCTCATTGAATGAATGGGCCCAATTTTCGCGTCAAATAAAAATTTATGAGGAGATTGAGAAGAAGCTGAGAGGGGCACGTGCAATAGCTTAAATATAATCAGCTGATATTCATACTGTAAGTTAAGGGGTTCAAGCGACGACAGTCAACAGGGGAGGGGGATTTGGGGAATAAATCTGTGTACTTTGATACATGTTAAAATTTTGATACATGGATATTGACTGTGTTTACTTTTGTTATGTATTCGTCATTTGATAATTTTGTAACTTTCTGAATAAAATAAAATATTTAAAAAAAAAAAAAAAACTTGTCCAGTCACAGCTGGAACACCAGATTTACTGTATTTCTATTTTGGTAACTGAATTTAACCGCAGAAAATAATAAATCCTTTGACGGACACTATTAAACTTGGCCAGCCACTGCTGGGACACCAGATTTACGGTATTGCTATTTTGGTAATTGAATTACATCCCAGAAAAAATATATATATCCTTTGTCGGACACTATTAAACTTGGCCAGCCACAGCTTAAACCACTGATTTATGGTATTGCTATTTTGGCAATTGAATTTCACCCCAGAAAAAAATATATCCTTTGCCAGACACTATTAAACTTGTGCGTGCAGTCACAGCTGGAACACCAGATTTACTGTATTTATATTTTTGCAACTGTATTTCACCACAGAACAAAATCTATCCTTTGACAGATACTATTAAACTTGTCCAGTCACAGCTGGAACACCAGATTTACTGTATTTCTATTTTTGCAACTGTATTTCACCCCAGAAAATAATATGTCCTTTGACGGACACTAGGGAAATTGTCCAGTCACAGCTGGAAAACCAGATTCAGGGTATTGCTATTTTGGCAATTAAATTTCACCCTAGAATAAAATATACCCTTTTACAGATAGATTTAAACTAGGCCTGCAACAGCTGGAACACCAGATTCAGGGTATTGCTATTTTGGCAATTAAATTTCACCCCTGAAAAAAATATACAATTTTACGGACAGATTTAAACTACGGCTGCAAAAGCTGGAACACCTGATTTACTGTATTTCTATTTTTGCAACTGTATTTCACCCAAGAAAATAATATATCCTTTGACAAACACTAGGGAAATTGTCCAGTCACAGCTGTAACACCAGATTCAGGGTATTGCTATTTTGGCAAATAAATTTCACCACAGAACAAAATATATCCTTTGACAGATACTATTAAACTTGTCCAGTCACAGCTGCAACACCAGATTTACTGTATTTCTATTTTGTCAACTGAATTTCACCGCAGAAAATAATAAATCCTTTGACTGACACTATTTAACTTGGTAAACGTTCGGTGAAAAAAGAGACCGATAAAAGCACCTTGGAGTAAGGTGAAAAAAAACACTATAAGAAGGCGCCAGCCCTTAGGTTAAAATCTAGCAAAATGGGGATCTAATATGCCAATAAAAGGAAAGCAAATTAAAACATTACTGTTATAAAATATTAAGATGTGAAAACTCACTTCACCCAGGAGGGTCTCATGGGTCACTTCTCAAAATAACCCATAATATACCCTCCTGCGCCTGGATAGCCTGAGTCACAGTATTGACAATGGTGGTAATCACAAATAGTAGAAGGTAGAGTGCGGTCAGACTTACTTCACCCAGGAGGGTAATGTGGGGTGACTAAAAAGTGTCCACATTAGAGCCTCCTGCGCCAGGGTCGCCTGTGATGGTGCTTGAGAAAAAGCGGACGTCACTCCAGGATGAATCTTTGACTTCTCTTTATTGTTGGGATGTGGTACAGGAGTTGGAAGAGGCTCGACGCGTTTCGGGGTATGTAGACCCCTTTTTCAAGAGCATAAAAGGGGAGCTGCTTTAATCTGGGTTTAAATAGGGCCAGAGAAAGGCGCCAAAAATGACTAAAAACGTCACTTCCGGTATGCGTTCCAGCGTGGAACGCACCGGGAGTCAGGTGGATGATTCTTATTATTTTTATTATTTTTAAAAAGTATAGATATATAAAAACTATTTCCCATTAAAAACGTGCGGCAGGATCGGGTGAATAGGTATGGGAAGTCTAACATGCGTTCCAGGGTGGAGCGCATCACGGAGGTGGATGTGCTAGAAGAGCGAGACCGGAAATGACGGCTCTTCTCTATGCGGTCCATCGTGGAACGCACAGGATCACTCAACGCACAAGGGGGGTGTAATGTGGTAATTTAATAAATGAATGGTGATAAAAATAAAGTTTTGATAAGTGGCTGGAAATATAGAGGATAATATTTTTTTGCGGAATGGCATTCTTTTAAGGTTCTTTCTTTTGTTAGGTTCTTTTGTTATTTCAGTGATTGGAACAGTTTAGATAAGTGGTGGTGATTGTATATGGTTTTTTTGGGTTGGAAAGATACCTGGGGGGATTAAAAACATACATTGGGTGATGGGGATAGGGAGTGTATAGAAATATAATATTTTATAAAAACTGTGCGAAAAAACATATTAAAATATAATATATAATTAGTAATTGGTGTACTCCAAACACTCATTTAGACCGGACGGGGTTAGTGTATTGAGTGTAAAAATCCAGAACATTTCTTTTTGACAGAGTTCTTGATAAGAAAAAGGGACCATTTCAATGGGAGTAACTGTAAGGCTTGTGTGCGTCCCATGATGTTTTTCGTGGAAGTGGCGCGATACACTATGGGTAAGGATATTTCGTTTTATATTTGAACGATGTTCACACATCCTTTCTCTCAGGGCTTGAGTGGTGCGTCCCACGTATTTCAATCCGCAGCCGCATTTCAGAAGGTAAATAATATTTTTGTGCCACAGTTGAGATCTTGTCTCAGAGCCCAAGATCCCACTGGGTTTTCTGTTTGGATTTCTTTTAAGCCATGGGTGATCATGTTACAACATTTACATTTTCTTAAACCACATCGAAAGGCTCCTTTCTTTGGGGCCGCTACAGGTTGTATAAAGTTTTTGTTTGAGGGTCTGATTTTGGGACAAGATGGGGCCAGGATATTTTTGAGGGTTCTAGCTCTTCTAAAAGTGATAGAGGGTTGTTTCGGAAGGAATCTCGTTAAAATGGGGTCTTTTTGTAAAATGGCCCAATGTTTATTGAGTATTTTTCTGAGGGTTTGGTGTTCAGTGTTATATCTGGTGATTAGATTGAATTGATATGCGCTATTTTCGTTCTTTTTGGTTGAGCTGGTAGGAGTGCTTCTTTTTGGTTTAATTTAAGAACCCGTTGGGTGGAGGCTTTTATGAGGCTTTTGGGGTAGCCTTTTTCCAAGAAGCGATTTCTCAGAATCCCTAGTTGTTTCTTTAGGGTGACATCATTGGAGCAGTTTCTCCGGATCCGCTTCATTTGCCCATATGGTATGTTTTTCTTCCAGTTTGTGTGGTGGCAACTTGAATAATCTAAATAGCTGTTTGCATCAACCTGTTTGAAATGAGTGCTGGTGGAGATTTTATTGTTAGTTATATTTATAAGGATGTCTAGAAAGACAGCTGTACTGGGGTCAGATTCGGAGGTGAATCTGAGGCCCCAGTCGTTCTCATTTAGTTCACAGATGAGAGTAGACAGTTCTTGGGTCTTCCCTCCCCATATAAAGAATATATCGTCTATAAAACGTCTGTAGAATAATATATCCTTATGGGAAAGGAGATTCATCCTGTGTTCAAAGAGGCCAACGAAGAGATTTGCGTACGCAGGGGCAAATTTCGTACCCATTGCGGTTCCGCGGGTTTGGATGTAGAAAGTGTCGTCAAAGGTGAAATAATTATGTATTAGAACAAATTCTATTGCTCTCAGGATGAATTCTTTTTGTGTGGGGTTCATGTCTGGGTCTAAGTCTAGGTAATGTTTAGCTGCTTGGATTCCTAAGTCATGTTGTATATTGCTGTATAGGGATGCTACATCGAGTGTTACTAGGATATAGTGTTCTTTCCATTCTATTGAATCTAGGCTGTTGATGAGGTCTGAGGAGTCTCGTAGGTAGGATGGAAGTTTAAGTACATACTTCTGAAGGAACTTGTCAATATAGGCTGAGAGATTGGATGTAAGGGAATTGATCCCAGAGATAATAGGTCTACCGGGTGGGTTTGTAATGGATTTGTGAATCTTGGGGAGAAAGTAAAAACGAGCTAGTGATGGGTGGTTACATGTGAGGAATTGTTTTTCTTTTTTATCTATAATATTAGCGGCAAAACCAAATTCGATAAGTGTTTGTAATTTGCTTTTGAAGGAATTTGTGGGATCTTCGGTAAGTTTTCTATAGTAGGTGGTGTCTGAGAGAATTCTTTTAGATTCCGCAATGTAATATGTGCGGTCTATTAGTACCAACCCCCCTCCCTTGTCTGCATTCTTAATCACGATCTCTTTGTTTTGTTTCAGGTTGAATAGAGCTTTTTTATCTTGTTTGTTTAAATTATGTGTCCTGGGATTTTGTGTAGTTTTGGCTATGTTTTTGACTTCGTCTAGGATAATGTTAAGAAAACTCTCCAAAAAAGGTCCTCTACTTTCTAGTGGGTAGTAGTTGGATTTTAATCGTAAGCCAGAAGGAGTCGGGTTAGGAATCTGGTGTAGTGGATTTGTAATAGGAGTGGGGCCTTCACTAGTGGGCCTACAATATGACGCTTGGCTAGGTGGATGATCTTTCATGGTGTCAGGGGTTGGAAGAGTGTCGTCTGTTGTTCTTGTTTTATTCCATTCTTTTAGAGCAAAGTGTCTTTTGAGAGTCAGTTTTCTGATCCACTGGTTTAAATCGACGAACAGTTCAAAGTTGTCGGGCGCGTTGTTGGGACAAAAAGAGAGTCCTTTGCTTAAAAGTCTGATCTCATTAGGTTTGAGGGGATATTTTGAAAGGTTAAAGATCCCATGGGTGTTGTTTGGTTGTGTTTGGGGTTTAGAGGCTGGTGTCACAAGTATAATACCAGACATATGACTCGACTGGGTTGTGTTTTTGTTTTGTTTATGTTTTTGTGGTTTGGATTTTTTCTTTAATGGCGTGTTTGGATCTTCCTCCTCGGCTTCCACGGTATCGTTTTTTGTTCTTTTTCTGGATAGTGATGTTGGGCTGAAAAAGTGTGTGATTTTGAGGTTTTGAAGGTTGTGAGAGGTTTGGGGAGTGGAGGGTCCTATGGGTGTGTAAAAGGGGCTCAATGTCTGGACGCTTTGAATGGTTCGTCTTGGCTGGCGGAGTGTCCGTATTGATGTTGTTTATTGTCGGGGAAATTCTTCCTAAAAAAGGGCTTTCTGAGAGGTTTGGGGGTAAGGCTAAAAAAATCTCTGATTGGTTAGTAGATGTGGAATAAATAGAGATGTTATTCACAGATAGTATAGATACTTGTGGGTTAGATTCTGTGGGGGTTGAGTATAGATTTAACTGGCATTCAGAGGATGTTGGAGGTGTGTGTTTCGTTGTGGCCACAGGGGGGGGGCGGGGTTGTTTTTCTTATTGTGCTCCGGTTATTGAGAATGTTCAGTCCCAGAGGGCCCTTTCTCTGAGAAAGGCTTGGGCATGAAAATGGTCGAGGGTCAATATGGATGTCCATAAGTTGGGGTAATTTGGTCGGACGCACGGTGGGGGGAGTTTGGAACATGGTTTTGGATCTGTCTTTCAATGGGTTGTTGGGATGTGTTATCTTAGATTGGTTGAAGGTACTGTTGTAAAAGGTTCTGGGGTGTGTGGAGCCCCAGGGTTGTGGAGGGTTATACAGGGAGTTGTGGTGTGTTGTAGATGTTTTGTGGTAGGATCTACTAGGTCTAAATGGGTGGTTGGGGCGGGAACGCATACCGGAAGTGACGTTTTTAGTCATTTTTGGCGCCTTTCTCTGGCCCTATTTAAACCCAGATTAAAGCAGCTCCCCTTTTATGCTCTTGAAAAAGGGGTCTACATACCCCGAAACGCGTCGAGCCTCTTCCAACTCCTGTACCACATCCCAACAATAAAGAGAAGTCAAAGATTCATCCTGGAGTGACGTCCGCTTTTTCTCAAGCACCATCACAGGCGACCCTGGCGCAGGAGGCTCTAATGTGGACACTTTTTAGTCACCCCACATTACCCTCCTGGGTGAAGTAAGTCTGACCGCACTCTACCTTCTACTATTTGTGATTACCACCATTGTCAATACTGTGACTCAGGCTATCCAGGCGCAGGAGGGTATATTATGGGTTATTTTGAGAAGTGACCCATGAGACCCTCCTGGGTGAAGTGAGTTTTCACATCTTAATATTTTATAACAGTAATGTTTTAATTTGCTTTCCTTTTATTGGCATATTAGATCCCCATTTTGCTAGATTTTAACCTAAGGGCTGGCGCCTTCTTATAGTGTTTTTTTTCACCTTACTCCAAGGTGCTTTTATCGGTCTCTTTTTTCACCGAACGTTTACCTCGTTTCCTACACCCAAACACTGCAAGTGCAAAAGGGTGTAACCACTGGCAGCCGACCCCGACCCCATCGAAAATACCCCAACCTACTTCCTGCTCCTCCATTGGCCTCCTTTGGCGCCCTGCCAAAGTGTTTTCTGGGTCTCTTCCTGTAGGAGTCTCAGAGAATAACTCTCTGTTTTTTCTTTATTTCGTCTCTGACTACTATTTAACTTGGCCAGCCACAGCTGTAACACCATATTCAGGCTATTGCTATTTTGGCAATTAAATTTAACCCCAGAACAAAATCTATCCAGTGACGGACACTACTAAACTTGGCCAGCCACAGCTGAAACCACTGATTTATGGTATTGCTATTTTGGCAATTGAATTTCACCCCAGAAAATTATCTATCCTTTGCCGGACACTATTAAATTTGGCCAGCTACTGCTGGGACACCAGATTTACGGTATTGCTATTTTGGCTATGAATTTCACCCCAGAACAAAATATATCCTTTGCCAGCCACTGCTGGGACACCAGATTTAGGGGATTGCTATTTTGGCAATTGAATTTCACCATAGAAATAACTCTATCCTTTGCCGGACAGCAGACAGTATTACACTTGGCTAGCCACAGCTGGAATACCAGATTTAGGGTATTGCTATTTTGGCAATTGAATTTAACCCCTTAATAAAATATAGAAATGTCAATCCTGAGTTTCTAGGGGTGACAATAAGCACAGCCATGCCCCTGATGTAGGATATAGCAAAAAAAGAACCTACTATTGATGCATTGAATGACCACCGATCAAAGTGACAGAAAAACGCTCTGTGCAGCCAAAAAACCAGTGACCAATTTACTAGCAAAAGTTGAAAGATTCACAGCTGTAGATCTATCACTTCATTAGGTGTTTTTGCTGATTTTTCCCTGCCTAATCTCGCCCTCACAGATTCTGCGTCCTCTCCCTACACTAATCAGAGCAATGTGACGTGCGGCGCTACATGACTCTAGGTTAAATAGAGGCCGGGTCACTTGCTGCACTTGGCCAATCACACATGCCATTATTTGGCATGGCTGTGATGGCTTCTTAGGGCAAAAATTAAAACGCTAGCTGATTGGCTGCTGTGCAGCCCTTCAGAAAGCGGGAAGAGGAATGAAAACTTTTTTGAAAATGTTCGGGTCCTGATCCGTGTCCCGAACACCCCAAAATTTGGTACGAACCCGAACTATCCAGTTCGGGTTCGTTCATCCATACATATAATCAGTTTCACACGGTTGCAATTTAAATTTTTTCGGGGGGTTCAATTTAATTAAGCAGTGTATATATATCAGTAAGTAAAGTGAACACCCGCGCTCCCACTATACTATGACGCTTATTTGTAGTTCAGGCAAGATCGCTGCAACAATTCTACACCAGCCTGGTTACTACAGCTGGTAAAATGGATACAGTCTATAAACACAGTCTGGTTAAAAAAGCCAGAATAAGAATTGTGCGCTGATCTGTGATGCCGGTGCAAGGGATATGTGAACTGAGTATTGTGGCAACACGATTTTCGCAGTGTCACATATGTAATTACTCTTAGTAACTCATAATCCAAATGGAAGCGGTGTTAGGAATCCTCCACATATGTCAGGGCGAATTCTATGCTGGTGTTGATGGCTTCAGGTTCTACCTTCTAGCTAGAGCGATGCCCCGGCTGGCAGCACTTCGCTCAGCGAGGGAACCACACGGAGGAGAGCCCGGGAAACTTTGGCGTGTGACGTCACAGCCCTGTGGTATGGAAGCCTTCAGGAGACAAAAAAGCAATCCTACGCGTTTCAGAGCCTGCACGAGCTCCTTCGTCAGGGATGGTATGATCTGTCATTCCTGGATATTTATAGGCATTGGTTCCCGTGACACCTCCTGTGTAAAATCTGACGTGGGCTTTAGAATAGGCTTTAGAATTTATGGAGAATGGATCCGTGTTTAAAATACGCCACTTTATGACCTGTAATACCATGGGAGTAGTTTATTATATAAGATGCCCCTGTCATAAATTATATATAGGGAGAACAAAAAGACAACTAAAAATCAGAATCAGAGAACATATTAATAATATACATAAAAAATTTGAGGGACATCCGTTATCCCGTCACTTTGCAGAATTCCATGCAGGCAAATTCATAGGGTCCATTTTTGGAGGTCTTGAAAAAGTGCCCCCCAATAAGAGGGGAGGAAGTTACATTAAGGAGATGTCAAAAAAAGAAAGTGAATGGATCTTTAAATTAAACAGTTTAGCACCCTATGGTCTAAATCATGAGATTGAGCTATTTGCTTTCCAGTAATTGTTCACCCCATTGCTGGTGTATATGAGAACTTCAAACCTCCTCCACGTCAGATTTTACACAGGAGGTGTAACGGGAACCAATGCCTATAAATATCCAGGAATGACAGATCATACCATCCCTGACGAAGGAGCTCGTGCAGGCTCTGAAACGCGTAGAATTGCTTTTTTGTCTCCTGAAGGCTTCCATACCACAGGGCTGTGACGTCACACGCCGAAATTTCCCGGGCTCTCCTCCGTGTGGTTCCCTCGCTGAGCGAAGTGCTGCCGGCCGGGGCATCGCTCTAGCTAGAAGGTAGAACCTGAAGCCATCAACACCAGCATAGGCTTCGCCCTGACATATGTGGAGGATTCCTAACACCGCTTCCATTTGGATTATGAGGTACTAAGAGTAATTGCATATGTGACACTGCGAAAATCGTGTTGTCACAATACTCAGTTCACATATCCCTTGCACCGGCATCACAGATCAGCGCACAATTCTTATTCTGGCTTTTTTAACCAGACTGTGTTTATATACAGTGTATATATATGATTACTGTAGCAATATACAAGGTATAGCAGCAATTTAACCATGTGTATTAAAGTGAAATTGAGCATTGAGTCTTAATCTTCTGTCTCCAAAAATTCAATTTCCACAAGGTTCGAATATACATTTTTGGGGGTATTGTTAAATTTAATATGTGATTTCCACAGGGTTAGAATGTACATTTTTGGGAGGATTGTTAAATTTAATAAATGATTACTCCAAGACATAGAGTAGGGGAGAAATTTACCTGTGAGTGATAATGAGAAATTAATGGTCAGGTCTCAATTGTGTGTTTACATGAATTCCATTTACACATGGTTGGATTTTTTATTTTTTTTGGGAGGATCGTTAAATTTTATTAAACCGGTATTATATGTGTATATATATATATATATATATATATATATATATATTGTGGTAAGGTGCAGGGTGCCGTCATGGATGGCAGATACCTGTCACCAAGGTTCCTGGCCTCAGTAATAGAGATGAGCGAACACCTGGATGTTCGGGTTCGAGAAGTTCGGCCGAACTTCCCGAAAATGTTCGGGTTCGGGATCCGAACTCGACCCGAACTTTATTCCCGAACCCGAACCCCATTGAAGTCAATGGGGACTCGAACTTTTAGGCACTAAAAAGGCTGTAAAATAGTCCAGGAAAAGGGTAGAGGTCTTAAAAAATTAAAAAAAATAAAAATAAATTAACCAATATCAATTGGAGAGAGGTCCCATAGCAGAGAATCATGCGTCATATCACCCACCACTGGAGAAGGCCACTTTAAGTTATTTAGGCCCCAGCACCCAGACAGAGGAGAGAGGTCCCACAGCAAGGAATAAGACGTCATATCACCCTCCACTGGAGAAGGCCACTTTCAGTTATTTAGGCCCCAGCACCCAGACAGAAGAGAGAGGTCCCACAGCAAGGAATAAGGCGTCATATCACCCACCACTGGAGAAGGCCACTTTCAGTTATTTAGGCCCCACCACCTAGACAGAGGAGAGAGGTCCCACAGCAAGGAATAAGGCGTCATATCACCCACCACTGGAGAAGGCCACTTTCAGTTATTTCGGGCCCAGCACCCAGACAGGGGAGCGAGAACCCACAGCAAGGAATAAGGCTTCATATCACCCACCACTGGAGAAGGCCACTTTCAGTTATTTCGGGCCCAGCACCCAGACAGAGGAGAGATATCCCACAGCAAGGAATAAGGTGTTATATCACCCACCACTGGAGAAGGCCACTTTCAGTTATTTAGGCCCCGGTGCCCAGATTGAGGAGAGGTTCATTCAACTTTGGGTTGCACCACAAGATCATGGTAAAGTTAAAAAAATGAGGATTCAATAAAGAAGTGCCCCGGAGTACAAGAATACATGGTTGAGGGGGAGGCAGTTATAAATGTCTATTCTGCACAAGGGAGGGACAGGTCCTGTGGGATCCATGCCTGGTTCATTTTTATGAACGTCAGCTTGTCCACGTTGGCTGTGGACAGGCGGCTGCGTTTGTCAGTAATGACGCCCCCTGCAGTGCTGAATACACGTTCAGACAAAACGCTGGCCGCCGTGACATGTGCCATGCCAGGGAACTCAGCGGTGGCCAGTAGCAGGCGAACTCTTTTGGCGGCGGCTGTTCTGCTTTTGCCCCTGCTCCCTTTTTTGCTACGCTGTTGGCTCGGTCTCACCACTGCCTCTTCCTCTGAACTATGAAAGTCAGTGGCACGACCTTCATTCCATGTGGGGTCTAGGACCTCATCGTCCCCTGCATCGTCTTCCACACAGTCTTCCTCTCTTTCCTCCTGTTCGGTCTGCACTCTGCAGAAAGACGCAGCAGTTGGCACCTGTGTTTCGTCATCATCAGAGACGTGCGGACTCCGATGAGGTGGTATTCCCATGTCCTCATAATCAAGAAACATCAGTGCTTGTGCATCAGTGCATTCTATGTCTTCCACCACTGGGGAAGGGCTAGGTGGATTCCCTTGGGAAACCCTGCCAGCAGAGTCTTCAAACAGCATAAGAGACTGCTGCATAACTTGAGGCTCTGACAGTTTCCCTGATATGCATGGGGGTAATGGGACAGACTGATGGGCTTGGTTTTCAGGCGCCACCTGTGCGCTTTCTGCAGAAGATTGGGTGGGAGATAATGTTATGAACGTGCTGGATCCACTGTCGGCCACCCAATTGACTAGCGCCTGTACCTGCTCAGGCCTTACCATCCTTAGAAAGGCATTGGGCCACACCAAATATCGCTGTAAATTCTGGAGGGTACTGGAACCTAAGATAGTTGGTTCACTAGGACGTGTGGCTGTGGCAGAATGGCCACGTCCTCTCCCAGCACCAAAGGGTACACTAACACCACCACGATCGCGTCCCTTACTAGATGTTTTCCTCATTTTTACCGTTCACCAAGCACCACAATAAGAAAAATAATATTTGGCCCAATGTATTGATTTCAAATTCAGGCCTTTTTTTACAGGCACCTAACACTATTTGCCTATTTATGTAGCGTATTACACTAATCCAGGCACAGCAGTAACCACTGATTTAGGGGAATATCTCTTTTAGTGCTAGTGTTTAGGCCCTGGATGAAAGGTATCCTTTTATGGACAGATTTACACTAGGAGATGTACAGTAGCGTGAGAAAAAAATATGTAGGATTATGCCTTCAGCAATTGTATTTTAACACTTTGTGTAATATACCCTTTAACGGACAGAAATCCAATGGGAGATGCACGTTAGCGTGTGCAGTTAATGAGGATGACTCTCTCAGCATTTGTATATACACCTTGAGTGTAATATACCCTTTTACGGACTGATTAACACTTGGCCTGCAACAGCTAGAATACCAGATTCACGATATTGCTATGTTGTAATTAAGTTTCACCCCAGAAAAAAAATATACCCTTTTACGGACAGATTTAAACAAAGCCTGCAACAGCTGGAACAACAGTTTTAACAGATTTACGGTATTGCTATATTGGCAATTGAATGTCACACCATAAAAAAAAATATATCCTTTGCCGTACACTATTAAACTTGGCCAGCCACTGCTGAGACACCAGATTTATGGTATTGCTAGTTTGGCAATTGAATTTCACACCAGAAAAAAATAAAAATAAATCCTTTGCCGTACACTATTACACTTGGCCAGCCACAGCTGAAAACACTGATTTATGGTATTGCTATTTTGGCAATTAAATTTCACCCCAGAACAAAATATATCCTTTGCAGTACACTATTAAACTTGACCAGCCACAGCTGAAACCACTGATTTACGGTATTGCTATTTTGGCTATTGAATTTCACCCCAAAACAAAATATTTCCTTTGCCGTGCACTTTTAAACTTGGCCAGCCACAGCGGAAACCACTGATTTATGGTATTGCTATTTTGGCAATTGAATTTCACCCCAGAACAAAATATATCCTTTTCAGGACAGTATTAAACATGACCAGCCACAGCTGAAACCACTGATTTACGGTATTGCTATTTTGGCTATTGAATTTCACCCCAGAACAAAATATATCCTTTGCCGGACACTATTATACTTAGCCAGCCTCTGCTGGGACACCAGATTTAGGGGATTGTTATTTTGGCAATTGAATTTCACCACAGAGAATTTTCTATCCTTTGCCAGACAGCAGACAGTATTACACTTGGCTAGCCACAGCTGGGACACCAGATTCAGGGTATTGCTATTTTGGCAATTGAATTTCACCGCAGAACAAAATATATCCTTTGAAGAACACTATTAAACTTGGCCAGCCACAGCTGAAGCCAGTGATTTATGTTATTGCTATGTTGGCAATTAAATTTCACCACAGAACACAATATATACTTTGCCAGCCACAGCTGAAACCACTGATTTAGGGGTTTGCTATTTTGGCAATTGAATTTCACTCCAGAACAAAATATGTGCTTTGCAGGACACTATTAAACTTGGCGAGCCACAGCTGAAACCACAGATTTATGGTATTGCTATTTAGGCAATTGAATTTCACCCCAGAACAAAATATATCCTTTGCAGGACGCTATTAAACTTGGCCAGCCACAGTTGAAACCACTGATTTATGGTATTGCTATTTTGGCAATTAAGTTTCACCCCAGAACAAAATATATCCTTTGACGGATACTATTACACTTGTCCTGTCACAGCTGGAACACCAGATTCAGGGTATTGCTATTTTGGCTACTAAATTTCACCCCAGAAAAAAATATACCCTGTTATGGACAGATTTAAACTAGGCCTGCAACAGCTAGAACACCAGATTCAGGGTATTGCTATATTGGCTATTGAATTTCACCCCAGAACAAAATATATATTTTGCTGGACACTATTAAACTTGGCCAGCCACAGCTGAAACCATTGATTTATGGTATGGCTATTTTGGAAATTGAAGTTCACCCCAGAACAAAATATATCCTTTGCCGGACACTATTAAACTTGGCCAGCCACAGCTGAGACCACTGATTTATGGTATTGCCATTTTGGCAATTGAATTTCACCCCAGAACAAAATATTTCCTTTGCAGGACACTATTAAACTTGGCCAGCCACAGCTGAAACCACTGATTTATGGTATTGCTATTTTGGCAATTGAATTTCACCCCAGAACAAAAAATATCAGTTGAAGGACACTATTAAACTTGGCTAGCCACAACTGAAACCACTGATTTATGGTATTGCTATTTGGGCTATTTTTTAGAATTTTTGGTTTTGGTATTTTGGCTATTTTTTAGAATTCCTCACCAGAACAAAATATATCCTTTGCTGGGCACTATTAAACTTTGCTAGCTACTGATGGGACACCAGATATAGGGGATTGCTATTTTGGCAATTGAATTTCACCACAGAAAATTATCTATCCTGTGCCAGACAGCAGACAGTATTACACATGGCTAGCCACAGCGGGACACCAGATTTAGGGGATTGCTATTTTGGCAATTGAATTTCACCACAGAAAATAATCTATCTTTTGCCAGACAGCAGACAGTATTACACTTGGCTAAACACAGCTGGAACACCAGATTTAGGGGATTGCTATTTTGGCAATTGAACTTAACCCCCACTACAAGTCACAAAATGGCCGCCGATCACCCCAGAAAAAAGTCATTCACAGCTGTAAATCGGTCACTTCATTTGGTGCTTTTGCTGACTTTTCCCTGCCTAATCTCGCCCTCACAGCAGCTGAGTCCTCTCCCTACACTAATCAGAGCAGTGTGACGTGCGGCGCTACGTGACTCCAGCTTAAATAGAGGCTGGGTCACATGCTGCACTTGGCCAATCACAGCCAATGCCATTAGTAGGTATAGCTGTGATGGCTTCTCAGGGCAAGAAGTAAAACGCTAGCTGATTGGCTGCTGTGCAATCGCCGAACGGACGATTCTGGTCGGGTGTTCGGGTCCGGGTCCGTGTTCTGAACACCCCAAAATTTGGTACGAACCCGAACTATGCTCGAACTGTTCGCTCAACACTATTAATGATTATAATTAGAGATGAGCGAACTTCTGTTTTTAGTTCGACGTCCAAAGTTCGGGTTCGGGTTATCGTAGCATCCCCTTATGGATTCCGCTAACGCGGACCATAACGGCATTTGGAATCCATAAGGGGATGCTTAATTGAACCTGAACCTTGGACAACCCTAAGTACCTGGGGTGGCGTCACCGTCATGTGATCAGTGCAGGCGGCGTGGCTCAGCACTGGATTGGATAAGAGGTGATCCAGTGCTGAGCCACGCCCCCTGCACTGATCACATGACGGTGACGTCACCCCAGGTCCTTAGGGTTGTCCACGGTTTGGGTTCAATGAAGCAGCCCCTTATGGATTCCAAATGACGTTATGGTCCGTGGTAACAGAATCCATAATGGGATGCTACGATAACTCAAACCCGAATTTTGGACGCCGAACTAAAAATAGAAGTTCGCTCATCTCTAATTATAATCAGTCTGTTAAATGTGTGGGTGAGACATACCTATTTTTTTGGTGAAAGAATCTTTACTTTCCACTGTCAAAGGGATATAACATAGTTATTAACATAGTAACATAGTAACATAGTATATAAGGCCGAAAAAAGACATTTGTCCATCCAGTTCGACCTGTTTCCTGCAAGTTGATCCAGAGGAAGGCAAAAAACCCCTGTGAGGTAGAGCCAATTTTCCCCACTTAAGGGGAAAAAATTCCTTCCCGACTCCAATCAGGCAGTCAGAATAACTCCCTGGATCAACGACCCATCTTTAGTAGCTATAGCCTGAAATATTATTACGCTCCAGAAATACATCCAGGCCCCTCTTGAATTCCTTTATTGTACTCACCATCACCACCTCCTCAGGCAGAGAGTTCCATAGTCTTACTGCTCTTACCGTGAAGAACCCTTTTCTATGTTTGTGTACAAACCTTCTTTCCTCCAGACGCAGAGGATGTCCCCTCGTCACAGTCACAGTCCTGGGGATAAATAGATGATGGGAGAGATCTTTGTACTGACCCCTGATATATTTATACATAGTTATTAGATCTCCCTCAGTCGTCTTTTTTCTAGAGTGAATAACCCTAATTTTGATACCCTTTCGGGGTACTGTAGTTGCCCCATTCCAGTTATTACTTTAGTTGCCCTCCTCTGAACCCTCTCTAGCTCTGCTATGTCTGCCTTGTTCACGGGAGCCCAGAACTGTACACAGTACTCCATGTGTGGTCTGACTAGTGATTTATAAAGTGGTAAGACTATATTTTCATCACAGGCATCTATGCCCCTTTGATGCAACCCATTATTTTATTGGCCTTAGCAGCAGCTGCCTGACACTGGTTTTTACAGCTTAGTTTGTTATTTATTAAAATTCCTAGATCCTTTTCCATGTCAGTGTTAATGAGTGTTTTACCATTTAGTATGTACGGGTGACTTGCATTATTCCTTCCCATGTGCATAACTTTACATTTGTCAGTGTTAAACCTCATCTGCCATTTCTCTGCCCAAGCCCCCAATCTATCCAGATCCCTCTGTAGCAGAAAACTGTCCTCTTTAGTGTTAATTACTTTACACAGTTTAGTGTCATCTGCAAAAATTGATATATTACTGTGCAAGCCTTCTACAAGATCATTAATAAATATATTGAAGAGAATAGGGCCCAATACTGAACCCTGAGGTACCCCACTAGTGACCGTGACCCAATCTGAGTGTGTACCGTTAATAACCACCCTCTGTTTTCTATTACTGAGCCAGTTACTTACCCACATACAGATATTTTCTCCTAGTCCAAGTGTTCTCATTTTATATACTAACCTTTTATGTGGTACAGCGTCAAATGCTTTGGAGAAGTCCAGATATATGACATCCATTGATTCGCCGCTGTCAAGTCTAGAACTTACCTCCTCATAGAAACTGATTAAATTAGTTTGACATGACCGATTCATCCGGTTAATAGGGTTGTTGTGACCTACCTATTATTGGGGTTGATACACATTAATACACTGCACTTGCCACCGTCAAAGGGAATATATATATAGTTATTTAGCCAGTTAATTCGGTCTGTGTGACCTACCTATATATGTGGTTGAATATACACTGTACTTGTCATCGTCAAAGGAAATATATTATAGTTATTCAGCCAGTTAATTGGGTCGGTGTGACCTTCCTATTTTTGGAGTTAAAAAGGCACTGTACTTGCTGCGGTCAAGGGGAATATATAATAGTTATACAGATGGCTAATATGGTCGGTGTGTCCTACCAATTTTTCTTTTCCAAACACCTCTTTTGCATCCGTGACACAAATTCACAATTATTCATCTGTCATGCAATTTTGTGGGTAACTGTAACAAAATGAGGAAAGCATCAATTAAGGGACGTGGCCGTGGTTGTGGTGTAGCTGGTGTTGATGGTGTTGGAGCTCCTGCTACAGGAAGAGGAAGTTGTTGATCTGTGCCAGCTACACGCCCAAATGAAACACCTTCCTCTGGTGCACACACGCGACATGACGTTATAAGACATTTTGAAGGCCGGAATACTAGTGATAAGCGAGCATGCTCAGCTGAATACCGGTTCGGCTCGAGCATCGCTATGCTCGGCACATGGTAGTACTTGGCCAAATACCACATGTGCTTGAGCCCAAGTCTCCTCCCCGCACGTTTGGCGCCTTCTAAGCAGCCAATAAACATGCAGGTAAGTAATGCCCTTCACTGTAATGCTGTAGCCATGTTAGATACTGGCATTACAGTGATTGGCTGGCCGGAAAGCGTCATCAGAGGTTATATAGCACCCGATGACATGTGCTTGGTTGAGTCATAGTCAGGGAGAGCAGAGCGTAGGAAGGGAAAGACAGTGTATTCTATGAAAGCTTTTCAAAAACCCAAAAGTCTTTTTAAGGACTACTGTGTGTGTGTTTCACAGCAGCAAGATATTTTTCTTTAATACCTATTAGTGACATATACTGTACATCAACCACAGACTGTCTTTTTGCGTAAATTCAAATAATCAGCGCCACATTATTTGTCTATAGTGTGTGCGTTTAATACATATCCATTACATATACAGTACTCCATCCGAAAACTTTTTCTTTAGCGTTAGCGTAAAATTAAATAATCTGGGCCTAATCTAGTGTCCACACTGTGTGGCTTTCTGTGGCAAATACTGTACTACATCCAAAAACAGTGTCTGTAGCCCAAATTTAAATAATCTGGGCCTAATCTAGTGTCCATAGTGTGTGGCATTTCTGTGACAAATACTGTACTACATCCAAAAACAGTGTCTGTAGCGCAAATTTAAATAATCTAAGCCTAATTTTGTATCCATAGTGTGTTGCTTTCTGTGACATATACTGTACTACATTTAAAAACAGTGTCTGTAGCGCAAATTTAAATAATATGGGCCTAATCTAGTGCCCATAGTGTGTGGCTTTCGGTGACATATACTGTACTACATACGAAACGCAAATTTAAATAATTTGTGACACATTTACTGTGTGTGCGTTTAATACATGTCACTGACATATACTGTACTTTATCCGTAGACGGTGTATGCTAGTCTGTGACATTATCAGGTCTAAATCTCCTGTGTAATGTGTGCGCATTCCAAATACCTTTTTTAATTTATTGGCGCATACACTTACAAATCTTACACTACTGTACTTGTGAAATACCGGTACTTTTAAGCATATATAACATTTAATATTAAGAAGGTGGCCACTAAGGGCCGTGTAAATGGCTGTGATGCTGATGGTGCACGAAGAGACCGTGGCCCTGGGTGCGATGAAACTGAGTAAAAAAATGTAGCTGAGAGCCTTCAGCCTTCAACCCTCAAAAACATTATTTGGAAGGGCCTTTCGGTCAGCTGACCCTCTAAAACATCATTTTTTAGGGCCTGCAGGTGAGCTGACCCTAAAAAACATAATTTTCCAGTGCCTGCAGGTGAGTTGACCCTCTAAAACATTATATGTGAGGGCCTGCAGGTGAGCTGACCCTAAAAAACATGATTTGCGAGGGCCTGCAGGTGAGCTGACCCTCTAAAACATTATATGTTAGGGTCCCTCCAAAATTTATGAAAAGACGAAAAGAAAACTGGTCTGGGAGGCTACCAAGAGGCCTATAGCAACATTAAAGGAGCTGCAGGAATATCTGGCAAATACTGGCTGTGTAGTATATGTGACAACAATCTCCCGTATTCTTCATATAGGAAGGTTAACGCAAAGGTGTGAGAAAGGCGCTCATAGGGTGAGTAAGTTCAAGTTACGGCAGTTTACCATCAAACCCTAAGCTAGATCACCTCACCATGACAAGCCTAACAAATCCTGCAGTATTCTTCATATATCTGGGCTATGCTGTAAAGCGGAAAGACGAAAGCCTTTTCTTACAAAGAAAAACATCCAAGCCAGGCTACATTTTGCAAAAACACATCTGATGTCTCCCAAAAGCATATGCGAAAATGTGTTATGGTCTGATAAAACCAAGGTGGTACTTTTTGGCCATCACTCCGAAAGATATGTTTGGCGTAAAAACAACACTGCACATCACCAAAAGAACACCATACCCACAGTGAAGCATGGTGGTGGCAGCATCTTGCTTTGCGGCTGTTCTTCTTCAGCTGGAACCGGGGCCTCATGGGGGATTTATGAACAGTTCCAAATACCATTTGATGTTGGCACAGGCTTCTGCTAGAAAGCTGAACTTGAAAAGGAACTTCATCTTTCTGCATGACAAAGACCCAAAGCATACATTTAAATCAACAAAGAAATGGCAAAGGAATGGCTTCACCAGAAGAAGAAGATTAAAGTTGTGAAATGGCCCAGCCAGAGCCCAGACCTGAATCCGATTGAAATCTTTGGGGTGATCTGAAGAGGACTGTGCACAGAAGATGCGCTCGCAATCTGACAGATTTGGAGTGTTTTTGCAAAGAAGAGTGGGCAAATCTTGCCAGGTCAAAATGTGCCATGCTAATAGCCTCATACCCAAACATACTGTGCTGTAATAAAATAAAAATATAAAGGTGCTTCAACAAAGTATTAGTTTAAGGGTGTGCGCACTTATGCAACCATATTGTTTTATTTTAATATTTTTTCTTCCCTCTACCCAGATGCATTTCAGAAATAGAGACTAGTTTACATTTATATGTTTTTTAGTAAGTATGGAACAAAATAAATGTGTAATACTAAAATATATATATTGATATATATATATATATATATATATATATATATATATATATATATCTTTCTGAAATGTATCTGCAGGGATTTGAACTCACAACCTTTTTCATTAGAAGCAAGAATCTTAACCACTGGGATATACAACCCAATGATAAACTGTGCTGGAAAAACCTCATAGTAGTTTCTAAAGTAGTAAGTCTTCCTATACAGTGGTTAAGATGCTTGCCTCTAATGCAGAAGGTTGTGAGTTCAAGTCCAAGCAGAAACTTTTCTGAAATACAGACTAAATTAGATTTAAATACACTGGGTGTCCCCAAGCACTGACTCCATATATTGACATAGCTATATATGGAGTCAGAGCAGGGACTCCTAAGCTCGAACTAGAGTCCTGACACCCTCCCCTCTTCATTGCAGGGGGTGCCTGGTTTAATGCTCAGGTTCTCCCATTGACTTCCATTCTGCTCGGGTGCTCTGTAGCGCACCCGAGGATCGGGAAGTGTTCTACTGGAGCACCAAAGCACCCGAGCACTTTGGTGCTCGATCAACACTACTAGTAAATCTTGCATTGAGTTCAAGTGCCTGTCTTTCAAAAGCCTCTTCTGTGGAACAGATTCTCAATCAATTTGATATTATGTGAATTGTTATTGAGTAACATAAAGCATTTTTGTAATTGTTCCTTAGTTCGCAGCCAGATCATGAACACATCATCAATGAACTATTTCCAAAAAATGGTATGGTCCATTGACAGGTAGTGATCTAACAGGAACATATCTCTTTTTCTCAGCCCCAGAAACAGATTAGCATAGGATGGCACAAAAATCTCACCCATGGCTATCTCCTGGAGCTGCAGGAAAAAAAGACCTGATAAAAGAAAACTCAAAGGTTTTTACAAATAATAAGACCAGAGTCCATTCTGTGTTATTCATCCAAATGCATTCCACTGCTTGAATACAGTCATCATTCATGTCTGATGTTAATATAGAGGGATTCAATATCACACATCAAAAGCAATGTATCATCTTCCAAATGTACACCTTCTAATTTTGTAATAAGTGTGAGGTATCTCAAACGTATGAAGAACGTATTCCACATTACGTTTCAAATGAAAATCCAGGTACAGTATTTGTACTGTATACATTATCAGTGAAATTATTTTGTGGGGAGATGACTGACCTCCCCTGTGGCATATCTGGGTTTTTGTAGACCTTTGGTAATAAGTAAAGATGAGCGAACTGAGGCTGAAAAAGTGGAATTCGATCCTAATTTCAGGAAATATCCGGTTTGCAGCGAATGCGAATTTCCTCGTGCTTCGGAGTAACAAATAGCATTTTTCTTAAAATGGCTGCTGCACGTGTGAGGACATGGAGAAAGGAAGTATGGGAAGGTGGGATCACCCAGATTGACATGCATGATCCAAAAGACAAAGAGTGGTTCCAGCACCAGATTCTTGTAGTAAAAACTTCCTTTATTTCGGCACATAAGGGTAAGGACACGTTCACATTGCAGGCAGTAGTTTACGTGTTTCGGACAGCCTTGTCCTTAGTCATAACAATGTTAACTGATATTGTGGAAAGATTTGAAGGCATCTGCATCCCACCCCCAAAGGGGGGGGGGAAAGTTTCCAAAAATTATAAACCTCTCAGCCAACCACTTGTTAACAGATGGGTCAAATCATTAGAGTATTTCAAACATGTGTGTGAGAGCTGAGTCATACCATTACTGAACCTTGACAACTTGCAGTGTGAGAAAAAATAATAATAATATATACAGTTGTGTTCAAAATTTTTCAACCCCCACTGAAATTGAGGTTTTGGCCAGTTTAACATTGATTTTGATCATTTCAGTCATCTTGTTTACAATTAAATCAAAGAGGCACTTGTAAGTCAGACAAATATAACATAACATTTATAATGAAATAACCACAAATGTCTTTTCTGTGCTCACATCATTATCAGTTTTATTCAACCCCCAAGTGACATTCAATCTTAGTACTTAGTACAACATCCTTTTCCAGTTATAACAGCTTTTAAATGTGAAGCATAGCTTGACACAAGTGTCTTGCAGCGATCTACGGGTATCTTCGCCTCCAGTTCAGTCACATTCTTAGGCTTGCGCGCTGCAACTGCTTTCTTTAAGTCCCACCAGAGGTTCTCAATCGGATTTAAGTCTGGTGACTGCGATAGCCACTTCAAAATGTTCCAGCCTTTAATCTGCAACCATGCTCTAGTGGACTTGGAGTTATGTTGGGATCATTGTCCTGTCGAAAGGTCCAACGTCTCCCAAGTCTCAGGTTTGTGACGGACTGCATCACATTTTCATCCAATATCTCCTGGTACTGAAGAGAATTCATGGTACCTTACACACGCTGAAGCTTCCCTGTACCTGTAGGAGCAGAACAGCCCCAAAGCATCATTGACCCCTCGCCATGCTTCACAGTAGGCAAGGTGTTCTTTTCTTCATAGGTCTTGTTCTTCCTCCTCCAAACATAGCGTTGATCCATGGGCCCAAACAGTTCTAATTTTGTTTAATCAGTCCACAGAACACTATCCCATAACTTTTGTGGTTTGTCCACATGACTTTTGGCATACTGCAGTCGACTCTTCTTATTCTTTGGAGACAGCAAGGGGGTGCGCCTGGGAGTTCTGGCATGGAGGCCTTCATTACGCAGTGTGCACCTTATTGTCTGAGCTGAAACTTCAGTACCCGCATCTGACAAATCTTTTTTCAGTTCCTCAGCAGTCACACGGGGACTTTTCTCCACTTTGCGCTTCAGGTAGCGCACAGCAGTCGAAGTCAGCATCTTCATTTCTGCCACGACCAGGTAGCGTTTTAACAGTGCCCTTTGCCTTGAATTTGCGAATGATGCTTCCTATGGTGTCTCTTGGTATGTTTAGCATCTTTGCCATTGCCCTTCCTGTGAAGAGAAATCACCTCTTCTCTTGTCTTCCTGGACCATTCTCTTGACTTCACCATGTTTGTAAACACACACAGTAAATGTCTAGAAGGGGCTGAGTATTACAGTCATTTTAAATCTGCCTAATTGGTGCTTATTATACTTGATTGCTGCTCTTTGACATCCACAGGTTTTTTTCAATACCTGATCAAAAACACTTGAATGAACCTCTGTTCTTAAGAGTGGTAGCCTTTAAGGGGTTGAATAATTGTGCCAATGAAGAAATCACAAAAAAAAAACATTTAATACTGTATTACAAAAACAATTGATGTCATTTTAGTTGCATTTAGTTCTTTAAAAAGTCCTTGTAAGATTTCATTCTGAACACAATTACAAATGTACACTAAATTCCCTAAAACCCTTTACAGCATTAGGGGTTGAATTATTTTGAACACAACAATCTATTTTTGCAGATGACACTAAACTGTGTAAAGTAATTAACACTGAAGAGGACAGTTTTCTGCTACAGAGGGATCTGGATAGATTGGAGGCTTGGGCAGAAAAATGGCAGATGAGGTTTAACACTGACAAATGTAAAGTAATGCACATGGGAAGGAATAATGCAAGTCACCCGTACATATTAAATGGTAAAACACTCGGTAACACTGACATGTAAAAGGATCTAGGAATTTTAATAAACAGCAAATTAAGCTGCAAAAACCAGTGTCAGGCAGCTACTGCCAAGGCCAATAAGATAATGGGTTGCATCAAAAGGGGAATAGACGCCCGTGATGAGAACATAGTCCTACCACTTTACAAATAACTAGTCAGACCACACATGGAGTACAGTGTACAGTTCTGGGCTCCTGTGAACAAGACAGACATAGCAGAGCTGGAGAGGGTTCAGAGGAGGGCAACTCAAGTAATAACTGGAATGAGGGATCTAAAGTACCCTGAAAGGTTATCAAAATTAGGGTTATTCACTTTAGAAAAAAGACGACTGAGGGGAGATCTAATAACTATGTATAAATATATCAGGGGTCAGTACAGAAATCTGTCCCATCATCTATTTATCCCCAGGACTGACTGTGACAAGGGGACATCCTCTGCGTCTGGAGGAAAGAAGGTTTGTACACAAACATAGAAAAGGATTCTTCACTGTAAGAGCAGTGAGACTATGGAACTCTCTGCCTGAGGAGGTGGTGATGGTGAGTACAATAAAGGTTTTCAAGAGGGGACTGGATTTATTTCTGGAGTGTAATAATATTACAGGCTACAGCTACTAGAGAGGGGTCGTTGATCCAGGGAGTTATTCTGATTGCCTGATTGGAGTCGGGAAGGAATTTTTTTCCCCTTAAGTGGGGAAAGTTGACTTCTGCCTCACAGGAGTTTTTTGCCTTCTTCTGGATCAACTTGTAGGAAACAGGCCGAACTGGATGGACAAATGTCTTTTTTCGGTCTTATATACTATGTTTCTATGTTACTATGTTACAACTGTATAAACCCACACAAAATCCCTTAAAGATTAATGTCTCCGCAAGTGGAAAGGTCCTCTAAAGACACAGATCATAGACACAAAAAAATATAGAGATATTATTGATAAAAGTTCCTTCCTTAGGTTAAGGCCCATAGGAATCCTAGTATTCAATATAAAGGTCCAACAAGCTTCCCTAAAAAGAATTTTCTATTTATGATCACCGCCTCTTTTGGGTATTGTGACCTTTTCGATTGCAAAAACTGGCAGAGAATTAACTTTGCAGTTGTGGACAGAAATGTAGTGTTTCGCAGCATTTGATATATTTAACGCAGAGAGGTTTAAGACATAGTTCACATGTTCTAGGAACCGGTTCTTAGGGTGGTGATGTATCTGCCACACTGGACTTTAAAAACTATCCAAATGACAATGCTTACAATTTGCATTTCACCTGCACAATGGATAGTCGTGAAATGAACTTCTTAGACTTAAAACTAATTGGTATTCCTGGTGAGACAGTGTTCACCAGAACATACAGAAAAGAAGTGGCAGGAAATTCTATCTTGCATGCAGATAGCCATCACTCGGTTCATGTCATTAAGGGAATCCCTGTGGGGATATATGTGCGTGCCAAAACAAATTGTAGCACAGAAAAGAATTTTCTGATGGAATATGACAATATTACGACCAGACTTAGAAAAAGAGGTTATCCCATGTGGATGTTGCAGAGAGGCTTGGAAATTTAATCTAGAAAATCCAGAAACAATTTATTATTTGCTGCCACCTCTTTTCTGTATATTCTAGTGAACACTGTCTCACCAGGAATACCAATTAGTTTTAAGTCTAAGAAGTTAATTTCACGACTATCCATTGTGCTGGTGAAATGCAAATTGTAAGCATTGTCATTCAGATAATTTTTAAAGTCCGGTATGGCAGATGCATCACCACCACAAGAACCGATTCCTAGAATATGTGAACTATGTCCTAAACACCTCTGCGTTAAATATATCAAATGCTGTGAAACACTTCATTTCTGTCCACAACTGCAAAGTTAATTCTCTGTGAGGTTTTGCAATCCAAAAGGTCACAATACCCAAAAAAAGGCGGTGATCATAAAAAGAAAATTCTTCTTAGGGAAGCTTATTGGACCTTTAGATTGAATACCAGGGTTCCTATGGGCCTTAACCTAAGGAAGGAACTTATATATTTTTATCAATTATATCTCTTTTTGCTTTTTGACGTATTTATTTTTATTTAATCCAATTTTGTGATCGTCATGCATATATATCTCAGTATGGTTTTATATGTATTTTTCTTTATGTATATTTTGTAACGTGAGTTTGTGTCTATGATCTGTGTCTTTAATGGACCTTTCCACTTGCGGAGACATTGATCTGATTTTCTGTGGGTTTATATATATTATAATTTTTTTTTCTCACTCTGCAAGTTGTCAAGGTTCAGTAATTGTATGACTCAGCTCTTACACACATTTTTTGAATACTCTAATGATTTGAGCCATCTAGCAACAAGTGGTTGGCTGAAAGGTGGATGATTTTTGGAAACCTGCCCCCTCCCCCCCCCCTTTGGGGGTGGGACGCAGATGCCTTTAAATCTTTCCACAAAATCAGTTAACATTGTTACGACTAAGAACAGGGTTGTCCGAAACGCGTAAACTACTGCCTGCAATGTGAACGTGTCTGTACCCTTATGTGCCGAAGTAAAGCACGTTTTCACGACAAGAATCTGGTGCTGGAACCACTCTTTGTCTTTTGGATTATACAAGCATCTGGCTTTGAGTTCTGAGACACCAGGGATATAGCTATGCCGAAGAGGTGAGCTGGATGCATTTGCGATTTAGATGTTTACTAAGGACTGTTCGTGCTACCTGGATGGCTACCCGTTTGCTATTCTAAATCCAAACTTCCATCGTAATCATTTCAAATTAAGTTACTGTCAAGGATGAAGTTGCAGATAGCTGGAACTTATAAATAAACGACTGACTGGCTTGATCCAAAACTAAGGAGCATATAGGTGAGCCCTTTAAAACCCTAAGAGCTCTCCCTGACTGCTACACATGCAAAGGCCTCAATGGTAGACGATTGCATGCCTACGTACCTAAGACTGTGTGACACCTGAAAACCCTATAGTAGTGAGGGGACATGGCCACCGGCTCACTGCACTGAATACGGAGGGAGTCAGAGTCACCTAGAATCAAGCCAGCAAGGAAACACAATAAAGGAAAAAGACTTATCTGAGCAAACAGCAGCAGCAGCCTCCAGCAGTGAACACTTCATCCAGGAAGTAGTATAAACCGCAAGGAGGAGTAGTATGGGAGGGAATATAAATCAAGCCAATTAATCAAGATAAGAGGCAGCTGAGGGAGAAAAAGGAACTGAGCAAAGTGAAACCAAAACAAAGAACGTCATACACAAGACAGGGAGGAACCTCTGACCGACCGTCTCCTAGAACCGGCGGTGACAGTTACTGTTCACATTGCCAGCACGCTTGTTGATACAGAAATATATATGCATTATGGTGTTCGTCATTTCACTAGATCGTAAGTCTCCAGCAGAATCGTTTTTTTTTCTATGGAAGACCAGTCATCTCAAACGGACTTTAATTTAAAAACTAAAATGACTGAATTAGAAAAACTAATGACTCATTTGACTCGGTTATGGTGGGACTATACTACCCTTGTAAAATACACAGAGAAAGCTATGATTCCACGTGTCCTAAGAGTCAAAAAGATTCCGACGACTGTTTTCTCAGATGAGTTTGTTTTAAAATGAAATGATGTTTTATCACGTTGTTCGCTAGACCTGATGGCCCTCATTAGTGAATATTAATCTGAGAAATTGTCATTTCTTCAACATGAAATTCAATCTTGTAAGGAGTGTCTTACTAAATATTCAAAGGATTTGACTTTTGTAGAAATGGAACAAAAAAATCACAACAACAGTTAAACAATTGGAAGAACATATTATGCGGACTAAACATGGTAAATATCAACGTGACCTCCATGACTATGCAAAGGACCAGGTGTATGAATGGAGGACGAGTGAGAATTCGTGCTCCACACCTACATCTATCCTGAAAAACCAGGGCAAAAGATCCAAAAAAATCGCAGTTTAAGACTACAAGAGTAAGCTTCTCGTCTGAATTGAACACTACAGATTTTCTTGAGAGCACACAAGATCTCTCAGAGGAGGCAATTGCACCCATGGAAATGAATATGAGGGAAGACAAAAATCCATCGTATTACAAAAGGAATAAAAACAAATCTAAGGACAGTGATAAAGTAACTGAAAACAAAGTGACAAAAATGGCGAAAATGTGCAGGACGCCAACACAGGAAAGCTGCATTTGATGTCGACTCGTCAGAAAAAATGAAGGGACTTGATCTTAGTGGCAATGATCTTACTGTGTTAAATCTTTCCCATATTCAATTAACTACTCAACAGTTGGAGGTTCTGTCTTTAGGTCTTAATTTTGCACCATGCATTAATTTTGATTTATTTACAACCATCTTAGATGTCAACAAATTTGTTAGAAATGTAACTATATCCAGACATTTCCATGAGTTACCGCAGGAAGTTAATTATCCTCAGGAGACAAGGGATCTGACAGTCAATAACATCTATAAGGATATGCTTTATAATGAACAAATGTCTCTTTGAGCTTCAACTTGAATCGGACACCAAGGTGTCAAAGGAAGCTAAAGTGGGTTTTAAAACCTCCAACCCTTACGTTTACCCTTTGATGTCCAGAACTAATAGCATGGATGCATTTCAGGAGGTGTTGGGTAAAGAATTTATTAATTTGCATACTAAAATGATTACTGACAGGTTTAAAGATAATCTTAGTAAAACAGACAGGCTTTATCGGAATTAGAATCCATGAACGAGATTATTGTTAAAATGGCAGGCAAAGGGGGATATGTCGTAGTAATGGATAAGAGCATGTAAGTGGCACCGCCTCGGGGTACCGTGTGGCATAATCCAAGATTACCAGGATGTGTTGGCGACCCCTATCGGACTTCGGGATGGGGCCTATGAGGTCCATCGCGATACACTCAAACGGTACCTTGATGATCGGGAGGGGTAACAAGGGACTACGGAAATGGGGCTGGGGGCTAGTTATCTGGCAAGTTGGGCAAGACTCACAATACTGTACCACCTCTTTAAACACACTGGGCCAGTAAAACCGCTGTAGAACTCGATCCTGTGTTTTCTGCTTGAACATGTTGGTAGGCTAACTCTAATATGAGCTTACGATAAGGCTTGGGCACCACCAACTGTTCAATTTGCTCCCCTCGTAGCCAATTTTCCAAGTACAGCAACTCTTGGTGAACGACATACCGGGGAAACATAGATTCCGCCCCTGGTTGTTGCGGTTCACCCTCTACTATTACCACATTTTCCCAGGCCCGAGATAGGGTGGGGGTCCCGGTGCTGTGCGGTACCAAAGTTTTCACCAGAGACGTTGAGGTCTGACAACCCCGGTCCTGGTGGCAATTCCTCCACGTCTCCCACCATCACACTTAGTGGGGTTGTCTCCTCCCCCTCAGTGGTGGTCACCCCTACTGCAGGCCCTTCAGCCTCAGATTCCCAGGGTTCTGGGTTCCCCCCTGAGCAGGGCCTTTCTGATGGGGGTACGCCTGACCTGTGTGTATCGTCACATTTAACCTCTGGCCACAGGGATGGGAAACCGGGGAAGTCTCTCCCTATTACTAGTTCATGTGGGAGGGTGGTGGCGACGGCCACCTCGTGAGTCCACTTGCCAACTACCGTGGGCAAGGTCACCTGGGCGGTGGGATAATCTTTTAAGTCCCCATGGATACACACCACCCCACCTTTCGGCCCGTATACTCAACGGGCAGCACCAGGGCAGCAGGCTCCCTGAGTCCAGCAGCGCCACTGCCAGGATATCTCCCACCTTCACTTGGCACAGGTGACTTTCGTCTCATGACTCAAGGGCTCCAGCTGCACACAGTCTCCTGGCATACAACGACTGCGGGTAGCCATAGTTGGTGTCCATGGGTTCTACTTGATGGGGCACATCCCGAGCAGGCTTTGCTGGCACCAGCCATCGGGTCGAGGGTGGGGCTTTCCTGGCTGTAACCGGCTCCCTCCCAAAAGAATCCCCTTGTACATCTTTAGTGGCCTCAAAACGCTCCACCAGGTCGACCCGGAGATACCTGGCCTACCCAATGTTGGAGAGTGTATGGCAAAGCCCTCCAGAAGATGTCCGCTAACAAACGGTCCAGCATAGCAGCGGAGCTCAGTGTCTCTGGCTGCATCCATTTTTGTAAACGATGCAACAAGTCATAATACTGGGGTCTGGCAGGTTCAGCTGGGTTAAACTCCCACTGATGCACCCGCTGAGCCCATACCAAAATGTTCACCCCCAGTCTGGCCAATATCTCACTCTTGACGATCTGGTAAACAGCCACTTGGTCATCGGGTAAATCGAAAAAAAAACTGCTGTGGTCCAGACGACAGGAATGGAGCGAGAATCTCAGCCCATTGTTCCCGGGGCAACTTCTCCCAGATGGCGACTTTCTCAAACATCGCCAGGTAGGTCTTGATATCATCACAGGAGCCCATCTTTGGAATGGCAGCCCCAACCGCTTTCTGGCACCACAAGTGCTCGGGGTTGCTCCTGCTGCTTGCAATGCCATTGCGTGTTGTAACAGCAGCTGGTTAGTTTCTTGCTGCTGTTTATTCACCTCCCGCTGCTGCAGGTTAGCCTCCATGAGGGCTTTCACAACCGCCTCCATTTTGTCAGGGAACTCTGGGTGCAGCCTTGCCGGCTTAATATATGACATCCACTAGTGTTTAAGGTCAAACAAAACTTTTCCAGCCCTCCAGCCCCACTGCAATTGCCAGCATCCGAAACCAAATGTAGGAATTTACTCCGGTAGACAGCTGTGCAGGTGCAGTATAGAGGCAAATGGAGTCCAAGTAATGCAGCAAACAGTGTTTTATTTCACACTTGCTCAAACAGAAAGCAGAACAGTCACTTGGTGTTAGGCTGGCTCCTTTCCTGGTATGAGTCCCGTCCAGGCTGATCGCACAGCCGCATAAAGTCCTTCACAGGGTATTAGGCGCCCTGTACGCCTCCGACAGGGTCCAGGCCTCAGCTCCACACACTGCAAAAGCCAGCCAGACTCACAGTGAATTTACTACCCCCGAGCTGAGGCTGTAGCCTGGGAATTTAAACCCAGCCCAAAACCTGGTTCTGGAAAGTGGGGAGTAGGCACCCGCCCAACTCTTTGCCTACTCCTAGTAAGAGCCGGCCCGGATTGGCTTTGCAACAGCTACTACATAAAATCCGGCTTTTACCTTACTGAGTAGTGTTGAGCGAACAGTTCGAGAATAGTTCGGGTTCGTACCGAATTTTGGGGTGTTCTGGACACGGACCCGAACCCGAACTTTTTCAAAAAAGTTCGGGTTCGTTGTTCGGCGATTTCTTCCCGCTTTCTGAAGGGCTGCACAGCAGCCAATCAGCTAGCGTTTTACTTCTTGCCCTAAGAGCCCATCACAGCCATGCCTACTAATGGCATGGCTGTGATTGGCCAAGTGCAGCATGTGACCCAGCCTCTATTTAAGCTGGAGTCACGTAGCGCCGCACGTCACACTGCTCTGATTAGCGTAGGGAGAGGACGCAGCTGCTGTGAGGGCGAGATTAGGCAGGGAAAAGTCAGCAAAAGCACCTAATGAAGTGATCGATCTACAGCTGTGAATGATTCAACTTCTGCTAGTTACTTGCTCACTGGTTTTTAGGCTGCACAGAGCGTTTTTCTGTCACTTTTTTTCTGGGGTGGTCGGCGGCCATTTTGTGACTTGTGGTGCACCAGAACAAGCTGCCACCAAGTCCATCAATCCATCCATTTACTATATCCTAAATCAGGGGATTGGCAGTGCTAATTGTCACCCCTACAAACTCAGGATAGCAATTTCTATATTTTATTAAGGGGTTAAATACAGTTGCCAAAATACCAATCCCTTAAATCTGGTGTTCCCGCTTTTTCTAGCCAAGTATAATACTGTCTGCTGTCTGGCAAAGGACAGATTATTTTCTGTGGTGAAATTCAATTGCCAAAATAGCAATACCATAAATCTGGTGTCCCAGCACTGGCTGACAAACTATAATAGTGTCCGCCAAAACATATATTTTGTTCTGGGGTGAAATTCACTTGCCAAAATAGCAATCCCATAAATCTGGTGTTCCAGCACTGGCTGGCAAACTATAATAGTGTCCGCCAAAACATATATTTTGTTCTGGGGTGAAATTCAATTGCCAAAATAGCAATACACTGAATCTGGTGTCCCAGCTGTTGCAGGCCAAGTGTTAATCTGTCCGTAAAAGGGTATATTTTGTTCTGGGGCTAAATTCAATTGCCAATATAGCAATACCCTGAATCTGGTGTTCCAGAAGTTGCAGGCCAAGTGTTAATCTGTCCGTAAAAGGGTATATTTTGTTCTGGGGTGAAATTCACTTGCCAATATAGCAATACCCTGAATCTGGTGTTCCAGCTGTTGCAGGTCAAGTGTTAATATGTCCGTAAAAGGGTATATTACACTCAAGGTGTATATACAAGTGCTGGGAGGGTCATCCTCAATAACTTCACACGCTACCGTGCATCTCCCATTGTATTTCTGTCCGTTAAAGGGTATATTACACATAGTGTTAAAATACAATTGCTGAAGGCATAATCCTAATAAAAAAAAACGGAGCGTATAAAGGTACCCTATTGTTCAGAGAAGCCAAAAAAAATGTACCTTAAAACATAACATTTATTAAATCTATTAAAAGACCAAAGATAGACCCAAATTATAAGAACTGGCCAAGTGAAGGCCAGTAACCATAAAGTGGTGGGCACAGGTAAGGAGAAAAATGGGACAGACACAAGAAAAAACAGGCCCCTCAACAGAGCTGGGTCTCTGAGCACTAAATCACCCTAAGTCTGTACCCTGCCTGTAAAAAACTCCTACACAAGTCCCTAAAAACGCCCTAACCAACAACGTGATGGACTGCCCAGCTATTCGTCCTAATAGGAAAGAAAGGGCTGAAAGAGTGGTTCTCAAAAGCCCACACCAAATAGGTACAAAACAATGATGGGAAAACCACATATGCTCACAAGAGGGCCAAGGATGATGATACTCCCCTGTAAACTCTGTCCAAACGCGTTTCCTTGGCAATAATGCCAATTCCTCAGGGGACTAACAGAGTAATGTTCAAAAGAGCAAATATAAATTACAGCATACCACAATAGATCGCTTAGAAAAATGTCATAATGTGGGTGCAATCCAAATAAATCAAGCATCTGTCATGAGTACGGCCGCACTCTGGTTGAGGTAAGTAAATTCAGCTATACTCATCTTAATCCTGCAGACGCATCCACGATCCAGGGTGTCTCCCTGCATTCATGCCAATCTCAACAGCGGTGTGTCGGAGATTAATATAAGCACGTCTCAACAGCAAGTGTGCTGGAGACGCTGATGGCCGACAGTGTCTGACGCCATATTACAAAGGGGCGCGCCCAGGTTTAAATAGACGCGGCCTCTTACATGCACATACTCCCTCCCGATCATGTGATCCCTCACATGACCAGGCCGGCTATTGGGAGAGGTCACATGACTTCCAGTTCCTGGAAGGGCACTGCAACTAAGCCAGGAGAGATACCGGGCGTTGCTATAGCGTCAGGAAAGGAGGCGCGGCCGATGCAGGGCCAATCATCAGGCGGAACCCCGTCCGGACTTAGTGTGAGAACCACCTACTATTCCTATGGTGGACATCTAAAAGGCAAAGTGCGGGGAAGCAGTTAGGTTCTTCCATAGTACTAGGGGCTGTCAATTTGAGGCCCACAACAAATTTGTATTACTACTTTTGGAATTCACCCTGACTTCTAATTTTTTCGTCTTTGGGGGGTCACCAGCTCAATGGCACAGCGATGGGGAGTTCTTGTGCCTCATCGTATGCCAATTTGTTCCTGGGCTGGTGGGAGAGGACCCTTGTCTTCTGTGACAATCCGTGTTCCTACATCGATAATGTAACCTGTTAGTACAGGTATATCGATTATGTTTTCCTGCTGTGGAAAGGCGATAAAACCAGCTTTGACGCCTTTCTATGTGAGCTGAATAACAACACAATTGGTATGCACTTCACAACAGACTTCCAGGAAAACAGCCTTCCCTTCCTAGATGTCAGGATCTCGAGGGGTCCAGATGGTCTTTTAACAACTAAAATGTATCGAAAACCGACTGCGACAAATTCTTTATTGAATTGGAGCAGTCATCATCCCCTGCCCCTGAAAAAGGGTATACCGACTGGGCAGTACCTAAGGATGAGGAGAAACTGTTTGGACGACTGTGATTTTCGGCTACAGGCAGACGACCTTCGCAGGCGCCTAAGGGATAAGGGTTACCCGGAACCAATCCTGAAGGAGGCCTACAAGAGAGCGTCCAATAGTAAGCGGGCGGATCTCTTATCCCCAAAAAAGAAAAAAACAGAGGAAAATTACGTCCGCATGATAGGTACTTTTGACGTGGCAGGGGAAATAAGAGACACTTTCAACAAACATTGGAATACCCTTAGAATGGATCCTGACATTAGGTAGGTGATCAGTAGTCGAGCGCAGATCACATACCGGCGGGGTCGTAACCTGCGCAATCATCTTGTCCACAGCCACTACTTGGAACCACGAGGGGAGGATAAGAACTGGCTCCCAAAAGTGATTGGGTGTTTTCAATGTAGTGGATGTGTGGCATGCAGAGTACTGATGCAGAGTAAAACCTTTGGAAGTACTGTAACAGGTAAAACATACACCATTAAACAATTCATTAATTGTCGGTCAAATGGGATCATTTACCTTGCAACCTGTTCCTGTGGACTCCAGTATGTGGGCAAAACCACACGTGAGTGCCGCAGAAGAAAAGGTGAACATCTGGGAGATCTGAGGAATCAAAGGGACAGTCCTCTAGCATTACATGTTGTGAGTCTACATGCAGGGGACTTCTCTGGAGTACGTTTTGTGGGGATTGAACTGGTCTCACCTCTCAAACGAGGGGGAGACTGGGAAAAGAAAGTGCTGCAAAGGGAGACCTGGTGGATATTTGAATTACGGACATCCACTCCAAAAGGACTGAATGAACAACTGCGATTTGGATGCTATGTATAAGCCATGCCTAGGTAGGATTTACATGATAATCCCCACATACGATTTGCTTGAGATGTCTCCCTGTGATGTGATATGACCCCTTTCCTCTGCGACCACAAATAATTATATAATGTGACTATGTATGTTAACATCTTCTTTTCATCTAAAATGTGAGTCATAAGGCATAATCCTACATATTTTTCACACGCTACTGTGCATCTCTAAGTGTAAATCTGTCCATAAAAGGATACCTTTCATCCAGGGCCTAAATACTAGCCCTACAATTGATATTCCCCTAAATCAGTGGTTACTGCTGTGCCTGGATTAGTGTAATACGGTACATAAATAAATAGGCAGATAGTCTTAGGTGCCTGTAAAAAAAGACCTGAATTTGAAATCAATACATTGGGCCAAATATTTTTTTTCTTATTGTGGTGCCTGAGGAAAACATCTAGTAAGGGACGCGGTCGTGGTGGTGTTAGTGGACCCTCTGGTGCTGGGAGAGGACGTGACCGTTCTGCCACAGCCACACATCCTAGTGAACCAACTACCTCAGGTTCCTGTTCCCGCCAGAATTTACAGCGATATTTGGTGGGGCCCAATGCCGTTCTACGGATGGTAAGGCCTGAGCAGGTACAGGCGCTAGTCAATTGGGTGGCTGACAGTGGATCCAGCACGTTCACAACATTATCTCCCACCCAGTCCTCTGCAGAAAGCGCACAGGTCGCACCTGAAAACCAAGCCCATCAGTCTGTCACATCACCCCCATGTTTATCAGGGAAACTGTCTGAGCCTCAAGTTATGCAGCAGTCTCTTATGCTGTTTGAAGACTCTGCGGGCAGGGTTTCCCAAGGGAATCCAACTTGCCCTTCCCCAGTGGTGGAAGACATAGAATGCACTGATGCACAACCACTGATGTTTTCTGATGATGAGGACATGGGAATACCACCTCATCGGAGTCCGCACGTCTCTGATAATGACGAAACACAGGTGCCAACTGCTGCATCTTTCTGCAGTGTGCAGACCGAACAGGAGGTCATGGAGGAAGACTGAGTGGAAGACGATGCAGGGGACGATGAGGTCCTAGACCCCACATGGAATGAAGGTCGTGCCACTGACTTTCATAGTTCAGAGGAAGAGGCGGTGGTGAGACCGAGCCAAAAGCATAGCAAAAGAGGGAGCAGGGGGCAAAAGCAGAACAGCTGCTGCTAAGAGAGTTCGCCTGCTAATGGCCACCGCCACCAAGGACCGAGCACCCCAAAGGCAGATTCAAGGAGTTCCCTGGCATGGCACTTCTTTAAACATTGTGCTGACGACAAGACCCGAGTGGTTTACACGCTGTGCCATCACAGCCTGAAGCGAGGCATTAACGTTCTGAACCTTAGCACAACCTGCATGACGAGGCATCTACATGGCACATGTCACATGGCAGCGTTCAGCTCTCCATCTCACAAACCTTGGAAAGAAAGTGTAAATTCCCACCTAGCCACCCTCACGCCCTGGGCCTGAATGCCAGCAGTTCTAAACTACTGGCTTTTGAAATGCTGTCATTCAGGCTGGTGGACACAGACAGCTTCAAAAAGCTGATGGCGATGGCTGTCCAACAGTATGTTGTTCCCAGTCGCCACTACTTCTCCATGACAGCCGTGCATTCCCTGCACAACCAAGTATCTGATAAAATCAAGTGTGCACTGCGCAACGCTATCTGTGGCAAGGTCCACCTAACCACAGATACGTGGACCAGTAAGCACGGCCAAGGACGCTATATCTCCATAACTGCACACTGGGTAAATGTAGTGGCGGCTGGGCCCCAGGCGGAGAGTTCTTTGGTGCACGTCCTTCCGCCGCCAAGGAACACAGAGCATCATTCTTTGCCTCCTGTAGCTTCCTCCTCCTCCTCTGCTTCCACCAGCTCATCCAGTCAGCCACACACCTTCACCACCAAATTCAGCACAGCCCGGGGTAAACGTCAGCAGGCCATTCTGAAACCCATATGTTTGGGGGACAGGCCCCACACCGCCCAGGAGTTGTGGCTGGGTATTGAACAACAGACTGACCAGTGGTTTCTGCCGGTGGGCCTCAAGCCCGGCCTGGTGGTGTGTGATAATAGGCGAAATATCGTTGCAGCTCTGGGGCTAGCTGGTTTGATGCACATCCCTTGCATGGCACATGTGCTGAATTTGGTGGTGCAGAAGTTCATACACAGCTACCCCGACATGTCAGAGCTGCTGCATAAAGTCTGGCCCGTCTGTGCGTGTTTCCAGCATTCACATCCTGCCGCTGTTCGCCTGTCTGAGCTACAGCGTAACTTCGGCCTTCCCGCTCACTGCCTCATATGCGTCGTGCCCACCAGGTGGAACTCCAACTTGCACATACTGGCCAGACTGTGCGATCAGCAGCAGGCGATAGTGGAGTTTCAGCTGCAGCACGCACAAGTGAGTCGCTCGGCAGAACAGCCCCCCTTTCACCACCAATGATTGGGCCTCCATGTGAGACCTGTGTGCCCTGTTGCGCTGTTTCGAGTACTCCACCAACATGGCCAGTGGCGATGACGCCGTTATCACCGTTACAATACCACTTCTATGTCTCCTTGAGAAAACACTTTGGGCGATGATGGAAGAGGAGGTGGCCCAGGAGGAGGAGGAGGATGAGGGGTCATTTTTAGCACTTTCAGGCCAGTCTGTTAGAAGTGCCTCAGAGGGAGGTTTTTTGCAACAGCAGAGGCCAGGTACAATTGTGTCCAGCCAGGGCCCACTACTGAAGGACAAGTAGGATGAGGAGGAGGAGGAGGAGGATGAGGATGAAGCAGGTTCATAGCTGGGTGGCACCCGACACAGCTCAGGCCCATCACTGGTGCATGGCTGGGGGGAGACGGAGGACGATGACGATACGCCTCCCACAGAGGACAGCTTGTCCTTACTTCTGGGCAGCCTGGCACACATGAGACTACATGTTGCAGTGCCTGCGCAACGTCAGCAGAGTTGCCCACATTTTAACGTGTGCGGAAAACTGGGTTGCCACCCTGCTGGATCCCCGGTACAAAGACAATGTGCCCACCTTACTTCCTGCACTGGAGCCTAATAGGAAGATGCGCAAGTACAAGTGCACGCTGGTAGACACGCTCCTTAGATCATTCCCAAATGTCACAGGGGAACAGGTGGAAGTCCAAGGCGAAGGCAGAGATGGAGCAAGAGGTGGCCAACGCAGCTGTGTCACGGCCAGCTCCTCTGAGGGCAGGGTTAGCATGGCAGAAATGTGGAAAAGTTTTGTCTCCACGCCACAGATAACTGCACCACCACCTGATACGGAACGTGTTAGCAGGAGGCAGCATTTCACTAACATGGTTGAACAGTACGTGTGCACACCCCTCCACGTACTGACTGATGGTTCGTCCCCATTTAACTTCTGGGTCTCCAAATTGTCCACGTGGCCAGAGTTAGCATTATATGCCTTGGAGGTGCTGGCCTGCCCAGCGGCCAGCGTTTTGTCTGAACGTGTATTCAGCACGGCAGGGTGCGTCACTACTGACAAACTCAGCCGCCTGTCCACAGCCAACGTGGACATGCTGACGTTCATAAAAATGAACCAGGCATGGATCCCACAGGACCTGTCCCTCCCTTGTGCAGAATAGACATTTATAACTGCCTCCTGCTCAACCATATATTCTTGTACTCCGGGGCACTTCTTTATTGAAAACTCATTTTTTTAACTTTACCATGATCTTGCGGTGCAACCCAAAGTTGAATGAACCTCTCCTCAATCTGGGCTCCGAGGCCTAAATAACTGAAAGTGGCCTGTTACAATGGTGGGTGACATGAACCCTGAACCTCTGCCATGCAACCTCTCTCCTCTGTCTGGGTGCTGGGGCCTAAATAACTGAAAGTGGCCTTCTCCAGTGGTGGGTGATATGACGCCTTATTCCTTGCTGTGAGACCTCTCTCCTCTGTCTGGGTGCTGGGGCCTAAATAACTGAAAGTGACCTTCTCCAGTGGTGGGTGATATGACGCATGATTCTCTGCTGTGGGACCTCTCTCCTCTTTCTGGGTGCTGGGGAATAAATAACTGAAAGTGGCCTTCTCCAGTTGTGGGTGATATGACGCATGATTCTCTGCTTTGGGACCTCTCTCCTCTGTCCGGGTGCTGGGGCCTAAATAGCTGAAAGTGGCCTTCTCTAGTGGTGGGTGATATGACGTCTTATTACTTGCTGTGGGACCTCTCTACTCTGTCTGGGTGCTGGGGCCTAAATAACTGAAAGTGGCCTTCTCCAGTGGTGGGTGATATGATGCATGATTTGCTGCTGTGGGACCTCTCTCCTCTGTCTGGGAGCTGGGGCCTAAATAACTGAAAGTGGCCTTCTCCATTGGTGGGTGATATGACGCCTTATTTCTTGCTGTGGGACCTCTCTCCTCTGTCTGGGTGCTGGGGCCTAAATAACTCAAAGTAGCCTTCTCCAGTGGTGGGTGATATGACACATGATTCTCTGCTGTGGGACCTCTCTCCTCTGTCTGGGTGCTGGGGCCTAAATAACTGAAAGTGGCGTCCAGTGGTGGGTGATATGACGCATGATTCTCTGCTGTGGGACCTCTCTCCTCTGTCTGGGTGCTGGGGCCTAAATAACTGAAAGTGTTCTTCTCCAGTGGTGGGTAATATGACCAATGATTTTCTGCTCTGGGACCTCTCTCCTCTATCTGGGTGCTGGGGCCTAAATATCTGAAAGTGGCCTTCTCCAGTGGTGGATAATATGACACATGATTCTCTGCTGTGGGACCTCTCTCCTCTGTCTGGTTGCTGGGGCCTAAATAACTTAAAGTGGCCTTCTCCAGTGGTGGGTGATATGATGCCTTAATCCTTGCTGTGGGACCTCTCTCCTCTGTTTGGGTTCTGGGGCCTAAATTACTGAAAGTGGCCTTCTCCAGTGCTGGGTAATATGACACATGATTCTCTGCTGTGGGACATCTCTCCTCTGTCTGGGTGTTGGGGCCTAAATAACTGAAAGTGGCCTTCTCCAGTGGTGGGTAATATGAAGCATGGTTCTCTGCCATGCGACCTCTCTCCTCTGTCTGGGTGCTGGGGCCTAAATAACTGAAAGTGGCATTCCCCAGTGGTGGGTGATATGACGCATGATTCTCTGCTTTGGGACCTCTCTCCTCTGTCTGGGTGCTGGGGCCTAAATAACTGAAAGTGGCCTTCCCCAGTGGTGGGTGATATGACGCCTTATTCCTTGCTGTGGGACCTCTCTCCTCTGTCTGTGTGCTGGGGCCTAAATAACTGAAAGTGGCTTTCTCCAGTGGTGGGTGATATGATGCATGATTCTTTGCTGTGGGACCTCTCTCCTCTTTCTGGTTGCTGGGGCCTAAATAACTAAAAGTGGCCTTATCCAGTGGTGGGTGATATAACGCCTTATTCCTTGCTGTGGGACGTCTCTCCTCTGTCTGGGTGCTGGGACCTAAATAACTGAAAATGGCCTTCTCCAGTGGTGGGTGATATGATGCCTTATTCCTTGCTGTGGGACCTCTCTCCTCTGTCTGGGTGCTCGGGCCTAAATAACTGAAAGTGGCCTTCTCCAGTGGTGGGTGATATGACACATGATTCTCTGCTGTGGGACCTCTCTCCTCTGTTTGGGTGCTGGGGCGTAAATAACTTAAAGTGGCCTTCTCCAGTGGTGGGTGATATGACGCATGATTCTCTGCTGTGGGACCTCTCTCCTCTGTCTGGGTGCTGGGGCCTAAATAACTGAAAGTGGCCTTCTCCAGTGGTGGGTAATATAACACATGATTCTCTGCTGTGGGACCTCTCTACTCTGTCTGGGTGCTGGGCCCTAAATAACTGAAAGTGGCCTTCTCCAGTGGTGGGTAATATGACGCATGATTCTCTGCTGTGGGACCTCTCTCCTCTGTCTGGGTGCTGGGGCTTAAATAACTGAAAGTGGCCTTCTCCAGTGGTGGGTGATATGACGCCTTATTCCTTGCTGTGGGACCTCTCTCCTCTGTCTGGGCGCTGGGGTCTAAATAACTCAAAGTGGCCTTCTCCAGTGGTGGGTAATATGACGCATGATTCTCTGCTATCGAACCTCTCTCCAATTGATGTTGGTTAATTTTTATTTATTTTATTTTATTTTAATTAATTTCCCTATCCACATTTGTTTGCAGGGCATTTACCTACACTTTGCTGAACCCGAACATTTTCGGGAAGTTCGGCCGAACTTCTTGAACCCAAACATCCAGGTGTTCGCTCAACTCTAATCATTAATAATAATTATTATATCTGTCACTGGTGCAAAGGAGTGGCATTGCACTAAAAAATTAAATGCCAACACATCACATTCAGAATGAACAGCACAATTAAGTATGGTATTTCTGTCTCACTGGGGCAAAGTAGCGGTATTGCACCGATTATTAATACCTACAGGTTACCAGCACATATTTTAAAACAAATAAAATCCTAACTCTTTCCCTGCCTGCAGCGTCCTGTCCCTACACTAATCAGATGAGAATGGCAGCGCACCATGTGATCCAACATTTATTAATGGATGGTCACATGGTGTGCGGGCCAATCACAGCCATGACAATACTAGGCATGACTGTGAAGGCTTTCAAGTGACCACAGTTTAATTGCTTGTTGATTGGCTTCCCTGAAGCCCTTCAACAAGCTTTATTTGAAGTACGAAAAACAAACCTGGACACAGACTTTGGCGCCAAAATCCAGGTTAGTGTTTGGTACATGGACACCCAAATGTCCGGTATGGTCCCAAACAAGGTGGTCTGGGTTTCAATCCTGTTTGAAAATTAGTGTGAACACTACATGGAGAAAAATCATGGTTCTAGATAGTTAGTTAATGATAAAATGTAGTATATGTACGTATATTTTCTTTGACATAAAATGATAAAAAAAATAGTTATTTTATTATTTGTCACTTAATTTGATCATTAAGTTGTGAGTAGGGTTGAGCGGACCCGTGGATGTTCGGGTTCGCCTAGGTCGGCCGAACTTCGGGTCAAAGTTCAATTCGGGATCTGAACTTGACCCGAACTCGAATCCGAACCCCATTGAAATCAATGGGGACCTGAACATTGGTGCACAAAATTGGCTGTAAAATAGTCATAGTGAGGGCTAAAGGGCTGCAAAAGGCAGTAAAATGGGGTAAGAGCAGGACAATTAACCTGCAAACAAATATGGATAGGAAAATTACGTAAAATAGCATAGAATATAATAAAAAAAATAATCTTGAACACGGAGGCAGAGGTCAAAGTGAAGTAGGAGGTCGAGGAGGCAGTGGACGTGGAGGTGGAGGTGTAGGTGGAAGCGGCAGTGGAGGAGGAGGTGGTAGACAACACTGTTTTTGTAGTTTTAAAATTTTTATTCAATTTTCATTTACTTTATTTTTAGTTTTATTTTTTATTAATTTGGAAAAAACCCAAAACATTAGGAACTAGAAAAGAGAATGCAAAGAGAAGTGCGCTGGAGTCTAACAATGGCTGGGTGCGGCCGGTATACTTGTCTATTAAGCACAAGGTACGGACTAGCCCTGTGGGATTCATGCCAGGTTCATTTTAATGAAAGTGAGCTTGTCCACATTGGCTGTGGACAGGCGGCTGCGCTTGTCTGTGAACACCCCCCCCCCCCTGCCGTGCTAAACACATGTTGAGACAATACACTAGCCGTAGGGCAGGTCAGCACCTCCAAGGCATAAAGGGCAAGCTCACGCCATGTGCCCAATTTGGAAACCCAGAAGTTGAATGGGGCAGACCCATCATTCAGTATGTGTAGGCGTGTGCACGCGTACTGTTCCACCATGTTGCTGAAATGCTGCCTCCTGCTAAGACGTTCCTTATCAGCTGGTGGTGTTGGTTATTGAGTCGTGCTGACAAAGCTTTTCCACATTTCAGCCATGCTAACCCTGCCTTCTGAGGTGCTGGCCGTTCCCAAGCTGCATTGGTGACTTCTTCCTCTTCCTCTGCCTTCGCCTTATGCTTCCACTGAGGCCTCGGTGTCAGGTGGGAATGCCATCAGCAGCACATCAACCAGCGTGTGATTGTAGTCGCTCATCTTCTGATCATGCTTCAGTGACGGAATTAAGGACGGCACATTGTCCTTGTAGCAGGGATCCAGCAGGGTAGCCACCCCGTAATCAGCACTGATAAGAAAGAGGGAAAATCGCCGGTCGTTGCGCAGGCACTTCAGCATGTAGCCGCTCAAGCTGTCCTCTGTGGGAGGTGTATCATCTGTGTCCTCTGTATGCCCCAAGCCACGCTCCATTGATGGTCACAAGCTGCTTTGGGAGCCATCCTGCTATGAACACGGTTCCTCTTCCTCATCATCCTCCAGAACTGTGTCCTGGCTGGACTGTTGTGTACCTGGCCTCTGTTGGTGCAGGTACCCACCCTCCGAGCCTGATAACTGGCCTGATAACCGTGAAAATTACCCCTCTTCCTCCTCCTCTTTTGCAACATCCTCTTCCATTATCGTCCGAAGTGTTTATTCAAGGAGACATAGAAGTGGTATAGTAACGCTGAGGATGGCCTAATCAGCACTAGCCATGTTGGTGAAGTACTTGAAACACGTCCCGCATAGAGGCCCACTCGTTGGTGGTAAAGTGGTGCCGTTCCGCAGAGCGACTCACCGGTGCGTTCTGCAGCTGAACTCCACTATCGCCCGCTGCTGCACAGTCTCTCCAGCATGTGCAAGGTGGAGTTCCACCTTGTGGGCACGTCGCATATGAGGCGGTGAGTGGTAAGGCCGAAGTTACGCTGCAGCGCAGACTGGCGAGCAGCAGCAGGGTGAGAACTCTGAAAGCGCACAGAGATGGGCCGCATGTTCTGCAGCAGCTCTGACATATCGGGGTCATTTTTCAGGAACCTCTGCACTACCAAATTCAGCACATGTGCCAGGCAAGGGATGTGCATCAAACCGGCTAGGCCCAGAGCTGCTACTAAATTTCAATCGTTATCGCACACCACCAGGCCGGGTTTGAGGCTCGGTGGCATCAACCACTCATCGGTCTGTTGTTTCATACCCGTCCATAGCTCCTGCGCAATGTGTGGATTTTCCCCCAAAAAGATGAGTTTCAAAACAGCATGTGGTTGTTTCGCCCTGTTTGTGCTGAAGTTCGTGATGCAGGTGTTATGCTGACCAAATGAGGAGGCGGTAGAGGAGAAATCGAAATAGGAGAAGGAAGCAACAGAAGGCAATGATAAACGTCATGCAATCCTCGGTGGCAGAAGGAAATGCGCCACACTGCTATCCATCTCAGGCCCGTGTGCAGTTAGGGAAATATAACGTCCCTGCCCGTGCTTACTGGTCCATATATCAGTAGTTATGTGGAACTTGCCACGGATGGCGTTGTACAGTGCACACCTGATTTTGTCTGCCACTTAGTTGTGCAGGGCAGGAATGGCTCCCCTGGAAAAGTAGTGGTGGCTGGGAACCACGTACTGTGGGACAGCCACCGCCATAAGGTATTTAAAAGTCTCTGTCTCTACCAGACAGAATGAGAGCATTTCAAAGGCCAGGAATTTTGAAATGCTGGCATTCAGGGCCAGGGATCTCTGGTGGGAAGGGGGTACTTCCTCTTTCTCTCCAGTGTTTGGGGGATGGACAGCTGATTGCTTTCATAGGACAGGTTGGACATGCTGGGTGATGGTGGTGAATGTGGTGGTGTTGCTGCTACATCCTCTGTTTGCGGGGTTGCAGGTGCCACTGTCACTCCAGAGGAAGAGGCTGACACTGCAGACGAAGAGGAAGCAGGAGGAGCCTGAGATCTTTTGTGGTTTTTGAGGTGTTTACTGCACTGCAGCTCATTCTTTGCATTTAGATGTCTGGCCATACAGGTGGTGGTCAGGTTTAGAACATTAATGCTTTGCTTCAGGATCTGATAGCACAGCATGCAAACCACTCGCGTCTTGTTGTCTACATGCACCTGAGGAAGGTAGTTTATTTGGGCATGTAGCTGGCACACATCCTCCACATCCTCTCCCTGCAACAGGAGCTCTACCAACACAAGGAGCACCATGACCAGGACCTCATCCCCTATTTGATGCTCTCCTCATTCTTTGAGGTCACCCACCAAACTAACAGATGTATTAACCCCTAAAGACAATGGCCATATTACAACTTAAGGACCAGGCAATTTTTTGCAAATCTGACTAGAATAACTTTAAAATGCTTTTACTTATCCAGGCCATTATGAGATAGTTTTTCGTCACATATTGTACTTCATAACACTGGTAAAATGGAGTCAAAAAAATTCATTTTTATTTATAAAAGATACCAAATTTGCCAAATAAAAATTTGCTAATTTTCAAGGTTCAATTTCTCTACTTCTATAATACATAGTACAACCTCCAAAAATAGTTATTACTTTATATTCCCAATATGTCTACTTCATGTTTGTATCATTTTGGAAATGCCATTTTATTTTTTGGGGACATTACAAGGCTTAGAAGTTTAGAAGCAAATCTTGAATTTTTTCAGAAATTCTCCAAATCCCGCTTTTTAAGGACCAGTTTAGGTCTGAAGTCACTTTGTGAGGCTTACATAAGAAAATCACCCAAAAATAACCCCATTCTAGAAACTACACCCCTCAAGGTATTCAAAACAGATTTTACAAACATTGTTTTTTTTTTTTTTTTTTTTTTTTTTTAAATACTTTATTAAGTTTTACATTTTACAAAAATATAAAAGCAATGCATACTTTTACAATTCCACTCTAATACCCAACCTCCCCCCAAAACACCTCCCTTTACCCTGCGGCGATTCACTCCCCCAACCTCTGGCTAAGAAGAAGGTCCTATCTCCCATATTGCCCATATCCTAGCCCATTTATCGATTATGTCATTTTGTTTTGATAAAAAAATTTCATAACCACTGACCTTTTGTACCAGTTGAAACCAGTTAAAGCAGTTTGGAGGAGTTTTAGAGAACCATTTCCTCGCTATGAGGAGTCTTGCCAAAAAGGCAACTCTTGCAAGTCCTACCCTATGGGGCCAACTTAGATTAACACTTGTAAAGTCCCCCAACACCCACATCTCCACCTGTAGAGGCACCTGTACCCCCAACCTATCCCCAACAAAATCAGCAATGCCTCTCCAATAGAGCTCCAAGGAGGGACATAACCAGATCATATGAGAGAAGTCGGCTTCTACTTCCTCACATCTGGGACATTTTGGAACGTCCGTTCCTCTACATTTCTTCAACCAATAAGGGGTAACATATAACCTGTGAAGTATGTGAAATTGAACTAAATAGTGCTTATAGTTCCTAGATACGTGTTTCATATTCTTATAGATATTCTCCCAACCATTAGTGCTAATATCAGCGCATTCCCTTTCCCAAACCCTTTGCCCAGGGGATAGCTGTCCAAACAAATGTCTGTGTACTATACTCTTATAAAGAACCCCCATTTTTAAATTAACGTTCTTTTTTTCTACTAAGGTGTTCAAAATTGAAAGTGAGTCTATATTCAAAAATAAAAAAATTATTAGACGAATAAAGTGCATCCCGAAGCTGAAAAAACCTAAACCAATTAAAGTTCTCCCATTTCCTGGTCAAGCTGTTGAGGGGGGCTACATCTCCCTCGAGGACCACTTCATCCAAATATTTGATATTGATATATTTCCAGAAATTGTCACCCTTCAACGAGTTTAATCCTGGAAGGGAGGGGTTGTGCCAAAAAGGAGTGAATTTCAAAGAACCTTTTACACCTACCCAGATTTTAGTAGTAATCCACGCTTTGTGAAACATGTTTGTAGTGGTAGTAAAATCGTGATAATTATAGCTTAATATATCTGATTCCAACAGGGAAAAAATGTTGTCGAAGCCCGACTTTGAAACCAGAAGGGAACAGAGAGGACTGGACTCCCATCTACTAAGTAGGGTCAAAATACCAGCTATGAAATATCCTTTAAAGAAAGGGAGACCAAGCCCTTCCCTTATCCACAGCCTTGTAAAGAAAATCGAGCTTCAGCCGAACCCTCTTTCTTCCCCAGATCAGCTCGTTTAATAACCTTTCTATTTTCTTAAAGAAAATATCATTAATCCACACAGGGGAGTTGTTAAGAACATATAAGTATTGAGGGAGAAGAACCATCTTTATTAGTGATATTCTATCTGCCTTGGAGAGATTCAATTTAAGCCATGTGTTAATCTTCCCCTTTGACTTTAATATTAACGGGGTTAAATTCCTCTCTATAAAGTCGTTTATTGTTGGGGTAACAGTTACTCCTAAGTAGTCAATAGAGGCTACTACTTTTAGGCTACAAGGGACCTTTGACATATCAAGTTGAAACACATCCAGGGGCATTATATGGGTCTTTTGCCAATTAACTTTCATACCGGACACCTGCCCAAAGCTTTCTATAATTTTAACTGCCTGAGGGAGTGATGTATTAGTTTGATTCAGAAAAATTATAACGTCGTCTGCGTATAAAGAAATACGGTCTTCGGTACCTGCCACTCCAAACCCTTCCAAATTAAGGTCTTGTCTAATTGCCAATGCAAGGGGTTCGATATATATATCAAAAAGAAGGGGAGACAGGGGACAACCCTGCCGTGTTCCCCTCAGAATGGGAAAACTCGAAGACAGACTTCCGTTTATGTTAACTCGAGCTATTGGGGATCTGTATAAGGATTTTATCCTACTAATAAATTTAGGTCCGAACCTCATTTTTTCCATCACTACCCACGTGAATTCCCATTCTACCCTGTCGAAAGCTTTATGCGCGTCAATCGACAGTATAGATCGGGCACTCCCTCCGGGAGCTTGAATGTTAGAGAACACCCGATGAATGTTATTTTGGGTACTTCTACCATGAAGGAAGCCATTCTGGTCTGTGTGTATTACCGAAGTAATCACTTTAGCTAATCTGGTGGTAAGCATTTTAGCCAACAATTTTACGTCTGAGTTAAGAAGGGAGATGGGTCTGTAAGATCCCATATCCACTATATCTTTACCTTTTTTTGGAATTACGACAATAATGGCTTCCTTCATAGTATCTGAAATGTCTCCAGCTTCTATAGAGTTAGTAAATACCTCCAGTAACCTGGGAAGTATGACTGGGCCATATCTTCGGTATATTTCGTATGGTAACCCGTCTGAGCTTGGTGAGGAGTGTATTTTACAGGAGCCTAGTGCAGCCTCAAGTTCCTGCAACAAACATTGTTAACCCTTTAGGTGTTCCACAAGAGTTAATGGCAAATGGAGATAAAATTTCAGAATTTCGTTTTTTTTATGGCAAATTTTCAACTTTAATCAATTTTTTCCAGTATCAAAGCAGGGGTAAACAGCCAAACAAAACTCAATATTTATTGCCTTGATTCTGTAGTTTGAAGAATCACCCCATACGTTTTCGTAAACTGCTGTATAGCCAAACGGCAGGGCATAGAATGAAGGGAACGCCATATGGCTTTTGGAAGGCAGATTTTACTGGACTGGTTTTTAGACACCATGTCCCATTTGAAGCCCCCCTGATGCACCCCAACAGTAGAAACTCCAAAAACGTGACCCCATTTTGGAAACTACGGGATAAGGTGGCAGTTTAGTTGGTACTATTTTAGGGTAAATATGATTTTTGGTTGCTCTATATTACACTTTTTTTGAGGAATGGTAACAAAAAATAGAAATTCTGAAATTCCATCTCTATTAGCCAATAACTCGTGTGGAACACCTAAATGGTTAACAAAGTTTGTAAAACCAGTTTTGAATAGGGGTGTACTTTCTTAGATGGAGTCACTTTTTTGGAGTTTGCACTCTAGGGGTGCATCAGGGGGGCTTCAAATGGGACACAGTGTCAAAAAACCAGTCCAGCAAAATCTGCATTCCAAAAACCATGTGGCGTTCCTTTCTTTCTCTGCCCTGCCGTGTGGCCATACAGCAGTTTACGACCACATATGTGGTGTTTCTGCAAACTACAAACCCTTGCTTTGTTACTGAAAAAATGGATTCAAATGGAAGATTTGCAAAAAAATTGCTGTTTTGGGACAGTTTTTATTTTTTGTTATTTACATTGTTGATCTTACAGGTTAGATTGTGTGCTATATCGGTAGAGCAGGTAGTTACGGATGCGACAATGCCAAATATGACTACTTTTTGGGGGTTTATGTTTCAGTTTTACATAATAAAGCATTTTTGAAAAAAAATATTTTTTAGTGTCTCCACATTCTAAAAGCAATATGTTTTTTTGGGGCGACTGTCTTATGTAGGGGCTCATTTTTTTGTGGAATGAGATGTAGGTTTGATTGGCACTATATTGGGGTTCATATGACATTTTGGTCTCTTGCTATTACACTTTTTGTGATGTAAGGTGAGAAAAATGGCTTTTGACACCGTATTTATATAATTTTTTTTGTTTTGTTCACCTGAGCGGTTAGGTCATGTGTTATTTTTATAGAGCAGGTTGCTATGGATGCGGCAATACCTTATATGTATACTTTTTATTTATTTAAGTTTTACACGATAATATCGTTTTTGAAACAAAAAAAATCATGTCTTAATGTCTCCATAGTCTGGGAGCCATATTTTTTTTATTTTTTTTGGCGATTGTACTCTATAGGTTATAATTTTTTGCGGGATAAGATGATAGGTTGATTGGCACTATTTTGGGAGGCATATAACGTTTTGATCGCTTGCTGATACACTGTTTGTGATGTGAGGTGACAAAAATGTTTTTTTTTTAAACTGTTTTTATTTAATTTTGTTTACGCTATTTACCTGAGAGGTAAGATCATGTGATATTTGCTTAGAGCAGGTTTTTACGGACGCGGAGATACCTAATATGTATACTTTTTTTAATTTATTTTACTTAAATAACAATAACAACATTTTAGAAAAAAAAATCATGTTTTATTGTCTCCATAGTCTGAGAGCCATATTTTTTTAATTTTTGGGGATTGTGCTATGTAGGGGATTATTTTTTGCGGGATGAGATGTCGGTTTGATTGGTACTATTTTGGGAGGCATAAAGCCTTTTTGATCGCTTGGTATTACACTTTTTGTGATGTAAGATGACAACAAATTGCTTTTTTACACCATTTTTTTGTTTGTTTTTTTATGGTGTTCACCTGAGGGGTTAGATCATGTGATATTTTTATAATGCGGCTTTTTACGGACGTGGCGATACATAATATGTGTAGTGTATTTAATTTTTAAATATTTTTGACCCAGACCCACTTGGTTCTTGAAGATCCAGTGGGTCTGATGTCTGCATAATACAGTACAGTACACTATATAGTGTACTGTACTTTATTTTTTACTTTAGAAAGTCTGATTAGATTTCTGCCTTTAGCAGAATTCAGATCAGAGTTACCATTACCATGGCAAGCAGGACGCCAGTTAAGGCATCATGTTGTCATGGTAACCATCACACGCTGCTATACCGGAGCAGCGGGTGATGGGGAGGGAAGCCCCCTCCCTCTGTGATCCCATCCTGTCGGGTGGCTGCAAGTTAACTCCTTCCATACAGTGGTCTGTATGGACTGTGGCATGGAAGGGGTTAAACAGTTGACATCACAGCACAGATGTCAGCCATTTATACCAGAGTGTCAGCAATGTTCTGACACACTGGTATACCCACTAGGCCATATTATAGAGAAATCTTAGAGAGGAGGCGGGGGATCGCCGCACCGCCCGCACTGCCCGCACCGAATGATTTCAGCAGGTACCTTGTTCCGATCACCACCGGCCGAGCAGCGGTTTATTTCCCCGTCATGTATGCAGTGCAGGTGTACCCCACACAAACAATTGGTATATGTCACCCACCAATGTAACAGACGGATTAACTAGATTTATTTCCCTGTCACGTAAGCAGTGCAGGTGTACCCCACTGAAACAATCGATATAGGTCACCCACAGAATTAATTACCAGAAAAAAACACAGCACTCAGTATATAGTTGTAGTAGTTATGCTTATTTAGTATCCATCCAGGGAATTTTTACTAGCCAACGTTTTGGTCTTAACACAAGACCTACAGAATTAACACCCAGATCAACTATTACATTTCTGTGTCAGGGGTGCCAAGATGGTGTATTGCACCCACAAAAAAATCGCTCTAGGTCACCAGAGTATTAATAGCCAGGTGAGATTCCTAACACTTTCCCTCACTTCAGCTGCCTGCTTCCTGTCCGTGGATACTCAGAGCTGATGGGCGGTGCTATACATGATCCAGCTTTTATTGAGGCTGGGTCACATGATGCACAGGCCAATCACAGCCATGCCATTAGTAGGCATGGCTGTGATGGCTTCTAAGTGCCAACAGCTTAAAAGCTTATTGATTGGCTGCCCTGCAGCCTTTGAACAAGCTATATTAAATGCCCGAACACTGAACTCAAACCCAAACTTTTCTGGCAAAGTTCAGGTTCGGGTCTGGGTACCCGAACTCGCAAAGTTTAGTACGGACCCGAACTTTTACAGTTCAGGTTCGCTCAACACTAGTTGTGAGGAATAATTATTTATTAATTATTATGTTGGAATACATATAAACAGTACATATGAATTATTGTTATAATACATGCAGGTAGGTTTGTACTAGTAAGGCTAAATGCACATGACAGTTGTTTTTTGCATCCGCAAATTGTGCGTCCGCAAAAAAACGGATGCGGCATCCGTTTTTTTGGGAGGATCTGTTTTTTTTCCACTGATTCCTTGTAATAAATGCCTATCCTTGTCCACAAATGGGAAAAAAGTAAGACATGCACTATTTTTTTTGCTCAAGGGAAACACGGACAACGGATGCGGAACACAAGTCAAACAGATGAACTATCAGCATTTTTTTGCTGACCCATTGAAATGAATGGGTCCCCATCCTATCCGCAAAAAAAAAAAACTGAACGGATGCAGAGAAAAACAACTGTTGTGTGCATGTAGCCTAATAGTTGTAGATTGACATTGTAATTTTGGAATGTGACTGCTAGAGTTCATTAACTGTTTAGAACTGCACACATGTACTCTGGCGGTCACAGACGTTCCTGCGACAGGTGGTAGGAGATCGGTGAGACTGGCAACACATGGTTTGATCTGACATGTTTTCCGTTTGGAACAAATGTCCTCTGTGTTGTTTCTGGTGCTTGCCACAACTTCTTTCCCCAGGTGTGGCTATTGTGGTCATTTAATCTTCCCTATTTAGTGTTGTTTCTCCCACTATGCTAAGCGGTTTATAGCTTCTTTTGGAGTTGTAGATAGCCGGTGTGTGGATCTCAGCTGAGTTCCTGGTGCTGCCATAGCCACTTGAAGTTAAGTGCTTTCTTTTGATTTTTTTTTGGGTTATTTTGTGTGTTGCATTTCCCTGTCACTTGTATTAAGGCCTTAGGGAGACTCCTGTTTGTCCTTCCTTTAGGATGAATAAGTTGTCTCAGTCCTGACATTAGTACTAGGGTCATATAGGGTGAGCTAGGACACTAGGTATTCTGGTGAATTAACTCTCCTAACCCTGGGGTCTGTATTAATACTGGTAATTAGTCAGGCCTTTTTTTTACTAGGAGGTGTCCATCTCCTTTCCCTAGTTTACAGACCCTATTCCCTCACCCCTTTCCCTCCTATGTTCGGTGTGGTATTTCCCTCCCACACGCAAAGTGGCACTGGCTTACTTGCTGAATCTTCCAAATCTGCGTTTGTACAGTATACATTCTGGTCATGTGATCCTTACGTCATTCACATGGCGGGCACATGGTCCATGACACCATGAAAGTTCAGGTGAGCCAGATCAATAATTATAATCTGACAAGTATGGATCAGTTTAAAAATCAGTGATGACGCCACCCCCAGATGAAGGCAGGCCAAAACATGAGTTGGGGTGGGCACCATCCTGTCTGCATTTAAGACTATAGGTAATATGATTTAACATTTTTGTTATAATGATATGGCGATGTCGCCCTCAATACTTTTTATACTTGCACTTATGAGTTTTCTCTATTAACCAGTAGCATTTGCACTTTATGTATGTATGTACTGTATGTTAAGGGAGATCGTATATCAGCATTTTTGCACATGCAAATAGAACTAAGTGGGCCAGAGAATGCCATTGTTTTAAAATCATGGATTTGTTACTAATCATGCTGTCCAGTGATGTCACCCAATTCCTCTGAACTCATCATGTTTTAATCATGTTTTAATTGTGTTGTGATTTACATAATTGTCCAATAAACTTTCTATTTTGTGGTATGAAAAGCCTCTACTTTTGTGTGGGTATACATTGTATGCAATAATAAATGGTGCCATTAGACAGAGCAACTTGTCCTGCAAAAAAACAAGCCCTCATATGTCTATGAAAATTTTTTAACACAAAAATGGAAAATCACAAGGTCCTGAAAGAGCTAAAATAAAAAATAAAAATTTTAAGTAAATTATATATTTGGCTGCATACTTTGGCATGCTGTAGAAAAAAACTAAATATATTATAAAATGTATATATAAGAAGTAGTGAAAAAAAGTAAATATCATGTACATTTTAGATTATGGGAAAAATCTCATTATGGGATTTGAACTCTCAAGGTTCAAGAAGTTTTATACTTCAGTGCACAAAATGAACCTAAAAGTCAAATATAATGTTCATTACTGAACTGCTTTCTCAACAATTAAGTGTGTAAAGAAAGAATAATTATGAAATCTTTAAAGCCCCATATATTATATTTCGAAATCACAAAAACAACCATCAAGTGTCCTACATGCAGTAAAGGTTAATTAAAACAGTACAGATTATCACTATATTTTTCAGTAAAATTGTCTAATTCTCCATTAAATTATTCATCCTTCGGCTATTATAAAACACATTAAGCAGTTACTTAGAATGAAGTGTTTTCTGTCATTAAGCTGAATTACCAGGTCTCTGTCATAAAGACCTTCACAAAAATTGTGAGGGCAATTTTTAGGTTTAGGGGATTTGAAACAAAAACACTTTGCAGGCATATACTATACAGTATATATGGCACAATTTTAGTATGAATAAAAGCATATATTTAGAAAGTTTAATAATGTAGTGTACAGTATATATTTAAGAAAAACAGAGACAAACTTTAGCCAGAGTTAATCGAAACAACAATATAATGAAATGGGTGAAACCTCCCTAGAAAAAATATTCAATACATGACAAATAAAACCACAGGTGTAATCAGCTCACCACCTCCATGTTCACCTCGTGCTGAGTTCCAGGTGAAGCAAGTTCAGTCTCACATAGAGAAAAAGAGTGATTTCAACACTTGGAGATAACAGTAAAAATATTCTTAATTGGAAAAGATTCAAATAATTCATGTGCAATACAAGCAACAAATACTCCGGGACAACATCTACGCATTTTGGATTAGACCTAGTCCTTATCGATAAGTAATAAAATCTTCCTGAAACACCCTTCCCCCTTATTTACAATAAACATCCCCACACATGGTCTATCATGTGATATACTCAGAGGTAAATGCACTCACAAAAAGGAATATAGGAATTAACCCCTTATATACCGAATAGAACATTTTTGTTGATATTCCGCAAGCATTAATCAATAAAAATACATGACACCCTGATGCTTATTCAACCCTTGAGGATATATTGTTTGCAATAAGAAAATATAGTATGTTTCACAATTCAGGAGTTGTTTTTTTTTTTAACATGGTCACCTTCCCTTATGTGCCCGAAAGACTCTCTCTATTCCTAATCTATTATTAGATAAGTGTTACATATTTTAGCAAACTTACTGCTGACACCCTCTCCACTCTGTTGGGGGGCTCTACTTGTATAAGTGTTTAATAGAATAGGTTCTGTAGACATCTAGGTGGAATCAGCTGATGACAGGATAAAAGGAGTGCGCTTCTTCTTGGTGCTAGCATTGATCAGTAAGGCTGAGTTCATACGTGACTTATCCAAATAAATTTGCAGCGAATTACGCAAAAAAACTGCTATTTCCTGGCTGCATAGAGCCTTTATAGTGGTGTAGAACACTGTACCTTGCAGTAAAACACATATGGAGTCTGCTTTGGTAGGGGAATAATACTGTGAGTCCGTACCGCACACTTCACTGATTTGGGCAGTCACAGAGTAAAACTGAACAAATAAGTCATGTATGAACTCAGCCTTACTGATCAATGCTGGCGCCAAGAAGAAGCGCACTCCTTTTACCCCGTCATCAGCTGATTCCACCTAGATGTCTACAGAACCTATTCTATTAAACGCTAATACAAGTAGAGCCCCCCAACAGAGTGGAGAGGGTGTCAGCATTAAGTTTGTGTTGACGTCACTGATTATTTTGGCTTCCTCTGATCCACCAGAACAATAACCCCAAAAAATAGATCCTGTCTGTGGAGCATCCAAATTTACTCAGTCAGCATTTGTTCAGTAATCCATCAGCATTGCTAATGCCAAATAAAACGAGTGTGGATCCAAAACTGATATGAAACATGAACGGAATATTTGCATGTCTTTTGTGTTTTATACCCACTCCTGATGTGTGAGGAGACCACAGAGTGGCCCAATGACAGGGTCTGGAGGTGGAAGCAGTATGAGGAGGCCACCATGTGGCACAATAGCAGAGTCTGGAGGTGGCGGAAGCATGAGCAGAGCACAGAGTGGCCCAATGACAGAGTCTGGAGGTGGAGGCAGCATCAAGTGACCACAGAGTGGCACAATGACAGAGTGTGGAGGGGGGGCCGCATCAGCAGGCCACAGAGTGGCAAGGTGACATACTGTGGAGGTCGGTGGCAGTAGATGGTGCGTGAAAGAAGGAGCACTTGGCATCAGATGTGTGGCATCAGGCGGGTGACAGCATCATAATAGTAGCTGAGGCAGGTAGCCAGAAGAAACCTGTCTCTTTTGTTAAAGTGTTGGTGTGGTACCATGGATGATTTAGTCTGATGCATCAGGCACTGGTGTGTGCAAATCCTGGCTGATCCACGCCTGATTCATCTTGATGCAGCGCCCCACTATGTGCTATATGTGGGCACTTTAAACTGTTGCTAAATGTCATATCAAATGTATTGTGGTATCATGCTGTAATTCCCTTTAATAGGATGGCAGTGCCACTTACCTTTATTCATCCCTAGGTGGTGCTGTCACCACTTATATATAAAGCCAGGAGGGGTGTCAAGTCAGTTTGTGTGTTGCGGATGAGAATGAAGACAGCAGGAAGTTAATGGAGGAGGTGAATTAGAGCAGTCCACAATGTAGCTGCTATTTTAGCCCCTTGGCTCTGGCCAGGCTAAAGGAGAATAGAGAGCACTATTACAGTAGCACAGCACAGACCAGTGAGTCTACATCTGGATATAGAGAAAGTCTAGTGGAGATTAGAGCTAAATTAGTCAATGAACTTCACAAGCACCAGTGACCAGGAGGAATCTAAAAGTACCTGGACACAGCCGGATGATTCATGTGAAAAATTATCCTTTACCACATGCCTCTATGGACATTGTGGATCAGAGTAAATGAAAGCATCCTTATAAGTAATGAAGCAGAGGATTTTGCCTGCCGTTAGGGACCGCCCTGTGGATTGCTAATTAAAAGTAAGAATTTAATATATCCAGTACCTGAGTGCTAGAGAGTGGACAAAGTCTAAAAAGATATAGAAAGAAGGAAAACTCCTCAAGTTACAATTGTGATATATAAGGGAGCGATATTATGGTGCAAGTAGAGGAAGTGGAATCTCCTCGCTTAAAGCCCCTTCTTCATCACCATTTACTGTAGCGTTAATCAGCCTCAAGAAACCTCTGGTCCCTTTGTCAGCACCGGAGGTATGGCCAGATGACCCAGCTATAATAAGCAAAGTGCGCTGTCTGCAAGAGTTCGGCACACAGTGTGCTCCGCTTCCGAGAATGACCTCAGCCAGAGCCGGAGCCGCTCATCCCAGGGTTGCCTTCTCCATCTGAGAGATGGGTTGAACACCAGACCACCGACCTCCTTGCGTGTGGCCTATGTGAGACCCCAGGTCTTTGCTATCGCCCTGTCTCCCAGCCGAAAGTTGGGCTGAACCTTCCTAGCTTCCTTCAGAGCGAGAAACATGTACCACCGTAAGCAACATGTGGCTTTTTAGCTTCCTCTGATGTGTAAGCCTGCCGAGTACTTTTGTTATGGCTTTGCACAGGGAGCAAGAATGTTCCGCACAATTCTGAAGGAACTCCTGATCTTAAGAAACTGGACTTGAACTCCAAAGCAGAGTCTCTCCTGTCATGTCTTGTGTGCTGTGGAGATCAAATGCAGACTGAGCAGATAAAAACACATGAATGTTTTCAACTTACTGAAGCTGCTTGATTTACTTGTGCATACATGGTAAAGGCAAAGTCTGCTGGTGTGTTGTCATCTGCGTCTTCATTATGTTTACTGCTGGACCCACGACGACGTAATTCGGTCCATACTGCAAAAGAAGGTCTACAAACACCCATCAATTTTCCTGAAGAAAACATTGTTGAAATAAAAAATGTCACCAATGAAAGGATAATGGAATTCGGTTCATACAGTAGAAAGTCTACATTCGCCCATACATTTTCCGAAAAAAAGCCAGTGTTGCATAAAGAATTTTACCACTGAGTAAGTTGGCCCATACCGCAAAAGGAGGTATACATTCACTGATATATTTTCAAATAAAAAAAGCCAGTGTCAGATAAAGAATTTCACCACTAAGTAAATTGCTTCATACTGCCAAAGGAGGTGTGCATTCACCCATACATTTTCCCCAAAAAATCCAGTTTCATATTACAAATTTCACCATTACGTAATTTGGCCCGTACCGCAAAAGAAGGTGTACAATCATCCCAAAATTTCCCCCCCAAAAAAACATAAAGGATGTCGCCACTAAGTAATTTGGTCCATACCGCAAAAGGAGGTGTCCAATCACCCATAAATTTGATGAAAAAAAGCAAGATTTATATAACAAATTTCACCACTTTGTAATTCGGTCCATACAGCAAAGGGAGGTGTACAGTCACCCATAAAATTTCCCCGAAAAAGCACACTTCACAGAAAAAATTTCACCGCATAAAGGCCTTTACCACATATAACTGCAAAGCTGAATGGCAAATAGGACTTTATTTTTTTCAACTTTTAGACCCCTTTCACACGGGCGTCGCATGTGAGGGTCGGATAAGATACATTGCGGGAAAAGGCGCGATTTTTCTGCGTGAGTGCAAAGCGTTTTAATGCGTTTTGCATGCACGTGGGAAAAATCTGCATGTTTTTGTACCCAGACCAGAACCCGGACTTCTTCACTGAAGTCCGAGTTTGGTTTGAGTATTTTGTAGATTTTATGGGGTGTTGCCGATCCCTTCTTTAATCATGAGCTGCTGGCTAAAGCACCTGGTAACATCACTGCACTCATCACATGGTCCAATCACATGGTCCATCATCATGGTGATGGACCATGTGTTTGGACCATATGATGTGACGTCACCACAGGTCCATTAGCCGGCAGCTCATGATTAAAGAAGAAAGAAGAGATCGGCAACTACGTGATCAAGTGGATACGGTTAAAAAAAAATTTAATTTATTTTTTAACACCTCAATCCACATTTTACTAAGCATTCTGTATTAAGAATGCTATTATTTTCCATTATAACTATGTTATAAGGGAAAATGATAAAGATCGGGTCCCCATCCCGATCGTCTCCTAGCAACCATGTGTGAAAATCGCACCGCATCCGCAATTGCTTGTGGATGCTTGCGATTTTCACGCAGCCCCATTCACTTCTATGGGGCCTGCGTAGTGTGAAAAACGCACAATATAGAGCTTGCTGCAATTTTCACGCAACGCAAAAGTGATGCGTGAAAATCACCGCTAATGTGCACAGCCTCATTGAAGTAAATGCGTCCGGATTTAGTGCGTGTGCAATGCATTCACATCATATCAATGCACAGCAGAACATCAATTAGGCCCAAATTTTGTTCTACTTTTACACAACAGGCTTTTGAACAGAGAAACAAAACGCTGGACAGCGAATATAATTTTATTTCGCCAGTAATAAACTGAAAACAGTGCTTCAGAAGATACCACTGCATCGCAGAACATCAATTTGGGCCAAATTATTTTCGACTTTTACACAACAGGCTTATCAACATATATATGCAATGCTGGGTGGCAAATATATGTTTATTTCGCCACTACTACACTGAAAACAGGGCTTCAGAATATATCACTGCATCGCAGAAGGTCAATTAGGCCCAAATGTTTTCTAGTTTTACACAACAGGCTTTTCAAACGATATATGCAACGCTGGGCGGCAAATATTTTTTCATTTCGCCAATGATACACTGAAAACAGGGCTTCAGAAGATATCACTGCACCGCAGAATGTCAATAAGGCCCACATTTTTTTCTAGTTTTACACAACAGGCTTTTCAACAGATATATGCAACGCTGGGTGGCGAATATATTTTTATTTCGCCACTAATACACTGAAAACAGTGCTTCAGAAGATACCACTGCATTGCAGAATGTCAATTAGGCCCAAATTTTTTTCTACTTTTACACAACAGGCTTTTCAACAGATATAAGCAACGCTAGGCGGAGAATATATTTTTATTTCGCCACTAATTCACTGAAAACAGGACTTCCCAATATGTCACCGCACCGCAGAATGTCATATAGGCCCAAATTTTTTTCTAGTTTTACACAACAGGCTTTTCAACAGATATATGCAACGCTGGGCGGCAAATATTTTTTCATTTCGCCAATGATATACTGAAAACAGGGCTTCAGAAGATATCACTGCACCGCAGAATGTCAATAAGGCCCACATTTTTTTCTAGTTTTACACAACAGGCTTTTCAACAGATATATGCAACGCTAGGCGGTGAATATATTTTTATTTTGCAACTAATACACTGAAAACAGGACTTCCCAATATGTCACTGCACCGCAGAATGTCATATGGGCCCAGATTTTTTTCTAGTTTTACACAACAGGCTTTTCAACATATATGAGCAACGCTGGGTGGCAAATATATGTTTATTTCGCCACTATTTCTGGAGTGTAATAATATTACAGGCTATAGCTACTAGAGAGGGGTCGTTGATCCAGGGAGTTATTCTGGGGGGAAAATTGGCGACAAATATATTTTTATTTCGCCACTAATACACCGAAAACAAGGCTTCAGAATATATCACTGCACCTCAGAATGTTAATTAGGCCCAAATTTTTTTCTAGTTTTACACAACAGGCTTTTCAACAAAGAAGTAAAACTCTGGACGGCAAATATAATTTTATTTTGCCAGTAATAAACAGTAGAGTTGAGCGAACCCGAACTGTATAGTTCGGGTTTGTACCGAATTTTCGGGTGTTCGGAACACGGCCCCGGAAATTTTCAAAAAAGTTCGGGTTCGGGTCCGTTGTTCGGCAATTTCTTCCGTCTTTCTGAAGGGCTGCTCAGCAGCCAATCAGCTAGTATTTTACTTCTTGCCCTTAGAAGCCATCACAGCCATGCCTACTAATGGCATGGCTGTGATTGGCCAAGTGCAGCATGTGACCCAGCCTCTATTTAGGCTGGAGTCACGTAGCGCCGCATTAGTGTAGGGACAGTGTGTGAGGGCGAGAATAGGCAGGGAAAACTCAGCAAAAACACCTAATGAAGTGATCGATCTACAGCTATGAATCATTCAACTTCTGCTAGTTAATTGCTCACTGATTTTTAGGCTGCCCAGAGCGTTTTTCTGTCACTTTTTTCTGGGGTGATCGTAGGCCATTTTGTGTCTTGTGGTGCACCAGCACAAGCTGCCACCAAGTCCATCAATCCATCAATAGTAGAGGTTTATTTTGCTATATCCTACATCAGGGGCTTTGCTGTGCTTGTCACCCTTAGAAACTCAGGATAGCAATTTCTATATTTTATTGAGGGGTGAAATTCAATTGCCAAAATAGCAATCCCCTAGATCTGGTGTTCCAGCTGTGGCTAGCCAAGTGCAATACTGTCTGCTGCCTCAATAGATTTTTTTCTGGGGTAAAATTCACTTGCCAAAAAAGCAATCCCCTAAATCTAATGTTCCAGCTGTGGCTGGCTAAGTTTAATACTGTCCGGCAAAGGATAGATATTTTTCTGGGGTGAAATTCAATTGTCAAAATAGCAATCCCCTAAATCTTGTGTCCCAGCAGTGGCTGGACAAGTTTATTAGTATCCGGCAAAGGATAGATATTTTTCTGGGGTGAAATTCAATTGCCAAAGTAGCAATACCCTAAATCTGGTGTCCCAGCAGTGGCTGGTCAAGTTTAATAGTGTCCGGCAAAGGATATATTTTTTTCTGGGGTGAAATTCAATTGCCAAAATAGCAATCCCGTAAATCTAGTGGTTCCAGCTGTGGCTGGCCAAGTTTAATAGTGTCCGGCAAAGGATATATATTTTTCTGGGGTGAAATTCAATTGCCAAAATAGCAATCCCATAAATCTAGTGTCCCAGCAGTGGCTGGACCAAGTTTAATAGTGTCCAGCAAAGGATAGATATTTTTCTGGGGTGAAATTCAATTGCCAAAATAGCAATACCATAAATCAGTGGTTTCAGCTGTGGCTGGCCAAGTTTAATAGTGTCCGGCAAAGGATATATTTTTTCTGGGGTGAAATTCAATTGCCAAAATAGCAATCCCCTAAATCTTGTGTACCAGCAGTGGCTGGCCAAGTTTAATAGTGTCCGGCAAAGGATATATTTTTTCTGGGGTGAAATTCAATTGCCAAAATAGCAATACCCTAAATCTGGTGTCATAGCAGTGGCTGGCCAAGTTTAATAGTGTCCGGCAAAGGATATTTTTTTTTCTGGGGTGAAATTCAATTGCCAAAATAGCAATCCCATAAAACTGGTGTCCCAGCAGTGGCTGACCAAGTTTAATAGTGTCCAGCAAAGGATATATTTTGTTCTGGGGTGAAATTCAATTGCCAAAATAGCAATACCGTAAATCAGTGGTTTCAGCTGTGGCTGGCCAAGTTTAATAGTGTCCGGCGAAGGATATATTTTATTCTGGGGATAAAATTCAATTGCCAAAATAGCAATCCCCTAAATCTTGTGTACCAGAAGTGGCTGGCCAAGTTTAATAGTGTACGGCAAAGGATATTTTTTTTTCTGGGGTGAAATTCAATTGCCAAAATAGCAATACCCTAAATCTGGTGTCCCAGCAGTGGCTGGCCAAGTTTAATAGTGTCCGGCAAAGGATAGATTTTGTTCTGGGGTGAAATTCAATTGCCAAAATAGCAATCCCCTAAAACTGGTGTCCCAGCAGTGGCTGACCAAGTTTAATAGTGTACTGCAAAGGATATATTTTGTTCTGGGGTGAAATTCAATTGCCAAAATACCAATACCGTAAATCAGTGGTTTCAGCTGTGGCTGGTCAAGTTTAATAGTGTCCGGCAAAGGATATTTGTTTTTCTGGGGTGAAATTCAATTGCCAAAATAGCAATCCCCTAAAACTTGTGTCCCAGCAGTGGCTGACCAAGTTTAATAGTGTCCGGCAAAGGATATATTTTGTTCTGGGGTGAAATTCAATTGCCAAAATAGCAATACCGCAAATCAGTGGTTTCAGCTGTGGCTGGCCAAGTTTAATAGTGTCCAGCAAAGGATATATTTTTTTCTGGGGTGAAATTCAATTGCCAAAATAGCAATCCCCTAAATCTTGTGTACCAGAAGTGGCTGGCCAAGTTTAATAGTGTCCGGCAAAGGATATGTTTTTTTCTGGGGTGAAATTCAATTGCCAAAATAGCAATCCCCTAAATCTGGTGTCATAGCAGTGGCTGGCCAAGTTTAATAGTGTCCGGCAAAGGACAGATTTTGTTCTGGGGTGAAATTCAATTGCCAAAATAGCAATCCCCTAAATCTGGTATAGTGATGAGCGGGAGGTGCCATATTCGAATTTGCGAAATGCAAATGCATTTTTTAAATTAGTGAATATAGCGATATATTCGCATTCGCAATATTCGCTAATTCGAACAAGCCAATCGAATTTGTAGTTCTGTATCCGTACAAACCGACTATAATGCGAATAATTTTCATAGAAATATTCGTGTGCCTACAGATGGTATTCAACTTCAGCCGTCGGCAATGCATTTTTCGTATGTGCACATACAGGCGTGGCTTCTTCCTGGGAGCGGTTACAACAAGTTTTGTTGGTGAATGCAATCCATGCGAATAAAGATGGTTGGAAACAATTTCACCAGAGAGGAGGAAGATATCCTGATCACAGTAAGTTATTGAACATTACATTACGGCTATAAGTACATGTGACACGCTTGTAACATTCAAATGTATGTTTATGGAGATAAAACCTTCTCAAATTTCCGCAATACATATAAAATCTCATTTTACGTAGTTTGGTTACTGCAGTGCTTACATATAAATGATTTGTGGAAACAAGTATTGTTGGCATTCAAAAACAATACTTATTGCCCCAAATCATTAATAACTACTAAACTCATATTGATGTCTGTCTGTTATTTATGCACGACCAAACAACTGGATCGATCTTCACTAAATTTAGCAGACGGGTACATCAAGTGTCCGGGAAGGTTTTAGACCGGAGCTTAGCTCTCTAGGACGTATTATTCCTGAGATATTCCCCAAAAAATGACCTGCATTAGCCAAAACAAGCCCTAAACTGCCATACACATGGCCACATGCCCCTTATCAGCCAATAGAAGCTAGCATGTCCCCAGGTTGCCATAACAAGTGATCACTTGTTTTAATAGTTTGCAGATCCCTAAATATTCAGTCATATGATGTATGACGACAAAACTACACTGCTACATGTATGGGGGGCAGGGGCCACTATTAAAGGGGCAGGCATTCTGGAGTTCACTGTCATTAACCCCTTAACGCAAAATGCAGTGCATGCACACTGGGGGAACTTGTGCCAGAACGGATTCCACCGTACATGCACAGCGAGATGATCGGGCGGTTGCAGGAGCTGCGCCTGACCAATCACTGCAGGGTTACGGCAGTCCCTGATAGCCAGGCCCCTGCTGTATCCGCCGGCATCGCTGTTTACAGCGATGCTGGCTGATTAACCCCTTCCATGTCGCGGTCAGCGCTGACCGCGACATAGAAGTGGTACCACGACATAGAAGTGGTTTGCGGTTAGTGAATGAGCGCATCGGGTCCTCGTGCTGCTGTAACGGGGACCCGATGTGTGAGCCTTGCACAGCATCAGGACCTGGCTTCTACGGGTGCCCAGTGGATCCAGCCTCAGGCTTATCTCCTAGGCAACCTGTCCAGCCCCAGGACCGTCTCCTAGGCAACCTGTTAATGTATTAGTCTGTGTAATACACTAACAGGCAATGCGTTACAATACAGATGTATTGTAATGCATTGCAGAGGGAATCAGACCTCCAAAAGTAAAATGGAAGATGCCAGCCAGTCTTTGCTATTGTTAAGTTTTTGATTGTTCTCAACATCCACATAATTGTTACCTTATGTAGGATGGTTATTGTGGTACTTGTAGTCCGTTGCTGGCATCTTCCATTCTATGCATTTTTTTGCTGTTTATTGCCATCAGCAACGGACTACAAGTGCAGGATATGATCCCCTATATATATGCACAACCGCATGTGAGTTCAAGCATATCCTGCCTGTTTAACACCATACTACATTTTCTAATGGTTCGAAAATATGGATAGCAGACAAATATATATATATGATTCACTTTGCACATCTAATCTTCCGCCTCACACAATATACCCACACTATATACCCACACTATATACCCACCACTACATACCACCAGACACCCCCCCCCCTCAAACCCACACCACCTCTGACCACCCCCCACCCCCAACACACACACACAAATACACAGTTTATAGCAGGCATTCTCAAACTGCGGCCCTCCAGCTGTTGTAAAACTACAACTCCCATGATGCCACACTATAGGATGATAGCTGTAGGCTGTCATGGAATGATGTGATTTTTAGTTTAGAAAAAGCTGGAGGGCCACAGTTTGAGGGTGCCTAGTATACAGATTCTAATAAGTGTCCCGATGGTCCAGATGTAATGTTTGACATTCAGTATTTGCTGATTCTTTTAGCGTTACCCAGGGGTCATCACGGGGAGATGAATCAGCCTTACACCCCATACCATACCGTCACTTCACTATACAGGTACATCTCTCCTCCGATGGCCAATATCCAATATCTCATACTACACACATACCATTTTAACACAATCGCAAATTTAAAAAAAAAAAAAGATTAGGCGACTTTAACATTAGCGGCAGGGGAGTAAGTCTGACTATTCCAGGAAGATGAACAGCCTGTCGGATCCGTACTGCCACTAGTTCACCTACGCCCCTAGAATGATGCTTCGTCCCTATTGACTATAAGGCTAGGTTCACACGACGACATTTGTCGCGCGACAAAAAGTCGCACTATTGTCGCGCGACAATTTTTATAATGGGAGTCTATGGTGTCGCATTGCGACATGCAACATGCTGCGACTGCGACGCGACAGTCCAGGTATAATGATTACTGAGTGTTGGAATAAAGATACAAAATTAATGCAAAGCATATGTACATTTTTGTTTTTAGAATTTTTTCTTAAAGTAGTAAAATTTGTTATTATAGGTGTTACTTTACCTGCAGTCAGGCAAAGGCCTCCCAGACAGCAGGTGTGGGAGGTCTCGGTATCAGAGGAGGAGGAGAGGAGGCCGGAACCTCAGGGCAACAACATGCCCCTAGCCCCCCAGAGGAATCAGTGGCAGGAGTGGAGGGCGGACCTTCACCCCAACCCGCCTCACCCTCTCAAGTGTCTGATGACGGTGACGAGGAGGAGGAACTGAATACCCCCCCAAGGAGTGTAAGTATGTGCTATGGCTGTTTTCACTCATTCACTGTTCACACAAACACGTGTCAGTTTAGCCTTCACCATAGACATACTTTTTTGGAGCAAACAATAAGCATGTTAAAGCTTTACTAATAATCTTTCTTTAGCCCACACATATCGGAGAACCTATAGTCCCACACTTACAGTTCCGTACAAGCGGGATATCAAAAAAGTACTATCTCAACACTCTTTACAGTCTTCCAGAGGTCTGGTTCCCCTCTATGATTGTTCTGCGTTCCAATCGCCTATCCACACTGTATTTTAACAACCTTTTTAACCACAATGTTATGAAAACCCCAAGATGTAGTACGGGTGTGACCTATCCCACCCAATGTCTCTGACTATTAAAACCCAGGCCCAAAATAATTTCTAAAGAAAACCTCCCTGAGACCTATAGTTGCAGGCATACTGATTCACCGAAGTTATCTCACTGAGGCATACATTCCCACTAGGGCTGCAGTAAACGATTATTTTAGAAATCGAGTATTCTATCGATTATTTTTTACGATTAATCGAGTAATCTAATAAGAATGTTCCCATGGCAACCAGGGCTTCAGTAGCGTCCTGGCTGCCATGGTAACCGATCGGAGCCCAGTTATAACACTGCTGGGGCTCCAATCACGATCTTTGTGACAGATTGCCCTATCTGTACCCCTAATAATTGAGTCTCCCACTACCAGCACCTGTCTGGCCTGCCCTGCTCTCCTGGTCCCCTGCTTACTGGAGCTGACATTCCCCTGACTGGCAGAGGAAGTGTCTGGCTGCAGCGGTGCCGTCCCTGAACTGTCATCCCCCTCATCTGCCAACCGTGCAAACTTGTTGGGGTGTGTCAGATCAGGGCTAGCCTCCCTGGCACTCTTCCCTCTACCCCGCTTTCTTACTGTTACCCAGCTAACTACCTCACTCTCCTTAGCCTCCTCGCTACCACCCTCCCCCACATCTACCCCATAGAGTGCTTTCTCAGTGAGCAGCAAACTTTTTTCCAAATTGTCAGTGGCTTTCAGTGTTGCAACTCGCCTGTTTAGAGACTCGATGTGCGATTCCAAACGGGTAATTTGCTCACATTTTGAACAAACATATACACCCTCGAACGGCTGTTCCAGGACTGCATACATCATACAAGATGTGCACTGGACGGCGCTGTCAATAATGGAAGTCATACTAAATGGGGATTACACAGGAAAAGAGAGGGAAAAAAATAAATATATACAATATAGAGCAGTGATGACAAGATTCTTACTTACTGTGGTCCCTTACAGCAGTAGGAAGACTAGCTAGGATCAAACCAACTGTATACAAGGATGATCTAATGAATCTCTGTTTCTTGCTCCTAATAATAGCAAGTGCTGCCCTCCCGCTCCGTGGTCACATGACACAAACGAATCCTCGATGCAAAAAAATTGCATCGAGGATTTTTTTGTGTCAAATTACTCGATTAAATCGGGTAATCGTTTCAGCCCTAATTCCCACATTCCCATTGAGACATACCGAGCAGCCATGATTTTTCCCCATACTTGGACCAGATATTGTTGGTGTCAACCCGAATAAACGGGTATATTTTGGGGGGGACTCCCCAAAGTAGGCAGAGCTACCATTGGCCAATGAAAATGTAGCATTTTCTATACGCTACTCCTCCCATAGTTTTAGAAGTAGAATTACCAAACTTTGCTTGTGCTTTGTTAACTGATCCCACCCTCCGGGCCCCTGGAGCAGCCCCCCGGAGACCCCATTTTTTTCCATAGACTTTCATTGAAAAACTATTACGTTTTGTCACTCGTACAGCTTTCAAGTTAAAGTCACCAAACTTGGGTCACTTAGACATGGGGTCACCCTGAAAATTTCTGAGATTTTTCACTTTCTGTTGTAAATTTCTTTTTAAAAAACGACATTTCTATATAAATTTTTCTATAAATTTATTGTTCACATGTCTTTGATAAAAAAAAATCCAATAAGTGTATATTTATTGGTTTGGGTAAAAGTTATGGCGTTTACTAACTATGGTGCTAAAAAGTGAATTTCCACATTTTGAAGCAGCTCTGACTTTCTGAGCACCTGTCATGTTTCTTCAGGTGCTAGAATGCCAGGATAGTATAAATACCCCCAAATGACACCATTTTAGAAAGAAGACACCCCAAAGTATTCGCGGAGGGATATGGTGAGTTCATGTATGATTTCATTTTTTTTCATAAGTTAGCTGAAAATGACACTTTGAGGAAAAAGAAAAAATAATAAAGTTTCCATTTCTGCTAACTTCTGGCAAAAAAAATAAAATCTCCCACGGACTCACTATGCCCCTCAGTGAATACCTTGGGGTGTCTACTGTCCGAAATGGGGTCATTTGTGGGGTGTGTTTACTGTTCTGGCATTTTGGGCAGGGCTAAATTGTGAGCATCTCATTAAAACCTAAAGGTACTCGTTGGAATGTGGGCCCCTTTGCGCACCCAGGCTGCAAAAAAGTGTCACTCATGTGGTATCGCCTTACTCAGAAGAAGTAGGGCAATGTGATTTGGGGTGTATTTTTACATATACCCATGTTGGGTGAGAGAAATATTTCTGTAAACTGACAACTTTGTATAAAAATTTTAAAAAAGTTGTCATTTACAGAGATATTTCTCAGCATGGGTATATGTAAAAATACACACTAAAACAGATTGCCCTACTTCTCCTGAGTATGGCGATACCACATGTGTGACACTTTTTTGCAGCCTGGGTGCGCAAAGGGGCCCAATTTCCAATGAGTACCTTTAGGCCTCTTGCACACGGGCGTCATGTTTGACGCCTGGATAAGAGGCGGGTGCGTTGCGGAAATCGCCACGATTTTTCCGCGCGTGTGCTAACGTTTGTAGTGCGTTTAGCACTGCGCGTGAAAAATCTGCATGCTTGGTACCCAGACCCGAAGTCAGACTTCATCACTGAAGTCCGGTTTCGGGATGAGTATTCTGTATATGTAATTATTTTCCTTTATAACATAGTTATAAGGGAAAATAATCGCATTCTAATTACAGAATGCAATGTTCCCCGGGCTATAGAGGGTTAAAAATAATAAAGAGTTAACTTACCTTCTCCCATTGTACGTGCAGAGCCCCAGAACGTCTTCTCTCTTGATGATTGTTTGCTTCAGGACCTGTGGTGACGTCACAGGGTCACATGGTCCAATCATAGAAGCATTTGAGTGGACCATGTGACCCATGTGATCCTGTGACGTCACCAAAGGTCCTTGGATGAAGGACCTGCAGTGATGTCACAGGATCACATGGGTCACATGGTCCACTCAAATGCTTCTATGATTGGACCATGTGACCCTGTGACGTCACCACAGGTTCTGAAGCAAACAATCATCAAGAGAGAAGACGTCTGAGGCTCTGCGCGTAATGGGAGAAGGTAAGTTAACTCTTTATTATTTTTAACCCTCTATAGCCCTGGGAACATTGCATTCTGTAATTAGAATGCGATTATTTTCCCTTATAACTATGTTATAATGGAAAATAATAACGATCGGGTCCCCATCCCGATCGTATCCTAGCAACCATGCGGGAAAATCGCAAAGCATCCGCACATGATTGCGGATGATTGCGATTTTCCCGCATCCCCATTCACTTCTCTGGGGCCTGCGTTGCGTGAAAATCGCAGAATATAGAACATGCTGCGATTTTCACGCAACGCAAAAGTAATGCGTGAAAATCACCGCTCATGTGCACAGCAACATAGAAGTGAATGGGTCCGGATTCAGTGCGGGTGCAATGCGTTCACTTCACGCATTGCACCCGCGCGGAAAACTCGCCCGTGTGAAAGGGGCCTTAGGATTTCACAGGGCATTTTTACGCATTTAGATTCCAGACTTCTTCTCACACTTTAGAGACCCCGAAAATGCCAGGGCAGTATAAATACCCCACAAGTGACCCCATTTTAGAAAGAAGACACCCCAAGGAATTCCGTGAGGGGTATGGTGAGTTTATGTAAAAAAAAAATTTTTGTCACAAGTTAGTGGAATATGAGATTTTGTAAAAAACAAAAAAATATATATATATATCAATTTCCGCTAACTTGTGCAAAAAAAAAATAAAATTTCTGTGAACTCGACATGCCCCTCACTGAATACCTTGGGGTGTATTCTTTCTGAAATGGGGTCACTTGTGGGGTATTTATACTGCCCTGGCATTTTAGGGGCCCTAAAGCGTGAGAATCCAAATGCGTAAAAATGCCCTGTGAAATCCTAAAGGTACTCATTGGAATTAGGGCCCCTTTGCGCATCTTGGCTGCAAAAAAGTGTCACACATGTGGTATCGTCGTACTCAGGAGAAGTAGGGCAATGTGTTTTGGGGTGTATTTTTACATATACGCATACTGTGTGTGAGAAATATATCTGTAAATGACAACTTTTTAAAAAATTGTATACAAAGTTGTCAATTTACAGAGATATTTCTCTCACCCAACATGGGTATGAGACCCTCAAATGTCAGGGCAGTACAAACACCCCACATGTGACCCCATTTTGGAAAGAAGACACCCCAAGGTATTCCGTGAGGAGCATGGCGAGTTCACAGAAAAAAAAAATTGGCACAAGTTAGCGGAAATTGATATTTTTATTTTTTTATTTTTACAAAGTCTCATATTTCACTAACTTGTGACAAAAAATAGAATTTTACATGAACTCACCATACCCTTCACGGAATACCTTGGGGTGTCTTCTTTCTAAAATGGGGTCACATGTGAGGTGTTTGTACTGCCCTGGCATTTGAGGGTCTCCGCAATCTTTACATGTATGGCCAGCATTAGGAGTTTCTGCTATTCTCCTTATATTGAGCATACGGTTAATGAGATTTATTTTTTTTTCCATTCAGCCTCTGGGCTGAAAAAAAAAAAAAAATGAACAGCACAGATTTTTTCATTCACATCGATCAATGTGGATGAAAAAATCTCTGTCAAAATCAGTGACTGCGGTACGGTGGGCTGGGCGCTAACTACCTAACAAGTAGCTAACTGGTGGTGATAAGGGACCCTTATCCCCCATTCACACGTCCGTAATTCTGTTTGCGGAACAGTATTGCGGACCCATTCATTTCTATGGGGACAGACTTTGTCCCGCTCGGATCCGGAATTGCGGATCCGCACTTCCGGGTCTGCACTTCCGTTCCACAAAAATATAGAACATGTCCTAATCTTGTCCGCAATTGCGGACAAGAAAAGGCATTTTCTATATAGTTCTGGCAATGTGCGGATCTGCAAAATGCGGAAAGCACATTGCCGGTGTCCGTGTTTTGCGGATCCGCAGATCCGCAAAACACATATGGTCATATGAATGGAGCCTTACAGGGGGGTGATCAGTGACAGGGGGGTGATCAGGGAGTCTATATGGGGTGATCAGGGGTTAACAAGGGGTTAATAAGTGACAGGGGGGGAGGGTAGTGTGGTGCTTGGTGCTACTTTACATAGCTACCTGGTCCTCTGGTGGTCGATCCCAGCAAATGGGACCACCAGAGGACCAGGTAGCAGGTATATCAGACGCTGTTAACAAAACAGCGTCTGATATACATCTTTGATGCTTTTTGTTTTGCATCTACAGCCTGCCAGCGATTGATCATCGCTGGCAGGCTGTAGTATAACTGCCGAGCCGCGAACTGCTGTGAACGTTCACAGCAAATCTCGCCTCTCGCGAGATGACGCGCCGCCGCGTCAAGGAGAAACAAGCCTGCCGCCGCCTGGATGCAGCCCTGCGTTAGGCGTTCGGCAGGCGGTTAAATGAGAAAAATACAAACTGCCGCTGCTCTTAGACTTTTATTGGCACAGTCTTCAAACTTGGCACAGTTGGTCACTGGAGGCCCGGGATTAAAATTCTAAAAAGTGGGTGGAGCCACCAACAGCCAATCATATTTCAAGCCAACATCCTGTGGTTTCTTCAGACACGACACAGTCTAGTTTATTTATTTATTGTTTTTATTTTTTTACAGTATTGAAAGAAATGCAACTAAGCATTGAGGATCTAGAGCGAGAGCACCAGAAAGCCGTGCAGGCCTACCGGGAGCAGCATCTCCGGAAGCTGAGGGAGGTCACGCTTCAGTCTGCCAATGGACTAAGGCCCCTTTCACATGGGCGAGTTTTCCACGTGGGTGCAATGCGTGAGTGGGACGCATTGCACCTGCACTAAATCCGGACCCATTTAATTCTATGGGGCTGTGCACATGAGCGGTGATTTTCACGCATCACTTCTGCGTTGCGTGAAAATCGCAGCATGCTCTATATTGTGCGTTTTTCACGTAACGCAGGCCCCATAGAAGTGAATGGGGCTGCGGGAAAATCGCAAGCATCCGCAAGCAAGTGCGGATGCAGTGCGATTTTCCCGCAAGGTTGCTTAGCAACGGGACCAGATATTTATTATTTTCCCTTATAACATGGTTATAAGGGAAAATAATGGCTTTCTTAAAAAAGAATGCTGTGAAAAATGAAGATGAAGGGGTTAAAAATAATAAAACTTAACTTGCCTTAGCCACTTGATTGCGTAGTTGCGATCTGTCTTCTCTCTTCAAGCTTCAGCTAACAGCTAAATGACCTGTGATTACGTCACATCACATGGTCCAATCACATGGTCCATCTTACCATGGTGATGGACCATGTGATTGGACCATGTGATGTGACGTCATCACAGGTCCTTTAGCTGGTAGCTGAAGCTTGAAAAGAGAAGACAGATCGCAACTACGCGATCAAGTGGCTAAGGTAAGTTAAGTTTTATTATTTTTAACCCCTTCATCTTCATTTTAAACAGCATTCTTTATTAAGAATGCTATTATTTTCCCTTATAACCATGTTATAAGGGAAAATAATAAATTCTCCAGAATACTTTACCCAAACCGGACTTCAGTGATGAAGTCCGGCTTCGGGTCTGGGTACCAAACATGGCAATTTTTCACACGCGCATGCAAAACGCATTACAAACGTTTGCACCCGCACAGAAAAAGTGCACATATTCCCGCAACGCACCCGCCTGCGAAAGAGGCCTAAGGGAAATGGAAGAGAGGCACGCTAAGGCCGTGGCACATCTAAAAAAATTAACAAAAAAATGCGTACATTGCCCTATTGAGATTTGTTCAATTTAAATGTTTTTTTATTATTTCTAATTATATTGTTTACTGTTTTATTTTTTTTAATTAAATTTAAATTTCTGTATAATTGTTAAACATTTTTTTTAAGTAAAGGCCCCTAGAGTCCATTCCCAAACTCATCAGTATCCTGACATACAGCATCCACAGGTATATTGAAATTGGGTAGTATGAGGCCTACACATAACAAAAATGGATCATGATAATAGCACTCATTGGTAACGGTTGTGTATTAAATATTAAGTACAAAGCAAAGCATTCTAATAGTCCAGAGTTACATTTAAAATACATTTTTTGGTTAATTTTCCTAGTAACTAAATTATTTTATGTACTAGCATAAATTTCATATTATCGTAAATAATAAATGTATTTTTCTATCAAACAATTACAAACAAATACAAAACTTGAAAAGAGTAATAATAACTACAAAAAACTTTTTGATTTATCAAATTAGCTAAATTATTAACTTTATTTACAATCAAATCTTATTATCGGAATTATAAAACAAAAAAAAGGAACAATGTTGGAACAATAAAATGGTAGGGGTAAGAACTAAGCATGGATCTTCGAAAGCGTCAATTTTTTGTATACTTTGCATGTTGTAGCATTGCTTCCACCGTACAGATAGAAACATGTGATTACATAACTATGATTATATTAATTCTCTAACCGGTGACATGGCTCCAAGTACATCACATAGTACACAGTTTATACTTAAAATCTTAAAGCAGTGGTTATATATAATTAGCATGTGCAAATCGTACCTATACATATTTACATGTTGCTACACGGCTCCATTTACAAAATCAGATTTCCACACGGATGAGTATAACGCCAGTCACACCCAACCATGTAGAGAGGTCAACACGGAAGTCAGTCATCCTTCCCAGAACGCCAGTTTTAGATCCTAAATCAGTGTGACAACAAAAAATAAATAAAAAAATATATAAATTTTAGTAGGTTCATCAATCAGTCCTGTACAATGTCAACTGCACAAGACCTTTTGACAAGGGAAGGCCACATGCGGTCCACACAGTGCTACAGCGTGAACCACAACATAGCCTTCCCAAACCACACTTATTTTAAAATATAAAATAATAAAATTAAGTAAAATCATTTCCTTTTGTGAATGAAGCCGAACAACGCTAGATAAAATGTCTTTTTAAAAAGATTATTTAAATACATATTTGCATGTGTAAATATTGACTATACATAAATTAGCAGAGCACATGCAAGAATACGAAACATGCAAACCAGGTTAAGAGAATTCATTATTCTATACTTGTTAAAGTGCAAAGGAGAAAATCAGGTCCATGATGGTTGTCAATGCATGATCAGGACATACAGCATCTATAGTTAACACAGTACTAGAATGCTGACTCATAAGTTACCATTTGTAACTAGGCAGAACAGCAGCAGGCACTTGCAGGTAAGTACACCTCCAGTTTATAATAAAAAATAAAATAACCCAATCGAAATTTTACTTTAAAAAAGGTGTGAAGGTCTGGACTCTATGATTGTTCCCTGTGAGAACATGATGTCTCATGCTCCGGGAACCACAATTGCACAATGTGAGCATGATGCAAGCTGGCAGTATAATCTTGAAAATTGCCCCTGCTAGCTGTTTTAAAAAAATGCATTTAGATATTCATACACTGGTCACTTGATCGGTTCAACTACTCTTTGAGAACAAATTATTGGAGAACATATTGTTGCTGATCCTCAAACTAACCTGACCAACTGCAGCAACCCTAGATCATTTTAATGTCCCCACAGGCTTGTACAGTGGGCTCTAGGCATGTTGGTTGCATCTCTTCATCTGCCTATCTTCTTCCCCTGATGCGTCCCTAACTCTTGATCAGGGTAAATCAGGACTCATCTGACCACACAACATGCTTCCATTGCTCCAGAGTCCGATCTTATGCTACCTAGAAAATTTAGGTTTTTATTTTGTTTTTACTTCACTAGTATGTGTTTTTCTGACGGCTACCCAACTGTTCAGTCACAATGCCTTGAGTCCTATTTGCATTGCGTTTTTAGAAAAGAAACTAACTTAATCAAATAAACATAGCCCTAAGTCGGACTGTTGTTTTTATGAGATTGTATTTTAAAAAACATTGCATTTATGACCACACCGTACATTCATGTATATATTTCCAGCCCTCTTTACTATTCATCTTTGTTTTCATGTGCACTTTATTCTTACACTTGTTAATAAAGTATTTGACGTTTCATACCCGAATATTCGGACTCTCGGCCATCTATTTAGGTGTTTTGTCTTAGCTCGGTGCTTGAAAATGATTTGAAACTTCTAAAACTGACTAACCAATTTGGTACACGAGCAGAAGATATGTCTTTCAACATGGGTTTTTAACAAAGTAAAATATAATGAATACGGACACTAAACATATTCGTCCATGCAGTAACTATCCATTCAGAGCCTCAAACCTATGATAGTATTCAAATCGCATACTGAGTTTTGCAAGTGGGGCGAAAGGCTATGCAGTGACGCAACTGTTTGAGGTGTAAAACACTACCGCACTAACATCCGAGTATGTAGTGCAAGGCCCAAAACAACTCAACAAACCAGGTACTGTTGTTTTAAAAAGCTCCTAGATAACTCAGCATGATCATGACATGCTGTAGCACCAACAGCAGGATTTCAGAAGTGGTATATTATCATGGCCAGTGGCCACATGTAGCTTGGCCAAATTCAGCAGCACAGGCAGCAGCAGACATTATGTTAAAAGGCCCAAATGTAACTCAACATGTTCAAGACATGCAGCAGCATCAACAGCAGGATTTAAGAAGTGGTGTATTATCATGGCCACATGTAGCTTGGCCAAATTCAGCAGCACTGGCAGCAGCAGAGGTTATGTTAAAAGTCCCAAATGTAACTCAACATGTTCAAGACATGCAGCCGCATCAACAGCAGGATTTAAGAAGTGGTGTATTATCATGGCCATATGTAGCTTGGCCAAATTCAGTAGCACAGGTAGCAGCAGACGTTATGTTAAAAGGCCAAAATGTAACTCAACATGTTCAAGACATGCAGCAGCATCAACAGCAGTGTGGCGAAACCAGCCTCGCCACTGGGTGCTGGAGAAGCCTGGTTGCCAGCCTCTTGCCCCAGGATTATGGGCCCTCTCATCAGCCCATGCTAATCTTAAACCCCTTGGCGATTTGACTGTGTTTGTGGCATCTGAGCACTGTTTGGATATATTGAGCGCTCAGATCCAAGCCATCTGGGGATATGTTTAATGTCTATATCTACTGTAATGATTGGGACATTGTATATTTTAATAATGATGTCTGTCCTATTGTCCCCACGTGTGTATTGGCGATTTCCCTTTGTCCTGAGAGATAATTGAATTACTCCTCGGTTGTCTCCAGGACAGAAGACATTGTTTAAAACTATTTCAGTACAAGAATAAAGATACAAGATTTTGCTACCACTATTTTTGGAGCTGGACATCTCTTCCTTTCCTGCTATTGTTTAAAACTATGTATTCTCCTGCCTGTGATTATTACATCAACCCATCGTGTAATGTAATTGTATCACAGGCAGAGGGGAGGATTTTGTATGGGAGTGTTTAAACTGTAAAGCTGTAAAGGATTGGCTGCTAAGTCATGTCCTCGGTTCCCAACCAGGTCCACGGGTGGTGTAACTTTGTTGGAAAATGTGCATAAGTCAATGCTTGTGTGTTCAATAAAGAGTTCCTGTTTTACATTCAACATAGAGCCTCATCTCATGTGTATGGGGATTGCTATACGCTGTATACTCCCCTGGCTATAACTCCTAGCTCTTGTAAGAGCTGTTCCTGCTCTCTTGATTTAGGAGAGGTTCACCCACTGGAGCCTGGAGCCTTGTCGTAGGTCCATGGTGGGCAACGCTTACGGTGTCAAGTGGAGTGCTTGGAGTCCTCGGGAAGCATCCATCGACGGAGGTTACCCGGTCGGGGTGCCAGGAGATCCGTTACATGATTTAAGAAGTGGTGTATTAATAAGGCCACATGTAGCTTGCCTAAATTCAGCAGCATAGGCAGCAGCTGACATTATGTTAAAAGGCCCAAATGTAGGGGGCGTGGTTTGGCCGCCGAGTGTAATGGACGCCTGAACGTGCAGCTCCTGCACACCAGCGACTAGTGCTCAGCAAAGCAACTGCCCAGCAGCTTCTTTTGAAGGATAATTTGTCTGCCTGCTACCCTGTTGAGATGGGGAAGTCGAAGAGAGTACTCCCGAGAGTGAATACTGAGGGCTTGGAGAAATATTTTGACCGAGGAAGATTGCAAGATGGCGCCCGGCCTCATGGCAGTGATACTCCGTCTGCTGCCTCACCGCTTCTTCCTATGTCTCCTGCTGCAATCCCCGATCCGCACCCTTCACCTCCTCCTCAGAACCCTGCAGAATTTCCATACTCTCCACACCCTTCGCTCCCAGCCACACCAGAGGACTTAGGGGATGCATCTTCTGTTAACGGAGCGGCGCAGGGACATGCAGGGACCGTGGCTCACTCACCTTCTTCCAGCCCTGTGAAAAGGAAGCCGAGGACAGACTTCACCACGGCAGTTCAGGTCAGTGCAGCACCTCATCACCCACCTGAGGACTTTTTCTCTAACTATCCTGCCTCAGACAAGCTAGTGTCAGAAGACACTCTGAAGCAAATGCTGTTAGCGCTAAGAGCATCGATGCAGGGGGATTTAGCAGCCATGATTGCCCCTTTGTCCTCTAAAGTGCTAGAGGTGGATCATAAAATTCAACATGTCGAATCAAAAATGGCGTCGTTTGCCTCCTCTCAGAATGAGGTTATTGATGCACATAACATTCTTGCTGATGAGATGGAAAGTGTTAAGCTGAAAATCGCTGACATGGAGGACAGATCGCGTCGGAACAATATTAAATTCCGCGGCATTCCAGAGAATATCTCCAGTTCTGAACTGTCCTCATACATTCAAGAGTTGTTTTTAACCTTGCTGCCTGACCTTTCTCCACAAGATCTTATTATAGACCGGGCTCATAGGGTACCCAAACCCAAGTACCTAGACGCTGAAGTTCCCAGGGACACTTTGGCAAGAGTCCACTTTTATTCCACCAAAGAAGCTGTGATGTCAGCTGCAAGGAAGATGGGGCCCCTTCCTACCCCTTATCAATCTGTGAAGTTGTACACTGACCTGTCTGCTGCCACACTTAAGTTACGCAGAGACCTGCTTCCAGTTACTCTTTCCCTGCGGAAACACGGTATACCCTATAAATGGGGATATCCCATGAAGCTGCTTGTTTCAAGGATAACCGCACATACCCTATAAGATCCCTTGAAGATGGTAAATCTCTACTCCATTCCTGGCACATTTCTGCCACTGCTATTGAGACTCACCCTCCTCTACAACGGGCTCTTCCGTAGTAACATGAGGTGATTCGAGGGTGTCGTATACCTTGTTTGGACCTTTCCTTCTATGCCTGTTCCTGGGAAGACACCGTCGTGGTCAAGCCGAGAAGACCACATGGATTGTGATCCCCAAGTGTTCTGAATCTACATGACTTCTTCAGTTCTTTATTGACTGTTCAAAAGTCTCCGTCACGTTCCTTGGCAGGAGGTTTTCAATAAGGCTAAGTTGCGTTACTCTGTTTGCCTTCATAAAGTGCAGTTCGTGTTCTGCTATACGTTCTTTTCCACACACTGCTCCTACACCTGGTTTCATGCAGATTTTTGTGCCCCAAGGAGCAGATAGAGTTCCTGCTCTATCTTGCCTTCTTTATCTTTTCTCCTGGCATTATCCACAACCTTGTTTTAATTTTCCTTATATTGTGTTTAATATATTGCTTTATCTTTTAGTGTCCTGCGAGCACCGCGGCAGTCTACATCAGCGACTTTTAGCGAGGTCATGGGATTGACAATACTATCCCTCAACTCCAAGGGATTGAATTGCCCTCAAAAGAGGTATTATCTCTGGAAAGAAGCGTTGTCTGGTAAGGCTGATATAATCTGCATCCAGGAGACCCACCTGTTGCAGTCTGATGCGCACCGGATTAAACACCGCTTATTTCCTGTGGTCATTCACTCTCATTTTGATAAGAAAAGAAGGGGAGTCTTTATTGCAATTAAAAATACTGTCTCATTTTCTCTGATCTCCCAGGTTATTGATCCTCATGGCAGGTATGTGATCCTGGTATGCAAAGTGAACAACATCCAGTACACTATTGTAAATATCTATGCCCCCGCCGTCCGCCAAGTCTCTTTTCTGCGTAAAGTGTTACGGAAGATCCGCCCTGTTCAGCAAGGTAAACTGATTATCTGTGGCGACTTTAATACTATTTTAGACCCATCACTTGATTCTACCAATCCAAACAGACGTTTTGCCCCCAGCTTTCCCTCCTCTTGCATTCCGAAGGTTTGTTTGATGTATGGCGTGCTCAACACGGCCAAGAGAAGGATTTCACCTTCTTTTCTCCCATACATCAATCCTACTCTAGGATCGACATGTTTCTGGTAGATCAGACTGCCCTATTTCACTCCCGTACGTCTTCTATTGGCCTGATTAAATGGTCAGACCATGCTCCCGTTATACTACAGCTTGAGGATCAATACCAACACTCTACACCTCCGATATGGAGGAATAACACATACTTACTCTCCCATCCTAAACACAAGTTAACTATAGAGAAAGCATTAGTGGAATATTTCCAACATAATAAAGACTCCGTCTCTGATCCCCTAGTAGTATGGCAGGCCCATAAGGCCTACATCCGAGGGATCTTGATTAAGCTAGGTCTTACGGAAAAGAGAAACCGTGAAAGGGAATTGTTAGCCACAGTTGATAAGATTAAGGAATTGGAAGTCAGCAATAAATGCAATCCAAATAGTTCTACTTGGAACAACCTTAAAGCTGCTAGAGACAAACTCATGTACCTCCTGGATAAGGATTATCATAAAAAACTCCTATATTCTAAAGCTAAGTACTATGCCCAGGGTAATAAGGCGTGGAAGTTATTAGCGTCCAAACTCAAACAGCAACAGGTTAAATCTAAAATACCGTATATCCTCCACCCCACTACTGGAATCAAATTGATAGATCCCAGGAAATAGCCGAACAGTTCCGCCTATATTATGAGGCACTTTATAACTTAAAGGATCACATTTCCCACCATTAGATTACGAAACCCTAATTCGAGATTTTTACAGAAAGCTGACTTGCCCCAACTATCTACTTCTCAATTAGAGACGTTAAACGCCCCATCCACGATGCAGAACTGCAAAAATTAGTTAATTCTCTCCCTTCAGGCAAATCCCTGGTCCTGATGGACTCTCTAACGAATATTATAAACTGAACTACACGATCCTTGCCCCCTTTTTACTTAATATATACCAACGAACCATGTCTGGAACCCCGTTTCCATCGGACATGTTAATGGCCCTAATTGTAACGCTGCCCAAACCGGGAAAATCCCCTGACTCACCCCAGAATTTTCACCCTATTTCCCTTCTTAACTCTGATATTAAGCTGTTCGCTAAAATTCTCGCATCTAGACTATCCCCGGTTTTGTCCTATCTGATTAAAGAAGACCAGGCGGGATTTGTTAAACACCGACAGGCCTCAGACAACACCAGGCGTTTATTTAATATTTTTAATGCAGCAGAACTGAGAAACACACCTCTGGTTGCTGTGACACTTGACGCTGAAAAGGCGTTCGACCGCCTCCATTGGACATACGCCTTTTCTGTGTTGGAACACATGGGCTTTGCGGGTTCTTTTATTCATGCCATACATGGCCTTTACGCTAATCCTGTGGCAAAGATTTTTGTAAACGGGGTGTTGTCTGAGAGCCTGCACATATCTAATGGGTCGCGACAGGGATGTCCCCTTTCTCCATTGCTTTTCATTCTGGCATTGGAACCCCTGGCGCAACACATTCGATTATCTCCTGACATCGAAAGGGTATGTATTGGAGATGTGTCCCATGTGATCTCACTGTATGCAGATGACATTATCATCACAGTGGCAAATCCTGAGCATTCCCTGAAACATGCCTTTGATATTATAACACGTTTTGGTAGCCTTTCCTATTATAAAATCAATAACTCTAAATCTCAAGCTTTGCCAATTAATATCCCTAGAGCGGAGTGGAGGACTTTACAAAATCTATTCCCGTTAGACTAGCAGGAATCATCCCTACCGTACTTAGGGATTAGACTTACGTACCCCTGTTCACTCGCATATCAGGTTAACTACTTACCTCTGCTTTCGACTATGAGGACTGACCTCGCTCAGTTTAATATGCAAGAGATCTCATGGGTTGGGAGAATTGTCTCCTTTCAAATGATGACTCTGCCCAAATTGATTTATATTTTCAGAGCATTACCAATCCCGCCTCATGAGTTATTTTTTAAAGAGGCCCAAGCCATCTTGAATAAGTACATTTGGAAAGGGGGACGTCCAAGAGTGGCGCAACCTATCATGTTTAGACGCAAACAAGCTGGCGGGGTAGGTCTTCCTTCCATTAAAGATTACCATAAGGCTATTTGCCTTTCCTTCCTCAGGGAATGGTGGAATGACTCTTCTGAGAAAGCGTGGCTAGGTTTGGAAGCTCATCTGTCTCCTGGGTTACCATTGAAAGATCTTATGTATCTGTCTCTGATATCTGCCGAGGCGGTGAAACACCCTCTTATCTTAGCTAATCATGCTCTACAAATATGGTCGCTACTTCATAAAACTCAAGGGTCGTGTGATACTCAGTTTCTTACTTATATCCCGTTACACACTCTAGCTGCGCTTATTGGAGACATTGATCTATCTTCGTGGTACACTGCAGGTATTGGGTCATTGAACCAATTATTGAGCAACAAGAAAGTGGTTACTTTTGAACACCTATGTCATAACTTTCGGATTCCACCTTCGCAATTTTTGGCTTATTTGAGATTGAGGCATTGCATTCAGGCAATTCTGTCTTCACCACCTATAGTACACCTAGAAGTTCTCAGATTATTTCGCTTCCCGTGTCTATTCAAAAGACAAACCACACGTTTCATTTATGATGCTTTCCAAGCAAAAACCAAATTTGTCAAGTCTCCACCTATTGCGAAGTGGGAATCTGACCTCCATTGCACTTTCTCCTCTGACTCTTGGGAAAGGGCAATAGGTTTCATTGGATCTACTTTCAAATGTGTAACCCATTATGAAGCAGGTGTAAAAACTGTCCTACGTTGGTATTTCACCCCTTATCGCTTAAGCATTATGTATCCCACCACTTCCGCGTGCTGTTGGAGACAGTGTGGATCTACCGGGTCCCTACTGCACATATTATGGTCATGCCCAAAAATCCTTCCCTATTGGAGGTCGGTATTTGCACTTGTGTCACAAATCACTGGATTACAAGTTGAAGCATCCCCGGCTCTTGCTCTTTTATTTTTGAACATTCACGATTTCCCTGTGGCATACAGACGCCTTGTAGGGCATATATTGCTCAATGCTAAGTTGGTTCTCACGAGGCATTGGAAGTCAGTTCACTCCCCTTCCTTCTCCGAAATTGTACAGTCCCTGAACTCCACATGTCGCTATGAACATGTCCTTCCGTCAACTATATTGAACCCGAAAGTGAGAGATCAAACATGGTCCCCTTGGAAGTTGTACCCTGGATATCAAACTTGAATAGTCTGATATTAGCCTAGGTATTGACTGCTGTGGTGCTCGCTGGTGCTCACTAGTTTTCTTTCTTTTGTTTATTTTGTGCCTACTGATTTTGTCGCTGTCCTTATAATCCCTCTTACTTATTTTGTTTCCCCTTATTTAGTTCATATTTGTGTTTTATGTACCTGATCTTTACCGTGTACTGAGGCTAATTGAGGGTTTTGTGCCTCACCCTCTTGTACTCTTATACTTTTGTATTCTTGTATTCCTGATTTCACCTGCTGTGACAGGTCTCAGGGAATTCCTGTGTTGCATTGCATACCTTTGTGCTTTTCTTGAAAAATCAATAAAAACGATTGATTATATAAAAGGCCCAAATGTAACTCAACATGTTCAAAACAAATTCATAATTAATTAAAAAATTAAATTAATATATACATGATAAAAACTTGACAATAAATATCGATCTAATAAATATCAATAAATAAATAATAAAATTAATTAATAAAAAGTTAAAAACAGAGGGAAAAATTAACAAACAACAAAGTATGGGAGGTAGAGCAAAGGAGAGGGATGGACAAGGGACCCTTCAGCGCCCTGAACCAACAGCGGGGGCCATTAAGTCACTGCTGAACCAGGACTCATTCATCTTAATGAATGTGAGTCTGTCCACGGAATCTGTGGACAGACGGGTCCGCTTGTCCGTGACCACCCCACCTGCCGCGCTGAATGCCCGCTCAGACAGTATGGTGGAGGGGAGGCAAGATAGTAACTCCAGCGCATACTGAGCGAGGTCACGGCAGGTGTCCAGCCTGGCAACCCAATACTCCATGGGGTCGTCGGTGGTCATGCTGTCGGAAGAACCTACCGACCCCATGTAGTCTGCCACCATGCGGGCCAGCCGCTGGTGGTGACTGATGCTGCTGCTACTGGGTCGCGCAGACTGGTAGAAGAGCCTCATCTCACCCAGAAGGTCACCTGCTCGGCTGGTGCCAGCCGCCTGCTGGGTGAGATGGGCGGGGAGAACTGGAACTTGAGGGCCGAGGGTTTGCCTCTTCCAGCCGGTGGATCAGACAGGCCCGCAATTTTTCAAGACGGTCCTGCCTCCGGCTGGCTGGGATGAACTGCTCCAGTCTCCCCTTGCAGCGAGGGTCTAAAAGGGTGGCCAACCAAATGTCATCCCTCTCCTTAAATTTCTTGATTCGTGGGTCCCTCCTGAGGCATCGCAGCATATGGGCAGCCATAGTGAAGAGCACAGCCCGCTGTGACTCTTCATGACCGCTCGGGACCATGACCTCTTGGTCCTCCTGCTGCTGATGCTGCTGCTCCCGGTCGGAGATGCCCCAGCCCCGGACTAACGATGCCCCCAGCACCGGCTCTCCCTTCTGACCAGGCCCAGACACCTGGACGTCCACTAATTCCCCATCCTGTCCATCAGGAACACTAGGGGGAGCATGTCATTCAGGCCGACATGCTCCCCGCTGACCATCTTTGTCACCTGCTTGAATGTAGCCAGCACGTGGCAGACCTGCTGTATCTGCTCCCACTCCGCATTGGTGATGTAGGGGAGTGGGTGTAATGGCCCTGATTTGCCTAGGTCCAGCAGGTATTCCCTCACCGCCCGTCGCTGCTCCCACAACCTCTCCATCATGTGGGGGGTGGAGTTCCACCGCGTCACACTGTCCACCATCAGCCTGTGGGGGGGCAGGCTGTTGTCCCTCTGTAGTTTGGACAGGGACGCGGCGGCAATTGGGGAGCGTCTGAAGTGGCTGGCAATCCTACGTACCCTTTGCACAATGTCACTCAACCCTGGGAATGATCATAGGAATTTCTGTACGACAAGGTTGAGGACATGTGCCAAGCAGGGTACATGTGTGAGACTGCCAGCATGAGGGGCAGTGAGTAGGTTGCTGCCGTTGTCACAGACAACCATACCTGCCTGGAGCCTTCGGGGTGTCAGCCGCTTCTGAACCTGAGCCTGTAGTGCGGACAGAACATCAGGTCCAGTGTGTCTCCAGTTCCCTAAGCTCACAAGCTGGAGCAAGGCCTGGCAGCGGACGCGCCCCACACTTGCGTAGCAACGGGGATGCTTGCTGGGGGGCTCAGCAGCTGTGGAGACAGTGGCTTGCGGGAGAGCAGCAGTTCTCCCCTGGACACTCCGGGGCGGCACCACAAAATCAGATGCCGCCAATCCCTCCCAGGCGCCTCGGAGGGACACCCAATGGGCTGTGAAGCTTAAATAGCATCCCTGCCCATGCCTTCTGGTCCAGGCATCCATTGTGAGATGCACCCTGTCACTGACAGCATGATCCAGCGACAGGGATACATTCTGCACAATGTGCTGGTGTAGGGCAGGGACGCCAGTCCTGGCAAAGTAATAGCGGCTGGGGACACGCCATCTGGGTTGGGCCTGCTCCAACATCTGCCTAAATGGATTGCTATCCACCAGATTGTAAGGCAGCAGATGTTGGGCGGTAACCCTTGCCAGGAGCCCATTGAGTGAATGCACGCGACGGTCCCCGGGGGCCTAAAGCGCGGTGCGTTCAAATGCATCTGCAATAAATGGCTGGCACTGGACGGCAGAGGAGGGTGCAGTGGAGTTAGAGGTATGGCTGCCGGTACAAGTACCTCTAGTAGAGGGAGCGGGGGAGTGGGAATGAGTTGGTGGAAGGGGTTGGGGTGGCTGCAATACAGTGGCAGGAGCTGCTGTCTCCTGCACACTGCTGGTGGCACTTCTGCTTTGACCACCCTGCATCTGTTCCCACTCCCGCCAGTGGTTGACTCGCATGTGCTGGTTGAGGGCCGTGGTACCCAGCCGAGCCATAGATCTCCCTCTCCTCACCTTGGCATGGCACAGCTTACAAATGCCAACTGTGACATCATTTGCTGCCAGAGTGAAGTAAGCCCAAACAGGCGACTTCCGCACCGACCTCCTGTCAGATGGGGTGGTGCTGGCTTGCGCCTGTTCAGGCTCGATGCGCACAGGTGGAGCTGGCTGCTGCTGCCTACTCCTGTTGCCATTACCAGTGGAGCCCCTGACACTGGGCTCCCTGGTGACCTGGCGCACCATTTGCTTCAGGTGCCTACCTTCATTGGTGCTGCCGTCACCTGACAAAGGAGGTGGCACCCATTCTGGGTCACCCTCCTCTTCGCCCGCTGATATGTCAGACCTAGGGCCAACCTGTGGTGGACTGACGGGAACAGCTGATATGGAGCCACTGAGTGGGCTCCACTGTCCCCTCGCTGATGCCTGAGTCTGAATAGACTCCCCATCCCTTCCAACAGGTCCTGCCCATCCTCAGGGCTGAACAGTATTTCCGCCTCCTGCATTGCCTCCTCCAAGATGTCACTCTTACGCTGGGTTCAGACGTGAGCTTTTCTGAGACGCGCGTTTTCCGCGCCTTTTTGTCGCGCGTTTTATGCGCATTTTTGTGAGCCTTTTTGGCAATAGTAAACGCGCGTTTTACGCGCGTTTGTGTGATTGACTGCAGTGTTGTCCAATGACCAAATATCCCTGTCTATATGAAGTTTGGCCAATCAGAGCTGGGGTTTGGCCTTTCCAGCATGTTGCAAATTCATAAATGCGCGTTCGAACGTGCGTTTTCAGTGTCAAAAACACGCAATATACAAGCGTTGCGCGTTCCCATTGAAGTCTATGGGCCAAAACACGCGACAAACGCCCCAAAAAAAGCTCAAGTACTTGTTTATGCGTCGGGCGTTTTTCAGCGCTTTCGATTGCGCTGTAAAATGCGAAAATGTGAACCAGTCCCATAGGGAAGCATTGGTTTGCATCGGTTATGCGTTTTACAGCGCGTTCGAACGCGCTGTAAAATGCGCAAGAGTGAACTGAGGGTTAGTCTCAAAGTCTCCGAAGATGAGAGGGGACAATTCTTGGGAGCTGGGGGTTGGTTCCTGCACGGCCCGGTACACTCATGCTGCTGGGATTAGGGGAAATCTTTATTGGGGTGGGGACGATGGGTGAAAAATGAAAAGGACGTAAACTGTAACACACGACACTAAACACTAAACACGTAAAGCTATCAACCTTTTTTTTTTAACCTAAGACTAAACTAACAGACACAAAGAGACTAAAAAACTTTTTTTCTTTAACGGAGGACTGACAAAACTACACTAAACACAAAACATGTAAAACGTTAAAACTTTTTAACCTGACACAGACACTAACTGACACACAGAGACTAAATTAAGTTTTCTTTTTTTTTAACTTAGGACAGGAAAAGCTACACTAAACACGTAAACCTATCAAACTTTTTTTTTTTAACCTAAGACAGACACTAACTGACACACCGAGACTAAAAAAAAACGGGCTTTTTTAACGGAGGACTAACAAAACTACACTAAACGCCAAACACTTAAAACATAAACTCTTTTTTTAACCTGACAAGACAGTAACTGACACACAGAGACTAAAATACTTTTTTAAATTAACAAATAATGGAAAAAAATAAAACTACTAGTACACTAACTGGACGGACACTAACTGACAGACAAAACAGACAGATAGACCCTACACTATACTATATCACTAACTAACCTAAACTACACCCTGCCCTGAATAATCTAAACTTTACCATTCCCTAACTGTAGCCCTAATACCCAAACTAAACTATCAAGCACTATCTATCTATCTATCTATCTATCTATCTATCATCTATCTATCTATCTATCTATCTATATACTACAGCTACCTAACCTAACTTGATGCCCTACACTTAACCCTGCACTGAACCCTATCTTCTACACTAGGCCCTAACACTAAGGCCTCTTTCACACGGGCGTCATGTTTGAAGCCCGGATAAGAGGCGGGTGCATTGCGGGAATAAGCGCGATTTTCCCGCTCGGGTGCAAACGTTTGTAATGCGTTTTGCACACGCGTGAGAAAAATCGACCATGTTTGGTACCCAGACCCGAAGCCGGACTTCATCACTGAAGACCGGTTTCGGGTCTTCTGGAGAATTTATTATTTTCCCTTATAACATGGTTATAAGGGGAAATAATAGCATTCTTAATAAAGAATGCATAGTAAAAAAGGAAGAGCTAAGGTAAGTTAACTTTTATTATTTTTAACCCCTTCCTCTTCATTTTACTAGTCATTCTTTATTAAGAATGCTATTATTTCCCCTTATAACCATGTTATAAGGGAAAATAATAAAGATCTGGTCCCGTTGCTAAGCAACCATGCGGGAAAATCGCACTGCATCCGCACTTGCTTGCGGATGCTTGCGATTTTCCCGCAGCCCCATTCACTTCTATGGGGCCTGCGTTGCGTGAAAAACGCACAATATAGAGCATGCTGCGATTTTCACGCAACGCAGAAGTGATGCGTGAAAATCACCGCTCATGTGCACAGCCCCATAGAAATGAATGGGTCCGGATTCGCCCGTGTAAAAGGGGCCTAACTATATTTTTCTGCTAACTCTACTAAACTACTAAACTATCTCAAATTATTTTGACCCTATCAGCTGTAAAACTACACTATTCCCTAATCACTACCTAAAACTAACTAACTAGATTATATATAAATTAAATTCAGATTTTAGAAAACGCACAGCAGAAAAAATGTCACAGCTCCAATCTCCAACAAATCCAACACCACAAAATGGCTGCTGGGTGATGTCGTCACTTATATAGTGAAGGGGTAGTCTAGTTTCCTATTGGTTGCTAGGGATGTTGCTAATTTGTGACAAAGCCTTCTCATTGGCTATTCAAGCTAGGAGAAAGGAGGAATAATGATAATGATGAGTCACCTCATGCACTGTAGAAAAAAAAAAAAAAATTCTCATGGATAATATATCACTATATTCGACATATTCGAAAATTCGACCAAGCAAAACCTATATGAAAATAGTTTAATGCCCCTGCGCGATTACAAAAATGCAAATATTGCATTATAAATGATTCTAATTGCTGAATACCGATATATAATTTTCCTCTTTACTGTATTTATGTCATGCGAAAAATCAGCAATTACATATGCACGTGAATCGGGTCGCATAAGGGCAGTATACTATTGGGTTGGCTTGCTTGGTCGAATAGACGAAGATAGAGAAAATAGCGAATATAGTGCTATATTCGCAATATTCGTCTATTCGAGTCGACAAAGACAATCCATTGAATGAACACAATATCTTACTGCCCTTATTAAACCCGATTCACGAGTATATGTAATTGCCGATTTTTCGCATGACATAAACTACAGTATTATACATAAAGAGGAAAATTATACATCAATAACAATTCTCAATACTGATTTAGAATTCTTTGTATGTAATATAGTTTGTGTCATGCGAAAAATCGGCAATTACATATGCGCGTGAATCGCACCGCATAAGGGCAGTATACTGTTGTGTTCAATGGGTTGTCATGGTCATATAGACGAAGATAGAGATTGGCATATAGCACTATATTCGCTATATTCGAGATTCCACATATCTAGACTATGTTATCTTCCAAGCCAACAGTTACTCACGGTTGGCTTGGTAGAATTGTTGAATATAGCGAATATCACGAATATCACTATATTCTCAATCTTCGTTATATTCTAGCAAGCCAACCATTAGGAACTCAGCTCTAAGTTAAATTTGCATTGCGATTAATATAACCTGTAATACTCGCATTGCAAATTCAACTTTGAGCTGGGTTCCTAAAGGTTAGCTTGCTAGAATATTACGAACATCACAAATTCATGAATATAGCACTATATTCACAATCTTCGTTATATTCTAGCAAGTTCAACCAACCAACAACCATTAGGAACTCAGCTCTAAGTTTAATTCGCAATGCGAACATATACTCGCATCGCGAATTCAACTTTGAGCTGGGTGCCTAACGGTTGTATTGCTAGAATTGAAGAAGATTGAGAAGATAGTGCTATATTCTCAATCTTCTTTATATTCTAGCAACAACCATTAGGAACCCAGCTGAATGTTTAATTCGCGATGCGAACATATACTCGCATTGAGAATTAAAGTTATAGCTGGGTTGATGGATTCCCATTGAAAATGAAAACATGATTCCTTCCTGCTTAACCCCTTAAGGACACGGCCCTATTTCACCTTAAGGACCAGGCCATTTTTTCAAAATCTGACCATTGTCACTTTATGTGGTGATAACTTTAAAACGCTTTTTCTTATCCAGTCCATTCTGAGACTGTTTTTTCGTCACATATTGTACTTCATGACAGTGGTAAAATGAAGTCGAAAAATTTCATTTTTATTTATAAAAAAATACCAAATTTACCAAAAATTTTGAAAAATTTGCAATTTTCCAAGTTTCAATTACTCTACTTCTATAATACATAGTAATACTGCCAAAAAAAGTTATTGATTTACATTCCCCATATGTCTACTTCATGTATCGATCATTTTGGGAATGCTATTTCATTTTTTGGGGACGTTACAAGGCTTAGAAGTTTAGAAGCAAATCTTGAAATTTTTCAGAAATTTTCAAAAACCCACTTTTTAGGGACCAGTTCAGGTCTGAAGTCACTTTGTGAGGCTTACATAATAGAAACCACCCAAAAATTACCCCATTCTAGAAACTACACCCCTCAAGGTATTCAAAACTGATTTTACAAACGTCATTAACCCTTTAGGTTTTCCACAAGAGTTAATGGCAAATGGAGATAAAATTTCAGAATTTCGATTTTTTTGAAAAATTTTCTGTTTGAATCCATTTTTTCCAGTAACAAAGCAAGGGTTAACAGCCAAACAAAACTCAATTTTTATTGCCCCGATTCTTTAGTTTTCAGAAACACCCTATATGTGGTCGTAAACTGCTGTATGACCAAACTGCAGGGCACAGAAGGAAGGGAACGCCATATGGTTTTTGGAAGGCGGATTTTGCTGGACTGGATTTTTGACACCATGTCCCATTTGAAGCCCCCCGATGCACCCCTAGAGTAGAAACTCCATAAAAGTGACTCCATCTAAGAAACTACGCCCCTCAAGGTATTCAAAACCAGTTTTACAAACTTTGTTAACCCTTTAGGTGTTCCACAAGAGTTATTGGCAAATGGAGATGAAATTTCCGAATTTCTATTTTTTGTTACCTTGTCTCAAAAAAAGTGTAATATAGAGCAACCAAAAATCATGTTTACCCTAGAATAGTACCAACAAAACTGACACCTTATCCCGTAGTTTCCAAAATGGGGGTCACTTTTTTGGAGTTTCTACTGTAGGGGTGCATCAGGGGGCTTCAAATGGGACATAGTGTCAAAAAACCAGTCCAGCAAAATCTGCCTTCCAAAAACCATATGGCGTTCCCTTCCTTCTGTGCCCTGCCGTTTGGCCATACAGTAGTTTACGACCACATATGGGGTGTTTGTGCAAACAAGAGAATCAGGGCAATAAATATTGAGTTTTGCTTGGCTGTTAACCCTTGCTTTGTTACTGCAAAAATGGATTAAAATGGAAAATTTGCAAAAAATAGCTGTTTTGGGACTGTTTTTATTTTTTGTTATTTACATAGTTGAACTGACAGGTTAGATTGTGTGCTATTTCTATAGAGCAGGTTGTTACGGACGCGACAATACCAAATATGACTACTTTTTGGGGTTTTTGTTTCAGTTTTACATAATAAAGCCTTTTGAAAATAATTTTTTTATTGTCTCCACATTCTGAAAGCCATAGTTTTATTTTATTTTTTGGGCGACTGTGTTATATAGGGGCTCATTTTTTGCGGGATGAGATGGCGGTTTGATTGGCACCATCTTGGGGTGCATATGACATTTTGGTCGCTTGCTATGACACTTTTTGTGATGTAAGGTGACAAAAATGGCTTTTGACACCGTATTTATTTATTTTTTTGCTGTGTTCAGCTGAGGGGTTAGGTCATGTGTTATTTATATAGATCAGGTTGTGACGGACGCGGCGATACATAATATGTATACTTTTTATTTATTTATATAATTTTTACACAATAATATATTTTTTTAAAACAAAAAAAAATCATGTTTTAGTGTCTCCATAGTTTGAGAGCCATATATATATTTTTTTTTGGGCGATTGTCCTATGTAGGGGCTCATTTTTTGCGGGATGAGATGGCGGTTTGATTGGCACCATCTTGGGGTGCATATGACTTTTGGATCGCTTACTATTACACTTTTTGTGATGTAAGGTGACAAAAAATGGCTTGTTTGACAACGTTTATTTTTATGTTTACGGAGTTCATCTGAGGGGTTAGGTCATGTTATATTTTTATAGAGCAGGTCCTTACGGACGCGGCGATACATAATATGTATACCTTTTTTATTTATTTTGGTTTTACACAATAATATCCTTTTGAATGAAAAAAACATGTTTTAGTATCTCCATAGTCTGAGAGCCATATATTTTTCAGTTTTAGGCAATTGTCTCAGGTTGGGTCATTTTTGCGGGATGAGGTGACGGTTAGATTGGCACCATTTGGGGGTCATATGACTTTTGATCGCTTGCTATGACACTTTTTGTGATGTAAGGTGACAAAAATGGCTTTGACAAAGTTTTATTATTTTTTTTTGCAGTGTTTACTTGAGGGGTTAGGTCATGTGATATTTATATAGATCAGGTTCTGACGGACGTGTAGATACCATAATATGTCTACTTTTTATTTATTTATACATTTAACACTAATAATATATTTTTGAAACAAAAAATCATGTTTTAGTGTTCCATAGTTTGAGAGCCATAGTATTTTATTTTTGGGCGATTGTCCTATGTAGGGGCTCATTTTTTGCGGGATGAGATGGCGGTTTGATTGGTACCATCTTGGGGTGCATATGACTTTTTTGATCGCTTTACTATTACACTTTTTGTGATGTAAGGTGACCAAAAATGGCTTATTTACAACATTTTTATTGTTTTTTTACGGCGTTCATCTGAGGAGTTCAGGTCATGTTATATTTTTATAGAGCAGGTCCTTACGGACGCGGCGATACATAATATGTATACCTTTTTTATTTATTTTGGTTTTACACAATAATATCCTTTTGAATGAAAAACATGTTTTAGTATCTCCATAGTCTGAGAGCCATATATTTTTCAGTTTTTAGGCAATTGTCTCAGGTTGGGTATCATTTTTAGTGGGATGAGGTGACGGTTAGATTGGCACTATTTGGGGGTCATATGACTTTTTGATCGCTTGCTATTACACTTTTTGTGATGTAAGGTGGCAAAAATGGCTTTTTGACAAAGTTTTTATTATTTTTTTTACAGTGTTTACTTGAGGGGTTAGGTCATGTGATATTTTTATAGAGCAGATTCTACGGACGTGTAGATACCAAATATGTCTACTTTTTAATTTTTTTTTACATTTAACACTAAAAAGCATTTTTGAAACAAAAATCATGTTTTAGTCTGAGAGGCATAGTTTTTTTATTTTTGGCCAATTGTTTTAGGTAGGGGCTCGTTTTTTGCGGGATGAGATGGCGGTTTGATTGGTACTATTTTGGGAGGCAAACGCCTTTTGATCGCTTTGTATTACACTTTTAGTGATGTAATGTGCCAAAAATGGCTTATTTACACCATTTTTGGTTGTTTTTTTATGGCGTTCACCTGAGGAGTTCAGTCATGTGATATTTTTATAGAGCAGGTTTTTACGGACGCGGCGATACCTAATATGTGTAGTGTATTTTATTTTTTTAATTTTTATTCAGTGTTATGTGTTTTTTCATTTTTACTTTTTTCACTTTTTACATTTTTGACCCAGACCCACTTGGTTCTGAAAGATCCAGTGGATCTGGTGTCTGTATAATACAGTACAGTACACTATATAGTGCACTGTACTGTATTTTATACTAGAAAGTCTGAATAGACCTTTAGCAGGTCTATTCAGACTTTCAGCACCATGGAGAGCAGGACGCTTCTGAAGCGTCCTGTCTCCATGGCAACCATCACCCGCTGCCATAACTGGGCAGGGGGTGATGGATGGAAGGAGTGGAGCACCCTCCTCTGCGATCCCATCCTGTTGGGGGGCTGCAAGGCACAGCAGCCCCCGATGGGAGAGAGGAGGAGCGCTCCTCCCTGTTAACCCTTCCATGATCGTACGGACCGCGGTACGGAAGGAGTTAAACGGCTGGCATCTGCAGCACAGATGCCAGCCGTTTCTATCAGAGTGTCAGCAATGTGCTGACACTCTGATAGAACCACTAGACACCAGTGATAGATTACAGGGGAGGCGGGCGGGGATCGCAATCGCGATCCCGCCCGCCACACCGCCCGCCTCCCGCCCGCCTCCCGCCGCCCGCAACCACCCCCTGCACCCCCGCAGCCACAATATGATTGGAGGCTGCAGGGGGTTAAAAACAGTTTGGGGGCATACTCTCTGATCCCAGCGGTCATAGATCGCGGGGATCAGAGATCACTAGAGCGCTGCAAACCGCAGGTCTGAATTGACCTGCGGTTTGCAGCGATCGCCCATATGGGGGGGTCACAGGACCCCCTGGGCATTGTAACAAGGTACCTGCTGAATGATTTCAGCAGGTACCTTGTTCCGATCACTGCCAGCTGAGCAGCAGTGATCGGAACAACTCATGACGTACCGGTACGTCATGTGTCCTTAAGGACTCGGGAAACATGCCGTACCGGTACGTCATGTGTCCCAAAGGGGTTAAGTTGCTTGTGGGCCAATGACTCATTTAACCACAAGAAAGAAGCAGGTACAAATCATGTTTTCGCTTTTCAGATGTTGAAAAAATGACGAATATTTGAAATAGCGAATATATATCATTATATTCGAAATATTCGCGAATTATCGAAGTTGCAATATTGGCGACAAAAAAAAAAAAATCGCTATTCGAATATTCGCGCTCAACACTAATCTGGTGTTCCAGCTGTGGCTGGCCAAATTTAATACTGGAAAAAAGGGTTTTTCCTCAATGGCTCTCCCGTCAGATTCTATGGAGTGGGTGCTCACACTCTGCTAGGCAACACCCTTGCCTCAAAGGAAATTCAAATATAATTCAGTGTATAGAGGGGCACTTCTATATTTGGATCAGAATATTAGAATCATTTTTTAAATATTAATTTATTTGATAATGCTCAGGTAAAAAGATTAGATAATATAATAGACATACAATTGTAAAAGAGGATTACAGTGGTCACTCTTTGTGTATACACTGTACGTACAGTTTTCAGTGAGATATTTGCAGTGCTTGCTTGTATATAGTACTTGTTGCAATATTAACCACTGGTGATTATATCACTGAATGCTGTGCACAATTTATACTTATAGAAAAATGCACAGTATTAGGGTATCTTATTTCCTATACACTCTTCATATTTTTACTCAATGTCCTTTTTTGTATATATGTTCATGCGCAGTGAAAATTTAGCTAATTTGACCCTTCTTTGATCTCTAATATGTCCAAGAACCTCCGCTGCCTAGCCGTAGGTATGGGATAAAAATAAAAATAAGGTGTCACTGGTGTCTTTGCTCCTAATGATAGCCAGCAAATTGGATGTAAAGATTTTTAAAAATTTTCCATAGTTCGCAATATCTTAAGCCTCTATGTAAGGTAGTTGCCGCACTGGCTACGTTACCCGGCCTCAACGGCTGCTGAGTCCCTGTGTCGGCTTCGGTGTGCGCGCTCTTTGCTGGTGTCCTCCGGTGTACGGCTCTATTACTCTGATTCCCGGCGTTGCACGCGGCATCCCGCGTGATCTTTGAAGTTTCGTCCGGTATGTGGAATTATTGCGCGCTTGTATTTCTTGTATATTCCATAGGCTGGTGTTCTCCTTTATGCCCAGACGCGTTTCGAGACTCAGTCCCTTCTTCAGTGGGTACAAGCCTTTTGGAAAGTCACCATTTTTATAATAGAGGAAAAACTAATATGCCGCTGACGTCAGGCGTGATGTCATTCAAGGGGCAGAGTTACAAATTCTTCCGTTTAACCCTTCAGTATCTCACTTGAAAAAGAATAGCTGTAAAGTGTTCTCTATACTATTTCTTGTATATCATCAAAGGATTTTTCTATATAATAATATCATCTGGACAGAGTAGAAATGAGGTAGTGTAGTAAAATAATAACAAAATTCTTGGTTAAAAACATTAAAAAGTTTTTTATATTAAAAATAAGAAAATATATAAAAATGTAAAAATATAAAAAATATAAAAAATGATAAAGGTGTTCAATGGCACTAGGATTGAGTTTTATCAATCTAAAATTAAGCTATACTCCGCATGTCAGTCTGATTATGAATTCACATCTCTTACTATATGATACTGGATTGTGGGAGTGTTGATTCTCTTTCTATACAGTAAACTAGGTTGTGGGGATATTAGGTCTCTACATAGCTTAATTTTAGATTGATAAAACTCAATCCTAGTGCCATTGAACACCTTTATCATTTTTTTAATTTTTTTATATTTTTTACATTTTTATATATTTTCTTATTTTTTAATATAAAAAAACTTTTTAATGTTTTTAACCAAGAATTTTGTTATTATTTTACTACACTACCTCATTTCTTCTCTGTCCAGATGATATTATTATATAGAAAAATCCTTTGATGATATACAAGAAATAGTATAGAGAACACTTTACAGCTATTCTTTTTCAAGTGAGATACTGAAGGGTTAAACGGAAGAATTTGTAACTCTGCCCCCTTGAATGACATCACGCCTGACGTCAGCGGCATATTAGTTTTTCCTCTATTATAAAAATGGTGACTTTCCAAAAGGCTGGTACCCACTGAAGAAGGGACTGAGTCCCGAAACGCGTCTGGGCATAAAGGAGAACACCAGCCTATGGAATATACAAGAAATACAAGCGCGCAATAATTCCACATACCGGACGAAACTTCAAAGATCACGCGGGACGCCGCGTGCCACGCCGGGAATTAGAGGAATAGAGCCGTACACCGGAGGACACCAGCAAAGAGCGCGCGTACCCGAAGCCGACACAGGGACTCAGCAGCCGTTGAGGCCGGGTAACGTAGCCAGTGCGGCAACTACCTTACATAGAGGCTTAAGATATTGCGAACTATGGAAAATTTTTAAAAATCTTTACATCCAATTTGCTGGCTATCATTAGGAGCAAAGACACCAGTGACACCTTATTTTTATTTTTATCCCATACCTACGGCTGGGCAGCGGAGGTTCTTGGACATATTAGAGATCAAAGAAGGGTCAAATTGGCCAAATTTTCACTGCGCATGAACATATATACAAAAAAGGACATTGAGTAAAAATATGAAGAGTGTATAGGAAATAAGATACCCTAATACTGTGCATTTTTCTATAAGTATAAATTGTGCACAGCATTCAGTGATATAATCACCAGTGGTTAATATTGCAACAAGTACTATATACAAGCAAGCACTGCAAATATCTCACTGAAAACTGTACGTACAGTGTATACACAAAGAGTGACCACTGTAATCCTCTTTTACAATTGTATGTCTATTATATTATCTATTCTTTTTACCTGAGCATTATCAAATAAATTAATATTTTAAAAAATGATTCTAATATTCTGATCCAAATATAGGAGTGCCCCTCTATACACTGAATTATATTCAAATTTAATACTGTCCGGCAAAGGATAGATATTTTTCTGGGGTGAAATTCAATTGCCAAATTAGCAATCCCCTAAATTTGGTGTCCCAGCAGTGGCTGGCCAAGTTTAATAGTGTCCTGCAAAGGATAGATTTTGTTTTGGGGTGAAATTCAATTGCCAAAATAGCAATACCGTAAATCAGTGGTTTCTGCTGTGGCTGGCCAAGTTTAACAGTGTCCGGCAATGCATATATTTTTTCCTGGGGTGAAATTCAATTGCCAAAATAGCAATCCCTTAAATCTGGTGTCCCAGCATTGACTGGCCAAGTTTAATAGTGTTTGACAAAGGATAGATTTTGTTCTGGGGTGAAATTCAATTGCCAAAATAGCAATACCGTAAATCTGGTGTCCCAGCTGTGCTGGCCAAGTTTAATACTGTTCGGCAAAGGATAGATATTTTTCTGGGGTGAAATTCAATTGCCAAAATAGCAATACCGTAAATCAGTGGTTTCAGCAGTGGCTGTCCAAGTTTACTAGTGTACGGGAAAGGATATATTTTGTTCTGGGGTGAAATTCAATTACCAAAATAGCAATCCCCTAAATCTGGCGTTCCAGTTGCGGCTGGCCAAGTTTAACCCCTTAAGGACACTGCACTATTTCACCTTTAGGACCAGGCCATTTTTTCAAAATCTGACCAGTGTCACTTCATGTGGTGAAATTTTGAAAAGTTTGCAATTTTCCAAGTAAGATTGCAATTTCATTTTTTGGGGACGCTACAAGGATGGGGTCACAGACCGCGGGGATCAGAGATAGCGAAAAGATAGCAATCGCCCATACGGGGGGGTCACAGGACCCCCCTGGGCATTGTAACAAGGTACCTGCTGAATGATTTCAGCAGGTACCTTGTTCCGATCACTGCCGGCAGAGCAGCAGTGATCGGAACTACTCATGACGTACCGGTACGTCATGTGTCCTTAAGGACTCAGGAAACATGCCGTACCGGTACGTCATGTGTCATGAAGGGGTTAATAGTGTCACGCAAAGGATATATTTTTTTAGGGTTAAATTCAATTGCCAGAATAGCAATACCATAAATCAGTGGTTACAGCTGTTGCTGGCCAAGTGTAAATCCGTCCATAAAAGGGTATATTACAATCAGAGAGTTGGCGTCTAAATACAAGGCCGTATAAATAAATCCTCTATATTTGCACACGCTACCGTGCATATCCAAGTGTATTTCTTTGCGTAAAAGGGTATATTACACTAAGTGTTAAAATACAAGTGCTGAAAGCTTAATCCTCTACATTTGCACACACTATTGTGCATCTCAAAATATATTTCTGTCCGTAAAAGGATACCTTTCATCCAGGGCCTAAATACTAGGCCTACTATTGATATTCCCCTAAATCTGTGGTTACTGCTGTGCCTGTATTAGTGTAATACGGTACGTAAATAGATAGCCAGATAGTGTTAGGTGCCTGAAAAAAAAAGGCCTGAATTTGAACTCAATACATTTCATTTCAATACATTACAATTCTTATTGTGGTGAACAGTAACGTGGAAAATATTTAGTAAGGGACGCGGACATGGTCGTGGTGCTGTTAGTGGACCCTCTGGTGCTGGGAGAGGATGTGACCATTCTGCCACAAACTAGTGAACCAACTACCTCAGGTCCCAGTATCCGCCAAAATTTACAACGATATTTGTTGGGGCCCAATGCCGTTCAGTACAGGCGCTAGTCAATTGGGTGGCAGACAGTGGATCCAGCACGTGCACAATATTATCTCCCACCCAGTCTTCTGCAAAAAGTGCCCAGGTAGCGCCTGAAAACCAAGCCCATCAGTCTGTCACATCACCCCCATGCATATCAGGGAAACTGTCTGAGCCTCAAGTTATGCAGCAGTCTCTTATGCTGTTTGAAGACTCTGCTGGCAGGGTTTCCCAAGGGAATCCACCTAGCCGTTTCCCAGCGGTGGAAGACATACAATGCACTGACGCACAACCACTGATGTTTCCTGATGATGAGGACTTGGGAATACCACCTCATCAGAGTCAGCACGTCTCTGATGATGACGAAACACAGGTGCCAACTGCTGCGTCTTTCTGTAGTGTGCAGACCGAACAGGAGGTCAGGGAGGAAGACTGTGTGGAAGACGATGCAGGGGACGGTGAGGTCCTAGACCCCATATGGAATGAAGGTCGTGCCACTGACTTTCATAGTTCAGAGGAAGAGGCAGTGGTGAGACTGAGCCAACAGCGTAGCAAAAGAGGGAGCAGGGGCCAAAAGAAGAACAGCCGCCACCAAGAGAGTTCGCCTGCTACTGGTCACCGCCACCACGGACCGAGCACCCCAAAGGCAGCTTCAAGGAGTTCCCTGGCATGGCACTTCATTAAACAATGTGCTGTCGACAAGGCATGAGCGGTTTGCACGCTGTGCCATCAGAGCCTGAAGCGAGGCATTAACGTTCTGAACACTTAGCACAACCTGCATGACCAGGCATCTACATTCAAAGCATGAACTGCAGTGGAGTAAACACCTTAAAAGCAAGGAACTCCCTCAGGCTCCTCCTGCTCCCTCTTCTGCTGCTGCCTTGGCCTCTTCCTCGGCCTCGGGAGGAACGTTGGCACCTGCCGCCCAGCAAACAGAGGATGTGCCACCAACACCACCACCTCCGTCACGAAGCATCTCCACCATGTCACACGGCAGCGTTCAACTCTCCATCTCACAAGCCTTGGAGAGAAAGCGTAAATTACCACCTACTCACCCTCGAGCCCTCGGCCTGAATGCCAGCATTTCTAAACTAGTGGCCTTTGAAATGCTTTCATTGAAGCTGGTGGACACGGACAGCTTCAAACAGATGATAGCAGTGGCAGTCCCACAGTATGTAATTCCCAGCTGCCACTACTTCTCCAAGAAAGCCGTGCCTTCCCTGCACAACCAAGTATCCGATAAAATCAAGTGTGCACTGAGCAACGCCATCTGTGGCAAGGTCCACCTAACCACAGATACGTGGACCAGTAAGCACGGCCAGGGACGCTATATCTCCCTAACTGCACACTGGGTAAATGTAGTGGTGGCAGGGCCCCAGGCGGAGAGTTCTTTGCGCACGTCCTTCTGCCGCCAAGGATCGCAGAGCATCATTCTTTGCCTCCTCCTCCTACTCAGCTTCCTCCTCCTCTGCTTCCACCTGCTCATCCAGTCAGCCACACACCTTCACCACCAACTTCAGCACAGCCCGGGGTAAACGTCAGCAGGCCGTTCTGAAAGTCATATGTTTGGGGGACAGGCCCCACACCGCGCAGGAGTTGTGACGGGGTATTGAACAACAGACCGACAAATGGTTGCTGCTGGTGGGCCTCAAGCCCAGCCTGGTGGTGTGCGATAATGCGCGAAAATCTCGTCGCAGCTCTGCGACTAGCCGATTTGACGCACATCCCTTGCCTGGTGCATGTGCTGAATTTTGTGGCTCAGAAGTTCATTCACAACTATCCCGACATGTGAGAGCTGTTGCATAAAGTGCGGGCCGTCTGTGCGAACTTCCGGCGTTCACATCCTGCCGCTGCTCGCCTGTCAGTGCTACAGCGTAACTTCGGCCTTCCTTCTCACCGCTTCATATGCAACGTGCCCACCAGGTGGAACTCCACCTTGCACATTGTGGAGAGACTGTGCGAGCAACAGCAGGCCATAGTGGAGTTTCAGCTGCAGCACGCACGGGTGAGTCACACTGCGGAACAACACCACTTCACCACCAATGACTGGGCCTCCATGCGAGACCTGTGTGCCCTGTTGCACTGTTTCTAGTATTCCACCAACATCGCTAGTGGCGATGACGCAGTTATAAGCGTTACAATACCACTTCTATGTCTCCTTGAGAAAAAGCTTAGGGTGATGATGGAGGAGGATGTGGAGCAGGAGGAGGATGTGGAGCAGGAGGAGGAGGAGTAAGAGGGGTACTTTTTAGCACTTTCAGGCCAGTCTCTTAGAAGTGTCTCAGAGGGAGGTTTTTTGCAACAGCAGAGGCCAGGTACAAATTTGGCCAGCCAGGGCCCACCACTGGAGGACGAGGATGAGGAGGAGGTGGAGGAGGATGAGGATGAAGCATGTTCACAGCGGGGTGGCACCCAACGCAGCTCGGGCCCATCACTGGTGCATGACTGGGGGGAAATGGAGGACGATGACGATAAGCCTCTCAAAAAGAACAGCTTGTCCTTAACTTTGGGCAACCTGGCACACATGAGTGACTACATGCTGCAGTGGCTGCGCAACGACAGTAGAGTTGCCCACATTTTAAAGTGTGTGGACTATTGGGTTGCCACCCTGCTGGATCCTCAGTACAAAGACAATGTGCCCACCTTAATTCCTGCACTGGAGCGTGATAGGAAGATGCATGAGTACAAGCGCACGCTGGTAGCTGCCCTACTGAGAGCATTCCAAAATGTCACAGGGGAACAAGTGGAAGCCCAAGGCGAAGGCAGAGGAGGTGAAAGAGGTCGCCAACGCAGCTGTGTCACGACCAGCTCCTCTGAGGGCAGGGTTAGCATGGCAGAGATGTGGAAAAGTTTTGTCACCACGCCACAGCTAACTGCACCACCACCTGATACTGAACGTTTTAGCAGGAGGCAGCATTTCAATAACATGGTGGAACAGTACGTCTGCACACCCCTCCACGTACTGACTGATGGTTCGGCCACATTCAACTTCTGGGTCTCCAAATAGTCCACATGGCCAGAGAAAGCCTTTTATGCCTTGGAGGTGCTGGCGTGCCCGGCGGCCAGCGTTTTGTCGGAACGTATATTCAGCATGGCAGGTGGCGTCATTACTTACAAACGCAGCCATCTGACCACAGCCAACGTGGACAAGCTAATGTTCATAAAAATGAACCAGGCATGGATCCCACAGGACCTGTCCATCCCTTGTGCAGAATAGACATTTAAAACTACCTCCCCTTAACCATATATTCTTGTACTCCAGGGCACTTCGGGCACATTGAATCCTCTTTTTTAAATTTTACCATTATTTTGCTTGGCAACCCAAAGTTGAATTAACCTCTCCTCCGTCTGGTTGCCAGGGGCCTAAATATCTGAAAGTGGCCTTCTCCATTGGTGGGTGACATGAAGCCTGGTTCTCTGCTATGGGATCTCTCTTCTCTGTCTGGGTGCTGGGGCCTAAATAACTAAAAGTGGCCTTCTCCGTTGGTGGGTGACATGATGCCTCTTTTGCTGCTATGGGACCTCTCTCCTCTGTCTGGGTGCCGGGGCCTACATATCTGAAAGTGGCGTGTTCCATTGGTGGGTAACATGATGCTTCTTTTTCCGCTATGGGACCTCTCTCCTCTTTCTGGGTGTCAGGGGCCTAACTTTCACGTACTTGCTTGCCGTCTTGATTGTAGACATTTAACTCATTTTACTGTCTAATGACCGCCCCATTGTCTGAGTGTCAGGGGCCTATATGTCGTTTAATAATTTGTTGTCTTGGTGGGAGATAGTAAACTCTTTTTAGTGTCTAATGACCGCCCCATTGTCTGGGTGTCAGGGGCCTAAATTTAGTTTAATTGTTTGCCGTCTTGGTGGCAGACATTTAACTATTTTTGCTGTCTAACGCCCACCCATTGTGTGGGTGTCAGGGGCCTAAATTTCACGTACTTGCTTGCTGTCTTGGTGGCAGACATTTAACTTTTTGCTGTCAAATGACCGCCCAATTGTGTGGTTGTCAGGGGCATATATGTCGTTTACTTGCTTGCTTGCTTGCTCGCTTGCTCCTCCAAGTTGACAATTGATATTGGTTAATTTTTATTTATTTTATTTTAAGTCATTTCCCTATCCACATTTGTTTGCAGGGGATTTATCTACATTGTGCTGCCCTTTGCAGGCCTCTAGCCCTTTCCTAGCCCATTTAGTGCCCAAAAGTTCGGGTTCCCATTGACTTCAAGGGGGTTCGGGGTGAAGTTCGGGTCGACTTCGGATCCCAAACCCCAACATTTTCGTGAAGTTCGGCCGAACTTCTCGAACCCGAACATCCAGGTATTCGCTCAACTCTAATAAAATGAAAACAGAACTTCAGAACATATCACTGCACCGCAGAACGTCAATTTGGCCCAAATTATTTTCTACTTTTACACAACAGGCTTATCAACATATATATGCAATGCTGGATGGAAAATATATTTTTATTTCGCCACTAATACACGGCAAACAGTGCTTCAGAATATATCGCAGAACAGCAATTAGGACCAAATGTTGTTCTACTTTTACACAACAGGCTTTTCAACACAGAAGTAAAACGCTGGGCAGAAAATATATTTTTATTTTGCCAGTAATAAACTGAAAACAGGGCTTCATAACATATCACTGCACCGCAGAACGTCAATTATGCCCAATTTTTTTCTAGTTTTACACAACAGATATATGCAACGCTGGGCGGCAAATATATTTTTATTTACCCACTAATACACTGAAAACAGGACTTCCCAATATGTCACTGCACCGCAGAATGTAACATAGGCCCACATTTTTTTCTAGTTTTACACAACAGATATATGCAACGCTGGGCGGCAAATATATTTTTATTTCACCACTAATACACTGAAAACAGGGCTTCAGAAGATATCACTGAACCGCAGAATGTCAATTATGCCCAATTTTGTTTCCAGTTTTACACAACAGGCTTTTCAACAGATATATGCAACGCTGGGCAGCAAGTATATTTCAATTTTGCCAGTAATAGACTGGAAATAGAGCTTCAGAATATATCATTACACCGTAGAATGTCAAATAGGCCCAAATATTTTTCTAGTTTTACACAACTGGCTTTTCAACAGATATATGCAACGCTGGGCAGCAAATATATATTTTTTTCTCCACTAATACACTAAAGACAGGGCTACAGGAGACTGCACCGTAGAAAGTCAATTAGGCCCAAATTTTTTCTAGTTTTACACAACATGCTTTTCAACACAGAAGTAAAACGCTGGACGGTGAATATAATTTTATTTCGCCAGTAATAAACTGAAAACAGGGTTTCACAACATATCACTGCACCGCAGAACGTCATTTTGGCCGAAATTATTTTCTACTTTTACACAACAGGCTTATCAACATATATATGCAATGCTGAATGTCGGGCATTTTTATGAGTGTATATGATACCTGATCATATTATAGTCCAAAATAGATGCTCATTGTCTTTAAGAGACAGGCTGAACAAAGTTTTGATACACGGCTGGAACAGGCCAAGATTTGAAGTCACACAGAGTTCAGTCTGTGTAAAAGTTTATACTAAATACAAAGAACATTGTATTTTAAAAGTTATTGCCACAGATGTGGGCTTATCTGTTGGGTGTACACTGGATTCTCCAGACATGTCCGTCTGAAGAGAACAAGGCCCATTCATATTATTATGGTCCATAGATCAACAGTGTGAGAAACATTCAGAGAGACGCCTAGAGGTCTATCTTTAGTTATTTCAGTGTCCAAACTAATCCTTGTCTCTGATTTACGTTGACGAGGGTCAAATGTATATAATACAAGTGTGCCATAGTTAACTCTTTATAGTATGGTGCTAATAGCTTGCACAACAGTGCCATCCAGAGACAGATGGATATCATGACACCATCCTCCATAGTTGCATTATGGGTAAATATGATCTCATAGGATCATTACCATCAGTGGCGTATCTATCACGAGGCAAACAAGGCATTTACCTAGGGCGGCACTTCCAATGGGGCGGCAAAATGCCCTGTTTGCCTCAGTGATAGAAATCTTTTTTGGCTGGCCGCGCTGTAGGGGTGCTCCGGGACCGCTCCTCCCTGCAGACCGCTGCCTCCTCCCAGCCTCCTCCCAGCCCAGCGCCGTTGTAGGTAATTATTATTCACTTCACTTGCCTGAGAAGAGAAGCGCCGGAAGACTCACACAGGTGCACTGGCAGAGGCATTGAAGTGCGCATGCGCCTGCCAGTGCGCCTGTGTGAGTCTTCCGCGCTTCTCTTCTCAGGCAAGTGAAGTGAATAATAATTACCTACAACGGCGCTGAGCAGGTAGGGAATCTGTTAATGACACTGGGGGAATCTGTGGATGACACTGGATGGGGGGAATCTGTGGATGACACTGGATGGGGGAATCTGTGGATGACACTGGATGGGGGAAATCTGTGGATGACACTGGATGGAGGGGGGAATCTGTGGATGACACTGAGAAGGGGGATCTGTGGATGCACTGGATGGGGGGCTGTGGATGACACTGAGAAGGGGGAATCTGTGGATGGCACTGGATGGGGGGATCTGTGGATGACACTGAGGGGGGAATCTGTGGATGACACTGAGAAGGGGAGGAATCTGTGGATGACACTGAGAGGGGGGATCTGTGGATGACACTGAGAAGGGGGAATCTGTGGATGACACTGAGAAGGGGGGAATCTGTGGATGACACTGAGAAGGGGAAATCTGTGGATGACACTGAGAAGGGGGAATCTGTGGATGACACTGAGAGGGGGAATCTGTGGATGACACTGAGGGGGAATCTGTGGATGACACTGAGAAGGGGGAATCTGTGGATGACAGTGAGAAGGGGGATCTGTGGATGATACTGAGAAGGGGGAATCTGTGGATGACACTGAGAAGGGGAATCTGGATGACACTGAGAGGGGGAATCTGTGGATGACACTGAGAGGGGGGATCTGTGGATGACACTGAGAAGGGGGGGGAATCTGTGGATGACACTGAGAGGGGGGGAATCTGTGGATGACACTGAGAGGGGGGGAATCTGTGGATGACACTGAGGGGGGGGGAATCTGTGGATGACACTGAGAGGGGGGGGGATCTGTGGATGACACTGAATGGGGGGGGGATCTGTGGATGACACTGAATGGGGGGGATCTGTGGATGACACTTAAGGGGGGGATCTGTGGATGGCACTTAAGGGGGGGATCTGTGGATGGCACTTAAGGGGGGAGTGGATCTGTGGATGACACTTAGTGGGATCTAGGGAGGGGTGTGAGGTCCTGGAAGGGTGTTTGGCTGTGAAGGGGCGGTTCAAATTTATATTAGGGGGGTGCCCGAGTTTAGTCTCGCCTAGGGCAGCACAAAACCAAGATACACCACTGATTACCATATGAGCGTATGATTGGAAGATCTTAATCCAAGGGGAAGGTAATGTAAGATAAGGATTGGGATATTTACTGTAGGAAGAAGGGAAATTCCAACAAGCAACAAGCAAGAAGCAAAGAAGATTCCAACATTCCAGGATAGAGCATCAGGATCATCATCATAGCCAGAACACCCAAGGGAGAGGGGTCTATCAATATGAAAGTCATGGTGAGACATGCGATGATGGACCACCCAGCTTTCCTAGGAGCAGAAGTGTGATTCCTGCTAGGACTTGGTAAGAGACATAAAGAATGATATTTCATTTTATTAAGACTAATTGGATAATGTGGGTGAAGTCATACCATCTAGATTGGCGAATACATAAACACATTAATTAATTGATCATCTCCATACTGAGATGTAGTCTTAGGATATTGTGAGGCTTCATTCTACCTGCAGAAGAATCAAGACTCATAATCTAGCAAAGTATTAAATGATTGCATAGATATATATATTGATAGTAGCATACTTCGCCAAGCTAGGTGATAAATTCCCACTGGAAAGACTTGTTCCAAGTTCTTCCCATTAATGTTGTGTGTCTTAATAGTCTTACCAATTCATACATGTGAAAATAGTCCAGGATGGGACAGAAGGATACAGTTATCTCTTCTAAGTTATATCCTTTGATGGATTTGCCCATTCTTGAAGTCATGTGAGGTGTAGTTGGTTAGAGGGGGGCAGAATGTAGTTAGCATTCCATATTGGTGTCTAGGATTAGACATGCCCATCCTGATGATATGAGGTTTCCTCTGAACAGAAGTGATATATATAATTTAACTTCTTGTTTTGATATCCTAGCCAAATAACAGCTTTGTTATAATGTGACAAGTTGTTTCTACCCACATGTATTGCTGAGCTTATATTGCTTTATATCGATTATATAATTGTGTTTACTTATTTTAAGCTTGTAACGCTTTATATCAACTTCGTATATATTCATTGGCATATATAATTGTGTTTATTCACTTATTTATGTTTAGAACCTTGTAACCAATAAATTTGCATGTTTTTATAATACCTGCGTATTATTATTTAATGTCAAAACTATATCTTTAGCATTAATGTCATCTCACATGAAAATAACTTATTATCTGAGGAAATAGTCGGCCTCAGATGTGAATTGTATCGATTGGGTTATCTACAATTCACTAGGTCATGATTTCTAGAAGTAATGAAAAATTCATGGTTAATTATTTTATGACCATAATTAATAATTCTTAATTAAATTATTTTTATTCCGACAGAATGGCGAATATATTTTTATTTCGCCACTAATACACGGCAAACAGTGCTTCAGAATATATCACAGAACGGCAATTAGGCCCAAATTTTGTTCTACTTTTACACAACAGGCTTTTCAACACAGAAATAAAACGCTGGGCAGCAAACATATTTTTATTTTGCCAGTAATAAACTGAAAACAGGGCTTCAGAACATATCACTGCACCGCAGAACGTCAATTATGCCCAATTTTTTTTTTATAGTTTTACACAACAGATATATGCAACTCTGGGTGGCAAATATATTTTTATTTCACAACTAATACACTGAAAACAGGACTTCCCAATATGTCACTGCACCGCAGAATGCAATCATAGGCCCACATTATTTCTAGTTTTACACAACTGGCTTTTCAACAGAGATATGCAACGCTGGGCGGCAAATATATTTTTATTTTGCCACTAATACACGGAAAACAAGGCTTCAGAAGATATCACTGCACCGCAGAATATCATTTGGCCCAAATTTTTTTTTAGTTTTACACAACAGGCTTTTGAACAGATATATGCAACGCTGGGCGGCAAATATATTTTTATTTCGCCACTAACACACCGAAAACAAGGCTTCAGAAGATATCACCGCACCGCAGAATGTTAATTAGGCGGAAATTTTTTTCTACTTTTACACAACAGTCTTTTCAAAAGATATATGCAACACTGGGCTGTGAATATATTTTTATTTCGCCACTAATAGACTGAAAACAGGACTTCCCAATATGATACTGCACTGCAGAATGTTAAGTAGGCCCACATTTGTTTCTAGTTTTACACAACAGGCTTTTCAACAGATATATGCAATGTTGGGCGGCGAATATATTTTTATTTTGCTACTAATTAACTGAAAATAAGTCTTCCCAATATGTTACTACACCGCAGAAGGTCAATTAGGCCCAAATATTTTTCTAGTTTTACACAACAGGCTTTTCAAAAGATATATGCAAAGCTGGGCGGCAAATATACTTTTATTTTGCCAATAATACACGGAAAACAGGGCTTGAAAATATAACACTGCACCGCAGAATGTCAATTGAATAAATAAAAAATTCTAGTTTTACACAACAGGCTTTTCAACAGATATATGTAACGCTGGGCGGCAAATATATTTTTATTTCGCCACTAATACACCGAAAACAAGGCTTCAGAAGATATCACCGCACCGCAGAATATCAATTAGTCCCAAAATTTTTTTTAGTTTTACACAACAGGCTTTTCAACAGATATATGCAATGCTGGGCGGCGAATATATTTTTATTTTGCTACTAATTCACTGAAAATAAGTCTTCCCAATATGTTACTACACCGCAGAAGGTCAATTAGGCCCAAATATTTTTCTAGTTTTACACAACAGGCTTTTCAAAAGATATATGCAACGCTGGGTGGCAAATATATTTTTATTTTGCCAATAATACACGGAAAACAGGGCTTGAAAATATAACACTGTACTGCAGAATATCAATTAAGTAAAAAAAAAATTCTAGTTTTACACAACAGGCTTTTCAACAGATATATTCAACGCTGGGCAGCAAATATATATTTTTTTCTCCACTAATACACTGAAAACAGGGCTTCAGAAGACATCACCGCACCGTATAAAGTCAATTAGGCCTAAATTGGGGGGCGTGGCTTGGCTGCCGAGCGAGATGGCCGCATGAAACTACTGCTTCGGCACCTAGCGTCATATTTAGCATAATCCCTCGGCTTCCCCTGGCTGAAATCAACCGTCCTGGTGAGCTCTCTGTCAGAAGATGCCCAGAGGCAAGAGAATGCCGCCGCAGCGCAACAAGCTGGCTTTCTTTTTGGATAAACACACTGGAGGCACCCGCAACGGAGACCCGGCGCCATCTTGTGAGATCGGACTGTCTCCCTCCCGCTTACCAGTAGCGTCTGATTCCTCTCCGGCTGCACCTCATCTCCCTGCTCCGGTCTTCATGCCATCAGAGGGCCGCACAGCTCCGGTGTCCCCACATCGCCCCTCCAGCAGCTTGAGTCGCAGCTCCCCGCCTCCTTCACTTGACGGGAGCCCTGTGAAGCAGAAACAACGTCTTCAAGAGGAGGCCGCGCCTGAGGTAGGCCCATCTTCAGACCATCATGGCATTGACCACCTGGCAGTTCTTGCTGAGCAATTCCCTACCTCCGACCAGCCTGCCTCGGGCAACTTGGTTAAAAATCTCTTAGTGGCATTCAGCTCTGCACTGCATAAAGATTTCTCAGCCTTGCTTACTCCGCTCCACTCCTCTATTACTGAGGTGGAATCCCGCGTCTCCCATATTGAATCTAAGATGGGAGAGTTTGCAACGTCCCATAACCAGCTAATAGACTCCAACGAGAAAATGTCTACTGATCTGGAGCATATCAAGGCTAAACTTATTGACCTGGAGGACCGCTCCAGGCGGAATAATATTAAATTCAGGGGCATACCTGAGGATGTGAGTGCATTAGCCTTGATTCCCTATATTAAATCTTTGCTGAAGCTGCTGCTCCCTCAAGGAACTGACCTAGATTTTACCATTGATAGGGCGCATAGAATGCCAAAACCGCGCCATCTCCCTGATTCTGTACCAAGGGACACACTGGCGAGATTGCATTTTTTCCACATCAAGGAGGCTGCACTCAACGCAGCTAGGCGCAAACCGGATCTGCCAGAGCCTTACGCCTCCGTCCATCTTTACACGGACCTGTCAGCCGCCACCTTGAAGCAACGCCGCGAGCTTGCCCCGATTACGCAAGCACTCCGTGACCATAACATCGCATACAAATGGGGCTTCCCTGTTAAAATTGTGTGAACTCATGACGGGAAGCAACACCTCATATTCTCCGTGGAAGATGGCAGGAGATTACTTCGCTCGTGGAATATTGAAGTAGCAGACCACCCTGCAACTCAGAAAACCGCTCCTCCACCGCTAGATCCAGGATGGAACACCGTTCCTGCACGCCGAGGGACCAAACATTAACTTTGGTTTGTTTTCATTATGTGCCTGGAGTCCTTCTCTCCATGAAGGCTTCAACACGAACTTTGACCCCTGATCACCCTTCTCATCCGGAATATAGGATGATTTTTCTTACCCTTTTGTCCTTTACAGGATACAGTTTGATTCAGTTACCTATACCATATAACGTTTGTTTTCAGGTTATTTGTTGGTCCCTTGTGCCTATGTTTGACAGGGTACGCCCACCCGGGAAATATCTTTGTCTTAGGCCTAACCCGTTGTCTCTGGTTTACCGACTCTCTCCCCTCCTTATATGTGTACCCAATCGGTATACTAAGCTATTACATTTGTATAGATGGTACTTAAGTTTGTATCTCTTAATGTGAGAGGTCTTAATAGCCCTCAAAAGCGTGCTTTCCTTTGGAAAGAAGCTCTCTCATTAAAAGCTGACGTTCTCTGTGTCCAGGAGTCGCATCTGCTTGCTGCTGACACATTTAGACTCAAACATCGCCTGTTTCCAACAATTATACATTCCACCTTTAGGAAAAAACAAAGGGGCGTCGCTCTTGCCTTTAACCGCTTCAGCCCCCCTAGCTTAAACACCCTTAATGACCAGGCCACATTTTACAATTCCGCACTACACTACTTTCACCGTTTATTGCTCCGTCATGCAACTTATCACCCAAATGAATTTTACCTCCTTTTCTTCTCACTAATAGAGCTTTCATTTGGTGGTATTTCATTGTTGCTGACATTTTTACTTTTTTTGCCATTAATACAAATTTAACGACATTTTTGCAAAAAAATTACATTTTTCACTTTCTGTTGTAATTTTTTTTTTAAAAAAAACTACATTTCTATATAAAATGTTCTCTAAATTTATTGCTCTACATGTCTTTGATAAAAAAAAAGTCCAATAAGTGTATATTTATTGGTTAGGGTAAAAGTTATAGCGTTTACAAACTATGGTGAAAAAAAGTGAATTTCGGCATTTTGAAGCAGCTCTGACTTTCTGAGCGCCTGTCATGTTTCTTCAGGTGCTAGAATGTCAGGATAGTATAAATACCCCCCAAATCACACCATTTTAGATAGAAGACACCCCAATGTATTCGCGGAGGGGCATGGTGAGTTAATGTATCATTTAATTTTTTTTCACAAGTTAGCGGAAAATGACACTTTCTGAGAAAAAAAAAAAAAAAGTTTCAATTTCTGATAACTTCTGGCAAAAAAAAATAAAATCTCAGACGGACTCACTATGCCCCTCAGTGAATACCTTGGGGTGTCTACTTTCCGAAATGGGGTCATTTGTGGGGTGTGTTTACTGTTCTGGCATTTTGGGCGGGGCTAAATTGTGAGCCGCCATGTAAAACCTAAAGGTACTCGTTGGAATTTGGGCCTTATGCACCCAGGCTGCAAAAAAGTGTCACTTATGTGGTATCGCCGTACTCAGGAGAAGTAGGGCAATGTGTTTCGGGTGTATTTTTACATATACCCATGATGGGTGAGAGAAATATCTCTGTAAATTGTCAACTTTGTATAAAATTTTTTAAAAGTTGTCGTTTACAGAGATATTTTTCACACAAAGTAAGGGTATATATAAAAATACACCCCAAAACACATTGCCCTACTTCTTCTGAGTACGGCGATTCCACATGTGTGCAACTTTTTTGCAGCCTGGGTGCGCAAAGGGGCCCTAAAACCAATGAGTACCTTTAGGATTTCACATGGCATTTTTACGCATTTGGATTCCAGACTTCTTCTCACGCTTTAGGGGCCCCTAAAATTCCAGGACAGTATAAATACCCCACATGTGTCCCCATTTTGGAAAGAAGACACCCCAAGGTATTCCGTGAGGGGTATGGTGAGTTCATGTAAAATTTTATTTTTTGTCACAAGTTAGTGGAATATGAGACTTTGTAAAAAACAAAATAAAAAAAAAAATCATCAATTTCCGCTAACTTGTGCCAAAAAATAAAAATTCTGTGGACTCGCCATGCCCCTCACGGAATACCTTGGGGTGTCTTCTTTCCAAAATGGGGTCACATGTGGGGTATTTATACTCACCTGGCATTTTAGGGGCCCTTAAAGCGTGAGAATCCAAATGCATAAAAATGGCCTGTGAAATCCTAAAGGTACTCATTGGTTTTAGGGCCTCTTTGCGCACCCAGGCTTCAAAAAAGTGTCACTCATGTGGTATCCCCGTACTCAGGAGAAGTAGGGCAATGTGTTTTGGGGTGTATTTTTACATATACCCATGCTGCGTGTGAGAAATATCTCTGTAAATTGACAACTTTGAATAAAAAAATTTAAAAAGTTGTCGTTTACAGCAATATTTCTCACACACAGTATGGGTATATGTAAAAATACACCCCAAAACACATTGCCCTACTTCTCCTGAGTACGGCGATACCACATGAGTGACACTTTTTTGCAGCCAAGATGCGCAAAGGGGCCCTAAAACCAATGAGTACCTTTAGGATTTCACAGGCCATTTTTACGCATTTGGATTCTCACGCTTTAGGACCCCTAAAAGGCCAGGGCAGTATAAAACCCCCACAAGTGACCCCATTGTGGAAAGAAGACACCCCAAGGTATTCTGTGAGGGGTATGGCGAGTTCACAGAAAAAAAAAAAATTGGCACAAGTTAGCGGAAATTGATTTTTTTTTTTTTTTTTTTACAGTCTCATATTCCACTAACTTGTGACAAAAAATAAAATTTTGCATGAACTCGCCATACCCCTCAGCGAATACCTTGGGGTGTCTTCTTTCTAAAATGGGGTCACATGTGAGGTATTTATACTGTCCTGGCATTTGAGGGTCTCCACAATCATTACACGTATGGCCTGCATTAGGAGTTTCTGCGATTCTCCTTATATTGATCATATGGGTAATGAGATTTTTTTTTCCATTCAGCCTCTGCGCTGAAAAAAAATAAAAATGAACGGCACAAATTTTTTCATTCGCATCGGTCAATGTGGATGAAAAAATCTCTGCCAAAATCAGTGACTGCGGTGCGGTGGGCTGGGCGCTAGCTACCTAACAAGTAGCTAACTAACTGGCGGTGATAGGGGACCCTTATGCTCCATTCACACGTCCGAAATTCTGTTTGCGGAACGGAATTGTGGACCCATTCATTCTATGGGGACAGACTTTGTCCCGCTCGGATCCGGAATTACGGATCCGCGCTTCCGGGTCTGCACTTCCGTTCCGCAAAAATAAAGAACATGTCCTATTCTTGTCCGCAATTGCGGACAAGAAAAAGCATTTTCTATATAGTTCTGGCAATGTGCGGATCTGCAAAATGCGGAAAGCACATTGCCGGTGTCCGTGTTTTGAGGATCTGCGGGTCGGATCCGCGGATCCGATCCGCGGATCCGATCCGGATCCGTGAATCCACGGATCCGCAAAACACATATGGACGTCTGAATGGAGCCTTACTAGGGGTGTGATCAATGACAGGGGGGTGATCAGGGGGTCTAGATGGGGTGATCAAGGGGTTAATAGGTGAGGGGGTTGGGGGGTGGGGTTAGTGTAGTGTTTGGTGCAACTTTACAGAGTTACCTGGTCCTCTGGTGGTCGATCCCAGCAAATTGGACCACCAGAGGACCAGGTAGCAGCTATATCAGACGCTGTTCACAAAACAGTGTCTGATATAGCTGTTTGATGCGATTTTATTCGCATCTACAGCCTGCCAGCGATGGATCATCGCTGGCAGGCTGTAGCCGAACTGCCGAGACTTCACTTCTCACAGGAAGTCTCGGCTCTCACGAGATGACGCGCCGACGCGTCATCTCAGAGCTGCAGGACCGCCCGCAGGACGCATCCCTGTGTTAGGCGGTCCTGTAGTGGTTAATTCCTCTCTGGCCTTTCAGCCTCTAAATTCCTATCTTGACCCTAATGGTCGATTTATTATTCAAGTGTGTAAATTGAACAATATCCTCTTTACCATTGTAGCAGTATATGCACCCAATAAGCACCAGATGCGATTCCTGAACAGATTGCTCACAAAGGTATCTAAAATGAAACAGGGTCATACCCTTCTTTGTGGAGATTTTAATACGGTGCCTGACGAGGCAGTTGATTCCACTGCATCGTCCAGACACCGCAACAATGCCCTGGGACCCCTGCTGCACAGGGAGGAACTCTATGATATTTGGAGAATCCACCATGTGCAGGAGAGGGATTTTTCTTTCTTCTCCTCTGTTCATAATACCTACTCCCGCATAGACCTATTCCTAGCCGGCCGGTCGCTGCTTCAACTGGCCTCTAACTCTACTATTGAGACTATAAAATGGTCGGATCACGCAGCTATTTCCCTAACGGTGGAAGAGGCTTACAATGTCAAGGATACTCTCTGGAGATGTAATGATTTCCTTATCTCTCACCCTACTCATAAGCTAGCAATCCAGACAGAACTCTCAGAATTTTTCTCCAATAATGCCGGTTCTGTGAGCAGCCCATTTACATTGTGGAATGCACACAAGGCCTTTATTAGAGGTATTTTTATAATGCTGGGCCATCAAGTAAAGAGAGACCGCGAAGCAAAACTAAATTCTATCCTGTCCCAACTTTCCACCTTAGAATCTCTTAATAAGGCCTCCTTCTCTGAGGATAGGAAACTCCGCATTTCCTCCCTTAGACTCCAACTTCACGATCTGCTCCTATATCAATACGATAAACAATTGAAAATTCTCAAAGCTCGCTATTATTCCCAAGATAACAAAGCTGGAAAGCTTCTCGCCAGTCGTCTCAAAGCTAAGCAAGCCAAGACTAGGATCCCCTTTCTTCTTCACCCTGACAAGGTGAATAAAATCTACAACCCAAAAGATATAGCCAATCTGTTTAGGGATTATTATTCCTCCCTCTATAATCTTAAAGACTCTCCTTCTACTCACCAAGCCTTTCCCGCGGAAATAAACGCCTTCCTATCCTCTCTTAATCTCCCTTCGCTATCGCCACCACAACAGCAACAATTGGCTTTCCCGATTAACGACGACGAAATTACCCGTGCCATATCCTCCCTTACCCTCCATAAATCCCCGGTTCCTGATGGCCTCACTAATATATACTATAAGACCTTTTCTAATCTCCTCCTTCCACACCTATCTCCTGGCCTTCAACTTGCCTTTTCGGAGGGTTCGTTCCCTCAAGAGATGCTAACGGCCACCATAGTGACTATTCCCAAACCCGGCAAGTCCCACGACGTCCCCCAAAACTTTCATCCCATATCCCTTTTAAATGTTGACGTTAAATTATATGCCAAGATCATTGCTACTAGATTGGCCTCGGTTCTTCCCTCTATCATTAGCCCTGACCAAGTAGGCTTTGTTAAAGGGAGGCAACTGTCTGACAACACGAGGAGGGCTATCAGTCTCATTGACTATATTAATCGCCATAAAATCCCCGCCTGCCTACTCACGTTAGATGCCGAGAAGGCGTTTGACCGCCTAAATTGGTCCTTCGCCTTTTCGGCACTAGATAGGATGGGTCTCGGTACCAGCTTAATCACGGCAATCAAGGCCCTGTACTCTTCCCCTTCCGCTAAGGTGTTTGTCAATGGAGCCTTATCGTCACATTTTAACATCACCAACGGCACGCGTCAGGGCTGCCCCCTCTCCCCTTTGGTGTTTATCTTAGCTATTGAGCCACTGGCCCAAGCCGTCCGTCAGCATCCTGACATCTCAGGCATCCCAATAGGAAGTCAGCAACACACCATTTCTCTGTATGCGGACGACATACTGCTAACCCTCTCCTCCCCCTCCACTTCCTTAGGCGCCTGTGTGTCTCTTTTAGAAGATTGTGGGCACCTTTCCTATTATAAGGTGAATGAATCTAAGTCCCAAATTTTGCCCCTTTTTATTCCACTATTGTTAGAAACGGCCTTGAATTTCAAATTCCCTTTTGATTGGCAATCCTCCAGCATTAAGTATCTGGGTATTAACCTCACCCCTTCCCCTAAGCTTTTATTTCAGCACAATTATCTCCCACTTTTAGACACTATCAAACGAGACATTTCTGAGTATGGGAAATATGAAATTTCTTGGGTAGGCCGTATTGCCTCCTTTCAGATGATGACGCTGCCCAAACTATTGTTTATTTTTCGCTGTATCCCAGTCAAAACTCCCACCAGCTTTCTTGCTAAAACACAATCCCTCATAACTTCTTTTGTCTGGCAAGGTTGTAAACTTAGGGTCTCTTCTGCGTTGATGTGCAAAACTAAACGATGCGGTGGTTTGGGGCTTCCTAACATTGCTGACTATTTCATCGCTACTCAAGTCAGCCTCCTGTTTAGTTGGTGGAAGTGTGATACATCAGTCCCCTGGGTCCAAATTGAATCATCGCTGTCCCCTTTCACACACCTCAGAGCTCTCCTGCTAGATAGCCTACATCCTTCAGGGGCAGTATACAGAGACCTTGCCTTCCTGCTAGACTCCGCCGTTTACCATTGGCGTGCATTCCACTCTCGTTGTTCCCCGGAAAAGATACAAACCCTAGCAGCTTCTCCCCTCCATTTGATAGAGGGGAAAATCCCAGGGATTGACCTATCTAGCTGGAGATCTTTAGGCATCTCATGGATCTCTCAGCTGTATAACAAGAATGTGCTTCTATCTTTTCAAGATCTCAGAGATAGGTTCTCTCTACCTGCAGGAGATTTTTATAAATTCCTACAAATACGTCATTTTCTTCAGACTAATAATCCGTGTGAAATTCTAGCAAACAAAATGGTTCTGGAGAATTGGATTCTCCAGCTTCATTTGTCCCGTACCCCTGCTCTTCGGTCTCTGTATCTGTGCCTGGGGGATAAATCTAAATTTCATAAATTAACCCCTTTTGTTTCATGGGATAAGGAATTGGGTACTACCATCCCATCTGAGAAATGTTCCCAGGCATTGAAATTCACTACTCAAACTTTCCTCAGTGTTTCCCTTTATGAAGCTGTGGTGAAAACCTCCCTACGGTGGTATTGTACTCCGGCTAGGTTGCATATAATGTTTCCCTCCTGCTCCCACCTCTGTTGGCAAAGCTGCGGTGCTAAGGGTACGCTGCTCCACGTTCTCTGGCAATGTCCATACCTAACTGCGTACTGGTATGCAGTTTTCTCCCTGGCATCTCAGTTTTGTAAACAGCACATACCCCCTTCGCCCCTAACCGCTCTACTCTTCCTTGATCTGTGCAGCATCCCTGGACAATATAGAGTTCCTACAGCTCATTTATTCCTTGTATCTAAGCTCTTACTTACCAAATATTTGGAAGTCTGACCGAGTCCCTTCTATGACTGAAGTACTCGATCGAGTAAATCAAAACTGCTCTTTTGAAAGAATTATGGCCTACAAGGATCACAACCCGGGGAGGTTCCACAGATCTTGGCACAGATGGCTCTCGTTTAGGCCTTCCCTTGCCCTCCTGGCTACCCCGCGCCTACTCGCAACTTAGGTGCTGTTGGACCAACAATATTGTTATGTTATGTTTACTTTCTTTTTTTTTTATGTTCTTACTGTGTCTTACTGGCTTACCTCACCCAGATGTACGGTGCTAGTACTTAATCCTTCACCTTATACCTTATGTATACATAATGTGATAGCTTATCTGAGCCTGTTCAATACTATGTGTTAGTCTGCATTCATGCCTATACCAGGTTGGCAGCGTCCGAGCGGACGCCCTGGTCTTCTCATTGCTCATATTTGCTGTATCGCCGCTGTTTGTACTTGTGCCTTATCTCTTGAGGCGGTTGCACCCGCCTATTGATACTGTCCACTATTGTTCTTGTATTTATTTCTAAAATTCAAATAAAAATTATTGAAAATAAAAAATTAGGCCTAAATTTTGTTGTACTCTTACACAACAGGCTTTTCAACACAGAAGTAAAACGCTGGACGGTGAATATAATTTTATTTCGCCAGTAATAAACTGAAAACAGGGCTTCAGAACATATCACTGCACCGCAGAACGTCAGTTTGGCCCAAATTATTTTCTACTTTTACACAACAGGCTTATCAACAAATATATGCAATGCTGGATAGCGAATATATTTTTATTTCGCCACTAATACACGGCAAACAGTGCTTCAGAATATATCACAGAACGGCAATTAGGCCCAAATTTTGTTCTACTTTTACACAACAGGCTTTTCAACACAGAAGTAAAACACTGGGCAGCAAATATATTTTTATTTCACCGCTAATACACTGAAAACAGGACTTCCCAATAGGTCACTGCACCGCAGATTGTAATATAGGCCCAAGTTTTTTTTTAGTTTTACACAACTGGCTTTTCAACAGAGATATGCAACGCTGGGCGGCAAATATATTTTTATTTTGCCACTAATACACGGAAAACAAGGCTTCAGAAGATATCACTGCACCGCAGAATATCAATTAGGCCCAAATTATTTTTTTAGTTTAACACAACTGGCTTTTCAACAGATATATGCAATGCTGGGCAGCGAATATATTTTTTATTTCGCTACTAATACACTGAAAACAAGACTTCCCAATATGTCACTGCACCGCAGAATGTCATATAGGCTCGCATTTTTTCTAGTATTACACAACAGGCTTTTTAACAGATATATGCAACGCTGGGCGGTAAATATATATTTATTTTGCCAAAAATACACGGAAAACAGGGCTTGAGAATATAACACTACACCGCAGAATGACAATTAAAGTATAACTGTCAAAATTTTTTTTTTACTATTGGATTTTACATAGTATATAAGACCGAAAAAAGACATTTGTCCATCCAGTTCGGCCTGTTTCCTACAAGTTGATCCAGAGGAAGGCAAAAAATCCCTGTGAGGCAGAAGCCAGTTTTCCTCACTTAAGGGGAAAAAAATTCCTTCCTGACTCCAATCAGGCAATCAGAATAACTCCCTGGATCAACGACCCCTCTCTAGTAGATGTAGCCTGTAATATTATTACACTCCAGAAATAAATCCAGTCCCCTCTTGAATTCCTTTATTGTACTTACCATCACCACCTCCTCAGGCAGAGAGTTCCATAGTCTCACTGCTCTTACAGTGAAGAATCCTTTTCTATGTTTGTGTACAAACCTTCTTTCCTCCAGACGCAGAGGATGTCCCCTTGTCACAGTCACAGTCCTGGGGATAAATAGATGATGTGACAGATCTCTGTACTGACCCCTGATATTTTTATACATAGTTATTAGATCTCCCCTCAGTCGTCTTTTTTCTAAAGTGAATAACCCTAATTTTGATAACCTTTCAGGGTACTGTAGACCCCTCATTCCAGTTATTACTTTAGTTGCCCTCCTCTAAACCCTCTCCAGCTCTGCTATGTCTGTCTTGTTCACAGGAGCCCAGAACTGTACACTGTACTCCATGTGTGGTCTGACTAGTGATTTGTAAAGTGGTAGGACTATGTTCTCATCATGGGCGTCTATGCCCCTTTTGATGCAACCCATTATCTTATTGGCCTTGGCAGTAGCTGCCTGACACTGGTTTTTGCAGCTTAATTTGCTGTTTATTAAAATTCCTAGATCCTTTTCCATGTCAGTGTTACCGAGTGTTTTACCATTTAATATGTACGGGTGACTTGCATTATTCCTTCCCATGTGCATAACTTTACATTCTTCAGTGTTAAACCTCATCTGCCATTTGTCTGCCCAAGCTTCCAATCTATCCAGATCCCTCTGTAGCAGAAAACTGTCCTCTTCAGTGTTAATTACTTTACACAGTTTAGTGTCATCTGCAAAAATAGATATTTTACTGTGCAGGCCTTCTACAAGATCATTAATAAATATATTGAAGAGAATAGGGCCCAATACTGACCCCTGAGGTACCCCACTACATCTGAGTATCTACCGTTAATAACCACCCTCTGTTTTCTGTCACTCAGCCAGTTACTTTTGGTGATTAATATCACCTTGTTGGCCCTGTTTTAATTTCGGATTATTTAATAAATAACCCCAAAAAGCCACTTTAAAGTCCCCAGTATTGTCTATTGTTACCTGAGATAAAATCAGGTTGCTATGCTCCTTCCGTCTACCAGATGAGGACGGAGCACGCTGCGTGCACTGGGAACTGATAGTGAGTCAGCATTGTAAGGGAATGTATAAAAAGCCAGGTTCTTCCTGACAGGAGATAACAGTGCTGGGCTGTGTGTGTGAACTTCTCCACATGCCTGTGCTTGGCAGACACTCCCTTAGCAGTGCTGGACATTGTGGCTGCTCAGTGTATAAATGAAAGCCTTATCTGATAAGAGGAGAGCTTGTAGGAAGACTACAGGCTTCAGCCAGACCTGGAAATTTAACTGCAAGACCCCCCTATACAGAGCTGGTCTTCACTAACTTCACTGCAGGCGTCCTATGGATTAGCCTCAGGGCTGGGGGCAGCCATCTTAACAGAATAGTGAAATTGCAGTTTTATGCAGACTGGTTGCTAAGGGCTGAATCTTATTAAATAAGTAATTAAGTAAGTCTAATAGTTATTGATTCAGGTATATTATCATATTAGTAACTACATATATGAAAACTGAAATTAAGGTCTAAATGTGACAGTTATCCTTTAAGCCCAAATTTTTTTCTAGTTTTACACAACAGGCTTTTTAACAGATATATGCAACGCTGGGCAGCAAATATATTTTTATTTCACCACTAATACACCGAAAACAAGGCTACAGAAGATATCACCGCACCGCGGAATGTCAATTAGGCCCAAATTTTTTTCTAGTTTTACACAACAGGCTTTTCAACAGATATATGCAACGCTGGGCATCAAATATATTTTGTTTTCTCCACTAATAGACTGAAAACAGGGCTTCAGAAGACATCACCAAACTGCAGAATGTCAATTAGGCCGAAATTTGTTTCTAGTTTTACACAACAGGCTTTTCAAAAGATATATGCAACTCTGCGCGGCGAATATATTTTTTATTTCGCCACTAATAGACTGAAAACAGGACTTCCCAATATGATACTGCACTGCAGAATGTCAAATAGGCCCACATTTTTTTTTAGTTTTACACAACAGGCTTTTCAACAGATATATGAAATGTTGGATGGCGAATATATGTTTATTTCGGCACTAATACACTGAAAACAGGGTTTTAGAATATACCACTGCACCGTAGAATGTCAATTAGGCCACATTTTTTTTCAAGTTTTACACAACAGGCTTTTGAACAGATGTATGCAACGCTAGACGGCGAATAAATTATTATTTCGCCACTAATATACTGAAAACAGAGCTTCAGAATCTATCACTGCACCGTAGAATGTCAATTAGGCCCAATTTTTTTTCTAGTTTTACACATCAGGCTATTTAACATTTATATGCAATGCTGGATGGCGAATAATTTATTTTTAAACAACACAATACTAATATTTCAACTTAGATGCAGTCCAGAAATCAATATTTTGTGAAATAACCCTGATTTTTATCACAACTTTCTTTTGTCTATACATGCTTTCCACCAGAATTTCACTTTGCTGTTGGGTATCTTTATGCCATTCCTGGTGCAGAAATTTAAACAACTCACTTGTGATCACCTGTCTTCCTCTTGATCACATTCCAGAGGTTTTCAAGAGGTCTGGAGATTTGGCTGGCCATAACAGGGTCTTCATCTGGTGGTCCTTGATCCACACCTTGGTTGACCCAGCTGTGTGACATGGAGCATTGTCCTGCAGAAAAAAAATAATTTGAGTTGGGGAACGGTTTTCTTCTAGGATGCCTTTGTATGTGGCTTGATTCTCGTGTCCTTCACAAAGACAAATCTGCCAGATTCCAGCCTTCCTGAAACATCCCCACATTATCATTGATCCTAGAGTCATTTTTTAAATATGAGACAAACTTTTTATGGTTAGAGTTGAGCGGAGAAATGTACATTCTTGTTAAGCCCCCCCCCCTTTTTTTACTAGATAAAATTGGCTCAACTGTACTCTACACAACCCTGTTTTCCCATTTTTCCACCAGGCCAAACTTGCAGATAGCGCCTGGTACTTTTTTAGTTCTACATCCAATGAGGTACCAAGTGAGCCAAGCCTATAATAAAGTCAAGTAGAGTACAATTGGATAGAGTCAGTACCAAGCAGAGTTGCAAACTGTTTTTTATTCTGCAATAAATTCATACATTTGCTCATCTTTGGTTTTAATGGTCTTTACCAAATAGACAACAAACAGATGGATCAATAATATTAAGAGGACATCATGTTCTTTACTTTGAAAAATGATACATTTTGGTGTTAGCACTCACAGCATACACTGAATACATTAGACATGTAAGCAGTAATTATAAGGAAGTGATAACTCAGGAAGGTAAAGCACGTTGCTTTCAGCCTGGATGTTCTTTAACAGCATGACAGTCTCCTTTTTTCAGTAAGAATAACTGACATGGTGTGCATTTCGCAAGAAATGGCTTGTCAGTGGGAGCTAAAACTAAAGCCGGCCATCTCTGGAACTCTATGAACACATCGATTAATCTAAAATTCACTACAGGAGGCAGAGATTTTTTTTTTTAGAAACAGCTTCAGTCTTGCATTAAAATTGTTGAGAAATATATGAGCAAAGCAGATGTCATGCTTCCCTGAAATAGTTTGATTTAAAATAAGTGTATTGTCAATATGTACATTTCCTCCCCAGATACTGAAATCTTTTAAATTGTAATGATATACTTTTCTACACAGCATATCATGGGGGTTCATCGCCTAAATCACCTCCATGTTGCAATGTTTATTCTCATTTCATCTGCAGGGGAAAACACACAGTATAGAAGTTCAGGCAATTAAGTTTATTTTCATTGCATAAAAGGATATGATTTTGAGTGTGATATCTTAAAGCTGAAATTATTCTTTGTTTCAAAGACTATACTCTCTTATTTCTATCAAACTGTTTCATAAACTGAAAAAGGATTGTGTCCATTAAACCTGGTAAATTGAATTTCTATGGAAGTTCCAAAAATAGGCTGTGCTCGGATTCCGGCAGTTCCATGGAGGTGAATGGAGTGGTGGCCACACTTCCGTGGTGTGTGCGCCATTCATTTCGATGGGACGAAATTAGCCAAAAATGTGCTTGCGCCACTATTTTTGGAACTCCCATAGAAGTGAATGAAAAGCATGCTCACTTGCTTTACGTTAGTGTGGCTTGCTTTCGTTCACCTTATGCCTATTCTGGAGACAGGAGCAGGTCCCAGAGGTGGTACCTACACCTAGTAGACATTGGTGACATATTATTGCTATATGCCTTTAATGTCTGAGGTGACAGTTGAAGACTTCCTGTAAACCCTTTCAATCTGCTGTTCTTCCCCCCCCCCCAAATAAAAGCTATTACACATGTCCAGTTGCCAAACAGTTGAAAATTTCCTGTAAAAGTTTCCACTAATACACCAGAGAAGGGGGCAAATATTATACTATCAGCATAGAAATTAATTTCAATGCTCACAAAATATGTATATTGTCTTTAAAATGTCAGTTATGCAATGCTGGCTTTTTCTCAGAGTTTCTAGCAGAGTGGTAAAATACATTTTTGACAAGTAGAAAATAAAATAAAGTATCTGAAATCACATGAATCACATGATGAACATATGAAGAATAGAACAGTTATGTGTAATAGGTTATGCCAAGGTATTCATTTCAGATCAATATTTTACTAGTAGCATGATAGAAAGTATCAATTCCTTCAAAAACAATGAAATGTCTTAATTAGTGTTGAGCAAATCGAAGTAAAACTAATTAAATTTGATCCGAATTTCATGAAAAATTTGATTCACCACGAATCCGAATTTCAGTGCGCTTGATGGTAACAAATCATATTGTTTTCATTAAAATGGTGGTTACATGTGTTACAAAGTGAAAGTAAGAAATCTGGGAACGCGATATGTCCCAAAATGCCATGCAGCCAACCAATCCACAGATAGCCATCCCCTGTGATGTCACTACTGTATAATAGCCTCATCCCGCCTGGTCTCTGCCATTTTACTGTGAGCTGAGCATAGGGACAGACGTGCCAAGTGCTAGAGACAGCGGTTAACAAAGCTTTTAACTGTAGAATATAGAATAAGGACCATGCAGGGACAGTGTAGGGAGATTGTAGGGAGAGTTTTAACACACTGTAGGAAGAGCATAGGGAGACTACAGGGACAGTACGGGCTCAGTGTAATCACCCTATGCATCTGCTGCACCATTTATTCTTAATCTGTTTTATTATACATAGACCTACTGTGCATCAGACTTAGTCTCAACAGGCAGTCTAATATATAGGCGCATTTACCTAGTTTCTTCTGCTGCACCATTTATACTTAATCTGTTCTGTTATACATAGACTTACTGTGCATTAGACTCATTGTCAACAGACAGTCTAATATATAGGCATATATACATAGTTCACCTACTACACATTTAATAATTAATCTGTTCAGTTATACATAGACTTACATAGACTTGTCAACAGGCAGTCTAATATATAGGCACGTTTATCTAGTTCATCTGCTAACCATTTATTCTTAATTAGAGATGAGCGGATTTCTCAAAAATTCTATTCGGTCGGATGGCTGAATTTTTAGAAAAAATTTGGTTTGATCCGAATTTATTTGCAGTGAATAGAGTTAAAATAAATGCTATTTCCTGGCAGCAGAGAGCCTTTATAGTGGTGTAGAACACTGTGCATTTCAATAACACGAATAGGGAGTCTGCTGTGGTTGTGAAACAATACTGTGAGTCAGTATGACATACAGATGACAGTAATCGCTCTTAAAATCACTGCACACTTCACTAATTTTGGCAGTTACGGGGCCAAAACTGACCAAGTAACTCAAGTGTGAACTCAGCCTTACAGGTCAATGTTAGCGTCAAGAAAAAGCGCACTCCTTTTACTCCGTCGGCAGCTGATTTCACATAGATATCTACAGAACCTGTTCTATTAAACGCTTAAAAAAGTAGAACCCCCTGACAGAGTGGAGAGGGTGTCAGCAGTAAGTGTGTGTTGACGTCACTGACTATTTTGCCCTTCCTCTGATCCGTCAAAACAATAACGCCCAAAAAACGGATCCTGTCTGTGGACCATCCGCCTTCACTCAGTCAGCATTTGGTCAGTAATTAGGGATGAGCGAACCCTGTGAAGTTCGGGTTCGCCAGGTTCGAATGAACTTGAGGTCAAAGTTAGGGTTCGGGACCCGAACACCGAACCTGGACCCTATTAAAGTGAATAGGGAAACAAACCTCACTTTATTATTTTCCGTTATAACATGGTTATAACGGAAAATAATAGCATTCTTAAGATAGAATGCTAAATAAAATGGCCATTGAAGGGTTAAAAATAATAAAGAAAACTCACCTCATCTACTTAAACTCGCAGCCAATATCCTCTTCTTTCTTCAGGACCTGCAAAAGGACCTGCAATGATATCACCATGCTCAACACGTGGTGATCGCGACAACGTCATCGCAGGTACTGCTGAATGAAGATAGAAGGACCATGTCATGCAGGCCTTACAGCTGTTACATAGACAGGATCCATTGGGAGTCTAATTTTTCCTTCCTTCTGACAGATCAGAAGAAGGGTCAAATAATTGATGATGTCAGCCAGGCTGAAAGGCAAAATAGTGGTCCAGTCATGAAGTGGGGACTGAAGAGGGTGGGAACAGCATGAGAAGTCCATAGAGTGGCCCTATGACATAGTGGTGAGGTGGAAGCAGCATGAGGAGACCACAGTGGCCCATTGACAGAGTCTGTAGGTGGCAGCAGCGACAGGAGGAGGCCACAGAGTGGCAAAATGACAGTGTAGGGGTGGCAGCAGCATCAGGAGGCCACAGAGTAGCACAATGACAGAGTGTGGAGGTGGTGGGTATCAGGAGGATGCCACAGAGTGGCACAATGACAGTGTGGAGGTGGCAGCAGCATCAGGAGGCCACAGAGTGGCACAATGACAGAGTGTGGAGGTGGCGCAGCATCAGGAGGAGGCCACACGGTGGCTCAATGACATTGTAGAGGTGGGAGCAGCATCAGGAGGCCACAGAGTGGCACATTGACAAAGCATGCAAATGGCGACAGCAGCAAAATCAGGAGGAGGCCAAAGGGTGTCACAATGACAGTGTGGAGGTGGCAGGAGCAGCATGAGGATACTACAGAGTGTCACAATGACAGAATGTGGAGGTGGCAGCAGAATCAGGAGGAGGCCACAGAGTGGAACAATGACAGAGTGTGGAGGTGGTGGCAGCAGCATCAGGAGGAGGCCACAGAGTGGAACAATGACAGAGTGTGAAAGTGGCAGCAGCAGCATCAGGAGCCCACGGAGTGGCACAAAGACAGCGTTTGGAGGTGGCAGCAGCAGCATCAGGAGGATGCTACAAGGTGGCACAATGACATTGTTGGGATGGCAACAGCATCAGGAGGCCACAGAGTAACAAGCTGATATAGTGTTGAGGTAGCAGCAGCATTAGGAGACCACAGAGTGGCAAGATGACATGGCGTGGAGGTTTGCAGCAGCATCTGAAAACCATAGAATAGCATTGTGACAGTGTGGAGGTGGCAGCAGCATCAGGGGTCCATAAAGTGGCAAGGTGACATAGTGTGGAGGTGGCAGCAGCATCAGGAGACCACAGAGTGGCAAGGTGACATAGTGTTGAGGTGGCAGCAGCATCAGGAGACCAGATAGTGGCAAGGTGACATAGTATGGAGGTGGCAGCTGCATCAGGAGACCACAGGGTGGCAAGGTGACATGGTGTGGAAGTGGCAGAAGCATCTGGAGACCACAGAGTGGCAAGGTGACAGTGTGGAGGTGGCAGCAGCTTCAGGGGACCACAGACTGGCAAGGTGACATAGTGTGGAGGTGGCAGCAGCATCAGTAGACCACAGAGTGCCAAGGTCACATAGTGTGGAGGTGGCAGCAGCATCAGGAGACCACAGAGTGGCAAGGTGACATAGTGTGGAGGTGGCAGCAGCATCAGGAAACCAAAGAGAGACCCGGTGACAGATTGGGGAGATGGGTGGCAATTTCAGAACCAGATGAAGATGGTGGGTGAAAGAAGGAGCACTTGGCATCAGATGTGTGGTATCAGTACTGTTGAGCATGAATATTCGAATAGCTAACTTTAATCGCGAATTTCGCAACTTCGAGAATTTGCGAATATTTAGAATGTCGTGATATATATTTGTATTTTCGAATATTCAACTTTTTTTTTCATCAGTAACCTCCCTTTTGCTTGTGGCCCAATGAGAAGGCTGCAATGTCTTTGTCTGCTGTCCATACATGCATGCTACATACATAGTGCTGTATGTATGTATTGTCAGGGATCGCTCATTTAGCGAGGGCGGCGATGACAGATTCAGGGGCAGACAACAGGATAAGTTCAAAATGAGGTTCCACTTTATAGTGGTAGAAACAGCCAAAAAAAACAGCCTTTCACTTTTGGCAACAAAACATAAAACAAATCCTGCTCGCCTGAGCACTACCTAATACAGGTTTCTAACTGGCTATTCGTATCATTATTGCTGTTTTGTGCAATCGTAAATATATTGAAGCACTCTATCTGCATATAAAGCTATTGTAATGTTCTGCCGTGCCAACCATTTTCTCCACTCTAATTAAACTTCGAGTCGTTTGAAAAATGTAGCTATAGTGACCTACTTCTGTATTGCATGCGCATTACGCAGATATTGCATTGCCAAATTTTGCAATCTAGAAAATAGCAGATTCGCAAATATATGACGAATATTCTACCAAATATTTGCAAAATATCGCTAGTTCAAATTGTCATGCCTTCAGCAAGTTTATTGTTAATGTATTCATAGTTTTCATGCATAGTCAATTTGCTTTATGTATAATTCTCTGCTGATTGTGTAACAGCACCCTCTAGTGGCCATTTTACATACAATTGCAGCTATTCATACTAGAAGTTTGGTCTACTTCAGCTCCCATACCTCAGTGACATCATCCCTGCACATAGCAGCCATCTTTTGAATATGTGTTTGTATGTGCATTGCTATGCACAGTAATGTATTATATGCATTGCTATATGTCAGACCCCATTAGTAAGTGCATTATTTTTCTGTTTCTCAGTTTTACCACACATTTACATCCTTGCAATAAAGATAGAGTTGGTTGATACTCCATTGTCAATTCATTGCCGGGATAAGGTTTAGCTGTTTGTCGAGCTATGTACCTTCACACATAAGTAGGGCAGAAGAGTGAAACAGCGGCTGCTTACGAGCAAGATATGAGGAACTGCGACTCCCTGGCCGCAGTAAAACCGTGGCTGCTTACGAGCTAGAAACGAGGAACTGTGACTCCCTGGCCGCAGTGTAACAACAGCTTCTTACAAGCTGAATACAAGAAACTGCAATCCCTCTAATCCTGGCCATAGTGATTCAGCAACCTCTAACAGGCTGGACCGCATGATATTGAACTGCAAGGTGCAGCATCGTCACCCACGGCAGTTGCAAGTGTGAAACCCTGTTCACAGTGTCATTATCTCGGCAAGAGAATCTGAACTGCTCGAGACAAGATCTCGCATCTCAGCTAGCTCCAGAAGCTCAAAGAGATCGGTAAGCAGCTCCACAGTCTCCATTGCCCGCGCAAAAGCTGAAGCCACCAAAACCCGTGCGACATTTGCCGAGCAAGAAAGACAGTTAAAAGTAGAGAAAGCTCGTATAGTAGTAGAGAAAGCACGCATGGAAGCAGCCCTGGCTGAACAACAAGCAGCTTTGGAAAAGCTAACTGTGGAAAAGCTGTAGCTGTAGCAGAAGCAGAGGCTTTAGAAGAAGCAGCAAACTCCACAAGTGATAGACTCAGCCACATAGTTGGGCCTGAACCCGATCATCACAATAACTCGCAACGCACTTTAGACTATGTCATGCAGCATGCTGAGTCATATGATGGCCTAAATTCAAGTCCTTGAAAGAGACTTTTATGTAGATGATGGCTTAAAGTTGCTTTCCTCACCTGAGGCCACAACTACTCAAAAGGACTCAAAGTATGCTTTCCTGTTCAAACCTCAGGCTGCATAAGATAGCTTCAAACAGCAAAGTTGTTATGGAGGCCTTTCCTACTCAAGATCATGCCAGTGATTTGAAAGATCTAGAACTGACCCGATACCCATGCAGTGCAGCCTAGGGCTCAGCTGAGACCTCAAGTCTGACACCTTTACTTTCCAGGTTGACCAAGAACAAAAACCCTTCACACGATGTGGAGTCTTGTCCACCATTAACAGTCTGTATGATCCACTTGGGTTTGCAGCCCCTGTGACCATCCAAGGTAAGACTCTGCTCAGAGAGTTAACCACAGATTCATTTGATTGGGATTCGCCACTTGCCTCACAGAAAGAGGCGCCATGGGTAACATGGAGAGACTATCTAAATGCATTATCTAATGTGCGTATACGTAGGCCATATGCCCACTTCTCTCCGCTGAAGTTCAGACAGCTGTGCATATTTTGTGATGCTTCAGTAAAAGCAATCGGTGCAGTCGCTTACCTTAAAACTATAGACTTCAAAGGCCAGGTCAAATTGGCTTTACAATGCACAAAGCAAAGCTGAGCTTACCATACCAAGACTGGAACTTTGTGCTGCTGTTCTGGCAGTAGAACTAGCAGATCTTATTGTGTCAGAAATACATGTAAAACTTGATAGTACAGTGTTTCATAAGGACAGCAAAGTAGTGTTGGGCTACATTTACAATGAGACTAGGAGATTTTATGTCTATGTTCATAACAGAGTTCAAAGAATCAGGAGGTCTACACAGCCTACCCAGTGGCACTATGTACCAACTGACCTTAACCCTGCAGACCATGCTACAAGAGCTGTTCCCACAGCCCACCTTAAAGATACCATGTGGCTCACAGGACCACCATTCCTCTACAGGCCTGTACTTGAAACTCTTGAGAAAAACTCATTTGAGCTGCTAGAACCAAACATTGATGCAGAGATTTGTCCTCAGTTTTCTGTACTCACCACAAAAGTTTCTAACAGAGAGCTTGGATCCAAAAGATTCAACAAGTTTTCTATGTGAAAATCACTGAACAGAGCTATAGCTGGCTTGATCCACATAGCCAAATCTTTTAGAGCCACACCTACAGGATCAGAGAACTGCAAAGGTTGGCATTACTGTCACAAGGCCCATACAGTGAACGGGCTCACACAGGCAAGAGACGTTATTATCCGTTGTATCCAAAACAAAGTTTATGCTCAAGAACTTGAACTCATCCAAAATCAAAAGAGTGTTTCTAAGGACAGTTCCCTCAAGAGACTTGACCCCTTAATAGATGCTAATGGACTGTTGAGAGTTGGAGTCCGCATTTCAAATTTGAAACTCGAGAGTAATGAACGTAATCCAATAATACTCGCAAACAATCATATTGCATCTTTACTTGTGCAACACTACCATGAGAAGACTAAACATCAGGGAGGTTTGTTAACTGAAGGAGCTTTACATACAGCTGGATTCTGGATAATGGGAGACAAATGACTTGTGAGTAGTCTCATTTTCAAATGTGTCACTTGCAAAAAACTATGGGGTATGTTTCAGTCACAAAAAATGGCTAACCTCCCTGCTGACCCTCTCAGTACAGAACTCCTCTTTACTAATGTTGGTCTTGACGTGTTTGGCCCCTGGTCTGTCACCACATGACACACTAGAGGAGGCCATGCAAACAGTAAACGCTGGGCGGTCATATTTATGTGCAAAAGTATCAGGGCTGTGCATATAGAAGTTATCGAGTCACTGGATACATCCAGCTTTATAAATGCTCTCAGATGCTTAATTTCCATTAGAGGCCCAGTTAAACTTATCCACTCTCGGGTACAAACTTCGGTGGAGCCTGCAAAGAACTGTATATTCCCTCAAACATTGACAGTCATCATGTAGAGAGATATCTTGCTGACCAAGGCTGAAAATGGTCATTCAACTCCCCACACTCTTCCCATATGGGAGGCTCTTGGGAGTGTATGATTGGCTTAATCCGCCAGATCCTTGATTCTGTCTTTCTACAGCTGGGAACCCTCTCACCCATAAGACCCTCACCCATAAGACCCTCTCAACCTTCATGGCTGAAGTAGCGGCGATCATAAATGCCAGTGCTTTGATCTCAATCTCCAACGACCCAGAAGATCCTTTCTTGCTCACCCGTTCCACTCTTCTCACCCAAAATGTTGGTACAGCGTCTTCTCCTCCTGGTGAGTTTAGTACTAAAGACTTGTACAAATGTCAGTGGAGACGAGTGCAAACCCTAGCAGATGCCTTCTGGGATAAATGGAGGAAAAAATACCTCTTTACCCGACATGTCCAGAATAAATGGCAAACCAGCAAACCCGACATGGAGGTTGGTAATGTTGTCCTTGTCAAAGACCCTCAGTCAAAAAGAAATGACTGGTTTTTGAGACTGATAACCAAGGTCTTCCCAAATGAAGATGGAAGGTAAAGTCTGCAGGCAACATGAGCCTAAACTCTTCCTCAGACCCATTACTGTACTGATTTTGTTGCTCTCTACAGAAGTGGCTTAATGTGGTATCCTATAGATACCAGGCGGGGACGAATAAAGAAGTCTTTTTTGCAAAGAAATTACGGAGTGCCTGTACTTTCATTTCATTTTCACCAGACGGGGAGTGTCATGCCTTCAGCAAGTTTATTGTTAATTTATTCATAGTTTTCATGCATAGTCAATTTGCTTCATGTATAATTCTCTACTGATTGTGTAACAGCACCCTCTAGTGGCCATTTTACATACAATTGCAGCTATTCATACTAGAAGTTTGGTCTACTTCAGCTCCTATACCTCAGTGACATCATCATCCCAGCAGCCATCTTCCTCATTTACAGGCATCTTTCCAGAGATTAGCACATGCTCTGGAAGCCTCTGGAGTCATCCTCCACATCTAAGCTCACGGTTGCATCACTGGTATGTCACATAGCCACATTATAGCCTGTTTGCATATGTTTGCATATGTATTTTGCATATCTTTTTCCTCTCTTTTATAGCAGCTTACAGTTAGCAGCTAGGGTCCATGCATGTTAGGCAGATAGGATAACATGCTCCTGTTGATATCTGTATACCCTCATTGATGTCTATCTGTATCTTTTGAATCTGTGTTTGTATGTACATTGCTATGTACAGTAATGTATTATATGCATTACTATATGTCAGAACCCATTAGTAGTGTATACTCCAATGCCTACAAAAGGACTTTAACCTATCTTGACCCAGGTCCAAGACGAATATTATTTAAAACGTCACTTTTAATTGTAATTAAACGTAAAATGACCATGAGCCTAACAGACGCTCAAAATTACAGTTGTCAATCTGAGAGCTATGGTATATTTTTGGTAAGATTTTTTAGGAACCAGAGATGTGACTATCTCTTATCCTACTTTAATGAAAAATATCCACCTCGGTTGAAAGCCAGTATTACGGCCTCTATATACCTAGAGGCCAGAATCTCTAGCCAGAAATTGAAACAATGCCTTTCGTGATATTAAGGCATCCACAGAGCTATGTTGACGCCACACTAATACTGGAAGAGGGTGTGCAAAAGAACCAAAAGGTTGTGGTTGAATGATACTTTGTGTTGGTTATTGAGGGCTGCTACAGTGTGTCCTATATAATCACCAGACACACTGCCTCTGTATTCTATGTTATTAACAGACACACAAACTTCACAACACACTGGTCTGACACTATGTCAATAGCTGAAATAGAAGAGTTGCAGCAGCATTTCCGGTTGTTCAGTTTATTGTAAAGACTTCACAGCGTGTATACAGATAAAATGCAACGTTTCGACTGTTACCAGCCTTTGTCAAGCATAATCAAAAGTGAAACATGTAAAGCTTAAATAGTATAGCCACCACCCACCTCATAATGCTCCTCCAATCACATAAGCCCACCTGCAATAGCTATCCAATCATGACCCATGCAAGTTTTAAACCCTCTTTTGCATAAATTAATGTTGTCACCTGTGAGGAGTTCATCTGATTGTTCAATGTTCAAACTCTGTGTTCGCGTCTCTGCATCCCCAGTGCGCAGCCTCGTGCCACTGCTTGTTTACCTATCACCTAAGCAACGGCAGTCCAGATCTCGCGATGAACCCGCGCGGCCGCAGTACCATACCACGTGAGTTCCTGTCAATTAATCCGCGCTGCGGCCATCCACCGCGCACAGATATGACATCACTGTGTGACAGGTTGCCAAGGTAATACGCAATCCAAGTCGCAGGTATCGGACCAGCGGGTACATGGAACTTTAAATATTGTTGATGTCCTCATATATAAATACACAACATATACATTGTAACACAATATGCTGTAACATGATGATATACCTTAACATGGGGCTAGATCTGTGAATATCGGGGGATATCAATATTTTAATATGAGGATGTACTAGACATGGTTAAAAATAATTAAAAAACACCTGGATTATACAGAATACAGAGGATGATCACAAATAAAATACATGTAACATCCGATTGGGGGGGTCACACTAATTAACATCTGCAACATTGAACTCCAAATTGAGGCCAAATGGTTGCAGGGATCGCAGAGTATATATCCACTTAAGTTTCTTTTTCCTAAGAATTTTTTCTCTATCTCCGCCCCTTCTGAGGGTGCCTACTGCATCAATAACTCTAAAACGTAACTGGTTGATGGAATGTCCACGCTCTATAAAGTGTCTGGCAACAGGTTTGTCCAAAGCTCCTTTTCTTATTGTGCTTTTATGCTTGTTGATCCTTTCTCTCACCTCCATTGTAGTCTCTCCAACATAGGTGAGACTACAGGGGCACTATATCATATAGATGACATCTTTGGATCGGCAAGTAAAAGAGCCGTTAATTTTGAATACTTTTCCACCTAAAAAAAAAGCGCCTAAAAAGAATGGCAATTTCCCTTGTTTGTCATGCTGCAATTGCACCCCGCTTCTGTTGGTAAAATGTGTCCCCAAAGAGGAAAAAATTCCTCCTCAGGGCCACCTCCAGGAGGCGGAGGACGAGCCGATTCGCATCCAGGGAAAGTCCGGTGCTAGAGCCACATCGACGACACTCAATCCATAAGTATGTCCTGTGTCTTTGACATAGGAGGGGGACGTGGTTGCATAAAGCAAATCTGTCAAGAAATTAGATATTGTGTTGAATACGGACCCTCTGCCAGACACAATAGGTTGGCCAGGAGGGTCCTCCAACCTCTTGTGTATCTTGGGGAGTATTGTAACATCCCTCTCATATCCGGCAGCATAGCGCCATGATGAAGGGTGGTGGCTCCGCCCCCAGGCCGTCCTTGTCATTCAGGAACGCCTCCCGCCTTGTCATAAGCGTCGGCATGTGGGAGGTCTGGTGTTCCAACAACCCCAGGTGAACGCCAGAAGAGGATCGCACACACCCGCTGCCATTCCGCATCTCAACTGACTCTCAGGCTGCTTGTACTCACCCACTCCTGGGAGACCACCTCACCCTGCAAGGAGCGCTCCCAACCGCAAGTACCCTCTCCGTGAATCCAGTGTGAACTAACGGCTTGTGCACCTGTCTGCTGGAGACGAGCTGCTCCTGTTGAGCAGAGAACTCTGCTGCCACCCTGTGGTTCAGCAGGGAACTACTACTTGCTACCTTGCCTGTTCCTATGTCACTTACTGCGGCGAGACTGCTGCCTCACCATCTTACTGTGCTGGACTAACCATCTCCTGTGTTACCTGTTAGTGCTTACATGTAACCAACATACATACCCCAATAGGGACCCCCACACCCTCGGGCCATCTACTACGCAGACTCCGGTATCGTCTTCCCGGCTCCTTGCTTCTGCCACTGCCCCACCGGCGGGGTTCTGGTGTGGGTAGTTTAGTCTACATCAACCTCTCCAACTAGGGTAGGAGGCGGAACAATGATGCACTGAGCCTGGTTGGTTTGTCATACTTACCATCACGTACTCCTGTTTCAGAGCACGCTAGATTAAACGTGACTCCGCAGCTGAGTTCCATCCTCTCACTCCTGAGGGCACTAGAAGTATATATATCATGGGGGTAATTGGATGATCAATCCTTAGATACTCATTCAAGTCTTCATCTATGACGGCCCCAAGTAAGGCCTCATCCAAAATTGTACCAATTTCCCGCATGATATCCCACTTGGAATCTCCTCCCAACACCTCATACACCTCAGTATCACTCAATTGTCTCATAATCTCCCCTACATATTTCGCAGTATCCATCACAACCGCGGCACCCCCCTTGTCGGCTGGCTTGATGGTAATGGATTTATTACCCTCAAGCGCCTCAATGGCCCGTCTCTCCTGCATGGAGAGATTAGCTCTTACACATTTATCACTGTCAAGTTTTACTTTCTCTATCTGTTTATGCACAATTTCAATATATGATTCAACCAAATTATTATTGCGCGGTGGAGAGAAATTGCTGTTTCTTTTCAACCCAAATTTATTAAATGGCAGTTCCACATCTTGTTTACTTGCATGTGTGCGGGTGCCACCATCGTTTTGGGGGGCAAAGAAACATTTAAGTCTCAACCTCCTAAAAAAAACGATGTAAGTCCAATTCCAGATTAAGGGTACGTTCAGACGACGACAATTGTCGCGCGACAAAAAGTCGCACTATTGTCGCGCGACAATTTTTATAATGGGAGTCTATGGTGTCGCACTGCGACATGCGACATGCTGCGACTGCGACGCGACAGTCGCATGACGTGAGTTCTTGTCGGATTTTCTGTCGCAAGCCGCATGTCGCATGCGATATTTCGCCCATTGAATTCAATAGGAATCACGTGCGACTGCGACTTATATGCGACAGTCATGCGACAGAATGTTGTTTGGGTGTCTGGTTTGTGACCCAGACACAAGTTTATAAAAAGGAGTCATGGCCCCTTGTAATTTCACATGGCCTTTTTCTTTTGTGGAGGAAACTTCCATCTCAGAAGAAATGTTTGTCGCGCGACAAAACAAGCCAAAAAAGTCGCACGACACTCATGCGACTGCGTGTCGCAGCAAAGTCGCATCTAAAAATTGTCGCGCGACAATAGTGCGACTTTTTGTCGCGCGACAATTGTCGTCGTCTGAACGTACCCTAAACCAGTCCTGTGTACCTGTGGGGAAAAAGGTTAGACCCCGGCTCAACACCTGAACTTGTTCAGGACTCAAAGCAACTGAAGAGATGTTAACCACCAATTGTGTCATTTCCTTGGGTTGCGCCGTGTGGGTCTCCCTGATACATTCTTGTTGAGGCCCAAATGCGGAGGTGGTAAACTTGAGCAGGAATTTTTTCCTCTTTTGGGACACCTTTTACCAACAGAAGCGGGATGTGGCCATGGGGTCCAATGTGGCCCCAAATTATGCGAACATCTTTATGGCCAAAATCATTAAAAACAAAAAGATGGCATTTAGCAAGTATAAAAACACCCAAAACGAGGATGACTGGGAAATCTATAAGATGAGGCAGAGAGAGGCCAAGCAAGTTATAAGAGCTTCTAAAGCTCAGGCAGAAGAGAAATTAGCTCAGTCAGTGAAAAAAGGTGATAAGACATTCTTCAGATACATAAATGAAAAAAGGAAATTAAAACAAGGAATTACCAAATTAAAAACAAAAGAAGGAAGGTATATGGAAGAGGATAAAGAACTAGCTGACTGCCTCAATGAATACTTCTGTTCAGTTTTTACAAAGGAAAATGAAGGAGAAGGACCTCAGTTAGGGAGGAAGACTAATGAATCCTTTGATGCATGTGTCTTTACAGAGGAAGAGGTTCTAAGTCAGCTGTCCAAAATTAATACAAATAAATCACAGGGGCCTGATGGGATACACCCAAAGCTATTAAAAGAGCTTAGAGGTGTACTAGCAAAATCCATTAACAGATTTATTTAGCCAATCACTGGTAACAGGTGTCGTCCCAGAAGATTGGAAATTAGCAAACGTTGTGCCAATTCACAAGAAAGGTAGTAGAGAGGAATCAGGCAACTATAGGCCAGTAAGCCTGACATCAATAGTGGGGAAATTAATGGAAACCATACTCAAGGAGAGGATTGTGGAACATCTAAAAACCCATGGGTTGATTGATAAAAAACAGCATGGGTTTACTTCAGGGAGATCATGTCAAACTAATCTTATTGACTTTTTGATTGGGTGACTAAAATAATAGATGGCGGAGGTGCAGTAGACATCGCTTATCTGGACTTTAGTAAGGCATTTGATACTGTCCCACATAGAAGGCTTATCAATAAACTGCAGTCTTTGAGCTTGAGCTCACATATTGTTGAATGGATTAGGCAGTGGCTGAAGGACAGAAAACAGAGGGTTGTAGTCAATGGAGTATATTCAGACCATAGTATTGTTACCAGTGGGGTACCTCAGGGATCTGTTCTGGGACCCATATTGTTTAATATCTTTATCAGCGAAATTGCAGAAGGCCTCAGTGGTAGGTGTGTCTTTTGCTGATGACACAAAGATTTGTAACAGGGTTGATGTTCCTGGAGGGATACACCAAATGGAAAAGGATTTAGGAAAACTAGAGGAATGGTCAAAAATCTGGCAACTAAAATTTAATGTCGATAAGTGCAAGATAATGCACCTGGAGCGTAAAACCCAAGAGCAGAATATAAAATCAGTGATACAGTACTAACCTCAGTATCTGAGGAAAGGGATTTAGGGGTCATTATATCAGACGACCTAAAGGTGGGCAGACAATGTCATAGAGCAGCAGGTAATGCCAGAAGAATGCTTGGGTGTATAGGGAGAGGCATTAACAGTAGAAAGAGGGAGGTGCTCGTGCCGCTCTACAGAGCACTAGTGAGACCTCATTTGGAATATTGTGTGCAGTACTGGAGACCATATCTGCAGAAGGATATTGAAACTTTGGAGAGAGTTCAGAGAAGAGCTACTAAATTAGTACATGGATTGCAGGACAAAACTTACCAGGAAAGGTTAAAGGACCTTAACATGTATAGCTTGGAAGTAAGAAGAGACAGAGGGGATATGATAGAAACTTTTAAATACATAAAGGGAATCATCACGGTAAAAGAGGAGAGAATATTTAAAAGAAGACATACTGCTACAAGAGGACATAGTTTTAAATTAGAGGGGCAAAGGTTTAAAAGTAATATCAGGAAGAATTACTTTACTGAGAGAGTAGTGGACGCATGGAATAGCCTTCCTGCAGAAGTGGTAGCTGCAAATACAGTGAAGGAGTTTAAGCATGCATGGGATAGGCATAAGGCCATCCTTCATATAAGATAGGGCCTGGGGCTATCCATAGTATTCAGCATATTGGGCAGACTAGATGGGCCAAATGGTTCTTATCTGCCGACACATTCTATGTTTCTATGTTTCTATGTTTCTATGAGGTGGAGGACAGGCTGGTTTATCGATCCACATTCTTTGGGAGGGTCTGTTGCTAGTGGTGCTACATCGACGATATTTTCATGATATGGAGCTGGTCTAGGGATGAATTGAATGATTTTCACACTCACCTTAACATGGGAGTTCCAGCACTACAATTCACAGTCACGATGTCAGAGAGTGAGTTACAATTTCTTGATGTCAGGGTATATGTCATTGATGGTACAATACACACGGATATCTATAAAAAACTGACAGATAGAAACAATCAGTTGGTTTATCATAGCTACCATCCTCGATGCATGATTGACTCCTTACCCTGGAGTCAGTTGTTGCGGGCTAGAAGGATTGTTTCACGAGAGGAAAATTTCTCCGGTAGAGTTGATGAAATGTGTAATAGGTTTGCCGATAGAGGTTACCCTAGACAACTCCTATTGAGATCTAAGGAGAGGATTATGGGAATGGATAGGGAGTCCACGCTCAGTGAGTCGTCTGGCAACAGGACGTTGAAAAGGATTCCTTTTGATTTCCAGTTTTGGATGGGACAGTGGTGTAAATGCCAGCATATTTAGAAAGGAGTGGCATATTCTACAACGGGGGTTACCTGAGATTAATGAATTCTCTGTCCCTCCAATTATAGCTTACAAAAGGAACACTAACTTACGTGATAGGTTTGTTAAATGTGACATTGGTGGCCCCAAGTTGGATCGACAAATGTACTTAGCGCCTACAAAGAATGGCAATTTCCCTTGTTTGTCATGCTGCAATTGCAGCAGTATAATGAAGGGAGATACATTTGCCCACCCTTACAGTGGAGAAGTATTCAAATTTTACTTGCCGATCCAAAGATGTCATCTATATGATACAGTGCCACTGTAGTCTCACCTATGTTGGAGAGACTACAATGGAGGTGAAAGAATGGATCAACAAGCATAAAAGCACAATAAGGAAAGGAGCTTTGGACAACCCTGTTGCCAGACACTTTATAGAGCGTGGACATTCCATCAACCAGTTACGTTTTAGAGTTATTGATGCAGTAGGCACCCTCAGAAGGGGCGGAGATAGAGAAAAAATTCTTAGGAAAACGGAACTTAAGTGGATATATACTCTGCGATCCCTGCAACCATTTGACCTCAATTTGGAGTTCATGTGTGGCAGGTGTTGATTAGTGTGACCCCCAATCGGATGTTACATGTATTTTATTTGTGATCATCCTTTGTATTCTGTATAATCCAGGTGTTTTTTAATTATTTTTAACCATGTCTAGTACATCCACATATTAAAATATTGTTATCCCCGATATTCACAGATCTAGCCCCCATGTTAAGGTATATCATCATGTTACAGCATATTGTGTTACAATGTATATGTTGTGTATTTATATATGAGGACATCAACAATATTTACAGTTCCATGTACCCGCTGGTCCGATACCTGCGACTTGGATTGCGTATTACCTTGGCAACCTGTCACACAGTGATGTCATATCTGTGCACGGTGGATGGCTGCGGAGCGGATTAATTGACAGGAACTCACGTGGTATGGTGACGCGGTTGCGCAGGTTCATCGCGAGATCTGGACTGCTGTTGCCCAGGTAATATGTAAACAAGCAGTGGCACGAGGCTGCGCACTGGGGATGCAGAGACGCGAACACAGGGTTTGAACATTGAACAATCGGATGAACTCCACACAGGTGACAACATTAATTTATGCAAAAGAGGGTTTGAAACTTGCATTGGTCATGATTGGATAGCTATTGCAGATGGGCTTATGTGATTGGAGGAGCATTATGAGGTGGGTGGTGGCTATACTATTTAAGTTTTACATGTTTCACTTTTGATTATGCTTGACAAAGGCTGGTAACAGCCGAAACGTTGCATTTTATCTGTATACATGCTGTGAAGTCTTCACAATAAACTGAACAACCGGAGATGCTGCTGCAACTCTTCTATTTCTACTATTTGGTGTGACCGCTGGGGATCCGCATTTCGTTTGGCGGCTGTTGCATTCTGGTGACCCGGTGAAACCGTGTGTGCTGCTTTCATCCTTTACTACACTATGTCAACAGCTGTCAGAGTTCAATCATACAATGCACACACCACAGCACTTCCTATGTGAACTTGGCAGACTATTTGGGCTAACTGGCCATCAACATTTTCATTAACACTGAAGCACATGGTAAAATGGCTGCCTGTACATAACATGTCTAGCAAACAGTAGTAACAACTCCCTGAGTAACAATTGCAGCTAGCTAAACAGCTCTGCAACACACAATATCCCTTAAACAAAGGTAGATCTCTCATCAGATATGCTTTTACAAGGATGGTGGAGTTTGAGAAGAAGATATGCAAAAGGACTGCTCTGCTGATGTGTCCTGGAGACTGGAGTCTTCTCTTTCCCAGTATGCTTTGCCCTCCCACAATGCAGTGCACCACCCACAATGCAGTAGTCTTTGTAACAGGAAAAACAAAGTGTAATACAACTTAACAACACTAGATGGTGCTATAACCACACTAAACATTTCAGAAATACCAAGCCTCTGGCATAATGAGCTAGAATCATTTTCTAACCCTGCTGGGCAGAACACATATATTGTATTTGCTGTTTTAGTCTGCTTTTGCTTAATTCCAGTTCGGTTCACCAGTTTTGATAAATCTCCCCCATAGACTTTTAAATGCAACATATTTTAAGTATGACGTGTGGTATGAGGAGAAAAATGGGTTATGGTATCTTCCATCAAGATGGCAGCAGTGCCCTTTTCATGCGCAAATGGATGATGTAAGTGTGTATTTTTTTTTATTTTACTGCAATTTCATAGAAAATTTATTAGTTAGCCGAAGTGCGAGGAGATTCTGCTTTACATCGAATCAAATTTTTCCTGAAATTGAGATCGAAGTCCACTTTGGATACAGAAGCCACTACTGAATTCTTCTTTTTCAGCAACCCATTTTGGTCAGTGGTGGGATCAAGCTTTTTCAAAGCCCTATCATTGGAGACTGGCCTTTGCTAAGTTAGTCTATTTTTTAGCATAACATTCGTGTTGTATAGTGCAAATTATTATGTTTTTGGATCTATCCATATTGGGAGCATTAAAGGCGTATTTGCAGTGATACCTGTGACAACCACCCGCTAATCCCGTCGTACTAGGTCACAGTTGTGTGAGCACAGTAGACGTTTGAGATTGGTTGGTGGGCCCAGAAATGATACAATCGCAATTGCATATACAATCAGTAAAAAATAAAATTATCAATTTCACACCGGAAATCGATTTAATTTGCTGCCACCACTCTTCGTATTGAATTGGGGCGAAGAGACCCCGCCTAGCTATTCCTAAATGGAAGAACGGTTATTTGCAACCTAGCTAGTAAATTAACAAATTATAAAAATAAAACAATTTGGTAGTATGTCTCCTGAGAACAGAGTTCTTAGCATAGATCAGATGATCAAGTAACAAGGGCAAAACTGGAACAATGAAATCGTTAGTTTTTATTCTAAACTATACACAAAAAAAATATACATTAAAACTGACAGATAAATATACCTGCCAGTTGAACAGATTTGGTTTGGATAGAAATAGAAGAGATGGAAGGGAATAAAATGCCTGTAAGTTCTGAATTACCGAAGTAAAGTCCAGTAAAAGGCAAAGTCTCTGTAAGGTATAATCCAATATGGTGGTGTGCCCGTGTCCAGCGGGCAGTCGGGATATTGTTCGACGTCAGAAGAAGAAGGACTCAGGGCAGAATGTGTCACAGGGTTTTACCCCCTCTGTAGCGGGGAGGGGTTGTGACCCGCACAAGTCCGGCTTTGGGTAATTGGAAGAGGGGCAGTTCCTGCCCTGGACAGAGTAAATCTGGCTTAATCTCCATACCCGTGGGTCAAATTAGGACATAGAGATCATATAGAGAATCAGCATAATTTTACAGATCCTCTGATACCAAACAGGATAGAATTACCATTTGGATTCCCTGAGAGCTTTGATATCTGAGAGAGAGAATCTCTGATTGATTGGCCGATTCCCTGAAAGGTGTATTATTGGGGCCGGAATAATCCCTGAAGAGATGGTTCAGTACATTGGTTCCGAACCCAGGAAATATGAGGAAATATGGATGCAAATATGAAAGCTATGTATTAGAGGTGGCTGCTCAGTGACCTCTTTTTGTGTCTCAAACAGCTGTCTGATAAGAATCTGTCCTGCTCTCTTTGAAGCGCACTGGCAAAACTGAAGGTGTGAGAACCCTGCTGGTATTGGAGACACTATGGCTGCAGAAAGACCAGGTTTATGAGGTTCTGTCATCAAAGAACTAGATTGATGGCTACTCAACTTGGCATGGGGCAGGAAAGGTTTGTCACAAGGAGGTGATAATGGCACCTCTGCTCTGTGAATTACTCCTTTAGTGAAAAGAGAAGATTTTTAGTGCAGGCTCTGGTGTCTATGTTATTGTGAAATATGGCACATTTGCGATTTCCTAGTATTGCTGTGGATCGCAAAGCGTCACAATACCAACTAAAGATGGTCTTGCGGTTCGCCCAGCGGTTGTTTCATAGCGAACTTTGCGCGTTGGCGGGTCGTCCAACATGCGAACATATGCAGATGTCTGCCGGGGCCATATTCTTTTCCATTGTTCCGAACTTTGACCCATGACACATCCATCAGGTGGGACAGGACAGCCAATTGACATGTTTCAGCACATGGACACACCCCCACCCTATAAAAGCACCCGATCCTGCAGCCATTTTACATTATGTGTTTTGCCAGTGTAGGGAGAGGTTGCTTTGTGGAGCAGCAAAAGGCTGTTCGGGACACCAAACGCTAGTTAATAGGCCCACAAAAGTCCTTTCAAGGACTGGTATAGGTGTGCTATCAATAAGTGTGATATACTGAGGGGTGTGACATACTTATAACATACTTTCTAACATAGAAAGTATATTATAGTACATTTGTATTGTGCAGCAGCTGTGTGCGGTTATGCTGCGATACCGCAGCTATATAGAGGGACAAACGCTATTGGAACAACTATTTGCAACGGGTGTGATAAACCTGTTGCCCCCCAAAAAAAACTGAGGGGTGTGCTATACCTTCTTCCACAAAATACTGATTGAGAACTGTAAAATACCTGTTGCCTCAAATAAACATGGTAGTGTGATATAAATAATTTAGGGGTTTGATATACCTGCTTAAACAAAATACTGATTAAGGGATTCAATATACCTGTTTCCACCAAATATTGATTGAGCCCTGCGAGATACCTGCTTCCGCAAAATAATGATTAAGGGGTTTGATATACCTGTTTCCACCAAATATTGATTGAGGCCTACAATATACCTGCTTGTTCAAAATACCGATTAAGGGGTTTGATATACCTGCTTCCACAAAATACTTATTTAGGGCTGCGATATACCCGCTTCCACAAAATACTGATTAATGGGTTCGATATACCTGTTTCCACCAAATATTGATTAAAGCCTGCAATATACCTGCTTCCACAAAATAATGATTTAGGGGTTCTATATATCTGTTCCCACCAAATATTGATTGAGGCCTGCGATATCCCTGCTTCCACAAAATACTGATTGAGGGCTGCAATATACCTGCTTCCACAAAATACCGATTAAGGGGTTCGATATACCTGTTTCCACTAAATATTGATTATGGCCTGCAATATACCTGCTTCCACAAAATACTGATTAAGGGTTCTATATACCTGTTTACACCAAATATTGATTAAGGCCTGCAATATACCAGCTTCCACAAAATACTGATTAAGGGGTTTGTTATACCTGCTTCCACAAAATACTGATTGACGGCTGCGATATACACGCTTGTAAAAAATACTGATTAAGGGGATTGATATACCTGCTTCCACAAAATACTGATTAATGGTTTCTATATACCTGTTTCCACCAAATATTGATTGAGGCCTGCGATATACCTGCTTCCACAAAATTCCGATTAAGGGGTTCTATATATCTGTTCCCACCAAATATTGATTGAGGCCTGCGATATACCTGTTTCCACAAAATACTGATTAAGGGGTTTGATATACCTGCTTCCACAAAATACTGATTGAGGGCTGCAATATACCTGCTTTCACAAAATACTGATTAAGGGGTTTGAAAGTGATGAGCGAACACCAAAGTGTTTGGGTGTTCGGGTACTCGGTCCGAACACATAGTGATATTCGTGCACTCGGCAGAGCAACCGAGTATAATGGAAGTCAATGGGAGACAACCAGACACCCCCTGCTCGGATAAGGGGAGGGTTCCTGGTCCATTGGAAAAGGTCAGAAAGTGAAAAAAACAGCAAGGAAATGGATCAAGAACAGCATGGGGACCATGTCTGGGTGAATCTTGGGCTCCAATGTCGCAGCTGGGCACCATATTGTCCCAGTTGTTCACCACTTTTCCATAACACACAAAATCTAGCCCTCTAAAAAAAAATACATTTTTAGAGGTAAAATTGTTAGGAAACATTCTTTCCTGTATATTCAATTGTATATACAGGGCAAATGCTGCCAAAAATTTCAAGACAGAAGCACTCCAATACAGCCTGTATATCACATAAAGAAGGGCCTCACTAACATGGTGCTACAATTGTACACTGCTGATTTCATAAAGCCTATGCACTAAGTGAAAGGGCTGACAAAAATACATGGAAATGAAACACTCCAATATACCCTTTATTACACACAAAGGAGGGCACCATACACACCCTTGAAAAATTATTATTGATGACCTACTGGTTACCCTCTAAAACATTATAGTTGAGGGCCTGAAGGTGAGCGAACCCTATAAAAAATTGTAGTGAGGTCCTAGAGTTGAGCAGTGCGTATAAAGAATTGGAGATGAGGGACTGAAGGTGAGCCAACCCCATAAAACATTGCAGTAATGGCCTACAGGTGAGAAGACTTTATAAATCATTGGAGATGAGGGCCTGAAGCCTAGCGAACCCCAAAGAACATTGCAGTGATGTCCTACAGGTGAGCAGACCGTATAAAGCATTGGAGGTGAGGGCCTGAAGCCTAGCGAACCCTATAGAACATTGCAGTGATGGCCTACAGGTGAGCAGACCATATAAAATATTAGAGATTAGGGTCTGAATGGGAGCGAACCCCATAAAACATTGCAGTGAAGGCCTACAGGTGAGCAGACCGTATAAAGCATTGGAGGTGAGGGCCTGAAGCCTAGCCGACCCCATAAAACATAGCAGTAATGGCCTATAGGTGAGCAGACCATATAAAGTATTGGAAGTGGTGGATTGAAGGTGAGAGAACCCCCATAAAACATTGCAGTGCAGGCCTACAGGTTAGCAGACCGTATAAAGCATTAGAGGTGAGGGCCTGAAGCCTAGCGAACCCCATAAAGCATAGCAGTGATGGCCTACAGGTGAGTAGACCGTATAAAGCATTGGAGGTGAGGGACTAAAAGTGAGCAAAACTGATTAAACATTGCAGTGATGGCCGACAGGTGAGCAGACCGTATAAGGCATTGGAATTGAGGGCTTGAAGCATAGCGGACCCCATAAAACATTGCAGTGATGGACTACAATTGAGCAGACGTATAAAGCATTGGAGGTGAGGAACTGAAGGTGAGCGAACCCCATAAAACATTGCAGTAATGGCCTACATGTAAGCAGACCATATAAAGCATTGGAGGTGAGGGACTGAAAGTGAGCGAAACCCATTAAACATTGCAGTGATGGCCTACAGGTGAGCAGACCATATAAAGCATTGGAGGTGAGGGCATGAAGCCTTGCGAACCCCATAAAACATTGCAGTAATGGCCTACATGTAAGCAGACCATATAAGGCATTGGAGTTGAGGGCTTGAAGCATAGCTGACCCCATAAAACATTGCAGTGATGGCCTACAGGTGAGCAGACGGTATAAAGCATTGAAGGTGAGGCACTGAAGGTGAGCGAACCCTATAAAACATTGCAGTAATGGCCTACAGGTGAGCAGACGGTATAAAGCATTGGAGGTGAGGGCCTGAAGCCTAGCAAACCACATAAAACATTGCAGTGATGGCCTACAGGTGAGCAGACCATATAAAGCATTGGAGGTAACATAGTAACATAGTATATAAGACCGTAAAAAGACATTTGTCCATCCAGTTCGGCCTGTTTCCTACAAGTTGATCCAGAGGAAGGCAAAAAACCCCTGTGAGGCAGAAGCCAATTTTCCTCACTTAAAGGGAACCTGTCACCAGGAAATTCACTGATAAACCAGGCATACTGCCTTGTAGGGCTCACTCTGCTGAATATAATGATACCTTTCACTTGGTGATCTGTTGCTTTATTGTGGAGAAATAGTACTTTTAACCCATATGCTAATGAGCTGATTTGAGTCCAGTAGCTGATATGAGTCCAGTGTTTTTTCTATTCAGAGCTGTAGCCACTCCCCTATTCACTTCTTCAGATGTAAAAGGGGTGTGGTTTAAAAAAATGACCTGCATTATAGGCAATACAAGCCTTGCTGCCTTTCACTTTAAAGCCTAACTGCCATACCCACTGTGACATGTCCCTTATCAGCCATCATGTGTTTATCACCCCATGAACAAAGTAGCCCTTATTATAATTACTAACTTCAATAGTATATTCCTCCCGCTTTTTTACCTCAGTAATATAATACCTTAGCATTCCCTGTTATTCATTTTCCCGCCAATTATTAAAATGAATGAATGATGTAATAAACCATGCCCCTTTTACATCTAAAGAAGTGGATAGGGGAGTGGCCACAGCTCTGAATAGAAAAAATGCTGGACTCAAATCAACTACTGGACTCAAATCAGCTCATTAGCATATGGGTTAAAAGTACCTTTTCTCCATAATAGAGCAACAGATCACCAAGTGAAAGGTATCATTATATTCACCAGAGTGAGCCCTACAAGGCAGCATGCCTGGTTTATTAGTGAATTTCCTGGTGACAGGTTCCCTTTAAGGGGAAAAAAAATTCCTTCCCGACTCCAATCAGGCAATCAGAATAACTCCCTGGATCAACGACCCCTCTCTCTAGTAGCTATAGCCTGTAATATTATTACACTCCAGAAATAAATCCAGTCCCCTCTTGAATTCCTTTATTGTACTTACCATCACCACCTCCTCAGGCAGAGAGTTCCATAGTCTCACTGCTCTTACAGTGAAGAATCCTTTTCTGTTTGTGTACAAACCTTCTTTCCTCCAGACGCAGAGGATATCCCCTTGTCACAGTCACAGTCCTGGGGATAAATAGATGATGGGACAGATCTCTGTACTGACCCCTGATATATTTATACATAGTTATTAGATCTCCCCTCAGTCGTCTTTTTTCTAAAGTGAATAACCCTAATTTTGATAACCTTTCAGGGTACTGTAGATCCCTCATTCCAGTTATTACTTTAGTTGCCCTCCTCTGAACCCTCTCCAGCTCTGCTATGTCTGTCTTGTTCACAGGAGCCCAGAACTGTACACAGTACTCCATGTGTGGTCTGACTAGTGATTTGTAAAGTGGTAGGACTATGTTCTCATCGCGGGCATCTATGCCCCTTTTGATGCGAGATGAGGGCCTGAAGCCGAGCGAACCCCATAAAACATTGCAGTGATGGCCTACAGGTGAGCAGACCGTATAATGCATTGGAGGTGAGGGCCTGCAGCCTAACAAACCCCCTAAAACAAAGCAGTGATGGCCTACAATTGAGCAGACTGTATAAAGCATTGGAGGTGAGGGACTGAAGGTGAGCGAATCCCATAAAACATTGCAGTAATGGACTACAGGTAAGCAGACCACATAAAGCATTGAAGGTGAGGGACTAAAGGTGAGCAAACCCCATAAAACATTGCAGTGATGGCCTACAGGTGAGCAGACCGTATAAAGCAGTGATGGTCAAACTGTGGCTCTCCAGCTGTTGCAAAACTACAACTCCCAGCATGCAAAGACTGCTTACAGCTATCAGCCTACATCAGGGTATGCTGGGAATTGTGGTTTTTCAACAGCTGGAGAGCATCAGTTTGCCCATCCCTGGTATAAAGCATTGGAGGTGAGGGCCTGAAGCCTAGCGAACCCCATAAAACATTGCAGTGATGGCCTACAGGTGAGCAGACCATATAAAGCATTGAAGGCGAGGGACTGAAGGTGAGCGAACCCCATAAAACATTGCAGTGATGGCCTACAGGTGAGCAGACCGTATAAAGTATTGGAGGTGAGGCACTGAAGGTGAGCGAACCCCATAAAACATTGCAGTAATGGTCTACAGGTGAGCAGACCGTATAAAGCATTGGGGTTGAGGGACTGGAGCCTACTGAACCCCATAAAACATTGCAGTGATGGCCTACAGGTGAGCAGACCATATAAAACTTTAAAGGTTAGGGCCTGAATTTGAGCAAACCCCATAAAACATTGCAGTGATGGCCTACAGGTGAGCAGACCATATAAAGCATTGAAGGTGAAGGACTGAAGGTGAGCGAACCCCATAAAACATTGCAGTGATGGCCTACAGGTGAGCAGACCGTATAAAGTATTGGAGGTGAGGCACTGAAGGTGAGCGAACCCCATAAAACATTGCAGTAATGGCCTACAGGTGAGTAGAACGTATAAAGCATTGGAGGTGAAGGACTGAAAGTGAGCGAAACCCATTAAACATTGCATTGATGGCCTACAGGTGAGCAGACCATATAAAGCATTGCAGGTGAGGGCCTGAAGCCTAGCGAACCCATAAAACATTGCAGTGATGGCCTAGAGGTGGGCAGACTGTATAAAACATTAAAGGTGAGGGCCTAAAGCCTAGCGAACCCCATAAAACATTGCAGTAATGGTCTACAGGTGAGCATACACGTATAAAGCATTGGAGTTGAGGGTCTGAAGCCGAGCAAACCCTATAAAACATTGCAGTGATACAGGTGAGCAGACCATATAAAGCATTGAAGGTGAGGGACTGAAGATGAGCGAATCCCATAAAAAATTGCAGTAATGGCCTACAGGTGAGCAGACCGTATAAAGCATTGGAGGTGAGGCACTGAAGGTGAGCGAACCCTATAAAACATTGCAGTAATGGCCTACAGGTGAGCAGACCGTATAAAGCATTGGAGGTGAGGGACTGAAGCCTAGCAAACCCCATAAAACATTGCAGTGATGGCCTACAGGTGAGCAGACCGTATAAAACATTGGAGGTGAGGGCCTGAATCCGAGCAAACCCCATAAAACATTGCAGTGATGGCCTACTGGTGAGAAGACCGTATAATGCATTGTAGGTGAGGGCCTGAAGCCTACCAAACCCCCTAAAACAAAGCAGTGATGGCTTACAGGTGAGCAGACCGTATAAAGCATTGGAGGTGAGGCACTGAAGGTGAGCAAACCCCATAAAACATTGCAGTAATAGCCTACAGATAAGCAGACCATATACAGCATTGAAGGTGAGGGACTAAAGGTGAGCAAACCCCATAAAACATTGCAGTAATGGCCAACAGGTGAGCAGACCATATAAAGCAGTGATGGTGAAACAGAGGCTCTCCAGCTGTTGCAAAACTACAACTCCCAGCATACAAAGACTGCTTACAGCTATCAGCCTACAGCAGGGTATGTTGGGAATTGAAGTTTTCAAAGGCTGAAGAGCCTCAGTTTGCCCATCCCTGGTATAAAGCTTTAAAGGTGAGGGCCTAAAGCCTAGCGAACCCCATAAAACATTGCAGTGATGGCCTACAGGTGAGCAGACCGTATAAAACATTAGAGGTTTGGGCCTGAATGTGAGCGAACCCCATAAAACATTTCAGTAATGGCCAACAGGTGAGTAGACCGTACAAAGCATTGGGGGTGAGGAACAGAAGGTGAGCGAACGCCATAAAATATTACAGAATTGGCCTACAGGTGAGCAGACCGTATGAAGCATTGGAGGTGAGGGACTGAAGCCTAGCGAAACCCATAAAACATTGCAGTGATGGTCAACAGGTGAGCAGACCGTAAAAGGCATTGGAGTTGAGGGCCTGAAGCATAGCAGACCCCATAAAACATTGCAGTGATGGCCTACAGGTGAGCAGACCATATAAAGCATTGGAGGTGAGACACTGAAGGTGAGTGAACCCCATAAAACATTGCAGTAATGGCCTTCAGGTGAGCAGACCGTATAAAGCATTGGAGATGAGGCACTGAAGGTGAGCGAACCCTATAAAACATTGCAGTAATGGACTACAGGTGAGCAGACAGTATAAAGCATTGGAGGTGAGGGACTGAAGCCTAGCAAACCCCATAAAATATTGCAGTGATGGCCTACAGGTGAGCAGACCGTATAAAGCATTGGAGGTGAGGGCCTAAAGCCGAGCGAACCCCATAAAACATTGCAGTGATTGCCTACAGGTGAGCAGACCGTATAATGCATTGGAGGTGAGGGCCTGAAGCCTAGCGAACCCCCTAAAACATAGCAGTGATGGCCTACAAGTGAGCAGACCATATAAAGCATTGGAGGTGAGGGACTAAAGGTAAGCAAACTCCAAAAAACATTGTAGTGATGTCCTACAGGTGAGCAGACCGTATAAAGCATTGGAGTTGAGGGACTAAAGCCTAGTGAACCCTATAAAACATTGCAGTAATGGCCTACAGGTGAGTAGACCGTATAAAGCATTGGAGGTGAAGGACTGAAAGGGAGCAAAACCCATTAAACATTGCATTGATGGCCTACAGGTGAGCAGACAGTATAAAGCATTGGAGGTGAGGGCCTGAATCCTATCGAACCCCATAAAACATTGCAGTGATGGCCTACAGGTTGGCAGACCGTATAAAACATTAGAGTTTTGGGCCTGAATATGAGCGAACCCCACAAAACATTGCAGTAATGGCCTACAGGTGAGTAGACCGTATAAAGCATTGGAGGTGAGGGACTGTAGGTGAGCCATCCCGTTAAACATTGCAGTGGTGGCTTCCAGGTAAGCAGACCATATAAAGCATTGGAGGTGAGGGCCTGATGCCGAGCGAACCCCATAAAACATTGCAGTGATGGCCTACAAGTGAGCAGACTGTATAAAACATTAAAGGTGACGGCCTAAAGCCTAGCGAACCCCATAAAACATTGCAGTGATGGTCTACAGGTGAGCAGACCATATAAAGCAGGGGTGGCCAACCTTACAGACACAGTGAGCCAAAAAAAAAAAAAAGGATGGTTACCAGGAGCCACAAGCTATACATTTACACAGTCACCGTATTTTTCGCCCTACAAGATGCACCAAGGTTGTAACAAAGAAAAACAAGAGAAAAAAAAAAGATATTTTATCTGATCTGAGGTCTGATAAAAAAAAATCTTATTTTTCATTAGCAGAGAAAAAAAAAGAAAAAATATATTTTTCACCAGACCTCAGCTCAGACTCCTAAATCGGACCCCTAATTCTCATCTGACATAAAATAAGATCCCCAAACCTCATCAGACCTCCAAATCAGACCGCCAATGCTCGTAGCTTAGAGCTCAGCTTAGAGCTGAGTTCCTAATGGTTGTTGCTAGAATATAACGAAGATTGTGAATATAGTGCTATATTCGTGAATTTGTGATATTCGTCATCTTCGTTATATTCTAGCAATACAATACAACCATTCTTACAGTACATACCAGTTCAGGCAATACCATCCTGAGAGCTAACAGTCACCATCCAGTTGCACACATGATTTTGAAAAAGAGTGTATTAGTGTAACGTGTTAATTATTGGATAGTGGCTATCCATATTGGATGGTCAATAGAGGTATCAAAATAGCACAAAATAAGGATCGCAGAGACCTTCTATTTGGTAATAATCGCAGAAATAAAATTTCTACGCCAACTTTAGTACTCACCTACAGCAGGCAATACAACTTAATTAATGAGATTGTTCAGAAGAATCTATCAATTCTCCATGAGAATGATTTGGTGAGTGCAATTTTAAAGGTAGGTTTCAGGATAGTTAGCAAACGCTCTCCTACAATTGCGACCACAGTTTCACGATCGTTCTTCTCTTCATAATATACCAAAAGGGGAGGAGCAACATGGTTGAATTGCAAAGGCTTTTTTCGGTGTGGCAGTAATCCCTGCAAAACCTGCAGGTTTGTCACTCCCACAAAAATGTTTCGGGATTCCACTCAAACCACTGAATATACCATTAACACTTACATGAACTGCAACAGTGCCTGCGTTATTTACATTATCTCATGCACTGTTTGCAATGTCCTGTATGTTGGCAGTACCATTAGAAAGCTTAAAGTCCGTATATTAGAACACTTCAATTACATTACAAATTAATCTAGTACCAATATCAATGGAGCTGCCAAACACTTCATTTCCATCCATAATAGAAATGCGAGTTGCTTTAGAGCCTTCCTGATAGAGAAGGTATCCTCTCCACCCAGAGGAGGTGACATGAAATGCAAAGTTCTACTCAGAGAAGCCTACTGGCTATTTAAATTAAATACAAGATTTTCCTTAGGCATGAATTTCAGAAGAGAATTCTTACATTTTTACCAAGATTGACACTGAGGTTTGTCCACTTCTTGCTGATACACAGGACTTTGTTCCAATCTTTGTATATAATCATTAAATGCTATTCAGACGTTGCAGTTTTTCGGTCCTTTACATTATGACGCCTGAATTAAGGATATTCCATCTTAACGCTCCTGCTTTGTACACAAAAAAAAAAATGTATGCAGTATTTTTTGTAAAAAAAAAAATCTTTCTGCACTTATGTTTGTTGCTTTAAATGTTAATACATGTTGAACTAGCAAAGCTTTCCAGTGTGCCTGCAATCAGGTCTAGTAGCAGATACACCTGCATATGTTCCCACCCAAAGGGAGGGACCAACTACCCGAGGGCCATTATATCTTGACCCTGACAGCAGTCACACTGGAGGTCATGAATAAGAACCGCATGGTTTGAAATGCGTAGACCGCACAAGAGCGCACTACTGCTGGTGATTTTATCGCTGTATGCATATTTTTTATACCGCAATAAAGGATTTACCGCTATTTACGAAAACCGAAGTGCTGGATCCACTGTTATATTTTCTAAGGATTCGGTTGACCAGACTCTTGGCTACAGAGACTGAACTTCGTGGAAGAGAGGGTGTTGCTTAACCGACTGGAAGCAATATCTTCTGCAATCCAACCGACCACGTGTAAGCACTGGTCCGACTTTGACAGTGTTGTCCTGCGCCGCCTAGCTAAGTTGGACATGAAGCTGGGTAAGGTGGATTTTTTTAGTTTTTTCTGGTGCACTGGCAGCAGGCACAGTTTCATTGCACCCAGGGCCACGGCCTCTGCTTGCACCATCAGCAAAATAAAAAAATAAAAAATAGCGATGCTGGAGCCAAAGATAGTCCAAAAATATATATCCCTTTATTTAATACATTAGTTAAAAATATACATGTAGGCCACAAAAAGGATAGAGGGTAACAGGAAGAACACCATCCTGGTATACAATATATGCAAAGTTAATTAAAACTGAGTCCATATATTTGACACAGTCCAAATAACCATATAAATCCAACACAATATAACAAAAGAGCAATGTCCCAACAGCAGTCATGTAAAACAAGGACTGCAGCTACATATTATGCATCCAACAGTGTGGGAGACATACTCACATGGAGAGTGAAGGTATACCAGGATGGCGCTACCCCGACGCGCGTTTCGGCGTGCCTTAGTCCGGGGGTAACGCCATCACTGTGGATTTCTATATTTAAGCCTCTGCCCACCAATAGGACACGGGACAATTACATTACATTGTTGCCTCACCTGAGTGTTTCTTGGCCGACAAGCCTCCCGACAAACTCGTGCTCAAACAAAGCCCCTTCAGCGGCACACAGCCAGTGATGTCCGTGGTCATGTGACCGGTCACATGATTACGCGGACCTGGCAAGATGGCGCTGGCTAGAAGGGGCGGAGCGCAGCGTCAGTGGCCAGCGGACCTACACCCAGATGTAAGAGGAGTATCAGGACATTATAATAGAACAATCTGTATACAGATAATATAAAGTGCATAGCGAAAGTATAAAGTGCATAGCCTTACATATATCAGCGAACAGATCACAATATGGGTTGTGATATAAAAACAATGTATAAAGTGCACAGCTTTACATATATAAACAATCAGATCACAATATGAGTTGTGATATAAAAAACAATGTGTACAATGATAATAAAAAACATAATAATAAAAGTGTAGCCGGGTGACCCGGTAAACAATACATTACATGATATCATAAAAGGGATGATAGATGAAGTGACCATAGGTTACAGTATAAAAGGAATAGAACTCTAGAACGAGTGAATAAATTAATTAGACAATAATGATGAAGTGATGTGAATAGGTAAATGTACAATGAGTGAATTGGGAGGTGCAAAAGAGCAAAACCTCACTGAATGTGAGTGAAAGATAAAATAAAATAAAAAGCAAAAGGCAAAAAAACCAAGATGTGTTACATGAGGTGTGAAATAAGTGAGGTGAAGAAGGTGAAGGTGTATAGAAGAAGCTTTAATTAAGTTAAATATGCCATATGGTGTGTGACCGGCACGTGTATGTATAAAAGGCAAATAAAAATACTGTTAGGGCCAGGAAATATCCCGGACATTCAATATACTTCAATTATAAAAATATATCTGCAACTAGTTCCATCGATGCAAATATTATTGGGGATCTTCTTATTCCTATATCAAACAGGAGGCAACAAAATTCGTCCACAGCCTAAAGGGATAGCAAAACAAAAAATTTGACACTGAATAAAATCAAGTTAAAAACAGATGGATCCACAGCCGTGGTCCTAAAGATCATAAGAACGATGAGAGACCCAAATTCTCGTTGAGACCCCTGGGACGTAATGTCCCAAGTGTCCAGATCCAATTGTCTTTCTGAGCCAATTTTTTTGAGATATTGCCAGCCCTAAGGTCCCCCTTAATGCAATCAATCCCCTTTACCTTCAGGAATCTTGGATTGCATCCATGTAAATCTTTTCACCATCAGCATCACGCCCAGGGCCACGGCCTCTGTTGCACCATCAGCATCACACCCAGGACCATGGCCTCTGCTTGCAATATCAGCATCACAACCACTTCCCCCTCCCTTTGTGCTCACCTTCTTCATATTAATGATTTTGTGTCCACTAAAGACACCGTTTTTTGATGCAGGACAGTACTGGATACAGAAAAATACTGTTTTTCGGCACTAAACTAGCAAAGACATAATGTAATTTTTACAATACACACCGTATTGGCTTGCTGTAATGTACTGGATACAGAGAAATACAAATTCTCTGCACTAAACTAGGCCACAGATAATGACATTTTTACACTACACACTGTATTGGCTTGCTGTAATGTACAGTACTGGATACAGAGAGATACAAATTTTCGGCACTACACTAGGCCATAGATAATGAAATATTTTCAATGCACACTGTATTGGCTTACTGTAATGTACTGGAAACAGAAAAATACTAATTTTCGGCACTACACTAGCACAGAGATGCAATTTTGACAATACACACTGTATTCGGATCTAGTTTTTTAATGGCTACAAATTTGTCCCAAAAAAAAGGTTTTCTCTGGGGGAATACTGTATATAAGGTTGCGGCCTAAACTCACACACAGATGTGCCCAAAACTTGTTAACTATGGCCAAAATATAAATCACTCTCTGTTGGAGTAATTAATATAACGGTTGCCGATTGAATGGATTTGCTCAATGATGACGTATAGAGGCGAACCGAACATCGCATAGGTTCGCCCGCCGTGGTGAATGCGAACATGCGATGTTCGCCGGGAACTATTCGCCGGCGAATATTTCGGGACATCTCTAGCGATTACTTCAAAAGGCACACCAGAGTTGGTTGAGTGGCTCACTCAGCCTTCCGCTTGTGAAACCTCCTCATCCTCTTTATCTGCACCCTCCTCACTTTCTGCTGTGTGCACCCCAAATACACAACCAGCACACCACCAGAGCCCCTCCACTCGAGTAAGAGGAATTACTTTCCCATCATTTCCCAGATCTTACCGATGCGCAGCCATTCTTGATATCGGATGAGGAAGAGGAGGTAGCAACGGCCGCCACCCAGCAGTCTGTCGACAGTACCCAGATCAGCCCAAGGAGGGAGGTCTCCGCTTTTGCTTCCTTCTCCGAGATCTCAAATGTCAGTGGCGGTGAAGGTGACGATGATGAAGTGTCAATGGACGTCATATGGGTGCCCACAAGAGAGGAAGAGGAGGTAGGTTGAGAGGGAGAGATGGAGCAGCAGAGAGGGAGGAGAAGGAGGTGAAGCAGGAAGAGCTCGCAGGGTACAGGAGGCAAAAAGCAGACAATCCACCATTCAAAGAAAATTTCCAGCTCACCCATATGTCGATTTCAGCGTGCAAGGTCGTTCAGAAAAGCATCTGAGAAGTAGTTTCAAGAAAAGAAGGATGTCCGGCACTGCTGGATTGTCTGGTGCAATTTCTTCCTTTTATTAACTTGGCAACAAGGATTGTACACACACACTGTACAGAGGTAAAATTGACGCGTTTCAGACTGTAAAGTCCTTAGTCGTAACCACCATGCACGGTCAGTTCTGGCGATCCCAGGATGACGGTACATGGCTCCGCAGTGTGGGCTTTTTTTAACGTGTCAGCTGCTGACAATAGTGTTGCCATCTGCAGCCTGTGCTGTCAACGCATAAGTCGCAGTAAGCCCAACACTCACCTAGGGGCGACCTAGCCTCCCATCACCGAGCACAGTGGGAGCAACACCGTCAGAACCCACAAAGCCACACTCCCAGTGCTCCACGTCCTGCCTTTTCTCCTTCTCCTCTCTCCTCCTATTTGTCCTCTACTCCACCTTCCACCGTGCCATTGTCGCTTTCATCTGGCAGAAGGCAGGCTTTCGTGGCCCAAATGTTCGAGCGTCAAAAGTTGATGATGCCAGATAACCCTCTTGCCCAATGCCCAATGGCTTGTCGGAACTGCTAGCCTGCCAACTACTGCCATATAAACTGGTGGACTCGGAGGCCTTTAGAAAATTTGTGGCCATTGGCACACCACAATGGAAGGTCCCTAGAAGGAAATATTTTTCCCAGAAGGGTATCCCAGAGCTATATGGCCACGTTCAGCAGCAAGTGAATATATCTCTGGCACACAGTGTCAATGCCAAGATACATCTGACCACAGACACGTGGTCTAGCAAACATGGGCAGGGAAGGTACATAACTTTTACTGCCCATTGGTTGAACCTTCTGACCGCCGTCAAGCGTGTCCCAAGTGAGACGTTGTCATGCTGTGTTGCAGCTGTTGTGCCTGGAAGCCAAGAGCCACACCAGTCCTAAACTGCTTTCAGCTCTGCGGTCACAGGCCTATCAGTGGCTAACCCCACTCAATTTGACAGTTGCAAAGTGGTGTGCAACAACGGTGCCAATCTGCTGAGCTCGCTGAAACAGGGCAAAATGACACACGTGCCGTGCATGGCACGCGTCTGAACTTGCCAAATACCCCGGGGTCCAGGAGGTCTTGTGGCAGACCAGGAAAATCTCTGGCCATTTTAGAAGATCTTACATGGCCATGGCTCGCCTTGCTGATGTTCAGCGTCGACACCACTTGCCCGTCAGACGTCTGATTTGTGACAGCACGAGGTGCTGGAAATCCACCATATATATGCTTGATAGGCTGCTCCAGCAGCAACGTGCCGTTAATGAGTACCTGTACGAACTCTGCAGCAGGACAGGTTCTATGTCATTGTCTATCTGCCTCCCGTCATGCTCCTCTGCTTGGGATGATACTTGACAAGGTAGTCCAGGGTGTAAAGCCATGTTGTGTTCTGTGCTACCGAATTCTGTGCATGTCACACTGACCTTACAGTTCCTGGCGAAGTGTGAGGTTGTAGCACAGCACCTGAAGCAGATGTTGTTTTCTTTGAGGAATTCTTTGGGGGCCTCTAAAGACTTCTCTCTGAAGGATCTGCATTTTAGTAGAGAATGTAGTTTCTTGTGCAGGGGGCATTGTTTGGTAAGATCTTTGGGTATATTCTCTTCTTGAGAAGACTTAAACGGCCTGTAAGGAGAACATGTGGAGGCAATGTTAGTTTTGTGGACTGCCACTGGAGATTTGACACCAGGGGTAATGGAACATGAAAATGTAAATTCGAAACTGGGATAGTTTCTGATACTTGGCTGTTGTGTAAAAAAAGTCTACAAACACCACGAAGGGGGGAATGGTACATTATGAAAATGTTTATAATGGGAATCATTACATTACAGATTATAAGGGAGTTTTTGGACAATCGGATTGAGACCTCTGGCTGTGTCCAGGAATACTAGCCCCGGCAGATCTCCTTCTGCATGAGCAACCTGTACCTTTATCAACAATTCAGTGAGTTCCCTGAGCTTCTGGTAACCCCTACACACTATTCTGGGAAAATTATCAATTCTATTATATAAAGCATTTTCTATAGCTTCTATTCACCCATAACACTCATCAAGTCTTTCCCACACCATCTTTAGGCCTTTGCCCTGATAGTTTATGTTAATGTCTCTGATTCTTTTGGCATGTTCAGCAGACTCGCTTCCAAGACACTTTAACGAGAGCTCTAACGCTTCACTACAGGAAAGATCTAAGCTCTCGGGGCGATCAGTGAACTTTGTAAGTCCTTTGGTAATCAGAAGTGATGAGCGAGCATGCTCGGCCGAGTATTTATTCAGCTCGAGCATCACTATGCTCGGCGCTCGGCTTTACTCAGCCGAGCACCACGTGAATTAGTCGCATTGCTCAAGTCTCCTCCCCGCATGTTTGGCGCCTTCTAACCAGCCAATGAAGGTCCAGGTAAGTAATTCCCCTCAGTGTAAGCCAGTTAAATGAGAAAAATCGCAGCACTCCAACGTCTTGCAATAGTAACTTCTTAATTCCACCTCAGAAAAGTGACGTTTCGACTTACTTGAAGTCTTTATCAAGCATATTCTTCAAGTAAGTCAAAACTTTTCTGAGGTGGAATAAAGAAGACGTTGGAGTAATGAAGGAATAAAGAAGACGTTGGAGTGCTGTGATTTTCTTCATTTGACTGGAATACGCTGGGGGTTCAAAGGCCGGGACCTGACATCACGCTGCACTGCCACTAAACTGACTTTTGGTCTAATGACAGGCCAGCAACCATTACAACGAGCACCCCCATGCGTAAATCTACCTTGCCAAGGGGTAGGTGTTCCGCAGTATGGTGCTTCTTTGAGGAAAGCGCAGACGACAAAAGAGTGGTATTTTGCAACCTGTGCCGGACCAAAATGAGCCGGGGTGTGAACACTAGCAACCTCACCACCACCAGCATGATCCGCCACATGGCATCCAAGCACCCTAATAAGTGGGACAAATGCCTGGGCCGCACTCTGCGTCTGCGGGTCCAACCACTGCCCCCACTTCCCCTGTGTTAAGCACTGCTGGCCAATCCCCTGTCGAGGGTGCAGGCCCGGATGTCCCTCGCCCTGCACCTGGACCTTCACATGAACCATCAGCAACAACATCCACTTACCTGTCCCAGCATCCAAATGTCGATAACACAGGCATTTGAATGCAAGCGCAAGTACCCATGTGCTACCCACGCTCAGAATTGCGGGCTTTATGTCCATCAGCGTCTCCGCCAGCAGCCATGTTACTGGCTCCAACCCCCACTTCTCCTCCTCCGCCGCCTTCTCCTCCACTTCCACTTTCAACAGCAGTCAGCCATCAGTCGCTAGCTGGAAGCAGTGTAGCACTGCTGTGGGTAAGCATCAACAGGCCGTGCTGAAGCTGATGTGTTTAGGGGACAAACAGCACACCGCTGCAGAGCTGTGGCAGGGTATAAGGGACCAGACGGAGATATGGCTCTCACCACTCAACCCACAAACAGGCAGGGCTGTGTCTGACAATGGCTGTAACTTGGTGGCGGCTTTGGAGCTCGGCAACTTAGCCCACATCTTAAACTTAGTGGTTCAGTGGTTTATCAAAACCTACCCCAATTTGCAGGAGCTACTAGTGAAGGCGCGCTGCTTGTGTGCTCATTTCCGAAAGTTGTCCACAGCTTCAGCCGGTCTGTCAAAGCTGCAGCGCTTGCGGCTTTCAGCTCACCGACTGTTGTGCGACGTGAGCACGCGCTGGAACTCTACGTTTTACATGTTGGCCAGGCTTTGTGAGCAGCAGAGGGCAGTTGTGGAATACCAGCTGCAACATGGTCGTCGCCTTTCAAGTCAACTGCCACTATTTACAAGTGAGGAGTGGGCATTGATGTCAGAACTATGTGAGGTTTTAAAAAACTTTCATGAATCCACACAGATGGTTAGTGGCGATAACGCTATTATCAGCATAACGATCCCACTACTGTGGCTACTCAAATGATCTCTGCTCACAATTGAGGAGGATGCTTTGAATAAGGCAGACAAGGTAATGGGGGAGGAGATGACACAGGTTGACAGCCAGAACTCCCACAGTTCGTCTTCTCAGCGCGAATTGGGCCATAAAGAGGAGGAGAAGGAGCTGGAGACACTTGCCTCTGCTATAGAGGCTAGTACCCATGGAACTTTAATCTCTTCAGCATGGATGGGCAGAAGAGGAGTAGGAGGAGGATGAGGGTATGGAGAGTCATCCTAAAGTTGACATTGACGTCTGGCCCGTTGGTACTCTGGCACACATGGCTGACTTCATGTTAGGTTGCCTTTCCCGCGACCCTCGGGTTATACGCATTTTAGGTAACACAGATTACTGGGTATTCACCCTTCTCAACCTGAATCGCGGCTTAGTGCTACAAGGAGGGAAAAGTTTTGGAAGATGGTCAAGGAATACATTGCAGAGCATGTCAGCGTCCTAATGATCCCTCAGTGCCGTACAACTACTTGGTGTCCAAGCTGGACATGGGGCACGAACTTGCGCTTAATCGCCTTGGAGGTGCTGGCCTGCCCTGCCACTAGCGTATTACCTGAGCATGTATTTAGTGCTGCTGGTGGCATAATAACAGATAAGCGTATACGCTTGTCCACTGACAATGCTGACAGGTTGACTCAGATAACAATGAACAAGGCCAATGAAAAACGCAATTTAAATGGATGCTTTATAATGAACTCAGTCCACAAGATTCAGATGCACCCTTTTCACCACAAAAAAAGGGTATAAGTTTGAATCTTGTTATCTCATCCACCTCCTCCTCCGCCTCCTCTTCTATACAGAATATATCTGCCCTCACTACAATGCTTTGTAGGGTTCGCTCGGCTTAAGGCCCTCACCTCCAATGCTTTATACCGTCTGCTCACCTGTAGGCCATTACTGCAATGTTTTATGAGATTCACTAGGCCTCAGGCCCTCACCTCCAATGCTTTATACCGTCTGCTCACCTGTAGGCCATTAAAGCAATGTTTATGGGGTTTGTTCAGCTTCAGGCGCTCACCTCCAATGCATTATAAGGTCTGTTCACCGGTAGGCCATTACTGCAATGTTTTATGGGGTTCGCTAAACTTCAGGCCCTCACCTACAACGCTTTATACCGTCTGCTCACTGATAGGCCATCACTGCAATATTTTATGGGGTTCACTAGGCTTCAGGTCCTCACCGCTAATGTTTTATATGGTCTGCTCAACTATAGGCATCATTGCAATGTTTTATGGGGTTCGCTCGTACGGTGTTCATTTTAGGACATGGTCAGATATCAGAGTCAACTATCAAAATAATGCCAATGTGACACCTGACACCTGACTCCTGACACCTGACTCCTGACACCTGACACCTGACACCTGACACCTGACACCTGACTCCTGACTCCTGACTCCTGACACCTGACTCCTGACACCTGACTCCTGACTCCTGACACCTGACTCCTGACACCTGACACCTGACACCTGACTCCTGACTCCTGACTCCTGACCCCTGACCCCTGACTGAATTGAAGTTATGTGTGACCGCTGATATCTGACTACTGACAAAGTCAGGTGTCAGGGGTCAGCCTCACTATTAACTTTAGTTTCATCCTTCTTTTCATACACTAAATGGCATAGATGAATAAAATGCCAAGTAAACCTTAACTGATCTTATAGCTCAGTTGTAATGCATCTGTTTCATGATTAGAACCTAAGAGTTCAAATCCCCTTCCAGCCCTAAAAAAATTTACTTTTATTAAACTGTAGATATGAGTCAAATTGAAGTCATGTGCGACCGCTGATATCTGACTACTGACAAAGTCAGGTGTCAGGGGTCAGCCTCACTATTAACTTTAGTTTCATCCTTCTTTTCATACACTGAAAGGCATAGATGAATAAAATGCCAAGTAAACCTTAACTGATCTTATAGCTCATTGGTAGTGGATCTGTCTTGTGATTAGAACCTTACGGTTCAAATCCCTTTCCAGCCCTTAAAAAAAATTTACTTTTATTAAACTGTAGATATGTGGCAAATTGAAGTCATGTGCGACCGCTGATATCTGACTACTGACAAAGTCGGGTGTCAGGGGTCAGCCTCACCATTAACTTTAGTTTCATCCTTCTTTTCATACACTGAATGGCATAGATGAATAAAATGCCAAGTAACCCTTAATTGATCTTATAGCTCAGTGGTAGTTTGTATGTTTTGTGTCCAAAGACCATAGGTTCAAATCCCCTTTAATACTTCATTGTATTGTACATTAAATTAGTGCCCACTTTACAATGGTGCTGCCCATTTAATCTTTAATAAAATAAAAAAGGACTACTTACAATACTCCTTGTCACCTGTTTAATGTAAAAAAAAGAAAATTCCAAGCTCATAATTTTAGTCAGGTTTAGACAGCAAAGGGGATTTGAACCTATGGTCTTTGGACGCAAAACATACAAACTACCACTTAGCTATAAGATCAGTTAAGGTTTACTTGGCATTTTATTCATCTATGCCATTCAGTGTATGAAAAGAAGGATGAAACTAAAGTTAATGGTGAGGCTGACCCCTGACACCTGACACCTGACTTTGTCAGTAGTCAGATATCAGCGGTCGCACATGACTTCAATTTGCCACATATCTACAGTTTAACAAAAGTAATTTTTTTTAAGGGCTGGAAGGGGATTTGAACCCTAAGGTTCTATTCACAAGACAGATAAGCTACCACTGAGCTATAGGTTCAGTTAAGGTTTACTTGGCATTTTCTTCATCTATGCCATTCAGTGTATGAAAAGAAGGATGAAACTAAAGTTAATAGTGAGGCTGACCCCTGACACCTGACTTTGTCAGTAGTCAGATATCAGTGGTCGCACATGACTTCAATTTGCCTCATATCTACAGTTTAATAAAAGTAAATTTTTTTAAGGGCTGGAAGGGGATTTGAACCCTAAGGTTCTAATCACAAGACAGATGTGCTACCACTGAGCTATAAGTTCAGTTAAGGTTTACTTGGCATTTTATTCATCTATGCCTTTCAGTGTATGAAAAGAAGGATGAAACTATAGTTAATAGTGAGGCTGACCCCTGACACCTGACTTTGTCAGTAGTCAGATATCAGCGGTCACACACAACTTCAATTCAGTCAGGTGTCAGGAGTCAGGAGTCAGGAGTCAGGAGTCAGGAGTCAGGTGTCAGGTGTCAGGAGTCAGGAGTCAGGAGTCAGGAGTCAGGTGTCAGGTGTCAGGTGTCAGGAGTCAGGTGTCAGGTGTCAGGTGTCAGGTGTCAGGAGTCAGGTGTCAGGAGTCAGGTGTCAGGTGTCAGGTGTCAGGTGTCAGGTGTCAGGTGTCAGGTGTCAGGAGTCAGGTGTCAGGTGTCAGGTGTCAGGAGTCAGGAGTCAGGTGTCAGGTGTCAGGAGTCAGGTGTCAGGAGTCAGGTGTCAGGAGTCAGGTGTCAGGGTCAGGTCAGGTGTCAGGAGTCAGGTGTCAGGTGTCAGGAGTCAGGTGTCAGGAGTCAGGTGTCAGGTGTCAGGTGTCAGGTGTCAGGAGTCAGGTGTCAGGTGTCAGGAGTCAGGAGTCAGGAGTCAGGTGTCAGGTGTCAGGTGTCAGGTGTCAGGTGTCAGGTGTCAGGTGTCAGGAGTCAGGTGTCAGGAGTCAGGTGTCAGGAGTCAGGTGTCAGGAGTCAGGTGTCAGGTGTCAGGAGTCAGGTGTCAGGTGTCAGGAGTCAGGTGTCAGGAGTCAGGTGTCAGGAGTCAGGTGTCAGGAGTCAGGAGTCAGGTGTCAGGTGTCAGGAGTCAGGAGTCAGGAGTCAGGTGTCAGGAGTCAGGTGTCAGGAGTCAGGTGTCAGGAGTCAGGAGTCAGGTGTCAGGTGTCAGGTGTCAGGAGTCAGGTGTCAGGAGTCAGGTGTCAGGAGTCAGGTGTCAGGTGTCAGGTGTCAGGAGTCAGGTGTCAGGAGTCAGGTGTCAGGTGTCAGGTGTCAGGTGTCAGGAGTCAGGTGTCAGGTGTCAGGTGTCAGGTGTCAGGAGTCAGGTGTCAGGAGTCAGGTGTCAGGAGTCAGGTGTCAGGAGTCAGGTGTCAGGTGTCAGGTGTCAGGTGTCAGGAGTCAGGAGTCAGGTGTCAGGAGTCAGGTGTCAGGAGTCAGGTGTCAGGAGTCAGGTGTCAGGTGTCACATTGGCATTATTTTGATAGTTGACTCTGATATCTGACCATGTCCTAAAATGAACACCGTACGCTCGGCTTCAGGCCCTCACCTCTAATGTTTTATATGGTCTGCTCACCTATAGGCATCATTGCAATGTTTTATGGGGTTCGCTAGGCTTCAGGCCCTCACCTCCAATGCTTTATAAGGTCTGATCACATGTAGACCATCACTGCAATGTTTTATGGGGTTCTCTAGGCTTCAGGCCCTCACCTCCAATGCGTTATACCGTCTGTTCACCTGTACGGCATCACTGCAATGTTTTATGGGGTTCGCTCGGCTTCAGGCCCTCACCTCTAATGTTTTATATGGTCTGCTTATCTTTAGACCATCACTGCAATGTTTTATGGGGTTCGCTAGGCTTTAAGCCCTCACCTCCAATGCTTTATGCCGTCTGCTCACCTGTAGGCCATCACTGCAATGTTTTATGGGGTTCGCTCGGCTTCAGGCCCTCACCTCTAAAGTTTTATATGGTCTGCTCACCTATAGGCTATCACAGCAATGTTTTATGGGTTTTTTTAAGCTTCAGGCCCTTACCTCCAATCCTTCATACCGTCTTCTCACATGTAGGCCATCACTGCAATGTTTTATGGGGTTCGCTAGGATTCAGTCCCTCACCTACAATGCTTTATACCGTTTGCTCACCGGTCAGCCATCCCTGCAATGTTTTATGGGGTTCGCTAGGCTTCAGGTCCTCACCTTCAATGTTTTATACCATCTGCTCACCTGTAGACCATCACTGCAATGTTTTTTGGGGTTCGCTAGGCTTAAGGCCGTCACCTCCAATGCTTTATACGATCTGCTCACCGGTTGGCCATCCCTGCAATGTTTTATGGGGTTCGCTAGGCTTCAGGCCCTCACCTCTAATGTTTTATACTGTCTGCTCACATGTAGACCATCACTGCAATGTTTAATGGGGTTCGCCAGGCTTCAGGCCCTCACCTCCAAGGCTTTATGCTGTCTGCTTACCTGTAGAGCATCACTGCAATGTTTTATGGGGTTCTCTCGGCTTCAGGCCGTTACCTCTAATTTTTTATACGGTCTGCTCACCTGTAGATCATCACTGCAATGCTTTATGGGATTTGCTAGACTTCAGGCCCTCACCTCTAATGCTTTATGCCATATGCTAACCTGTAGGCCATTACTGCAATGTTTTATGGGGTTGCTCGGCTTCAGGCCCTCACCTCTAATGTTTCATATGGTCTGCTCACCTATAGGCCATCACTGCAATGATTTATGGGGTTCTCTAGGCTTCAGGCCCTCATCTCCAATTCTTTATTTGGTCTGCTCACCTGTAGGGCATCCCTGCAATGTTTTATGGGGTTCGCTACGCTTCAGGCCCTAACCTTCAATGCTTTATAATGTCTGCTCACCTCTAGGCCATTACTGCAATGTTTTTTGGGGTTCACTAGGCTCCAGGCCCTCACCTCTAATGCTTTATAAGGTCTGCTCACTTGTAGGCCATCACTGCAATTTTTTATGGGGTTCGCTAGCCCTCATCTACAACGCTTTATACCGTCTGCTCACCGGTAGGCCATTACTGTAATGTTTTATGGGGTCTTCTAGGCTTCAGGCCCTCACCTCCAATTCTTTATATGGTCTGCTCACCTGTAGGACATCCCTGCAATGTTTTATGGGGTTTGCTCGGCTTCAGGCCCTCACCTCTAATGTTTTATATGGTCTGCTTATCTTTAGACCATCACTGCAATGTTTTATGGGGTTCGCTAGGCTTTAAGCCCTCACCTCCAATGCTTTATGCCGTCTGCTCACCTGTAGGCCATCACTGTAATGTTTTATGGGGTTCGCTCGGCTTCAGGCCCTCACCTCTAAAGTTTTATATGGTCTGATCACCTATAGGCTATCACAGCAATGTTTTATGGGTTTTTTTAAGCTTCAGGCCCTTACCTCCAATCCTTCATACCGTCTTCTCACATGTAGGCCATCACTGCAATGTTTTATGGGGTTCGCTAGGATTCAGTCCCTCACCTACAATGCTTTATACCGTTTGCTCACCGGTCGGCCATCCCTGCAATGTTTTATGGGGTTCGCTAGGCTTCAGGTCCTCACCTTCAATGTTTTATACCATCTGCTCACCTGTAGACCATCACTGCAATGTTTTTTGGGGTTCGCTAGGCTTAAGGCCCTCACCTCCAATGCTTTATACGATCTGCTCAACTGTAGGGCATCACTGCAATGTTTTATGGGGTTCTCTCGGCTTCAGGCCCTCACCTCTAATGTTTTATACTGTCTGCTTACCTGTAGAGCATCACTGCAATGTTTTATGGGGTTCTCTCGGCTTCAGGCCGTCACCTCTAATTTTTTATACGGTCTTCTCACCTGTAGACCATCACTGCAATGTTTTATGGGATTTGCTAGACTTCAGGCCCTCACCTCTAATGCTTTATGCCATATGCTAACCTGTAGGCCATTACTGCAATGTTTTATGGGGTTGCTCGGCTTCAGGCCCTCACCTCCAATTTTTTATTTGGTCTGCTCACCTGTAGGGCATCCCTGCAATGTTTTTATGGGGTTCGCTACGCTTCAGGCCCTAACCTTCAATGCTTTATAATGTCTGCTCACCTCTAGGCCATTACTGCAATGTTTTTTGGGGTTCACTAGGCTCCAGGCCCTCACCTCAAATGCTTTATAAGGTCTGCTCACTTGTAGGCCATCACTGCAATTTTTTATGGGGTTTGCTAGGTTTCAAGCCCTCATCTACAACGCTTTATACCGTCTGCTCACCGGTAGGCCATTACTGTAATGTTTTATGGGGTCTTCTAGGCTTCAGGCCCTCACCTCCAATTCTTTATATGGTCTGCTCACCTGTAGGACATCCCTGCAATGTTTTATGGGGTTTGCTACGCTTCAGGCAATCACCTACAATGCTTTATAATGTCTGCTCACCTCTAGGCCATTACTGCAATGTTTTTTGGGGTTCACTAGGCTTCAGGCCCTCACCTCCAATGCTTTATAAGGTCTGCTCACTTGTAGGCGATCACTGCAATGTTTTATGGGGTTCGCTAGGTTTCAAGCCCTCACCTCCAGTGCTTTATAACGTCTGCTCACCTCTAGGTCATAACTGCAATGTTTTATGGGGTTCGCTAGGCTTCAAGCCCTCACCTCCAATGCTTTATAAGTTCTGCTCACCTGTATGCCATCACTGCAATGTTTTATGGGGTTCGCTAAGCATCAGGCCCTCACCTCCAATGCTTTATACGTTCTGCTTATCTGTTGGGCCTCACTGCAATGTTTTATGGGGTTCTCTCGGCTTCAGGCCCTCACCTCTAATGTTTTATATGGTCTGCTCACCTGAAGATCATCACTGCAATGTCTTATGGGATTCGCTACGCTTCACTCCCTCACCTCCAATGCTTTATAAGGACTGCTCACCTGTAGGCCATTCCTACAATGTTTAATGAGATTTACTGGCCTTCAGGCCCTCACCTCCAATGCTTTATACCGTCTGCTCACCTGTAGGCCATCACTGCAATTTTTTATGGGGTTCCCTAGGCTCCAGGCCCTCACCTCCAATGCTTTATACCGTCTGTTTACCTGTAGGCCATTACTGCATTGTTTTATGTAATTCGCTTGGCTTCAGACCCTCACCTCCAATGCAGTGATGGCCTACAGGTGAGCAGACCATATAAAAAGTCTGCTCACTTGTAGGCCATCACTGCAATGTTTTATGGGATTCGCTAGACTTCAGGCCCTCCTCTACAACGCTTTATACCGTCTGCTCACTGTTAGGCCATTACTGTAATGTTCTATGGGGTTCGCTAGGCTTCAGGCCCTCACATCCAATGCTTTATAAGGTCTGCTTACCTGTAGTCCATCACTGCAATGTTTTATGGGTTTCACTAGAATTCAGGCCCTCACCTCCAATGCTTTATACCATCTGCTCCCCTGTATGCCATAAATACAATGTTGTATGGGGTTCGCTGGGCTTCAGGCCTTTACCTCCAATGCTTTATATGGTCTGCTCACCTGTAGGGCATCACTGCAATGTTTTATGAAGATCGCTAGGCTTCAGTCCCTCACCTCCAATGCTTTATAAGGTCTGCTCACCTGTAGGCCATCACTGCAATGTTTTATGGGGTTCGCTCGGCTTCAGGCCCTCAACTCTAATGTTTTATATGGTCTGCTCACCTGTAAACCATTACTTCAATGTTTTATGGGGTTCTCTGGGCTTCAGGCCCTCACCTCTAATGTTTTATACAGTCTGCTCACCTGTAGACCATCACTGCAATGTTTTATGGGGTTCTTTAGGCTTCAGGCCCTTACTTCCAATGCCTTATGCCGTCTGCTCACCTGTAGGCCATCACTGCAATGTTTAATGGAGTTTGCTCGACTTCAGGCCCTCACCTCTAATGTTTTATATGGTCTGCTCACCTCTAGGCATTATTGTAATGTTTTATGGGGTTCGCTAGGCTTCAGGCCCTCACCTCCAATGCTTTATAAGGTCTGCTCACCTGTAGACCATCACTGCAATGTTTTATGGGGTTCTCTAGGCTTCATGCCCTCACCTCCAATGCTTTATGCCATCTGCTCACCTGTTGGGCATCACTGCAATGTTTTATGAAGATCGCTAGGCTTCAGGCCCTCATCTCCAATGCATTATAAGGTCTGCTCACCTGTAACCCATCACTGCAATGTTTTATGAAGATCGCTAGGCTTCAGGCCCTCATCTCCAATGCATTATAAGGTCTGCTCACCTGTAGGCCATCACTGCAATTTTTTATGGGGTTCGCTCAGCTTCAGGCCCTCACCTCTAATGTTTTATATGGTCTGCTCACCTGTAAACCATTACTTTAATGTTTTATGGGGTTCTCTAGGCTTCAGGCTCTCACCTCTAATGTTTTATACAGTCTGCTCACCTGTAGACCATCACTGCAATGTTTTATGGGGTTCATTAGGCTTCAGGCACTCACTTCCAATGCTTTATGCTGTCTGCTCAACTGTAGGCCATCACTGCAATGTTTAATGGAGTTCGCTAGACTTCAGGCCCTCACCTCTAATGTTTTATATGGTCTGCTCACCTATAGGCATCAGTGCAATATTTTATGGGGTTCGCTAGGTTTCAAGCCCTCACCTCCAGTGCTTTATACCGTCTGCTCACCTCTAGGTCATAACTGCAATGTGTTATGGGGTTCGCTAGGCTTCAGGCCCTCACCTCCAATGCTTTATAAGGTCTGCTCACCTGTAAGCCATCACTGCAATGTTTTATGGGGTTCGCTAGGCATCAGGCCCTCACCTTCAATGCTTTATACGGTCTGCTTATCTGTAGGGCCTCACTGCGATGTTTTATGGGGTTCTCTCGGCTTCATGCCCTCACCTCTAATGTTTTATATGGTCTGCTCACCTGACGATCATCACTGCAATGTCCTATGGGATTAGCTACGCTTCACGCCCTCACCCCCAATGCTTTTTAATGTCTGCTCACCTGTAGGCCATTCCTGCAATGTTTAATGAGATTTACTGGCCTTCAGGCCCTCACCTCCAATGCTTTATACCGTCTGCTCACCTGTAGGCCATCACTGCAATGTTTTATGGGGTTCCCTAGGCTCCAGGCCCTCACCTCCAATGCTTTATACCATCTGTTTACCTGTAGGCCATTACTGCAATGTTTTATGTAATTCGCTTGGCTTCAGACCCTCACCTCCAATGCAGTGATGGCCTACAGGTGAGCAGACCATATAAAAAGTCTGCTCACTTGTAGGCCATACCTGCAATGTTTTATGGGGTTCGCTAGACTTCAGGCCCTCCCCTACAACGCTTTATACCGTCTGCTCACCGTTAGGCCATTACTGAAATGTTCTATGGGGTTCGCTAGGCTTCAGGCCCTCACATCCAATGCTTTATAAGGTCTGCTTACCTGTAGTCCATCACTGCAATGTTTTATGGGGTTCACTAGACTTCGGGCCCTCACCTCTAATGCTTTATACCATCTGCTCACCTGCTGGGCATCACTGCAATGTTTTATGGGGTTTCATTCGGCTTCAGGCCCTCACCTCTAATTTTTTATACGGTCTGCTCACCCTTAGACCACCACTGCAATGTTTTTTGGTGTTCGCTAGGCTTCAGGCCCTCAACTCCAATGCTTTATGCCGTATGATCACCTGTAGGCCATCACTGCAATGTTTTATGGGGTTCGCTTAGCTTCAGGCCCTCATCTCTAATGTTTTATATGGTCTGCTCACCTGTAGACCATCACTGCAATGTTTTATGGGGTTCGTTAGGCTTCAGGCCCTCACTTCCAATGCTTTATGCCGTCTGCTCACCTGTAGGCCATCATTGCAATGTTTTATGGGGTTTGTTCGGCTTTAGGTCCTCACCGCTAATGTTTTATATGGTCTGCTCACCTATAGGCATCATTGCAATGTTTTATGGGGTTCGCTAGGCCTCAGGCCCTCACCTCCAATGCTTTATAAGTTCTGCTCACCTGTAGACAATCACTGCAAAGTTTTATTGGGTTCTCTAGGCTTCAGGCCCTCACCTCCAATGCGTTATACCGTCTGCTCACCTGTAGGGCATCACTGCAATGTTTTATGTGTTTCGCTCGGCTTCAGGCCCTCACCTCTAATGTTTTATATGGTCTGCTCATCTTTAGACCATCACTGCAATGTTTTATGGGGTTCGCTAGGCTTTAGGCCTTCACCTCCAATGCTTTATGCCTTCTGCTCACCTGTAGGCCATCACTGCAATGTTTTATGGGGTTCGATCGGCTTCAGGCCCTCACCTCTAATGTTTTATATCGTCTGCTCACCTATAGGCTATCACAGCAATGTTTTATGGGGTTTTCTAGGCTTCACGCCCTTACCTCCAATCCTTCATACCTTCTGCTCACATGTAGGCCATCACTGCAATGTTTTATGGGGTTCTCTAGGCTTCAGGCCTTCACCTCCAATTCTTTATAAAGTCTGCTCACCTGTAGCCCATCACTACAATGTTGTATGGGTTTTTCTTGCCTTTGCGCCCTCACCTCCAATGCTTTTTATGGTCTGCTCACCTGTACGCTATGACTGCAATCTTTTATGGGGTTCGCTAGGCTTCAGTCCCTCACCTCCAATATTTTATAATGTCTCGTTACCTGTAGGCCATTACTGAAATGTTTTATGGGTTTCACTAGGCTTCAGGCCCTCACCTTCAATGCTTTGTAAGGTCTGCTCACTTGTAGGCCATTACTGCAATGTTTTATGAGATTTACTATGCTTCAGGCCCCCACCTCCAATGCTTTTTACTGTCTGGTCACCTGTAGGCCATCACTGCAATTTTTTATTTGGGTTCACTAGGTTCCAGGCCCTCACCTCCAATGCTTTATACCGTCTGTTTACTGTAGGCCCTCATTGCAATGTTTTATGTGGTTCGCTCGGCTCCAGGCCCTCACCTCTAATGTTTTACATGGTCTGCTCACCTGTAGGCCATCACTGCAATGTTTATGGGGTTTACTCACCTTCAGGCCCTCACTAAAAAAAAATCTTGGGTCCACTCACCTTCAGGCCCTCAACTATAATGTTTTAGAGGGTAACCAGCACACCCTTGCTCCAAATGTTTTTGAGGGTCACCAGTAGGCCATCAATGATAATTTTTCAAAGGTGTGTATAATGCCCTCCTTTATGTAGTATTGGAGTATCGGTTCATTGTAATTTTTGGCAGCCCTTTCACTTAGTGCATAGGCTTTATGAGTGCAGCAGTGTACCTGAACAATTGTAGCACAGTGTGAATTAGGCCCTCCATTATGTGATATACTGGCTGTATCAGAGTGCTTCTTCCTTGTAATTTTTGGCAGAATTTGCACTGTATATACAATTGAATATACAGGAAAGAATGTTTCCTAACAATTTTACCTCTAAAAATGTCTTTTTTTTGAGGGGGCGGGATTTGAGCTGGGATTTTGTCACTATGTAAAAGTGGCGGACAACTGGGACAATATAGTTCCCAGAAGTGACATTGGAGTCCAAGATGCACCCAGACATGGTCCCCATGCTGTTCCAGATCCATTTCCATGCTGTTTCTGTCACTTTCTGACCTTTTCCAATGGAACAGGCACCCTCCCCTCATCCGAGCAGGGGGTGCCTGGTTTTCTCCCATTGTCTTCCATTATACTCGGGTGCTCGGTCGAGCGCACGAATATTGCTATGTGTTCGGACCGAGTATCCGAACACCCGAACACTTTGGTGCTCTCTCAGCACTAGTAACTAGCTTCCATTTAGCAAAGAACTTAGCAAAGTCCATGGTGGCCTGGTCAGCACCAATACTACCCGGTGTGTTGTTGTTATGCTGCATGTGTAGTGTATCACCATACATTTAGGGGTTTATGGCTTAGGGAAGTCGTTCTGATGCGAAGGTTACCCCTTTAAGTCAACGCGAAGATTGTAGCTTCTGTTCTGTATGGCGGTAGTTGTGGCTGGCATCGATTTGTCACATACCGTCCTGCTTGAGGTACTGCGATTCAAGGTGGGATCTTTGATACTCTGCATAAGTTGGCTGATATACTGTCTCGTAGTTGTCATCTGTCTTGGGATGCGGATGGACATATTCTGAGACGCGCTTTGCTGGCTGTGTTTCTCGGTTTCGGGAAACTTCACGGGTTCTAGGAACTCTGCTTTGACCACTGTGGCTGCCGCTACTTTCTCTGCGTTGAGTTTTTCTAGTTATGCTTGCAGGCATGATGTCTCTTCTTCCAGTAACGCTTTCTCTTTTCCCTTTGATGCTTTCAGGCATGCTCTCATTTCTTCCAGTAATGCTTTCTCTTTTTCCTTTGACTCTTGCAGGCATGCGCTCTCTTCCAGTAACGCTCTATATTTTTCCTTTGACGCTCTCTCTTTCGTTAGTTGCATCTCTTGTGCAGCAAAGGAAGACTATACTTTTGCAGCCTCAGCTTCTGCACGGACGAGAGCTTCGATTTTATTTATTGAGGACTTGCTTGAGCAGCTTGCTTGTGACCTGGTCCTAAATGATGAGGCCCGGATAGTGGACACAGTGTGCCTCTTTGCTGGCTTCGTAATGTCTCTGTGCATACTCAGTCTAGGTAGTAACGGACTTTAGCATCTGGATCGTGCTGCGCTTGCTTGGGGCTGCACTCTCACTTCTTGTGACTGTATGGCAGCCACTGCAATCGTGTACCCAGGACCGCGTGGGTGATGGTGGCTCCGTATAGTCAGATCCACTAATCGCTGGTGCCTAGAATCTGTTTTACTATTATGTCTTCATACACTTTCACATAGTGTGCAGTCTGACATTCAGCATAAAACATTCCTGTCTTCCAAATAAGAGGACTGTTCTTTGTAGTCTAACTTGTTTATTGGTAAAACAGGGTTGTTGATTGGCAAAACAGGATTGTTTGTTGGCAAAACACGATTGTTTGGTAAAACTACAAGAATTCAAATAGAAAGCATAAGTACAAAGTATAGATAGCATGTACTATAACATTTGCATTAACACTGAAGCATATGGTAAAATGGCTGCCTGTACGTAAGATTACATGTCTAGCTAACAGTTGTAACAATTCCCTGAGTAACAATTACAACTAGCTGAACAGCTCTGCAACACACAATATCCCTGAAACAAAGGTAGATCTCATCAGATATGCTTTTACAAGGATGGTGGAGTTTGAGAAGGAGATATGCAAAAGGGCAGCTATGCTGATGTGTCCTGGAGACTGGAGGCTTCTCTTTCACAGGACGCTTTGCCCTCCCACAATGCAGTGCACCACCCACAATGCAGTACTCTTTGTAACAGGAAAAACAAAGTAAAATACAACTTAACACCGCTAGATGTTGCTATATCCACACTAAATACTTCAGAAATATGAAGGCTCTGGCAGAATGAGCTAGAATCATTTTCTAACCCTGCTGGGCAGAGCACATATTTTGTATTTGCTGTTTTAGTCTGTCTTACTTGATTCCAGTTTAGTTCACCAGTTTTGCTAAATCTCCCCCCCCCCCATAGACTTTTAAATGCAACATATTTTAGGTATGACTCTTTAAGTGCACATATCGAATTATACCAGAATGTATTATTATGAATATGGAACGCACTCTGTCATCACTACCTACTGACTATCACCCATTTCTCTCGTCATACGTGTGGAATGAGGAGAGATAAGGGTTATGGTGTCTTCAATCAATGTGCATGGTTTCTTCAATCAAGATGGCTGCAGTGGCCTCTTCATGCGCAAATAGATGATGTGAGTGTGTATTGCTTTGCATCGAATCAAGTTTTTCCTGAAATTCAGATCAAATTCAACTTTAGATACTTCGATTCGCTCAACTAATTATTTTTGTTCTAAAATTTAGCAAAAAGTTTCTACTTCTCTACTCAACTCTATACTCCAGTATTGATATGAGCTTTATAATATGATTTTTGCAACCTTCTGGCTATTATTCAGTTCAGCCTTACTACATGTCCTGGAGTAATATGTCCTGCTATACTGTAGGTGCAGTTCAGTTCTGCATTCTTGTTGATTACCACCGTCGTTACAATACTATTTGACAGATTTGATACTTTTTTGACATTGATAATATAAAGTGATTACCTGATAATGAAATTATGTACTACTGAAAACAGTGCACTTTACAGGAGATAAGATGCTGACGATTTTCCTTTCTTTGGTTCGCCACCTAAGTAAAGAATATTATTAGATTCTCTATTTATACTTAAGTGTACATAAGTGTATTACCTTTTGCTGGAGGGCAAACTCTATTTATTTAACTCATTTTGCTTTTTATGCAACTTAAGCACAATTATATAGCAAAAATCTGAGAAGCCTATTACTATAAGTGACTGGTTGTATTTTTGCTAGAACATGAAAAAACTGAAGTATTACTGGGGAGATTTCCATTTCTGATGAATAGAAATGAGCGGCATGGAATCAGACAAAGTGGAATTCGATCCAAATTTCACTGAAAAATTTGTTTTGCAGCGAATGCGAATTTCCTCACGCTTTGGCAGGCATTTTAGCGGCAGGCATTTTAGTGAAAAAAAACGGAAAAAAAATGATTTGTAAGTGCGGGGAAACGATAAGCAGGAATCATTTCACAGCATCTTAATGCAGGGAGAGATGTCAGAAGGCGCTAAGGACAGTGCTAGAAATGAGATTTACAAGTGCAGGGAAAGATAATTTGGAGATCCAAATAGCCATTATACAGCTCTGTCATTCCAGCAATTTGTTTTTGGGGTGCCAGTGCTATGTTGAATAGTGGCTTATATCTGTGGAAAAAGAAAATATATACGCAAATCACTTCTGCAGTTATATGTGGTGAAAGTGTTTAGTGGCGTATTTCAGTACAAAAAGAAAAATATATACGCAGTTCACTTTTCCAGTTATTTGCTCTAAAAGCGTTTACTGGCCTATTTCAGTACTACAAGATAAATATATACCAAGTTCACTTCTGGAGTTATTTGCGCTAAAAGCGTTTAGTGACGTATTCCAGTACTACAAGAGAAATATATACACAGTTCACTTTTGCAGTTATTTGTGCTAAAAGCATTTAGTGTCCTATTTCAGTATAAAAAGAGAAATATATACGCAGTTCACCTCTGCAGCTATATGTGGTGAAAGCGTTTAGTGACGTATTTCAGTACAAGAAGAGAAATATATACACAGTTCACGTTTGCAGTTACTTGTGCTAAAAGCGTTCAGTGTCATATTTCAGTACAAAAATAGAAATATATACGAAGTTCACTTTTGCAGTTATTTGCGCTGAAAGCGGTTAGTGTCGTATTTCAGTACAAAAAAAGAAATATATAGGCAGTTCACTTTTGCAGTTATTTGCGCTAAATGCCTTTAGTGTCCTATTTCAGTACCAAAAGAGAAATATAAACACAGGTTACTTTTGCAGTTATTTGTGCTAAAAGCGTTTAGTGTCATATTTCAGTACAAAAAGAGAAATATATACGCAGTTCACTTTTGCAGTTATTTGTGCTAAAAGCGTTTAGTGGCCTATTTCATCACAAAAAGAAAAATATATATGCAGTTCACTTCTGCAGTTATTTGGGGTTAAAAGCATTTACTTACATATTTCTGTACTGCAAGAAAAACATATATACGCTGTTCACTGTTGCCATTATTTGTGGTAAGAGCCTTTAGTGGCCTGTTTCAATACAAAAAATAAAATATAGATGCAGTTCACTTCTGCAGCAATATGTGCTGAGAGCGTTTAGTAACTAGAGTTGAGCAAACACCCGGAAGTTCAGGTTCGTCGGGTTCGGCCGAACTTCTTCGCAAAGTTCGAGTTCGGGACTCGAACTTGACCCCGATCCTACTTGAAGTCAATGGGGACCCAAACTTTGGGACACTAAAATGGCTCTAAAAAAGTAATGTAAAAGGCTAGAGGGCTGCAAAAAGGAAGCAAAGTGGGTGTATGAGGTGGACAATTGCACAGCAAACAAATGTGGATAGGGAAATGAATTAAAATAACATAAAATACATAAAAATTAAAAGTAATAATCTTGAACTTGAAGGAGGAGGTCCATATGGAGTAGGAGGTTGAGGAAGCGGTGGACATGGCGGTGCCAAAAAAAAAATCTTCTATGAACTCGCCATGCCCCTCACGGAATACCTTGGGGTGTCTACTTTCTAAAATGGGGTCACTTGTGGGGTATTTATACTGCCCTGGCATTTTAGTGGCCCCTAAAGTGTGAGAAGAAGTCTGGAATCCAAATGCGTAAAAATGCTCTGTGAAATCCTAAAGGTACTCATTGGAATTAGGGCCCCTTTGCGCATCTTGGCTGCAAAAAAGTGTCACTCATATGGTATCGCCGTACTCAGAAGAAGTAGGGCAATGTGTTTTGGGGTGTATTTTTACATATACCCATACTGTGTGTGAGAAATATCTCTGTAAATGACAACTTTTTTAAAAATTTTATACAAAGTTGTCAATTTATAGAGATATTTCTCTCACCCAGCATGGGTATATGTAAAAATACAGCCCAAAACACATTTCCCTACTTCTCCTGAGTACGGCGATACCACATGAGTGACACTTTTTTGCAGCCTAGGTGCGTAAAGGGGCGTAAAGTCCAATGAGTACCTTTTAGGAGGGCATTTTTACGCATTTGGATTCCAGACTTCTTCTCATGCTTTAGGGCCCCTAAAATACCAGGGCAGTATAAATACTCCACATGTGACCCCATTTTGGAAAGAACACACCCCAAGGTATTCCGTGAGGGGCATGGCGGGTTCATAGAAGATTTTTTTTTTTTTGGCACAAGTTAGCGGAAATTGACTTTTTCTTTTTTTTTTCTCACAAAGTCTACCTTTCCGCTAACTTGTGACAAAAAGTTACATTTTTCATGGACTGAATATGCCCCTCAGCGAATACCTTGGGGTGTCTACTTTCCGAAATGGGGTCATTTGTGCGGTGTGTTAACTGTTCTGGCATTTTGAGTGGGGCTAAGTTGTGAGCAACCCTGTAAAACCTAAATGTACTCATTGGACTTTACGCCGCTTTGCGCACCTAGGCTGCAAAAAAGTGTCACACGTGGTATCGCCGTACTCAGGAGAAGTAGGAAAATGTGTTTTGGCGTGTATTTTTACAGAAACCCATGCTGGGTAAGAGAAATATCTTTGTAAAATGACAACTTTGTATAAAAAAAATTAAAAAGTTGTAGTCTACAGCAATATTTCTCACACAAAGTATGGGTATATATAAAAATACTCCCCAAAACACTTTGCCCTACTTCTCCTGAGTACGGCGATACCACATGTGTGCCACTTTTTTGCAGCCAAGATGTGCAAAGGGGCCCAAATTCCAATGAGTACCTTTAGGATTTCACAGGGCATTTTTACGCATTTGGATTCTCACGCTTTAGGGCCCCTAAAATGCCAGGGCAGTATAAATACCCCACATGTGACCCCATTTTGGAAAGAAGACACCCCAAGGTATTCTGTGAGGGGCATGGCGAGTTCACAGAAAAAAAAAAAAATTGGCACAAGTTAGCGGAAATTGATATATTTTTTTTCTTTTTTTTTTACAAAGTCTCATATTCCACTAACTTGTGACAAAAAATAAAATTTTACATGAACTCACCATACCCTTCACGGAATACCTTGGGGTGTTTTCTTTCCAAAATGGGGTCACTTGTGGGGTGTTTGTACTGCCCTGGCATTTGAGGGTCTCCACAATCATTACATGTATGGCCAGCATTAGGAGTTTCTGTTATTCTGAATATATTGAGCATACGGGTAATGAGATTTTTTTTTTTCGTTCAGCCTCTGGGCTGAAAGAAAAAATGAACGGCACAGATTTCTTCATTCGCATCGATCAATGTGGATGAAAAAATCTCTGCCAAAATCAGTGACTGCGGTGCGGTGGGCTGGGCGCTAACTAACTAACAAGTAGCTAACTAACTGGCGGTGATAAGGGACCCTTAGGCCCCATTCACACATCCGCAATTCTGTTTGCAGAACGGAATTGCGGACCCATTCATTTCTATGGGGACAGACTTTGTCCCGTTCGGATCCGTAATTGTGGATCCACACTTCCGGGTCTGCACTTCCGTTCCGCAAAAATATAGAACATGTCCTATTCTTAGCATAGTGAAATTAGCAGGCAACACTCGTATTTGGGTCTTGCTGAAAAAAGTATATTTATTTATGGAGAGATAAAATAATGTGAATATACGATCGATCAGATAGTGTAGGGAAGAATAGATGATAGCTGGTGTGGGGAATATACTATGAAGTATTGGATCTCAAATGGTGTGTGCTGAAAAAGGTGTGTTAGTGTAGTGATAGGAGAGATAGTATCAATAAAGTGAGAGATATAGTGTATTCAGGTATGGGGGTTAATTAGGGGTGGTAGGGATTTAGGTTGGTGGACGGGGAGATAAAATGATCGCGTAAAAATATTCTCATAAAAATGTACCCTTAGGGTTTAACACAGTCTCGTACAAAGTATCTTAAAAAAATATGAATAAAATGCAAAAATTAGGAATAAAATGCAAAAATTAAAAATAAAGGTAATATGGTAATAGTTCTTGTATATAGGTTCAGCCCCAGTGGTTCTCCTTTGAACACAGTTGACCTCCCAGTATATAGAGTTTGATGTTGCTGGTTCTGCTATAAGTGGTCTGAAAATTATTTCAGTTGTATTGTGCAGTTCACTTAAGTAATAGTCTGTCCTGGTGAAAAAGTTGTGTGGTCCGATGGGCAACTCGGGCAGTCTGGTAGCTGTGGAGGTGAAGTAATTGTGTCCTGAGCCTGGGTGCGGCGTCCCGCACTGTCTTTGGCTCAGGGTTCACTTACCTGTCTGCTGGGGCTTCTCGTGGCAGGAGTCAGTCAGCTTCGGCGTCCTCGTGGATCCTATGTGCGGCCCGCGCGTCTGTTGCTGAACTTGATCGGTGCGCGTGGGTCACGTGGTCAGGTTCCTGCCGGCTGTTTCAATGAGTCTGTTTTTTTCTTTAGCGGAGCACTCCAATTTGAAGTGATGTATCTATATGTTGTACGGGTCGCCTCGTATTGTCAGCACTGTCTAGTAGTAGTTCACAATCCAACCCTCCACATGCTTAAACGCGTTTCGGCACCTTGTCCCTTCATCAGTAAGCGGAGGATTGGGATGATTGACATACTATTTATAGGGTGGCACTTTTAGGTGATTAGTTCAATTGGTTTGTGACCTTTTGTGATAGGTGTGTTAACTTGTCAATAAACGTAATTGTCATAGCGGTCATATACATTAAATTACGGTAGTAGTATACTCTGTATTTATGTTGACTGTAAGGCAGTCTGAGTTTGTATTTGGAGTGGATTTTTAGTATAATAATTCGAATTCAACCTTCTTTATAGGTTTGGATATCAGTATAGAAGGGATTTTTTGGGAAGTTGTGGTCCCTGAGTGTGGTAGCAATTCATACTTTTTGATATACAGATGCCTCAATTGTACTACTAATTTTTTGTGGATATGGAGTATCTTTTTGATGCATTCAGTAGTACACTATTGAGGTGAGGGCCTGCTAAGTAGAGAATATGTATATATATATATATATATATATATATATATATATATATCTTTTGTGCTTCAATATTATGTGAAGAAAGTGGAGATTGGTCTCAACCAATTTTTCCAACCAATTTTTCAGGAAGATGGTAGTGGGGGGCGGCTGTGCACCGAGGGAGGACCGAGGCGACTAGTAAAATCGCGCCGGTCCTGCATCAGGGCACAGCGGCCTCCGAAGGTCTAGAGAGAGCCAAAAATTTCCATCTCTGCATTTAGTCCGTTTGGAACAATTGAGTCGAACTCAAAGATTCTTCTAGATTCTATCCTGGACATTTTATGTGTATGATCCTCGCCCCTCCAGTCTTTTGTGACTTTTTGAAGTGCTGCAAATTTTTGTCCTGTTGGGTCTATATTATGAATTAGTTTGAAATGATTAGATACAGTATGTTTGTCATATACCTTCTTTATATTTGCAATGTGTTCTGATACACGTTTTTTGAGGGTTCTTTTTGCGGGCCTATGTATATTTTTTTGCATGGGCATTCTAGGGTGTATATTACTTTGGCAGAGCTACACGTCAGAAATTCCTTGATCTCCTGTTTGTGTGAATTTGTTTGGGATATAATATGGGTGGTTTTCTTTGGGAATGATGTTGACTGGCAATTGTTGCATTTACCACACCTGTAGAACCCTGTGATGTCTGCCCATTCTTGGATAGTTTAAGTTTGGTTTATGCTGTTTTTGGTAGTGGGGGCTATTTTTAGGCCTAAGTTTGAGGCCTTGGTAAATGTAATTTGGGGGTTGTCCGGAACTATGGATCCTTTTATTTTATCTTGTTTTATGTGGTACCAATGGTCGTTGATGATTTTCTTAATTTTTCGATGTTGAGGGTTATAGGGCAAGATAATTCTAAAAGAGGTATCTTCCTGTTTTTGGTTGGTACTGGTTTGAGTAAAAAATTCCTTTCTCTCCATATTTCTGACTTTGTCTAGGGATGAGTCAATGAGTGTGATGGGGTAGTTCTTCTCGGTAAATTGTTTTTTCATTTTTTCGGCTTCTTATTCGAAATGGGAATCTAGTGTGCAGTTTCTTTTAACTCTACGGAACTGTCCCTGTGGTATGTTGGAAAGCCAGGATGGTAGGTGACAACTATTGTATTGGATAAAACTATTTTTGGCTGTTGGTTTTTGGTATGTGGTACAAAATATTTTATCCTGATTAACAGAGATCTGAAAATCCAAGAATTCTATTTTTGAGGAGCCTATGGAGGGTGTGAAGACTAGATTATATGTGTTATTGTAAATTTCTTCTAAGAACAGCTGTAGGCTTTCACTGCTATTTTGCCATATAAAGATGATATCATCTATGTACCTTTGCCAGAGCACCAGATCCGTACACCCCCCCCCCCCAACTAACCTCTTCCTGAAAAATTGGTTGGAAAAATTGGTTGAGACCAATCTCCACTTTCTTCACATAATATTGAAGCACAAAAGATATATACAAAGAAGGAAACTTCATAACCATTGGGTCTTTTGTTTTACGGACCAATGCCACTATTGAAGAATTCCTCCCCCATTGTACAAACCAAACAATGGAGAAATAATAACATTGAAAACTCTACAAAACTACTCATATAATGGAGAAACAGCCGAATCGAAAGTAGGTCCCTCAAACTCACTGGATCTATTGGATTACGGATCAGTGAACAATGAGGAACTTCTTGTTTTGGACTACAATCTTCCATACATCTCACTATATCCCTCCCTTTCTACAATACTTGATGCCCTATTAACAGATAACCCATATTTCTGATATATATCTTTGTTATACTGGACCAGTGTAAAAATAGAGAAACTCCTGATTAAAACAGGACCTCTCTTCTCCTCAACCCCATCCTCTCTACCCCATATTCTCTACTTAGCAGGCCCTCACCTCAATAGTGTACTACTGAATGCATCAAAAAGATACTCCATATCCACAAAAAATTAGTAGTACAATTGAGGCATCTGTATATCAAAAAGTATGAATTGCTACCACACTCAGGGACCAAAACTTCCCAAAAAATCCCTTCTATACTGATATCCAACCCTATAAAGAAGGTTAAATTCGAATTATTATACTAAAAATCCACTCCAAATACAAACTCAGACTGCGTTACAGTCAACATAAATACAGAGTATACTACTACCGTAATTGAATGTATATGACCGCTATGACAATTACGGTTATTGACAAGTTAACACACCTATCACAAAAGGTCACAAAAGGAGATGAGCGAACACCTGGAAGTTCGGGTTAGGGAAGTTCGGCCGAACTTTATCCCGAACCCGAACCCCATTGAAGTCAATGGGGACCCAAACTTTTAGGCACTATAAAGGCTGTAAAATAGTCCAGGAACGGGCTAGAGGGTTGTCAAAGGCAGCAAAATGTAGGTAAATCCCCTGCAAACAAATGTGGATAGGGAAATGAATTAAAATAAAATAAAATAAATAAAATTTAACCAATATCAATTGGAGAGAGGTCCCACTGCGAGGAATCATGCGTCATATCACCCAACACTGGAGAAGGCCACTTTCAGTTATTTTGGCCCCAGCACCCAGACAGAGGAGAGAGGTCCCACAGCAAGGAATCATGCGTAATATCACCCACCACTGGAGAAGGCCACTTTCAGTTATTTCGGCCCCAGCACCCAGACAGAGGAGAGAGGACCCACAGCAAGGAATCATGCTTCATATCACCCACCACTGGAGAAGGCCACTTTCAGTAATTTCGGACCCAGCACCCAGACAGAGGAGAGAGGTCCCACAGCAAGGAATCATGCGTCATATCACCCACCACTAGAGAAGGCCCCTTTCAGTTATTTCGGACCCAGCACCCAGACAGAGGAGAGAGGTCCCACAGCAAGGAATCATGCGTCATATCACCCACCACTGGAGAAGGCCACTTTCAGTTATTTCGGCCAGGCACCCAGACCGAGGAGAGAGGTCCCACAGCAAGGAATCATGCGTAATATCACCCACCACTGGAGAAGGCCACTTTCAGTTATTTCGGCCCCAGCACCCAGACAGAGGAGAGAGGTCCCACAGCAAGGAATCATGCGTCATATCACCCACCACTGGAGAAGGCCACTTTCAGTTATTTCGGCCCCAGCACCCAGACAGAGGAGAGAGGACCCACAGCAAGGAATCATGCGTCATATCACCCACCACTGGAGAAGGCCACTTTCAGTAATTTCGGCCCAGCACCCAGATAGAGGATACAGGTCCCACAGCAAGGAATCAAGCATCATTTCACCCACCACTAGAGAAGGCCCCTTTCAGTTATTTCGGACCCAGCACCCAGACAGAGGAGAGAGGTCCCACAGCAAGGAATCATGCGTCATATCACCCACCACTGGAGAAGGCCACTTTCAGTTATTTCAGGCCCCAGGCACCCAGACACGAGGAGAGAGGTCCCACAGCAAGGAATCATGCGTCATATCACCCACCACTGGAGAAGGCCACTTTCAGTTATTTCGGCCCAGCACCCAGACAGAGGATACAGGTCCCACAGCAAGGAATCATGCGTCATATCACCCACCACTGGGGAAGGCCACTTTCAGTTATTTAGGCCAGGCACCCAGACCAAGGAGAGAGGTCCCACAGCAAGGAATCATGCGTCATATCACCCACCACTGGAGAAGGCCACTTTCAGTTATTTCGGCCCCAGCTCCCAGACAGAGGAGAGAGGTCCCACAGCAAGGAATCATGCGTCATATCACCCACCACCGGAGAAGGCCACTTTCAGTTATTTCGGCCCCAGCACCCAGACAGAGGAGAGAGGTCCCACAGCAAGGAATCATGCGTCATATCACACACCACCGAAGAAGGCCACTTTCAGTTATTTCGGCCCCAGTACCCAGACAGAGGAGAGAGGTACCACAGCAAGGAATCATGCGTCATATCACCCACCACCGGAGAAGGCCACTTTCAGTTATTTCGGCCCCAGCACCCAGACAGAGGAGAGAGGTCCCACAGCAAGGAATCATGCGTCATATCACCCACCACTGGAGAAGGCCACTTTCAGTTATTTCGGACCCAGCACCCAGACAGAGGAGAGAGGTCCCACAGCAAGGAATCATGCGTCATATCACCCACCACTGGAGAAGGCCACTTTCAGTAATTTCGGCCCAGCACCCAGATAGAGGATACAGGTCCCACAGCAAGGAATCAAGCATCATTTCACCCACCACTAGAGAAGGCCCCTTTCAGTTATTTCGGACCCAGCACCCAGACAGAGGAGAGAGGTCCCACAGCAAGGAATCATGCGTCATATCACCCACCACTGGAGAAGGCCACTTTCAGTTATTTCGGCCCCAGCACCCAGACAGAGGAGAGAGGTACCACAGCAAGGAATCATGCGTCATATCACCCACCACTGGAGAAGGCCACTTTCAGTTATTTCGGCCCAGCACCCAGACAGAGGAGACAGGTCCCACAGCAAGGAATCATGCGTCATATCACCCACCACTGGGGAAGGCCACTTTCAGTTATTTAGGCCAGGCACCCAGACCAAGGAGAGAGGTCCCACAGCAAGGAATCATGCGTCATATCACCCACCACTGGAGAAGGCCACTTTCAGTTATTTCGGCCCCAGCACCCAGACAGAGGAGAGAGGTCCCACAGCAAGGAATCATGCGTCATATCACCCACCACTGGAGAAGGCCACTTTCAGTTATTTATGCCCCAGCACCCAGACAGAGGAGAGAGGTCCCACAGCAAGGAATCATGCGTCATATCACACACCACCGAAGAAGGCCACTTTCAGTTATTTCGGCCCCAGTACCCAGACAGAGGAGAGAGGTACCACAGCAAGGAATCATGCGTCATATCACACACCACTGGAGAAGGCCACTTTCAGTTATTTCGGCCTAGCACCCAGACAGAGGAGAGAGGTCCCACAGCAAGGAATCATGCGTCATATCACCCACCACTGGAGAAGGCCACTTTCAGTTATTTCGGACCCAGCTCCCAGACAGAGGAGAGAGGTCCCACAGCAAGGAATCAAGCATCATTTCACCCACCACTAGAGAAGGCCCCTTTTAGTTATTTCGGACCCAGCACCCAGACAGAGGAGAGAGGTCCCACAGCAAGGAATCATGCGTCATATCACCCACCACTGGGGAAGGCCACTTTCAGTTATTTAGGCCAGGCACCCAGACAGAGGAGAGGTTCATTCATCTTTGGGTTGCACCGCAAGATCATGGTAAAGTTAAAAAAATGAGGATTCAATAAAGAAGTGCCCCGGAGTACAAGAATACATGGTTGAGGGGGAGGCAGTTATAAATGTCTATTCTGCACAAGGGAGGCACAGGTCCTGTGGGATCCATGCCTGGTTCATTTTTATGAACGTCTGCTTGTCCACGTTGGCTGTGGACAGGCGGCTGCGTTTGTCAGTAATGACCCCCCCTGCCGTTCTGAATACACGTTCAGACAAAACGCTGGCCGCCGGGCAGGCCAGCACCTCCAAGGCATAAAATGCTAACTCTGGCCACGTGGACAATTTGGAGACCCAGAAGTTGAATGGGGCCGAACCATCAGTCAGTACGTGGAGGGGTGTGCAGACGTACTGTTCAACCATGTTAGCGAAATGCTGCCTCCTGCTAACACGTTCCGTATCAGGTGGTGGTGCAGTTAGCTGTGGCGTGGAGACAAAACCAGCCACGCACCAGTGATGGGCCTGAGCTGTGTCGGGTGCCACCCCGCTGTGAACCTACTTCATCCTCATCCTTCTCCACCTCCTCCTCATCCTCCTCGTCCTCCAGTAGTGGGCCCTGGCTGGACACATTTGTACCTGGCCTCTGCTGTTGCAAAAAACCTCCCTCTGAGGCACTTCTAACAGACTGGCCTGAAAGTGGTAAAAATGACCCCTCATCCTCCTCCTCCTCCTGGGCCACCTCCTCTTCCATCATCGCCCTAAGCGTTTTCTCAAGGAGACATAGAAGTGGTATTGTAACGCTGATAACAGTGTCATCGCCACTGGCCATGTTGGTGGAGTACTCGAAACAGCGCAACAGGGCACACAAGTCTCGCATGGAGGCCCAATCATTGGTGGTGAAGTGGTGCTGTTCGGCAGTGTGACTGAGGCGTGCGTGCTGCAGCTGAAACTCCACTATGGCGTTGCGCAGTGCACACTTGATTTTCTTGGATACTTGATTGTGCAGGGAAGGCACTGCTGTCTTGGAGAAGTAGTGGCGGCTGGGAACAACATACTGTGGGACAGTAATGGACATCAGCTGTTTGAAGCTGTCTGTGTCCACCAGCCTGAATGACAGCATTTCAAAGGCCAGTAGTTTAGAAATGCTTGCATTCAGGCCCAGGGCTCGAGGGTGGCTAGGTGGGAATTTACGCTTTCTCTCCAAGGTTTGTGAGATGGAGAGTTGAACGCTGCCGTGTGACATGGTGGAGATGCTTGGTGACGCAGGTGGTGGTGTCGGTGGCACATCCTCTGTTTGGTGGGCGGCAGGTGCCAACATTCCTCCCGAGGTGGAGGAAGAGGCCGAGGCAGCAGCAGAATAGGGAGCAGGGGGAACCTGAGTGAGTTCCTTGCTTTTAAGGTGTTTACTCCACTGCAGTTCATGCTTTGCATGTAGATGCCTGGTCATGCAGGTTGTGCTAAGGTTCAGAACGTTAATGCCTCGCTTCAGGATCTGATGGCACTGCGTGCAAACCACTCGGGTTTTGTCGTCAGCACATTGTTTAAAGAAGTGACATGCCAGTGAACCCCTTGAAGCTGCTTTTGGGGTGCTCGGTTCCTGGTGGCGGTGGCCAGTAGCAGGCGAACTCTCTTGGCGGCGGCTGGTCTGCTTTTGCCCCCTGCTCCCTCTTTTGCTACGCTGTTGGCTCAGTCTCACCACTGCCTCTTCCTTTGAACTATGAAAGTCTGTGGCACGACCTTCATTCCATGTGGGGTCTAGGACCTCATCGTCCCCTGCATCGTCTTCCTCCCTGACCTCCTGTTCGGTATGCACACTGCAGAAAGATGCAGCAGTTGGCACCTGTGTTTCGTCATTATCAGAGACGTGCGAACTCCGATGAGGTGGTATTCCTATGTCCTCCTCATCAGGAAACATTAGTGGTTGTGCATCAGTGCATTCTATGTATTTCACCACTGGGGAAGGGCTAGGTGGATTCCCTAGGGAAATCCTGACAGCAGAGTCTTCAAAAAGCATAAGAGACTCCTGCATAACTTGAGGCTCAGACAATTTCCCTGATATGCATGGGGGTGATGTGACAGACTGATGGGCTTGGTTTTCAGGTGCCACCTGTGCGCTTTCTGCGGAAGACTGGGTGGGAGATAATGATGTGAACATGCTGGATCCGCTGTTGGCCACCCAATTGACTAGCGCCTGTACCTGCTCAGGCCTTACCATCCTTAGAACGGCATTGGGCACCACCAAATATCGCTGTAAATTCTGGCGGGTACTGGAACCTGAGGTAGTTGGTTCACTAGGACGTGTGACTGTGGCAGAATGGCCACGTCGTCTCCCAGCACCAGAGGGTACACTTATACCACCACGACCGCGTCTGCGTCCCTTACTAGATGTTTTCCTCATTGTTACCATTCACCAAGCACCACAATAAGAAAAAAAATATTTGGCCGAATGTATTGATTTCAAATTCAGGCCTTTTTTTACAGGCACCTAACACTATCTGCCTATTTATTTATGTAGCATATTACACTAATCCAGGCACAGCAGTAACCACTGATTTAGGGGAATATCTCTTTAGGGCTAGTATTTAGGCCCTGGATGAAAGGTATCCTTTTATGGACAGATTTACACTTGGCCTGCAAACAGCTCGAACAACAGATTCAGGTCATTGCAATTTTGGCAATTGAATTTCACCCCAGAACAAAATATATGTTTTTGCGGACACTATGAAACTTGGCCAGCCACAACTGAAAGCACTGATTTATGGTATTGCTATTTTGGCAATTGAATTTCACCCCACAACAAAATATATGTTTTTGCGGACACTATGAAACTTGGCCAGCCACAGCTGAAACCAGTGATTAATGGTATTGCTATTTTGGCAATTGAATTTCACCCCACAACAAAATATATGTTTTTGCGGACACTATGAAACTTGGCCAGCCACAGCTGAAACCACTGATTTATGGTATTGCTATTTTGGCAATTGAATTTCACTCCAGAACAAAATATATATTTTGCAGGACACTATGAAACTTGGCCAGCCACAGCTGAAACCACTGATTTATGGTATTGCTATTTTGGCAATTGAATTTCACCCCAGAACAAAATATATCCTGTTACGGACAGATTATAAACTAGGCTCTGCAACAGCTGGAACACCAGATTCAGGGTATTGCTATTTTGGCAATTGAATTTCACCCCAGAACAAAATATGTTTTGGCGGACACTATGATACTTGGCCAGCCACAGCTGAAACCACTGATTTATGGTATTGCTATTTTGGCAATTGAATTTCACCCCAGAACAAAATATATGTTTTTGCGGACACTATGAAACTTGGCCTGCAACAGCTGGGACACCAGATTCAGGGTATTGCTATTTTGGCAATTGAATTTCACCCCACAACAAAATATATGTTTTTGCGGACACTATGAATCTTTGCCAGCCACAGCTGAAACCAATGATTTATGGTTTTGCTATTTTGGCAATTGAATTTCACCTCAGAACAAAATATTTGTTTTTGCGGACACTATGAAACTTGGACTGCAACAGCTGGGATACCAGATTCAGGATATTGCTATTTTGGCAATTGAATTTCACCCCACAACAAAATATATGTTTTTGTGGACACTATAAATCTTGGCCAGCCACAGCTGAAACCACTGATTTATGGTATCGCAATTTTGGCAATTGAATTTCACCCCAGAACAAAATATATATTTTTGCGCACACTATGAAACTTGGCCTACAACAGCTGGGACACCAGATTCAGGGTATTGCTATTTTGGCAATTGAATTTCACCCCACAACAAAATATATGTTTTTGCGGACACTATGAATCTTGGCCAGCCACAGCTGAAACCACTGATTTATGGTATTGCTATTTTGGCAATTGAATTTCACCCCAGAACAAAATATATGTTTTTGCGGACACTATGAAACTTGGCCTGCAACAGCTGGGACACCAGATTCAGGGTATTGCTATTTTGGCAATTGAATTTCACCCCAGAACAAAATATATGTTTTTGCGGATACTATGAATCTTGGCCAGCCACAGCTGAAACCACTGATTTATGGTATTGCTATTTTGGCAATTAAATTTCACCCTAGAACAAAATATATGTGTTTGCGGACACTATGAAACTTGGCCTGCAACAGCTGGGACACCAGATTCAGGGTATTGCTATTTTGGCAATTGAATTTCACCCAGAACAAAATATTTGTTTTTGCGGACACTATGAAACTTGGCCTGCAACAGCTGGGACACCAGATTCAGGGTATTGCTAATTTGGCAATTGAATTTCACCCCACAACAAAATATATGTTTTTGCGGAAACTATGAATCATGGACAGCCACAGCTGATACCACTGATTTATGGTATTGCTATTTTGGCAATTGAATTTCACCCCAGAACAAAATATATGTATTTGTGGACACTATGAAACTTGGCCTGCAACAGCTGGGACACCAGATTCAGGGTATTGCTTTTTGGCAATTGAATTTCACCCCAGAACAAAATATATGCCCTGTTACGGACAGATTTAAACTAGGCTCAGCAACAGCTGGAACACCAGATTCAAGGTATTGCTATTTTGGCAATTGAATTTCACCCCAGAACAAAATATATGTTTTTGCGGACACTATAAAACTTGGCCTGCAACAGCTGGGACACCAGATTCAGGGTTTTGCTATTTTGGCAATTGAATTTCACCCCAGAACAAAATATATGTTTTTGCGGACACTATGAAACTTGGCCAGCCACAGCTGAAACCACTGATTTATGGTATTGCTATTTTGACAATTGAATTTCACCCCACAACAAAATATATGTTTTTGCGGACACTATGAAACTTGGCCAGCCACAGCTGAAACCAGTGATTAATGGTATTGCTATTTTGGCAATTGAATTTCACTCCAGACCAAAATATATAATTTGCAGGACACTATGAAACTTGGCCAGCCACAGCTGAAACCACTGATTTATGGTATTGTTTTTTGGCAATTGAATTTCACCCCAGAACAAAATATACCCTGTTACGGACAGATTTAAACTAGGCTCGCAACAGCTGGAACACCAGATTCAAGGTATTGCTATTTTGGCAATTGAATTTCACCCCAGAACAAAATATGATTGGGCGGACACTATTATACTTTGCCAGCCACAGCTGAAACCACTGATTTATGGTATTGCTATTTTGGCAATTGAATTTCACCCCAGGACAAAATATATGTTTTTGCGGACACTATGAACCTTGGCCTGCAACAGCTGGGACACCAGATTCAGGGTATTGCTATTTTGGCAATTGAATTTCACCCCACAACAAAATATATGTTTTTGCGGACACTATGAATCTTTGCCAGCCACAGCTGAAACTAATGATTTATGGTTTTGCTATTTTGGCAATTGAATTTCACACCAGAACAAAATATTTGTTTTTGCGGACACTATGAAACTTGGCCAGCCACAGCTGAAACCAGTGATTTATGGTATTGCTATTTTGGCAATTGAATTTCACCTCAGAACAAAATATTTGTTTTTGCGGACACTATGAAACTTGGCCTGCAACAGCTGGGATACCAGATTCAGGGTATTGCTATTTTGGCAATTGAATTTCACCCCACAACAAAATATATGTTTTTGCGGACACTATGAATCTTGGCCAGACACAGCTGAAACCACTGATTTATGGTATTGCTATTTTGGCAATTGAATTTCACCCCAGAACAAAATATATGTTTTTGCGGACACTATGAAACTTGGCCTACAACAGCTGGGACACCAGATTCAGGGTATTGCTATTTTGGCAATTGAATTTCACCCCAGAACAAAATATATGTTTTTACGGACACTATGAAACTTGGCCTGCAACAGCTGGGACACCAGATTCAGGGTATTGCTATTTTGGCAATTGAATTTCACCCCAGAACAAAATATATGTTTTTGCGGACACTATGAATCTTGGCCAGCCACAGCTGAAACCACTGATTTATGGTATTGCTATTTTGGCAATTGAATTTCACCCCAGAACAAAATATATGTTTTTGCGGACACCATGAAACTTGGCCTGCAACAGCTGGGACACCAGATTCAGGGTATTGCTATTTTGGCAATTGAATTTCACCCCAGAACAAAATATATGTTTTTGCGGATACTATGAATCTTGGCCAGCCACAGCTGAAACCACTGATTAATGGTATTGCTATTTTGGCAATTAAATTTCACCCTAGAACAAAATATATGTGTTTGCGGACACTATGAAACTTGGCCTGCAACACCTGGGACACCAGATTCAGGGTTTTGCTATTTTGGCAATTGAATTTCACCCAGAACAAAATATATGTTTTTGCGGACACTATGAAACTTGGCCTGCAACAGCTGGGACACCAGATTCAGGGTATTGCTATTTTGGCAATTGAATTTCACCCCAGAACAAAATATATGTTTTTGCGGATACTATGAATCTTGGCCAGCCACAGCTGAAACCACTGATTTATGGTATTGCTATTTTGGCAATTAAATTTCACACTAGAACAAAATATATGTGTTTGCGGACACTATGAAACTTGGCCTGCAACAGCTGGGACACCAGATTCAGGGTATTGCTATTTTGGCAATTGAATTTCACCCAGAACAAAATATATGTTTTTGCGGACACTATGAAACTTGGCCTGCAACAGCTGGGACACCAGATTCAGGGTATTGCTATTTTGGCAATTGTATTTCACCCCAAAACAAAATATATGTTTTTGCGGAAACTATGAATCATGGACAGCCACAGCTGATACCACTGATTTATGGTATTGCTATTTTGGCAATTGAATTTCACCCCAGAACAAAATATATGTATTTGTGGACACTATGAAACTTGGCCTGCAACAGCTGGGACACCAGATTCAGGGTATTGCTTTTTTGGCAATTGAATTTCACCCCAGAACAAAATATACCCTGTTACGGACAGATTTAAACTAGGCTCGCAACAACTGGAACACCAGATTCAAGGTATTGCTATTTTGGCAATTGAATTTCACCCCAGAACAAAATATATGTTTTTGCGGACACTATAAAACTTGGCCTGCAACAGCTGGGACACCAGATTCATGGTATTGCTATTTTGGCAATTGAATTTCACCCCAGAACAAAATATATGTTTTTGCGGACACTATGAAACTTGGCCTGAAACAGCTGGTATACCAGATTTAGGTATTGCTATTTTGGCAATTGAATTTCACCCCACAACAAAATATGTGTTTTTGCGGACACTATGAAACTTGGCCAGCCACAGCTGAAACCACTGATTTATGGTATTGCTATTTTGACAATTGAATTTCACCCCACAACAAAATATATGTTTTTGCGGACACTATGAAACTTGGCCAGCCACAGCTGAAACCACTGATTTATGGTATTGCTTTTTTGGCAATTGAATTTCACCCCAGAACAAAATATACCCTGTTACGGACAGATTTAAACTAGGCTCGCAACAGCTGGAACACCAGATTCAAGGTATTGCTATTTTGGCAATTGAATTTCACCCCAGAACAAAATATGCTTTGGCGGACATTATTATACTTTGCCAGCCACAGCTGAAACCACTGATTTATGGTATTGCTATTTTGGCAATTGAATTTCACCCCAGGACAAAATATATGTTTTTGCGGACACTATGAAACTTGGCCTAAAACAGCTGGGACACCAGATTCAGGGTATTGCTATTTTGGCAATTGAATTTCACCCCAGAACAAAATATATGTTTTTGCGGACACTATGAAACTTGGCCTGAAACAGCTGGTATACCAGATTCAGGGTATTGCTATTTTGGCAATTGAATTTCACCCCACAACAAAATATTTGTTTTTGCGGACACTATGAAACTTGGCCAGCCACAGCTGAAACCACTGATTTATGGTATTGCTATTTTGACAATTGAATTTCACCCCACAACAAAATATATGTTTTTGCGGACACTATGAAACTTGGCCAGCCACAGCTGAAACCACTGATTAATGGTATTGCTATTTTGGCAATTGAATTTCACTCCAGACCAAAATATATAATTTGCAGGACACTATGAAACTTGGCCAGCCACAGCTGAAACCACTGATTTATGGTATTGCTTTTTTGGCAATTGAATTTCACCCCAGAACAAAATATACCCTGTTACGGACAGATTTAAACTAGGCTCGCAACAGCTGGAACACCAGATTCAAGGTATTGCTATTTTGGCAATTGAATTTCACCCCAGAACAAAATATGCTTTGGCGGACACTATTATACTTTGCCAGCCACAGCTGAAACCACTGATTTATGGTATTGCTATTTTGGCAATTGAATTTCACCCCAGGACAAAATATATGTTTTTGCGGACACTATGAACCTTGGCCTGCAACAGCTGGGACACCAGATTCAGGGTATTGCTATTTTGGCAATTGAATTTCACCCCACAACAAAATATATGTTTTTGCGGACACTATGAATCTTTGCCAGCCACAGCTGAAACTAATGATTTATGGTTTTGCTATTTTGGCAATTGAATTTCACACCAGAACAAAATATTTGTTTTTGCGGACACTATGAAACTTGGCCAGCCACAGCTGAAACCAGTGATTTATGGTATTGCTATTTTGGCAATTGAATTTCACCTCAGAACAAAATATTTGTTTTTGCGGACACTATGAAACTTGGCCTGCAACAGCTGGGATACCAGATTCAGGGTATTGCTATTTTGGCAATTGAATTTCACCCCACAACAAAATATATGTTTTTGCGGACACTATGAATCTTGGCCAGCCACAGCTGAAACCACTGATTTATGGTATTGCTATTTTGGCAATTGAATTTCACCCCAGAACAAAATATATGTGTTTGCGGACACTATGAAACTTGGCCTGCAACAGCTGGGACACCAGATTCAGGGTATTGCTATTTTGGCAATTGAATTTCACCCCAGAACAAAATATATGTTTTTGCGGACACTATGAAACTTGGCCTGCAACAGCTGGGACACCAGATTCAGGGTATTGCTATTTTGGCAATTGAATTTCACCCCAGAACAAAATATATGTTTTTGCGGATACTATGAATCTTGGCCAGCCACAGCTGAAACCACTGATTTATGGTATTGCTATTTTGGCAATTAAATTTCACCCCAGAACAAAATATATGTTTTTGCGGACACTATGAAACTTGGCCTGCAACAGCTGGGACACCAGATTCAGGGTATTGCTATTTTGGCAATTGAATTTCACCCCAGAACAAAATATATGTTTTTGCGGACACTATGAATCTTGGCCAGCCACAGCTGATACCACTGATTTATGGTATTGCTATTTTGGCAATTGAATTTCACCCCAGAACAAAATATATGTGTTTGTGGACACTATGAAACTTGGCCTGCAACAGCTGGGACACCAGATTCAGGGTATTGCTATTTTGGCAATTGAATTTCACCCCAGAACAAAATATATGTTTTTACGGACACTATGAAACTTGGCCCGCAACAGCTGGAACACCAGATTCAAGGTATTGCTATTTTGGCAATTGAATTTCACCCCAGAACAAAATATATGTTTTTGCGGACACTATGAAACTTGGCCTGCAACAGCTGGGACCACCAGATTCATGGTATTGCTATTTTGGCAATTGAATTTCACCCCAGAACAAAATATATGTTTTTGCGGACACTATGAAACTTGGCCTGCAACAGCTGGAACACCAGATTTAGGTATTGCTATTTTGGCAATTGAATTTCACCCCAGAACAAAATATATGTTTTTGCGGACACTATGAAACTTGGCCAGCCACAGCTGGAACCACTAGATTTATGGTATTGCTATTTTGGCAATTGAATTTCACCCCAGAACAAAATATATGCTTTTACGGACACTATGAAACTTGGCCTGCAACAGCTGGGACACCAGATTCAGGGTATTGCTATTTTGGCAATTGAATTTCACCCCAGAACAAAATATATGTTTTTGCGGACACTATGATACTTTGCCAGCCACAGCTGAAACCACTGATTTATGGTATTGCTATTTTGGCAATTGAATTTCACCCCACAACAAAATATATGTTTTTGTGGACACTATGAAACTTGGCCAGCCACAGCTGGGACCACCAGATTTAGGGTATTGCTATTTTGGCAATTGAATTTCACCCCAGAACAAAATATACCCTGTTACGGACAGATTTAAACTAGGCTCGCAACAACTGGAACACCAGATTCAAGGTATTGCTATTTTGGCAATTGAATTTCACCCCAGAACAAAATATATGTTTTTGCGGACACTATAAAACTTGGCCAGCCACAGCTGAAACCACTGATTTATGGTATTGCTATTTTGGCAATTGAATTTCACCCCAGGACAAAATATATGTTTTTGCGGACACTATGAACCTTGGCCTGCAACAGCTGGGACAGCAGATTCATGGTATTGCTATTTTGGCAATTGAATTTCACCCCACAACAAAATATATGTTTTTGCGGACACTATGAAACTTTGCCTGAAACAGCTGGGACACCAGATTCAGGGTATTGCTATTTTGGCAATTGAATTTCACCCCACAACAAAATATATGTTTTTGCGGACACTATGAATCTTTGCCAGCCACAGCTGAAACTAATGATTTATGGTTTTGCTATTTTGGCAATTGAATTTCACACCAGAAAAAAATATTTGTTTTTGCAGACACTATGAAACTTGGCCAGCCACAGCTGAAACCAGTAATTTATGGTATTGCTATTTTGGCAATTGAATGTCACCTCAGAACAAAATATTTGTTTTTGCGGACACTATGAAACTTGGCCTGCAACAGCTGGGATACCAGATTCAGGGTATTGCTATTTTGGCAATTGAATTTCACCCCACAACAAAATATATGTTTTGCGGACACTATGAATCTTGGCCAGCCACAGCTGAAACCACTGATTTATGGTATTGCTATTTTGGCAATTGAATTTCACCCCAGAACAAAATATATGTTTTTGCGGACACCATGAAACTTGGCCTGCAACAGCTGGGACACCAGATTCAGGGTATTGCTATTTTGGCAATTGAATTTCACCCCAGAACAAAATATATGTTTTTGCGGACACTATGAATCTTGGCCAGCCACAGCTGAAACCACTGATTTATGGTATTGCTATTTTGGCAATTGAATTTTACCCCAGAACAAAATATATGTTTTTGTGGACACTATGAAACTTGGCCAGCCACAGCTGAAACCACAGATTTATGGTATTGCTATTTTGGCAATTGAATTTTACCCCAGAACAAAATATATGTGTTTGCGGACACTATGAAACTTGGCCTGCAACAGCTGGGACACCAGATTCAGGGTATTGCTATTTTGGCAATTGTATTTCACCCCAAAACAAAATATATGTTTTTGCGTACACTATGAAACTTGGCCTGAAACAGCTGGGACACCAGATTCAGGGTATTGCTATTTTGGCAATTGAATTTCACCCCAGAACAAAATATATGTTTTTGCGGACACTATGAATCTTTGCCAGCCACAGCTGAAACCAATCATTTATGGTTTTGCTATTTTGGCAATTGAATTTCACCCCAGAACAAAATATTTGTTTTTGCGGACTCTATAAAACTTGACCAGCCACAGCTGAAACCCCTGATTTATGGTATTGCTATTTTGGCAATTGAATTTTACCCCAGAACAAAATATTTGTTTTTGCGGACACTATGAAACATGGTCTGCAACAGCTGGTATACCAGATTCAGGGTATTGCTTTTTTTTTTGCAATTGAATTTCACCCCACAACAAAATATATGTTTTTGCGGACACTATGAAACTTGGCCAGCCACAGCTGAAACCACTGATTTATGATATTGCTATTTTGGCAATTGAATTTCACCCCAGGACAAAATATATGTTTTTGCGGACACTATGAACCTTGGCCTGAAACAGCTGGGACACCAGATTCAGGGTATTGCTATTTTGGCAATTGAATTTCACCCCACAACAAAATATATGTTTTTGCGGACACTATGAATCTTTGCCAGCCACAGCTGAAACTAATGATTTATGGTTTTGCTATTTTGGCAATTGAATTTCACACCAGAAAAAAATAATTGTTTTTGCAGACACTATGAAACTTGGCCAGCCACAGCTGAAACCAGTAATTTATGGTATTGCTATTTTGGCAATTGAATTTCACCTCAGAACAAAATATTTGTTTTTGCGGACACTATGAAACTTGGCCTGCAACAGCTGGGATACCAGATTCAGGGTATTGCTATTTTGGCAATTGAATTTCACCCCACAACAAAATATATGTTTTTGCGGACACTATGAATCTTGGCCAGCCACAGCTGAAACCACTGATTTATGGTATTGCTATTTTGGCAATTTAATTTCACCCCAGAACAAAATATATGTTTTTGCGGACACCATGAAACTTGGCCTGCAACAGCTGGGACACCAGATTCAGGGTATTGCTATTTTGGCAATTGAATTTCACCCCAGAACAAAATATATGTTTTTGCGGACACTATGAATGTTGGCCAGCCACAGCTGAAACCACTGATTTATGGTATTGCTATTTTGGCAATTGAATTTCACCCTAGAACAAAATATATGTTTTTGCGGACACTATGAAACTTAGCCTGCAACAGCTGTGACACCAGATTCAGGGTATTGCTATTTTGGCAATTGAATTTCACCCAGAACAAAATATATGTTTTTGCTGACACTATGAAACTTGGCCTACAACAGCTGGGACACCAGATTCAGGGTATTGCTAATTTGGCAATTGAAATTCACCCCACAACAAAATATATGTTTTTGCGGACACTATGAATCTTGGCCAGCCACAGCTGAAACCACTGATTTATGGTATTGCTATTATGGCAATTGAATTTCACCCCAGAACAAAATATATGTTTTTGTGGACACTATGAAACTTGGCCAGCCACAGCTGAAACCACTGATTTATGGTATTGCTATTTTGGCAATTGAATTTTACCCCAGAACAAAATATATGTGTTTGCGGACACTATGAAACTTGGCCTGCAACAGCTGGGACACCATATTCAGGGTATTGCTATTTTGGCAATTGAATTTCACCCCAAAACAAAATATATGTTTTTGCGGACACTATGAAACTTGGCCTGCAAACAGCTGGGACACCAGATTCAGGGTATTGCTATTTTGGCAATTGAATTTCACCCCACAACAAAATATATGTTTTTGCGGACACTATGAATCTTTGCCAGCCACAGCTGAAACCAATGATTTATGGTTTTGCTATTTTGGCAATTGAATTTCACCCCAGAACAAAATATTTGTTTTTGCGGACTCTATGAAACTTGGCCAGCCACAGCTGAAACCACTGATTTATGGTATTGCTATTTTGGCAATTGAATTTCACCCCAGAACAAAATATTTGTTTTTGCGGACACTATGAAACATGGTCTGCAACAGCTGGTACACCAGATTCAGGGTATTGCTATTTTGGCAATTGAATTTCACCCCACAACAAAATATATGTTTTTGCGGACACTATGAATCTTGGCCAGCCACAGCTGAAACCACTGATTTATGGTATTGCTATTTTGGCAATTGAATTTCACCCCAGAACAAAATATATGTTTTTGCGGACACTATGAAACTTGGCCTGCAACAGCTGAAACCACTAGATTTATGGTATTGCTATTTTGGCAATTGAATTTCACCCCAGAACAAAATATATGTTTTTGCGGACACTATGAAACTTGGCCTGCAAACAGCTGGGACACCAGATTCAGGGTATTGCTATTTTGGCAATTGAATTTCACCCCACAACAAAATATATGTTTTTATGGACACTATGAAACTTGGCCAGCCACAGCTGAAACCACTAGATTTATGGTATTGCTATTTTGGCAATTGAATTTCACCCCAGAACAAAATATATGTTTTTATGGACACTATGAAACTTGGCCAGCCACAGCTGAAACCACTAGATTTATGGTATTGCTATTTTGGCAATTGAATTTCACCCCAGAACAAAATATATGTTTTTGCGGACACTATGAAACTTGGCCAGCCACAGCTGAAACCACTGATTAATGGTATTGCTATTTTGGCAATTGAATTTCACCCCAGAACAAAATATTTGTTTTTATGGACACTATGAAACTTGGCCTGCAACAGCTGGGACACCAGATTCAGGGTATTGCTATTTTGGCAATTGAATTTCACCCCACAACAAAATATATGTTTTTGCGGACACTATGAATCTTGGCCAGCCACAGCTGAAACCACTGATTTATGGTATTGCTATTTTGGCAATTGAATTTCACCCCAGAACAAAATATATGTTTTTGCGGACACTATGAAACTTGGCCTGCAAACAGCTGGGACACCAGATTCAGGGTATTGCTATTTTGGCAATTGAATTTCACCCCAGAACAAAATATATGTTTTTGCGGACACTATGAATCTTGGCCAGCCACAGCTGAAACCACTGATTTATGGTATTGCTATTTTGGCAATTGAATTTCACACAAGAACAAAATATTTGTTTTTGCGGACACTATGAAACTTGGCCAGCCACAGCTGAAACCACTGATTTATGGTATTGCTATTTTGGCAATTGAATTTCACCCCAGAACAAAATATATGTTTTTGCGGACACTATGAAACTTGGCCTGCAACAGCTGGGATACCAGATTCAGGGTATTGCTATTTTGGCAATTGAATTTCACCCCACAACAAAATATATGTTTTTGCGGACACTATGAAACTTGGCCAGCCACAGCTGAAACCACTGATTTATGGTATTGCTATTTTGGCAATTAAATTTCACCACAGAACAAAATATATGTTTTTGCGGATACTATGAAACTTGGCCAGCCACAGCTTAAACCACTGATTTATGGTATTGCTATTTTGGCAATTGAATTTCACCCTATAACAAAATATATGTTTTTGCGGACACTATGAAACTTGGCCTGCAACAGCTGGGACACCAGATTCAGGGTATTGCTATTTTGGCAATTGAATTTCACCCCACAACAAAATATATGTTTTTGCGGACACTATGAATCTTGGCCAGCCACAGCTGAAACCACTGATTTATGGTATTGCTATTTTGGCAATTGAATTTCACCCCAGAACAAAATATATGTTTTTGCGGACACTATGAAAATTGGCCAGCCACAGCTGAAATCACTGATTTATGGTATTGCTATTTTGGCAATTGAATTTCACCCCAGAACAAAATATATGTTTTTGCGGACACTATGAAACTTGGCCTGCCACAGCTGAAACCACTGATTAATGGTATTGCTATTTTGGCAATTGAATTTCACCCCAGAACAAAATATTTGTTTTTGCGGACACTATGAAACTTGGCCTGCAACAGCTGGGACACCAGATTCAGGGTATTGCTATTTTGGCAATTGAATTTCACCCCACAACAAAATAGATGTTTTTGCGGACACTATGAATCTTGGCCAGCCACAGCTGAAACCACTGATTTATGGTATTGCTATTTTGGCAATTTAATTTCACCCCAGAACAAAATATGCTTTGGCGGACACTATGAAACTTGGCCAGCCACAGCTGGGACACCAGATTCAGGGTATTGCTATTTTGGCAATTGAATTTCACCCCAGAACAAAAGATATGTTTTTGCGGACACTATGAAACTTTGCCAGCCACATCTGAAATCACTGATTATGGTATTGCTATTTTGGCAATTGAATTTCACCTCAGAACAAAATATTTGTTTTTGCGGACACTATGAAACTTGGCCTGCAACAGCTGGGATACCAGATTCAGGGTATTGCTATTTTGGCAATTGAATTTCACCCCACAACAAAATATATGTTTTTGCGGACACTATGAATCTTGGCCAGCCACAGCTGAAACCACTTATTTATGGTATTGCTATTTTGGCAATTGAATTTCACCCCAGAACAAAATATATGTTTTTGCGGACACTATGAAACTTGGAACCGCGCTGCTTTCAATGGGGGAGTTCCTAGGATTCACAAGGTCACAGCTTCCGGAATGAAGGGAAAAGACAGCACCCACACCGAACGGATCAAATCCACAGTGTTGAAGTAGCTGCAATGATTAAACACACATAGTGCAATACGATTTTAAAAGAAGCTAATCGCTATTTATTGCCCTTACAAGATGGATGGTCGAAACACTTTCATAACAAATCCTTGTGCAGTAATCACATCAACGCCCGACCCGGGTTTCGCTCCTTCCAAGCTTCGTCAGGAGCTAAAGTGTATCCCATCCGGTGACACCCCTCTCATTATATAGTGATCAGAGTGAGGGTGGGGTTTCTAAGGTGTGTAGACGCTGATTGGTGGAACCTTTTTCAAAAATTGAAAGGTCCTTGAAAAATAGTTCCACTCTTCTCCAGCCTGATGTGAGCAAACTTTTTCAATAGAAGGTCCTCAAAATTAGTATGATATACTGTGAATAATGGGATGAACTGTATAAGAAAGCGATGATTGAATGTACTAAGTTGTCAGGCCGATCTGGCTGTACAGCCAGTGAATTTTGAAAAAAGAAAAACTTGTGTTTATATGGAAGACTTTTTTCCTGTCACTTATTTTAAAATAAGAATGTTATAATGATGAATTTGTTTATGTTTTTATTAGATTTGTATGTGCAAGACTTTGTTTTTAATCGATGGTTCAATCGCATCGACCTTTGGTATTAACCAGGCAGCTAATGGCAATTAGTCACCAGCTGAGATCCTCACTATATAATGAGAGGGGTGTCCCCGGATGGGATACACTTTAGCCCCTGACGAAGCTTGGAAGGAGCGAAACCCGGGTCGGGCGTTGATGTGATTACTGCACAAGGATTTGTTATGAATGTGTTTCGACCATCCATCTTGTAAGTGCAATAAATAGCGATTAGCTTCTTTTAAAATCGTATTGCACTATGTGTGTTTAATCATTGCAGCTACGTCAACACTGTGAATTTGATCCGTTCGGTGTGGGTGCTGTCTTTTCCCTTCATTCCGGAAGCTGTGGCCTTGTGAATCCTAGGAACTCCCCCATTGAAAGCAGCGCGGTTCCAATCTCTTGACTTAGACTGTAAAAGTGTTAATTGCTTCCCACAACACATACAGGAACCTGCAGCAGCAAGGAAGAGGACTGCCCTGAGCGTGTCTGGTACTTTTTCTTTTATTAACTATGAAACTTGGCCTGCAACAGCTGGGACACCAGAATCAGGGTATTGCTATTTTGGCAATTGAATTTCACCCCAGAACAAAATATATGTTTTTGCGGACACTATGAAACTTGGCCTGCAACAGCTGGGGCACCAGATTCAGGGTATTGCTATTTTGGCAATTGAATTTCACCCCAGAACAAAATATATCCTTTGCAGGACACTATGAAACTTGGCCAGCCACAGCTCAAACCACTGATTTATGGTATTGCTATTTTGGCAATTGAATTTCACCACAGAAAATAATCTATCCTTTGCCATACAGCAGACAGTATTATACTTGACTAGCCAAAGCTGGAACACCAGATTTAGGGCATTGGTATTTGGGCAATTGTATTTAACCTCTTAATTAAATATAGAAATTGCTATCCTGAGTTTCTAGTTTCTAGTGACAATTAGCACAGCCAAGCCCCTGCTGTAGGATATAGCAAAAAAAAAAAAAAACTAGTATTGATGGATTGATGGACTTGGTGGCAGCTTCTTCTGGTGCACCACAAGTCACAAAATGGCTGCCGATCACCCCAGATAATAAGTGACAGAAAAATGCTCTGTGCAGCCTAAAAACCAGTGAGCAAGTAACTAGCAGAAGTTCAATCATTCACAGATGTAGATCGATCAGTTCATTAGGTGCTGTTGCTGACTTTTCCCTGCCTAATCTCGCCCTAACCGAAGCTGCGTCCTCTCCCTACACTAATCAGAGCAGTGTGATATGCGGCGCTACGTGACTCCAGCTTAAATAGAGGCTGGGTCACATGCTGCACTTGGTCAATCATAGCCATGCCATTAGTAGGGATGGCTGTGATGTGCTCTTAGGGCAAGAAGTAAAACGCTAGCTGATTTTCTGCTGTGCAGCCCTTCAGAAAGCGGGAAGTAATCGCCGAACAACGAACCCGAACCCAAACTTTTTTGAACTATGCTCGAACTGTTCGCTCAACACTAGTCACAAACCTATTGAAAATTACCATCTCATTTAAATAATTGATTACACAACCAATCACCTAAAAGTGCCTCCCTTTAAATAGTATGTCAATCATCCCAATTCTCCGCTTAATGATGAAGGGACAAGGTCCCGAAACGCGTTTAAGCATGTGGAGGGTTGGATTGTGAACTACTACTAGACAGCGCTGACAATACGAGGCGATCCATACAACATATAGATACATCACTTCAAATTGGAGCGCTCCGCTAAAGAAAAAAAACAGCCTCATTGAAACAGCCGGCAGGAACCTGACCACGTGACCCACACGCGCCGATCAAGTTCAGCAACAGACGCGCGGGCCGCACATAGGATCCACGAGGACGCCGAAGCTGACTGACTCCTGTCGCGAGAAGCCCCAGCAGACGGGTAAGTGAACCCTGAGCCAAAGACAGTGCGGGACGCCGCACCCAGGCTCAGGACACCGTCCCTTCACCTCCACAGCTACCAGACTGCCTGAGTTGCCCATTGGACCACACAACTTTTTCACCAGGACAGACTATTACTAAGTGAACTGCACAATACAACTGAAATAATTTTAAGACCACTTATAGCAGAACCAGCAACATCAAACTCTATATACTGGGAGGTCCACTGTGTTCAAAGGAGAACCACTGGGGTTGAACCTATATACAAGAACTATTACCATATTACCTTTTTTTGAATTTTTGCATTTTATTCCTGATTTTTGCATTTTATTCATATTTTTTAAGATACCCTAAGGGTACATTTTTATGAGAATATTTTTACGCGATCATTTTATCTCCCCGTCCACCAACTTAAATCCCTACCACCCCTAATTACCCCCATACCTGTATACACTATATCTCTCACTTTATTGATACTATCTCTCCTATAACTACACTAACACACCTTTTCAGCACACACCATTTGAGATCCAATACTTCATAGTATATTCCCTACACCAGCTATCACCTATTCTTCCCTATTCAATATTCGTATCTGATCGATCGTATATTCCCATTATTTTATCTCTCCATAAATAAATATACTTTTTTCAGCAAGACCCAAATACAAGTGTTGCCTGCAAATTTCACTATACTATTTATTCTCTCTGACTGGGTGAGCCAGACATAGCGGTTCTGCACCTCCATCATCTATATTGAAAAGTTGAGCCGTCTACTTCCTTTTACAATTATCACTATGTCCTATTCTTGTCCGCAATTGCGTACAAGAAAAGGCATTTTCTATATAGTTCGGCGGATCTGCAAAATGCGGAAAGCACATTGCCGGTGTCCGTGTTTTGCGGAACTAAGGGGTCTATATGGGGTGATCAGGGGTTAAAAAGGGGTTAATAAGTGACAGGGGGTGGGTGTAGTGTGGTGCTTGATGCTACTTTCCAGAGCTACCTAGTCCTCTGGTGGCCGATCCCAGCAAATGGGACCACCAGTGGACCAGGTAGCAGAGATATCAGACGCTGTTAACAAAATAGCGTCTGATATACCTGACTGATTTCAGTTATTTTACTTCTACAGCCAGCCAGCGATTAATCATCGCTGGCAGGCTGCAGTGTATCTGCTGAGCTGCACACCGCTGTGAACGCACGTACGTTTGACAGCAAATCTCGCGTCTCGCGAGATGACGCACGGATGCGTCCACCCAGAACAACATGACCGCCCGCCGGACGCATCCGTGCGTTAGGCGGTCGTGGAGAGGTTAAATTTGGGTAGACCCAAAAACATTGGGAAATATAGAAAAGAAAACAAAGAGAAAGTGCGGTGGAGAATAAAAAAAAGGCTGGGTGAGGCTGTTCTGCACAAGGTATGAACAAGTCCCGTGGGATCCATGCCGGGTTCATTTTAATGAACGTGAGCTTGTCCACATTGGCACAGACGGCTGCTCTTGTCTGTGATAACACCCCCTGCCGTGCTAAACACATGTTCAGACAATAAACTGGCTGCAGCACCTCCAAGGCGAAAAGGGCATGCTCAGGCCATGTGCCCTATTTGGAGACCCAGAAGTTGAATGGGGCAGACCCATAACTCTGTACGTTTAGGCGTGTGCACATATACTGTTCCACCATGTTGCTAAAATGCTGCCTCCTGCTGAGACGTTCCATATCAGTTGGTGGTGCTGGTTCTTGTGGCGTGCTGACAAAGCTTTTCCACATTTCGGCCATGCTAACCCTGCCTCCTGAGATGCTGGTGGTGCCCCAGCTGCATTGGTGACTTCTTCCTCCTTCTCTGCCTTCGTCTTGTGCTTCCACTGTGGCCCGATGTCAGGTGGGAATGCCATCAGCAGTGCGTCTACCAGCGTGCAGAATATATTTCCCAGTCAGGAATGCAGTGCAGGGGTAGTTTGAAAGAAAAACGGGGTACAGATTACCCAACAATCTAAACGCCGCCGAATTTACAGAATATATTTCCCAGTCAGGTATGCAGTGCAGGGGTAGTTTGAAAGAAAAAAGTGGTACAGATCACCCAGCAATCTAAACGCCAAGCCATTTGTGAATAACTGGCCTGATAACCAGGGAAATGTCCCCCCAGAATATAATAGATTGATTTACTGAATTGATTTCACTGTTCCACTCGTCTCCCTTCCTCAGTTGGCCAAGGAACTGCGTACTCTGCAGCCAGCGTTGTCAGCTGACAATTTTTGGAGCAATTTTTCCACATGGACCTTCTTGTATTGCACCATTTTGCTCGTCCTCTCCACCACAGGAATGAGAGATGAGAACTTCTCCTTCTCTTGCTGTCCTCATCAGGAGGATGACTCTCAATCTCCTCATCCTCTTCCTCATTTTCTACCCATCCACGCTGAACAGATGGAATAAAACATCCATGGGTACACCCCTTTTAGCGGAGGCAACCGTCTCCTGCTTCTCCTCCTCATCATCCAATTCAGGCTGAGAAGAGGAACTGAGGGTGGTCTGGCAATTACCCTGTGTACTGTCTTTCCCATTTACACATCTTCCACATGCAAAGCGTCCGCCTTAATTGTGAGCAGCGAGCGTTTGAGTAGACACAGAAGAGAGTGGTTACGCTGATAATAAAGTTATTGCCGCTCACCAACTATTGATTATTCAAAGTTGTGTAAAACCTCACAGAGGTCAGACATAAATGCCCATTCGTCACTTGTGAAGAGCAGAAGCTGACTGGAAAGGCGACGACCATGTTGCAGCTGGTATTCCACTACTGCCCTCTGTGTCGGCAGATAAGAACCATTTGGCCCATCTAGTCTGCCCAATATACTGAATACTATGAATAGCCCCAGGCCCTATCTTATATGAAGGATGGCCTTATGCCTATCCCATGCATGCTTAAACTCCTTCACTGTATTTGCAGCTACCACTTCTGCAGGAAGGCTATTCCATGCGTCCACTACTCTCTCAGTAAAGTAATACTTCCTGATATTGCTTTTAAACCTTTGCCCCTCTAATTTAAAACAATGTCCTCTTGTAGCAGTTTTTCTTCTTTTAAATATTCTCTCCTCTTTTACCCTGATGATTCCCTTTATGTATTTAAAAGTTTCTATCATATCCCCTCTGTCTCTTCTTACTTCCAAGCTATGCATGTTAAGGTCCTTTAACCTCTCCTGGTAAGTTTTGTCCTGCAATCCATGTACTAGTTTAGTAGCTCTTCTCTGAACTCTCTCCAAAGTTTCGATATCCTTCTGCAGATATGGTCTCCAGTACTGCACACAATACTCCAAATGAGGTCTCACTAGTGCTCTGTAGAGCGGCACGAGCACCTCCCTCTTTCTACTGTTGATGCCTCTCCCTATACACCCAAGCATTCTGCTGGCATTACCTGCTGCTCTATGACATTGTCTGCCCACCTTTAGGTCGTCTGATATAATGACCCCTAAATCCCTTTCCTCAGATACTGAGGTTAGTACTGTATCAACTTGTGGAACGTCGAGTTCCAGCGCGTGCTCAAGTCGCATAACAGTCGGTAAGCTGGCAATTGCAAGCGCTTCTGCAGCGTTGCCAGACCGGCGGAAGCTGACAATGCCTTGTGGAAATGGGCACACACGCGGCACACCTTCATCAGTAGCTCAGGCAAATTGGGGTAGGTTTTGAGAAACCGCTGAACCACTAGGTTGAACATGTGGGCTAGGCATAAGCAACAGGAGGGTAGTGGTGCGCTCACCTGGGATGTGGTGCAGCACGGACTGCGTCCGGATCCAAGACGTATAAGATTCACTTTAAATGGAAATAGGAAGATGTCCAGCTTGTAGCACCAATGTTCATCTTTATTGTTCAAGTGATAAAAATACAGTGACAGTTATGTCGCGTCTACGCGTTTCGGATCTTAGAGACAATCCTGATCCTTAATCATGACAAAGCAACATTAAAAATGACTCCATATATATTGACTCCATTTTGGTGCGGCACAGGTTGCAAATGACAATTCTTTTATCGTCCGCACTTTCCTCAAAAAAGTGCCAGACTGCGGAACACCTATCCCTTGGCAAGGGAGATTGCCACAAGGGGGTGCTCCAGGGAACATTTGCGGGCCTGTTTGGTGTGGCCCGCCTTCTCCCTTTTTCCACTGCACTGCCTCTTTCAGCCTGTTGCGGTGCTGCGGATCCCTCTCCCTCTGTAATGCTGTTCTCGCTCAGCTTGCCACCTTCCCAGGTTGGGTCAGTGAATTCATCATCCACCACCTCCTCTTCCACTTCCTCACTCTGGTCATCCTCCTGACTTGTTGACCTAACAACAATCTAAGTTATTGACAACTGTGTCTCATCCTCATCATGAACCTCTTGAGACACAAATTGTGATTGACTAATTGGCAACTGTGTCTAATCATTATCATCCAACTCATGAAACAGTAATTGCAGTTCCCCACTGTCATCTTCTTCTGACAGTGGATGCTCAAGAGTTTGGGAATCAGGGCACAAGATCTCCTCATGTCCCTCTTCAAGCGTGCTTGGTGAGAGGCCCAATTTAAGGAATGGTGATGAAAAGAACTCCTTGGAATATCCGAGTGTGGGATCACTTGTTTGCCAAGACTCTCCATGGTGGAAGGAAGAAGGATCAGGGTGAGGATTCTGTTGACTAGACTCTTGGCTACTACTAAAGTGGTGTCCTGCGCAACCCTGCAAACTGGGACATGAAGATAGGTATCGTGGTTGAGTGTGTTTCTTGTGCTCTGGCAGCAGGCACAGTTTAACCGCAACAAGGGCAACGGTCTCTGCGTGCACCATCAGCAGCACGGCCACTTTCTCGACACTTACTGCTCGCCTTGCGCATATTAAATGGTATATATATGCTTGCAAGTATGTCACACGTACAGTAGTGCAGGTTTTGTAAGTGTATGTGCAAATAAAGTACACAGAATGTCACAGATATTTTTTGTATGCGCAAACGTTATATAGGAGGTATAGCGCAAGTAATGTCACCACTGGCTAATAAAAAATTACACTGAATGAATGTCACTGATATTTAGGATGTGCAAACACTATACAGGAGGTATAGCGCAAGTAATGTCGCAGTCACCACCGGCTAGTAAAAAATTAAACTGAATGAATGTCACTGATATTTAGGATGCATAAACATTATACAGGAGGTATAGCGCAAGTAATGTCGCTGTCACCACCGGCTAATAAAAAAGTACACTGAATGAATGTCACTGATATTTAGGATAAAACCTTGACGAAACGTTTTGGGCAGGTGAGGTGACACTGGGAAGGGGATCACTATCTTGTTTGATTAACTTTGTAACTTGTTGACAGTGATTGTATTTACATTCTGTAAACCCTGTGCAGTACTGCTGTTACATTTGCAGGCTGTGTGCTTGCTTGACCCCTGCACATTCTCCTCTTATTGGTGGTGTGCAGTGGACCAGGCACGTTCCAGCCTCCATTCAGCATTGCCACATCATTTTTTAGGTTTTGTTTCATGATAGGGGTGTGATCCCATTAAGTTTCATTGTAGGTTATAATGATATTTAGGATACACAAACATTATATAGGAGGTATAGCGCAAGTAATGTTGCTGTCACCACCGGCTAATAGGAAATTACACTGAATGAATGTCAATGATATTTAGGATGCAAAAACGTTATACAGAAGGTATAGCGCAAGTAATGTCACCACGGGCTAATAAAAAATTACACTGAATGAATGTCAATGATATTTAGGATGCACAAACGTTATAGAGTAGAAGTGGCGCTAGTAATGTCACTGTCACCAGCGGCCAAACTGTTGCGCTGAATGTCACAGATATTTAGGCAGAGCAAATATAAAATGAAAGATGTAGCAGAAGTTGTGTCACTATCAGAAGCGGCACTAACAATTACACGCAATTTAGCGCAGGTTGCGCTAATAATATATATTGCAGCCAGATACAACTATAGTCCTTAAAAGGACTTTTGGGACTCTAACTATTTCATGCAATTTAAGGCAGGTTGGCCTAATAATTATATTGCTGCCAGATATAACATCAGTCCTTAAATGGACTTTTTGGGTCGCTAACAAGTTTTTTCCCTAAAATATTACTATTTCACTCCCTACAGTATCTGTCCCTTCTGCAGCACAGCTCTCCCTGACTAAGACTGAGCCAAACATGTGTAATCGGGTGTTATATAGCACCCAATGATGCGTTCCGGCCAGTCAATCACTGTAATGCCAGTAACCAACATGACTACGGCATTACAGTTAGTGGCAGGACTTACCCGCACGTTTATTGGCTGCGTAGCAGCCAACAAACATGCAGGGAGGAGACTCGAGCATTGCGCTCAAGCACATGCGCTCGAGCAGCATGCTCAGCCAAGACTACTACAGAGTCATCCTATGTAGTTAGCTGGCCGCTGCCTATCTGCGCCATCGTCCATCCTCTCGCAGGCCCTCTGCACTCACGTTCCACTGCCATGGCTGCTGGGGAGAGGTGGGGTGGCAGGAGCAGTACCAGCTCCATCAGCAACAGCCTGAGTCTACCTGCATAGTGAAGAAACTACTCAACAGCATCAGCAGCATCAGCCGGTAGACCTCGAGCAGGACCTGAACCAGCAGGTGTTGGTATACTTGGACAGCAACCTGCTAACCCAAATTGAAGATCCGCTGGACTACTGGTCAGACAAACTGGATTTGTGGCCGCAACTGGCCGAGTTTGCCCTGGAAAAGCTATCCTGCCCGGCCAGTAGTGTGGCATCAGAGCGGGTGTTTAGTGCGTGCGGCATAGTGACCCCAAGAAGAACTCGCCTGTCAACCCAAAATGTGGAGAGACTGACCTTTGTCAAGATGAATCAGGCGTGGATCAGCCACTATTTCAACCCATAAATTCCTGATACATCTGATTAGATCATCCATGCCGCCTCACTCAACCCTTGAAAAAAAGAGACCGGTTTCTTCTGACTACCTGCTTCAGCTACTACTCTGATGCTTCCACCCACCTAATGCCACACATCTGATGCCAAGTGCTCCTTCTTTTACCCACCTGTCACGACCGCTATCCCAGCAGCAGTCGTGTCGCACCAGACGGAGGGGAAGGGGGACCCTTATCTACGGATGGGAAATAGAACGGCCACCCCTGACAAACCCTACGCTGGCATCTGTCTGCCCTGATACCCTAGACGGGGTGTGAACCCGTGCGGCGAGCAGGGTGCCTAAACCCTGAGTGACCCTCAGAAGACCAGACTGGGGAAAGGCAGATGGGAGCACTAGTCACCATCACTCATGTCTAGGAGAACAACAGGGGAAGACAGTAACAAACAAACAAACAATCTCCAGCAGAGATAGACTTATCCAGTCACGAGCAGAGAAGATGATCCCAACAACGACAGTCCACGCCAGACACGAGCTCCACAGCAATACCGTCAAACGATCTCCTTCAAAGGTCAGAATAGCACTGGAAGTAAGGACTATATCTGGCAATGACTGCAAGTGAAACTGAAACTAATATAGTAGCTGGGAGTGGCAGACAGCACTCACCTGAGAAGAATGCCTACAAACTCCCAGTCAGGACAAAAAGGTTCACAAGGCAAAACCTGGATGACATACCCTGAACCATGAAGCAAACTCACAAGCTATCGCGAGTAGCAAGTCGCTGCGACCTTCTCTTCCCAGACCTATCAGTCACAGTCGTGACAGTACCCGCCTTTCTACGAGGGGCCACCGGACCCTGATGAAGCTCTTCGAGTGAAACCCGGGTCGGGAAGACTGTTTGAGACATATTTTGGACTTTTTATATCGATGTTTCTGTGAGTATAAAATAAACAGTGGGAATTCGATTTTAAAGGATTGCTGCACCAGCGGAGTTTCTATTGTCTTTCAGTATTGGAAATTTTAAATCTATCAATGAGACTAATCACTGCATGCAAATCGCTGAGGTCTATATCGAAAATCTACGAATAAGACTAATCACTGCATGAAAATCGCTGAAGTCTAGTAAGTAGACTGATACAACCAGCAGGTGAATGGTCTCAATGGTACTTCACTATCTGCATATTATTTCGATTTCCACAGAGTCCTTTTGAGGTGAAGGCTTCTGGGAAATCTTTTGGTTCTTGGAACTTCTGGTATCTTAAAGGAGTGTTGGATTCGGGAGAAGAGTATCGCGCGGTCTTACCTTTTACCTTCATTTGCATAGTGTGAACTGATCCCCACACGTACATAGGACCTGCAGCGGAGTCCTTTTGTATCTTCCCGGCGACTATATCTTTGCTGATCTCCTTCAAAGGTCAGAATAGCACTGGAAGTAAGGACTATATCTGGCAATGACTGCAAGTGAAACTGAAACTAATATAGTAGCTGGGAGTGGCAGACAGCACTCACCTGAGAAGAATGCCTACAAACTCCCAGTCAGGACAAAAAGGTTCACAAGGCAAAACCTGGATGACATACCCTGAACCATGAAGCAAACTCACAAGCTATCGCGAGTAGCAAGTCTCTGCGACCTTCTCTTCCCAGACCTATCTGGATCAGTCACAGTCGTGACACCACCTTCATCAGCGGGTACTGATATTGCCACCCACCGCCCCACTCTGTCACCGGGTCACTTTGTGGTATCCTGCTGCTGCTGCCATCTCCACACTATGTCAGCTTGCCAATCTATGGTATCCTGATGCTGTTGCTGCCATCTCCACGCTATGTCACCTTGCCATTTTGTGGTCTCCTGATTCTGCTGCTGCCATCTCCACACTATGTCACCTTGTCTCTCTGTAATAACCTGATGCAGCTGCTGCTGCCATCTAAACGCTATGTCACCTTGCCTCTCTTTGGTATCCTGATGCTGCTGCAATCTCCACACTATGTCACCATGCCATTTTGTGGTCTCCTGATGCTGCTGCTGCCATCTCCTCACTATGTCACCTTGCCACTCTGTGGTATCCTGATGCTGCTGCCACCTCTAGACTCGGTCATTGTGCCCTTCTGTGGCCTCATGATTCTGCTGCCACCTCTAGACTCTGTCATTGTGCAACTCTATGGTCTCCTCATGCGGCTGCCACCACCACATTCGGTAATTGTGCCACTCTGTGGCCTCCTCCTGAGGCTGCTGCTGCTGCCACCTCCAGATTCGGTAATTGTGCTACTCTTCTATGGACTAATCATGCTGCTGCCACCTCCACACTCTGTCATTGTGCCACTCTGTGGCCTCCTGATTCTGCTGCCACCTCCAGACTCTGTAATTCTGCACTCTGTGGCCTACTCATACTGCTGCCACCTCCAGACTCTGTCATTGTGCCACTCTGTGGCCTCCTGATTCTGCTGCCACCTCCATACTCTGTTATTGTGCCACTCTATAGCCTACTCATGCTGTTGCTACCTCCAGACTCTGTCATTGTGCCACTCTGTGGCATACTCATACTGCTGCCACCTCCAGATTCTGTCATTGTGCCACTCTGTGGCCTACTCGCATGCTGCACCTTCAGATTCTGTCATTGTGCCCCTCTGTGGCCTACTCATGCTGCTGCCACCCCAGTCGTCATTGTGCCACTCTGTGGCCTACTCGTATTGCTGCCACCTTCAGATTCTGTCATTGTGCCCCTCTGTGGCCTACTCATGCTGCTGCCACCTCCAGACTCTGCCATTGTGCCACTCGGTGGCCTACTTATGCTGCTGCTACCTCCAGATTTTGTCATTGTGCCACTCTGTGGCTTACTCATGCTGCTGCCACCTCCAGACTCTGTTATTGTGCCACTCTGTGGCCTACTTATGCTGCTGCCACCTTCACATTCTGTCATTGTGTCGCTCTTTGGTCTCCTCATGCTGCTGTCACCTCCACACTTGGTCATTGAGCCACTCTGTGGCCTCCTCCTTTTACTGCTGATGCCGCCACCTCCAGACTGGGTCATTGTGCCACTCTGTCACCTACTCATGCTACTACCACCTCCACACTCTGTCATTATTCCACTCCGTGGCCTATATATGCTGATGCCACCTACAGAGTCTGTCATTGTGCCACTCGGTGGCCTACTCATGCTGCTGCCACCTCCAGACCTTGTCATTGTGCCACTCAGTGGTCTCCTGATTTTACTGCAACCTCCAGACTCTGTCATTGTTCAACTCTGTGGTCTCCTCATGCTGATTCCACCTCACACTATGTCATAGGTCTACTTTGTGAACTTCTCGTGCTGTTTCCACCCTCTCCACTTCATGACTGGTCCACTATTTTGGCTTTCGGCCTGGCTTACATCATCATTTATTTGACCTTTCTTTTGATCTGTCAGAAGCAAGGAAAAATGAGACGCATAATAAATCCTGTCTGTGTAGCAGCTGTAAGGCCTGTATTGTCCCAACAGAATTGGCTTGAGATTTGGTAGCCAAAAGCATGAGTGGGTACAAAACACAGAAGACATGCAAATGTTTCGTTCACGTGTCATCCATTAGCAATACTGATGGATTATTGAGCAAATGCTGACCGAGAGTAGGCCTTTGCTGCACAGACAGGATCAGTTTTTTGGGGGCTATTGTTCTAACAGATCATAGGAAAGGCAAATTAATCAGTGACATCAGCACAAATTTACTGCTGACACCCTCTTCACTCTGTCAGGGGGACTCTACTTGTATAAGCGTTTAATAGAACAGGTTCTGTACACATCTATGTGGAATCAGCTTATGAGGGTGTAAAAGGACTGCACTTCTTCTTAATGCTAACATTTACCTGTAAAGCTGAGTTAACTTCAGTTATTTGGTCAGTTTTGGTCCCGTGATTGCCAAAATAAGTGAAGTTTGCAGTATTTCTAAGAGCGACCCTTGTCATCTGCATGTCATACTGACTCGCAGTATTATTTCACTACCACAGCAGACTCCCTATGCGTGTTACTGCAAGGCACAGTGTTCTACACCCTTATAAAGGCTCTCTGCAGCCTGAAAATTGCCCTTGTAACGCAATTCGCCACACATAAATTCTTATCTAAGCACATTTTTCCGAAAAATGCGGTCATCTCTACTGATGATATTTTTTTCAAACCACATAAATTAAGATATGCTGTATAAAATATATATATATATATATATATATATATATATATATATATCACTTATGTCAGACACCAATGGTTACTGACCCTGTATACCATGTGTGTATTTTGTGGCATTCCACACCTCTTGCTCCTGCAAGCACTTATCTATTGAATTATTAGTGGCTCTACTATTCTCCATTAGCCCTCTACTACCCAGACTCTCGCCAGCTTACTCACTTGATAAGTTTGGAATAGCTCCACAAAGGACATGTCTTGAGAACAGTGTTTATCATGGGTAAACTGTGTAAATGTTCCCACATGTGGGTTCCCTCTTCAGGGCGAATTCTCTATTTTTAAAGAAGGTCCTTCCATGTTACAAAATAGAGGTAGACCAATGAATATGTCAGTTCTGTGGCCTAACAGAGAATATCTGTGAATCATAGCACTGAAATGCATGCATATTCTTGTGTTACTAGTTACTGTTACTGTTTCATATGGTTTGCTGTACCAAAGTATGAATTTGGTTGAAAATTTTGTTGACATTTATTTCCATGGGTGGTCTCTTGGTAGCGCTTGTTAGCAGGAACAGACTTTGTACTGATCCAATGAATTGTTAACATAACAAAGTGTTTTGGATTTTGGAGTGATGAATACTGATTACTCACAATTAATTTATAAGAGAGAATGGGATGCCATTACTTGTGGGAAGTACAGTACTTCAGAGGTTTTGGACAGCCCATCTGATCTAATAGTATAAGTATGTGAGTGGATGTTCATCAGTTTCCTACACCTGTGCCACCTCCATCATAAACAGTTGGGTAGAGGCTGTGTGGTTGGGATCTGCAGTGAAGTGAAATTTACTTTGTATCAGTTAGGATGTCCTTTGTTCAATGATATGTTTTTGATGTCCTTTACACTATTACTTATTTATAGCACCAACATATTCTGCAAAGCTTTACATACATTATCATCCCCAGCTTTCCCCAGGGGAGCTCAAAATCTAAATTCTCTATCAGAGTGTCTTTGGAGAGTGGAAGGAAACAAAACTACCCAGAGGAAACACACACAAGTATGGGAAGAACGTATGAACGGCATACAAATGTTGCCCTTGGTGTGAATTGAACCTAGGACCCCAGGGCTGCAAGGCTCCTGTGTTAACCATTGAGCCACCATGAATAACTTTTCTGTGAATTACATGTGAATCTACTGTTTTCTAGCTATAATAAAAGTGCATATTTTACTTGATGACATTCTTGCAGAACATCAAAATCATCTCAACAAGTTTTTAGAGAAAATGAATCGATTGCACTTTTTGCAGTCAAAGATCTCCAATGTACAATTAAAAAAAGTGTTATGACATAGGAATGTAGACAATTATTTCTGAAGTGTATTAAAGTTAATTAGCATGTAACATTTAAGACAGCTGCTGAAACATTAGTTCTAAGTACTATGGGATTAATTACAATTTGATCTTAATTAAACATGTCTGTTTATGTATTGTGTTTGGATGCATAAGCATATTTTTGGGTAAATTCTAATATGACATTCCTTTCAGACTCTATATGATCTAATGTCCAAAATTGGCATTTTGCTGTGAAACTAGTCACAACCCATAGGCAAGTGTGGTACCAATTCTGAAAGAATGCAGGCATATTTTTCTAAACCTAGACAACCCCTTTAATGAAAAAAAAATACAAGGTTCTATTTCTAAGAGAATATAATTTTTATACTTCCTAGGAAGACAAAAAAAACAATATGTAAGGATTCTAAGTTTCAAATACAATAGGTAACTATGCATGTTGTGTAAAAGGCAACATTTTAAGTATTGATGAGCGAATTGAACTTCAAATCATCGATCCAAAGCTGATTCAGTCAAACAATGAGTTTGAAGCTGTCTACATACAGCATAAAAATGCTTTGGCGCAGCAGAACCAAACTTTGTTTCACACGAAGTCACGCAAGACTTTGGTGAATTCATTTGGTATTTGTTTCTGCATTTTTGAAAGCATTTAAAATTAGTATTCCAAAGTCAAATTTGGTACCGGCGGGTACCTTGGTATAAAACCCAACTTCAGTTTCCTAATTTTAAATGTTTTTAAAGATGCAGAAATTAATACTGAATTAATTCACCAAAGTCTCACGCGATTTCGGGTGAAACGAATTTTGCCTTCATGCAGGCAATACATTTTGATGCTGTGCGGAGACAGGTCTCCGGACAGCATTAAAACTGAAGTGTTTGAACAAATCAACTTCAGATCTATGATCCGAAGCTCGAGTCGCTCAAGCCTAGTTTTAAGTATTAGAATTAATATTGATTAATCACATGCTGTGAACTGTTGAGGCTGTAGATTTATGTGATATAACATAATGACATCAATGGTTTGCTGGTAACTAAGTCTTGAGAGGCAGCTATGCCTATGCCGAAAGAGACGCTAACATCAATTTGATAACAGCAGGCTGTTATAGAAGATTTTGTTGATCAGACAAGGACTTCAGTATTATTATCTCCTTGTTAAGATGTTGTTTTACTGTATACACCAATATACATTTGAACTTGTCTGGTACAAAATGTAAGTGCTGTGACTCCTATGACTACATCACAGGGCCTTGCTAAAGATTTTCACCCAACTTGAATTGTTCAAGTGAACTCCACCTTTCAATACCATGTGAATTTTAGGATTAAAATCTTACATTTCAGTTCTGAATCATTTAGCCAGACAGATTGCAAAATGTTAAAAATCTGTCTGACTGCAACTGTAATGTAGGGAGAGACCTTCTACAAAAATAATCACTTTACTTTAAGAGACATGAAACTTGAGGCAATTACAGTGGAGCTCCAATAGCTATACGGTTAATACCAGTCCAATACACCTATAGTCCTTCATTTACAATTTCACATAGACAATGCATTTCGGGGTATAACCTCCTTTATCAAGCCAGTGATTTCATAATGTGGGTTGTACCTCAAAATATACTGTCTAAGTGAGATTGCAAATAAAGGACTGTTGGTATTTTTCAACTCCATCAATTTTGGTTTACATTATTCCTACTCAGAAGCCGAAAGGGCTGCTGAACCCCTTAAGAACCCTGTGACTTCCAGCACATTTACTTACTAGTAAGTCATGATGAACGGGCAGCCACAGGAATTGTGCGTGTCTTATTAATGAAGGGGCCCAGCTGCGACTGACAACCAGGCCCCTGCTGTATCAACCAGCCAGTACAGGGACAAAAAAAAAACAAGTTAAAAAAAAGAGTTTTATAACAGTAAAAAAAGTTTACAAGTATCACATGATCTCCCCCTCAGATGAATGCCATAAAAATTCTAAAAATAAAATGAAAAATATGTCAAAACAGCAATTTTTTTGTTCACCTTGCACCCAAAAAGTGTTATGTAACCAAAAATGGTACCAATAAAAACATCAACTCTTCCTGCAAAAAATAAGCCCTCTACACAAGACAATTAGGGGAAAAATATAAAAAAAATATAGATCTCAGAAAATGGAGACACAAAAATATTTTTTCTCAAAAATGCTTTATGGTAAAACTGAAACAAAAAAAATCTAAAAAATAAAAATAGACATTGGGAGAAATGTGGAATTATGATCTAATGCCAGCCATGATCTAATTCCAGTCATTTTCCATCAGATAGCAGAGGGAGTGAACTCTGCAGGGGTCCTGGCTTCAAGAAAGCCACATATGTACAAATTCACACCTCCAGCATGAAGGCAAACTCATCCTAACGGAAAATCCCCCTGTAGGGGGTCTCAGCCATTAAACAGAATCAATCAAATCCATCAGACATGATGGAACCATGGGTTTATAAGGAATTATGAATTGCCCTTCCATCACAGGCATAAACCAGTTATATATCAGCGACCTTGGGGTCAAGACGGACATGACCCTGGTTGTAGTTTGGGGGTTGGGTGCCGGGAATTGGAGATACAGAGATATCCCCATAGGAACCTAATAACGGCACCATGTTTGGTCTCCACCTGTAGTCAGAACCCAGGTGGACCTGTTGGTCCTAGAACTATCTCCCTGTGACCTTCCAGTCTGGAGCTATGGGTCCTAATGGGTTTTGTGGGTATTTGGCTACCAGGACCAGGAAGGAGGAGTAGACTCCCCCCAGAGGCAGGGAGGGGAGTGGCCGACTACAGGTGAAAAGGCCAATGCAGGCCAGAGGCCAGCATCTCTCTCTAAAGGGGGTCACATTGAGTACTGTGTTTGGAGGGACCGTGGACAAACTGCTGACATCACTTTCCCCATATGACTACAGCCAAGCACTACAGCACCCCAGAACTCAATGTAACCCAAAGGACTACTCATTCATCTGGTAACTGACACTTTCTCTGTTTAATTCTGTTGTATCATGCCACCTGTATTTGCACATCCGACCACTGTATATATTCTCTGTGTATATTGTTTATTGTCTAGTGCGCCCATAAGGCAATTAAATATAATAATTCAATCTTGTGCTGCCTTGTATCTCGATCACGAATCCCCATGTCTCAGCCTAGTTATAAGCTACTGCGGGTTGGTTTCTCACCCTATATAATCCAGTTAGATGACTGGGCTTATATCAAACGAGGAACTGGTGCCAGTCAACCGGGCTGAGAAAGCTCTGTTTCACTGAGGCAGTGAAAAGGCTCTCTCAGCTTTTCAGGGTTGTGAACGAGTGTGGAGTTATGCCGGAGGCCACGTAGACCACGGTCCCTCAGCCCCATGCCTCACTCTGTCCGCACTGACAGGAGACATCTGTGTAAATTGTATCAAGCTGACCTTGCGTGCTCCCAGGGAGGGCATAATGTCATGTCTTGGAAACCAGTGAGTAAACCGTATCTCGTGAGCTCGATGTAGTTGTGGTCAGACGGGGCCGCGAGGTGCGGCATTCAAAACAGGCGTATTTGGTATTGTCATGTCCGTAACAACCTGCTCTTTAAATGTAACACATCATCTGTGCTGTCAGGTGACTGCCTTAAAAAAACAAAAAATAAGAACCATGCCAGAACAGCCTTTATTTTGTTACTTTGCCTCACAAAAAGTGTAATATATACTCCAAAATAGTACCGAAAAAACTGTCACCTTATCCTGTACTCTCCAAAATGGGGTTTTGTTTTTGAGAGTTTCTACTGTAGGGGTGCATCAGGGGGTCTTCAAATGCAACATGGCAGCTTAAAATTATTCCAGAGAATATTTGTCCTCTAAAATCCATGTTGCTCCTTCCCTTCAGTAGCCTGCCATGGGCCCATACATCAGTTTATGACCATATATGGGGTGTTTCTTTGAACTGCAGAATCAGATTAATAAATATTTGCAATGTGCTGCCCCCCAGGGCCGATCGTGTCCCAGGTCTATAGGAATGCCGAGTGGTGTGGTCCGGCCCTTAACAGTCAGTGTGTCACGGATGTTTCTACCTGGATACTGTCGATCCCCAGGGTTAGGCTCCGAAGCAATAAAGGGAAATAGTTGAGGTAGGAGATCGAAAATAAATTGAGTCCAGACTTGTATCCAGACAATATTCAGGCTTTCTCTTGGTTCCATCAGGAATTGGCATAAATTGCAGGCACAATGGATAATTCTGCTTTCTCTCTCTGCAGTGCTAAACTCTACTTGGGCCTAGTTACCAGATTTTTGCTTTTTTCTGGTATCCCCGGATCGGGGTGCTTTTGTCTGTTGTCCCCCTCCTGACACTCAGTAAGTAAATTAGCAAGGAGTCAGTGTGGTCTATAAGCTACTTCCCTTTTGAAAGACTCCTGCCGCAGCCGGAGAACGCTTTCCCCTTGTTGCTTTATCTTCCATACATCTGATTCCATGGCAAGCATAGCTTAGCCTGCACTGGCTGTTAAAGGCTATCTAGACTATCTAGACTAGACTAGACTATTACTGAACAAGGATAAGGTAAGGAAAAAGCCAATTATAGCACAAATCACTGAGAAAAACTTCCTAAAATATAACTTTTAATGAAAATCAATCAATAAAAAACGTCCCATAGGACGAAAATGACGCTATCAAAGTGCGACCTAGCAGACACACATCACATAGGACCTAAACACCAGTATAGAGCAGTAAAAAGGGGGAGGGGAAGATCGTATGAATTGATCAGATACTAATCACATAACTATCTATCCCTAAAAAATCCCTCAAAAACTGCTCAGCCCAGAGGCATCCCTTGATGGTAGGGACTCTCTGTCCTCGAACCTTGGCTATAAATTTTCTAAGAGTCCCTCTGCTAATAATCAAATTATCAACTATATAACATCGATTGATATATGTGCTAAAAATCCAAACCGTGGTATGACATAAATCCCTAATCTGATCCCGATGCATTTCCCCTTGTAATAAAACAAGGTTCCTCTGGGGACCAAAGTGATAAAGTATTCACCACATCAAGAAGATATATCTGAGATACCACATATAACACCCAAACAGGCGCATATATCAGACAACCATAACAGATTACATATAATAATGATAATGATTCAATCAGCAGATATATAAAATACAATAAACTAGACAAAAAATGCATATAGAAGACACATATAATGCATATATATTACACTTGTCACGTACACCAGCTAATGGCCGCAAACAGACAATTATTCAGGCTGAACAGAGCGTACTGCCAAAAGCCAAATAATACGCATGTTTTAGTCACTAGAGAAATAGCCCAGAGCTGCAAAACACACAAACACAGATATAGTAGAAAGAATAAAGGATATCCTTATTTGATATAACTCCATTCACGTCTAGAACAACACTATGGGGCTCAGCAGGTGCTGTAAGATGACTAGACTAGACTAGACTGGAACTGCTGCCCCTCCCTTCTGGTAAGAAGCAGGACTCACCCACTTCTCACCAGAGTGGGGGGGGGGGGGGTGAGGATGGAATATTGAGTTCCCTTATATTTCAGTATCTGTCTGCCATTTATGTTGCCACCTGCTGGTGAGCCAGGCATGTCATATATAGAAAACAGTTGCATAACACTATTATAAATTCACAATTGTGAAGGGCCTAGAAATAAATACATGAATTGGTGTTAGCAGTAAAAGACAGTAGCATATTACAATAATAATACCACTTTGGGGTATTACATACCCCCTTACTTAAAACCAAGCCGTCCGCGGTTTGTGCTTAGGGTATGCTCCAGGGTTCCCTTTTAAAGTTATACTGCTGCTTTAGACTATTTTCTGTTATCATATACATAAGCTAAAATAGCAACGGCTATAGACAGGTCTCTGCCCGTTTGAGTAGAGTGTCTATTTCCCTGTCGGTAAAACCAGACAACCAAAAGACTAAGACCAAGTGATCATTCCTGACTTATTTTTGTGTGTACTGGGCCCCCGTACCGAAGAAAGTGTGGGGGTGTCGTCACTCTGTAATATGACCACTATGCAATGAAAACCCACAAATAGGAGGGTGTCCATTCAAAAGTGCATCCGGATCACATTGTTGTACCCGTAAAAAGAGTCCATACAATGGGCAAAAGTGCTTGAATGTTTCAGAAACAGTAAACTTTACTGCAAATATATATTGTATAACATGTGGAAGGTAGTGTTGTAATCACAAGTATTCCAATTTTTTTTTCTACAGTACTACTGCTTCTTGCTTGTAGGCCAATGAGAAGGCTGCAATATCTTTGTCAGAGCTTAGCGACATCCCTTGCAACCAATAGGAAAGTTGCCTACCCCTTTACTATATAAGAAACTCCCCATCAGCCATTTTCTGTTGTTTTTTGCAGTTCTGAGAGAGACAGCAGTGTCATTGCTGTGTTCTATGCTTTGCAGACTCATCCTATTGAACTCCTAATGCCCAGCGCCATACATGTACGGCGCAGCGAGAGGTAACTTAACGCTCAGTGCCGTACATGTATGGCGCGCTGATCGGGCCTTTGCAGGAAATATCGCCCACCCGATTCACGGCAGGGGTACGGCAGTCACTGAGTGCATGCCGGCGCATTAACCCTTGGTGTGCCACGGTCAGCGCTGAAATAGTACCAACAAAACTGCCACCTTATCCTGTAGTTTCGAAAATGTTTCTTTTTTTTTTTTTGGAGTTTCTACTCTAGGAGTTCTCTAGTGTTCAAATGTGACATGGGAGCTTAAAATTATCCCAGTGAAATCTGCCTTCCAAAAACCATATGGCGTTCCTTTTCTTCTGTGACCTGCAGTGTGCCCGTACAGCAGTTAATGACCACATATGAGGTGTTTCTGTACACTACAGAATCAGGGCAATAAATATTGAGTTTTGTTTGGCTTTTAACCCTTGCTTTGTTAGTGAAAAAATGGATTAAAATGGAAAAGCTGTCAAAAAAAGTGAAATTCTGAAATTTCATCTCCATTTTCCATTAATTCATGTGGAACACCTAAAGGTTAACAACGTGTTTAAAATCAGTTTTTAATACCTTGATGGGTTTAGTGAAAATCAGGTCACTTTTTTGGGAGTTTCTACTCTAGGGGTGCATCAGGGGGTGTTCAAATGTGACATGGCAGCTTAAAATTATCCCAGTGAAATCTGCCTTCCAAAAACCATATGGTGTTCCTTTCCTTCTGCGACCTGCCGTGTGCCCGTACAGCGGTTTACGACCACATATGAGGTGTTTCTATAAACTAAAGAATCAGAGCAATAAACATTGAGTTTTGTTTGGCTGTTAACCCTTTCTTTTTAGCGTTAAAAAAATGATTAAAATGGAAAATCTACCAAAAAAATGAAATTCTGAAATTTCATCTTCATTTTCCATTAATTCTTGTAGAACACCTAAAGCAGGGATGGCCAACCTGAGGCTCTCCAGCTGTTGCAAAACTACAACTCCCAGCATGCCCAGACTGCCTACAGCTATCAGCCTACAGCAGAGCATGGTGGACGTTGTAGTTTTACAACAGCTGGAGAGCCACAGGTTGGCCATCCCTGACCTAAAGGGTTAACAACATTTGTAAAATCAGTTTTGAATACCTTCAGGGGTGAAGTTTCTAAAATTTTGGGGTGGTTTTTATTATGTAATCCTCACAAAGTGACTTCAGCCCTGAATTGTTCCTTAAAAAATGGTTTTTGGAAATTATCTGAAAAATTTTAAGTTTTGCTTCTAAACTTCTAAGCCTTCTAACGTCCCCCCCAAAAAAAAAAAATGGAATTCACAAAATGATCCAAACATGAAGTAGATATATAGGGAATATAAATTAATAACTATTGTTAGAGTAAGTTATTACTTACTATCTATTATAAAAGTAGAGAGATTGTAATTTGGAAATTTGCTAATGTTTCCAAATTTTTGGTAAATTTTGTATTGTTTTATAAATAAAAATGAAATTTTTGACTCAATTTTATCACAGTCATGAAGTACAATATGTGATGAAAAAACATACTCAGAATAGTCTGGATAAGTAAAAGCCTTTTAAAATTATTACCACATAAAGTGACACGTTAGATTTGCTAAAAATGGCCTAGGCAGAAGGGTGAAAAATGGCCTGGTCCTGAAAGGGTTTATTACATTAGATAGTTAGCTTATATATATAATACAGATAGTTAGTGTGAGATAGTCAGTGTAGATTAGATCTTAGATATATTGCAAAAATGAATATTGCCTTTGCTGATCATCAATAGTGGAAGGCTCCCGACTCATGTATGGTAAATTGTATGGGCTTTAAAAACACAGGCAGGGCTCCCACTATTGGTCTCCTGAGGTAGTACAAAATTATAAACCACTAATTTTTTTTGTGAGACACCTTAAAACATGTGGGGTTCCCTCTTAACCTGAGAAGTGGAAAAAAAAGGAATTTTGCACTGGTGGGCGCAACTTGGAGGCATTATTGTTAGCCATTGGGTGGAGTCCTAACGAGCCATCACCCTCTGAGTGAGGACAAAACATGGGGAAACAAAAACAAACAAATAGTCCAACAAGTTCTCATACGTCAGACTCAGTCCATGTCGTGGATCCAATAGTCCATGATTTTTCTTAAGATGACAGATGAGAAGCTCCTTAGAGGAAAAAATTTAAATCTTTCTCGCTGCTGGAGCTGCTGAAGGACATTAGGGGTCTGTCCTGCCCCTTGCTGGCAAAGGGGGTTTAATTGCATGGAGGATACTGCAACTTTAGGCAGCGGAGTGGATGCTTCGGCTGCCTCCACCATACCAGCCGTTACAGGAGTCATCTCAGATCTCTCAGGGCCCACTTTTCCATGGCAGCCTGTATTTCAGCGAGAGCTGCTTGCACTTGAGGCTCATTACCCCCAATCATTACACCCCAGATGAGCTGTGGCTGGCGCGCCGTGTTTTTCTCTTCTTGATGGCTTGATCTCACTGGTAAAGGGGAAAGATCTTGGTGGGTAAAGTCTCCAATTCCCTAGCTTGAACTGGGCGGATCCTTTTTCTCCCGCTCTATCTAGACAAAAAACAACGTACGCCATAGCTGGCAAAGATGGCGGATTAACCCCTCTGTGGCCAGTGCACACTCTATGGCATCTGTTAATGCGGAATAATTGCAATAAAGTCATTTTTTTAGGGGGTCCGTAATTACTGTAGGCCTTTATTAGCAACAAGTCACAAAAGTAGATCCTGTTTGTGATGCCAATTGCGACGCTCCTCCCCCCCAAGGCTGATCGTGTCCCAGGTCTATAGGAATGCCGAGTTGTGTGGTGCGTCCCTTAATAGTCTCTGTGTGTGTCACGGTGCTCCTACCTGGATACAGACACTCCCCATACATACACATACAAAAAATTCCACCCTCTGAGGCCGCAAGGGTAAGTATAGTATGGGTGGATCTTACCCCATCCAGTAGATCTGCGGTCTGTAGACAGTGGGTGGTATTAGTGCCCCAAGTAGAGGCACTAGTGATCGAAGGTGCCTGTGATTTATGGCGTTATGGACACTCCTGTTGTGCCCTATCGTATAGCCCTCCCTGTATACGGTGACAAGGGGCTATTCAATTAATCTGCCTAACAGACACAGAGCACCCACCCTGACAGGGGCAACCCCATACGGAACCTGTCCCTGTATTGGGGCCTATTGACTGTTAAGCCCTTCACTATATAGCCCTACATGCCAAGTTTCATTCCACACAGTCGGAACTCATCAGGGGCTTACTGAAGTCAAGGGATATCTATAAGAGACAAATTAGGACATAAACAAACCAAGATCACTTAGTGTACTACATATTAACAGCATAGGAAATGCCAGATTAATATATACGCGCTACTTACAACTTCAGAATAAGCACTCGCTTCAGTTGAAGAAAGGGCAGTCAGTGGAACTCAGCCCTATAGTGTGTGGAGAAGTGTCTCCAACACACCCTTGTCTCACTGCTAGATGCGATTAGTATGGAGATGTGGTGACTTTTACCTCATCTCCTTTTAAAAGTGGCGCCTCCAACATCTTACTCCCACTTCCGCCTACATATCACCCTGACCCGCACATGAAACGCACGCTGACATCATGTGCGCGGACTTCACTGGAAGTCGGTGGCACATGACTATTGGGGCTGCTGGAAGCTAGATGCGACTGGATATACGGGTCCTGTGTTGCCAGGAAACTTGACCGCACGTAAACACAGCGCATTTAAAACCATCACAGATATCGGATGGCGACTTATCAAGCACTATCGCGCGATATAGATTTTAGTAGGCGGTTATCTCAACACCTATAATCTCACAAGTTGTGATTGTGAGATACAGATGGAGGGGAAAAGTAACAACTAGTTACATCAAGACTCCAGTTACATAATTTTTATTAGAATATCAATAAAGTTAGTCTCAAGCAAAGCAGATGATGTTATGCTGCTCATTAAGGCCATAGGATATATATATTTGTCAATGACGGTAATCTCAGATAAAGCAGGTGAAACTCTGCTGTTCATTGAGGCCATGGGGGTGCACGGTTTTTAGATAGAATATCCACCTTGCCTCACTTTGGAGGATTCTCCTGTTCCAGCCCCTCCCCCCCCCCCCTTATGGGTGGTTTAACTTTCTCAATGGCCATGAACGAGAGGTACCCTGGGTCCCCACCATGCTCAGTCCTTACATGGCGTGAAACGGAGGTGTCTCTACCATTGTGGATATCTCCTAAATGTTAACCAACCCACCTCCTCAGTTCCCTTTTTGTTTTTCAGATATATTCCTTACCACAAGAGCATGTGATTTTATAGATTACTCCTATAGTTTTACAATTAATCAGATCTCTGATAGTATAGATTTTTCCAGTGTTACTGCTCCTAAAGGTTTTTCCACATTGCATGTATTTACATGCTATGCAACCACTGCACCAATAATTTCCTTGGTTACCTTTTTCCAGCCAAGTTTTTGGTGCTGGTACTGGTGAAAAATGGCTATTCACCATCCAGTGTCGTACACGTTTACCTCTCCTGTAAGTTATACTGGGTTGTTTATTGATGGTCTCACAGAGGTCAGGGTCCATTCTAAGTACATGCCAATGTTTAGAGATAATTTCCCTTATGCCAGTGGAGGTCCCATTAAATGTACTGATGAGGCGTATTTCTTGTGTCTTTGTTAAAGGAACATTATCACTGGGTGTTACCTTTTCTTTAGGGGTGAGAAGGGAGGTACGGTTGCGGGCCTGGGCAGCTTGATAAGCAGGTGTTAGTGTACCAACGGGATAACCGCGATCAATAAATCTCCTTTTTATATCAGCTGCCTGTTTCCGAAATTCTGAATTATTGGAACAATTCCTCCTCACCCTTAGATATTGTCCTCGAGGGATCCCCCTGCTGAGGGGGAAAGGATGACAGCTATCCCACCTGAGGAGGGAATTGGTCGAGGTGGGTTTGCGGAAAATTGATGTTTTTAGGCCGCCATCTGGATTTTTAATAGTAAAAATATCCGAAAATGGCAGTTGTGTCACAGCACATTCAGGAGTAAACCGCAAACCAATCTGGTTTGTATTTAGACTGTTTGCCCATCCGGAGAAGGACTCAGGACTACCCCTCCAGATGACAAACGGATCATCTATGTAACGTGCCCACATTTGAACACACTGGAGCTCTGACATCACCTCATCCCGAAAAACAAGGGTATTCTCCCACCAGCCCAGGAGCAAATTTGCATAGGATGGGGCACATAAACACCCCATTGCGGTACCCCTGAGCTGGTAGTAAAACTTGCCATTAAAGGTAAAATAATTCCTCTTAAGTACAAATTCAAGAAGCCGTAGGACCAGACAGTTATGTGCCACAAAATGGCATCCACGTGCCGACAGGAAATAAGATACCACATGTAGGCCCCATTCATATGGAATAGATGAATAAAGGGCCTCTAACTGTTTTAAGAGGTCTCCTGTGTCCCTAACATATGAAGGAAGTGATTGTACAAAGGGTGATACAATTCTGTCTAAATAAATTCCCACATTCTGACTCAGACTATTGATCCTTGATACTATTGGCCGTCCTTTCAGTGGGTCATACCCCTTGTGTATCTTGGGGAGACAGTAAAATGTCGCTATCTGTGGACACTGTGGGAGAAGAAAGTCATATTCACTCTGGTTAATAAGATTATTGTTTTGGTCGAGTCCAATATACCCTTCAATTCTTGTTTGTACTTAAATGTGGGGTCCCCTTCTAGTATCTCATAACAGTCTCGTGGGGCCAAAAGCTTTTCACACATAGTCTTATAGTTGTTCGTGTCCATAATAACTGTATTCCCACCCTTATCCGATGGCTTAATAGTTATACATTTATTTTTTGCAAGACCTTCAAGTGCCACTAACTTTTCCTGTGTACAGTTTGGAGGGGTAGAGTATAAGTGTGTTGCTTCCAATTCTGTGCTTATCAAATTTAAATACAGTTTGTGTCAGTTGTTTTTTTATACTCCAATTTTTTAAGACTGTAAAAGGGCCTTCTCCTGGAGTGGACTCCTTTGATGTTGCAAGACTCTGGAGGAGTCTCAAATCCGCCACCATATTGGTAGGGACACCAAATTACAAGCTTTGTTTTTTCTCTATATTCCGGAAGTGTTTGAACCACCTAAGTTTGCGAGCAAATAAGTTGATATCCACTATGGCTCTAAACAAATTTAACCTCATCTCATCACAAATTTAACCTCATCTCATTATCTCATTTATCCTAGTAAACTGTGTATCAGGGTCAGAAACAATTCTTTGAACCCGTTGATATTGAGATTTAGGAATGGACCTCTTTAACGTTGGTGGATGAGCACTTGAAAAGTGAAGGATACTATTCCTATCTGTATCTTTTCTAAACAGATCAGTTGACAAATTACCACCTTGGTCCTTAATCACCATAGTGTCAAGAAAGCTCACCTTATGATTGTCACAGACTAATGTAAATTGTAAGAAAACTTGTAATGTCCAGCTCACCTTGACAGCTTGATTTCCCCGTGTGCCTTTGAGCCTGGGTGGAGACCCTCAAGTGGAAATCCAAAACAAAGGAACAAATGGCTCTGGCACGTTACGATTACGATTAAGGACGTTTAGTTCGAAACGCGTCAACGTTTGTCGCAATTGCCATGGAATCTGTCTGTGTGTGAATATGCACCAATAAAGAAGGAACCTGATTTTATCCCATGCTTGGTGCCAGAGCCATTTTTTCCTTTGTAATGTAAATTGTAACTCAGCATGTATATGGTTTAGACGGTAGAGGAAGGCTATTAGGGTCTCACGTGGCCCCGCCCATATGCAAAAAATGCCATCAATAAATTTTTTCCATAGAAGGACATTATTCTAATACCATACAGTATTATACACGTGTGAGTCCTCAAAATCTGACATACTATAGCCCAGCTTAGGTTCCAGGTATTGGAACAAGTTAAAAGACCGAGGAGATCATGCGTATTTGATTTGTGATTTATTCATATAAGTTATGATTTTTTTTTTTTTTCGGACATCTATTATACATTGAGGGATCCCACACCTGATAATATGGTATCTGTTATGTGTAATTGAGGTACTTTCTCTGTTTGCTTCTTATACTCTGTTTAATTTTGTATTCATGTTAGTCCGCCCTTTTTTTGACGTATGACATCATGATAGGCGGTATTATCTCCTTATATATAGCGGTTCCTTTGAGTATACTTTCACCTGTTGACAAAGGCATGTTTGTCGAAACGCGTCCTGGCAGTAGGACACATTGTTTTGATGTAATAAAACATCACGATTATACAAGACACGACTGCTGGGATTTCTTTTGGATTTCAAGTGAAGATTGTTTCTATCCCATGCAGCGTGCACTGAGTGAGTGCCGGCTGATTCCTTAATTATCTCCACTGTGGGCACGAGCACCACTCCAGATGACTGCTACTTCCACGACTCTAAGCTTTGATAATGCAGATGCTGAAAGGATTCTTTAGCAGGTGATGTCGACTTCTGATTTTCTAAATATTCCAACAAGCGAATTTAAGAAGCGACATTAGGAACGCGAACTTAGACGGCTCGCATCATATGAATTACATGCTATAACATTAGCAGAATACCATAAGGTGAAGAGGATCCCGAGGGGCCTCAGGGTGCATCTACACCCGACATTTTTTCCTGAAGATCTCTAGTACTGTAAGGACTTTGAAAGTGCTCTTATGATTTAATGTTACTGACCATTAATCGCGTACAAACAGCAGTGGTGGAAATAAAAGCGCAAGTTTCCGCCACAGAAAAACAACAAAGGGATTCCATAACATCGGAAGAATTTAGCCAGCTGAAAGATTCATTGGATTCGCATATTGCCTCATATAAGAAAGAAACGGTAGAAAAGAAAAGATTGTGACAGCGAAGACTATCATTTAAATAAAGTGTACAAATGGCAAGATACCGCATCCCGCCACAGGAGGTATTCAAGCGGTTAGATCCCTATTGGATAGAAGTAAGTACACTAAGAATGAACAGGAATTTTTTCTACACTTACTAAATCTTGTGTTATATGAGAATTACTTTATGTTTGAAGATAGCTTCTATCTACAGCGGCGTGGGACAGCAATGGGGTGGAATGTGGGCCCACCCTATGCAAATGCATATATGTCAGATTTTGAGGACTCACACGTGTATAATACTGTATCGTATCAGAATAATTTCCTTCTATGGAAAAGATTTATTGATGACATTTTTTGTAAATGGGCCGTCCACATGAGACCCTAATGGCCTTCCTCTACCATCTAAACTATATACATAATGAGTTACAATTTCCATTAGTCTGTGACAATCATAAGGTGAGCTTTCTTGACACTATGGTGATTAAGGACCAAGGTTGCAATTTCTCAACTGATCTGTTTTGAAAAGACACAGATAGGAATAGTATTCTTCACTTTTCAAGTGCTCATCCACCAGCGTTAAAGAGGGCCATTCCTAAATCTCAATGTCAATGGGTCCAAAGAATTGTTTCTGACCCTGATACACAGTTTACTAGAATAAATGATATAACCAGCAGGTTTGAGGAGAGGGGATACCCTCCATTTATTTTGAGGAAAACCAGAATGGAACTTGACAATCCTAGTAATATTGATGGTAACAAAACCATCTAGAATAGCAATGGTGCACAAGTTTTATCCCTATAATCAGAGGCTTGACAATATTATACATAGACACTTGCATTTGTTGGGGAAGTCATACCCTATGATTGAAGAATTTAAGAATCCACCTTTCATATGTAACAAAAGAAGCACTAATTATAGAGATTAACTTGTGCATTCTGACATTGGGAGTACAAAGGTGGCATTGAAACAAATGGTGCTAGCAACCCAACATAAGGGCACTTTCCTATGTTTGCACTGCTTCCAGTGCTCCCATATTATTAAGGGTTCTACATTCCATAATCCACATAATGGGGGGCCATTTCCTATTGAAGGTTAAGTAAGCCGGGGCGTAGCTAGAAATGACTGGCTGGCCCCATAGCAAAAAACTTTTATGGGCCCCCCTCTCAGATCTTCCACCTCCACATACCTATCAGACCTTCCACCCCTTTCAGAGCTCCCACACCAACATCCCCACACCCCTCCCTTGAACCCCCTAAGTGTCACCCACAGATCCCCCCCTAAGTGTCATCCACAGATTTCCCATAAGTGTCATCCACTGATATCTCCATGTGTCATCCACAGATCCCCCCTAAGAGTCATCCAAAGATCCCCCCTCAGTGTCATCCACAGATCCCCCTTCAGTGTCATCCACAGATCCCCCCCCCCTCGGTGTAATCCACAGATCCCCCCTCAGTGTCATCCACAGATCCTCCCTCAGTGTCATCCACAGATCACCCCCTCACTGTCACCCACAGATCCCCCTAAGTGTCATCCACAGATCCCCCCCTTAGTGTCACCCACAGATCCCCCTCAGTGTCACCCACAGATCCCCCTCAGTGTCACCCACAGACCCCCCCTCAGTGTCACCCACAGATCCCCCCCTCAGTGTCACCCACAGATCCCCCCCTCAGTGTCACCCACAGATCCCCCTAAGTGCACTGGCAGAGACCAGGAAGATGGTGAATGCGCACTTGTGCAAGATTACGGTGCTTATCTTTAATTTCAGAGGCAAGTGCAGTGAATAAATTAGCTAGGAGCTGGCACTGGGCAGGGTAGAGCGGCGCCGGCGCCCCTAGCAAGAGTGCACTCCTCAGCCGGCGGCCCAGGCCCCCAGTTTCATAGGGCCCCCTAGCCATTGCTATGGCTGCTACGGCAATCCCTACGCCACTGTAAGTAAGACTGAGGAGCTTAATCTATTGAACAGTTGTGAAATTAACTTTTTAGGGGGATTAGGGTCATCAATCAGCGATTCAAACCAGACAGATGGGCAAGTGAGGTCGCCTCCTGTCATATTACTAGCGGAGGAAAGAAATTAAGGGTAAACAATGGTGGTGTGAGGTAAGTAGCTCTAATATATCACTAGTACTCAGGATAGAGCCAGTAGGACCAAAAAAGAATATCATAGGGATGGTAGACCTTCTCAACTCATGTTGAGTACTCTCTATCACTACTGATAGGGCTGTTCCCAGGATATCCCTCAACAAAAGGAGGGGGGATGGGAAAGGGACTGAGCAATGAGTTGATTTAAGCCATTTCCAGGCATTAAGGGTGGCACAGATAATTGAATATGGTGAGGAGGGTGCGTAAGGGTTTTCCCATTAATTCCTGTTCAATAGCTACCCATGTTATATTTAGAGCCCTTCAACCAGTCTACGATTCGGGAGATGAGCACTTCCTTGCCATAGGTTTCTGAATGTGGAAGGGCAATCCCTCCCGCTCACACTGGTTGGGAAAGCAAAGAGTATGAAAGTCTAGATTTCTTCCCATTTCGTATAAATGATCGAAATTTTTTCCTAAGTAAGTCATAGTAGGATTTAGGAACAGGAATTGTCAGAACCTGTTAGAGGTATGTAAGGCACCTATTTACAACACCTAAAAGGCTTAACCCTATCTTGACCCAGGTGTTATGTGGTGATTAAGACTTGACTTTTATTAATATCTAATAATAAAATGGCTGTGAGCCAGGCCAAACAGTTAAAAACTATGCTGTCACCGAAAGGCACTGAAGTGATTGATAAGGAATAAATTGGATCACCCTGAGGTGACTAACTGGTTGATCGTCTGCTTTCTTTTCTCTTTGCATCATGGATTTATAGGCCTTATCCACATGCGCAAAAAAATTGTGTTGTGAATTCAGGTAGTATTTAGCTACATTAGATTGCAGAAGAGATTTCAATTCTGCTTGTAAACTAGATCATTCCAGTAGCTGAGACTCCGAGAAGGAGCGTTTATGAAGGGATTCAAGGGTCTGAATCTTCTTATATACGGTATCAATTTTTTCCCCCTTTCTTTTTTCAGAAAGGTTCCTATACTTATAAAGTGTCTTCTGATATATGGTTTATGTGCATCCCATAGGGATTGATCTGTGATATCAGGGTGCTTGTTCAAGGAAAAATATTCTCCTAGAAGATCAGAGATCTTTTCCCTAATGTTCCGATTACCAAGTAAGGATTCATTTAGACGCTAATTAAAACTCCTCGGGTTAGGCGAGGGGGCTGAGACAGATAAAAAAAAATGGGGGCATGATCAGACAAATGGATAGAACCTATTTTGGCCTCAGAACAGATCTGGAGGTGCTCTTTTGAAATAAACACATAACCCAGGCATTGGTAAGTACTAGTGATGAGCGAGCATGCTCAGCCGAGTACCTCCTGTGCTCGAGAGGAATGCTTGAGTCTCCGCCCTGCACATTTCGCAGGTTTTAAGCAGCCAATAAAGGTGCAGGTAAGTACTGCCCTTACTGTAATGCCAGTAGCTATGTTAGCTGCTGGCATTACAGTGACTGGCTGGCCGGAACGCGTCATCGGAGGTTATATAGCACCCGATGACGCATGATCGGCTCAGACATAGTCAGGGAGAGCATATACACCAAAAAATGGCCCCAAAGTATCTCATGAGCGGTTGTGGCAAAAGACAGAGCACTACATCCTATAATTGCTCAACAAGAGCAGGAAGAGACACAACCAAAATATAAAAAAGTATAAAGGTTTATTGACAAATAAATAAACAGTTAATGACAAGTACATACACACAGTTTGTGCAATAGGGGAGCACAGAATTAACACCCAAGAACCACCACTGACGCTAACTGTCCCGCACACTACATAAGGTAATTAACAGCTTAATAGTATATCAACGGTAGGGCTAGAGGTCATAATAAACCCCAACAATTAAGCCAAATAACCAAAAATGCATGAAATTAATAAACATTCTAGGACACAAATAGCATACCGTTGGCCATAGTAAAAGGGGGAATCAGCGCCCGTGGAACAGACACCCTCGACGCGCGTTTCGCACTTTGCTTCGTCAGGAGGTACCTGTAATAGTCAGGGAGAGCATCGGATAGGAAGGGAAGACAGAGCAGGGAGCGAATTTCAGCGACTTTAGTTAGAGAACACTTTTCAAAGGCCCAAAAGTCCTTTTAAGGACTACTGTGTGTGTGTTTTAGATCAACAATATATTTAACAGCAGTGCCAGGGACATCTGTGCTTAGGAAGGGACAGGTAGTGCAGGAAGAAAATTTGCTGTATTTAATACCAAAAGCTTTTCAAAGAACTTAAAATCCTTTTAAGGGCTACTGTGTGTGTTTCACAGCAGCAAGATATTTTTATTTTATAACTATTAATGACATATACTGTATATCAAATGCAGACTAACTCTTTAATAATTTGGGTCACATCTAGTGTCCATAATCTGTGGTGTTCTCTGTAACCAATACTGTCCTGCCTCAGAAAACACTGTCAGTATTACAAATTCCAATAATCTGGTCCTCATATAGTGTCCTTAATCTGTGGTATGCTATAACTGATACTGAACTGAATCTGAAAACACTGTGTATATTACAACTTCCATTAATCTGGGCCTAGTAAAGTGTTCACAATCTGTGGGTTTTTGTATCCCATACTGAACTGAATCTGACAAAAGTGTGTATATTACAACTTCCATTAATCTGGGGCTAGTAAAGTGTCCACAGTCTGCGAATTTTTGTATCCCATACTGAATTAAATCTGAAAAAAGTGTGTATAAAAATATCACAACTTCCATTAATCTGGGCCTTGTAAAGTGTCCACAATCTGTGGGTTTTTGTATCCCATACTGACCTGAATCTGAAAAAAGTGTGTATAATAAAATTTCCATTAATCTGGGCTAGTAAAGTGTCCATAATCTGTGGGGTTTTGTATCCCATACTGAACTGAATCTGAAAAAAGTGTGTTTATTACAACTTGCATTAATCTGGGCCTAGTAAAGTGTCCACAATCTGTGGGTTTTTGTATCCAATACTGAAATGAATCTGAAAACTCTGTCTATATTACAACATGCATTAATCTGGACCTAGTAAAGTGTCCACAATCTGTGGGTTTTTGTATCCAATACTGAACAGCATCTAAAATCACTGTCTATATTCCGACTTTCATTAATCTGTGCATAGTGTAGTGTCCAAAATCTGTGGTGTTCTGTAACCAATACTGTCCTGCATCAAAAAACTGTGTCTTTAGCGGACTGTAAATAAATCTGGGCCACATCTACAGACAAAACCATTAATATGAAGAAGGCGAGCACAATGAAACTGTGCTTTATGCCAGTGCACCAGAAAAAACTAAAACATCCACTTTACTCAGCATCATGTCCAACTTAGCTGGGCTGCGCAGGACAACACTGTCCAAGTTGGAACAGTGCGAACAGGTGGTCGGTTGGATTGCTGAAGATAATGCTTCCAGTCGGTTAAGCACCACCCTCTCTTACACTAAGTCCAGACTCTGTAGCCAAGAGTCTGATCAACCGAATCCTCACTCTGATCCTCCTTCCTCCCACCATGTCGCGTCTGGCCAAACAAGTCATTCAACACTCGGATATTCACATGACCTCTTTTCATCACCAGTACTTGGTTTGGCTCTGTCGCCAAGAACGCTTGGTAAGGTAAGAGATTTTGTGCCCTGATTTCCAAACTCTTGAGCCTTCACAGTCTCAAGAAGATGATGGTGGTGAACGGCAATCATTCGTTCCTGAGGTGGATGATGAGGAGACACAGTTGTCAATCACTGAGGTTGTGGTTAGGTCAAGTCAGGAGGCTGAGCAGAGTGAGAAAGTGGAAGAGGATGTGGTGGACGATGAGGTCACTGACCCCACATAGGAATGTGAAAAGACGAGTGAGGACAGCAGTACAGAGGGGGAGAAAACCGTAGCACCACAACAGTCTGGAAGAGGCAGTGGGGTTTTAAAAGGGAGACTTTGGCCCACACCAAACAGAGCCGCAACCGTTACACTGAGCATCCCAATGCGTAAATCTACCCCGCCAAAGGGTAGGTGTTCAGCAGTATGAGCCGGGGTGTGAACACTAGCAACCTCACCACCACCAGCATGATCCGCCACATGGCATCCAAGCACCCTAAAAAGTGGGCCGAATGCCTGGGTCAACAATCTGAGTCTGTGGATCACACCACTGCCTCCTCTTCCCCTGTGTTACGCACTGCTGGCCAATCCCCTGTCGACCAGGATGCCCCTCGCCCTGCACCTGGACCTTCGCATGAACCGTCAGCAACAACATCCACTTCCCTGTCCCAGTGCAGCGTCAAAATGTCAATAACACAGGCATTTTAATGTAAGCGAAAATACCCACCCACCCACCCACCAACAGGCCATAGCACTAAATGCGCAACTTTCAAAATTACTGGCCCTTAAAATGTTGTTATTTAGGCTTGTGGACACTGAGGCCTTCCACAGCCAGATGTCGGCGGCCGTCCCTCGGTACACTGTCCCCAGCCGCCACTATTTTTCACGGTGTGCCGTGCCTGCCTTACACCAGCATGTGTCCCAGAACATCACCCCTGCCCTGACCAACGCACTTACTGTAAAGGTCCGCCTCAGCAAGGACACATGGACAAGTGCTGGTGGCAAGGGACCCTACATTTCCCTGACCGCACGCTGGGTGAAGGTTGTGGAAACCGGGAGTGAGTCGTACCCTGGGATGGCACAGGTACTACCCACACCCAGGATTGCGGGCCCTACGTCCATCAGATTCTCCGCCAGCAGCTATTTTACTGGCTTCAACCCCCACTTCTCCTCCTCCATCTGCTTCACTGTCGCCTCCTCCTTCACTTTCACCTCCAACAGCAGTCAGCCATCAGTCGCTAGCTGGAAGCAGTGTAGCACTGCTGTGGGTAGGCGTCAACAGGCAGTGCTGAAGCTGATCTGCTTAGGGGAAAAACAGCACATCACTGCAGAGCTGTGGCAGGGTAAAAGGGACCAGACTGAGCTGTGGCTCTGACCACTTAACCTATAACCAGGCATGGTTGTGTCTGACAATGCCCGTAACTTTGTGACGGCTTTGGAGCTCGGCAACCTGACACTCATCCCATGCCTAGCCCACATCATAAACTTAGTGGTTCAGCACTTTATCAAAACCTACCCCAATTTTCAAAAGCTAATAGTGAAGGTGCGCTGCATGTGTGCCTATTTCCGCAAGTAGCTTGCTGTTTCTAGCTCACCGACTTTTGTGCGACGTGACCACCCACTTGAACTCCACGTTCTACATGTTGGCCAGACTTTGTGAGCAGCAGAGGACAGTTGTCGAATACCAGCTGCAACATGGTCGTCGCCTTTCCACTCAACTGCCACTATTCACAAGTGAGGAGTGGGCATTGATGTCAGATTTCTGTGAGGTTTTATAAAACTTTGATGAATCCACACAGATGGTTTAGTGGAGATAACGCTATTATCAGCATAACCATCGCACTGCTGTATCTACTCAAACAATTGCTGCTCACAATTAAGAAGGACACTCTGAATGTGGCAGACGAGCAAATGGGGGAGAACATTACACAGGGTGATAGCCAGACCACCCACAGTTCGTCTTCTCAGCGCGAATTGGGCCATGAGGAGAAGGAGGATCTGGAGACAGTTGCCTCTGCTACAAAAGGTAGTACCCATGGAATTTTAATTCCATCTGTTCAGCGTGGATGGTCAGAAGAGGAGGAGGAGGAGAGTCATCCTGATGTTGACATCAACATCTTGCCTGTTAGTACTCTGGCACACATGGCTGACTTCATGTTAGGCTGCCTTTCCCATGGCCCTCATGTTATACGCATTTTAGATAATACAGAATACTGGGTGTTCACCCTTCTCAACCCCCACTACAAAGTGAACTTCTCATCTCTCATTCCTGTGGTGGAGAGGACGAGTAAAACGGTGCATTACAGAAGGTACTTGTTGAGAGATTGCTCCGAAATTTTCCATCTGACAACGCCGCTGCCAGAATCCATACTTCCTTAGGCAACCGAGGAAGGGAGACAAGGGGAACACACAGCAGTTCCAACAGATGAAGGGTAACACTCTGCAAGGCATGGGACACTTTCATAACACCCTGCCAGCAACCTCACCCTGAAGCGCGGCCTAGTGCTACAAGGAGGGAAAAGTTTTGGAAAATGGTGAAGGAATACATCGCAGACCGTGTCAGCGTCCTAAATGATCCCTCAGTGCCTTACAACTACTGGGTGTCCAAGCTGGACACATGGCACAAACTTGCGCTCTATGCCTTGGAGGTGCTGGCCTGCCCTGCTGCCAGTGTTTTGTCTGAGCGCGTATTTAGTGCTGCTAGTGAAATTATAACTGATAAGCATATCCGCTTGTTCACTGACAATGCTGACAGGTTGACTCAGATATAAATGAACAAGGCCAGGATTGCCCCTGACTTCTCAACTCCTCCTCATCCAGATTGCATATATTCCCTCCACTACAATTTTTTAAGAGGGTCAGCTCACCAGCAGGCCCTCACCTATAATATTTTAGAGGGTCAGCTCACCTGCAGACCCTCAACCATAATGTTTTAGAGGGTCAGCTCACCAGCAGGCCTTGAACCATAATGTTTTATAGGATCAGCTCACAAGCAGGCCCTCAATCATAATGTTTTAAAGGGTCAGCTCACCAGCAGACCCTCAACCATAATGTTTTAGAGGGTCAGCTAACCATCAGCTCACATCTAGTGTCCATAATCTGTGGTGTTCTCTGTAACCAATACTGTCCTGCCTCAGAAAACACTGTCAGTATTACAAATTCCAATAATCTGGTCCTCATATAGTGTCCGTAATCTGTGGTATTCTATAACCGATACTGAACTGAATCTGAAATCACTGTGTATATTACAACTTCCATTAATCTAGGCCTAGTAAAGTGTCCACAATCTGTGGGTTTTTGTATCCCATACTGAACTGAATCTGAAAAAAAGTGTATATCACAACTTCCATTAATCTGGGCCTACTAAAGTGTCCACAGTCTGTGGGTTTTTGTATCCCATACTGAATTGAATCTGAAAAAAAGTGTGTATATAACAACTTCCATTAATCTGGGCCTTGTAAAGTGTCCTCAATATGTGGGTTTTTGTATCCTATACTGAACTGAATCTGAAAAAAGTGTGTATATTACAATTTCCATTAATCTGGGCTAGTAAAGTGCCAACAATCTGTGGGTTTTTGTATACCATACTGAACTGAATCTAAAATCACTGTCTATATTCCAACTTTCATTAATCTGCGGCGAGTGCAGTGTCCAAAATCTGTGGAGTTCTGTAACCAATACTGTCCTGCATCAAAAAACTGTGTCTTTAGCGGACAGTAAAATGATCTCCTTTATGTGATATACAGGCTGTTTCTCAGTGCCTCTTGCTTGTAATTTTTCCAGCACTTACACTTTATATACAATTGAATATACAGAAAAGAATGTTTCCTAACAATTTTTCTTGTGAAATAGTTTTAGTATTGTTATTTTTTTTGGGGGGGGTGTGCGTTTTCTTGTCAGTCTGTAAAAGTGGCGTATAACTAGGACAACATGGTTCCCAGCAGCGACCTGGGAGTCCAAGAGTCCAAGATGCATCCATGCATCGTCCCCATGCTGTTCCCTATCCATTTTGGGGGTGTTTCCGTCACTTTCAGAACTTTTCCAATGGACCAGGCACCCTTCACTCTTCAGAGCAGGGGGTGCCTGTTTGTCTCCCATTGACTTCCATTATACTCGGGTGTTTGGCCGAGCGCACAATTATCGCAGTGTGTTCGGACCGAACGAACACCCGAATAGAGTTGAGCGAACACCTGGATGTTCAGGTTCGAGAAGTTCGGCCGAACTTCCCGAAAATGTTCGGGTTCGGGATCCAAACTGCGTTTGTCAGTAATGACGCCACCTGCCATGCTGAATACACGTTCAGACAAGACGATGGGCGCCCGGCAGGCCAGCACCTCCAAGGCATAAAAGGCTAGCTCTGGCCACGTGGACAATTTGGAGACCCAGAAGTTGAATGGGGACCGAAAAATCAGTCAGTACGTGGAGGGGTGTGCACACGTACTGTTCCACTATGTAAGTGAAATGCTTCCTCCTGCTAACACGTTTAGTATCAGGTGGTGGTGCAGTTAGCTGTGGCGTGGTAACAAAACTTTTCCACATCTCTGCCATGCTAACCCTGCCCTCAGAGGAGCTGGCCGTGACACAGCTGCGTTGGCGACCTCTCGCTCCTCCTCTGCCTTCGCCTTGGGCTTCCACTTGTTACCCTGTGACATTTGGGAATGCTCTCAGGAGCGCGTCTACCAGCGTGCGCTTGAACTCGCGCATCTTCCTATCACGCTCCAGTGCAGGAAGTAAGGTGGGCACATTGTCTTTGTACCGGGGATCCAGCAGGGTTGCAACCCAGTAGACCGCACACGTTAAAATGTGGGCAACTCTGCTGTCGTTGTGCAGGCACTGCAGCATGTAGTCGCTCATGTGAGCCAGGCTACCCAGAGGTAAGGACAAGCTGTCCTCTGTGGGAGGCGTTTCGTCATCGTCCTCCGTTTCCCCCAGCCACGCACCAGTAATGGGCCCGAGCTGCGTTGGGTGCCACCCTGCTGTGAACATGCTTCATCCTCATCCTCCTCTACCTCCTCCTCATTCTCCTCATCCTCCAGTAGTGGGCCCTGGCTGGCCACATTTGTACCTGGCCTCTGCTTTTGCAAAAAAAACTCCCTCTGAGGCACTTCTAAGAAACTGGCCTGAAAGTGCTAAAAATGACCCCTCCTCCTCCTCCTCCTGGGCAACCTCCTCTTCCATCATCGCCCTAAGTGTTCTCTCAGGGAGACATAGAAGTGGTATTGTAACACTGATAACGGCGTCATCGCCACTGGCCATGTTGGTGGAGTACTCGAAACAGCGCAACAGGGCATACAGGTCTCGCATGGAGGCCTAGTCATTGGTGGTGAGGTGGTGCTGTTCTGCAGTGCGACTGACTTGTGTGTGCGGCAGTTGAAACTCCACAATGGCCTGCTGCTGCTCGCACAGTCTCTCCAGCATGTGCAAGGTGGAGTTCCACCTGGTGGGCACGTCGCATATGAGGCGGTGAGCAGGAAGGCCAAAGTTACGCTGTAGCGCCGACGGGCGAGCAGCGGCAGGATGTGAATGCCGGAAGCGCGCACAGACGGCCCGCACTTTATGCAGCAGCTCTGACATGTCGGGGTAGTTGTGAATGAACTTCTGCACCACCAAATTCAGCACATGCGCCAGGCAAGGAATGTGCGTCGAACCGGCTAGTCCCAGAGCTGCGACGAGATTTCCCCCATTATCGCAAACCGCCAGGACGGGATTAAGGCCCACCAGCAGCAAACACTCATTGGTCTGTTGTTCAATACCCTGCCACAACTCCTGCGCGGTGTGGGGCCTGTCCCCCAAACATATGAGATTCAGAATGGCCTGCTGACGTTTACCCCGTGCTGTGCTGAAGTTAGTGGTGAAGGTGTATGGCTGACTGGATAAGCATGTGGAAGAAGAGGAGGAGGAAGCCGAGTAGGAGGAGGAGGCTACAGGAGGCAAAGAATGATGCCCTGCGATCCTTGGCGGCGGAAGGACGTGCGCCAAAGAATTCTCCGCCGGTAGCCCAGACACCACTACATTTACCCAGTGTGCAGTTAGGAAGATATAGTGTCCTTGGCCGTGCTTACTGGTCCACGTATCTGTGGATAGGTGGACCTTGCCACAGATGGCGTTGCGCAGTGCACACTTGATTTTATCGGATACTTGGTTGTGCAGGGAAGGCACGGCTCTCTTGGAGAAGTAGTGGCGGCTGGGAACAACATATTGTGGAACAGCCATCGCCATCAGCTGTTTAAAGCTGTCTGCTTCCACCAGCCTGAATGACAGCATTTCAAGGCCAGTAGTTTAGAAATGCTGGCATTCAGGCCCAGGGCTCGAGGGTGGCTAGGTGGGAATTTACGCTTTCTCTCCAAGGTTTGTGAGATGAAGAGCTGAACGCTGCCGTGTGACATGGTGGAGATGCTTGGTGACCGAGGTGTTGGTGGCACATCCTCTGTTTGGTGGGCGGCAGGTGCCAACATTCCTCCCGAGGCGGAGGAAGAGGCTAAGGCAGCAGCAGAAGAGGGGGCAGGGGGAGCCTGAGTGAGTTCCTTGTTTTTAAGGTGTTTACTCCACTGCAGTTCATGCTTTGCATGTAGATGCCTGGTCATGCAGGTTGTGCTAAGGTTCAGAACGTTAATGCCTCGCTTCAGGCTCTGATGGCAAAGCGTGCAAACAACCCGGGTCTTGTCGTCAGCACAATGTTTGAAGAAGTGCCATACCAGTGAACTCCTTGAAGCTGCCTTTGGGGTGCTCAGTCCCTGGTGGCGGTGGCCAGTAGCAGGCGAACTCTCTTGGTGGTGGATGTTCTGCTTTTGCCCCCAGCTCCCTCTTTTGCTACGCTGTTGGCTCGGTCTCACCACTGCCTCTTCCTCTGAACTATGAAAGTCAGTGGCGCGACCTTCATTCCATGTGGGGTCTAGGACCTCATCGTCCCCTGCATCGTCTTCCACACAGTCTTCCTCCCTGACGTCAGTGCATTTTATGTCTTCCACCACTGGGTAAGGGCTAGGTGGATATCTTTGGGAAACCCTGCCAACAGAGTTTACAAACAGCATAAGAGACTGCTGCATAACTTGAGGCTCTGACAGTTTCCCTGACATTCATGGGGGTGATGTGACAGACTGATGGGCTTGGTTTTCAGCCGCAACCTGTGCGCTTTCTGCAGAAGACTGGGTGGGAGATAATGTGGTGAACGTGCTGGATTCACTGTCGGCAACCCAATTGACTAGCGCCTGTACTTGCTCAGGCCTTACCATCCTTAGAACGTAATTGGGCCCCACAAAATATCGCTGTAAATTCTGGGGGGTACTGGAACTTGAGGTAGTTGGTTACCTAGGACGTGTGGCTGTGGCAGAACGTCCTCTCCCAGCACCAGAGGGTCCACTAACAACACCACGACCATGTCCGCATCCGCATCCCTTACTAGATGATTTTCTCATTTTTACCGTTCACCACAATAAGAAAAAAAAAAATTGGCCCAATGTATTGAATTCAAATTCAGGACTTTTTTTACAGGCACCTAACACTATCTGGCTATCTATTTATGTACCGTATTACACTAATCCAGGCACAGCAGTAACCACCGATTTAGGGGAATATCAATTGCAGGCCTAGTATTTAGGCTCTGGATAAAAGGTATCCTTTTACAGACAGATTTACACTTGGAGATGCACGGTAGCATGTGAAAAAATATATAGGATTATGCTTTCAGCACTTGTATTTTAACACTTTGTGTAATATACCCTTTAATGGAAAGAAATACACTTAGAGATGCAAAACAGTGTGTGCAAATGTAGAGGATTATGCTGTATTTTAACACTTACTGTAATATACCCTTTAACGGAAAGAAATACACTTGGAGATGCACGCTCAGTGTAATATACCCTTTTACGGACAGATTTACACTTGGCCTCCAATAGCTGGAACACCAGATTTTGTGTATTGTAATTTTGGCAATTGAATTTCACCCCAGAAAATAATATATCCTTTGACGGTCACTATGAAATTGTCCAGTCACAGCTGGAACACCAGATTTATGGTATTTCTATTTTTGCAACTGAATTTCACCCCAGAAAATAATATATCCTTTGACGGACACTATGAAACTTGTCCAGTCACAGCTGGAACACCAGATTTATGGTATTGATATTTTTTCAACTGAATTTCACTCCAGAAAATAATTTATCCTTTCACGGACACTATGAAACTTGTCCAGTCAAACCTGGAACACCAGATTTACAGTATTTCTATTATTGCAACTGAATTTCACCCCAGAAAATAATATACCCTTTGACGAACACTATGAAACTTGTCCAGTCACAGCTGGAACGCCAGATTAATGGTATTGCTAATTTTGCAACTGAATTTCACCTCAGAAAATAATATATCCTTTGACGGACACTATGAAACTTGTCCAGTCACAGCTGGAACACCAGATTTACGGTATTTCTATTTTTGCAACTGAATTTCACCCCAGAAAATAAAATATCCTTTGACGGACACTATGAAACTTGTCCAGTCATAGCTGGAACACCAGATTTACGGTATTGCTATTTTGGTAATTCAATTTCACCCCAGAACAAAAGCTATCCTTTGACAGACACTATAAAACTATATATATATATATAGAAAATAATATATATTCTTTGCCAGACAGTATTACACTTGGCTAGCCACAGCTGGAACACCAGATTTAGGGGATTGCTATTTTTTTTAAGTGAATTTAACCTCTCAATAAAATATAGAAAATTCAATCCTGAGTTTCTAGGGGTGACAATAAGCACAGCCAAGCCCCTGATGTAGGATATAGCAAAAAAACAAAACAAACCCTACTATTGTTGGATTAATGGACTTGGTGGCAGCTTGTGCTGGCGCAGCACAAGACTCAAAATGGCCGCCGATCACCCCAGAAAAAAATGACAGAAAAACGCTTTGGGCAGTCTGAAAACAGTGAGCAATTAACTAGCAGAAGTTGAATGATTCAAAGCTGTAGATCGATCACTTCATTAAGGTTACGTTCACACGACGACATTTTTCGCACGACAAATAGGGCACAACTTCACTGCAACATTTGTCGCACAACATTTTGTCGCACTATTGTCGCGCGACAATTTTTATAATGGGAGTCTATGGTGTCGCATTGCGACATGCTGTGACTGCGACGCGACAGTCGCAGAAAAACCCATCTTGAATGGATTTTTTGCGACTGTCGCATCACAGTCGCAGCATGTTGCATGTCGCAATGCGACACCATAGACTCCCTTTATAAAAATTGTAGCGCGACAAAAATGCAACTTATTGTCGCGCGACAAGCGTCGTCATGTGAACGTAGCCTAAGTGTTTTTGCTGAGTTAATCCCTGCCTAATCCCGCCCTAACAGCAGCTGCATCCTATCCCTACACTAATCAGAGCAGAGTGACGTGCGGCGCGACGTGACTCCAGCTTAAATAAAGGCTGGGTCACATGCTGCACTTGGCTAATCACAGCCATGCCATTAGTAGGCACGGCTGTGATGGTTTCTTAGGGCAAGAAGTAAAACGCTAGCTGAATGGCTGCTGTGCAGCCCTTCAGAAAGCGGAAAGAAATTGCCGAACAACGAATCCAAACCCGAACTTTTACGTAAATGTATAGTTCGGGTTCACTCATCCCTACACCTGAACGCTTTCGTGCTCGCTCATCACTAGTAAGTACCATTGACATGGGAATAAAAGGTATAGTCAATTGTTTGGGGGTGCAGAGTGCACCACACATCTACAATATGTAGGTTCCACAAACCCTCCCTCATGGAGCGTAAAGCACTAAGTGATAGGGCTGATATGTGGGATGAAGAGTCAAGTTGTGTGGGTTGTGGGTTTAAGGTAGCATTTAGGTCTTCTCCCAGGACAGTCAAACCTTCTTTAAAGGACTCAATGATAGAAAAGACATTAGAGAACCAGGCTGCTTGTCCGGAGTTAGGAGTATAGAGTTTAATAAAAGTGTATATTTGGGGACCTATATACCCTTTAACAAGCAGTAATCTCCCTTCTAGGTCCTTCGTATATTTAAAAGGAACTCTCCTCTGGAATCCGATTCTCACCCCTCCCTGAGGCAGATGAGCCTCCTCCGCAATGATACCACTGAGGGTAGTATGACAAAGAAAGGTTGGGATAATGATTAAATCTAAAATACGTCTTCTGGAGGAGTAGGACGCTGGCACTGAATTTACGTAACAATGTGAAGACCTGACTCCGCTTAGAAGGGGAGTAAAAGCCCCTGACATTGTAAGATGCAATGTGTAAAGCAGCCATAGTGCTTTAAGTGTTGTGGGTTACCTCGATGAAGTGTGTACTCCATCCAGGAAGACACAGCTAAAAAAGGTGTATACCGAACTGTCCAACCCCAGAGGAGATCCTGGCACATTTTGGAGATCACATGAAAAAAGATTTGTACCTTAAATAAAATATGAAAATAAAAACTAAAGTAAGAACCATAACAAGAAAATAACCGGGCCTACGTTGGTAAGCATAGGTATAAACTGGAATGAGGATGACAATGGGGGAAATGGTTTGGTGAGCTACTTGTGATCCTCCTAGCACTTCAAAGAATGTCAAGGATGAAATGGTCATAATAGTAAGGATGAACTTTCGCCATCCTAAATAATGACATGTTATGGTAACAGATGGAGAGGGTTTATAAGAATGAAGAAAGGAGGAGGACAGTGCAGCCAGAATAGGAGTAAGAGGTCATAGGATAAACAAAGATCAGTGATAGAGGGAAATTGGTATCAGCACAGTAGCAAGGGAAGGCACTTCAATCTACTGTGATATAAAATAAGCAGAAAGAGGAGTATTCAAGAGAACACAGGGAAATAATAGCATAACATATAAACCCTTGGAGACAAGGATGATAACGATATGGATCAGAGATAAGTCTCTTTGGTGTTAGTTGAGTATTCTTTTTCTTGGATCTCTGTGCCTTGGGGGTATGCTGGTATTCAAATAGGACCACATTTGGTATCTCTGGGAGCTCTGCAAGATCTTGATAAAGTTCCCAGTTTTCCACCTCCAAAGGTGATATCTGTAGATGGTCGTAAGCCGCATCCAGGTCAGAGAAGGCCGAGATGGTAAGGTGATGGTAAGATGGAAGAAGGATAATCGGAATGGAAAAGTCCATCTGCATGGGATCTTGTTGGACCTGAGCCAATCAGTCAGGGGTTTTAAGGATCTACGTTTTCTGAGCATAGAAGGAGCTAGGTCTTGGTATATTAGAATGGGAGATCCCTCATAAGACAGGTCTGTATGATTTCTGGCAGCTTCCAATATGGCCATCTTAACTTGGAAATTGAGGAATCTGCAGATTACGTCTCTGGGGGGCTCAGAGGGTTTTGGTTTAGGGCGCAGAGCAGTATGAGCCTTGTTCAATAGTTATGTCCATCGAAAATTCAGGGCCTAGTAAGGATTTGCAGATGGTGAGGACTGCTGATGAAATGTCTTCCGGGGTAACCGATTCCGGGATCCTTCTGAGGCGCAAGTTATTCCTGCGTCCTCTATTTTCTTGGTCCTCCAGAGCATTGTGGAGATCATTAAGGTAGGTACGGCATTTTTGAAAGGAGAGAGTGGTAGCTGTCTGGTGTTCCAGTACTGAGGCCTGGTTAGACTCTACTGCCTCCACACGATCCCCGACCTGGCATATCTCTTGGTGGAGGGCAGTGACTTAGCTTAGGATCGGCTCCTGGGATTGCAAAGGGCCTGTTTCAAGTAATGCCGGGTGATTGGTAAGGCGTTCCTGCCTTGAGGTTCTTCTATGTCGCTATCCTTGTCTGAAAGCTCAGGGGTGCGTTCACTAACCTTGTGTGGAGGGGCCTGCGGCATCTTTGTTTCTCGTGCCACAAAGGTTGCTGGAGCTTTTTTGATAAATTTATCAATGTCGCGCCTTGGGAATGGAGGTTTGTTAGTGGTGGGGTGATCCCCTGGCTTAGAGTGCCCGATTTTCACAATTTCTCTGTCAGTAGGCTAATGTTGGCTGGTGCTATGGAGGATCTTGTAAGCAGAGCTCTGGTTTATGAAGCCATCTCGTTCAGGTGCCTGCTCCGCCCCCCCCCCCCCCCTTTCCCCCCTTAAGTTTTGCTTTGCTTTGCTTTTAACACTTAAAGGGTTAACAAAGTTTGTAAAATCATATTTGAATAACTTGAGGGGTGCCGTTTCTAAAATGGGGTCAGTTGTGATTGCTTATTTTTTATGTAAGCCCCACAAAGTGACTTCACAACTGAATTGGTCCTTCAAAAAGCAGGTTTGGGATATTTTCTTAAAAATGTAAAAAAATACATCTAAGGGCTTTTGCACACGAATGTTTTTTTTTGCGAGTGTACGGGCCGTTTTTTTTGTGTTCCGTATACGGTCTGTATATGGAACCATTTATTTCAATGGGTCCACAAAAAAAATGGAAGTGTTTCGGTGTGCATTCCGTTTCCATATTTCCGTTTTTTCATTCCGTTAAAAGATAGAACTTGTCCTATTCTTGTCCGCATCACGGACACAAATAGTACTGCTCTATTAGCGACTAGATGTTCTGTTCCACAAAAAACGGAATGCACACGGATGTCATCTGTTTTTTTTTGCGGATCCGTTTTTTGCAGACCAAAAAACCATACGGTCGTGTGCAATAGGCCTGAGGCCTCTTGCACACGACAGTATTTTGCGGACCGTATACTGGCAGTTTTTTCAGTTTAGTATACTGACAGTATACTGAACCATTCCCTTCAATGGGTCTGCAAAAAATACTGAAGTGTCTCCGTATGCCTTCCGTTTCCATTTTTTCGTTCCGTTTAAATATAGACCATGTCCTATTCTTGTCCGCAAATCACGTTCAGTTGCTCTATTCAAGTCAATGGGTCCGCATAAAAAACGGAAAGCTTACGGAAAGGCATCCGTATGTCTTCTGTATCCGTTCCGTTTTTGCTGAACAATCTATTGAAAATTTAAAGCCCAGCCCAATTATAATTATGGAATAACTGTATACTGTATATGCCATACGGAAAAACGGAATGGAAAAACGGAACCAAAACGGAAACACAACGGAAACAAAAAACAGAAAAACGGATCCAATAAAAACGGACCGCAAAATACTGAAAAAGCCATGCAGTCGTGTGCAAGAGGCCTAAAATTCTACTCCATCTGACATCCAAAAAAAAATGTTTACAAAATTATGCCAAATAAAGTAGACATATGGGAATGAAAAATAATAACTATTTCATGAAGCATCACTATTTTGTGAGATATTGACATTTTGGAAATTGCTAGTTTTCCAAACTTTTGGTACATTTTTGAAATGAAGGTGAACTATATCAACTCAAATTTACTACTCTCATGAAGTAAAATGTGTAATGAGAAAACAATCTCAGAATGGCATGGATAAGTAAAAGCATTCCAAAAGTAATTACCACATTAAGTGATATATGTCAGATTTTCAAAATTTGGCCTGGTCCTTAAGGTGTAAAATGGCCCGAAGAGGTTAAAATGTAATTCCTTTTGTGATTTTGTTCATGCTGACACTTCTAGTCTTTCAATCCAGCAATAGCTCACAGGACATCAGGCTTGATGTCGCTTCAAGTGACTTCAAGCCTGAGTTATATGCATATATTTCTTAATTCTAAGGTGAGCAGCCATTTTGTAGAGAACAAGTACATATTGCATTCAGTGGCGTTGCTAGGGCTGGTGTCACCCGGTGCGGTAGAAAATGGTGTCACCCCAGACCCCCCCTGAAGCAATAATGTTTTAGTCATATAACCAAAAATAACAGATACTCACTAGTGCTTAGGCCTCTTTCACACTTGCGTTTTTCCTTTCCGTGCTAGAGTTCCGTCCTCGGGGCTCTAAGACGGAAAGATACTGATCAGGATTGTCCCAGTGCATCTTGAATGGAGAGAAATCCATTCAGGATGCATTAGGATGTCTTCAGTTCAGTATTCAAACGTTTTTTTGCCGTTGAAAAATCCACAGCATGCTGCGGATTTTCCTTGGGCCAAAAAAATTTAAGGCATGCCGCAAGGATGGATCTGGAATTAATGCCCATTGAAAAGCATTAATCTGGATCCGACTGTAAGCTAAATGTTGTTTCGGCGCATCGCCGGATCTGACGTTTACCTTTCTGAATGGTAACCATGGCAGCTAGGACGCTACTAAAGTCCCGGCTGCCATGGAAAAGTAGTGGGGAGCCAGGGGAGGAGCTACTTACCGTCCGTGCGGCTCCCAGGGTGCTCCACTAAGACGTCACAGCGCCCCGAGATCACATGGATAATGTGATCATGCGACGTAGGGGCGCTGTGACGTCATTGTGGAGTGCCCTAGGAGCCACACGGAAGGTAAGTAGCTTCTCCCCTGGCTCCCTACTACTTTTTCATGGCAGCCGGGACTTTAGTAGCGTCCTGGCTGCCATGGTAACACTGAAGCATTTTGAAGACTGATCAGTCTTCAAATGTTTTCAGGTGTGTTGCGTTGTGACGGATCCGGTGGGCATTTCCGGCGACAGAAGTGCATGCCGGATCCTCACAACGGTAGTGTGAAAGGGGCCTTAGTTATTAATTCACTTACAGTCCGGTGTGTACGAAGTGTCTTCACATATAACTAAAGAGGAATTGCTGCTGTTATGTTAATGGATGCTATAACATTGCACCATCCTTCTGAACATACACATCTGTCTCCCGCCTTACCTCATGATCCTGGAGCTGTGCTGTAGAGCTCGGCGGCCACTGTACAGCACAGCTCCAGGATCATGAGGTAAGGCGGATGACAGATGTGTATGTTCAGAAGGATGGTGCAATGTTATAGCATCCATTAACATCAGCAACAAGTCTGGGCTGGTTCAGGCTGTGCTGTGCCTATGTGAGTGAGTCACTGCTGTCACGTGGACGTGACCTGGGCCGGTGCAAGGATTTTTTTGGCAGCTCAAGCGAAGCTACATCTTGGCGACCCCCCGCCCGCAGCTCACCTGGTCCTGGTCCTGTGTGCAGCAGCTGGCTTCTCCTCTGTGTGGTCCTGGTATCTTCGCTATGCTTCAATCGCTTGAAGACTGTACTTTTTGCCCTATAAGACTATAACACACACATAGGTTTTAGAGGAGTATAATAAGATACAATATTTTCCACTATACCTCAGGTCAGACCACCAATCAGACCCCCAATGTTAATCACACCTCAGATCAGCCACCCGTGTCAGCCGTCAGCCCCCATCCATCATGCCCCCCCATGTCAGCCATCATGCCCTCATGTCAGCCATCATGCCAGCCGTCAGCCCCCCATGTCAGCCCCCATCCATCATGCCCCCCATGTCAGCTGTCAGCCCCCCATGTCAACCGTCAGCCGCCCATGTCAGCCATCAGCTCTGATCCTTCATGATCCCCAATGGGGGAAAGGTTGGAGTCTGTACCATTGGGGGGGGGGGGTGACATGATGAGGGACAATGTTCAAGTCTGACTGTGCCAGGGGGGGTGACATGATGTCACCCCCCCATGGCACAGATTCCAACATTGTCCCTCTCTTCATCATTGTCCCCTCATCATGTCATCCCCCCTCCCCCCCCCCCATGGGTGGCACATTTCTTTTCTTCCCCTCCAGGCTCCATTGCACAAACAGAAATTTTGTGATTGTCCCCCATCATTTCTCTTTTCTCACCCCCAGGATTGAGGCGCACATAGTGCCCCATAATAATGTGCCAGTAACACGTGCCTCTCCATGCCACCACATGTGCTAGTAATAAGTGCCTCTCTTGTGCTTCCCCCATGTGCCAGTAGCCCCCTTATTATGTGCCAGTAGCCCCTCCCCATATGTGCCAGTAGCCCCCCATATGTGCCAGTAGCCCCCCATATGTGCCAGTAGCCGTCTCCCTTATGTGCCAGTAGCCGTCTCCCCTTATGTGCCATTAGGCCCCCTCATGTGCCATTAGGCTCCCTCATGTGCCATTAGTCCCCCTTATGTGCCAGTAGCCGTTCCCTTATGTGCCAGTAGCCGTTCCCCTTATGTGTTATTAGTCCCCCTCATGTGCCAGTAGCCGTCCCTTTATGTGGCAGTAGCCCCCTTTATGTGCCAGTAGCCGTCCCCTTTATGTGCCAGTAGCCATCCCCTTTATGTGCCAGTAGCCCCCTTATTATGTGCCATTAGCCCTCTTATTATGTGCCAGTAGCCCCCCCCCATATGTGCCAGTAGCCGTCTCCCCTTATGTGCCAGTAGCCGTCTCCCCTTATGTGCCAGTAGCCATCTCCCCTTATGTGCCATTAGGCCCTCCTCATGTGCCATTAGGCTCCCCTCATGTGCTATTAGGCCCCCCTCATGTGCCATTAGGCCCCCCTCATGTGCCAGTAGCCATTCCCCCTTATGTGTTATTAGTCCACACTCATGTGCAGTAGCCGTCCCCTTTATGTGCCAGTAGCCGTCCCCTTTATGTGCCAGTAGCCGTCCCCTTTATGTGCCAGTAGCCGTCCCCTTTATGTGCCAGAAGCCCCCTTTAGTGCCAGTAGCCCCCTCTAGTGCCAGTAGCCCCCTTTAGTGCCAGTAGCCCCCTTTAGTGCCAGTAGCCCCCTTTAGTGCCAGTAGCCCCCTTTAGTGCCAGTAGCCCCCTTTAGTGCCAGTAGCCCCCTTTAGTGCCAGTAGCCCCCTTTATGTGCCTGTAGCCCCCTTTATGTGCCAGTAGCCCCCTTTAGTGCCAGTAGCCCCCTTTAGTGCCAGTAGCCCCAAGAAAAAAAAAAAAAAAAGAACACTTATACTTACCTCCAGCGATGCGATGCAGGCCTCTTCCGGCCTGTGTCTCGAGCTGTACGGCTCCGGCGGCGCAATGACGTCATCGCGCCGCCTGCACCGGCCTCTGATAGGCTGCCGGCCTAGCGCTGGCAGCCTATCAGAGGAACAGGGAGAGAGAGGACACGCCTCTCCCTCCTCTGCTGTTGCTCCGCACGGAGATGAGCGCAATGCAAGCGCTCATCTCCGTCCTGATGTTGCCTGCCGCCGCCGCGTCTGCCAATGGTCAGTCCGCCCCTGGTGACACCCCATCAGACTGGTGTCACCCGGTGCGGACCACACCCCCCTTGCAACGCCACTGATTGCATTGTGAAATATGTTACATGAGGAGCTGTCTTCTTTATTGTTGTTTTTTTTATCTCTCTTCCTAAGGAAAGATTTTAGCATTTTTTAATATAGACAGTGAGATATAAAATTTAAAAAATCACCAAATATCTCAATATCACCAGTATAAAAAGGCAATATCTTGATTCAAATAGTAGGAAATTTGGAAAATTAATCGCTACAGAATTTTAAACCTAAAACAATAGGTACAGTAAAGTACAAAATGAAATATGGATATATGTGGCTATTATCCAACTGGAGCTATATACATTTTAGTGCAAGTTGATCCCTCTTGCAGTGATGAATGTTTAAAGTATAGCTTTAATTTCACATTGCATTGCTAGATAAGGTGTTATTTGTGTACATGAGATCACAGACATTGGGCCATTATATGATTTGTATTATACATTGTCTTGTAGCTATGAATCCAACAGAGAAGTGAGACAGCAAAACATTTGCTAGTCAGCAGAAAACCTCTGCCTCCATCTCTAGCAGCTGCTCCCTTCTGCTCCCTTCTCAATAGACTTGTATGGGCTACAGATGTATTTTGATCTGTAATCGGTAGCATACTGTCAATAGAGGCAGACCATGTAGCCACTTGTGTAGCTAAAGGCTGATGGGCCTGGTGCAAGAGTTTAGCTTGAGACGCCCTTTCCTCAGTGCTTTGTGACAGGGGCAGGGAAGCACATTGCCTGCCTGAGGCAACAATTGAAATACCCCTGTCATCCCCCCCTCCCCTTTCCAAGTTCTTGTCCTAACCCCTTCCCTCCAGCCAGAGGTGTAACTTGAAGATTATGGGCCCCAGTGGAAAATCTATAACAGAGCCCTCCCTGCATGTACTTTCTATAATACTGGTGTCTTCTTATGTGGCACAGGGGTCTTTGGATTCCCCTTTAGGCTCCTGGGACCGGTAGCAACTGCTTCCTCTGCATAACCTATAGCTACGACCCTGCATGTAGCTATACCATTACTATGAGACCCAGCAGGTTCGGGGGCACAGCCACCCTTCTGACAGGACACTGTAAAGATTCCCTGCTTTTCACTATGGTGTCCAAGAGTAGATACTCTGTCACATAGGGGGATTGGCCTTCAGAATTCTGACAGTGCTTGATCATACCCTTTTATATTTAATTTGTAATCCTTTTTGTATTCCTTGTCTCTGCTTGGTCTTTAACCCAGGAACTACTGTATAGAAACCTTATCAGTTATGTCTAATGTTGAGCGAACTGAAGTTGACGAGGTGGAATTAGATACGAATTTCATGAACAATTTGATCTGCCACTAATACGAACCTGGTGATTTGTTGTAACGAAAATTATTTTTTTCTGAAATGGCTGCTGCACATGTTACAAATTGAAATTAACCCCTTTAGGACACATGACCTACCGGTACGGCATGTTTCCCGAGTCCTTAAGGACACATGACGTACCGGTACGTCATGAGTTGTTCCGATCACTGCTGCTCAGCTGGCAGTGATCGGAACAAGGTACCTGCTGAAATCATTCAGCAGGTACCTTGTTACAATGCCCAGGGGGGTCCTGTGACCCCCCCATATGAGCGATCGCTGCAAACCGCAGGTCAATTCAGACCTGTGGTTTGCAGCGCTTTGTGCGATCTCTGATCCCCACGGTCTGTGACCGCGGGGATCAGAGAGTTAATTGCCCCTGAGTCTTGATTTTTAACCCTTTTTTAAGGGTGGTTGCGGGCGGCGGGAGGGGTGCGGGAGGCGGGCGGGATCGCGATTGCGATCCCCCGCCCGCCTCCTCTGTAATGTATCCCTGGTGTCTAGTGGGTCTATCAGAGTGTCAGCACATTGCTGACACTCTGATAGAAACGGCTGGCATCTGTGCTTGATCAGATGCCAGCCGTTTAACCCCTTCCGTACCGCGGTCCGTACGGACCGCGGTATGGAAGGGTTAACAGGGAGGGAGCTCCCTCCCTCTCCCATCGGGGGCTGCTGTGCCTTTGCAGCCCCCAACAGTATGGGATCACAGACGGAGGGAGCTCCACTCCTCCCCATCACCCCCTGCTCAGTTATGGCAGCGGGTGATGGTTGCCATGGAGACAGGACGCTTTCAGAAGCGTCCTGCTCTCCATGGTGCTGAAAGTCTGAATAGACCTGCTAAAGGTCTATTCAGACGTTGTAAAGTACAAAATACAGCACAGTGCACTATATAGTGTACTGTACTGTATTATACAGACACCAGATCCACTGGATCTTTCAGAACCAAGTGGGTCTGGGTAAAAAAAAAAAAATGTAAAAAAGTGAAAAAAAAGTAAAAATGAAAAAAAACACATATCACTGAATAAAAACTAAAAAAAATAAAATACACTAAACATATTAGGTATCACCGCATCCGTAAAAACCTGCTCTATAAAAATATCACATGACTGAACTCCTCAGGTGAACGCCATAAAAAAAAAAAAAAAAAATGGTGTAAATAAGCCATTTTTTGGCACCTTACATCACTAAAAGTGTAATACAAAGCGATCAAAAAGGTGTTTGCCTCCCAAAATAGTACCAATCAAACCGCCATCTCATCCCGCAAAAAACGAGCCCCTACCTAAAACAATTGGCCAAAAAATAAAAAAACTATGCCTCTCAGACTAAAACATGATTTTTTTGGTTTCAAAAATGCTTTTTAGTGTTAAATGTAAAAAAAAAATTAAAAAGTAGACATATTGGGTATCTCCACGTCCGTAAGAATCTGCTCTATAAAAATATCACATGACCTAACCCCTCAAGTAAACACTGTAAAAAAATTAATAAAAACTTTGTCAAAAGCCATTTTTTGCCACCTTACATCACAAAAAGTGTAATAGCAAGCGATCAAAAAGTCATATGACCGCCCAAATAGTGCCAATCTAACCGTCACCTCATCCCGCAAAAATGATACCCAACCTGAGACAATTGCCTAAAAACTGAAAAATATATGGCTCTCAGACTATGGAGATACTAAAACATGTTTTTTTCATTCAAAAGGATATTATTGTGTAAAACCAAAATAAATAAAAAAGGTATACATATTATGTATCGCCGCGTCCGTAAGGACCTGCTCTATAAAAATATTACATGACCTAACCCCTCAGATGAACGTCGTAAACATAAAAATAAAAACGTTGTCAAACAAGCCATTTTTTTGTCACCTTACATCACAAAAAGTGTAATAGTAAGCGATCAAAAAGTCATATGCACCCCAAGATAGTACCATTCGAACCGCCATTTCATCCCGCAAAAAATGAGCCCCTACATAGGACAATCACCCAAAAAAAAATATATATATGGCTCTCAAACTATGGAGACACTAAAACATGATTTTTTTTTGTTTTAAAAAATGATATTATTGTGTAAAACTTATATAAATAAATAAAAAGTATACATATTATGTATCGCCGCGTCCGTCACAACCTGATCTATAAAAATAACACATGACCTAACCCCTCAGCTGAACACAGCAAAAAAAAAAAAAAAAGTTTGTAAAACTGGTTTTGAATACCTTGAGGGGTGTAGTTTCTTAGATGGAGTCACTTTTATGGAGTTTCTACTCTAGGGGTGCATCGCGGGGGCTTCAAATGGGACATGGTGTCAAAAATCCAGTCCAGCAAAATCTGCCTTCCAAAAACCATATGGCGCTCCTTTCCTTCTGCTCACTGTAGTTTGGCCATACAGCAGTTTACGACCACATATAGGATGTTCGTGCAAACTGCAGAATCGGGGGAATAAATATTACGTTTTGTTTGGCTATTAACCCTTGCTTTGTTACTGGAAAAAATGGATTAAAATGGAAAATTTTACAAAAAATTGAAATTCTGAAATTTTATCTCCATTTGCCATTAACTCTTGTGGAAAACCTAAAGGGTTAATGACGTTTGTAAAATCAGTTTTGAATACCTTGAGGGGTGTAGTTTCTAGAATGGGATCATTTTTGGGTGGTTTTATTATGTAAGCCTCACAAAGTGACTTCAGACCTGAACTGGTCCCTAAAAAGTGGGTTTTTGAAAATTTCTGAAAAATTTCAAGCTTTGCTTCTAAACTTCTAAGCCTTGTAACGTCCCCAAAAAATAAAATGGCATTCCCAAAATGATTGATACATGAAGTAGACATATGGGGAATGTAAATCAATAACTTTTTTGGGCAGTATTACTATGTATTATAGAAGTAGAGTAATTGAAACTTGGAAAATTGCAAATTTTTCAAAATTTTTGGTAAATTTGGTATTTTTTTATAAATAAAAATGAAATTTTTCGACTTCATTTTACCACTGTCATGAAGTACAATATGTGATGAAAAAACAATCTCAGAATAGACCTGGATAAGAAAAAGCGTTTTAAAGTTATCACATAAAGTGACAATGGTCAGATTTTGAAAAAATGGCCTGGTCCTTAAGGTGAAATAGGGCCGTGTCCTTAAGGGGTTAAGAAGCCCGGGAATGAGATATCACCCATAATGCCACTGTCACACGACGCCGACTTTGTGCTCCTCCTCCTCAGTGCCGCTGGCGCCCTGCAGTAAGTTTGGAGCGAGGATGCGCGCTGCGTCCTTGTCTCCAGATCAATGGGGGGCGGGGAGGACCTGGCCGTGCACACCTCCTCAATGCAGCCGTCGTCCTCCACTTCATAATTACAGTGAAGAGTCTGAGTGCCGAGCTGGGCACTCGGCGCTCAGCTGGATGCAGGGGAACAGGCTCATCTGATGCTGGCCATGTCACATGACTCCTTCTCCCCACTATTTAACAAGCAGCCTGCTGGCCAGTAGCCCCCTTTAGTGCCAGTAGCCCCCTTTATGTGCCAGTAGCCCCCTTTATGTGCCAGTAGCCCCCTTTATGTGCCAGTAGCCCCCTTTATGTGCCAGTAGCCCCCTTTAGTGCCAGTAGCCCCATTTAGTGCCAGTAGCCCCCTTTAGTGCCAGTAGCCCCCTTTAGTGCCAGTAGCCCCAATAAAAAAAAAAAGAAAAAAAAAGAACACTTATACTTTCCTTCCAGCGATGCGATGCAGGCCTTTTCCGGCTTGTGTCTCGAGCTGTACGTCTCTGGCGGCGCGATGACTTCATCGCGCCGCCTGCACCGGCCTCTGATAGGCTGCCGGCCTAGTGCTGACAGCCTATCAGAGGAACAGGGAGAGAGAGGACACGCCTCTCCCTCCTCTGCTGCTGCTCTGCACGGAGATGAGCACAATGCAAGCGCTCATCTCCGTCCTGATGTTGCCTGCCGCCGCCGCGTCTGCCAATGGTCAGTCCGCCCTGGTGACACCCCATCAGACTGGTGTCACCCGGTGCGGACCGCACCCCCCGCACCCCCCTTGCAACGCCACTGATTGCATTGTGAAATATGTTACATGAGGAGCTGTCTTCTTTATTGTTGTTTTTTTTATCTCTCTTCCTAAGGAAAGATTTTAGCATTTTTTAATATAGACAGTGAGATATAAAATGTAAAAAATCACCAAATATCTCAATATCACCAGTATAAAAAGGCAATATCTTGATTCAAATAGTAGGAAATTTGGAAAATTAATCGCTACAGAATTTTAAACCTAAAACAATAGGTACAGTAAAGTACAAAATGAAATATGGATATATGTGGCTATTATCCAACTGGAGCTATATACATTTTAGTGCAAGTTGATCCCTCTTGCAGTGATAAATGTTTAAAGTATAGCTTTAATTTCACATTGCATTGCTAGATAAGGTGTTATTTGTGTACATGAGATCACAGACATTGGGCCATTATATGATTTGTATTATACATTGTCTTGTAGCTATGAATCCAACAGAGAAGTGAGACAGCAAAACATTTGCTAGTCAGCAGAAAACCTCTGCCTCCTTCTCTAGCAGCTGCTCCCTTCTGCTCCCTTTTCAATAGACTTGTATGGGCTACAGATGTATTTTGATCTGTAATCGGTAGCATACTGTCAATAGAGGCAGACCATGTAGCCACTTGTGTAGCTAAAGGCTGATGGGCCTGGTGCAAGAGTTTAGCTTGAGAAGCCCTTTCCTCAGTGCTTTGTGACAGGGGCAGGGAAGCACATTGCCTGCCTGAGGCAACAATTGAAATGCCCCCGTCATCCCCCCCCCCCTTTCCAAGAACTTTTCCTAACCCCTTCCCTCCAGCCAGAGGTGTAACTTGAAGATTATGGGCCCCAGTGGAAAATCTATAACAGAGCCCTCCCTGCATGTACTTTCTATAATACTGGTGTCTTCTTATGTGGCACAGGGGTCTTTGGGTCCCCTCAGGCTCCTGGGACCGGTAGCAACTGCTTCCTCTGCATAACCTATAGCTACGACCCTGCATGTAGCTATACCATTACTATGAGACCCAGCAGGTTCGGGGGCACAGCCACCCTTCTGACAGGACACTGTAAAGATTCCCTGCTTTTCACTATGGTGTCCAAGAGTAGATACTCTGTCACATAGGGGGATTGGCCTTCAGAATTCTGACAGTGCTTGATCATACCCTTTTATATTTAATTTGTAATCCTTTTTGTATTCCTTGTCTCTGCTTGGTCTATAACCCAGGAACTACTGTATAGAAACCTTATCAGTTATGTCTAATGTTGAGCGAACTGAAGTTGACGAGGTGGAATTAGATACGAATTTCATGAACAATTTGATCTGCCACTAATACGAACCTGGTGATTTGTTGTAACGAAAATGATTTTTTTCTGAAATGGCTGCTGCACATGTTACAAATTAAAATTAAGAAGCCCGGGAATGAGATATCACCCATAATGCCACTGTCACACGACGCCGACTTTGCGCTCCTCCTCCTCAGTGCCGCTGGCGCCCTGCAGTAAGTTTGGAGCGAGGATGCGCGCTGCGTCCTTGTCTCCAGAGCAATGGGGGGCGGGGAGGATCTGGCCGTGCACGCCTCCTCAATGCAGCCGTCGTCCTCCACTTCATAATTACAGCGAAGAGTCTGAGTGCCGAGCTGGGCACTCGGCGCTCAGCTGGATGCAGGGGAACGGCTCATCTGATGCTGGCCATGTCACATGACTCCTTCTCCCCACTATTTAACAAGCAGCCTGCTGGCCACAGGTTGCCTGTGATTAAAGTCCTACACCTTGTGTATCCTCCTCTGCGATATTCCCTGGTTTAGGTATTTGGATCTCGGCTTGTGTTTTGTTCTCATCCTAGCTTGCTCCATGCGTCTTATTGAATCTCCTGGAATTGACTCCTGCTTGTGTTTTTGACTTTGATCTCACCTGCTCCTGTGTCTAGTTGCATCTCCTGGTATTGACTCCTGTCTAGTGTATTGACTTGTCCTCTCTTGCTCTCTGGGTCTTACTTTATCTCCTGGTATTGACTCCTGGCTCGTGTTGTATTTGTTCCCGCCTGCTCCCTTGTTCCACTGTGACCGCCTGGTATAGACTTGCTTGTTTGACTGCCTGGTGTGTTGTCTGTCTTGTTTGTCTCTCCTGCACTTATTTGGGTCAGGGACAGATAGTTATATCAATAAAGACGAAAGTGACTCCTAAAATGTAATATTTATTAGTATGCTGATAAAATCATACCCGAATTATAAACAAAATCCCACTTAAAAGGACACATGAGGTATGGGCAGGGTATGTCGGGTGAGAGGTGTCACGGGGAAGCTGGGCACTGTGCCCAGAGGTATAGTGGCTGTCCCTTCTACTGCCCCTTACTAATCCTATGCCCGAAGGCAACCCCTAATGGTGGGGTCCCCCCGTCCTCGTGCCTACCCTAAATTACCCTTGGCATAACCCTATACCTAACAGTCATGAATGATAAACATAAATGTGCAATATCTTATAATTGATAGTAACATCAGCCACAATCGGCATATCATATATAGCAAAACAACAAAGGCTTATTTCTCTGTATAATTGGATACATATACTTAGCCCCAGCAGCGTTTCCCCAGCAACCGTGGGTTCATCAGGGGGCAGTTAAGCAGATGATATAGAAAAGATCCTTGAAATGCACCGTCACAGTAGATACCCAGTTAGTAGAGAACAGGGACGCTGATATGGATATTCAGGCCCACGATCATCTAAATGTAAAACACACATGAAAAAAGGCAGTCATACCTTCAGATCCATGACGACGAGGCAGAGATACCAGGAACAAGGTAACGAGGTACCAACTTACCCACCTCAATAGACGGACAGTATTCCCAAGGTGGAGGTGACTGATATTGCACCTAGTGACCAAGGGAATCCGCGTCTACTTAACGGTGGAAATCCCTCCCAACCCTATACTGGTAGCCAATGGCAGGCAAGCGGTCATCGAGTGTCATATCCGCTTCCTGCCGGTGGAGCGCATCATCTGCGTTCGATATCTCCTTACCGGAAGGTGACGCTATCAGCGCCACTTCCGTCGCATTTGTATACAGCTCTATTCCCGGTATCGCTCCATCCAATAGCCATTGACCGCGCTATGTGTCGATGTCATTTCCGGTTAATGGAACGCAAGCCGGGCGCTCCTTATGATGTAAAAGAGAGGCTGTCCTCTGTCATGGAAATCATTAACAGACCAAAGAATTGTGTCATAAACTCATTATATAATCATGTGTACATAATGGTTTAACTAACTGAGTTTACTTCTTGTGGGTTTAAATATTAGAAAATAAGTTAAATAGATATGGTTATTACGATTGTTATTGCAGGACTAGCCATGTGATTAATACATGGCCGCCCCCTATCTCACGCGGCATCGAGATTTACCCGATGTAGATAGCCAATCAATCAGTACCCCGACGATGTGATCGAAGCTCGGGTGCAAGCCCAAAGACTATTTTCAAAAAGGAGAAGAGAAAAAGGAGAAAAGGAGAAAAGGAGAAAGAAAGGAGATGGTAAAAGAGGTAATCTTGTTTCGGGGAATTTCTCCATCATATTATAGTCAAGTACAAGAAAACCCCCTGTCTATACGTACATCATAAAAAGCACTGGTAGTTAAGTCGTTCATTAAGACCAAAGGGAGACTGGGACCGCATGTTAAATATCCAGTAGGATTCCCTTTGTAGGATCCTGCGGTCCCAGTCTCCCTTCCTGGGTGACGGTGGAACTACCTCCAGGACCGAGAATAGTAATGATCCGGGGTCCCCATCGTGAACCTCCTTCACATGTTGTGCAATGGGAGTGGTTTTCCCTTCGACACATCATTGATGTGTTCAAGTATCCTGGTCCTTAGTTCCCTTTTGTCTTGCCTATATAGTCCAAAGGACACCGGCATTGGCAAATATAGACAAGACCCCTAGTGCGGCAGTTGACAAAATCTTTAATTTCCTGCCTCTGACCATTAACAGAACTCCGTACCGATTTTGCGGTGTTAATGTACCTGCAGGCTTTACATCGCCCACACTTGAACAGGCCACAAGGCCTTCGGTCAAGCCAAGAGCCTGCCCTTTTGGGGGCCATATAAAAACTCCTCACTAGTCTATCCTGCAGGCTTCTTCCTTTCCGGTATGTGATACTAGGATGGTCGGAGATCACCTTCTTTAGGTCAGGGTCCAGTTCTAAAATGGACCAGTACTTATTCAGGATCCCCTAATTTCCCGATCACCCGAGTCAAAAGTTGAGATTAACCTAATCTCCTTTGACCGATCCCTATCAGCTGCCTTAGGTATCAGAAGGTTCGTTCTGTCCACAGATGTCGCCTGTCTAAAGGCTTCCCCAAGAATTTTTCTCGGGTATCCTCTCTCAAGAAATCTTTTCTGAAGATTCTTGGCCTCACCCAAGTAGTCATTCAGTGAGGAACAGTTCCGGCGTACCCTAAGGTACTGGCTTTTGGGAATGCTCTTCTTCTGTGCATACGGATGGTGACTACTCCAGTGCAGTAGGGAGTTAGTTGCTGTGGTTTTTCTGAAAAGGGACGTCGCCAAGCGTTCCCCTGCTTCATCACTTTAATGTCCAGAAAAGTGATCTGTTTTTCTTCGATTTCATATGTAAATCTGAGACCCACATCGTTCATATTGAGGTCCTGAATAAACTGAATAAACTCCAATTTTGTGCCCTCCCAGATCAGGAAGATGTCATCTATATACCTGGTCCAGTACAAGATCTTGCTGTTCCACCAGGATTCCTGATCTGGGAAGACCAAGATGTCCTCCCACCAGCCCAGGAAGAGATTTGCATACGATGGGGCACAGGGACTCCCCATCGCAGTCCCCTGAGCTGGTGGAAGTACTTGGAGTTAAAGATAAAGGCATTATGGGTCAAAACAAATCGAAGCAGGGACAGGACAAATTCATTATGCAGGGTAAACTGAACCCCCGAGTTCTCAGGAAATAGGCCACAGCGGAAACCCCTACGTCATGTGGGATGTTGCTGTATAGCGATTCAACGTCAATGCTGGCTAACCAGCACGACGATTTGATGGATAACGTGTCAATCTTCCGTAGGAAGTCCATTGAGTCGCGGGTATATGAAGGGAGCGCTGTTACAAACTTGCGCAGTATCTGGTCTATATATACCCCACTGTTCTGTGTCAGTGAGTCTACCCCGATATTATGGGGCGTCCTTTTAGAGGAACAGTTCCCTTGTGAATCTTGGGTAGCGTATAGAATGTTGCCAAGACCGGATATTTGGGGAACATAAATCTGTATTCCGAGTGGTTGATGACCTTATTTTTCAGGCCATCGTTCAAAATGATCTCTAATTCCTCCATGAACATGTTCGTTGGATCCTCTGATAGATTACAGTACCACTCCCTCTTGTTCAGAATATCACTACACATCTGGAGGTACGTTTCATGGTTCATTAAAACAAGGTTACCCCCTTGTCGGAGGGTTTGATGATAATTGAATCATCCTTCTCCAATGACCTCAAAGCCCTCCATTCATCAGATGTTAAGTTGACGGATGGAGAGCGTATATTGGTTAAGTTTTCTATGTCCCTTGTTACCAGGGTTAGAAATATATCTATGTGATCGTAATTATAAGGGGCGGCATTTTCCTACTTTTAGTGCGTAAGTTTGTAAAGGACCCTCACCAACGCCTCTTGTGCCCTCCTCCCACAGTTCCATTAGTAACTCGAGCTGTGGAATATCACCATCCTCGACCCCCAAGCTCAATAGAGTATTCCTGTCGGTATTAGTCATATATTTGTGCCATTTAAGTTTTCTACAAAATAAATTCATGTCTTTTACCCAGGTAAAGGGGCAAAATTACTGGTTGGCACAAATGATAGGCCTTTTTTGAGCACTCGAATTTCAAATACCGACAGGGGTCTTGAGGACAGGTTGATAACCTGGGTCTCATCCTCTGATATTAAGTTTCCCGCCCCTGTTCCTTAGAGGGTACGGGGTTTTGGCCCGTGGTCTAAAAAGTCCCTTGTGGGGGTTGGTTGGAAATTGGTGGTACAAAGGGCAAGGACATAGCAGAGGGTAATACTGGTAAGGAGGAGCCACCTCCTCGCCCGCCACGGTACTGTCCCCTGTTTCCCCGCTGCCATCTCCTCTGACCGTATCTCTTATTCCCAGGTTTGTCTTTATGGGCTATGTCCTGTGATTCTGTCTCTGAGAGATCAGATGAGGAAACCTCAGAGGCTGACGGAACTATTCGTGGTGATGTGAAGTTATATGCTCTCTTCTCCCTAAATTCATGTAAATCGCGTAAGAATTGTCTGTGTTTTCGCTCTTTGATCTGATTTTGCAGTCTTTCTATTGAGGTTTGGAGGGATGCTTCACGTTGTGTGAACTCTGCCTCCCCTTTGAATTTTAGGGCAGCTTCAATGAGAGCCTGTAAATTATCAGATGTTTTAGCAAAATGTCCCTTCTCCTCCTCAAGTAATAACTGCATCAAATTCAAAGAGCTCTTTGTTAATTCCCCCTCCCACTTCTCCAGCAATGATGCCGATTTTATGCGTTCCGCTGGAATTAATTTAATTCACAGGCCTTTGGGAATAATCGACTGGGCAATATAATTTTCCAGAGACTTCACTTCCCACCAAGATTTAACGTTCTCCTTGTAGCCCAAATAAAGTTCTTTAAACACAGTTTTGCAACTGGTGATGGTAATTCCTGGAATCTCCTTTTCAGAAAAAATCTCATTCGCCTCTACGTATAAAGCTTCAGTAAATAGGGTACTATGTAGAAAACTGGCCATCCTATCATTAACAATACTACATAAGTAGAAGGAAAAAGTAGCAAATCAAGTTATACTATAGTGTGGGTACACCTTCGGAGCTAGGACAAATTATATCAATAAAGACGAAAGTGACTCCTAAAATGTAATATTTATTAGTATGCTGATAAAATCATACCCGAATTATAAACAAAATCCCACTAAAAGGACACATGAGGTATGGGCAGGGTATGTCGGGTGAGAGGTGTCACGGGGAAGCTGGGCACTGTGCCCAGAGGTATAGTGGCTGTCCCTTCTACTGCCCCTTACTAATCCTATGCCCGAAGGCAACCCCTAATGGTGGGGTCCCCCCGTCCTCGTGCCTACCCTAAATTACCCTTGGCATAACCCTATACCTAACAGTCGTGAATGATAAACATAAATGTGCAATATCTGGGGCAGGGACAGATACAGATAAAGGGACAGATAGCCCAGATAGCCAGCTCCTGTGATGTCAAAAATCCAGCCTGGATTTGAAAAATATTTTCAGCTGTTCAGGGACAGCACTGAGCCAGTGTAGGGATTTAATAGGGAGACTTTATCCACACTATAAAGAGATAGCAGCGGCCAATAGAACAGTGTAAAGCTTGGCTAGTAGAGAAGCTACTCTATTACACCTTGCTGCAGTAACTGTGGTTAAAAAGTGTTCTAATACTATTGATTTTAAGTTGTTCAAATTCTTTTATACATAAGTAATTCAATTAAACTTTGATTATGCTATTAGGGAGAAATTGCGACTTGATAATACAGATTTTGGGGTGTTCAAGTTCTTGTATACATAATTAATCCTTGATTAATCCTTGATTCTGCAATTGGTGTGAAATTGCGGTTTGATACTACTGATCTTGAGGTAAACAATTTCTGTAGAAATCCGTGTGGAATTAGCTGACGGTATTAAAGTAGTGTGCTCTTTCACTCTATAGTAGAATCTCGAGCCACTGCACAGTTAGGTCCTTTATACCTGATGTTAACACTGACCTGTAAGGCTGAGTTCACACTTCAGTTGTTTCGTAAGTTGTGGCCCAAATAAGTAATGTGTGAACAGACGCATGTCACCTGTTTGTCTTACACTGTTTCACTATTACAGCGGAGTAGCTATGCATGTTTCTGTAATGCACAGTGATGTACACTACTACAGGCTCCCTGCAGCCCGGAAATAGCTGATTATAAATGCACTTCATCACAAATTATTTTGGATCAAATCTAATTTTTTTTTTTAATTCTGTGAACCGTCTGAATAAAATTTTAGAAAACTTCACTCAAGTCTAGTTATGGCCTAACTGTAGACAATAGAAGTATTTTCTCTGACTAAAAAATTCAAAAGAATTAAAGGAAAACTCCAGCAATTAATCTTGTAAAAGGATAAACTTTTATTAAAGTGAGGAAAAATCGAGGAGCAGAAGGCTGCGCTGAGTACACGGAGAAGACTTGCAGTTGCACGGAATAGGAGACGCGCCTACTCCGTGCAACTGCACGCCTTCTCCATGTACTCAGCACAGCCTTCTGCTCCTAGATTTTCCATAACCGCCTACAGTTTGAAGAAAACCACTTTTGGCCTAAATGTCACTGTATACTCAGCCGCACTTCAATAAAAGTTTATCATTTTTCAAGATTATTTGCTGGAGTTTTCCTTCAATTCTATGTACGGGGTGGGAATCCATCTCCAAGCACACACTAGCAGAGTGCCAGGAAGTTGTGTAACATTAAAAACTTCAATAGTAGTCTTCCCATGCTTAATTCACTGGTATCCACGTACGTATGGTATACGTATAAATATATATACAGTATCTCACAAAAGTGAGTACACCCCTAACATTTTTGTAAATATGTCATTATATCTTTTCATAGGACAACATTGAAGATATGACACTTTGATACAATGTAAAGTAGTCAGTGTACAGCTTGTATAACAGTGTAAATTTGGTGAGCTCTCAAAATAACAACACAGCCATTAATGTCTAAACCGCTGGCAACAAAAATGAGTATGCTCCTAAGTGAAAATGGACAAATTGTGTCCAATTAGCAATTCCACCCCCCCCCCGGTGTCATGTGACTCTTTAGTGTTACAGGGTCTTAGGTGTGAATGGGTAGCAGGTGTGTTACAAACGGTGTTATTGCTCTCACACTCTCTCATACTGCTCACTGGAAGATCAACATGGCACCTCATGGCAAAGAACTCTCTGAGAATCTGAAATAAAGAATGGTTGCTCTACATAAAGATGGCCTAGGCTATAAGAAGATTGCCAACACCCTGAAACTAAGCTGCAGCACGGTGGCCAAGACCATAGCGGTTTAACAAGACGGGTTCCTCTCAGAACAGCCTCACCATGGTCAACCAAAGATGTTGAGTGCACTTGCTCAGCGTCATATCCAGAGGTTGTATGAGTGCTGCCAGCATGGCTGCAGAGGTTTTGCCACATTTGGTTGCATATTTTGATTTGGTATGAGCAAATATGGTAGTCTAGATCATTACTCTGTCAAAATCTATATTCGGGTACATGGCTTATAAAATATGCTGTCAAACAATGATCCTAGGTTTTGGTATAGACACATGATCTAGACTACCATATTTTCCTATACCAAATGTAAATATGCAACCAAATGTGGCAAAAACATAACCATAGCAAAGGCAGGTGCACTCTGCGGCAATACTAAACCCTCACACTGATAAAATTGAGGGGCTAGTTCGACATATCCTACTAGGAGGACATGTCATAAGCTCGGACACCACGGCAAGGTCCCTCAAGTAGCCCGAGGCCCTACCACTCAACCTACCTGTGCCGTATGGGCGATACCAGGAGCCGTTGGGCATTACGGGAGCGTAAGGCCTGACTCACAGACAGCTCACCAGTGACCTCCAGCATGTAACCATGCTTGCAATGGGAGGTGGGAGGTGAGAGGTGCCTGTGAGCCCCACCCGAGACCGGCTGTTATAGTCCATAGCCTCCCAGGTGCACCTGAATGTAGCCTGTAGATGAAAAGCAGGCACATTTAAATGGGAGTTTATATACCTCCAAACATATTATACAAACCATTAGAAAACGTGGTGTGGTGTTTAACAAGCAGGATATGCTCAACCCATATGCAGTTGTGCATGTATATAGGGGAGCACATCCTGCACTTGTAGTCCGTTGCTAGGGGCAATTAACAGCAAAAAATGCATACAATGGAAGATGCCAGCAACGGACTACAAGTACCACAATAACCATCCTACATACGATAACAATAATGTGGATGTGGAGAACAATCAAAAACATAACCATAGCAAAGGCAGGTGCACTCTGCGGCAATACTAAACCCTCACAGTGATAAAATTGAGGGGTTAGTTCGACATATCCTACTAGGAGGACATGTCTTAAGCTCGGACACCACGGCAAGGTCCCTCAAATAGCCCGAGGCCCTACCACTCAACCTACCTGTGCCATATGGGCGATACCAGGAGCCGTTGCTAGGGGCAATCAACAGCAAAAAATGCAAGTTGTAATCGCAATGCAAATAATACAGGTTATATTAATCACATTGCGATTTACAAATACTAACACTGCAGCTTCAGAATGAATCTAAGATGGATGCTGTCCTTGCGTTTAGATAGGAGGTGGGTGGGTCTGGGAGGGAGGGTATGCTGATTGGCTGGAATGTGTCTGCTGACTGTGGGGTACAGGGTCAAAGTTTGCTCAATGATAAAGTATAGGGGCGAACATCGCATATGTTCGCCCCCCACGGCGGATGCGAACAAGCTATGTTCACCGGCGAATAATTAGGGACATCTCTAGTGAGGAGTACAATGACAAATGTGTCTTGCCTACAGTCAAGCATGGTGGTGGGAGTGTCATGGTTTGGGGCTGCATGAGTGCTGCTGGCTGTCGGGGAGCTACAGGTCATTGAGGGAACCATGAATGCCAACATGTACTGTGACATACTGAAGCAGAGCATGGTCCACTCACTTCAGAAACTAGGCAGCAGGGCAGTATTCCAACCTGATAACGAACCCAAACATACCACCAAGACGATCGTTTGCTTTGCTAAAGAAACTAAGGGTAAAGGTGCTGGACTGGCCAAGCAACGCTCCAGACCTAAACCCTATTGAGCATCTGTAGGGCAACCTCAAACGGAAGGTAGAGGAGTGTAAGGAGCGGAGCTTCTTGATGTCTTCATGGAGGAGTGGAAGAGGAATCCAATGGCAATCTGTGAAGCTTTATTGAACTCCATGCCCAAGAGAGTTAAGGCAGTGCTGGAAAATAATGATGACCACACAAAATATTGACACTTTAGGCACAATTTGACCATGTTGACTTAGGGGTGTACTCACTTTTGTTGCCAACAGTTTAGACATTAACAGCTGCGTGTTGAGTTATTTTGAGGGCACAACAAATTTACACTGTTATACAAGCTGTACACTGACTACTTTACATTGCATCAAAGTGTCATATCTTTAGTGTTGTCCCATGAAAAGATATAAAAAAATATTTTCAAAAATGTGAGGGGTGTACTCACTTTTGTGAGATACTGTATATATATATATATATATATATATATATATATATATATATACACACAAACACACACATTTAGTGAGATATATACATATATACAGTATACATTAAAAGAGAGTGTGAGCTATATAGGAAGGAGAGAATTCTGACCCTTGCTATGGGGATTTCTGTGTATACTCCTTTCCTTCATTCTGGTAAATGATCTGCTAACTCAGACCTTCCCTACTGGCTTCACCTGTAGAGGGAGTATACTTATCTGCTCCTTGCCCCTGGGTCACAGCTCCTTATCTCCCTGTCAATTATTTGATCCATGCGGGAAGTTTACATGCACTGATCAGAAGTGCAATGAAGCCAACCTGGAATCATTGGATCTGGAACCAAGCAAAAGGGAACAGGTAAGTATAGTTCCCTCCATACATCCCACTGGGTGGGGCTAGGGTGTTTAAAAAATATCATATACAAACCCTTTAAAGCTAGACTCACATATCCTATTTTTGAAGTTCATTTTGGTTAAAATAATTTATGCAGTCACACACAGGAATGGATTCAAAATAGGGAATAAGCATAAAAATGTTTTTTATACTTTTTCATCCCTTGGATCAAGTCTTAGATTTGGCTAAACAAACTGCATCACAACTACATAAAAACCTTTGAATGAATCTAGTCTAACTGTCTGATAAGTAGAAATTGGGTATGTGGCGAAACCAAACTCGCCACTGAGTTTTGGAGGGGATAGATTGCCAGCCTCTTGCCCCAGGATTATGGGCCCTCTCATCAGCCCACGCTAAACTTAAACCCCATGGCGATTTGACTGTGTTTGTGGCATCTGAGCGCTGTTTGGATATATTGAGCGCTCAGATCCAAGCCATCTGGGGATATGTTAAATGTCTGTGTGTACTGTAAAGGGTGGGACATGGTATATTGAATAATGATGTCTGTCCTATTGTCCCCACGTGTGTATTGGCGATTTCCCTTTGTCCTGAGAGATAATTGAATGAGTCCTCGATTGTCTCCAGGACAGAAGACATTGTGTATTCTCCTGCCTGTGATGATTACATTAACCTGTGTAGGGTAATTGTATCACAGGCAGAGGGTAGGGATATGCTGGGGGTGTCTGTATTGTCCCATTGTGTGTGATTGGCTGCTGTATCCCCTGTGTCGCAGTCTTCCTTCTGGTCCCCTAGGGGAGTGTCCACCAGGGGGGAGACCTGAATAAATACCGGGCAGGTAGCCCTCAATAAAGTTAGAGTTCCTGTTTAACCATTAATACGGAGCCTCACTATACCGGGTTATACCGTAACAACTGGTGGCAAGCAGCGGGATCGTTCCTACAGCCAGAAGGACAGCAACAGAAGGCACCATGGATTTTACAATTCGAGGGCAACGCGTGTCCCAGTACAGTGACCCTAACAGCACCGGGATGGAACCAGCAGTGGAGTATGATGAGGGTGTCATGGATGACCGAGATGCAATCCGCAAAAGCATCTGGTACCAGGCACTGGGTATTGTGGAGTATCTGCGGGACGAGAGGCTCCCCAAGGACGAGCAGCGACAGCAGAAGCGAGTAGCCCTGCGGATGCCCTTCCTAGGAGAGCAGCCCCTGGAAGAGTGGGTAGAAGACCTGAAGCACCTGGTAAGGCGGGAGATGTGGCTGGAAGATGCCTACCAGGCACTCTGGTGGTATGAAGCTCAGTACCTACCCCGGACAGCCGAGCATGACATGCCAGAGGGAGAGGAGTTTGATGGTCCTGGCTTGTTATGGGAGACTTTTTCAGAGCTGGAGTTTGGGAGCCCTACACAAGCCCGGTTCAGGGACCTCTTTGAGTGGCGGGAGAGCAGGTATGACTGGGACGACACTCACAAAATTGAGCAAGACCTGGTCCACCTGGTGACTCGGGAGATGGAGCTGGAACAGGACTACCAGCAGCTGTTCCACTCCAGTGAGAGGGCTCAGCGAGAGAGCAGAGTGTCAGACCCAGGTCCAGAGCCCTTCAGCTGGGAGGATATTGTGGAGGTCTACTGGGAAGAACCCCAGGTGGCCGGTGGAGATGGGACCGAGGTCTCTCCACCGGTCCTGCAGGGAATTGGGAGCCCAGTCTCCATTCCCCAGTGGCAGGCTGAGTTACAGGGGGCAGAGACAGTCGGTCCTGTCCCCAGCGGCAGAGTCAAGTGCAGGGAATTGGGAGCCCAGGCTCCATTTCCCATCGGCAGAGTGTCCAGCAGGGAATAGAGCCCAGTCTCCTTTCCCCAGCAGCAGGACACTGTATTGGGAGCGGAGACAGATGGTCTCCCTCCCCAGAGGCTGGAAGTATGTATGGGAGAGGAGCTTGTTACCCCCTCTCCCCAGCGGCAGGCTAAGTTACAGAGGGCAGAGACAGTCGGTCCTGGCCCCCAGCAGCAGAGTGACTTACTGGGAGAGGAGAGCCTTGTCCTCCCTCCCCATCGGCAGAGAGTCCGGCAGGGAATAGAGAGCCCAGTCTCCTTTCCCCAGCAGCAGGACACTGTATTGGGAGCGGAGACAGACGGTCTCCCTCCCCAGAGGCTGGAAGTATGTATGGGAGAGGAGCTTATTACCCCCTCTCCCCAGCTGCAGGCTAAGTTACAGGGGGCAGAGACAGTCGGTCCTGTCCCCCAGCGGCAGAGTCAAGTGCAGGGAATTGGGAGCCCAGTCTCCATTCCCCATCGGCAGAGTGTCCAGCAGGAAATAGAGAGCCCAGTCTCCATTCCCCAGCGGCTGGAAGTATGTCTGGGAGAGAAGCTTGTTACCTGCTCTCCCCAGCGGCAGCTTAACATACCAGGGGGAGACAGTAAGCCCCACAACAGTGGAGATGGGACCGAGAGCTCTCCACCGGCCCTACAGGGATGCTGGGTAGTCGGCCCAGATCCCCAGCGGCAGCCGGATTTTAAGGGAGTAGGGACAGTCGGTCCTGCTCCCCAGCGGCAGTATGTTTTGCAGGGAGAGAAGAGCATCGTCTCCATTCCCCATCGGCCGTGTGATTTACAGGGAATTGGGAGCCCAGTCTCCATCCCCAGCGGCAGTTTAACGCACCAGGGGAGACAATAAGCCCCACAACAGTGCAGATGGGACCGTGGTCTCTGCACTCATAGCACAGGGGGTAGGGACAGTCGGTCCTGTCCCCCAGCAACAGGGCCATTTAGCCAAAGGGGAGACAGTCGGTCTCCCCCCACAGCAGCATGGTGGTCTATCTAAAGGGAGACAGTCAGTCTCTCCCTACAACAGCAGAGCTGTGTATCTAAAGGGGAGACAGTCGGTCTCCCCCTACAACAACCAGGCTCCAACTAGGCTACTTCCGTGGTAGCGCTGGCACCAGGGCAGAGTACCGCTGGTCTCTGCCCACTCAGCAACCCACTCGGGCAGTCTACCAGTCCCCCACACAGCCGTAGTGAGGCACATGGACATGGACAGGTTTTTCCCTTGCTCAGGTGTAGTAACCATTTATTGTGGGTGGGCTGTACTGCTGTTTCTGTTTTGTGGGTGGGCTGCTGGACTAACAAGGGCACTGACCGTCAGAAGGTCAGATACCCTGTTAGTCTGTTTGGAAAAGGGGAGATGTGTGGCGAAACCAAACTCGCCACTGAGTTTTGGAGGGGACAGATTGCCAGCCTCTTGCCCCAGGATTATGGGCCCTCTCATCAGCCCACGCTAAACTTAAACCCCATGGCGATTTGACTGTGTTTGTGGCATCTGAGCGCTGTTTGGATATATTGAGCGCTCAGATCCAAGCCATCTGAGGATATGTTAAATGTCTGTGTGTACTGTAAAGGGTGGGACATGGTATATTGAATAATGATGTCTGTCCTATTGTCCCCACGTGTGTATTGGCGATTTCCCTTTGTCCGGAGAGATAATTGAATGAGTCCTCGATTGTCTCCAGGACAGAAGACATTGTGTATTCTCCTGCCTGTGATGATTACATTAACCTGTGTAGGGTAATTGTAGGGGGGGATATGCTGGGGGTGTCTGTATTGTCCCATTGTGTGTGATTGGCTGCTGTATCCCCTGTGTCGCAGTCTTCCTTCTGGTCCCCTAGGGGAGTGTCCACCAGGGGGGAGACCTGAATAAATACCGGGCAGGTAGCCCTCAATAAAGTTAGATTTCCTGTTTAACCATTAATACAGAGCCTCGTCTCGTACTTGGGGGGAATTGCTACGTCAGAACGTTCTCTTGCCTGTTCCAGGAAAGGAGGACTTCGTATGGTTCCAGTTCGGTGGATTCCAGCGGTTGTGGGTTGCTGTGTTCTTCTCCAGGGGAATCGCCCGAACGGTATTAACCCTCACTATACCGGGTTATACCGTAACAGGGTATTTCAAGCTTCATAGGATGTAATCTTCGTTTTATGTTAAATTATTTTTTGGGGTTGCAAAATCACTATATTTTTTTTCTGACAGCTTATTTCTCCTCTCTGTGCTGTGTGTCATAGGCGAGAATTGAGGTGTCTCAATAACTTGCATCTTTTGAATACATATGTATAAAACAAAATGTATTACAATGGTTTTCCCACCACAGTAAGTAAGAAAGTCACTATTTTGTGAAAAGCCAATGACTGAAATCCCTAGTAATCACTGGAAAACAAAATTTATAATAACATATTGCATGGCTTGACTATTGACCAGTTATTTTGTGTAGTGTTGAGAGCGAAAATACGAATAGCGATTTTTTCTTCCGAATATCGGCACTTTGCTAATTTGCGAATATTTAGAATATAGTGATATATATTCGTGAAAACGAATATTCGTAATTTATTTATTTTTTATCTGAACCCAAGATACCATTAACGAAGAAAGAGAATATAGCTCTATGTTCTCTATCTTCGTTAATTCTAGCAAGCCAACCAGTAGGAAAGTTATAGCCCGGTCAAAGTTTAATTCGCTGTACGCGAATATTTTATTTGTATTCGTTATCTTCGTTAATTCTAGCAAGCCAAGTAAGCTTGCTTATACCCAGCTCTAAGTTGGATGTGCAATGCGAGAATATTAAGTAATATTAGTCGCATTGCGCATCCAACCTAGAGCGTGGTATATGCAACTTACTTGAATATGACGAATATGAATATAGCGCTATATTCTCTATATTCATTAATTCTAGCAAGACAACCCAATAGGAAAGTTGACTGTACCCAGCTCTAAGTTGGATGTGCAATGCAAAAATATTACTTTATCTATTTTTTGCAATAAATAGAATACTGACTCATTATTTTATTTATTGCCAAAAATAGGTAAAGTAATATTCTCGCATTGCGCATGCAACTTAGAGCTGTGTATAAGCAAGTTTACTTGGCTTGCTAGAATTAACAAAGATAACAAATACGAATATAGCGCTATGTTCTCTATTTTCTAACTTATGTAATATTCGCATACTGCGAATGAAACTTTGAACGGGGTATAACTTTCCTATTGGTTGGCTTGCTTGAATTAACGAAGATAGAGAATATAGCGCTATATTTGTTATCCTCGCTAATTTTAGATAGCCAACCCACTAGGAAAGTTGCCTTTATACCCAGTTCAAAGTTCAATTCGCAATACGTGAATAATCAAATCGCATATTATTCGCGATAAATAGAATAATGACGAATATTCGATTTTGGTGAATATATGACAAATATTCGCAAAATATTGCGAAATTGAATATGGCACCTCTGGCTCATCACTAATTTTGTGGGTACAATAACTCAGCTTCATTACAAATTTGAAAGTGATTGCATTTCTTAACACTCTTACATACTAAAGAAAAAAAACTGCCTCAGAGCTACTAAAATGTTTATTCATTTTATAACTGTGCCTTAATTATCTATTTTTAAACTAAATTATTAATTTTACATTTTTTCACTATGTAACACTGCATACTATTTAACTAATCTTAATGTGGTAAATATTATTAGACTACAAATATACTTTACTTATTTTTCCTTTACATAATTGTTACACATCAAATTAAATCCTTTCTGTAAAAACTTAAACTTATTAAATTGTCTGTTTTATATTTCTATTTTATGAGAAAAAAACATTTGTTGGGAGTTGACAATGTGTATAAAAAGATTTAGCATTCTGTTCGGTGCCTATTTTCTTGCCACTGTTATTCCACATGTTGTGATCTATGGCATTCTTAGATGCTTTGTTAAACTAATGGCAGAAAATAATGAGGGGAAGAACAACATGATGGAATGGGTAAGTATAATAATTGAAGACTTAGCTTGTAAAGTATTTGTTATTTGTAAAAAGGTTTAAACTTGTCATTTGAGCCAAAAGCACAAGCCATTAAATATACTGCAGATTTGCTTTGGCCACTTTGAAACATAAACTGTCAGAAGACAGCATTAGAAAACTTCAAATTGTGGGTGATAGGTTCCTTATCATTTGTTTAATTTAGTTTCCACTAAAAGCATAAAGTACAGTACTGTAAATAGATTTTTGCTCAAACTTTGTTCAGCTTTCTGGCATGTTTTTGAAACTTAGTCCTTCTTACTACAGTATATAAGACCTTAAACAGTAATTATCGCTCACTGAATAGCTGGCATCTCATAAAGCAACCATACCATAGATTCATATGACCATCTATGGCAAGTGGAAAAGAGTTACACATTATTTTCTTTTCAAACACATTTTATTTGGGTTTTATATAAATTTTTCCCTGCAGCAATCATCCATGAAACACAATCCAATAACATATTAGGTGAAATTAAAACAGAATAGTCATTTATAAAAAAAACATAACCAATAGCAAGGACATGTGTGTAGGTATCCCCTACCTGAGGCAGAAGTTTACGCTGATGAACCATGTAATGGGGAACTGTGATCGTTGAGAGCCTTAGAAGTCCCATCAGAAACCACCTCCATGCCCCATCCCCACCACTACCTCCTTGAAAACATTATTTGTCGGGTTGAAATAAAAGAAAAAAATATTCCGCAATGGTTTTTTGTTTTGTTAACTGTGTGCTAAAAATGACTTAAATACCTTCTGTACGATTATGGTGATACAAAATGTATATAGTTTTCATGTTTTACTGCTTTAAAAAAACTAAAAACAATGACAAAAAAATGATCAAATTGGACATTTTTTTTCCATTATGGTGTTCATTGTGTATGACAGATATTTTTATATTTTAATAGTCCAGACATTTTTGAATGCCGCAGTGCCAATTATGTTTACTTTTCATTGCTTACTTTTATATATAAAATTAGGAGTAATTAGAATTTTAATATTTTTGTATTTTTTTCAAACTATAACATTGTACTTGTACCATAGACTGCAAGAGAACACTATTGCAGTCTTTGGAATTTTGACAGAAATCCTATTAAGCCCCCTTGCAGGCATGGCTTAACAGGCAGCTTATAATGGCAGGTCTGAGAGCCTTCACAAAACCCCACACTGCCATAGTAACTGATTAGAATTAGAGATGAGAGAATTTTGGGGAAAAATTAGATTCGGCCTGAATTTATTTGCTGCGAATCTCGTAAAAAACAGCTATTTTCTAGCTGCAGAGAGCCATTATAGTGGTGTTGAACACCGTGCCTTGAAGTAACATGCATAGGGAGTCTGCTCTGGTAGTGAAATAACACTGTGAATCCATATGACATGCAGTTGAAAGGCGTCACTCTTAGAATCACTGAACATTTCACTTATTTGGGCAGTCACGGGCCAAAACTGCCCAAATAACTCAAGTATGAACTCAGCCTTACAGGTTGATGTTAGAGCCAAGAAGAAGTGCACTCCTTTTACACCGTTGTCAGATGATTCCACATAGATGTCTACAGAACCTGTTCTACTAAACGCTTATACAAGTAGAGCCCCGCAACAGAGAGGAGAAGGTGTCAGCAGTAAGTTTGTGTCGACGTCACAGATTATTTTGCCCTTCCTATGATCTGTCAACAAAAATAACCCCCAAAAAACGGATCCTGTCTGTTGATTATTCGCCTTCACTCACTCAGCATTTGGTCAGTAATCCATCAGTATTGCTATTGCCAAAAACACAGGAGTGGATCCAAAACAGAGATGACACGTGAATGGAATATTTGCATGTCTTCTGTGTTTTGTACCCACTCCTGCTTTTGTCTACAAAATCACAAGCCAATTGTGATGGGACCATACAGGCCTTACAGCTGCTACACAGAAAGGATCCGTTGTGTGACAGATCAGAAGAAGGGTCAAATAAATGATGATGTCATCCAGGCCGAAAGGCAAAATAGTGGCCCAGTCATGAAGTAGGGAGGGTGGGAACAGCATGAGAAGTCCACAGAGTGGCCTATAGCATAGTGGTGAGTGTGGAGCTGGCGACAGCATCAGGAGGAGGCCACAGAGTGGCACAATGACAGTGTGGAGGTGGCAGCAGCATCAGGAGGCTACAGAGTGGCAAGGTGACATAGTGTGGAGGTGCCAGCAGCATGTGGAGACCATAGAGTGGCAAGGTGACATAGTGTGGAGGTGGCAGCAGCATCAGCAGGCCACACAGTGGCAAGGTGACATAGTGTGGAGGTGGCAGTAGCATCAGGAGGCCACAGAGTGGCAGGGTATAGCAAGAAATCCTAGCAGATGCTTTTTGTCTTCAAAACATCTCTTTCTTTATTTCATCGAGGCAGATACATATTGAGGACATGTATCGGCCCGTCCAGCCTTCATCAGCTCATTACAAACAGAGTAATGTGTAGCCTTAAAACCTATCCAAACTCCTCCTCCTTTCTGACATAAAACACCCACAGCTGACTGTGATAATGAATTGCTATGTTAGTGAATCACTCCACTGAATTATTGTTAAGACACATCAGACGAACAACATACAAAATTAACAAATAAATAACATCTATACAAAAATTTAATGTGCAACAAAGATTGATGCTGGATATATTTATCCAGAATGGGTCCTTGGGGAAGCGACAATGGTCTGTACACAGACCAAGAAAAAAGATAACACTTTACGTATCCCATTCATTCATTAGTTTCACATATTCAATAAACGATTTGATAACATTGTTCAGAAACATTGGTCACTTTTAAATAAGTCATATCCACAGATAATGGAGTTTACAAATTAATTTGTAACAAGTGCGGGACTAATTACCGAGATTAGTTGGTCCATGCAGACATTGGTACAATGCAGACATTGTGACAAAGAATATTGGGCAAAGAAATGGCACTTATCCATGTTTGCACTGTGCACAATGTTCGCATATAATCAAGGGATATTCTTTTCACCACCCCCATACTGGAAGGACATACAAAATGAAAGTTTTTTTTACCTGCGATTCAGCTAATGTAGTGTACATGATCAAGTGCCCATGTGGCTTGGCTTACATAGGGGAAACAATGCAATCAATTAGGGATCGCATCACTCTACTGAACCATTGTAACGACACCTCAGACGAACAACATACAAAATGAACAAAATAAATAACATCTGGATTTTCTTACAGACTGTGAATTTGCGATGATTGACTACAAGCAAGTGATATTTACATTGACTTTTGTTGCCCATCCGATTTTTGTATAGATGTTATTTATTTTGTTCATTTTGTATATGTATCCTCAATATGTAGCTGCATTGATGAAATAAAGAAAGAGATGTTTTGACGACAAAGGGATTTCTTGCTATATTTCCATTAGAGTGATTCCTTTCCCGTGCCGACGAACTGGAAGTCAGGTGCTTACCATTTTTGCAAGTTACAGAGTGGCAAGGTGACATAGTGTGGAGGTAGGTGACAATACCAGTACCTGTAGTAGATGGTGGGTGAAAGAAGGAGCACTTGGCATCAGATGTGTGGCATCAGGCGGGTAGCAGAATTAGAATAGTAGCTGAAGCAGGTAGCCAGAAGAAACCGGTCTCTTTTGTAAAAGTCACTTTTATACAAAATACCGCACACTACCTTATCTATCCACTACTTATCCTATTTAACCCTGCCAAGGATGGACCATTATATATCAATACTTAAAACAAGATTACCTTGCTATTGATTCTTCTTCCATGATCTCTCAGCTCCTCTTTGCAGACTTGATAACAGGATTTTTGCGGGTCTGGTATCTTTTTCGCAGGAGCATGCCCCAGACGGGGGCGTTGCTCTGTTCTAATAAGTTTGAAAGCTTGCGCTCATGTGGAACAACCTCGTGACGTCACAATCCAAGCTACGGATCACAGCAGGTGCCAAACTTTTAATGCATTGTCCTTCATCAGGGTAGGACAATATACATCCTTAGTTAGCCCGCCTTAACTCTTCATGTGCCATGCTATATTTTCATCCTCCTTCTCTTGCCATTAAGTATGCATATCTCTCATTTACTCAAAAGCAAACAGCTCTATCTCCGCATTTAAGCCCTTCGGTGCCAATGTATCCATATTAAAAATCCATTTTGTTTCAGGTCTTGACATGCTCTTAATATAATAACCCCCCCCCAGCTCATTCATCTTTACTATGTCCACCCCATAAAATATTGATTCTTCAAACGTCCCACCATGTTTCTCTACATAGTGCATAGACACCTCACACTTTCTCTGTATGTTGTATATACTGTATGCTCTCCCATTCTAGTCTTTAGTTGTCTTTATGTACGTCCAATATAAACCTTATTACAGGGGAATATAATTGCATAACTTACCCCTCGACTGCTACATGTTATGTATTCTCTGATTTCATATATATGGGAACCATCTTTATTCTGTACCTGAAATAGTTTTTTATTTTTAGGCGATTTTTTGCACCCCAGGCATTTTTTACAAGGTAAAAAGCCATTTGGTAGATTTTATTTTCTGTCTATTTTTATTACCTACTGCTGTACATTATGTTGTAGATGCCACCATATTCCCTATATTTTTTGCTTTTCGGTATACAAACCTTGGGGCATGTGGAATATAATCTACAATTACCTTATCCTCTTTTAGTATACCCCAATTTTTGCTCACTAATACTATTTTTTAAAATATTTAGTTAGACCATGATATGTTATAATAATAGGTGGGATTTCTTCCTTTTTATATGTACAGACTGCGCAGACAAATATTCTCCTGGAGGTTGATCTAGGGGACGGACTCTGGATCCCGTTCAGCCAAGCGTACGCCGCCTCGTCCTGTGTGTGCTGTTCTATGTGAATCATAAAAACACATAAATAGTGAAGTATCGTCGGATTACTCTCCAGCTTATACTTAAAATTCACTCACAGGATTCACTGATTTTATAGGCACATCTAAGGATCGTTCACACACTAGCGATACTTCTTCCTCTTTTCTCCTATATATGGGTTAAATTTCTCCAATAGTGAGTACCGCAACACACCATTACAGAATTTGGGATTTATTATACTCACAAACAATTGTATAAAATTGCGCAATGTATAAAACAAGATGATCTGCCCGACCCGGGTTTCGCTCCACAACAGCTTCGTCAGGGGCATCATTTCCTACTCCTTTCCCACATTTCTAAAGCCCACCCATCTACTTCCTCCTTTAACAATTAATTAGCTCCCACTTGGGCAACCTGTGTCAGGCTACTGCCCCTTGGATCAGGACAAAACATTTTCCCTTTTTTAATTAATCTCTAAAATCGGTATATTCCACATATAATACATATATTCCTATTCATATACATCATAAATTCCAGTCATATGTCATTCTTTTCTATATATGGCCCCGTTAGCACATAGCATGTAATAAAAATGTAAACACCCATCCAACTTTCCAATTGGGTAGGCTTGTAGAATATAGTTAAATATTCGTAAAAACAAATATTAGTTTTTTGTTTTTTTTTCATCTGAACTCATTACATAATTTACTTATGGGTTCAGATGAAAAAAAAAAAAAACTATATTTGTTTTTATGAATATATCACTATATTCTACATATTCGTGATTTCTAGTAAGCCAACCCAATAGGAAAGTTGACTATAACCCATCCTTAATCGATTAAAGCGCATATTATATTCCCGATTTTACGCATAAGATGAAATAAATTAAATAATGAAGATAGAATATTCTAATTCACTACAGACTACTATATTGCAGCCTTTTCATATTGGCCCACAAACAAGAAGCAGGCAGGTAATGGGTTCAGATGAAAAAAAAAAAGCCGAATATTAATTTTAATGTATTCAAAATATTCGCAAATTCTCGAAGTGCCGATATTCGCCATAAAAATTCGCAATTCGAATATTCGCGCTCAACACTAGTTGGAATGTTTGAGACAACTCTCCTCTCTTTTATTATTACCTCTGGAGATAGTGGAAAAACTGGACCCTCGTTTATGGTCTCATCTTGTTCGGTATGTGTAGTAAATATAGACAGTTGATCTTCGTGTTCGCTGCATGCCTCTGGTATATATTTATCTATAGTTTCAAATAAATTGAGGTTCTCCATAATTCCGCCTTCTCTATTATGTGTAATGATGTTTATTGGCATGGAGTCTCTATTGAACTTTTTCATTTTTTTCCTCATAAATAAATGAGAAAAAAAATGAAAAAATTTTCTTTTTGATAAATTCTTCTTTTAATACTATCAGCTAATGGTTTTAGGCCTCTTTCACACGGGCATTGCGGAATGGGGCCGGATAGAATGTGGGTGAGTGGCAGGGAAATCGTGTGAGTGCGCAAGTAATTTAAGTCAGTTTTGACTGCAATTGCATTGCGTGGTTCAGTTTTTTCCATGCGACTGCAATGCGTTTTGCACACGCGTGAAAAAAAACTGAATGTGGTAACCAGACCCGAACTTCTTCAATGAAGTTCAGATTTGGGTTAGTTGTAGTGTAGATTTTATTATTTTCCATTATTAAGTAAATTAGGGATGGAGGGGTTAAAAAATAACTAACAGTTAATAAACTCACCTTAACCCCTTAAGGATGCAGGACGAGAATGCTTGTCCTAACTAGAAGGTAATTATGGCATTAGAACGAACATTCTGATGTATCCCCTCCTTATTTTATAAGTGGCCGAGCGGGGGCGGGTGGGTGCGCGATCTGTCAGGATGGCCGAGCAGTTTTTGCAGAGTGTCAGCACATTGCTGACACTCTGCTTTTAATGGCTTACATCGGTGCTGGCAAGGATATAAGCCGTTTAACCCCTTCCATGCTGTGGTCCATAGGGACTGCTGTATGGAAGGGGTTAATAAGGAGGGAGATCCCTCTCCCATCGGGGGCTGCTGTGTCCTTGCAGCCCCCGATTCTTGATGGGATCGCAGAGGAAGGTGGCTCCCCTCCCTCCCCATCACCCGCTGCTCTGTTCTGGCAGCGGGTGATAGTTACCGTGGCAACAGGACGTTGACAGGCATTCTGCTTGCTATGGTAATAAAAAGCCTGATCTGACTTCTAAGCTAAAGGCAGAAGTCTGATCAGACTGTGTAAAGTAAAAACACAATACAGTACACTATATAGTATACTGTACTGTATTATATAGACATCAGACCCACTGGATCTTCAAGAACCAAGTGGGTCTGGGTCAAAAAAATTAAAAAAAAAACATTTATCACTGAATACAAACGTAAAAGATTAAAATACACTACTCATATTAAGTATCACTGCGTCCGTAAAAACCTGCTCTATAAAAATATCACATGACCTAACCCCTCAGGTGAACACCATAAAAAAAATGGTGTAAAAAAAGCCATTTTTTGTCACCTTACATCACAAAAAGTGTAAGACCAAGCGCTTAAAAAGGTGTATGCCTCCCAAAATAGTACCAATCAAACCGCCATCTCATCCTGCAAAACATGAGCCCCTACATAGCACAATCGCCCAAAAAAATAAAAAAAAATATGGCTCTCAGACCATGGCGACACTAAAACATGATTTTTTCCCCCTAAAATGCTGTTATTGTGTTAGAGTAAAATAAATTTAAAAAAGTATACATATTAGGTATCGCCACATCCATAAAAACCTTCTCTATAAAAATATGACATAATCTAACCCCTCAGATAAATACCGTAAAAAAAAACTGTGCAAAAAAAAATTTGGTTACCTTGCATCACAAAAAGTGTAATAAAAAAACGATCAAAAAGTTATGTGCCTCCCAAAATAGTGCCAATCAAACCGTCATCTTATCCCTACATAGGACAATATCCCAAAAAAATAAAAAAAATATGTCTCTCAGACTAAGGAGACATTAAAACATGAATTTTTTTTGTTTCAAAAATGATATTATTGTGTAAAACTTAAATAAATAAATAAAAAGTATACATATTAGGTATCGCTGCATCCGTAATAACCTGCTTTATAAACATAACACATGACCTAACCCCTCAGATGAACACAGCAAAAAAAATAATATAAACACTGTGTCAAAAGCCATTTTTGTCACCTTACATCACAAAAAGTTATAGCAAGCGACCAAAATGTCTTATGCAACCCAAGATAGTGCCAATTAAACCGTCATCTCATCCGGCAAAAAATGATACCCTCCCAAAAAATTTAAAAAATATGGCTTTTAGAATGTGTAGACACAAAAAAAATCATTTTTTTCAAAAATGCTTTATTATGTAAAACTGAAACAAACACTCCCAAAAAGTAGTCATATTTGGTAATGTCGTGTCCGTAACAACCTGCTCTATAGAGATAGCACATGATCTAACCTGTCAGATCAACAATGTAAATAACAAAAAATAAAAACTGTCCCAAAACAGCTCTTTTTTTGCAAATTTTCCATTTTAATCAATTTTTCCAGTAACAAAGCAAGGGTTAACAGCCAAACAAAGCTCAATATTTATTACCCTGATTCTGTCGTTTTCAGAAACTCCCTATATGTGGTTGTAAACTGCTGTATGGCCAAACGGGAGGGCGCAGAAAGAAAGGAGCGCCATATGGTTTGGAAGGCAGATTTTTCTGGTATGGTTTTTTGACACCATGTCCCATTTGATGCCCCCTAATGCTCCCCTAGAGTAGAAACTCCAAAAAAGTGACTCAATCTAAGAAACTTCACCACTCAAGGTATTCAAAACTGATTTTACAAACTTTGTTAACCCTTTAGGTGTTCCACAATAGTTATTGGCAAATGGAGATGAAATTTCAGAATATTTATTTTTGCTACCTTGCCTCAAAAAAAGTGTAATATAGAGTAACCAAAAATCATATTTACCCTAAAATAGTACCAACAAAACTGACACCGTATCCAGTAGTTTCAAAAATGGGGTCACTTTTTTGGAGTTTCTACTGCAGGGGTACATCAAGGGGGCTTCAAATGGGACATGGTGTCTAAAAACCAGTCCAGTAAAATCTGCCTACCAAAAGCCATATGGCGTACCCTTCCTTCTGTGAGTTTAGTTTGGCTGTTAATCCTTGCTTTGTTACTGGAAAAAATTTATTAAAATTGAAAATCTGCCAAAAAAGTGAAAATCTGAAATTTCATCTCCATTTTCTATTCATTCTTGTGGAACACCTAAAGGGTTAACAAAGTTAGTAAAATCAGTTTTGAATACCTTGAGGGGTGTAGTTTCTAAAATGGGGTCATTTTTGGATGGTTTTTATTATGTAAGCCTCACAGAGTGACTTCAAACTTGAACTGGCCCTTAAAAAGTTTTGGAAATTTCCTGAAAAATTTCAAGATTTGCTTTTAAACTTCTAAGCTTTGTAACGTCCCTAAAAAATGAAATGGCATTCCCAAAATGATCCAAATATGAAGTAGACATATGGGGAATGTAAAGTAATAACTATTTTTGGAGTTATTACTATATATTACAAGAGTAGAGAAATTGAAATTGCAAATTTGCAAATTTCCTGACTCAATTTTGCCACTGTCATGAAGTACAATATGTGACGAGAAAACAATCTCAGAAAGGCCTGGATAAGTAAAAGCGTTTTAAATTTATTACTACATATAGTGACACATTCAGATTTGCTAAAAATGGCCTGGTCCTTAAGGTGAAAAATGTCTGGGTCCTTAAGGGGTTAATCCATTTGAATGTGATGCCGACATGTGTAAATGTCTAAAGGACCTCATCACATGTTCCATTCACATGGTGCATCACCATGGTGATGCACCATGTGATTTGACCATGTGAGACAGTGACGTCACCACAGGTCCTTTTCCTGCCAGGTCCTGAAAATAGAAGAAGAAAGAAGCCGGGCTGCGTGAACAAGTGAATTAGGTGAGTTAAATATATTTTTTTTTAACCTCTCTATCTTTAATTTACTTAGCATTCTGTATTAGGAATGCAATTATTTTCCCTTATAACCATGTTATAAAAGAAAATAATAAAGATCGAGTCCCCATCCCGATCGTCTCCTAGCTTGCGGATGCTTGCAATTTTCAGCCCCATTCACTTCTATGAATCCTGCGTTGCGTAAAAAACGCAGAATATAGAGCATGCTGCAATTTTAACGCAATGCACAAGTGATGCGTGAAAATCACCGCTCATGAACACAGCCCCACTGAAGTGAATGGGTCAGGATTCAGTGTCGGGGCAATGCATTCACGTCATGCATTGCACCCGCGCTGAAAACTCCCCCATGTGAAATGGGCCTTATACTGGGGTGATCTTTCCATGGCCTCAACTATTCAAACAGCTCCCTAAGATCTCTAATTTTTTTTTTATAATCTGTGTCTTTTTTTTATCAATAATAAAGCTCATTGCTTTCCTAGAGAATTTATGGAACATCCGTTCCTATTCTTCGATAATCTCACTGTTTCCTATATCAACTGATATCAACTGATATTTTCTACCATAAGTCCCTTGGGGATCATATCCTATTCAAGGTATTTTTCCAGGAATGTAATCTCCCATAAGTCCTTTATCTATAAAATCTGTAAATGTTCTAGCTGCTGTACTTCTAATAAATGGTAAGTGGGGGTTTATCTTCTCTTGTCTGTTTCTCCGAAATTTCCTTTGGGGTCCAAATAGCATTTTTAGTCTCTGTATACGTTCTTTCCTGTCCCAAATCTGACATGTTACTGCTTATTAGCAATATGTTGTATGCAAAAAGCTGCTTAACGTGGATTGCGGTGCAATTTGTAAAGTAAATATATAATTTTACTAGTCCACTGGCGCTAATGCTCCCTAAGTTATAATAAAGAAATATTAATAAAACAAAAAATAGAAATAGAACGATTTAATAGACGAAATTTATTGGAAGACACGGTAGATAAGAAAATATATGAGCTGCAGAAGAAAAGTGGGGAAGAAATCCCACCTATTATTATACCATATAATAGTCAGACAAAATATTTAAAAAAAATTGTGAGCAAAAATTGGGGTATACTAAAAGAGGATATGATAAATTGGAGATTATATCCCACATGCCCCAAGGTTTGTATACCAAAAAGCAAAAAATATAGGGAATATGGTGGCATTTACAAGAGAATGTACAGCAGTAGGTAATAAAAAGACAGAAAATAAAAATCTACCAAATGGCTTTTTTCCATGTAAAAATTGCCTGGGGTGTAAAAAATCCCCCCAAAAATTAAAAAGTGTTTCAGGTACAGAATAAAGATGGATATAAGTGTAGTGCTTAATGCAGAATACAATTTTTTTTCCACCTAAATAAGTCACAAGAGATTTTACCACATTTAACTGCAACTCTGAATACAATTTTTTTTCCACCGAAATAATTTAAAAAACTTTTTACCGCATATAACTACAGCGCTGAATGCCGAATATCCTTTTATTTTTCTACTGAAAGCCACTAAAGGCTTTACCACATATAAATGGAACAGTGAACGCCGAGTATATTTTTCTTTTTCCACGTATATATGCCACTAAAGGCTTTTCAACAGAGGGTTATAGGCTGTCAGTTTCAAAAAAACAACGGCGCTTGAGAAGGAGTGATCTGAAGTGAACAGGACGTGGCAGAGGAAGTAGGTCCGGGCTGGAAGAACGAGACGCGGTCCTCATGCGGTTTCTGTGCTAGAGAAAAGTCCCCGTAGTTTCCAGAAAGCAATACCGCATATAGATGCGGGCTGGTGTGAATGAATTTGCATTTTTGTTCAGGGTTAGGGTATAGTGTATTCACCTGTATTGATGCGCCGCTCTTATGGACGTCGTCACGTAAGCACTCAGTGTGAGAAACGTAAATACAAAATTTCACCACAACATAATTTGGTCCATATCGCAAAAAGGACTTTCCCACATATATCTGCAGCGCTGAACGCTGAATATATCTTGATTTTTCGACAGAAATCCGCCACTAAAAGCTTTAACACATATAACTGCAACAGTAAACGCTGAATATATTTTAATTATTCTACTGATATACAGTACGTCAATAAACGTTTTTCTAGATAAATGTTCAGCAGCAAATGGCGAATGTATATTTCTTTTTCTACTGATATCAACAGTAAATGTTTTTCTACATATAAGTGCACCAGCGAACGCCAGTAAAGGCTTTACTAGATATAACTGAAACAGTGAACTGAGAATATATTTTTCTTGTAGTACTGAAATACCATATGCCCCTATACGCTTTCACCAGAAATAACTGCAACAGTGCAGTGTGTATATATTTTCATTTTTTTACTGTAATATGCCCTTATACGCTTTCAACAGAAATAACTGCAGCAGTGCAGTGGATATATATTTCCTTTTATTACTGTAATACTCCCTTATACACTTTCACCAGAAATAACTGCAACAGTGCAGTGCGTATATATTTTTCTTATTGTACTGAAATACGCCCCTATACGCTTTCAACAGAAATAACTGCAGAAGTGAACTGAGAATATATTTTGTGTAATATTGTATTACACCTGCGCTCCCATGGGTTTCACACTATCCCTCACAGAGGTCGCTGCTAGGTATTCCCTAATCAGTCTGCTGCAAGGCTGATGGATGTGTCAATAACTAATAAATATCAATTACTGGACCAATAAACAGTGTATCAGGTTGAATGTACTGTATTGTTGGCCAGGTGGATACCTGTGCTGAGATAGTGTGTGTTAAAAAGAAAAGGAAAAGAAAAAAGAAAAAAGTGCTGTTTTAATTGGTCGGCTGATACTAAAACGGTAAGAGGTGTCAGTGAATGGAAAAAAGGTTAATTGACCTATTAAAAGTCAGATTTTGGGAAATTGTATGCCGATACTGTAATGACTGACAATTATATATACCCCTAGGTAAATAAATAAATGAGTGGTAACACTGGATAGAGTCACTAAATAAAGTTGCTTCAATGTTACCTTAGTTGCTATGGGGCACAGCGAATCCAGAAGTGAGTTCTTTAATTCAGGCGGGGGATGTAGTGTGAGCAGTCCAGCTCTTCATTCACCTCAAACGCTAAGCGTGGCTCCGGCCGGTAGCAGCGCACTCGCCCGAGGAGAAACAAACACAGTCCGTAATCCACTGGTGCTCCGACGTGTGACGTCACCGCGTTGGGTGTGGAAGCCTGTAAGTTACACAAACAACCCTACGCGTTTCAGAGCCTAGCGGGCTCCTTCCTCAGGGATGTCATAGTTTGTGAGTCCTAGTGTATATATAGACAAGCGTTCCCATGGTAACGGCTGAGTTTATTGAGCTCATGGAATGATCACTTCTGAAAAACATCTTCATCCTTAATCAAACGCAAATAGTTCTATTTCCTGGTTCAAACCATAAGTGGCCAGGCTATTTAATTTAAAGATCCAATTACTTTCTTTGCGTGACATGGCTTTAATGTAGTCTCCTCCCCTTTTATTAGCTGGTACTTTTTCAATGCAGCAAAATGTGGAACCTATGAAAACATGTTGTCAGTTTACTTGAACTTTAGTCCCATCTGGAGTAGGGAACAAATAAACTTCTTGGACCTAACTATTTTTGTTGAAAATGGAATTCTCAGCACCAAGACATACCATAAACCTACGGATACTAATGGATTCATCCCCTTGAATAGTTGCCACCTACCACTGTGGCTGCAGAATATCCCAAGCAGTCAGTATATCCGTGCACGTAGAAATTGCACCAATGACAATGATTATGAAATAGAGGCACAAATTCTCAATACCAAATTCAAGGAAAAAGGATATCCAATAAAAATCTTAGAACCCATTGCTAAAAAAAATCAAGGAACGGGACAGGTCTACCTTGATAGGAGAGATACAAATACAAGAATCCCAGAAAGAAAAGGACACTAAAAAACTGCAGATCCCGATTATAAGTAAATACAGTGCAGGGGCCACAATTTTCAGAAAAATAGTCAAAAGACATTGGGAGGTTCTAAAACAAGACAAACAAATAGGAAAAATGATATCATAAAATCCTAAATTCATTTTTAGAAAAGCTCCCAATCTTGCAAATATGATAGCACCCACAATAAAAAAAATCATAATATTTATCGAACCGCAAAAACTAACAGAATAACAGTTTTTTTCCCCTGCAGAACCTGTAATAATTGTAAAAAATGTAAAAACATCAAAAAATTTGAAAAGGGGCCAATAAAAATGATAATAAATAATAATGCCACATTTAAAATCAACAATTTCATAACGTGCAATACTACGGGAGTGATCTATTACATAAAGTGCCCATGCCAAAAACTGTATGTAGGCAGAACAAAAAGATCATTGAAAACCAGAATCAGAGAACATATTAACAATATACAGAAAAAATATGATGGACATCCTTTATCCCGGCACTACACACAACATCATGCAAATAGTTTCAAAGGTTCCACATTTTGCAGCATTGAAAAAGTACCAGCTAATAAAAGGGAAGGAGACTACATTAAAGCCATGTCACGCAAAGAAAGTAATTGGATCTTTAAATTAAATAGCCTGGCCCCTTATGGTTTGAACCAGGAAATAGAACTATTTGCGTTTGATTAAGGATGAAGATGTTTTTCAGAAGTGATCATTCCATGAGCTCAATAAACACAGCCGTTACCATGGGAACGCTTGTCTATATATACACTAGGACTCACAAACTATGACATCCCTGAGGAAGGAGCCCGCTAGACTCTGAAACGCGTTGGGTTGCTTGTGTAACTTACAGGCTTCCATACCCAACGCAGTGACGTCACACGTCGGAGCACCAGTGGATTACGGACTGTGTTTGTTTCTCCTCGCGCGAGCGAGCTGCTACCGGCCGGAGCCACGCTTAGCGTTCGAGGTGAATGAAGAGCTGGACTGCTCACACTACATCCCCCGCCTGGATTAATGAACGCACTTCTGGATTCGCTGTGCCCCATAGCAACTAAGGTAACATTGAAGCAACTTTATTTAGTGACTCTATCCAGTGTTACCACTCATTTATTTATTTACCTAGGGATATATATTATTGTCAGTCATTTCAGTATCGGCATAAAATTTCCCAAAATCCGACTTTTAATAGGTCAATGAACCTTTTTTCCATTCACTGACACCTCTTACCGTTTTAGTATTAGCCGACCAATTAAAACGGCACTTTTTTTATTTTCCTTTTCGTTTTAACACACACTATCTCAGCGCAGGTATCCCCCTAGCCAACCATACAGTACATTCAACCTAATACACTATTTATTGGTCCAGTAATTGATATTGAGAATATATTTTTCTTGTAGTACTGAATGAGATACTAACATATAAGCCACTAAAGGCTTTTCAACATAACACTTTCAGCCCAATATGAAAAAGCTGGAATGACAGAGCTGTCTAATGACTATGTGGATCCCCAAATAATCTTTCCCTGCACTTGTAAATCACTTTCCTATTAGAGATGAGCGAACACCTGGGTGTTCGGGTTCGAGACGTTCGGCCGAACTTCCCGAAAATGTTCGGGTTCGGGATCCGAACTCGACCTGAATTTTATCCCGAACCCAAACCCCATTGAAGTCAATGGGGACCAAACTTTTAGGCACTAAAAAGGCTGTAAAATAGTCCAGGAAAGGGCTAGACGGCTGCAAAAGGCAGCAAAATGTAGGTAAATGCCCTGCAAACAAATGTGGATAGGGAAATGAATTAAAATAAAATAAAATAAATAAAAGTTAACCAATATAAATTGGAGAGAGGTCCAATAGCAGAGAATCATGCGTCATATCACCCACCACTGGAGAAGGCCACTTTCAGTTATTTAGGCCCCAGCACCCATACAGAGGAGAGAGGTCCCACAGAAAGGAATAAGGCGTCATATCACCCACCACTGGAGAAGGCCACTTTCAGTTATTTCGGCTCCAGCACCCAGACAGAGGAGAGAGGTCCCACAGCAAGGAATAAGGCGTCATATCACCCAACACTGGAGAAGGCCACTTCCAGATATTTAGGCCCCAGCACCCAGACAGAGGAGAGAGGTCCCACAGCAAGGAATCATGCGTCATAACACCCACCACTGGAGAAGGCCACTTTCAGTTATTTAGGCCCCAGCACCCAGATTGAGGAGAGAGGTCCCATAGCAGAGAATCATGCGTCATATCACCCACCACTGGAGAAGGCCACTTTCAGTTATTTCGGCCCCAGCACCCATACAGAGGAGAGAGGTCCCACAGAAAGGAATAAGGCGTCATATCACCCACCACTGGAGAAGGCCACTTTCAGTTATTTCGGCTCCAGCACCCAGACAGAGGAGACAGGTCCCACAGCAAGGAATAAGGCGTCGTATCACCCAACACTGGAGAAGGCCACTTCCAGATATTTAGGCCCCAGCACCCAGACAGAGGAGAGAGGTCCCACAGCAAGGAATCATGCGTCATAACACCCACCACTGGAGAAGGCCACTTCCAGTTATTTCGGCCCCAGCACCCAGACAGAGGAGAGAGGTCCCACAACAAGGAAATATGCATTATATCACCCACCACTGGAGAAGGCCACTTTCAGTTATTTCGGCCCCAGCACCCAAATGGAGGAGAGAGGTCCCACAGCAAGGAATCATGCGTCATATCACCCACCACTGGAGAAGGCCACTTTCAGTTATTTCGGCCCCAGCACCCAAACGGAGGAGAGAGGTCCCACAGCAAGGAATCATGCGTCATATCACCCACCACTGGAGAAGGCCACTTTCAGTTATTTCGGCCCCAGCACCCAGACAGAGGAGAGAGGTCCCAAAGCAAGGAATCATGCGTCATATCACCCAACACTGGAGAAAGCCACTTTCAGTTATTTCGGCCCCAGCACCCAGACAGAGGAGAGAGGTCCCACAGCAAGGAATCATGCGTCATATCACCCACCACTGGAGAAGGCCATTTTCAGATATTTTGGCCCCAGCACCCAGACAGAGGAGAGAGGTCCCACAGCAAGGAATCATGTGTCATATCACCCACCACTGGAGAAGGCCACTTTCAGTTATTTAGGCCCCAGCACCCAGACAGAGGAGAGAGGTCGCATGGCAGAGGTTCAGGCTTCATGTCACCCACCATTGGAACAGGCCACTTTCAGTTATTTTGGCCCCGGCGCCAAGATTGAGGAGAGGTTCATTCAACTTTGGGTTGCACCGCAAGATCATGGTAAAGTTAAAAAAATGAGGATTCAAAAAAGAACTGCCCCGGAATACAAGAATACATGGTTGAGGCGGAGGCAGTTATAAATGTCTATTCTGCACAAGGGAGGGACAGGTCCTGTGTGATCCATGCCTGGTTCATTTTTATGAACGTCAGCTTGTCCACGCTGGCTGCGGACAGGCGGCTGCGTTTGTCAGTAATGACGCCCCCTGCCGTGCTGAATACACGTTCAGACAAAACGCTGGCATAACTCCAAGGCATAAAAGGCTATCTCTGTCCACGTGGACAATTTGGAGACCCAGAAGTTGAATGGGGCCGAACCATCAGTCAGTACGTGGAAGGGTGTGCAGACGTACTGTTCAACCATGTTAGTGAAATGCTGCCTCCTGCTAACACGTTCCGTATCAGGTGGTGGTGCAGTTAGCTGTGGCGTGGAGACAAAACTTTTCCACATTTCTGCCATGCTAACCCTGCCCTCAGAGGAGCTGGCTGTGACACAGCTGCGTTAGCGACCTCTTGCTCCTCCTCTGCCTTCGCCTTGGGCTGCCACCTGTTCCCCTGTGACATTTGGGAATGCTCTCAGGAGCGCGTCTACCAGCGTGTGCTTTTACTCGTGCATAATCCTATCAGGCTCCAGTGCAGGAAGTAAGGTGGGCACATTGTCTTTGTACCGGTGATCCAGCAGGGTGGCAACTCAGTAGTCCGCACAGGTTAAAATGTGGGCAACTCTGCTGACGTTGCGCAGGCACTGCAGAATGTAGTCGCTCATGTGTGCCAGGCTCCCCAGAGGTAAGGACAAGCTGTCCTCTGGGGAGGCGTATCGTCATCGTCATCCGTATCCCCCCAGCCGCGCACCAGTGATGGGCCTGAGCTGTGTCTGATGCCACCCCGCTGTGAACCTGCTTCATCCTCATCCTCCTCCTCATCATCCTCCTTGTCCTCCAGTAGTGGGCCATGGCTGGCCACATTTGTACCTGGCCTCTGCTGTTGCAAAAAACCTCCCTCTGAGCCACTTCTAACAGACTGGCCTGAAAGTGCTAAAAATGACCCCTCATCCTCCTCCTCCTCCTGGGCCACCTCCTCTTCCATCATCGTCCTAAGCGTTTTCTCAATGAGACATAGAAGTTGTATTGTAACGCTGATAACGGTGTCATCGCCACTGGCCATGTTGGTGGAGTACTTGAAACAGCGCAACAGGGCACACAGGTCTCGCATGGAGGCCCAATCATTGGTGGTGAAGTGGTTCTGTTCCGCAGTGCGACTGACGCGTGCGTGCTGCAGCTGAAACTCCACTATGGTCTGCTGCTGCTCGCACAGTCTCTCCAGCATGTGCAAGGTGGAGTTCCACCTGGCGGCACGTCGCATATGAGGCGGTGAGCGGGAAGGCCGAAGTTACGCTATAGTGCAGACAGGCGAGCAGCGGCAGGATGTGATCGCCGGAAGCGCGCACAGATGGCCCGCACTTTATGCAGCAGCTCTGACATGTCGCGGTAGTTGTGAATGAACTTCTGCAACACCAAATTCAGCACATGCGCCAGGCAAGGGATGTGCGTCAAACCGGCTAGTCCCAGAGCTGCGACGAGATTTCGCCCATTATCGCACACCACCTGGCCGGGCTTGAGGCCCACCGGCAGAAACCACTCAAACATATGAGTTTCAGAATGGCCTGCTGACGTTTACCCCGGGCTGTGCTGAAGTTGGTGGCGAAGGTGTGTGGCTGACTGGATGAGCTGGTGGAAGCAGAGGAGAAGGAAGCTGAGTAGGAAGAGGAGGCTACAGGAGGCAAAGAATGATGCCCTGCCATCCTTGGCGGCGGAAGGACGTGCGCCAAAGAACTCTCTGCCTGGGGCCCAGCCACTACTACATTTACCAAGTGTGCAGTTAGGGAGATATAGCGTCCCTGGCCGTGCTTAATGGTCCACGTATCTGTGGTTATGTAGACCTTGCCACAGATGGCGTTGCGCAGTGCTCGCTTGATTTTATCAGATACTTGGTTGTGCAGGGAAGGCACGGCTGTCTTGGAGAAGTAGTGGCAACTGGGAACAACATACTGTGGGACAGCCATGGACATCAGCTGTTTGAAGCTGTCTGTGTCCACCAGCCTGAATGACAGCATTTCAAAGGCCAGTAGTTTAGAAATGCTGGCATTCAGGCCCAAGGCTCGAGGGTGGCTAGGTGGGAATTTACGCTTTCACTCCAAGGTTTGTGAGATGGAGAGCTGAATGCTGCCGTGTGACATGGTGGAGATGCTTGGTGACGCAGGTGGTGGTGTCGGTGGCACATCCTCTGTTTGGTGGGCGGCAGGTGCCAACGTTCCTCCCGAGGGGGAGGAAGAGGCCGAGGCAGCAGCAGAAGAGGGAGCAGGGGGAGCCAGAGTGAGTTCCTTGCTTTTAAGGTGTTTACTCCACTGCAGTTCATGCTTTGCATGTAGATGCCTGGTCATGCAGGTTGTGCTAAGGTTCAGAACGTTAATGACTCGCTTCAGGCTCTGATGGCACAGCATGCAAACCACTCGGGTCTTGTCATCAGCACATTGTTTAAAGAAGTGCCATGCCAGGGAACTCCTTGAAGCTGCCTTTGGGGTGCTCGGTCCCTGGTGGTGGTGGCCAGTAGCATGCGAACTCTCTTGGCGGTGGCTGCTTTTGCCCCCTGCTCCCTCTTTTGCTACGCTGTTGGCTCGGTCTCACCACTGCCTCTTCCTCTGAACTATGAAAGTCAGTGGCACGACCTTCATTCCATGTGGGGTCTAGGACCTCATCGTCCCCTGCATTGTCTTCCACACAGTCTTCCTCCCTGACCTCCTGTTCGGTCTGCACACTGCAGAAAGACGCAGCAGTTGGCACCTGTGTTTCGTCATCATCAGAGACGTGTGGACTCCGATGAGGTGGTATTCCCATGTCCTCATCATCAGGAAACATCAGTGGTTGTGTATCAGTGCATTCTATGTCTTCCACCACTGGGGAAGGGCTAGGTGGATTCCCTTGGGAAACCCTGCCAGCAGAGTCTTCAAACAGCATAAGATACTGCTGCATAACTTGAGGATCAGACGGTTTCCCTGATATGCATGGGGGTTATGTGACAGACTGATGGGCTTGGTTTTCAGGCGCCACCTATGCGCTTTCTGCAGAAGACGGGGTGGGAGATAATGTTGTGAACGTGCTGGATCCACTGTCGGACAGCCAATTGACTAGCGCCTGTACCTGCTCAGGCCTTACCATCCTTAGAACGGCATTGGGCCCCACCAAATATCGCTGTAAATTCTGGCAGGTACTGGAACCTGAGGTAGTTGGTTCACTAGGACGAGTGGCTGTGGCAGAATGGCCACGTCCTCTCCCAGCACCAGAGGGTACACTAACACCACCACGACCGCGTCTGCCTCCCTTACTAGATGTTTTCCTCATTATTACCGTTCACCAAGCACCACAATAAGAAAAAAAATATTTGGCCCAATGTATTGATTTCAAATGTAGGCCTTTTTTTACAGGCACCTAACACTATCTGCCTATTTATTTATGTAGCGTATTACACTAATCCAGGCACAGCAGTAACCACTGATTTAGGGGAATATCTCTTTTAGGGCTAGTATTTAGGACCTGGATGAAAGGTATCCTTTTATGGACAGATTTACACTTGGAGATGCACAGTAGCGTGAGAAAAAATATGTATTATTATGCCTTCAGCAATTGTATTTTAAGACTTTGTGTAATATACCCTTTAACGGACAGAAATACAATGGGGATGCACAGTAGCGTGTGAAGTTAATGAGGATGACTCTCTCAGCACTTGTATATACACCTTGAGTGTAATATACCCTTTTACGGACAGATTAACACTTGGCCTGCAACAGCTGGAACACCAGATTCAGGGTATTGCTATATTGGCAATTGAATTTCACCCCAGAACAAAATATATGTTTTGGCGGACACTATTATACTTTGCCAGCCAGAGCTGTGACACCAGATTTATGGTATTACTATTTTGGCAATTGAATTTCACCCCAGAACAAAATATATGTTTTGGCGGACACTATTATACTTTGCCAGGCACTACTGGAACACCAGATTCAGGGTATTGCTATTTTGGCAATTGAATTTCACCCCAGAACAAAATGTACCCTTTTACAGACAGATTAACACTTGGCCTGCAACAGCTGGGACACCAGATCCAGGGTATTGCTATTTTGGCAATTGAATTTCACCCCAGAACAAAATATATGTTTTGGCGGACACTATTATACTTTGCCAGCCAGTGCTGGGACACCAGATTCATGGTATTGCTATTTTGGCAATTGAATTTCACCCCAGAACAAAATATACCCTTTTACGGACAGAGTAACACTTGGCCTGCAACAGCTGGAACACCAAATTCAGGGTATTTCTATATTGGCAATTGAATTTCACCCCAGAACAAAATTTACCCTTTTACGGACAGATTAACACTTGGCCTGCACCAGCTGGAACACCAGATTCAGGTTATTGCTATATTGGCAATTGAATTTCACCCCAGAACAAAATATACCCTTTTACAGACAGATTTACACTTGGCCTGCAACAGCTGGGACACCAGATTCAGGGTATTGCTATTTTGGCAATTGAATTTCACCCCAGAACAAAATATATGTTCTGGCAGACACTATTATACTTTGCCAGCCAGTGCTGGGACACCAGATTCAGTGTATTGCTATTTTGGCTATTGAATTTCACCACAGAAAATGATCTATCCTTTGCCAGACAGTATCACACTTGGGTAGCCAAAGCTGGAACACCAGATTTAGGTGATTGGTGTTTTGGCAATTGTATTTAACCCCTTTATAAAATATAGAAATTGCTATCCTGAGTTTCTAGGGGTGGCAATAAGCACAGCCAAGCCACTGATGTAGGATATAGCAAAAAAAAAAACTAGTATTGATGGATTGATAGACTTGGTGGCAGCTTGTTCTGGTGCACCACAAGTCACAATATGGCCGCCGATTACCCCAGAAAAAAGTGACAGAAAAATCAGTGAGCAATTAACTAGAAGAAGTTGAATGATTCACAGCTGTAGATCGATCACTTCATTAGGTCTTTTTGCTGACTTTTCCCTGCATAATCTCGCCCTCACAGAAGTTGTGTCCTCTCCCTACACTAATCAGAGCAGTGTGATGTGTGGCACTACGTGACTCCAGCTTAAATAGAGGCTGAGTCACATGCTGCACTTGGCCAATCACAGCCATGCCATTAGTAGGCATGGCTGTGATGGCTTCTTAGGGCAAGAAGTAAAACGCTAGCTGATTGGCTGCTGTGCAGCCCTTCAGAAAGCGGGAAGAAATCGCTGAACAACGGACCCGAACCCCAACTTTTTTGAAAATGTTCGGGTCCGGGTCCATGTCCCGAACACCCCAAAATTCGGTACAACCTGAACTAAGCTTGAACTGTTCACTCAACACTATTTCCTATCAATCTCCCTAGCGCCTTCTGACGTCTCTCCCTGCAGTAAGATGCTGTGAAATGATTCCTCCCTATCCTCTTCCTGCACTTATAAATCTTTTTTTTTGTCATTTTTATTCACAGTAGTTTTTCCACTTGCTGTCCCTAGTGCCTTCACACGTCTGTCCCTGCACTCTTAACGCTGGATAATGTCTGACTGTAAGATGGCTGCCGTATTAATAGGGCTATGACATCACAGGGCTGGCAGGCTGCTGATTGGCTGCATGCAGGCATGTCAATCTGGGTGATCCCGCTTTCCCAGAGTTACTTGCCCCATGTCCTCAGTTCTCACATGTGTAGCCGCCATTTTAGGAAAATTGCGATTCATTACCACAAAGCACGAGGAAATTCACATTTTAAACAAATTGCACTTTGTTAGCTTCGATTCTCTGATCTCTAGTAAACACTAATAACACTAAGTAAAAAATGGTGATAAAATGAACTATGAAATAGGATTTTGTCCAGGCTCGGAAAAAAGGAAATACAAAAGGGGAAGTAGAGGGGGAAACTCACCAAAAAGAAAAAACAACAGCAAATAGGGAAGGAAAATGAAGAGGGGACTATCAGGCAGATAAGAACCATTTGGCCCATCTAGTCTGCCCAATATACTGAATACTACGAATAGACCCCGGCCCTATCTTATATGAAGGATGGCCTTATGCTTGTCCCATGCATGCTTAAACTCCTTCACTGTATTTGCAACTACCACTTCTGCAGGAAGGCTATTCCATACATCCACTACTTTCTCAGTAAAGTAATACTTCCTGATATTGCTTTTGAACCTTTGCCCCTCTAATTTAAAACTATGTCCTCTTGTTGCAGTTTCTCATCTTTTAAATATTATCTCCTCTTTTACCATGTTGATTCCCTTTATGTATTTAAAATTTTCTATCATATCCCCTCTGTCTCTTCTTTCTTCCAAGGTATACATGTCCTTTAACCTTTCCTGGTAAGTTTTATCCTGCAATCCGGGTAATAGTTTAGTAGCTCTTCTCTGAACTCTCTCCAAAGTTTCAATATCCTTCTGGAGATATGGTCTCTAGTACTTCACACAATACTCCAAATGAGGTCTCACTAGTGCTCTGTAGAGTGGCATGAGCACCTCCCTCTTTTTACTGTTAATGCCTCTTATACCCAAGCATTCTGCCAACATTTCCTGCTTCTCTATGACAATGTCTGCCTACCTTTAGGTCATCTAAAATAATGACCCCTAAATCCCTTTCCTCAGATACTGAGGTTAGGACTGTATCACTGATTTTATATTCTGCTCTTGGGTTTTTACGCCCCAGGTGCATTATCTTGCATATCCCATATGCCCCATGGTTTGTATACTGAAAAGCAAAAAATATTGGGAAATATGGTGGCATCTACAAAAGAATATACAGCAGTAGTTAATAAAAAGATGGGGAAAAAAATCTAGCAAATGGCTTTTTCCATGTAAAAAATTCCCCAAAAATAAAAAAACATTTCAGGTACAGAATAAAGATGATTGGTATATATATGAAATCAGGGAATAGATAACATGTAGCAGTCGAGGGGAAATTTATGCAATTATATGCCCCTGTAATATATGTATATAATAATGAATATTGGACTTACAAAAAGACAACTAAAAAAGAGAATGGGAGAACATATACAACATACAGAGAAAGTTTGAGGGACATCCTTTATCTAAGCACTATGTAGACAAACATGGAGGGACATTTCAAGGATCAATATTTTATGTGGTGGAAATAGTAAAGATAAATGAGAACCATATTTTTCGCTTTATAAGATGCACTTTTTTCCCCCAAAAGTGTATAATAATGAGCCCTTCCATTATGGAAGAGCTCATTAGTACCGGAGGACTGGGAAGCGGTGAAGGCTCTGTACTCACCTGGTCCTCGGCTGTCGGCTGTGCTGTGGCAGCGCACAGCGTGAGGACGCTCTGTGACCTCATGCTGTGTGAGTCGGGTCACAGCTCAGCCGCAGCAGGAAGAAGACAGACAGCGCTGGAGGTGAGGAGCAGCGGCATCCAGGAGCAGGAGAGGTAAGTGTTTTATTTTATTTTATTTGATCTGTGGCATGGGGGCTCATAAATATCATGGGGGCTAATAAATGGTACTGTGGGCTCATAATTGGGCCTTATCAATGGCACTGGGGCTGATAAATGGCATGGGGGTTCATAATGGAAGCTCATAAATGGCACTGGGGCTCATAGATGGCATGGGGGCTAATAATGGAGAGTCATAAATGGCAATGGGGATCATAGATTGCATGGGGGCTCATAATAGGGGCTGATAAATGGCATGGGGCTCATAGATGGCATGGGGGCTCATAATGGGGGCTGATAAATGGCATAGGAGGCGGATAAATGGCCTGGGGGCTGATCGGAGGCATGGGGGGCTGATCAGAGGCATGGGGGGCTGATCTGAGGCATGGGAGGCTGATCTGAGGTCTTATTGGGGTCTTATTAACATTAGGGGTCTGATCTGAGGTCTGATTGAGGGTCTAATTAACATTGGGGGTCTGATTGGGGCTGTCAGATGAGATCTGATTAACATTGGGTGTATGATTGCTGGCCTGATCTGAGGTCTAATGAAAAATATTTTTTTTCTTATTGTCCTCCTCTAAAACCTAGGTGCGTCATATCATCGGGTGTGTCTTATAAAACTAAAAATATGGTATATTAAGAGCATGTCAAGAGTAGAAACGAAATGGATTTTTAATACGGATACATTGGCACCGAAGGGCTTAAATGCGGAGATAGAGCAGTTTGCTTTTGAGTAAATGAGAGATATGCATACCTAATGGGAAGAGAAGGAGGATGAAAATAAAGCGTGGCACATGAAGAGTTAAGGCAGGCTAACTAAGGATAAAAAGGAGGTATTATTAAGTACCAGATTGATTCCCTGATGAAGGACAACGCATTGTCTGAAACTTGTGGGAGGTTTGGCATTTGCTGTGATCCGTAGCTCGTATAGTGACGTCTCTAGGTCGCTCGATGTGAGCAGGAGCTTTCAAACTTATTAGCACGGAGCAATGCCACGGTCCGGGGCGTGCTCCTGCGAAAAAGATACCAGACCTGTAAAAATCTTGTTATCAAGCCTGCAAAGAGGAGCTGAATAGAGATCATGGAAGAAGAATCAATAGCAATGTAATCTTGTTGTAAGTATTGATATATAGTGGTCCATCCTTGGCAGGGCAAAATAGGATTAGTAGTGTAGAAGGTAGTGCAAGTTTTTGTATAATAGTGATTGAAGCTTAGCACCCTCAGCAGGAGGTAATGCGGTACTGCTGCGGTACTGCAGCACACAACTTAGGGAGCATCAGCGCCAGTGGACTAGTAAAATTATATCTTTTGTCAATTGTAGGTGTGGCACAATGGATCATCTAATCTGATGCATCAGGCATTGGTGGGTGGAAATCCTGGCTGATCCACGCCTGATTCATCTTGACAAAGGTCAATTTCTCCACATTTTGAGTGGACAGGTGAGTTCTTCTTGGGGTAACTATGGCCTACGCCGCACTAAACACCATCTATGATGCCACACTACAGGACAGGCAGGACATCTTTTCCAGAGCAAACTCTGACAGATGTGGCCACAAATCCAGTTTGGCTGCCAAGTAGTCCAGCATACCTTCATTGTGGGGTGGCAGGCAGATGTGCAAGTATGCCACCATCTTCTGGGTCAGGTCCTGCTCCAGGTCTAGCTGCTGCTTCTGCTGGTGAGTAGTTTCTTCACTAGGCGGGTGAAGAAAGCTGCTCATCAGCGACTATAGACTCAGGCTGCTGCTGATGGAGCTGGTACTGCTCCTGCCATCCCACCCCTCCCCAGTAGCCATGGCAGTGGAACCTGAGCATAGAGGGCCCCCCTGGTCAGACCTGCTAGAGGATAGACGATGGTGCAGATAGGCAGCGGCCAACTGACTACATAAGATGTCTCTATAGTAGTTCAGTTTGTCCTCCCTCTCGGCAAGGGTAAAAAATAGGAATGAGTGAATCGACTTTGGATGAAACATGGTCCAATCACCAGCTTCCCCATCACCGCAGCACGGGGACCCGATGGGGATGTACAAACTGCCGCTAATCTCCTGTATGCCGCTGTCAGCGCGACTGCGGCATACAGGGGGTTAATCCACCGGCATCAGTGTTTTCACCGATGCTGGCGGATACAGCAGGGGTCCGGCTGTCAGTATCAGCCGGGCTCCTGCTGCTGATCATGGCAGGAGGTGTGGGGCAGCGCATTAACCCTAGGATGAGAATGCATTAAGTGGCCACAAGTTAGGACGAGCATTCTCGTCCGAGGTCCTGGAGCGGTTAAACAGCCACTATCTGTATTAGGGCTCATGCACACGACCGTGATAGTCGAATTTTCATTTTGGGCCAAAATTTTAAAATAACGCAATATTGCCTACTACTGATGTTTTCATTTCAAGCTTCAATCTCCAATAATGGAGCTGGCTACAAATGTAGCAGGCATCAATTTATCATTTAACGCTTTCTTTATGTTTCCTATTCCATGTTTTCATAACTTAGATAACTTTCTAGGCGTAGTGCTGTTTCTTTACTTGCAACCCTATAAAACCACAGATTGAAGTAACTTTAGAAACACTCTTGAAAATACAGATTCTGACATTGAGCAATTTGATAAATGTGTGTAACATAGTTTTTCCAATATAGTACAGTTCATGATAACAAAAAAATCTAATCTTAAAAGATCTTTCATCAAAGCAGGTTAGTACAGTTGCACTCCATTCATTTCTTGTAAAAACTAAAAATTCACTCTGAGGCCAAAGTCATGGCACTATACAAAGTTTCATTTATCTGAATGGTGCCATTATAGAGATCCTCTGTTGTCCCCTACTAGTTCATAGCTGAAGCCAATGCTGCTATAATAAGAAACAGTGTCACTTGGAAGTCAGAATGGGAAGTACACTTAAATAGAATCAAATAATTGTTCAAGGATGTCTACCACCATCCAGGATACTATCAGGATCAGGGGTACAGCTTTCATGGGTAGAGAGCAGTAAGCCCTAGAAATTCCTGCACCACTGTCCCTACCTGCTTGCTCTAAACGGCTGAACACAACTGGACGGCAATGAATACTTAACTAAGTGTTAGGGCTTAAGAGGAAAAAGGCAGAGCATAAAATGTAGTGAAAGGCAGGCACAAGGGGTTAACACAAATGATGAGGCACTGAACGCAGATGTCACACAGAATATCAGAAGCAATAGTCAGGCTAGCCAACTCAAGATACTAGAGACCTCGACAGGGTACAAAAACGTTTACCAATACAAGGTCAAGTCAGAAGCCGAGGTCAGAAATATCTGATCAAAGGGCAATGTAAATACCGAGCCAAGGTCAAAACCAGGAGAGCATGTCAGAAGCCAAATCAGAATCCACAGACATAGTCAAAAATACAAGCCAGGTCAGGGTCAGAAATATCAGTCAGATCAATGCTAGTGAGGGTCAGAAAAAACATCAAGGCCAGGGGACTGTTCAAGGCAGGAGCCTGTTTAAATACCCCCCTTCCTGGATGAGCAGCTCCGGCCTCATGCCTGGGTCACTACACTGAGACCCACATGACCTGGGGCTGAGATCATTGCGCCTGGGTCACAAGTGCCGACTCCAATTGGTCCCTGGATTATGACGCCGCGCCAAGAGACCAGGCCCTGAAAGCAGTCAAAGGATTCCATGCCAGCCAATGCCCGGCCCCGTCATGGGATCGTTGTTCGGTAAGTAAATGACAACAGCCTAATTTTTTGGACCAACATTTTATGGACAAATCAAATCATGGATAAAATCAATGGTGAAAATTTCAAGAAATGCAGGTATAAGGCCTCTTTCACATGGCCGTAGGTGTCCTGTGTCTGTATTGCGGACCGCATTTGCAGATCCGCAATACACGGGCACCGTTCCGTTGTCATTCCGCATCATGGATGCGGACCCATTAACTTCAATGGGTCCACAAATCCGGAGATGCTGAAAGATTCAGAACGGAATCACGGAACGGACTACGGAAACACTACGGAGTGCTTCAGTGGGGTTCCGTCCAGTACTTCCGTTCCGCAAAAAAATAGAACATGTCCTATCTTTCTGCGAAACAGGCAGATTATCATTATGTGGTATATAGGCTGTTTCGGAGTGCCTCTTGCTTACAATTTTAGGCAGCACTTGCGCTTTATATACAATTGGATATACAGGAAAGGATGTTTCCTAACAATTTTTCCTGTAAAATTGATTTTTGGGGTGGTTTTGTGCATATTTTTGTCAGTCTGTAAAAGTGTCGTACAACTAAAACAACATGGTTTCCTGCAGCGACCTGGGAGTCCAAGATGCATCCAGATATCGTCCCCATGCTGTTCCCGATCCATTTCGGTGGTGTTTCTGTCACTTTCTGACCTTTTCCAATGGACCAGGCACCTTCCCCTCTTCATAGCAGGGGTTGCCTGGTTGCCTCCCATTGACTTTCATTATACTCGGGAGCTTGGCTGAGCAAACGAACATAGCTATCCCAGAAGAAATTCTGCTGGGATAGTATACTGTGCTGCACTGTGGTATTTAGGTATTTTGCTGGGGCAATATATTGTGCTGCACTGTAGTATATGGTTTTGTTTAAGTAGTATATTGTGTACCACTGTGGTATTTGGTTTTACTGGGGCAACATATTGAGCTACACTCTGATATTTGAAACAGCTGGGAAAGTATATTGTGCGGCACTGTGGCATTAGGTACTGCTGGGGAAGTATATTGTGCTGCACTATGGTATTTGGATCTGCTGGGGCACTACTACATAGTTTCTGTATAGGGTAAGTGTAGTATACATAGTGGGCCAGATTTATCATTACTCTTGCAGTTCACTCCACTTTCAAAGAAGGCGTATGTGTATTTGAGTCAAGTCAAATTTATCATGGGCTCTTTCAGAGGTTGATAAATCTGGTGTATTTCTGGTTCCTAGTTGTATTTTGGCTTTGTCTTTGGAAAAGTCACAATTTTAAAAAAGTGATTTTGTCAAACATAAGCATGGTCATGAGTGGAGTGAGTTTGCGCAATTTTTTGCGACTTTTTTGCGACTTTTTAAAAAGTCGCAATAATAAATCTGTCTTGCAAGTGATTTACATACGACAAAACGCCCATAAACTTGGTTTTGGAGTGAGTGGCGTAAGTCTCCAAAAAGTCGCAAAAAATTGCGCAATTTGGCTTTTTGCGCAATTTTTTGCGACTTTTCGACTCCAGAAAAGTGACTTAGGCTAATGATAAATCTGGCCCAGTGTGTTTAGAGGGTATGTGTAGTCTATATAGTGTGCATATAGAGTAAGAGTAGCATACATAGTGTGTATATAGTAAGTGTAGTATACATAGTGTATGTATAGGGTAAGTTTAGCATAAACAGTGTCTGTACATGGTACGTGTAGTTTATATATTGTGTGTATAGGGTAAGTGTAATCTTCGTAGTGTCTGTTGGTAAGGAAATCATCCAGCTTTCCTGAGACTCCATTTTATAATAGACTTTTGTGTTTTTTTATTTCTATGTGCGCAACAAGAAAATGGAGATGGCTAATAGCTGAAAAAAAATGACATAAGCTAAACTATAGAAGTTAAGTTATCAATGTGTGTTTCGATAAGATAAGGTTTGTACGTCCTAATAACCAAATATGCATTTCTTGCTAAAAACACAGTCTGAGCAATTAACCCGTTAGTGGAATATAAAAAGCCCATAGAATATTAACCATTGAACAGATGGATTCAGTTGTAACCAAATAGAAGTATTATTTGTGTACCAATCGAACAAAAAATGTCAGAACATTTGTAAACCAATCATGTAATACTTCAAGGGGTTACACTCTTGGAATGGAGTATGAATAAAGGGCCCAGGACACTCCCCTTCTGAGATTCTGACAGAGTTTTGAACAGTGTGCTGACGTCTGTCATTTTCCTCTGTTGACGTCATTCACCTAAACATGTGGTATCGATCATTATGTGACTGACCCTTGGTCTGCCGCAACATTTTCTGGTGGAGAATGCGGGCACCACAGCAACGCTCCTAGCTGCAGACCCCGATATGGAGACCAGGACCCAGGAAGACCGTGGTAAGTAACCCATTGTATTACAGTCTCCTGAGCTCTGCTCGCTGTTCTGCAGTGTGGTGTGCAGTGACATACACACAATCCATGGGGCCCCGATGCGAAACTGATTCATGGGGCCCCCTCCCCCCATTTCTGAAAGCGCTGCTAAGGGCCATTACAGCCCCAGTTTACTACAAAAATTAAACGTTTTGGCTAAATAAAGTATATCACAAAAATTTTACCTATCACTTGCCCTACACTTTAGCAACAAAAAAAATAAATATGTAAATGGCAGTTACACTTTAAACTTTGTAAAAGTAGCCCAAACCCTGCTATAGTACTTACTAACTATGGTGGCATGCAGACTCGCCGGCAGCTTGAGCTTAACATCTCTCCCTCCGTCATGCGCCTCCTGCCCCACCTCCCTGCTTCATTCATTAAGTGGGAGGAGCAGGCAGACGGGACAGGAGGCGCAAGATGGAGGGAGTGATGTTAAGCTCAAGCTGCTGGCGAGTCTGCATGCCACTATAGTTAGTAAATACTACAGCATGGTTTGGGCTACTTTTACAAAGCTTAAGCTTTATATGAATACTGTATAGTTTACAGATGTGTGTGGGGCCGGTATATTAGAGTACAGTCACTGCACCGGCCCCGCCGCAAATGTCCCCGCCTCCTCCCTCCCCACTGAATCCCTGCTCCTTGCTGTGCAATATACAGTATAATCCCTGCACCATGCCGTATAATATACATTATAATCCCTGCACTGCTGTACAGTATATATTATAACCCCTCCACCATGCTGTACAATATACAGTATAATCCATACATCATACAGTAAAATATACAGTATAATTCATACACCATGCCGTACAATATAATCCCACAGTGTAGGTGTTATACTGTATATTGAACGGCATGGTGTATGGATTATAATGTATATTGTACAGCATGTTACAGGGATTATAATGTATACTGTACAGCAAATGTTTAGAGGTTATACCATGCCGAACAATATCACCCCTGTGGGATAGATAGATAGATAGATAGATAGATAGATAGATAGATAGATAGATATGAGATAGGTAGATAGATAGATATGCCTACACCTATAAACAGCCTATATCTATATACAGTCTACACCTATGTACTGCAATATATAGTTGTAGTTTGTACATAGGTATAGGCTGTATATAAGTGTAGTGCATGCTGCTGCAGAACACAAGGGGTGAAACCACTGGCAGGAACACACCATCCCAGTGATAGACTATCACTGGGATAGAATGGTGTGTTCCTGACAGTGGCTTCACCCCTTGTGTTCTGCAGCAGCATGCCCTCCAGGTCTATCCCCACTCCCAGAATGCTTATGTAGCAGGCGCAGCTGGCAGCTCTCAGTCTCAGGAGCGAGACTAGCTTCTAAGATGGTGCAAACGCCGCCTCCACATTACCTCTCCCAGTGTAATGCTGCTCCTCCTCCTCAGTCAGAAAAAGAAGGAGGAGGCAGTAATAGTGGCGCGGGGAATATGCGGTAGGCGGCGCCCCACTTACCTCGCACACAGGAGGAAGTTTGAAAGAACTCATCAATAGTGTGGGCAAGTGTGTGGGCATTTTGCAAGGCGCATGAGTGGGCTTGCTGAGCGGACATAGTAAATTTGTGAGTGGGGGCACAATAATTGCTGCGCGGCCGCCCACCCGCGCAGCTTAGAGGAAACATAGTGGCGTAACTATAGTGTTATGGGCCACAGTGCAAACTTTGGATTGGGCCCCCCCTCCACCTTATTTACAAAGAAGCGGCAGATTTTCTTACTAAGGGCTTTTTTCCGTGCGGCTAATCCGCTGCACGAATGAGTGCCAAGCCCCATTCCGGACAGCAGAGACACGTAGCAGTAACATGATTGACTGTGATCTTTTTACTACAAAATCACGGTGACAACTTCTAACTGTGATTTTGTAGTAAAAAGGTCACAGAGAGGCACAGAGCATTATCAATCATGTTAATGCTCCGTGCCACTGCTATCCAGAATGGGGCTTGCACTCTTTCACACAGCGGATTAGCCACACGGGATCTGTTCATGTTAAAGAGCCCTAAGCCCAACGCATGGCTACACTCATCCAGTCCTAATAAAATCTGGTCCTACCTAATCCAGGGTGTCGCTGGCATCGGCGTGATGTCCACTGGATCCAGAACAAGGTCCCTGTGGTGAGAAAGAAAGAATAATCACATAAGTAAGGGATGGTGACTGCCCCTGTGAAATCACCAGCAGGGGGTGCTGTGCTGGCCTGTAAGCCATGCCAATGTATAGCAGGGTAATCTAGTGCTATTACACAGAACTAATGCCCACCTTGTGGCCCCTCACAGTACTAATGCTGACCTTTGTTCCTGTCACAGTAGTTATGTCCAGATATGTGCCCCCTCACAGTAGTAATGCCAGATTATGTTCCCCTCCCAGTAGTAATGCCAGATTATGTGTCCCCTAACAGTAGAAATGCCAGATTATGTGCCCCACGCAGTAGTTATGCCAGATTATGAGCCCCTCACAGTAGTAATTCCAGATTATGTGCCCCTTCACAGTATTTATGCCCAGTTATGTGCCCCCTTAAAGTAGATATGCCCAGATATGTGCCCCCTCAGAGTGGTTATGCCAGATTATCTGCCCCTCACAGTAGTTATGCCTTCATATGTGCCCCCCTCACAGTAGTTATGCCAGATTAGGTGCCCCCTCAAATTAGTTATGGCAGATTAGGTGCCCCTCAGTAGAGATGCCTACTTTTATGCCCCCTCACTTTAGTTGTGCCCATCAAACCTCCCCCCCTGCCCCCACTTGCCCCCAGTCTGCAGCGTTAGAAAAAAAACAAAACACATACTTACCTTCTTCCCTGACAGGCTCCCACTCTCATCACGCTGCTGGCTGTGCTGAAGGCAGATTTTCCGGGGCCTTCAGGTCTCCTCCCCCAGCCAGCAGCGCGATGTTGGGCCAGCAGGGAGAGCTCCTGAGCTCTGAAGTCAGTGAAGCAGGGAGCAGAGAGGTTTCCCTGCTTCAATATGGAACCGAACTGCCGGCAGGCCGGGTGTGTGTGAGTGAGTGCGCGCTCCCCCCTCTCCCCCCCATATTATACATGTAATGGAGCTCTCTGATGGGGCCCGAAATTGCCACTGTACTTCATGCCGGGCCCCATCAGAGCACTCCATTACATGTGAGTAAAGCGGGGCTCGTACCAGCGGCCGTTTTTAACATGCTTTAGGGTGGCCTGCGGGCCTGGGGGGGGCTACAGGTGGCTGGGCCCCCTGGAGTGCTGGGGCCGGTCGCAACTGCGACCCCTGTATGTATGCCACTGGTGGTGTGTGAATCTGGTGCCTGTACTGTGTTCTAGTGAATGTTTTGATTAATTTTCCTTATATGTGCAAAACTATCTCTAGTCGTATGAATGCATAAATGTGTGAGTGGTTAAGATAAGCTGAATCGAGGAAGGGTCTAACCCTGTCTCCCCTAAGCCAAGCTAAAAGTCCAGAGCTTGCTGACTGGCTTGTCCGGTCCCTGACTCTGGAGGCCTCTGGTTCTGGTGGAGAAACAGGCTGGCGGAACTATCCTGGTATTAGGCTGAGAGAAGTGGCAGTGTATAAAGCTGTCCAGTAAGATTGGATAGGGGCCCTGCAGTTCCTTGTTGGTAGCTGAAAAAGGCGCCTGAGGTCAGGGGTTGTTCCAATGTTATGTCATGGTATGTGATTTCACATGTACTGAGTGCCTGCTGATATTGCATGAGGAAGAATTACTGTGTTGTTGCCAACTCTTATACTGTATAGTGTATAAATTTGTGGGTATTATTATACCAGTTTGGATTGGGTGGTTGCAGTTATAATCGTTTGGATAGCAGTGTTTGTTTGCTTCCTGTGCCATAGAAAGAACATAGAGAGGTTTAAGGGGTTTCCAGGGCGTAACCCCAGAGAAGACGTGTGAGTTACTCTGTGTATGGGGAAGACTATACTGTAGTGTTGCCGGCCAGTGGATAGTGCTGCCTCGGAAGCGTGCCCACAGCACCACCGGTACTAAAGAAAAGTGGTGCCACCTCGGAAGTGTGCCAACAAGGAGCCACCCCCAGGATGGGGGCTACACAGAGTAAGCATTCCTCTGAGAAAGGAGCATTGAAAACGGTCTCTGCAATTGATATTATAGAATGAGCAAAGGGCACTGAAGCAACCAAAGACTGTAGACAAATGTTAAAGAAACTGGGAGCAGGTGTGAATGGAACATTGGATGAATCAGTATGGCAGACATTTCTTACTAATTTTAAGGGGTGGTTGGAGGACTATAGCAAATATGACCAGGCCACAATGTGGTATGATGTAGCCCAGGAAATGACTATGACTGCCAATAAAGCAAAATACACTGATAAATGAACCGTGTATGAAATATAGGATGTCATTAAATTGCCAACAAAAGAATTAATCGTCCCTCATGAAGTACGGTCTATTTTCCCCCGTATCCTCTCTCTCCCACAGCACCACCTCCATATAATGGCCCGGAGGGGTGGACTTGTTCTAAGTGTGGACAACAAAACCCAGACTCAACAGAAAGATGCTCAGCCTGTGGTGGGCCCAAACCACATTCCTTTGTGGGCTTATACCCACTGGTCAATAAGACCTTCCCCACAGTCAGAGCTGGGCAAGTGAAAACACATGATTATAATGTTAATCAGCCATGGACTCCTAATGAGTTGCCGGCCATGTGGAACACTTTGCCAGACTACCATACTGTCCCCAGTACTTTCCTCTGTAAATAATGGCTAATCAACCCTTCAAACCAAAGGGTGGGTTCCAGAAAACGTAACTGGGACCAAGTAACATGTTGGAATTGTGGGAAAAAGGGGCATTATTCAGTCAAATGTCCCCGAAGAGGTCAGGCTACTGCCCAGACCTCTCAATGAAGTGACAGCAATCCTGTGAGTTCCCTAAATGTTAACTACCCCCTTGACACATCCCCAGGACCACAACTAATCATTACATCCACATGTGAGGACACAGGGAATTTAATTTACTTTTTGGTAGACACAGGAGCAGCCCATACCCTAATACAAGAAAAATATGTGCCAGAAGAGCTTATCTCCTCAGATTACATTTATTGTCAAGGGGTTGAGGGAACGTCTGTAAAACTCCCACTAACAAAGCCTGTAAAACTTAACATTCATGATGATCTATTGTCACATGTGTGTTGGTAAACTCAGATAGTCCATACAATTTACTGGATACTGACCTGCTTAGTGCTATGAAAACATCTGTGAATTTCTCTTCAGGAAAACCCCAAATCCCAGCCCCTGTGCACTTGTGTCCTTAATGACATTTAGTGCCTCCTCTACCTCTAAATTTACACCCCCAGATTGGCTGTCTGAAGTCCCATCACATTTGTGGGCGACTTATAAGACAGATGTGGGCAGACTACCAGTAACTCTGGTAGTTGTGCAGCTGAAACCTGGCCACAAGCCACCATGTGTATGTCAGTACCCACTAAATTCTTCACAGAAGGATGCTATTGCAAATGATCAAAAGATCTGTTGGGGAAAGGGTTAATAATCCCTATAAAAAGCCGCTTCAACACGCCCTTATTTCCTGTGAAGAAGAGAAAGATTGTGAAAGGTCAGCCTCTAGTCTATCGTATGGTACATGATTTAAGGGCAGTAAATGCTGTAACTGCCATAAATACACCACAAGTGCCCAATCCACACACACGGTTAAACCAAGTGCCTATAGATGCCACATCTTCTACTGTCGTTAATCTTGCAAGTGCTTTCTTCTCTATCCCTTTACATGAAGAATACTGACCCTATTTTGCTTTCACTTTCCGTCACAAGCAATATGCATGGGTTGTTTTACCGCAAGGCGCTGCCAATTCTCCTGATATTTTCTCTACTGCTCTACGTTCTGTGTTGCAGTCCTGGCAGCCGGCCTAATCGGACACTGTTCTCTTGCAATATATTGATGATCTGTTACTTTTTTGTCACAGTCCTGAACAGTGTAAAGAGGAAACTTTATCCTTGCTTATTTTCCTTGCTAAAAATGGTTGCAAAGGTTCCAAAGAAAAGTTGAAACTTTGTGAATCTACTGTGGTGTTCTTAGGTCATTGTATTTCTATGGGTATTAAACACCTTACATCTGAAAGGGTTACTGCTATACAGCAGCACCCTCTTCCAAGTACTCCAAGGGCTCTGTGTGCCTTTATTGGCCTTGTCAGTTACTGTCGCCCCTGGATTAGAGATTGCTCAAAGGAGAGACTTTTGAACTAACACCAGAAGCTGTGAGTGCATTTCATACATTACAACTAACTCTCACCACAACACCAATATTGGACATCCCCAACTACAAAATTTCACATTGTATTGTCATGAGCACGGGGGATTTGCCTCAGGTGTACTGACACAAAAGCACGGGGACCTTATGTGGGCCAAAGCATATAATTCTACCAAACTATATTGTATTGCTAGAGCGCTACCCATATGTTTCAGAGCTGTCGCCGCAGCTAGTACTAAAAACAGAAGACTTGGTACCAGGGATGAGCGAACCCAAACTGTACAGTTCGGGTTCGTACCAAATTTTGGGGTGTTCGGGACACGGACCCGGAAATTTTCAAAAAAGTTTGGCTTCGGGTTTGTTGCTTGGCGATTTCTTCCCGCTTTCTGAAGGGCTGCACAGCAGCCAATCAGCTAGCGTTTTACTTCTTGCCCTAAGAAGCCATCACAGCCATGCCTACTAATGGCATGGCTGTGATTGGCCCAGTGCAGCATGTGACCCAGCCTCTATTTTAGCTGGAATCACGTAGTGCCACACTTCAGTCTGCTCTGATTAGTGCAGGGATAGGACGCAGCTGCTGTGAGGGCGAGATTAGGCAGGGAAAACTCAGCAAAAACACCTAATGAAGAGATCGATCTATAGCTGTGAATCATTCAACTTCTGCTAGTTAATTGCTAACTGTTTTTTAGGCTGCACAGAGCGTTATTCTGTCACTTTTTTCTGGGGTGATCGGCGGGCATTTTGTGTCTTGTGGTGCAACAGCACAAGCTGCCACCAAGTCCATCAATCCATCAATACTAGTTTTTTTTTTGCTATATACTACATCAGGGGCTTGGCTTTGCTTATTGTCACCCCTAGAAACTCAGGATAGAAATGTCTATATTTTATTGAGGGGTTAAATTCAATTGCCAAAATGGCAATCCCCTAAATCTGGTGTTCCAGCTGTGGCTAGCCAAGTGTAATACTGTCTGCTGTCTGTCAAAGGATAGATTATTTTCTGTGGTGAAATTCAATTGCCAAAATAGAAATCCCCTAAATCTGGTGCCCCAGCAGTGGCTGGCCAAGTTAAATAGTGTCCGGCAAAGGATAGATTTTGTTCTGGGGTGAAATTCAATTGCCAAAATAGCAATACCATAAATCAGTGGTTATAGCTGTGGCTGGCCAAGTTTAATGGTGTCCAGCATAGGATATATTTTGTTCTGGGGTGAAATTCAATTGCCAAAATAGCAATACGGTAAATCAGTGGTTTCAGCTGTGGCTGGCCAAGTTTAATAGTGTCCGGCAAAGGATAGATAATTTTCTGGGGTGAGATTCAATTGCCAAAATAGCAATCCCCTAAATCTGGTCTCCCAGCAGTGGCTGGCCACGTTTATTATTGTCCGGCAAAGGATATTTATTTTTCTGGGGTGAAATTCTATTGCCAAAATAGCAATCCCCTAAATCTGATGTTCTGGCTGTGGCTAGCCAAGTGTAATACTGTCTGCTGTCTGGCAAAGGATAGATTTTTTTCTGTGGTGAAATTCAGTTGCCTAAATAGAAATCCCCTAAATCTGGTGTCCCAGCAGTGGCTGGCCAAGTTTAATAGTGTCCGGCAAAGGATAGTTTTTGTTCTGGGGTGAAATTCAATTGCCAAAATAGCAATACCGTAAATCAGTGGTTTCAGCTGTGGCTGGCCAAGTTTAATAGTGTCTGGCAAAGGATAGATTTTATTCTGGGGTGAAATTCAATTGCCAAAATAGAAATACCGTAAATCCGGTGTTCAAGCTGTGACTAGACAAGTTTAATATTGTCCGTCATAGGATATATTATTTTCTGCGGTGAAATTCAGTTGCAAAAATAGAAATACCGTAAATCTGGTGTTCCAGCTTTGACAGGACAAGTTTAATAGTGTCCGGCAAAGGACATATTTTGTTCTGGGGTGAAATTCAATTGCCAACATAGCAATAACATAAATCAGTGGTTTCAGCTGTGGCTGGCCAAGTTTAATAGTGTCCGGCAAAGGATATATTTTGTTCTGGGGTGAAATTCAATTGCCAAAATAGCAATACCGTAAATTAGTGGTTTCAGCTGTGGCTGGCCAAGTTTAATAGTGTCCGTCGAAGGATATATTTTCTTCTGGGGTGAAATTCAATTGCCAAAATAGCAATACCGTAAATCAGTGGTTTCAGCTGTGCCTTGCCAAGTTTAATAGTGTCCGGCAAAGGATAGATAATTTTCTGGGGTAAAATTCAATTGCCAAAATAGCAATCCCCTAAATCTAGTGTCCCAGCAGTGGCTGGCCAAGTTTAATAGTGGCCGGCAAAGGATATATTTTTTTCTGGGGTGAAATTCAGTTGCAAAAATAGAAATACCGTAAATCTGGTGCTCCAGTTGTGACTGGACAAGTTTCATAGTGTCCGTCAAAGAATATATTATTTTCTGGGGTGAAATTCAGTTGCAAAAATAGAAATACCGTAAATCTGGTGTTCCAGCTGTGACTGGACATGTTTCATAATGTCCATCAAAGGATATATTATTTTCTGGGGTGAAATTCAATTGACAAAATAGCAATACCCAAAATCTGGTGTTCCAGCTGTTGCAGGCCAAGTGTAAATCTGTCCGTAAAAGGGTATATTATACTCAGCGTGCATCTCCAAGTGTATTTCTTTCCGTTAAAGGCTATATATTACAGTAAGTGTTAAAATACAGCATAATCCTCTACATTTGCACACACTGCTTTGCATCTCTAAGTGTTTTTCTTTCCGTTAAAGGGTATATTACACAAAGTGTTAAAATACAAGTGCTGAAAGCATAATCCTATATATTTTTTCACACGCTACTGTGCATCTCAAAGTGTAAATCTGTCCGTAATAGGATACCTTTCATCCAGGGCCTAAATACTAGGCCTACAATTGATATTCCCCTAAATCTGTGGTTACTGCTGTGCCTGGATTAGTGTAATACGGTACATAAATAGATAGCCAGATAGTGTTAGGTGCCTGTAAAAAAAAGGACTGAATTCAATACATTGGGCCAAATAATTTTTTTCTTATTGTGGTAAACGGTAACAATGAGGAAAACATCTAGTAAGGGATGCGGACGCGGACATGGTTGTGGTGTTGTTAGTGAACCTGCTGGTGCTGGGAGAGGACGTGGCCATTCTCCCACAACCACAAGTCCTACTGAACCAACTACCTCAGGTTCCAGTACCCGCCAGAATTTACAGCGATATTTGGTGGGGCCCAATGCCGTTCTAAGGATGGTAAGGCCTGAGCAAGTACAGGCGCTAGTCAATTGGGTGGCCGACAGTGGATCCAGCACATTCACAACATTATCTCCAATCAGTCTGTCACATCACCCACATGCATATCAGGGAAACTGTCTGAGCCTCAAGTTATGCAGCAGTCTCTTATGCCGTTTGAAGACTCTGCTGGCAGGGTTTCCCAAGGGAATCCACCTAGCCCTTCCCCAGTGGTGGAAGACATAGAATGCACTGATGCACAACAACTTATGTTTCCTGATGTTGAGGACATGGGAATACCACCTTATCGGAGTCCGCACGTCTCTGATGATGATGAAAAACAGGTGCCAGGCATCTACATCCAAAGCATGAACTGCAGTGGAGTAAACACCTTAAAAACAAGGAACTCACTCAGGCTCCCCCTGCTCTCTCTTCTGCTGCTGCCTCTGCCTCTTCCTCCACCTCGGGAGGAATGTTGGCACCTGCCGCCCACCAAACAGAGGATGTGCCACCTACACCACCACCTCCGTCACCAAGCATCTCCACCATGTCACACGGCAGCGTTCAGCTCTTCATCTCACAAACGTTAGAGACAAAGTGTAAATTCCCACATACCCACCCTAGAGTCCTGGGCCTGAATGCCAGCATTTCTAAACTACTGGCCTTTGAAATGCTGTAATTCAGGCTGGTGGACACAGACAGCTTCAAACAGCTGATGGCGATAGTTGTATGACAGTATTTTGTTCCCAGCCGCCACTACTTCTACAAGAGAGCCGTGCCTTTCCTGCACAACCAAGTATCCGATAAAATAAAGTGTGCACTGCGCAACGCCATCTGTGGCAAGGTCCACAGTGGCGGCTGGGCCCCAGGCGGAGAGTTCTTTGGCGCACGTCCTTCCGCCGCCAAGGTTGGCAGGGCATCATTCTTTGCTTCCTGTAGCCTCCTCATCCTACTCGGCTTCCTCCTCCTCTTCTTCCACCTGCTCATCCAGTCAGCCACACACCTTCACCACCAACTTTAGCACAGCCCGGGGTAAACATCATCAGGCAGTTCTGAAACTCATATGTTTGGGGGACAGGCCCCACACCGTGCAGGAGTTGTGGCGGGGTATTGAACAACAGATCGACGAGTGGTTGCTGCCAGTGGGCCTCAAGCCCGGCCTAGTGGTGTGCGATAATGGGCAAAATCTCGACGCAGCTCTGGGACTATCCGGTTTGACGCACATCCCTTGCCTGGTGCATGTGCTGAATTTGGTGGTGCAGAAATTCCTTCACAACTTCCCCGACATGTCAGAGCTGCTGCATAATGTGCGGGCCGTCTGTGCGCACTTCCGGCGTTCACAGTCTGCCGCTGCTCGCCTGTCTGCGCTATAGCGTAACTTTGGCCTTCCCGCTCGCCGCCTCATATGCGACGTGGCCATCAGATGGAACTTCACTTTGCACATGCTGGAGAGACTGTGCGAGCACCAGCAGGACATTGTGGAGTTTCAGCTGCAGCACGCACGGGTCAGTCACACTGCGGAACAGCACCACTTCACCACCAATGACTGGGTCTCCATGCGAGACCTGTGTGCCCTGTTGCGTTGTTTCGAGTATTCCACCAACATGGCCAGTGGCGATGACGCCGTTATCAGCGTTACAATACCACTTCTATGTCTCCTTGAGAAAACACTTAGGGTGATGATGGAAGAGGAGGTGGCCCAGGAGGAGGAGGAGGAGGAAGAGGGGTCATTTTTAGCACTTTCAGGCCAGTCTGTTAGAAGTGGCTCAGAGGGAGGTTTTTTTCAAAAGCATAGGCCAGGTACAAATGTGGCCAGCCAGGGCTCACTACTGGAGGACGAGGATGAGGAGGTGGAGGAGGATGAGGATGAAGCATGTTCACAGCGGGGTGGCACACAACACAGCTCGGGCCCATTACTGGTGCGTGGCTGGGGGGAAACGGAGGACGATGACGATACAGCTTGTCCTTACCTCTTGGTAGCCTGGCACACATGAGCGACTACATGCTGCAGTGCCTGTGCAACGACGCAGAGTTGCCCACATTTTAACGTGTGCGGACTACTGGGTTGCCACCCTGCTGGATCCCCGGTACAAAGACAATGTGCCCACCTTACTTCCTGTACACACTGGCCCTGCCGGCCAGCGTTTTGTCTGAACATGTATTAAGCATGGCAGGTGGCGTCATTACTGACAAAGGCAGCCGCCTGTCCACAGCCAACGTGGACAAGCTAACGTTCATAAAAATGAACCAGACATGGATCCCACAGGACCTGTCCATCCCTTGTGCAGAATAGACATTTATAACTACCTCCCCTTAACCATATATTCTTGTACTCCAGGGCACTTCTTTATTGAATCCTCTTTTTTTAATTTTACCCTTATTTTGCGCGGCAACCCAAAGTTGAATGAACCTCTCCTCCGTCTAGGTGCCAGGGGCCTGAGTCTGTGAATGAGGCCTGTGGCACTGCAGGCAGACATGAATCCTTTTTGGCTGTGATGAGAACATCAAATTTACAGCCTTTTTAGTGCCCAAAAGTTCGGGTCCCCATTGACTTCAATGGGGTTCGGGTTCGGGGTGAAGTTCGGGTTGAGTTCGGACCCGAACATTTTCGGGAAGTTCTGCCGAACTTCTCGAACCCGAACATCCAGGTGTTCGCTCAACTCTAGTCATAAGTTCATGATTGCAGAAACAAAAGGGTTACCAAATGTTACTGAAACACCATTAACTAACCCTGATACTGAGTATTTTGCAGATGGCTCCAGATGGTGGAATGATGAACCAGGACACTTTGTCACCGGGTTCGCGGTAATCCAAGATTGTAAGGTAATTATAAAAAAAACACTCCCATCTTGTGCTTCTGCACAGGAGGCGGAATTGAAGGCACTCACTGATGCATGTACATTGGGTTAGGGACTAAGAATTAATTGCTACACAGATTCCAGGTATGCTTTCGGGGTAGCGCATGACTTTGGTGTTTATCTGGAAAACTAGGGGATTTCTTACTTTATCGGGCAAACCAATTAAGAATTCAGAAGCAATACAGAGCCTCATAGAGGCCCTAGAGCTGCTCACAGAGGTAGCCATTGTTAAAGTACCAGCCCATGTGAAGCAAGATAATCCGCTAGCCATGGGAAATGCTCAAGCAGACCAAGCAGCCGGTCTGCCACTCCTGCACTAGTGTTAAAACATTGGTTTGCCCCTGGAATTCATACCCTCTTTAAAAAGTTTGTTCAGGGTTGTCTTACGTGTGCCAGAGATAACCCTTGGAGGTTCGTAAAGACCCCTAAGAAACACACTCCCAATCCTTTGTACCCATTTCAAAGAGTGCAGGTGGATTACATACTGCTACCCAGGGTGGGCACATATGAGTATGTACTTGTAGCCATTGATGTATTCTCAGGCTGGTCAGTAAACTAAGGCTACAGCCCAAAACACTGCTAAGAAAATATTGTCAAAAGTAGTCTGCAGATTTGGGATTCCAGAGGTGATAGAATCAGACAGAGGTACTCACTTCACTTGGGAGATAATGGGACACATACTGAAGACCTTAGGGATCACATAAGCCCTGCACACTCCCAACAGCATGAAGACACTACAGTGGTGGTCCCAGATGGAATCACCTAGGTGGTACTGTTACTGCGTTTATCGCTTTCTGTTCTGTATTAAGTAGCTCCTGGACCTAAGTTGAAGTTCGGATGGAGGCGCATCTTAGGAAGGAGGTGTCTGTCCCAGCCCTCCCATCACTGTTTTTAGTGGTGGAGGACGGAGGTGGACCTTCAGGGCGATTCCAGGCCTACTCCACGTAGCTACACTTCCAGGCCGCACCATATTGGTCAAGGGATTTGCCATGATTGACAGTACTGTCCAACCAAGGGACAGCAATGCCCAAGATGATGCTCATCTTCCTGATTCTACAACAGAGGACCAAAGCTACACAGAAACTTTTAGGCTTACTACCGATGCTCCTAGCGGTATAGCTTACCTATCAGCTCCTAGAGATTCCAACACAGGAGCAGAAGAAGGTGTATCCAGAACTATGGACAATGATGCATGGGATAACAATGCTGCACCTACATCTGCTTAGACAGTGTGTGCTAGTGTGCCTTGCGTGGTTTTAACTTCTTGCCGACCGCCTCACGCAGGATTGCGTCCTGCGGGCGGTCGGTCTGTTCCTCGTTGACGCGCCCGCGCGTCATCTCGCGAGAGGCGAGATTTCCTGTGAACGCGCGCGCGCGCGTGCGCGCGTTCACAGGATCACGTCGGGGAGAAGGTAGCTACAGCCTGCCAGCGCTGATCGTGCGCTGGCAGGCTGTAGAAGTCAAAAATGGCATATCAGACGCTGTTTTGTTAACAGCGCCTGATATGCTTGCTGATCGTTCCTTTGGTGGTCCGTTTTGCTTGGGACCACCAAAGAAACTTTTGTAAGTGCACCAAAACACCACACAGACCCCCCACCCATCCACCCCACCCCCACCCCCGTTACTGATTAACCCCTGATTAACCCCCGATCACCCCATGTCACCCCCTGTCACCCCCTGACACTAATTACCCCCTGTAAGACTCATTCAGACGTCCGTATGTGTTTTGCGGATCCATGGATCCACGGATCCGCAAAACACGGACACCAGCAATGTGCTTTCCGCATTTTGCGGATCCGCACATTGCCAGAACTATATAGAAAATGCTTTTCTTGTCCGCAACTGCGGACAAGAATAGGACATGCTCTATCTTTTGCGGAGCTGCGGCCGGATGCTTGGGGCCGAAACCCGGAAGTTTGCGGCCGCAGCTCGCAAATGCTGATGCGGCGAGCACATAGTGTGCTCTCCGCATCACCGCCAGCCCCATTCACACTGAATGGGTCGGCATCTATTCCGCAGAATTTTTGCGGACGTGTGAATGGGGCCTTACTACTTTTTTTGCACATTTTTGGCAGAGATTTATTCATCCACATTGATCGATGCGAATGAAAAAATCTGTGCCGTTTGTTTTTTTGCACATTTTTAGTAGAGATTTTTCATCCACATTGATTGATGCGAATGAAAAATCTGTGCCGTTCATTTTTTTCTTTTCAGCCCAGAGGCTGAACGGAAAAATCTCATTACCCGTATGCTCAATATACGGAGAATCGCAGAAACTCCTAATGCTGGCCATACGTGTAATGATTGCGGAGACCCTCAAATGCCAGGACAGTATAAATACCCCACATGTGACCCCATTTTAGAAAGAAGACACCCCAAGGTATTCCGTGAGGGGTATGGGGAGTTCATGTAAAATATTATTTTTTGTCACAAGTTAGTGGAATATGAGACTGTAAAAAAAAAAAAAAATCAATTTCCGCTAACTTGTGCCAAATTTTTTTTTTTCTGTGAACTCGCCATACCCCTCACGGAATACCTTGGGGTGTCTTCTATCCACAATGGGGTCACATGTGGGGTATTTATACTGCCCTGGCATTTTAGGGGTCCTAAAGTGTGAGAATCCAAATGCGTAAAAATGGCCTGCAGAAATCCTAAAGGTACTCATTGAAGGTTTTGGGCCCCTTTGCGCATCGCAGTAAAGTGTCACTCATGTGGTATCGCCGAACTCAGGAGAAGGCACAGGAGGCGGAATTGAAGGCACTCACTGATGCATGTACATTGGGTTAGGGACTAAGAATTAATTGCTACACAGATTCCAGGTATGCTTTCGGGTAGCGCATGACTTTTGGTGTTTATCTGGAAAACTAGGGGATTTCTTACTTTATCGGGCAAACCAATTAAGAATTCAGAAGCAACTACAGAGCCTCATAGGAGGCCCTAGAGCTGCTCACAGAGGTAGCCATTGTTAAAGTACCAGCCCATGTGAAAGCAAGATAATCCGCTAGCCATGGGAAATGCTCAAGCAGACCAAGCAGCCGGTCTGCCACTCCTGCACTAGTGTTAAAACATTGGTTTGCCCCTGGAATTCATACCCTCTTTAAAAAGTTTGTTCAGGGTTGTCTTACGTGTGCCAGAGATAACCCTTGGAGGTTCGTAAAGACCCCTAAGAAACACACTCCCAATCCTTTGTACCCATTTCAAAGAGTGCAGGTGGATTACATACTGCTACCCAGGGTGGGCACATATGAGTATGTACTTGTAGCCATTGATGTATTCTCAGGCTGGTCAGTAAACTAAGGCTACAGCCCAAAACACTGCTAAGAAAATATTGTCAAAAGTAGTCTGCAGATTTGGGATTCCAGAGGTGATAGAATCAGACAGAGGTACTCACTTCACTTGGGAGATAATGGGACACATACTGAAGACCTTAGGGATCACATAAGCCCTGCACACTCCCAAAGCATGAAGACACTACAGTGGTGGTCCCAGATGGAATCACCTAGGTGGTACTGTTACTGCGTTTATCAGCTTTCTGTTCTGTATTAAGTAGCTCCTGGACCTAAGTTGAAGTTCGGATGGAGGCGCATCTTAGGAAGGAGGTGTCTGTCCCAGCCCTCCCATCACTGTTTTTAGTGGTGGAGGGACGGAGGTGGACCTTCAGGGCGATTCCAGGCCTACTCCACGTAGCTACACTTCCAGGCCGCACCATATTGGTCAAGGGATTTGCCATGATTGACAGTACTGTCCAACCAAGGGACAGCAATGCCCAAGGTGATGCTCATCTTCCTGATTCTACAACAGAGGACCAAAGCTACACAGAAACTTTTAGGCTTACTACCGATGCTCCTAGCGGTATAAGCACCTATCAGCTCCTAGAGATTCCAACACAGGAGCAGAAGAAGGTGTATCCAGAACTATGGACAATGATGCATGGGATAACAATGCTGCACCTACATCTGCTTAGACAGTGTGTGCTAGTGTGCCTTGCGTGGTTTTAACTTCTTGCCGACCGCCTCACGCAGGATTGCGTCCTGCGGGCGGTCGGTCTGTTCCTCGTTGACGCGCCCGCGCGTCATCTCGCGAGGCGAGATTTCCTGTGAGCAGCGCGCGCGTCGTGCGCGTTCACAGGATCACGTCGAGGAGAAGGTAAGCTACAGCCTGCCAGCGCTGATCGTGCGCTGGCAGGCTGTAGAAGTCAAAAAAATGGCATATCAGGCGCTGTTTTGTTAACAGCGTCTGATATGCTGCTGATCGTTCCTTTGGTGGTCCCTTTTGCTTGGGACCACCAAAGAAACTTTAGTAAGTGCACCAAAACACCACACAGACCCCCACCCATCCACCCCACCCCCACCCCCGTTACTGATTAACCCCTGATTAACCTCCGATCACCCCATGTCACCCCCTGTCACCCCCTGACACTAATTACCCCCTGTAAGACTCATTCAGACGTCCGTATGTGTTTTGCGGATCCATGGATCCACGGATCCGCAAAACACGGACACCAACAATGTGCTTTCCGCATTTTGCGGATCCGCACATTGCCAGAACTATATAGAAAATGCCTTTTCTTGTCCGCAGTGCGGACAAGAATAGGACATGCTCTATCTTTTTGCGGAGCTGCGGCCGGATGCTTGGGGGCCGAAACCCGGAAGTTTGCGGCCGCAGCTCCGCAAATGCTGATGCGGCGGCGCATAGTGTGCTCTCCGCATCACCGCCAGCCCCATTCACACTGAATGGGTCGGCATCTATTCCGCAGAATTTTTGCGGACGTGTGAATGGGGCCTTACTACTTTTTTTGCACATTTTTGGCAGAGATTTATTCATCCACATTGATCGATGCGAATGAAAAAATCTGTGCCGTTTGTTTTTGCACATTTTTGGCAGAGATTTTTCATCCACATTGATTGATGCGAATGAAAAAATCTGTGCCGTTCATTTTTCTTTTCAGCCCAGAGGCTGAGCGGAAAAAATCTCATTACCCGTATGCTCAATATACGGAGAATCGCAGAAACTCCTAATGCTGGCCATACGTGTAATGATTGCGGAGACCCTCAAATGCCAGGACAGTATAAATACCCCACATGTGACCCCATTTTAGAAAGAAGACACCCCAAGGTATTCCGTGAGGGGTATGGGGAGTTCATGTAAAATATTATTTTTGTCACAAGTTAGTGGAATATGAGACTGTAAAAAAAAAAAAAAAAAAATCAATTTCCGCTAACTTGTGCCAAATTTTTTTTTTCTGTGAACTCGCCATACCCCTCACGGAATACCTTAGGGTGTCTTCTTTCCACAATGGGGTCACATGTGGGGTATTTATACTGCCCTGGCATTTTAGGGGTCCTAAAGTGTGAGAATCCAAATGCGTAAAAATGGCCTGTGAAATCCTAAAGGTACTCATTGGTTTTAGGGCCCCTTTGCGCATCTTGGCTGCAAAAAAGTGTCACTCATGTGGTATCGCCGAACTCAGGAGAAGTAGGGCAATGTGTTTTGGGGTGTATTTTTACATATACCCATACTGTGTGTGAGAAATATCACTGTAAGCGACAACTTTTTAAATTTTTTATTCAAAGTTGTCAATTTACAGAGATATTTCTCTCACCCAGCATGGGTATATGTAAAATACACCCCAAACACATTGCCCTACTCTCCTGAGTACAGCGATACCACATGGTGACACTTTTACAGCCTGGAGTGTCAAAGGGGCCCAAATTCAACGAGTACCTTTAGGATTTACATGGCTGCTCACAATTTAGCCCCGCCCAAAATGCCAGAACAGTACAAACACCCACAAATGACCCCATTTTGGAAAGAAGACACCCCAAGGTATTCGCTGAGGGCATAGTGAGTCCATGAAAAATTTTACTTTTTGTCAAAAGTTAGCAGAAAGGTAGACTTTATGAGAAAAAACAATAAAAAATCAATTTCCGCTAACTTGTGCCAAAAAAAAAAATCTTCTATGAACTCGCCATGCCCCTCACAGAATACCTTGGGGTGTCTTCTTTCCAAAATGGGGTCACACGTGGGGTATTTATACTGCCCTGGCATTTTAGGGGCCCTAAAGCGTGAGAAGAAAAATGCGTAAAAATGCCCTCCTAAAAGGTACTCATTGGTTTTAGGGCCCCTTTGCGCATCTTGGCTGCAAAAAGTGTCACTCATGTGGTATCGCCGTACTCAGGAGAAGTAGGGCAATGTGTTTTGGGGTGTATTTTTACATATACCCATACTTTGTGTGAGAAATATCTCTGTAAATTGACAACTTTGAATAAAAAATGTAAAAGTTGTCGTTTACAGCAATATTTCTCAAGCGCAGCATGGGTATATGTAAAATACACCCAAACACATTGCCCTACTCTCCTGAGTACTGGCGATACCACATGAGTGACACTTTTGCAGCCAAATGCGCAAGGACCTAAACCAATGAGTACCTGCTAAGATTTCACAGGCCATTTTTACGCATTTGGATTCTCACGCTTTAGGAACCTAAAATGCCAGGTGAGTATAAATACCCACATGTGACCCATTTTGGAAAGAAGACACCCCAAGGTATTCCGTGAGGGCATGGCGAGTTCACAGAATTTTTATTTTTGGCACAAGTTAGCGGAAATTGATATATTTTTATTTTTATTTTGTTTTTACAAAGTCTCATATTCCACTAACTTGTGACAAAAAATAAAATTTTACATGAACTCACCATACCCCTCACGGAATACCTTGGGGTGTCTTCTTTCTAAAATGGGGTCACATGTGGGGTATTTATACTGTCCTGGCATTTTAGGGGCCCCTAAAGCGTGAGAAGAAGTCTGGAATCCAAATGCGTAAAAATGCCCTGTGAAATCCTAAAGGTACTCATTGGTTTTAGGGTCCCTTTGCGCACCCAGGCTGCAAAAAGTGTCACACATGTGGTATCGCCGTACTCAGGAGAAGTAGGGCAATGTGCTTTGGGGTGTATTTTTATATATACCTATACTGTGTGTGAAAAATATCTCTGTAAACGACAACTTTTAAAAATTTTATACAAAGTTGTCAGTTTACAGAGATATTTCTCTCACCCAACATGGGTATATGTAAAAATACACCCCAAAACACATTGCCCTACTTCTCCTAGTCGACTACCCATAAGTGACACTTTTGCAGCCTGAGTGCAAAGGCCCAAATTAACGAGTACCTTTAGGTTTCATGGCGACTCACAATTAGCCCCGCCCAAAATGCCAGAACAGTAAACACACCCCACAAATGACCCCTTTTCGGAAAGTAGACACCCCAAGGTATTCACTGAGGGCATAGTGAGTCCGTCTGAGATTTCTTTTTTTGCCAGAAGTTAGCAGAAATTGAAACTTTTTTTTTTTTTTTCTCAGAAAGTGTCATTTTCCGCTAACTTGTGAAAAAAATGAAATGATACATGAACTCACCATGCCCCTCCGCGAATACTTTGGGGTGTCTTCTTTCTAAAATGGTGTGATTTGGGGGTATTTATACTTTCCTGACATTCTAGCACCTGAAGAAACATGACAGGCGCTCAGAATGTCAGAGCTGCTTCAAAATGCAGAAATTCACTTTTTGCACCATAGTTTGTAAACGCTATAACTTTTACCCAAACCAATAAATATACACTTATTGGACTTTTTTTATCAAAGACATGTAGAACAATAAATTTAGAGAAAATTTATATAGAAATGTAGTTTTTTTTGAAAAATTTTACAACAGAAAGTGAAAAATGTCATTTTTTTGCAAAAATATCGTTAAATTTGTATTAATGGCAAAAAAAGTAAAAATGTCAGCAACAATGAAATACCACCAAATGAAAGCTCTATTAGTGAGAAGAAAAGGAGGTAAAATTCATTTGGGTGGTAAGTTGCATGACGGAACAATAAACGGTGAAAGTAGTGTAGTGCAGAATTGTAAAAAGTGGCCTGGTCATTAAGGGTGTTTAAGCTAGGGGGGCTTAAGTGGTTAATAAAATGTATGCTTAGGAAACATTTATAATAGTGGATAGGGCACTCTAACATTTGGGTACCGCAGGGGTAATAATGGGTTAATGATTGTAAAATCCTTATAGTTTATTAGTTAAATAATAAGAACATAAATAACAAACAATTCAGTCAGAGATCAGAGTTTTTCTGAGTAAAGTGCATAAGTGTCATATATATCAAGTCAAATCTGTTACCAGCTCCAACAACTAGACCGGACTACAATTCACATCATAGAGAAGTACCGTGTCGAGGGCACATCCCTACAAACCTGGTAAGGTCCATCTAGTGGACACCACGAAGGTGGTAAGGAAGTGATCGCGAACTGTACTTTTATGCGCATTTGACTCAGCAGGACGCCGCGAGTATACACTGGGGAGTGGGACGCCGCTCTTACCAGTAACAGAGGAACGATCATTATTTAAAATACGGAGACCCTATAAATACAGGGTGGACGCTGTATAATCAAACCTACGTGGAGTTTGCACTTGTTTTAATGTATCTGGGACATTGACAATTATTTAATATTATTGCAATTATCTAGTTGTTGGAGCTGGTAACAGATTTGACTTGATATATATGACACTTATGCACTTTACTCAGAAAAACTCTGATCTCTGACTGAATTGTTTGTTATTTATGTTGTTATTATTTTACTAATAAACTATAAGGATTTTGCAATCATTAACCCATTATTACCCCTGCGGTACCCAAATGTTAGAGTGCCCTATCTACTATTATTAATTTTTTTTTCAGTTTTGTAGAATTGGTGAATCTACAGTTAGGAGCACCTACTTTCTGGTGTTACACCACTCTAGTGCGACATACTACCTTACACTTATGCTTAGGAAAAATGACAACTACCAGACAGACCGGAATCAATGCTTGCATCACATGATCTATGCAGCTTATCTGTATACTGTAAAGTAGGGGCTATCTAAGGCTACTTTCACACTCGCGTTTGGTGCAGATCTTTTGTGGATCTGCACAAACGCATCAGTTCAAATAATACAAATGCATGCATCAGTTCAGAACGGATCCATTTGTACTATCTTTAACATAGCCAAAATGGATCCGTCTTGAACACCATTGAAAGTAAATGGGGGACAGATCGTTTTTTTATTGCGCCATATTGTGTCAGTGAAAACAGATCCGTCACCATTGACTTACATTGTGTGTCAGGATGGATCCGTTTGGCTCAGTTTCGTCAGACAGTGCTGCTGGTTTTGGCGGAGCTCCTGTTGCAGGGAGAGGATGTGGTCGATCTATGCCAGCTACACGCCTAAATGAAACACCTTCCTCAGGTACGCGTAGACGACAGAGCCTTCAGCATTATTTAGTAGGCCCAAATGCTGCTCTACAAATGATGAGGGCAGAACAAGTTCAGTCGCTAGTAGATTGGGTGACTGACAGTGCCTCCAGTAACTTCACATTGTCTCCCACCGGTCCACTGCTGAAAGCTCAGAGTTGGCACATGCAGGCCATGGGCATCTATCTCGCACCTCACCATCTTGCAAATGAGCCAAGCAGTCTGAGCCCCAAATCATGCAGAAGTCTCTTATGCTTTTTGATGACTCTGCTGGCAGGGTTTCCCAGGGCCATCCACCTAGCCCTGCCCCAGAAGTGGAAGCTATTGAGTGCACTGATGCCCAACCACATATGTTTGAGGATGAGGACTTGGGAAGACCAATGCAGCACGTCTCTGATGATGACAAAAAACAGGTGCCAACTGCTACGGCTTTCCGCAGTGTACAAACCAACAAGAAGGGCAGGGGTGAAGACTGGGTGGAAGATGATGTGGAGGAATCCCCACATGGAATCATGGTCATGCGAGTGACCGATGTAGTTTGGAGGAAGAGGCGGTGGTCGCACAGAGCCACCAGCACAGCAAAAGAGGGAGCCGGGTGCATAGCAGAGCGGCCATCTCCTAGACAGTATGCCTGCTACTGCCCACCGCACCCAGGGACCGAGCACAACAAAGCCAGTAGAGATGTCCCAAACTATTCGCCGGCGAACATAGCTTGTTCGCGTTCGCCGCAGTGGGGGAACATATGCGATGTTCGGTCCGCCCCTATACATCATCATTGAGCAAACTTTGACCCTGTACCTCACAGTCAGCAGACACATTCCAGCCAATCAGAACCCTCCCTCTGACACCTTACCACCTCCTATAAAAAACATTTTAGATTCAGTCTGAAGCTGCATGTTAGTGAGAGCAGGGAGACTGCAGCTGCTGCTGCGCTGATGATTCTGAATTCATAGGGAAAACGTTAGCTAGGCCAGTGTTCTGTGTCCACAGACTCATCTGCTGTAAGGACAGCATCACAGCACCCCAAAAAGCCCATTTTAGGGCTGCTACATTAGTCTGCTTTTATTTTTTTTTCTCCATATATATATTGCAGTTGCCTGGCCTGCCCGTGTGTGAGGAGCTGCAGGCCCACAGATTGTAGTGTGCCCACTGCCAGTGCCCACCACTCATACCGTGTGGCACAGGACTTTGCATAAAAAAGGCATTTAATGTTTACACTTTAATCAAATTTCAGTTGCCTGCCTGCTGCCAGTGTGTGTCAGGCCCGCTTCCACTGACTGTAGTGTGCCAACTGCCAGTGCCCACCACTTATACCGGGTGGCACAGGACTTTGCATAAAAAAAAGGCATTTAATTTTTACATTTTAATCTAACGTTAGTTGCCTGCCAGTGTGTGTCAGGCCCACTTCCACTGACTGTAGTGTGCCCACTGCCAGTGCTGATAGGGGATGTAACAGGGATTAAACTGATAAGAATAGTACTAAGTAACAGACCACTCATATAGGGTTGCACAGTACATTGCACGGCACACGTGCAGTGCTCCAAATTGGAAGTAAGAGGACCAACCAAGCTTCTTTTTCCATCTCCCGGTTCCTAAAATCTATTCGATACACATCCCCTGATAGGGGACGTAACAGGGATTAAACTGATAAAAATAGTACTACTGATTACTGAACACACCACTCATATAGGGTAGCACAGTACATTGCGCGAGGAAGAGACCTTCAATGACGTCAGTGAGGACAAGGAACGGGATATGGCTAGCTTGGTATCCAACCTTGTGCAAATGGGGAGTTTGCGGTTGTGCAAATGGACTGTTTGCGGTGCGTTAAACGGGGAGTTTGGTCTGTCACAGTTAGGGCTGTCACTGTGAAGCGGGTGTAACCCTTACACTACCTGATCGATACAACATCATACCTGATCGTATACTGTACACACACTGGATGTTATAAAGCACGTTATTCCAAATAATTTAGGAATGTTAGGTGATTTATGCCCTTTATGGATTAAAACCCGACTCTGCGTCCACTACGTAATTTTTCATGGGAGTTTTGCCATGGAACCCCCTCGGGCATGCCACAGTCCAGGTGTTGGTCCCCTTGAAACAACTTTTCCATCACTACTGTGGCCAGAAAGAGTCCCTGTGGGTTCTAAAATTCGCCTGCCTATTGAAGACTATTGCAGTTCGCCCAGTTCGCCCGTTCGCGAACATTCGCGGAAGTTCGCCGTTTGCGAACGGAAAATTTTATGTTCTCGACATCACTAAAAGCCATCTCCAAGGAGTTCCCTGGCATGGCAGTTCTTCAGACAATGTGCAGACGACAAGACACGAGTGCCTGAAGCGAGGCATAAACTTTCTAAACCTAAGTGCAACCTGCATGACCAGGCATCTAATTGTAAAGGACAAGCTGCAGTGGAGTAAACATCTCCAAAACCAAGAAAGGTCTCAGGCTCCTCCTGCTCCCTCTTCTGCTGCAGTCTCGGCCTCTTCCTCCACCTCTGCAAACAGATGATGCGTCAGCAACGCCACTACATCCGTCACTTTCAACGAGTAGCACCACAATGTCCCATGGCAGCGTTCAGCTGTCCATCTTCCAAACACTGGAGCGAAAGAGGAAGTAAAAATGAAATGCTGTCATTCCGTCTGGTGGAGACGGAGAGTTTTAAAATAGTTTTAAAAACCGTATGGTGTTGGCTGTCCCACAGTATGTCGCTCCCAGCCGCCACTACTTTCCAGGCGAGTCATTCCTAACCTGCACAAACAATTGGGGGACAAAATCAGGTGTGCACTGCGCAATGCCATCTGTGGCAAGGTCCACATAACTACCTATACGTGGACCAGTATGCACGGGCAGGGACGTTATCTCCCTAACAGCACACTGGGGAAATGCAGTGGTGGCTGGGCCTGAGGCAGAAAGCTGTTTGGCGTGTATCCTTCCACCACTGAGGATTGCAGGGCATTTCTCTTTGCCTTCTGTTGCCTCCTCCTCCTCCTCTTCCTCCTCTAACACCACCTCATCCATTCAGCGTAACACCCTCACCTCAAACTTCAGCACAGCCAGGGGAAAACGACAGCAGGCAGTTTTGAAACTCATCTCTTTGGGGGACGCTCGGGAGCTGTGGACGGGAATGGAACAACAGACCAATGAGTGGTTGGTGCCACTGAGCCTCAAGCCAGGCCTGGTGGGGTGCGATAATGGGCAAAATCTTGTAGCAGCTCTGGGCCTAGCGGTTTGATGCACATCCCTTGTGTAGCACATGTGCTGAATTTGGTAGTTCCAAAATTCCTGAAAAACTACCCAGATATGTCAGAGATGCTGCAGAAAGTGCGGGCCTTCTGTGCGCACTTTTAGTGTTCTCACCCTGCTGCTGCTTGCCTGTCTGCACTGCAGCGTAACTTTGGCCTTCCCGCTCACCGTCTGCTATGCGACGTGCCCACAAGTTGGAACTCCACCTTGCAAATGGTGGAGAGACTGTGGGAGCAGTAGCAGGTGATAGTGGAGTTTCAGCTACAGCACGCACGTGTGAGTTGCTCTGCGGAACAGCACCACTTCACAGCCACTGAGTGGGCCTCTTTGCGAGATCTGTGTGCCTTGTTGCGCTGTTTCGACTAGACAACCAACATGGCCAGTGCCTATGACACCGTTCTCAGCGTTATTATCCCACTTCTTTGTCTCCTTGAAAAACGCTTCAGGCGATGATGGAAGAGGATGTGGCACAGGAGGAAAAGAAAAAGGATAAAGAAGAGGGATCATTTCCACAGTTATCAGGCCAGTCATTCACAACTGACTCAGAGGGTGGGTTCCTACACTAACATAGGCCAGGTACACAATTGTCCAGCCAGGTCACAGTTCTGGAGGATGAGGAGGAGGAGGAACTGTGTTCACAGAAGGGTGGCACCCAAAGTAGCTCATGGTCATCTCACTGCTTGTCGTTGCCTCTGGGCAGCCTGGCACAGATGAGCGACTACATGCTGCAGTGCTAATTCTAACTTGTGCTGATTAATGAGTGGCGACCCTGCTGTATCCCCATTACAAGGTCAACATGCCATCCTTAATTCACTCACTGGAGCATGATCGGAAGATGCGCGACTACAAGCGCCCGCTGGTAGACGCACTGCTGATGGCATTCCCACCTGACAGCGGGGGCTCAGTAGAAGCACAAGGCGAAGACAGAGGAGGAAGAAGTCGCCAATGCAAGCCGGAGCACCGCCAGCACCTCAGAAGGCAGAGTTAGCATGGCCGAAATGTGGAAAAGCTTTGTCACAATGCCACAACAAACAGCACCACCAGCTAATATGGAACGTCTTAGCAGGAGGCAGCATTTCAGCAAGATGGTGGAGCAGTATGTGTGCACACGCCTAAACATATTGACTGATGGGTCTGCCCCATTCAACTTCTGGGTCTCCAAATTGGGCACATGGTCTGAGCTTTTCCTTTTACGCCTTGGAGGTGCCGGCTTGCCCTGCAGCCAGTGTATTGTCTGAACGTGTATTTAGCACGGCAGATGGCGTTATCACAGACAAGAGCAGCCGCCTGCCCACAGCCAATGTAGACAAGCTCACATTCATTAAAATGAACCAGGCATGGATCCCACAGGACTTGTCTGTCCCTTGTGAAGAATAGATATGTATACCGGCCTCACACAGCCATTGTTACACTCCAGCGCACTTTCTCTGTATTTTATTTTATATATTCCACAATGTTTTGTGGTCTACCAAAATAAAAATAAAAAAAGGGTTGGCTACCGCCTCCTCCACCGCCACTTCCACCTACACCGCCACATCCACCACCTCCTCAACCTCCTACTCCATATGGACCTCCTCCTCCTAGTTCAAGATTTTTATTTTTAATTTTTATTTATTTTTATTTTATTTTAAGTCATTTCCCTATCCACATTTGTTTGCAGGGCACTTGTCATGCTCTTACCCACATTTTGCTGCCTTTTGCAGCCCTCTAGCCCTTTCCATAACTCTTTTAGTGCCCCAAAGTTGTGGCCCCATTGACTTAAAAAAGGTTCGGGTTCGGGGTCAAGTTCGGGTCAGGTTCGGGTCCCGAATTCGAACTTTGTGACGAAGTTTGGCCGAACCCGGCGAACCCGAACCTCCAGGTGTTCACTCCACTCTATCCACATACTTTGTTGAGGAAAAAAAGAGTTTTTTTCTGTATGATACAGTTTTTTTTTTTTTTTGCTTTTCTAACTAAAGCAAAACACATAACTGCTGGAGGGCTGTTGTTAAGGGATGCTCCCAAAGCTGACCTTTTTTTTCTGTTTCCAACACAAACAAGCCAAATTTTCTTAAAGTCATCAATAGGGGAGCTCTCTGTAAAGATATTCTGCAACTTCCACTGAGTTTAACGGTAACTTTGCCGTGAACTTAGCTCCCTCTAGAGATGACTGCAAGCTACCATGTGTATAATGTAATGTGAAGGAAAAAAGATGATTTAGGGCGGTTTGGAGTAGAGTTATAAATGTATTTATGCCAGTTGTCTGGTGTAAATACAGTACATTGAGGAAAATGGTGTTAAAAATGAGTTCCATATTTATGAAGCACGTGTTTAACTTTTTCTGATATAGAAGTAGAACACATTGTTTATTAAAAATGTCCTCTACAAAAAAAATCATAAATTTGTCAGAAATCTCAAAGGCCTTACAAAGTTTTGCTATGGGGCTCTATGTAATCTGTGTACACGCATGGGAATACAGTTTGATGTAGGTCTTCTGAGGGGGTTCAGGGTAATTACTATCTCTCAGTGAAGAGGCACAACAGTTTATGAAGACTTATTTTTCCGGGAATGGTCCATGGGAAAAACAAAAAACAAATTAGCTCATGCTAAGCAAATCAGAGAAGCCAATCTGAGCTAAGATGGATTTATTTTCCCCACTGAATTTTGTCTGAAAAATGTCAATACATCTCCGTGTTTGTTTAATGCTAAAAAGTTCTTGACATAAGATATGGTAAATCTGTGAGGCTGTAGGAGGCCACACAGTTTTATCATTACTTCTAAAGATAGGAAGAAAAGCAAAAATGAAAAGATGTCAAAAAGTCATGGGTTTGGGGCAAAATGTGGCCTGCACAAAATGTGCAACTTTTCCATGCAAAAACAGCTGGCATAAATGGCTCCATAGTTCAATGGTTCATAGTCAATATCTTAGAGATTGTAATTATAAATGAAAATATAGCATATTAAAAGATTATGCTCTTGCAATATTTTACAAATGCAGTATAATAAAGAAACCTGTACTGTCACTTTAAATTGAAGATTAATCGTTCTGCATTTAAAAGAGGCCATCTGTTCACAAAGATTAAGAAAGTTATAGCACATCCTTGAGAAAAGTTGCAGAAAGTCTTCGGTCTGTCAAGCTGAAATGACATCAGATCACCGAGATTCAATTTTGAAACACTGCAATATAAAAATTGGAGAAGGCAACAGCTTTTAACAAAGTGGAAAAGGATTGGTTTGACAGTTTATGAATTACAGAGAGGAAAGTCTGAAAGAAAAGTATGGCATTTTTACAATAAAATGTACTAATAAGAATGAATGAGTCTCCCAGGGTTCTGCCGAGGATATGCTATATCAGTAATGACATTAAAGCTATTACGGCTTCTTCCATTTGTAATTAAAGTGCTTTGCTTAGATAAAGAGAGATGGGTGTGGAAATATAGATGTTGGTGGCTCACAATATGTTTCCACTTTAGTCAAAATAGCTATTAGCATATTCACCTGCTCGCTAATTGCAGCCGATGTACACGCTACTTGTCAGAGGCGTTTTAAAATGAGTTTTAGATGTAAACTCCTATGCAGTCAGCAAGGTAGTCTAAATATAAAATTGTCATGCTATCGTTTTGCTAATGGGCACCACTGAATAATTCAACTGCAATAATAAGGCGAAAATCTGTCTCATATCTCCAGATCATGAGTCAGGGTAGTAATTTAGTTTCAGCATCGAAGGTAATGCTTTTTTTTCAGGCAGATGAAGAAAAATTCTTCTGCATTTGCTTCATTCATCATGTCAGAAGAAAGAAACGAAAGGGGTGGTGGAATAGCAGCAGGGGAATAATGCTAGGAGGCTTAACATTTGTATACTACTCAATGTCTTCTTTTGTCTCCTCTCTAGAGAGCACTCGACTCTGGGATAAGGATTTTGTTTTATTAGGGCTTCTGGGTTAGGTGAATGGAAGGTGATGTGTGTGAAGCAGTGGTATTATAACTCGGTTTTATTAAGAAGATAGTGGCTACACATTAATCAAAGTTGTGTGTACATAAACAGAGATAATATTGGTCTTGCTATTTTACTTTTTATCCGTTGGATTATAGTACATTTAGGTTATATACATTTGTTTACTATACTGTTTGCTTTATGTTAATAATAGACATAGTACATAATGTTACTGTATGAAACTACCAATGATACCAATTTCACTCCTCTGTATCTTTTGTACGGTCATGGCCTGCACTGTTACCATTCTGTGTATAGAATGTAATATATACAGCAACATCCTGGTTTTCTCATGATATTTCTACTCACCTCTTTATGTCATTCTTGATTACTGAGCTATCCAGCAAAAAAATGAGACTAGAATGGGGGCTAGCTCACTTATAGCTGCCATGGATTTCAGTAATTTACACCAGAAAACTGGCATAAATGATGATATAACTGCAGGAGCTGATGGCCATGCTCACACCACACCCATGCCACATTTCCTTTTGGGAAAGTGGTAAGGCCGGTGTAAAAATATCAATTACCCAAAACAATTGCACAAATGATCTTTAAAAAGTCAGAAATCCATGGTTTGTAACTTTTTCGGACAGTTTTTTTTCCCCTAGGGGCAATGATTGATGACCCCCAAGAAATAACAAATGCTCAAAACTTTTATAAGTAAAACCAGTTACAGTATAAATGTTTATTTTACATAAATAAAATGAATATAAAGGTTTAGATAAAAAAATAATTAAGTAGTCAAATATGGAGACTGGAAATCAGCAAAATTATCAAAAATTAGATTTGGCTGCTTTGCCAAATTTCACAAAGAAATTCAATTTGCTATTTAATCACAAACCGCATTCTATTGTGTGTAGCTGGTATGATCATGGGAAATGGCAATCACACAGTCTCCCCGTCATTGAACATCTCAGGTGGCGCATTCATCTCAGATTGCAGGATCTGAAATTAAAATTGAGGCATTTCAGGGTTAATCAGGGTTAAAAAAAAAACCATACTTACCTCATCACGGAGAGGCCGTCGCGACATCTGGATTGAACTAACCAATGATGTCATCACGCTGGCCGAGCGCAGTGACAAAATCACTAATGACATCACTGTGCTTGGCCAGCACTCTGAAGTGGTGATGTCACATGTGACCGTGTGCAAGATTTAGTGAGGTGTCTTCAATTAAGATGGAAGTGACAACCTCTATAGATGAGGTGAGTATGTAATTTATTTTTACCACCACTTTAGGAAAAATAGATTCATTACCATGAATCTCGAGGCAATTCGGCTTCATCGTGAATCAAATTTTTCCTGAAATTCAGATTGAAGTCAATTAATTTGACTTCGATTCACTTAACACTAGTGGAGACAAGAAAAGGGCCCACAGAAGACAATCAGATTCCATCTTTCAGTTTCAAAAGGAGCTATTAGAAATGAAAGGTGGAACCTAATTATTTGCTATGGACAATTTAGGCCTCTTTCACAATTGCGTTGTTAGGATCCGTCCGGCGTGCACTTCCGTCGCCGGAAATTTCCGCCGGATCCGTAACAACGCAAGTGACCTGAAAGCATTTGAGGACAGATCAGTCTTCAAAATGCTTTCAGTGTTACTATGGCAGCCAGGACACTATTAAAGTCCTGGTTGCCATGGTAGTGTAGTGGGGAGCGGGGGAGCAGTATACTTACCACCCGTGCAGCTCCTGGGGCGCTCCAGAATTATGTCAGAGCGCCCCATACGCATGGATCACGTGATCCATGCGATCACGTGATTCATGCGCGTGGGGCGCCCTGACGTCACTCTGGAGCGCCCCGGGAGCCGCACGGGCGGTAAGTATACTGCTCCCTCGCTCCCCACTACACTACCATGGCAACCAGGACTTTAGCGTCCTGGCTGCCATGGTAACCATTCAGAAAAAGCTAAACGTCGGATCCGGCGATGCGCCGAAACAACGTTTAGCTTAAGGCCGGATCCGGATTAATGCCTTTCAATGGGCATTAATTCTGGATCCGGCCTTGCGGCAAGTGTTCAGGATTTTTGGCCGGAGCAAAAAGCGCAGCATGCTGCAGTATTTTCTCCGGCCAAAAAACGTTCCGGTCCTGAACTGAAGACATCCTGATGCATCCTGAACGGATTTCTCTCCATTCAGAATGCATGGGGATAAAACTGATCAGGATTTTTCCGGCATAGAGCCCCGACGATGGAACTCTATGCCGGAAAAGAAAAGCGCAAGTGTGAAAGAGCCCTAAGCCAGTTTTCCTTCATACCAGTTTTTACAGAAGCCCCCAATATGTGTAAAGAAATTGTGATATCATTCTATCCCTATGTATCCAGCTTTTATTTAATTTCACATAATGTACAAAATATATGTCATATACAGATGCAGCAGAGCTAAACTTGATGGTTAACATATTCAGTAAAGAACGGCTAGAAAAAGATAACTATGTTTTCAATAGATTTCAATGGCTTTAGTCACCAGATAACCAAGATAGCACTGTGCCTTGTGTGATACGAGTAAATTTTAGATCGGCTACATCTGTATATGCATATTCGTACATTACAGGAAGTTAAATAAAAGCTGGACACAAATAGAGATGCTGACAAGGGTCGGGCAATAAACTGGTATGTATAATATACTGCTGAATTAAGAAATAGTGATATGGTGATATCACTGTTTCTTAATTGCCGCGGTATCTTAGTGAGATCAAGCACGCTTTTACCATGAAGCGAGATTAGAATCTCGTCTCAGGCGGTGGGCAACTGAATCTCAGGGAAGTGGTAGTTTGCCATGGGAATGGGAGCTAGGCCTAAAGCCTATGAGGCAATAGAATGACACAGGTTCATGACCACGTCATTGTGCTGCCCGTGACCCGGTGCAAGAGGTCATGGTGATGTCACTTTGACTGCCTGCACCAGGAAGCTGGCAACTCAAGCTCTGTGGCATGAAGAAAGAAGAAACCTGGGTCCTGCATTGCTGTTGGACACAAAATACAAGTGAGTATAATGTTTGTTTTTTAAATATATCGACTGTATATACGTATGGCATAACTGGGGTAAATACTTGATGGTAGTGGGTAAAAGCATTATATGTGAGGGCATTATACTGGGGGGGAGAGTACTATACTTATGGGGGCATTATACTAGAGGGGGAGAGTATTATATAAATGGGGGCACTATAGGGGGCCTTAATGCCCTACCGGGGCATTATTAATATTGGGGGTACTGTTGGGGCATTATTATTGGGCACACTATGGAGGACTACTACTAAGGGCTTATGCACACGACCGATACTGGCCATGTGCATTATGTATTTTGTGGAATGGAACGGCCGGCCCCTAAAAGAACAGTCCTATCTTTGTCCGTAATGAGGACAATAATAGGACGTTCTATTTTTTTTTCTGTAACGACCATGCAGACATACGGACACAGAATGCACATTTCCATTTTTTGGCAGCCTCATTGATGTGAATGGTTCCATATATGGACAGCAAAGAAAAAAAAAACGGACACAAAAAAATTTGTGTGCATGAGTCCTAATTAGGTTGCTATTGGGGGTACTGTAGGGGGAACTATCACTATTGAGGGCAGTCTGTGAGTTATTGGGGGGAGCTACTATTACTACTGTACTATTGTTTCTGCAGTATAGTTTGTGGGCATTGCAGAGCGGGCACAGTATTGGGGTTAGCAGCAGGATGACAATGTTGGGGCATCAGGAGGGGGAGGATAATGGGAAAGTGATGAATCTAAGATGTCTGTGTGTCAAACTCTGCAGAGATGAGACATGACTGGAAGATGTTAGCATAGCAGTCTGATCAGCTACACTATGTCACAATCTAACCAACACTGACTATCTCCCACTAACGAACTGTATTATATATATAAGCTAACTACAGTGGATATAAAAAGTCTACACTACCCTGTTAAAATGTCAGGTTTCTGTGCTGTAAAAAAATGAGACAAAGATAAATCATTTCAGAACTTTTTCCACCTTTAATGTGACCTATAAACTGTACAACTCAATTGAAAAACCAACTGAAATCTTTTAGGTAGAGGGAAGAAAAAATACAAAAATAAGATAATCTGGTTGCATAAGTGTGCACACCCTTAGGCCTCATGCACACGACTGTAAGAGTTTTGCGGTCCGCAAACCGCGGATCCGCAAAACATGGAAGCTGTTCCGTGTTCCATTACGCAATTTGCGGAACGGAACGCCGCCCATTGTAGAAATGCCTATGCAAAACGGACATGAATAGGACATGCTCTATTTTTTTTTGTGGGCCACGGAACGGAGCAAAGGATGTGGACAGCACATGGAGTGCTGTCTGCATCTTGTGCGGCCCCATTGAAGTGAATGGGTCCGCTCCCAAGCCGCAAAATATGCGTCTCGGACGCGGACCCAAAATACATTCATGTGCATGAGGCCTAAAACTAATACTTTGTTGAAGCACCTTTTGATTTTATTACAGCACTCAGTCTTTTTGGGAATGAGTCTATCAGCATGGCACATTTTGACTTGGCAAGATTTGCTCACTCTTCTTTGCAAAAACACTCCAAATCTGTCAGATTACGAGGGCATCTCTTGTGCACAGACCTCTTCAGATCACCCCACAGATTTCCAATTGGATTCAGGTCTGGGCTCTGGCTGGACCATTCCAAAACTTTAATCTTCTTCTAGTGAAGCCATTCCTTTGTTGATTTGGATGTATGCTTTGGGTCGTTGTCATGCTGAAAGATGAAGTTTCTCTTCATGTTCATCTTTCTAGTTAGAAGCCTAAAGGTTTTGTGCCAATATTGACTAGTATTTGGAACTGTTTATAATTAGAGTTGAGCAAACACCTGGATGTTCAGGTTCTAGAAGTTCAGCCGAACTTCACGAAAATGTTCGGGATCGGGATCCGAACTCGACTCGAACCCGAACCCCATTGAAGTCAATGGGGACACGAACTTTTGGGCATTAAAAAGGCTGTAAAATAGCCCTGGACAGGCATCAAAATGTAAGTAAATTCCCTGCAAACAATTGTGGATAGGGAAATGACTTAAAATAAAATAAATAAAAATTAACCAATATCAATTAGCAACTTGGAGGAGGAGGTGGAATAGAAGGTTGGGGTGGCGTCAGGTGGGAATGCTATGGGAGTTGAAGTTCTCATCACAGCCAAAAAGGAGTCATGTCTGCCTTCAGTATGACAGGCCTTATTCACAGACTCAGGGCCATGGCAACCATATATGGGAGTTGAAGTTCACATCACAGCCAAGAAGGATTCATGTCTGCCAGCAGTGTCACAGGACTCACTCACAGACTCAGGCTAATGGCAACCATACATGGGAGTTGAAGTTGTCATCACAGCCAAGAAGGAATCATGTCTGCCTGCAGGGCCACAGGCCTCATTTAAACATTCAAAGAGGAGAGTTAAAATCACGCCAAGACAGTAATGATTTCACCCAGCAATGCCACAGGCCTCATTGACAGATTCAGACTCATGGCACCCATAAAGAGGAGAGTTACAATCATGTGAAAACAGTATTGATTTCACCCGGTAGTGCCACAGGCCTCATTCACTAATTCAGGACCATGGCGCACACAAAGAGGAGAGCGGTCCCGTAACAGCAACACAGGCCTCAGGTCAACCTACAATGGAACAGGCCATTATCATTTATGTAGGCCCCTGACACCCAGACAGAAGAGAGGTCATTTGACAGTAAAAAGAGGTTAATGTCTCCCACCAATGCAGCAAGCGATGAAACAAAATATAGGCCCCTGCCAACATGCCGCTAGAACCCAGCATACAAGGGCAAATGCCGGGGCCCAGCTTCTGGGGGGCCCACTGAGCTGCTATGAGCACTTTCATCAATACAGATTACGCAGTACCCCTCATGGAGGGCCCTCTGATAGTCAAATGAAGCTGCTGCAGAGTCTCAGACACGCCCCCTCTACACGTGCTGCTTGAGGACAGTAAAGAGAGAAGATCAAGATCGCAGGGCTGTGAGTAGTGAGTCTGCACTGTGACTGCCTCTGGGACAGGGAACTCTTCCAGGTGCTGCTGGATGTTGTAGTAGACAAGCAGCTTCATGCTATTTGTTTTACTGCTTCATGAAGCAGTTTGCCTCCATAACACCTTCCCCCCTCATATCCTGCTGTCTCCTTTTCTCCCTCATGTATCCAGAGCTCCTGTCTCCTATTGCTGCCCTGCACAGACCTCCTGCCACTACTTCTTTAATGAATCCCCCTCGGCCCCCTCCACCTACTTGCTGTGTTCACCTCTCCTGTCCATCCATGGCCCCGGGCCCCTGTGTCACTCCACTGCCTCTCATTATGGTGGTGTCTAAACCACATTCAACATAAGGACCTTCTAACGTCACAGGGCCACCCGTACTGCGCCCCTCATCCCATATTAAATCCTGCATTGTGCCCTCTTACCACACCCTGTACAGTGCCCCTAGTCATTCCCTGTACTGTGCCCTCTTATACCCTTTTATCCGGTCACAGTATGGCAGTGTCATTATACTGTGTGAAGGGCACTGGGGGTCATTATACTGTGAGGGCCCCTTACCTTACACAGTATAATGACCACCAGAGCCCCAATTCAATATAATGACCCCAGTGACCACTATGCAGTATAATGACCCCCAGTGCCCCCTCTATACAGTAAAACCCTCAGTATGGGGACCACTGGGGGTCATTATTCTGAATGTGGGGCGACTGGGGGTTATTATTCAGAATTGAGCGCCACTGTGGGGTCATTATACTGTGAGGGGGGCCATTGGGGGTCAATTTGACAGTATAAAGAGTTTAACGTCTCCCACCAATGCAGCCAGCGATGAAACAAAATATAGGCCCCTGACAACCAGACAATGTAGAGGTCATTTGACAGTATAAAGAGTTTTATGTCTCCCACCAATGCAGCAAGTGATGAAACAAAATATAGTCCCCTGACAACAAGACAATGTAGAGGTCATTTGACAGTATAAAGAGTTTAATGTCACCCACCAATGCAGCAAGCGATGAAAAAAAAATATAGGCCCCTGACAACTAGACAATGTAGAGGTTATTTGACAGTATAACGAGGATAATGTCACCCACCAAAGCAACAGGTGAATATCTGAAATGTAGGCCCCTGACACCCAAACAGAGGAGAGGTTCACTCAATTTGGGGTTGCCCCCAAAATAATGTGTAAGAGGGTGCAAGGTACCGTGGTCGATGGCAGGTACGTGTCACCGAGGTTCCTGGCATCGGTGAGGTAAGAGCCGGGTTTTCGTGTGTCAGCAGCAGCTAGTGCTGTTTGACACCTTGTTTTTTAGTTTGGCTGCAAAGCCAATCCGGGCCGGCTCTTACTGGGAGTAGGCAAAGAGTTGGGTGGGTGCCTATTCCCCACGGTCCAGGCCGGACTTTATCCGGGCCTTTAAAAGGCAGCCTCCTCAGCAGCTGAGTGTGGTTGTCCTGGAGCTGCTGTTAGGCTGTGGAATCACTTGAGTTTGGGAGTGCTGATCCATGCTGTGCTGTGTGGAGTTCTCTGGGCTGGAAGCAAGACCCCAAGCAAGGAGGAGTGCAGACGGCCTGGAAGCCGGAGGTTGATCGACTTGCGGCTGGACTGACAGCCAGGTGCGAACCTGCACCTAAAGCCTCCCACGTGACTGGAACCTGTTTTTGACTATTTTCGTTTTGCTGCACGTTTTCTGATGGGTGTGAATTAACACCAAGTGACTGTTTGCTGTGTATTTGCTACAAGTGTGAATTAAACACTGTTTGCTACACTTTCTGGACTCCGTTTTGCCTCTATACTGCACCCGCACTGCTATCTACCAGAGCGACTCCCCACAAATGGTACAATTAAAAAAAGAGGATTCAGTAAAGAAGTGCCCTGGAGTAGAGATGTCCCGAACTATTCGCGGCCAACGGTTCCCGGCGAACATTGCATGTTTGCGTTCGCCGTGGCGGGCGAACATATGCAATGTTCGATTCGCCCCCTATATGTCATCATTGAGCAAACTTTGACCCTGTACCTCACAGTCAGCAGACACATTCCAATCAGCATACCCTCCCTCCCAGACCCTCCCACCTCCTATCAAAAAGCAAGGACAGCATCCATCTTAGATTCATTCTGAAGCTTCAGTGTTAGCTAGAGCAAGGAGAGTGCTGCTGCTGCTGAATTAATAGGGAAAGTGTTAGCTAGGCCAATGTTCTGTGTCCACTCCAGTCCTCAAAGACTTATTCACATGTCCGTAGTGTGTTGCGGATCCGCAACACACCATGCCGGCACTCCCCATAGAGATGCCTATTCTTGTCTGCAGGCTGCAGACAAGAATAGGACATGCTCTATCTTTTGCGGAGCCACAGCTGGATGTTTAGGGGCCGAAACCCGGAAGTTCGGGGCCGCGGCTCTGCAAATGCGGAAGCGGAGAGCACATAGTGTGCTCTCTGCATCACGTCCAGAATCGCGGAATGGATGCGGACAAAAGTTGCGGATGTATGAATGGGGCCTTAGGTCCGGATGCGTTGCGGATGCGTTCAGTGAAAACTGTGAGATTTCACAGGCAAAGCCATTCAGTTTTGCCTGCAGTTCAGTTGTTCAGTTTTTCCTCGCGGGTGCAATGCGCTTTTGATGTGTTTTACATGCGCATGATAAAAACTGAAGGCTTACAAACAACATCTCCTAGTAAACATCAGTGAAAACGCAACGCACCTGCAATTGCTTGCGGATGCAATGCGTTTTCATGCAGCCCCATTTACTTCTATGGGGCTATGGCTGCGTGAAAACACAGAATATAGAACTTGCTGCGATTTTCACGCAACGCACAAGTGATGCGTGAAAAAACGCTTATGCACACAGACCCATTGAAATGAATTGGTCAGGATTCAGTGCGGATGCTATGCATTCACGTCACGCATTGCACCCGCGTGGAAAACTCGCTCGTGTGAAAGGGCCATCTGCTGTAAGGACAGCGTCCTGACAGCACTTCAAAAGCCCTTTTTAGGGCTGGTACATTAGTCTGCTTTTATATATTTTTTTATATATATATATTGCAGTTGTCTGCCCATGTGTGAGAGGCCGCAGTCCCACAGACTGTACTGTAGGGTGGCACAGATCCCTCTGTAGCAGAAAACTGTCCTCTTCATTGCGGACAAGTATAGGCATCTCTATGTGGCTGGCAGCAAGGTGTGTGCAGGCTGCAGACAAGAATAGGACATGCTCTATCTTTTGCGGAGCCACAGCTGGATGTTTAGGGGCCGAAACCCGGAAGTTCGGGGCCGCGGCTCTGCAAATGCGGAAGCGGAGAGCACATAGTGTGCTCTCTGCATCACGTCCAGAATCGCGGAATGGATGCGGACAAAAGTTGCGGATGTATGAATGGGGCCTTAGGTCCGGATGCGTTGCGGATGCGTTCAGTGAAAACTGTGAGATTTCACAGGCAAAGCCATTCAGTTTTGCCTGCAGTTCAGTTGTTCAGTTTTTTCCGCGCGGGTGCAATGCGTTTTGATGTGTTTTACATGCGCATGATAAAAAACTGAAGGCTTACAAACAACATCTCCTAGTGAACATCAGTGAAAAACGCAACGCACCTGCAATTGCTTGCGGATGCAATGCGTTTTTCATGCAGCCCCATTTACTTCTATGGGGCTATGGCTGCGTGAAAAACACAGAATATAGAACTTGCTGCGATTTTCACGCAACGCACAAGTGATGCGTGAAAAAAAACGCTTATGCACACAGACCCATTGAAATGAATTGGTCAGGATTCAGTGCGGATGCTATGCATTCACGTCACGCATTGCACCCGCGTGGAAAACTCGCTCGTGTGAAAAGGGCCATCTGCTGTAAGGACAGCGTCCTGACAGCACCCCAAAAAGCCCTTTTTAGGGCTGGTACATTAGTCTGCTTTTATATATTTTTTTATATATATATATTGCAGTTGTCTGCCCATGTGTGAGAGGCCGCAGTCCCACAGACTGTACTGTAGGGTGGCACAGATCCCTCTGTAGCAGAAAACTGTCCTCTTCATTGCGGACAAGTATAGGCATCTCTATGTGGCTGGCAGCAAGGTGTGTTGCGGATCCACAATGCGGACGTGTGAATGGGGCCTTAGTTAGAGCAGGGAGTGTGCTGCTGAATTAATAGGGAAAGTGATAGATAGGCCAGTGTTCTGTGTCCACTCCAGTCCTCAAAGACTCATCTGCTGTAAGGACAGCATCCTGATAGCACCCCAAAAAGCCCTTTTTAGGGCTGGTACATCAATCTGCTTTTATTTATTTTTTCTATATATATATTGCAGTTGCCTGCCCGTGTGTGAGAGGCCGCAGGCCCACAGACTGTACTGTGTGCACACCACTCATATAGGGTGGCATAGTACCTTGCAGATAAAAAAAATCATTTAATTTTTTCCCTTTAATATAATTGCAGCTGCCTGCCAGTGTGTGTCAGGCCCACTGACTGTAATGTGCCCACTGCCAGTGCCCACCACTCATATCGGGTGGCACAGTACCTTGCAGATAAAAAAGTCATAACATTTTTACCCTATAATATAATTGCAGTTGCCTGCCAGTGAGTGTCAGGCCCACAGACTGTACTGTGCCCACTGCCAGTGCCCACCACTCATATCGGGTGGCACAGTACATTGCACGGTGCACGCGCAGTGACCTAAAATTCAAACGAAGCGGACCGAGCATGGGTCTTTTTCCATCTCTCGATTCCAAAAATCTATTCACTACACCGGCCCTAGCCCTGATAAGAGACAAAACAGAGATTAAACTGATAGGAATAGTACTTAGTTAACACCAGTTGCATTGGTGGCAAATTCTATTGCAAGTGCCCAAAATTAGAAGGAAGCGGACAGAGCAAGCTTTTTTCTCTATCTCCCCATGCAAGGATTCAATTCAATACACATCCCCTGATAGGGGACTTAACAAAGATTAAAATAGTAAGAATAGTAGTTCACACTATTTGTATTGGTGGCACAGTACATTGCTTGGCGCATGCGCAGTGCCCCAAATTGGAAGTAAGAGGACCGACTAATAATCTTTTTCCATCTCGCGGTTCATAAAATCTATTCGATACAAGTCCCCTGATAGGGGACGTAACAGGGATTAAACTGATAGGAATAGTACTAGTTAACACACCACTCGTATAGGGTGGCACAGTGCATTGCACGGCGCACGCGCAGTGCCCCAAATTGGGAGGAAGAGGACCGACCAACCATCTTTTTCCATCTCCCGGTTCCTAAAATCTATTCCATACACCGGCCCCTGATAGGGGACAAAACAGAGATTAAACTGGTAAGAACAGATTTTTTTAATGTAAAAAAAGGAGGACAGTCTCTGCGGAGCTGGGTATTTTTTGGTCGCATTACTGAACGCTCATGCACAATGGATGTAGGCTCATGCATCCTTTTGCGGAGGTGACAAACCTGGTCAGTCAAACCCAAGGCAACATCATCGCATATGCGTTTTTTCTGGAGCGTGCCCTGCGAAGAGTGCTGGATCAGGCTGTAGGTGAGCATGAAGAGAAAGAGTTGTGGTCACCATCACCACCAGAAGCAGTCTTGTCGTCGTTGATTGCTCGACCTGCGGCAACGCAGAGAGAGGAGTCTGAAGAAGAGGAGTCAGAGGAGGAAGGTGGCTTTGAGGAGGTGGAAGACCAACCACAGCAGGCGTCCCAGGGGGCTGGTTGTACATGGTTGGGTGGAGGAAGGCTTGGTATCCAACCTTGTGTAAATGGGGAGTTTGCGGTTGTGCAAATGGACTGTTTGCAGTTTGTTGTTGCGTTAAATGGGGACTTTTGTCTGTCAGAGTTTGGTCTGTCACTGTGAAGCGGGCGTAACCTTTACACTACCTGATCGATACAACATCATACCTGATCGTATACACACTGGATGTTTTAAAGCACGCTATTCCAAACAATTTAGGAATGTTAGGTGATTTTTGCCCTTTATGGATTAAAACCCGGCTCTGCGTCAACTACGTAATTTTCCATGGGAGTTTTGCCATGGATCCCCCTTCGGCATGCCACAGTCCAGGTGTTAGTCCCCTTGAAACAACTTTTCCATCACTATTGTGGCCAGAAAGAGTCCCTGTGGGTTTTAAAATTAGCCTGCCTATTGTTGTCTATGGCGGTTCGCCCGATTCGCCCGTTCGCGAACATTTTTGGGAAGTTCACGTTCGCCTTTCGCGAACGGAAAATTTTATGTTTGCGACATCTCTAGTAGATGTGCTCCTGAGAGCATTCCCAACTGACACGGGAGGACAAGTGGAAGCACAAGGCAAAGGCAGAGGAGTAGCAAGAGGTCGCCAACGCAGCTGTGTCACGGCCAGCTCCTCTGAAGGCAGGGTTAGCATGGCTGAGATGTGGAAAAGTTTTGACACAGCGCCACAGCTAACTGCACCACTAGCTGATAGGGAACGTGTTAGCAGGAGGCAGCACTTCAAAAACATGGTGGAACAGTACGTGTGCACACGCCTCCACGTACTCACTGATGGTTCAGCCCCATTCAACTTCTGGGTCTTCAAATTGTCCACATGGCCAGAGCTAGCCTTTTGTGCCTTGGAGGTGCTGGCCTGCCCTGCGGCCAGTGTATTGTCTGAACGTGAATTTAGCACCGCAGGTGGCATCATTACAGACAAACGAAGCCACCGGTCCACAGCCAACGCGGACAAGCTGACCTTTATTAAAATGAACCAGGCATGGATCCCACAGGACCTGTCCATCCCTTGTGCAGAATAAACATTTATACATTTAAACATTTATTGAATCCTATTTTTTTTAATTGTACCATTATTTTTGGGGCAACACCAAGTTGAATTAACCTCTCCTCTGTCTGTGTGTCAGGGGCCTAAAATTCTGTTAATCGCCTGCTGCTTTGGCGGGTGACATCAAGCTTCATTTTCTGCTATGGGACCTCTCTTCTCTGTCTGGCTGCTGGGGCCTAAATAACTGAAAGTGGCCTTTTCTATTGCTGGGTGACATGAAGCCTGATTTTCTGCTATTGGACCTCTCTCCTCTGCCTGGGTGCCAGGGGCCTACATTTCAGATAATCACCTGTTGCTTTGGTGGGTGACATTATCCTCTTTATACTGTCAAATGACCCCTACATTATCTATTTGTCAGGGGCCTATATTTTGTTTTATCGCCTGCTGTATTGGTGAGAGACATTAGCCTCTTTTTACTGTCAAATGACCTCTACATTGTCTGGTTGTCAGGGGCCTATATTTTGTTTCATCGCCTGCTGTATTGGTGGGAGACATTAAACTCTTTAGACTGTCAAATGACCTCTACATTGTTTGTCAGGGGACTATATTTTGTTTCATCGCATGCTGTATTGGTGGAAGACATTAACCTCTTTTTACTGTCAAATGACCGCCCCATTGTCTGGTTGTCAGGGGCCTATATTTTGTTTAATGGATTGCTGTATTGGTGGGAGACATTAACCTCTTTTTACTGTCAAATGACCGCCCCATTGTCTGGTTGTCATGGGCCTATATTTCTTTTAATCACTTGCTGCATTGGTGGGAAACATTAGCCTCTTTTTGCTGTCAAATGACCTCTACTCTGTCTGGGTGTCACTTGCCTACATAAATGATAATGGCCTGTTCCATTGCAGGTTGACCTGAGGCATGTTTTGCTGTTACGGGACCGCTCTCCTCTTTGTGGGTGCCATGGTCCTGAATTAGTGAATGAGGCCTGTGGCACTACTGGGTGAAATCAATACTGTTTTGGCACGATGGTAACTCTGTCAGGGGCTATATTTTGTTTCATCGCTTGCTGCATTGGTGGAAGACATTAAACTCTTTAGACTGTCAAATGACCGCCCCATTGTCTGGTTGTCAGGGGACTATATTTTGTTTCATCGCCTGCTGTATTGGTGGGAGACATTAACCTCTTTTTACTGTCAAATGACCACCCCATAGTCTGGTTGTCAGGGGCCTATATTTCTTTTAATCGCTTGCTGCATTGGTGGGAAACATTAACCTTTTTTTACTGTCAAATGACCTCTACTCTGTCTGGTTGTCACGCGCCTACATAAATGATAATGGCCTGTTCCATTGCAGGTTGACCTGAGGCCTGTTTTGCTGTTACAGTACCTCTCTCCTCTTTGTGGGTGCCATGGTCCTGAATTAGTGAATGAGGCCTGTGGCACTACTGGGTGAAATCAATACTGTTTTGGCATGATGGTAACTCTGTCAGGGGCCTATATTTTGTTTCATCGCTTGCTGTATTGGTGGGAGACATTAACCTCTTTTTACTGTCAAATGACCGCCCCATTGTCTGGTTGTCAGGGGCCTATATTTTTTTTAATCACTTGCTGCATTGGTAGGAGACATTAACCTCTTTTTACTGTCAAATGAACGCTCCTCTGTCTGGGTGTCAGGGGCCTAGATAAATGATAATGGCCTGTTCCATTGCAGGTTGACCTGAGGCCTGTGTTGCTGTTATGGGACCGCTCTCCTCTTTGCGGGTGCCATGGTCTTGAATTAGTGAATGAGGCCTGTGGCACTACTGGGTGAAATCAATACTGTTTTGGCATGATTGTAACTCTCGTCTTTATGGGTGCCATGGGTCTGAATCAGTGAATGAGGCCTGTGGCATTGCTGGGTGAAATCAATACTGTCTTGGTGTGATTTTAACTCTCCTCTTTGTGGGTCCCGTGGGCCTTAATGTTTGAATGTGGCCTGATTGTGACATGATTCCATCTTGGCTGTGATGACAATTTCAACTCCCATGTAAGGTTGCCATTGGCCTGAGTCCGTGAATGAGGCCCGTGGCACTGCAGGCAGACATGAATCCTTTTTGTCTGTGATGAGAACTTCAACTCCCATAGCATTCCCACCCCAGCCTCCTATTCCACCTCCTCCTCCAAGTTGCCAATTGATATTGGTTAATTTTTATTTATTTTATTTTAAGTAATTTCCCTATCCATATTTCTTTGCAGGGGATTTACCTACATTTTTATGCCTTTTGCAGCCCTCTAGCCCTTTCCAGGGCTATTTTACAGCCTTTTTAGTGCCCAAAAGTTCAGGTCCCCATTGACTTCAATGGTGTTCGGGTTTGGGGTCAAGTTCGGGTCGAGTTCAGATCCCGAACCCGAACATTTTCGTGAAGTTCGGCCAAACTTGTCAAACCCGAGCATCCAGGTGTTCGCTCAATTCTAGCGTCTACCAACATGCGCTTCTAGTCGCGCATCTTCCTATCACGCTCCAGTACTTTAATTAAGGTGGGCACGTTGTCCTTGTATCGGGGATCCAGCAGGGTGGCAACCCAGTAGTCAGCACAAGATAAATGTGGGCAACTCTGCAGTCGTTGTGCAGGCACTGCAGCATGTAGTCGCTCATGTATGCCAGGCTGCCCAGAGGTAACGATAAGCTGTCCTTTGTAGGTGGTGTATTGTCTGTGTCCTCCGTATCCCTCCAGCCACGCTCCAGTGATGGCCCTGAGCTGCGTAGGGTGCCACTCTGCAGTGAAACCGGTTCCTCCTCCTCCTCTACCTCATCCTCCTTCTCCTCCTGGTCCTCCAGAAGTGGGCCCTGGCTGTCCACATGTGTAGCTGGCCTCTGCTGGTGCAGGAACCCACCCTCTGAGCCACTTCTGTATGACCTGCCTGAAATGCTGCCTCCTGCTATCACGGTCCCCATCAGCTGGTGGTGCAGTTTCCTGTTGTGCGGTGACAAAAAACTTTTCCACATCTCGGCCATGCTAACCCTGCTGTCTGAGGAGCTGGCCGTGACACAGCTGCAGTACTGACGACCTCTTCCTCCTCCTCCGCCTGCCTTCACCTTGTGCTTCCACTTGTCCCCCGTGCCAGCTGAGTGATGCCTCAGTGAGCTGCGCCTCGTACCAGCGTGTGCTTAGTGAGACCGCAGTATCTTCCTATCCTCCACTACTCCAGTGCGGGAGGCGGGTCACGTTGCTCCTCTGTCAACTGAGAACCAGCAGTGTGGCCTGGCTGTACCACATGTGTGGCCTCTGCTGGTGCAGGAACCCACCCTCTGAGCCACTTCTGTATGACCTGCCTGAAATGCTGCCTCCTGCTATCACGGTCCCCATCAGCTGGTGGTGCAGTTTCCTGTTGTGCGGTGACAAAAAACTTTTCCACATCTCGGCCATGCTAACCCTGCTGTCTGAGGAGCTGGCCGTGACACAGCTGCGTTGGCGACCTCTTCCTCCTCCTCCTCCGCCTCTGCCTTCACCTTGTGCTTCCACTTGTCCCCCCGTGTCAGTTGGGAATGCCCTCAGGAGCGCGTCTACCAGCGTGTGCTTGTAGTCGCGTATCTTCCTATCACACTCCAGTGCGGGAGGGGGCATGTTGTCCTTGTAATGGAGAACCAGCAGGGTGGTGTAACATCTGTGTCCTCCGTATCCCCCCAGCCACACTCTAGTGATGGCCCTGAGCTGCGTAGGGTGCCACCCTGCAGTGAAACCAGTTCCTCCTCCTCTAACTCACCCTCCTCTTCCTCATCCTCCAGAAGTGTGCCCTGGCTGTCCACATGTGTACCTGGCCTCTGCTGGTGCAGGAACTTATCCTCTGAGCCACTTCTATATGACCTGCCTGAAACCCTGTGAAATGTCCCCTCTTCCTCCTCCTCCTGTGCCGCATCCTCTTCCATCATTTCCGTAATATTTTTTTCAAGAAGACATAGAAGGGGTATTGTAATGCTAACAACGGCGTCACCAGCACTGGCCATGTTGGTTGAGTACTCCAAAGACTGCAACAAGGTACACAGGTCTCACATTCAGGCCCAGTCACTGGTGGTGAAGTGGTGCTGATCTGCAGAGCGACTGACCCATGCATACTGCATCTGAAACTCCACTATCGCCCGCTGCTGCTCGCACAGTCTCTCCAGCATATGTAAGGTGGAGTTCCACCTGGTGGGCAAGGACGGCATCCATCTTAGATTCATTCTGAAGCTGCAGTGTTAGTAGTTGTAATCGCAATGCGATTAATATAACCTGTATTAATCGCATTTAGATTACAACTTAGATCTGAGTTCCTAATGGTTGTATTGCTAGAATATAACGAAGATTGAGAATATAGCGCTATATTCTTAATCTTCGTTATATTCTGGCACTACAACCATTAGGGACCCAGCTCTAAGTTGAATTCGCAATGTGATTAATGCAGGTTATATTAATCACATTGCAAATTCAACTTACCACACTATACGTCAACTATATAATTTTCCATGGGGGTATTGCAATGGATCCCCCTCCGGCATGCCACAGTCCAGGTGTTAGTCCCCTTGAAACAACTTTTCCATCACTATTGTGGCCATAAAGAGTCCCTGTGGGTTTTAAAATTCTCTAATTCTCAATAGGGAATGCAAAGTAAAAATGGCAAAAAAGGGTTAAAAATAATAAAAAAAACTAACTCATCTCCTCCATTTGATCGCATATTCGCCAGTCTCCTGTTCTGTATTCAGCTGGGGGGGTGAAGGACCTTCAGTGATGTCACTGGGTCACATGGTCCAATCACCTGCTTCCATCATGGAAGCAGGTGATTGGACCATGTGACCCAGTGATGTCACTGAAGGTCCTTCACCCCCCGCCCAGTTGAAGACAGAACAGGAGACCGGCAGCTATGCGATCAAATGGAGGAGGTGAGTTTTTTTTTTTTTTATTATTTTTAACCCCTGTGACACAGTGAGAGGTTTGGTGGTAAAAAACATGTATTTTCCTCTCAGCCTGTGCTGCTTGGTTGGTTGCAGCCAGGTTAGGGCAAATACTGGACCGGATTTTAGGTGCCGGTCCGGGTTTTTGGGTTAATACCTAGCTGCTTTTAAAAGACAGCTGGGTTTAAGCAAAGGGCTCTCTCTCTGTGTTTGGGATCTGAGCCCTGTGCTGGGCTGAAAAGCTGAGACCTGTGTGTCAGGAGAGCAGGCAATCTAAAGGCTGCCAGTGGACTTTTTGTGTTGCCGAGCATTCAGCCAGGTCTGAACTGACACCTAGGATTTGAGGTGATTAACCTGGAAACTGCTGGTGTTCTGTGGAGTTCTCAGGGCTGGAAGCAAGAGCTTGCAAAGAGGCGTGCAGTCTGTCTGGAAGCCTGAGGTTGGACTTTCGTGCAGCTGGGCTGACAGCCAGGTGCGAGCACGCACCGAAACCACACACGTGATTTGATCCCGTCTTTTGTTTTGCCTCAAGTTCTTGCTGTGTGTGTGAAGTAACACTAAGTGACTGTTTTGAGTTTTGTTTGTGCAAGTGTGAAATAAAACACTGTTTGCTGCACTACCTGGACTCCCTTTGCCTCTGTACTGCACTCGCACCGCTGTCTACCAGAGCAACTCCCGACACCCCCTATTGCCCTTTTTACTTTGCATTCTCTATTGAGAATGCTATTATTTTCCTTTATAACTATATTATAAGGGAAAATAATAAAGAGCGGGTCCGCATCCCGATCGCTTCCTAGCAACCATGCGGTAAAATCGCATTCACAGCCCCATTCACTTCTATGGTGCCTGCGTTGCATGAAAAACGCAGAATATAGAACATGCTGCAATTTTCACGCAACGCAAAAGTGATGCAGGAAAATCACCGCTCATGTACACAGTCCCATTGAAATGAATGGGTCCGGATTCAGTGCAGGTGCAATGCATTCACCTTACGCATTGTACCCGCGCGGAAATCACGCCCGTGTGAAAGGGGCCATAATCATAATGATGTGGGGCTTGGATTTACTTATGACCTAAAGCCAGTGTCTATCACATTTTTAGATGTGGAGGTTAAAAAACAAGGTGGGAATCTCACTACCACTATCTTTAGAAAACCCACATCCACAAACAACATCCTCCATTGGACTAGCCATCCTCCTCCTGCTGTTAAGAGAGGGATCCAAAAGGGTCAGTATCTACATATACGTAGGAACTGTTCTAACAATGAGTCATTTCACCATGAGTCCAGAAAGCTCCAAAATAGGCTCCTACAAAGAGGATATCCCCAACCGATCTTGAGAGATGCCTTTAAAGCAGCCGCACAAAGAAATAGAAGTGATTTATTGGTACCTAGACAAAAAGAACCATATGAGAATTTTATCCAGATCATCTCAACTTACGATGCTGCTAATAAAGATATAAGAGAGATACTTAAGACCTACTGGCCTATCCTTACAATGGATGCTGATCTCTCTAAGGCCTTATCTCCCTATCCCCTAATTACATACCCCAGAGGGAGAAGCCTCAAGGATAGACTAGTGCATAGTCACTATACTGGCCCTCTGAAAGAAGGCACTTGGCTTGACAGAAAGCCGATGGGGGTCTTTAAATGCTGCACCTGTAAGGCATGTAACTATATCCTTACCACTAAGACAGTGATTTGTTCAGCCACGAACCATACTCATATAGTAAAAGACTTCATCAATTGCAAAACCAAGGAAGTAATCTATATAGGTCAGTGTATCTGTCCCAGAGATTACATCGGTAAGACCTTCAGGGAAATGAGACGGCGAGTGTGCGAACACATAAATGATATAGTTAAGCACAAGATCACACCCATTGCTAATCACGTGAATGAGTATCATAATGGGGACCTAAAATGCATTGTTTTCTCTGCACTTGAGGTTTTCCTTTACCTGTGAGGAGAGGCGACTGGGACCGTAAAATACTTAAAAAAGAAACGGAATGGATATACCTTTTCCGATCCCAGTCACCGAATGGTCTCAATGAGAGACTAACCTACACTTGCTTCCTATGACCTTTTTCTTACCCATAATTCTGCCTCTACCTCTTGTATTTAATAGAGTCCAAAGTTGGACCTGGTGCGTTAAGCGCCCCTTTTCTTTTGATGGCATATATTAGCCATCATATATGTTTTGGGATGGGACCTGGCCTCCCACCATAATGGGGAAGGCTCACTCTCTTCCCACTTGTAATAACAGTATTGATCTGATTATCATCTTTCACAAAAAAACTAAAAATATTTGGCTAGTACCCGTTTAGATTAACTTAGGTGCGTCCTGACAGGAATGGTGTTTGTTATTTACATATGTGCCTAATACATGCACTTGAAATCTTGGAAGGCATGTATCTACCCTTAATCGCACCAATACAAACGAGATATGCGCTCAAAATCCCGGATGTGACGTCACTATGCGTTCCAAATACCGGAGGTGACGTCACCCTGCGCTCCAAATACCGGGGGTGACGTCACCTTGCGTTCCAAATACTGGAAGTGATGTTTTTTTGATCGTCACATGATCCATTTTACCCGAAATAACATCAGGTAATTGTCTAGGGTGCCAGCCTTTAAATAAGAGGCGCAATTGGACAAACACTAGCTGTGTTAGCTCTCTTATCAGTTCGGCGTATGCTCTATTTAAGTTCCCATCAGTAAGTAAATATCTTTACTAAATGTTTATACAACAGCGAGTAGTACACTGTAGGTGATGTTTATTCTAAATTATGACCATCAGGTACATCTCCTTCTGGTGTGGAAACTACTATCTGGACCTATTCAATATATGGGAGCTAAGTATCTTTTTCTTCCTTTATTACTATATATGTTTCATGATCTTACTATTACCCCCTGATGAGCCGCTGGTGCGGAAGAAACACGTTGGGGTTGTGTGTTTGCATACATCATTACTATATTTTTAGTATCCTTCCATGAGCATCCCTAGTGACTATCTTTACTGGTTCGGCCTATGGTATTGGAAATAGGGCCACTTAGGGGAACAACAGATCTAGGTACGTGGACAGGGCTCCCTGGGCTGAGTAAACCATAGGGTTAGAATTAGGGACAGATTCTTAATCCCTTCTATATCAACTAACCCATGTACCCCTACCATTATTTTTCCCTGGTGGAAAAATTCTATTTTTTGTTTGTCTGTGAGAGTACCTGACATGGTATTCATCTGTGTATATGATTCACGTTAGGGCTTTTCTTGGCCAATTACCCATTTAAAAATTAAAGGTATTTTTAATACAGCATGTTTAACCTAGATGTTTAATTACCTACGTGTGTAGCATTAATTATCATATGACATAGTTTTGTTACATCTTTTTTTAGTGGAACATCCTCTGTTTTCTGGTCACCAGGTGCCACGGTGATGCCAGAGGTGGAGGGAGAGGCCGAGCCAGCAACAGAAGAGGGAGCAGGAGGAGCATGAGAGAGTTCCTTGTTTTTAAGGTGTTTACTCCACTGCAGTTCATGCTTTGCATGTAGATGCCTGGTCATGCAGATTGTGCTCAGGTTAAGAACGTTTATGCCTCGCTTCAGGCTCTGATGGCACAACATGAAAACCACTCATGTCTTGTCGTCAGGACATTGTGTGAAGAACTGCCACGCCAATTAACTCCTTGGAGAAGGCCTTGGTGTGCTCGGTGCCTGGGTGCGGTGGACAGTAGCAGGGGCCGCTGCGCTTTTCCACCCTGCTCCCTCTTTTGTTGTGCTGTTGCCTCTGTGCGACCACCGCCTCTTTCTCAGAACTGCACGCCTCACTAGCACGACCTTCAGTCCAGTCTTGATCTAGGACTTCATCATCCTTCACATCATCTTCCACACATTCATGACCCCTGCCCTCCTTCACAGTCTGCACATTGCAGAAAGCCACAGCAGTCGGCACCTGTGTTTCGTCATCATCAAAGACGTTTTGTGGCGGTATTCCCATATCCTCATCCTGCAACAGTGGTTGAGCATCAGTGCATTCAAGGTCTTCCTCTTCTGGGGCAGGGTTAGGTGGATGGGCCGGGGAAACCCTGCCAACAGAGTCATCAAAAAGCATGAGACTTTCCTGCATGATATGGGGCTCTGACTGCTTGGCTGATTTGCAAGGGGGTTAGGTGGAAGACGGATGGGCATGGGCTGCAGGTGCCAACTCTGAACTTTCTGCAGAGGACTGGGTGTTATATACTGTGAAGGAACTGGAGGCACTGTCAGCCACCCAATCTACTATTGTCTGTATACGTTCTGGCTTCACCATCCGTAGAGCGGCATTTGGGCCTATCAAATAACGCTACAGATTCTGTCACCTACTCACACCAGAGAAAGGTGTTTGACTTTGATCAGTAGTTGGCGCTGAATGGCCACGTCCTCTCCCAGCACCAGGAGCTCCATCAACACCACCACGACCATGCCCACGTCCCTTATTTGATGTTCTCCTCATTTAGGTTCACCCACCAAGCTGAAAGATTGCTTTCTCTCCGGTGTCAATTTACCTGCCACTAGTCGACAATTACGTTCGCTATGGCAGTGCCCGTGTCATAAAAATGATCTGTGGACCCAGAATAATGTTTTTTGGGCCCAAAATACACTGATTCTCAATTTCTTTGTGGAAATGTAAAAAAAATTTGGGGTATGCTATATGCACAAGTGGTTTGCGGAACAAGAACAAGCATTTTTGTAATAAAATACAGAAAATTAGTATTTCACTGCTGTAAATTGAAGCTAATTATTTATACGCCGGATGCACAACTGTTTTTTCAGAATAAAACACGGCATTTTTAAATAAAACCCCAAAATGCAGTTTTTAACTGCTGTACATTAAAAGTAGATAATTATACTATGTATGGATACCAGATTTGGGGACCCAGAACACAGATTTGGTCACCAAAATTCACAAATGCAACATTAGACTGTTATAAATTGGAAATAATTATTTAAACGACGGATGCACAACAGTTTTTTCGGCCTAAAACATGGCTTTTTTCAATAAATCCCCAAATGCAGTTTTTTACTGCTGTAAATTTAAATTAGATATTCATACCATGTATGTACAACTGCACAAAAAAAAATAAAGCACTATTTCTCAGCCGTAATGTGAAATCGGTACTTAGGCGGTGTATTTCAAGATGCTTTGTGGATCAGGATTTCCACTTTTTTTGTCAAAAAACATATACTTAAAAACATACACTTATGCTGTATTTCACAGCAGCAATGTAAAAAAGGTGGTTGTAATGAGTATTTTTGACTGTTTGTTGGACCTTGAATACCGTTTTTTTTTCTATAAAAAACAAAAAAGCACTATTTCCATGCAAAAATATAAAATATGTCGTTGGACGGCGCATGCAGAACTGTTTTGTGGACAAGGAATATGGTTTTTCCCCCAAAATTACACGGATTCTCTATTTCACCGCGGAAATGTCAAATATATATTTTGGCGGTGTAAAATAGGCTTGGTGGATCAGGATGACCACTTTTTTTTTAAGTAAAATACACTGATGCACTATTTTAAAGCTGTAATTGAATATACGGTTTAATGCATAGTATACAAAAGCGCTCTGTGGCACCACAGATCCCAGGCTATACAAATGAACTATGTCACCCCTTAAACATACAAAAGGCAATATATGGGACTTGAGCAACCAGAAACATATTTTTTTTTTCCTTCACTGAGCTACAAAATAGGATTAGTCTGATGTCCCTGTCAGGCTGGCAGACATGTATTACACTGCAGTGCCTAAAATGGCCACCCACCCCTACCTCAGTAACAGATGGATTACAAAAAAAATCTCCCTGACAGTGGCTGGGTACAGAAATGTTGGATTGTTGAGGCTCCCTCCCTCTCTATGTGCTGTATCTTGTGGATTAAAGTTGCACATGTTCCACAGATTTCTTCCCTATTCTGTCCCTGATCTCACCAGCAGCAACCTTGTACTAATCTCAATTCAGCAGACTGATGTGCGGCACTACGTGACTCCAGCTTATAAAGAGGGTGGGTCACATGCTGCACTCAGCCAATCACAGCCATGCCATTAGTAGGCATGGCTGTGATGGCTTCTTAGGGCAAGAAGTAAAACGCTTCAGAAAGCTGGAAGAAATCGCTGAACAACGGACCTGAACCCGAACTTTTTTTAAAATGTTCGGGTTCGGGTCCGTGTCCTGAACACCCCAAAATCCTGAATACAGTTCGGGTTCGCTCAACTCTCTTCATAATTCCTTCTTTTTTAACTAAGGGCCCAGTTCGAGCTGAAGAAAAACAGCCCAAAAGCATAATGCTGCCACCACCATGCTTCACTGTGGGTATGGTGTTCTTTTAGTGATGTGCAGTATTGTTTTTGTGCCAAACATATCTTTTGGAATTATGGCCAAAAAGTTCAACCTTGGTTTCATCAGACCATAACATGCTTTTGGGAGACTTCAGATGTGTTTTTGCAAAATGTAGCCTGACTTGGATGTTTTTATTCGTAAGAAAAAACTTTCATCTTGCCACTCTACCTCATAGCCCAGACATATGAAGAATGCGGGAGATTGTTGTCACATGTACCACATAGCCAGTACTTGCCAGATATTCCTGCAGCTTCTTTAATGTTGCTGTAGGCCTCTTGGTAGCCTCTCAATTTTGAAGGGACATCCAGTTCTTGGTAATGTTACTGATGTGCCATATTTTCTCCACTTGATGATGACTGTCTTCACTGTGTTCCATGGTATATCTAATGCCTTGGAAATTCTTTTGTACCCTTCTCCTGACTGATAGCTTTTAACAATGAGATCCCTCTGATGCTTTGGAAGCTCTCTGTGGACCATGGCTTTTCCTGAAAATTTCAGGAAAGACCAACTAGAACAGACAAACTTTATTTGGGGTTAATCAGAGGCACTGTAAATGATGGCACGTGTATGCTAAATCCTATTTAACATGATTTTGAATGTGATTGCTTAATTCTGAACACACTACTTCCCCAAGTGTGCACACTTAGGCAACCACATTATTTTAGTTTTAGTTTTGTTTTCTTACCTCCACCTAAAAGATTTCAGTTTGTTTTTCAGTTGAGTGGTACAGTTTATAGGTCACATTAAAGGTGGAAAAAGTTCTGAAATTATTTATCTTTGTCTCATTCTTTAAAGCAGAGAAACCTGACATTTTAACAGGGGTGTGTAGACTTTTTATATCCACTGTAACTAACTATCTAATGTAATGTGACAGAAAAACACAGAGAACAGCAATGACACTTCTGTCTCTTTCATAACTGTAAGAAAATGCAGAAAATGGCTTCTGAGGAGGTTCTTATGTAGTAAAGTGGTAGGCAACTTTACTATTGGTTGCTAGGGATTTTGCTATCTCAGACAAAGACATGCAGCCTTATCATTGGCCCACAGGCAAGAAGCAGGGATGGATCATGGGTTCAGATGGAAAAAAATGACAAATATTTGAAAATACTAATATATAGCACTATATTCTAAATATTGCCAAATTCTCGATGTGCCGATATTCCCGATAAATATTCAACATCACTGGATATACGAGGTATGCGTGCTTCATTACTCTGCACATGACCGTATTTTCGGTCCACATCCAATCCACTTTGCAAATGTTACATGGAACTGTAGGTTTGGGACTCCTTTACAGGAGATTCAAGCTGTGCCTCTAGCCGCACTGATTTGATTGTAATAGTATAATGTTTTAAGTATTCAAAGGATCACAGCACTCAACAGATTACTGGTGTTTGTGTAGGGTGCTCGTTTCGTTTTGGCCCTGACTCCACTTGCAGGTGCCTAGACAATTGATACATATATTTGAGACGGCACACCAATTTTAGAATTTTTGATGCAATTAAATTTTATTCAGCCAGGCATTTGGATAAGCAACGTTTTGGGCTTAACAAGTATAGCCCTTCATCAGGCTAGTGGTCTGTGTACATGAGGGATCATGCCGGCTGGGACGCTGTATGTTGAACAGCGCGCTTAAAAGTACGTGTAAGGCGCGTCAGTGAGGCGGTCCCGATAGGAGGGTAGGAGTAGTAGGACCGGAAGCTCCTACCCCTCCTATCGGGACCACCTCACTGACGCGCCTTACATGTACTTTTAAGCGCGCTGTTCAACATACAGCGTCCCAGCCGGCATGATCCCTCATGTACACAGACCACTAGCCTGATGAAGGGCTATACTTGTTAAGCCCGAAACGTTGCTTATCCAAATGCCTGGCTGAATAAAATTTAATTGCATCAAAAATTCAAAAATTGGTGTGACGTCTCAAATATATGTAATAGTATAATGTGTTCAGATTTTAAAAAGATATTTCAGGATTAGGACCCTTTTAAAGTACAGTAAGTCTTCTAGCTTACAGGACCTAATGGAAGAATCATTTTCACGTGATCCAAGCTGCTTTCAGTCCTCATCTTGTTTTCTTCCTGCTGGGGTACAGATACAGCCAATCACTGGGATAAGGTGATGTGTCCCTAAGTAGCACATCACTGCAGGCTTATGTGTCACTTGGGGGTACATCACTGCTGAGGCCAATCACTGGCTGCAGTGCAACACGTGATCCTGTCTATAGCCCAACCACAATGTAGCTAGAGCACAGGACCAGAGCGACAGGGAGATGATGAGTATGATTTTTTTCCTTAGGTACCACCGGATAGGAGGCTTACTTTAAAAAGGACACATTCCTAGAATACACCATTTAATACACTTGTACTGTTTAAGAAGAAAAAACATATGAGGTCATATATAAAATTAGATATGTCAGTTTTGTGGAGTGAAAAAGTTGTGGCAACTGCGACATTTCCATGGTAACTGCATCATTTTTATAGCATTTCATGATCCTTGACACTTTTCACAGTGGTCTATGTTTAAGCGCTAAAAGTAAAATTAGTCCTGCATTATGGCTCATTTACTATCTGTGACTTTTGAAAACTTGCAAAAAAGTCGTAACCCATGGCAGACAACCCCCTGGTGTACTGTTACACATTACACTTGCACCATATAGGTACATTATTTTGGTGCACCAGTTCATACATTTGGCGCAGGCACACAAATCTATGCCAGAATTAAAACTGACAAAACAACCTTAAATTATAAATGACCCACATACAGTCTATAGGGAGTATGCATTATGTGCATGTTTAAAAAAATAGTTTTATATTCAAGCTCACATTAATGCCAAGGATTTCTTTTCATTTTGTTTTACTTCTGTAAAGAGTAACTGCAGTTTTTTATCTGTAGTGTCTTCTCAATTGACTGACTAATGATTTTTGCTCTTAATGTTACTGTGCTACCATTTGACAGCTGTTTTGACAAAACTACTTCCTCATTACTGAGTGTCTGTTGTTTAAATCAAGCCAACCATAACAAATCAGCTTACTGAGTTACCCAGCTTACCAATCATCATAATAGCAGAAAACATACTGTGTTTTAAGAAATAATGTTATGGAGATAACATTTTATACAATGAGTAATCACATTGTCTTGTTTGAGTAGGCTCCAAGGCATTGCTCCCGGTTAGCCTGAATCCTACTCCACACTGATAAGGGGCAACACCTCAAAACAGCTGTCTGTGGATGGCTTAGGTCTTCCATTTATCTCTATTGAGTAGAGATAAAAAAAATTCACTCAGACTTAAATTGGAGTTGGATTTGGCCAAATCGGCCGACTGATTCAATTCAGGTATGAATCGATTCTACTCCTATTAAAGATGCTCTAATTGGCCTGAAAATGTGTGTGACACTCTGAGGTCATCTAGGACTCATTTTTTTCTCTCTAGTCTTTCACTTTTCATGCTATTTTTACTCTCTCTGTCTCTCTTTCTCTTTTTATGCCTCTCCCCAATATTCACCTGAATCAAATCCCCCAAAATCTGGATTCTTATGCAACTCAAACTTTCACAAAATTCAGGTCCAATCCAATTTGCTTAGAATCAATTCCCTCATCTTTTGTGTCGAGAGTGGAGTAAAATCACCAGCATTCACAATTTTTGCTTAAAATAGCATGGACCAAAATGTGTAAATTTTCCATCAGAAAACCAGTGTACATATAGTACTGCATTCAAGTCTGACAGACAGAATTTAAAGATATATCTACACTCACAAGTGCATAGCCATAAGGCAAACAAGGTTGGGCCGTTATTCTTTTGATCAAAAATGTGCGCTAAGAGCTTCCTTCATTCTATGTTTTTGGAATGAGCCCCTTTTCTTATTTTTTTCTATCAGTTTATGATGTATTGTGCAGCCATCTTTTAACAAACCTTGTTTGCCTTATGGCTATGCACTTGTGAGTGTAGATATATATTTGCTTAGTTTGAACTCTGTCTTATAGTATATATTAAGGGTGGCGCCTCTTTTGGACTGAGCAACACCCAAGTACCTGGGACTTCTCAGCGCAAAAGCAATTTAGCTGGTTCCTGCAGTGCCCTGAATGAAAGGAGACTGGTAAGTCCATGAAAGGCAGTATCTGTTATGTTAGGGACCCTTGTGCAGAAGTCGCCGTGATGTGGTACTTGGGCCCGACATACTTTTGATCAAAAATTGGTGCTAAGAGCTTCCTTAATTCCATGTTTTTGGAATGCGCCCCTTATCTTATTTTTTTCTATCAGTTTATGATGCATTGTGCAGCCATCTTTTAACCAGCCAGAAATCTTCCACTTTAATATACTACAATTCTGGTGTATATAAGTTAATAAGTTAAAAATATAAAAAAGTATGGGGAACATTTATTTTTGTTGGTAAGATAATTTGTAAAATGTACAGTATGAAAGATGAAATGTTATTAAAAGTTAGAACAATTCTATAAGTGTAAAGACAAAGAATGCTACAGATTATTTATTGTATTAAAACAGGGACATAATAAAAACCTGCATAAATTGTTTTGAAAACATCTTTAGCAAGTCAACAGAAAACCTTCCATATTAATGATGACATCTGGTGAGGTTTTTGTAAAGTTCCGCCAACAACAGTCTATTTCAGTATAATTGTCAAAAGTGCAACAAGCCATACCTAAACAAGCAGTGGCAGCAATTAGCAAAAATGGGGAAAGAGAAAAAGTAAAAGTGATTAAAATATCATAAAGAAAGCTTTTGTTTGGAAAATGTTGGCTAATATACTATATAAATATTGTAAACTGGTTGATAATATTTTATTAAGAGTTAATAATTTTATAGTATATTTGTATCCCTACCTACACGTATGGTTATATTATTGTTAGAATTTGAGTTGAGCGATATTATCAAATATTCGATTCAGCCAGTTCACCAATTTTTTTTATTCACGGCAAATTTAGTTAAAAAACAGCTATTTCCTGGCTACAGAGAGCCTTTATAATGGTGTAGAACACTGTGCATTGCAGTAACACGCATAGGGAGTCTGCTGTGGTAGTGAAATAATACTGTGAGTCAGTATGACATGCAGATGACAGGTCTCACTCTTAGAATCACTGCACACTTCACTTATTTGGGCAGTTACGGGGCCAAAGCTGACCAAATAACTCAAGTATGAACTCAGCCTTACAGGTCGATGTTAGCGCCAAGAAAAAGCGCACTCCTTTCACACCATCTGCAGCTGATTCTACATAGATACAGAACCTGTTCTATTAAACACTTAAACAAGTAAGGCCCCCCAACAGAGTGGAGAGGGTGTCAGCAGTAAGTTTGTGTTCACGTCACTGATGTCAAGTAAATTATGAAGAAAGGTCAAGTAAATGATGTCAGCCAGGTCGAAAGGCAAAATAGTGGCCAAGTCATGGAGTGGAGAGAGTGGAAACAGAATGAGAAGTCCACAGAGTGGCCCTATGACATAGTGGTGAGGTGGAAGCAGCCTGATGAGGCCACAGAGTGGCACAATGACAGTGTGGAGGTGGCAACAGCAGTATCAGGAGACCACAGAGTGGCACAATGACAGTGTGGTGCCGGTCCTGCTCTGTCTAGCTGCTGGTGAGTAGTTTCTTCACTAAGAGGGTGAAGGATGCTGCTCATCAGCGAATCTAGAGTCAGGCTGCTGCTGCTGGAGCTGGTACTGTTATGGCCACCCCGCCCCAGCAGCCATGGCAGTGGAACATGAGCGCAGAAGGCCCATCCGTTGAGACCTGTGAGAGGATGGACGATGGCCCAGATAGGCAGCGGCCAACTGACAACATAGGATGTCTATATAGTAGTTCAGTTTTGTCCTCCCTCTGAGCGGATGTAAAAAAGGCCCCCATTTTGGACTGGTAGCGAGGGTCCAACAAGGTGGAGAGCCAGAACTCATCCCTCTGCCGAATGATTACAATTCGGCTGTCACTGCTCAAGTAAGTGAGCATGCATCAGGCCATTTGTGCAAGTGACTCGGAGGGACTCCATCTCCACTGCATATTGCTACAGTGTGTCTGGGTCCTCGGCCTCCTCTTCCTCATCACCCTGTAGCTCCTCTGGCTGCTACTGCTCCTCCTCTCCTGCCACCTCTAGAAAAACCACGCATTTTGCAACACATTGCTTGTGCTCCTTTGTCCTCCTTCTCCTCCATTTTATCCACCACAGGGCTCATGTGGCCTTGAGATGTAGGCATCACGTCTCCAGTCCCCTGACCAGCCAGATTTACCAGCATCTGTTCCAGGACATGAAGCAGTGGAATGACATTGTTCATCCCGTAGTTCTGGTGACTGACAAATAACGTCACCTCCTAAAAGGGGACTGAGCAAACGGCAGGTGTCACGAATGAGCTGCCACTGGATGACATCGAAGTTACACAGGGAAGTACTCCTGTCCGCTTGGATCATCAAGAAATCGTGTATGGCCTTTCTCTGTTCGTATAGTAGGTCCAATATATGTAGGGTGGAATTCCAATGTGTGGAAACGTTGCATATCAGCCTATGTTGGGAGTTGCCGTTCTGCCACTGCAACTCAAGGAGGGTTTGCTTGGCAGTGTATGAGTGGCTGAAGTGCATGCAAAGTTTCCTGGCCACTTTTAGGATGTCTTGCAGATGGGTGGAAGACTTCAAGAACTGTTTGACAACCAGATTGAACACGTGTGCCATGCATGTCGCATGGCTCAGCCCTCCTTGATGCAGCGCCGACACCATGTTCTTCCCATTGTCGGTTACCATGGTTCTGATTTTCAGTTGTCGCAGAGAAAGCCAGGTTTCAATTTTTTGATGAAGGACAAGGTGCTGTTCCTTCCCTGTGTTACTCCATTCACCCAGACAAATGAGGTGCAGAACAGCGTGACACTGCAGTGCCCTTCGAATGTGGTATTCTGGAGGGGCACTGTGAATTGTCCCTGCATTTAGGGTTGTGGACATGGCGGAGGATGATGAGGCAAAGGCGGACATTGTTGCTGGACCAACGGCGTGACAACGAGGAGGCGGAAGCAGCGTAAAGCACATGTACTGTCCTGACCGTATTTACAGCTCCACACATCGGCGCTGCCATGCACTTTGGCAGACACCGACAGGCTCAAGGACTGGCCCACCTTACATTATACATGTGTGTGCAGGGCTGGTACTGCCTTTTTGGCAAACAAATGATGGCTTGGGACTATCCACCTCGGCTCGGCACAAGCCCTAAGTTCTCTGAAAGGTGAAGAGCCCGCCACTTGAAAAGGGAGGGACTGCAGCACCAGCAACTTGGCCAGGAGCACATTCAGCTTCTACTCTGTTGGATGAGTGCATGCATACTGTTGTCTATAGGCACCCCAATAACAAGAATGGTTTGCTGGAATTACAGAGCTGAATAATGGCAATTTGCATTCCCAGTCAGTGCATCAAGGTGTAATAGGATTGTTCCTATTAACCAGGCTGTAAACCTGTTCTACATAAATGCTGTGGAATGATTCCTCCCTATCCTTTCCCTACACCTTGAATAATCTTTCCCTGCATTTGTAAATCGTTTTTTTAGCACAATGAAGTTTTTTCTAACACTGACCTTAGCGCCGGGCAGGATCAAAGATCAAAGGTTGAGGCTATTTATCAGTCTGTGACATCACAGGACTGGCTGGCTGCTGATTGGCTGCATGCATGGCATTATGGGTGATCCTGCCTTCCCAGAGTTCCTTGCTCCATGTCCTCAAATGTGCAGCAGCCATTTTAGGAAAAAATGTAATTCGTTGCCATGAAGCTTGAGGAAACTTGGATTCGGTGCGAACCGAATTTTTCCTAAATTTCGCATCGAATTCCACTTCGTCAGCTTCTTATCTCTATCTTATCTCTAGTTAAAATTACAGTATATACCGTCTATACATAAACCTGCTGCTTGAGGACATGCCGCCACTGAGGCCAGTCATTGACTGCAGCAGTGCATGTAATCCCATCCATGCAGAAGTTAACAGACAGTGAGTAGAAGACTATTTAACGGAGCAAGGGAGCCAGAACAAAGCAGTGGGCGAAGGTGAGTTTGATTTTTTTCAACAGGTACAAAATTTCCTTAGTATTTATCTTAGTCCTCTCTAAAAGCCTACTTAAAGGGTCACTGAATTTTCCCAAAAACTTTTGATAGGTCTTAGAGACCTACAGTATCAAAAGTATTGATCAGTGGGGGTCTGAGTGTTGCGATCCCCATCAATCAAAACTTTTGATATATACATTCTCTATGACATACCAAAAGTTTTTGAAAAACTCAGCGACCCTATAAGTTCTATAATCATCCTCGCTTTATCTGTATATATATAAAAAAAGAGATGGGAAGTGTAAGTGAAATTCAAGCCACAGCCATAAAGAGCAAAGAAATGCCACAAACAGAGCTTCTTAACCCAATAGATTAACAGGGCTATATTGGCAGAGGCACATGTGAATTACTCACTGTGCTTGGAGAGGGGGATAAGAAGACTTAACTACTTGTTCCTCTCACCCCTAGTGCTCCGAAAGACTCTAAGATGGAAATGTACCCACTGTTTGATAGATGGATATTCCAAACTTCATAACCGTAGGGGTCACAAAGAAGTCCCTTTCATAAACCATAGCCAATATTGCAGCCATAGTCGTACGCATGCCTAATGCCTGCCATCCATTCTATTTGGATGTCCTGTCACTTCCTTCCTGCATTACATCCGACCGCAAAAACATTGGCATCCCTACTTGTTTGGTAGCTTCAGGGGATATCTTTATCTATAAAAGTAAGCTATGGTTTATATTAAGCTCTTGAATACTCCTGATGAAGCAAACTCCTGCATGTCCCCAAAATGCATTTAGAAAATAAAGGTTTGCCTACTGTTATGAAGTTTGAATTATCTATCTATGAAATAGCAAGGTAATGTCCATCTTTTTAGACTTTTTTTGGGCTTCAGGAGAAAGGGGAACAGGTATTTCAAATTTCTTGTGTCCCCTCTCCTGAAGTACTGTGAGTAATTGAAGCATGTCTCTCCTTATATTGCCTCTTTATTGGGTCAAGTGCCTCTGATTGTTTTTACTACATCACTTTGTCTTAGACCAGGGATGGGCAAACTACGTCTCTCCAGCTGTTGTAAAACTTCAATTCCCATCATGCCCTGCTGTAGGCTGATTTTGCGAAGAAACTAGACAACTTAGTGGATCAACCTGAAATAGAAAATAGATGACTTCTTGTCTGAAAGTTTCTACACCACTGCTATACCTCTCCTGGCAGGGCTATGTTTTCCCAGCTCAAGCAGTGACATGACTCCAAGAACATATGACCTCTGCAGTCTATCACTGGCCTCAATGGTCCACTAAAAAGGCCAGTAAATGGCTGAAGCAGTCACCTATCCACTTGGCATCACGTCTGCAACAAGGAAAAAAGAATCCTTGGGGGAGACTTGGTGTGGCAACTTGGGATTTGTCAAATAATCACCCATTCTTTATTATAGGTCAATTCCCTGAGATGTCTGGTTTCCTCTTAAAAAATAAAATAAAAATCACATAATCCTATAAACTGTTCACTTTTTTTCTTTTGTTCTGTTTTGTCAGAACAGATTGTCAAAACTCGATTGACTGTTCAATATGCAACCTCTTTACTATGCAAAACATAACAACTTATAGCTGATTAAAAGGGTCAATGATCCAATTACGAAAATATAACTAAGTAGTTTATGTTCTGTAGTTAATGATGTGAGGAAATATTTCAAATACATCATTTTGCAGCCCTGTCTCCCTTAAGTCTTGTATGATTGGTAACAGTTGCTTAAATTCACAAAGCAATACAAATGATGAACTGAGATAACTACTTCATGAGACTATATTTAATAGCCTCCTACTTGTGACCATTTGGCAGCTTCAGGAAAGTTTTCTCAGTAACTAAATCTCAGAAGCCATGCCAATAAAGTGCTAATTAAGGATAATACTGAAGAGACATGAACACTTGGACTCAGAAGTAATTTGAAGAAAATATACAAGAATAGAATGCATGAGATGCTGCCCTCACTGATTAGACATTAATATCATGTCAATATTTTATTACATAATGTGCAGTTTTAAATATCAAAAATATATTAAACATATTGTGCACTAAATGTCCATATTATAATAATGTAGTTCACATTATGTTGAATGCACATGTATTTGTCCATGTATCTGAACATCAAATTGTGTGATTTCAATTTTTAATTGGATTTTAATTTGAAATTTCCTCTAATAAAGGCATCCACCATTACTTATTTGTAGCTGCTGCTGCAGATTCTGATACAGTACTTTTCTCCTTGGCTCCCCTAGTAATGGGTGCAATAAGGTTCTGCCCTAAACTGCCAAAGAGGAATGGTGAGTGAACCAGTAATCTAATGCTCTCCATGCTGATTGGACAGTATTAGAGCTCTATAATACTCCATGTTGAGAACCATGACCCCTTGACACTACATGGCCATGATCGCTTATTGGGATGAAATGACCCTAATTGCTTAAGATTAAAAACACGCAGAATTAGTGTAGCAGAGGCTGAAGCCAGGTAAAGGTGGTTGCTTTTGTTGAAGGATGTGATAGGTCCTCTTTAAAAGTTTTTAGCAAAAGGTAGGCAATGTTAGGCATTGTTATAGTCATAGGCATACATTATATGGTAACATGGATGTATTAATATAAATACAGATGCTGGGAATTTCTATTTTTAAGAAATAATAAACTAAAATAACAGTAAGATAGTTTATGCATGCTGATGCAGCCAAAGGTATTATACAAGGAAGTGTTGACTAATAAAACAATACAATAAAGTAATAAATAATGGGTACTGCCCTGGAAAGGGGTCATATTTCATAACGTGGTGTGATTTGATCTATGATATCAGAAGGAATATATTTGTGAACTTCAGATTACAGTTTTTTATGGATGTTATGGGAATGTTATAGTGTAGGAATGTAGTAGAATAACAGATATTCATATCCCCTATTTATTTAAGAGAGTGGGGACTATGTTAAGATATGGTGGGTTATCATTCTTTCATAGACATAAGGTGTTGACTTTAACCCCTTAGTGATCAAGCCTGTTTGGGCCTTAATGACCATGCCAGATTTTGGAAATCTGACATGTGTCACTTTAGCAGAGAATAACTTTGTAAAGGTTTTGTACATCAAAGTAATTCTGACATTGTTTTCTCGTCACATATTGTACTTTACTTAGGTGGTAAAATTTTATCGATAAAATATGTGTATCTTTATAAAAAAAACTTGTAAAAATTGGCATATTTTCCTATTTTCAACTGCAATATTTCACATACATACATAAATACCATTCAATATTTTTATCAGAAATATATTTCCACATCTTTACTTTATTTTGGCTGCACTTACAAAAAACTTTTCCTTTTTTTATATAGGAGACTTACCATTTTAATATTAATTTTAAAATTTTAGAAGTACATATTTTTTCTTGCAACAAGTTTGCAGAGGCTTAAAGGTGTCAAAATAAACCCCAAAAGTGACCCCATTTTGTAAACTAGACCCCTTAACATATTAATCTATGGGTGTAATTAGTTTTTTGACCCCCTAGTTTTTTTAAGAAATTAATTCGAAAAAGTTGAAAAACATTAACATTTTTATTTTTTACCCAAAAGTGCTAATTTAAAGACTTTTTTTTTCTACAAAGCACATGAAAATGAAGAAGTGCACCTCATTATGTATCACCCCATTTCTCCTGTCTTTAGAAATACCCCCATTTTGGCCATAACCTTATGTCTTGACACACGGCAGGGCCCAAACATAAAGGAGCACCCAGTGGCTTTCAGAACACAAAATTTGCTTGAAAATGTTTTAGGCCCCATTGCACACTTTTAATGGTGTTGAGCTACAAAAACAATAGAAAATCCCCATAAATGACCCCATTTTGAAAACTAGACCCCCTAAGGTATTCATCTAGGGGTTTAGTGAGCTTTTAGACCCCCTAGTTTTTTGTAGAAATTAATGCTAAGCAGGCGGAAAAAAAAAGATTTTAAATTTTTACACAAACGTGTCAATTTAAAGACATATTATATTCTACAGAGCACATGAAAATGAATAAGTACACCCCAAAATGTATTACCCCATTTCTCCTGTCTTTAAAAATACCTCCATTGTGGCCAAAATCTTATGTCTTGACACACGGCAGGGCCCAAACATAAAGGAGCACACTTTGCACACTTTTAATAGCGTTGAGCTGCCAAAACAATAGAAAATCCCCATAAATGACCCCATTTTGAAAACTAGACCCCCTAAGGTATTCATATAGGGGTGTATTAAGCTTTTAGACCACCTATTTTTTTGTAGAAATTAATGCTAAGCAGGTGAAAAAATTATTTTTTTCACAAACGTGTCAAGTTAAAAACAGATTATTTTCTACAGAGCACATGACAATGAAGAAGTACACCTCAATATGTATCACCCCATTTCTCCTGTCTTTATAAATACCCCCATTGTGGTTCTAATCTTATGTCTTGACACACAGCAGGGCCCAAATATAAAGGAGCACCCAGTGGCTTTCAGAACACAAAATTTGCTTGAAAATGTTTTAGGCCCCATTGCACACTTGTAATGGCGTTGATCTGCCAAAACAATAGAAAACCCCCATACATGACCCCAATGTAAAACTAGACCCTCTAAGGTATTCATCTAGGGGTGTAGAGAGCGTTTAGATCCCCTAGTTTTTTGTAGAAATTAATGCTAAGCAGGCGAAAAAAAAAAAAAAAAAAACATTTTTTACACAAACGTGTCAATTTAAAGACATATTATTTTCTACAGAGCACATGAAAATGAATAGGTACACCCCAAAATGTATCATCCCATTTCTCCTGTCTTCAGAAATATCTCCATTGTGGCCCTTATCTTATAACTTGACACACTGCAGGACCCAAACATAAAGGAGCACCCAGTGGCTTTCAGAAAATAAATTTCAAATGGTTCATTCCCCATTGCACACTTGTAAGGGCGTTGAGCTGCCAAAATTATAGAACCCCCATAAATGACCCCATTTTGAAAACTAGACCCCCTAAGGTATTCATCTAGGGCAGTGATGGGCAATGTGCGGCTCTCCAGCTGTTGCAGAGCTACAACTCCCAGCATGCAAAGCCTGTCTATAGCTATCAGCCTACTGCAGGGCATGGTGGGAGTTGTAGTTTAGCAACAGCTGGAGAGCCGCACGTTGCCCATCACTGATCTAGGGGTTTAGTGAGCTTTGAGACCACCTAGTTTTCTGCAGAAAATAATGCTAAAGAGGCGGAAAAAAAAGTCTTTTAATTTTTTGCACAAAAGTGTCAATTTAAAGACATATTATTTTCTACAGAGCACATGAAAATGAATAAGTACACCCCAAAATATATCACCCTTTGTGGACCTAATCTAATGTCTTGACACATGGCAGGGCCCAAACATAAAGGAGTCCTTGGGGTCTTTCAGATTATAAACTGAAAATGGTTCAGGCCCCATTGCACACATGTAATGGCGTTGAGCTGCAAAATGATAGAAAACCCTTATAAATAACTAGTGTTGAGCGCTAATATTCGAAAAGCGAATTTTTAAATTATATCGCATATTTTACGCGATAAATAGAATAATCATGAATATTCGATTTCGACGAATATATGACGAATATTCAATCGAATATTCGCGAAATATCATGAAATCGAATATGGCAACTCACGTTCATCACTATAAATGACCCCATTTTATAAACTAGATGCCAAAAAGCATTCATCTAATAGTGTAGTAAGCATCCTGAGTGCAAAAAAAGGAAAAGAACTGAACTGTAGTCAAAGGCAACAAGTCCAAGAAAATGGAGCAAAATATCTCCAACTATGTTGGAAATTCCAGTTTGTTCACAAGATACAAGTAATGACAAGCTGGCATTTAAGGACAGTGACTGGTCATACAATGTCTCTTTAGCCAAATCAATCCCTATATGAGAGACGAACGTGCCCAGTAACGCGGTGCACCATAACAGGCACCTGCCCGGCAAGATAGAAACTGCTATGAACACAATCAACCAGTCACTTACAGAATATATAAAGGGACAGTGTCCAAAACCGTCTGTAGGAACAGTAAAGGAGCGCTAATTCCCAAAATTATGTCAATATTTCTAGACATGTTGTGGGGTGTCCACAAAAAAAAAAAATTCTTAACCACATCAGCCAGTCCCTGGCTTAAACACACTTAATGACCAGACCGCTTTTTACAATTCTGCACTACACTACTTTCACCGTTTATTGCTCCATCATACAACTTACCACCCAAATGAATTTTACCTCCTTTTCTTCTCACTAATAGAGCTTTCATTAAGGGGTATTTCATTGTTGCTGACATTTTTACTTTGTTTGCTATTAATAAAAAATTTACTACATTTTTGCAAAAAAATGACATTTTTGCTTTCTGTGGCAATTTTTTTTTTATAAACTACATTTCTATATAAATTTTTCTCTAAATTTATTGTTCTACATGTCTTTGATAAAAAAAAATGCAATAAGTGTATATTTATTGGTTTGGGTAAAAGTTATAGCGTTTACAAACTATGGTGCAAAAAAGTGAATTTCCGCATTTTGAAGCAGCTCTGAATTTCTGATCACCTGTCATGTTTCTTCAGGTGCTAGAATGCCAGGATAGTATAAATACCACCAAAATGACACCATTTTAGAAAGAAAACACCCCAAAGTATTCGCGGAGGGGCATGGCGAGTTCATGTATGATTTCATTTTTTTCCACAAGTTAGCAGAAAATGAAACTTTCTGACGAAAAAAAAATAAAAATAATGCTAAAGAGGCGAAAAAAAAGTCTTTTAATTTTTTGCACAAAAGTGTCAATTTAAAGAGGACCTTTCACCTATTTAACAACTAAAATCTAACTATATCTGTGGGCAGAGCGGCGCCCAGGGGTCCCCCTGCACTTACTAGTATGTCTGGGCGCCGCTCCGTTCGCCCGGTATAGGCTCCGGTGTCCGAGCTCACTCTGTTGTATGGGGCGGGGACTTTGTATCAGGCGTGTCCCTTGCTGCAGAGCTGGCCAATCACAGCGCACAGCTCATAGCCAGGCTATGAGCTGTGCGCTGTGATTGGCCAGCTCTGCAGCAAGGGACACGCCTGATACAAAGTCCCCGCCCCATACAACAGAGGGAGCTCGGACACCGGAGCCTATACCGGGCAAACGGAGCGGCGCCCAGACATACTAGTAAGTGCAGGGGGACCCCTGGGTGCCGCTCTGCCCACAGATATAGTTAGATTTTAGTTGTTAAATAGGTGAAAGGTCCTCTTTAAAGACATATTTTTTCTACAGAGCACATGAAAATGAATAAGTACACCCCAAAATATATCACCCTTTGTGGACCTAATCTAATGTCTTGACACATGGCAGGGCCCAAACATAACGGAGTCCCTGGGGTCTTTCAGATTATAAACTGAAAATGGTTCAGGCCCCATTGCACACATGTAATGGCATTGAGCTGCAAAATGATAGAAAACCCTTATAAATGACTAGTGTTGAGCGCTAATATTCGAAAAGCGATTTTTTTTTATGAATATCGGCACTTGAGTGAGTTCATGTATGATTTCATTTTTTTCCACAAGTTAGCAGAAAATGACACTTTCTGAGGAAAAAAAAATAATAAAGTTTCCATTTCTGCCAACTTCTAGCAAAAAAAAAAAAAATCTCCCACGGACCCACTATGCCCCTCAGTGAATACACTGGGGTGTCTACTTTCCGAAATGGGGTCATTTGTGGGGTGTGTTTACTGTTCTGGCATTTTGGCAGGGCTAAATTGTGAGCAGCCCTGTAAAGCCTAAAGGTACTCTTTGGACTTTACGCCCCTTTACGCACCTAGGCTGCAAAAAGTGGCACACATGTGGTATCGCCATACTCAGAAGAAGTAGGGCAATGGGTTTTGGGGTATATTTTTACATATACCCATGCTGGGTGAGAGAAATATCTCTGTAAACTGACAAAAAAAAATTAAAAAGTTGTCATTTACAGAGATATTTCTCACAACCAGCATGGGAATATGTAAAAATACACCCCAAAACACATTGCCCTACTTCTCCTGAGTACGGCGATACCACATGAGTGACAATTTTTTGTAGCGAAGATGCGCAAAGGGGCCTTAATTCCAATGAGTACCTTTAGGATTTCACAGGGCATTTTTACATATTTGGATTCCAGACTTCTCACGCTTTAGGGCCCCTAAAATGCCAGGGCAGTATAAATACCCCACAAGTGACCCCATTTTGGAAAGAAGACACCCCAAGGTATTCCGTGAGAGGCATGGCGAGTTCACAGAATTTATATATTTTTTTTTTGCACAAGTTAGCGGAAATTGATATAATTTTTTTTAATTTTTAAAGTCTCATATTCCACTAACTTGTGACTAAAAATAAAATTTTACATGAACTCACCATACCCCTCACGGAATACCTTGGGGTGTCTTTCCTTATATTGAGCATACGGGTAATGAGATTTTTTTTTTCCGTTCAGCCTCTGGGCGGAAAAAAAAATGAACGCCACAGATTTCTTCATTCGCATCGATCAATGTGGATGAAAAAATCTCTGCCAAAATCAGTGACTGCGGTGCGGTGGGCTGGGCGGTAACTACCTAACAAGTAGCTAACTAACTGGCGGTGATAAAGGACCCTTAGGCCCCATTCACACCTCCGCAATTCTGTTTGCGAAACGGAATTGCGGACCCATTCATTTCTATGGGGACAGACTTTGTCCCGCTCGGATCTGGAATTGCGGATCCGCACTTCCGGGTCTGCACTTCCGTTCCACAAAAATACAGAACATGTCCTATTCTTGTCTGCAATTGCGGACAAGAAAAGGCATTTTCTATATAGTTCTGGCAATGTGCGGATCTGCAAAATGCGGAAAGCACATTGCCGGTGTCCAGGTTTTTATGGATCCGATGATCCGCAAAACTCATATAGACGTCTGAATGGAGCCTTACAGGGGGGTGATCAATGACAGGGGGGCTATCAGGGAGTCTATATGGGGTGATCAGGGGTTAACAAGGGGTTAATAAGTGACATGGGGGGTGTAGTGTAGTGCTTGGTGCTATTTTAGCGAGCTACCTGGTCCTTTGGTGGTCGATCCCAGCAAATGGAACCACCAGAGGACCAGGTAGCAGGTTTGATTTAATTTATATAACTTCTACAGCCTGCCAGCGATTGATCATCGCTGGCAGGCTGCAGTATAACTGCAGAGCCGCGCAAAGCTGTGAACGCGCATGCGCGCGCATTCACACCAAATCCTGCGTCTCGCGAGATGACGCATTGATGCGTCCGGCCAGAACAACAGGACCGCCCGCCGGACACATCCGTGCGTTTGGGGCTCCTGAGAAGGTTAATAAAGCCCTTAGTGTACTGGTGTGGAACAACTCAATCATTAGAGATCCTGCCACTATGTGGCATGACATAGTTATAAAAAATGAAATCAAGAAAATTAAGAAAACAAATCAGAAAATGAAAAATTAGTTTCAATGCCTGAAAAAAAATTGCTCCATAACCCATCACAAAAAGATCCCTCCCTCCCTTGAAAGCCCACAAACTAAACAGAAAATAAGAATAAAAAGACTTCCGTTCTGGACTTGCAGGAAAGCATGACGTTATCATGATTTATAATGCTATGTGCCTCTGATTGACCTTACTTCTACAGAATCATAGTGACATAAAGTCAGTATGATTCTATATCAGTAAGGTAATGCAGAGGCACATAGCTTATAAATCATGATAATGCCATGCACTCCTGCAAGTCCAGAACGGGGGATTATGCTCACACATGGAGCTTGATTCCAGCCATGGACTTTGTGAAATAACCCTATTCTTTGTGTAAACTAGGAGTTCAGTGCACCAAAGGTCGGGACATAGCCCCTTAGTGCATCTCAGATTTTCTGCTTTCCACTTACCCCTCTCCTTGACTGACAGGGACAAGCAGAGCATCTTCTCCCCTGGCCCTGTAATACCGTGCCATCACAGGGTTACACAGTTTAGGCACAAGCACAGTAAGTGTCTGTTCAGCTAATGCAGATGTATCACTGGAACAGCTGAAAGAGGTTTGCCATCCAGGTATCATTTTACTCAGTAGGATCAACCCCACTAGGTAGTGCATCTAGTTTAATGGGGTTTATCTTGTTCACAGTTCTCTTTAAGTATAAAATTGTATCTCTAATTTTTTCTAGTCTCTTAGAGCATTTTTAACATTAGGCTATTGAATGAAGAGAAGCTAGGGAAGTTAAAGTAGTCTCTGAAATATCTTCCAAAAGCACGTGATCCAAAATCCAAATCAGTTTATCAACAAAGTGACTGCTAAAACAAGCTAATCAGGCTACAATTTGAATTTCAATTAAAATCTCCTTCTGTGGTTTCCAGAAATAATGATTAGTACTTCTTTTGATATTCATTTACTGCCTAAATGTTGCATAGCAAACATTTTTTTTTGTCTCATTTAGAATTGTACTGTACTTGTCTTCAGCCTGCTCCTCTAAATTTCCACCTTCCACAGTAGAAGGTTATTCTAAGTGTTACACTGAAAATAAAAGTCTTGCCTTACATAAGGCTGGGAATTATTTGCAATTCTAGTGTAGACTAACAAAGCTGTTTACTCAGTTCATGCTAAGAAAAAACATTTGCATCCCTTAGTTTCTTCTCTGACTTTTGTCCATACTTTCCTGGATGTTTTAAAACTTTTCCTGTCATATTTGTAACTGACTATAACACTTTATCACTTATCTGTGAGCATAATTCTGACTGGCAGTCTATACCACTTGCTGATGACCCAAACTATATGACCAAGTAAATTATCTCCCATTGCTGTAGTCCATGAAATTCTCTAATAAGTGAACTTCTGCTAAGATTCTTTTTATTTATATTCGTCAGGGAGCAATCCCATAATCCCCTTCCTCCTGGGGCAACTTATTGATGAGCCAAACAGAAATCTACTGTATCTAAGGTATGTATAAGAAAAATGCAATCCATTTGGTTTGGTTGTAGGATGAATAAATAGAAACATGCCTAACTAAAGAAATAACTAGATTTTTTTTTACTTTTTCACTCTTTAGCGATGGTTGATTCCGTTTGTGAGGCTCAAAATTCACAGCTCATGTGAAAGATTCTGATTTTGTAAGAAAAAAAAAATTGGTGACACAAAAACATAGACCAACACTAACAAAACTGAGAAACAAAGCAATAAAAAAAGAAAAACTTTCAGCTTACGAATGAAGTAAAGTGAATGTTTAATAAGATAAGTTTGTCTTCAGTTGTTGGATTTACAAAATTATACACAATAGTTTAAGTGGTCAGGTTAAGAAATGGGCAAAGAACAGAATAACAGCAACCACAGCAATCTCACTTTTTTGACCCAGGCTAGATACCGCCAGAAAAGCAACTAGCAGTATGAGCAATGCTGAGGGTTTATAGGCTGTCTGGAAAATCAGGGACTGAGTAGTCAATGGGGATTGAGATGTCTTCAGGTCTGCCTGCTGCAATTCCCCATACTAAGGTGAAGGAGCAGGAGGGCCAGCAGTACCTGATAGTGGTGGAAAGTTCAATTTTTGCTTAACAAATGTCTTATTTACCGTTTAAAAGACCACAATCAGGTCTTCATTTAATTATTTATATAATTTTTTACTCTCTTTGTCATAGGATGGGTGTTCAGTTAATTCTCTGGACTTCTCATTCTGTCTTCTAGGTTGGCATATAATAGTATAAAAGAAAATTAAGTATTAATTTGGATACTGAATAGAATCTCTGGGGAACATAGACTATTTTATGAAAAAGTTAAAATCCAACTAGTGCTTTATATGATTTTATCTGAAGTTTAAATGAATTACTTAATCATAGAAGTAAGAGCATGTGTTGGCTGTAGGCTCGTCCAGCAGGAACACGAGTCAACCTTTTATGAATAATTTTTATTTGTAAATGAAACTTTTTATGATAAAATTGTCTGCAATAAATATACAAAAGTGATACAAATGATCAATATGTTGTGCTACCTTATAAAATCTGGGAGTTAACTGTAAAATAAAATGTATAATTGTCAATACTGTATGTTTTTGTTTCCTAGATTTAACTTTTAGGCCATGCATAGACCACATCTGCATAAGGCTCTTTCATGTAGTCTGCTTTTATTAGACTTCAAATGTTGACATGCTTGCATTTTAAACAATATTTATTCACGAATCTTGACATGCTTGCATTTTAAACTTAATATTTATGCACCATTTTTTTTCTTTTTCACGAGCAAGTTGCTGTATCAAGTTTTCATTAATATTATTCTATAAAACAGTAGAGAATAGTGTGACATTATGAAATTGGCTACAAAATGAGTTTAATTCATTTAAATGTCTACGCCAATGTATTGTTCTTTTTAAATCTCACCCATTGTACATTATGTATCTTTTTAAATCAAAGTGCTATTGCAACTGTCAATTAAGTGGACGAATTACTTCTGAAGCTGAATTGTCTCACCATGTTTTTCATTTAGTGACTACAAAATGAACCTCGGTAAAATGTAGCTGCTCTGGAACAGAGATTGTTCTATTGTCTCTGCTTTCTTCAAGAATTAATTAATTTTAAATGTGTTTATTCTTAATGACTGTGTATAAAAAGTAATAACTTTAGCCTTCTGCCAGAACAAATGCAAGAGCAGATGTTGTGTCACCACAAGCCACGAGCATATGGGGGTTTATTGTTTGTTATATAGGTGATATGTTCACAGGAAGCACCAACAAAGCCATTGCTTTGGCAAGCTCTGATAACTGATTCACAAGATAGGAACAGCTCCATGTCAATATAATCTTGGGAATTGTGTGCGTGCGGCCACAGCTGGAGAAAAAACATAATAAAAAGAAAGTTGTTTTTACAAAGGGATTCGGCACCTGCTCTGAAACAAGCTTTGACAATTGAAGAGAAAAAGAGATGTCTTCAGAAATGTTCAATCATACTTCAGTCATGCTAATGAGGAATACACAATTCTAAAGATTAGAAGATCCATTTTAGTCTTGAGAGGAGCCATCCAAGGTAGGGTGGACATAGTTAATTAGAATTTTAAGAAATGCTTCTACCAAAAAAGAAAATAGATAAATTAAGATAAGTTAATTCATGTAATATGTCCTAAAAAGAAAACAAGGTTCTTGCTCTAACTGGAGAAAAAAGGGTCAATCTGCACCTTCTTCACCATAAGATGTCACCAACTTACCTGTCCAGGCTCCAGCCCCGATCTGGGGCTCTGGCACAGCAACTCCATGGTAGACGTGATGCTGTGCCTCCTGTGAGGCATTCTCCAGGCCATTCCCGCTGGTCCTAAGTCCTTAGTCCTTAGTTATGGAGTGCTCGCTGTGTTCCTGCTTGCAGCGTATACACGCCAGGTGGGAATTTGTGAATATTAGTGTTAGTGTTAGGAGGTCTGTGTGATTAGGCAGGCTTACTATGGCAGACTTAATTATGTTCTGGTCCAATGGGGCACCGGGTCCCTAGATCTATCAGGTTCTGAATTTAGGGACTCAAATACCCTGTGGGCAGATCACTCTTGCCAGTTATAGGTTTATCTCTCTTGCTGTACTCCCAGTTCTGTCAATATGGATTGGTTGTTATATTGACCTTGACTTGCCTTTTGACCTCCCTCTGTCTTGTGCTTCTGTACAGTGATACACATTTGGTTCTTACTTTGGCTTGGGATCTTTGACTATCCTCTGATTTTGTACTGTATTGTCTACTCTCCGTGCTGTTGCATTCCATGTCTGTCTGTCTTGTACTTAAGCAGTACAGGGAACATGGACTAGTTGCAGACTTGCCACTTAGGGATTGCACTGCAAGTAGGGAAAGCAGGTTGGATTCAGTCAGGGCTCACTGTGCACGTGTGTTTCCCTGTCTACTTTGCTGACATAAGAGCTCTGAAACTGTGAAGGAAAGGGTCACAAAAGAAACAGTTGATAGCTTTCAGAAATATCATAAATGCTTTCATAAATACATAGAATCCTTGTTTAACCCCCTAAGGACCAGGTCAATTTTTTCTTTTTGTGTTTTTGTTTTTTACCTGTCTACCTTCCAAAAACCACAACTCTTTAAATTTTTCATAAACATAGACATATGAGGGTTTATTTTTTGTGAAACAAGTATTTTTAATGGTACTATTTAATTTACTATATCTTGTAATAGAAAATGGGAAAAAAAATCTTTGTGGGGTGAATTTGATATTTTTTTTATTCTGTCAAGATTTTTGAGTTTTAATATTGCAGCATTCACTGTGTGCTAAAATGACATGACATCCTTATTACATGGGTCAGTATGATTACAGCGACATCAAATTAGTTCAGTTTTATTATGTTTTACTTTAAAAAAAACAAAAGGCTTTGAAAAAAATAAAAGTTTTCTTTGCATCACTCGTTGATTCATTCAAACACTTTTCTCCATACAGCAATAAAATGCCTGTGTAGGCAAAATTTGCTTCAGCCGAAGTAGCACAAGACTTTGCTGAATGAATTTCGTAATCACTTCAGGGTCTTTAAAAACATTTTAAAATAGCAATCCGATTCGGAATCCTAATGTTAAATATTTTTAAAGATGCAGAAATGAATTAATTCACTGAAGTCTTGTGCGACTTTGGGTGAAACAAAGTTTGGCTTCACAGAGCCAATACATTTTAATGCTGTACAGAGACAGTTTTTTTGAAGGAATCAAATTTGAATCGATGATCTGAAGCTCGATTCGCTCAAGAATAATCACCAGATTCTGACACCCATAACTTTTTAAAAAAAATTTCATTAATGTATGAGGGCCTGTTTTTTTGGGCCAAATTATAGTTTTTATTGGTTCCATTATGGGGTATGTACAACTTTTTGTTCCCTTTGTATTATAATTCTTGAAGGCAACACAAAAATAGTGAATTATGGACTTTTTTTATTTTCCATTATGCTGTTCACTGTGCAGCAAAAATATTTGGACATTTTAGGATGTGGTCATACCCATTTTGCTTATTCCTTATTGGTTATTTTTATATGGAAAATTGTGAAGTCCCTTATGGGATTTGAATATGCTATCCTCTGCTTGCTTGTCCCGTAGATGACAATATAACCCTATTGCACGTACATGTACATGATAATGCATTAAATGGAATATGTCATCAAAAAATGAGTTTAAATTGAGTTTTTAAGTTTACTCTTTTTTTAAAGTATTGACAATTTTCCATGTCAATATCTATATTTAAACAAAAAGACTAAATCCTGCAGTTTTTGCACTGGCAACTACAGTTATCTGCTTATCTGTTATTTTAATCCCTTCTGTAATGGCAACACATGTGTGTATAGATAAGACAAGATCCGCCATTCAAAATAGGTGATTGTCAAAGATTGTCATTTTTTTCCTTGTACAATGACCTCTGCACAGGTCACAGAGCATGCCTAGAAAACTCTCCCATAGAAATCAATGAGGTCCCCTCCTGACCCTTGCGTCTATAGATCATGGGGCTACATTAAAGTAATTTTCGTAATACTTTCTAAATGCTGTTAAGAACAGCTCAGACAAGATAAAAACCCCCATAACTATATTCAAGAAACAGATACAAATATATATATATATATATATATATATATATGCAATTAGAAAAAAAAGTATATGTGTTGCCATTTGGTTTTAACTTGAGTGGAGATGTATGTGCATTTTATATATGAAACGGGAGCTATGTATTGAAAATGATTAAATGTATTGAGATAGCAATGCATTGAAAATTATTTCTTAGGCCTCTTGCACACAAACGTTTTTTTTGTGAGTGTACAGGCCATTTTTTTGTGTTCCGTATACGGTCTGTATAGGGAACCATTCATTTCAATGGGTCTGCAAAAAAAGCTGAAGTTTTTCCATGTGCATTCTGTTTCCGGATTTCTGTTTTTCCGTTCCGTGCAAATATAGAACATGTCCTTTTATTGCCCACAAATCATGATCCGTGGCTCTATTCAAGTCAATGGGTCCGCAAAAAAAACGGAACGCATACGGAAATGCATCCGTATGTCTTCCATATCCGTTCTGTTTTTTGCGGAACCTTCTATTGAAAATTTTAAGCCCAGCCCAATATTTTCTATGTAATTACAGTATACTGTATATTCCATACGGAAAAACGGAACGGAAAAACGGAACCGAAACGGAAACACAACAGAGACAAAAAATGGAAAAACGGATCCGATAAAAATGACCCCGCAAAACACTTAAAAATCCATACGGTCATGTGCAAGAGGCTTTAGTAGTGTCACTGTCCCCCAGAAGTCTTTTAATGACCTCTTGGGTGACACATTTAGAGGTAGAAATATGTAAAAAAAAAAGTAAACAAAAATTATAAAATAAAAACTATAAATTACAAATAAAAAAATTAAAACTAATTAGTACAAAAAAATTAATGACCTCTTGAGGGACATACATGGCAAAAATGTATTAAAAAAATAAGTCAAAATGCTAAAAATATAAAAAATAAAAAATATTATAAAATAGAAATAAAAGAAATAAATAAAAAAAGGAAACAGTGCAGTGGAGAATATATCATGTGGAAAAATATATTTAAAAATAATTAAAAAAATATAAAAGTAAAATCTATTTGGGGATATACTGTATGTAGGAAAATATATTAAAATTAAGTAAAAATATAAAATTGAAAATAAAATACAAATAAAAGACAAAAATAAAAATGCCTATGCCAACCGAAACCGTTGCCTATATCACCCCATTCGCATGAAGCTATACACATTAAATATATCGACAGACACAAAAATGGAAACTCATTTTAATAATTAATGTTGGTGTTTGCATATTTAAAGAATAAGGAGCTAAAAAAAATATTTTTAAAAATCTTTTGCACAAATACAAACTATCTTGGTAGTCTTACAAATAAAAAAGTTAGAACTGTTAAACTAGCACATGTGCTAGATCATGAAAAAGTGTCTGGTCATTAAATCCTTTTCAGACCTGGCCCATAAAGGGTTAACTAATAAGCCCTTTCCATGCTAGTAAGGGAAAGTGCTTAATGGTTATTTCATGGCACCGGTCAGACAGATATAACCTAAAACTAGGGGACAGGAGGCGGTATGAACTAATGAGTGCCTACCTTTGTAGAGAAGGAAACTGCTCATTTCTAGATAGGATGCACAATGAAAGGAAATGTTGCCACTTAAGCCGCTATTACACTGTGATTTTCAGGTCAGTTATTGGGAACAAGTGTTCATAAGAATGCTCATTCCTGATAGCTGGCCTGTATAATTGTGCAGCCAATCATGCAATAAATGAGCAATCATTTTTTTTTATATTTGCATCTATCATTATAATTAAAGATATAAGATTATTGTCAGCACATCTTCCTGTGTAAGGCATTGCCGATTATCAATAGAACTAAATGAGGAAGGAACGACTGCACTAGTGATCATTCCTCTCTCTTACACTTTGCATTGATGTGTACAGATGAAAACGAGCACTGATCAACAATTTTTTGTAGCCCCTTGAGTTAGAGAAATGTAACAATGCAGCCCCCAGACCATAAAAAGTGTGCACCCCTGATATATGGAATTTGTTTTGCTCCATTTAGCAATCATTTGCTTGGTTTTTGCCAGAATTATTGTATGGCACATAGATACTCATTATTGTTGGCAGCATATCCCTGTTTACACATGATGATGTGCTGCTGACAACCAATGAATTTTAATACCACTTAAAAGATACAGTCACATGAAAAACTAGCAGTGGTTCATTTGCAAAGTGATCAGCAACATGTTTATATAAAGCAATTATTGAGACTGGGCATTGTTTAGCCTTGAAAAAAAAATATATATATATAAAGATGGAGTCCGAGTCAGGTATCAAAATGATTATCCAGCCTTTTTTAAGCATTGGCCTATCCTCAGGCCCGTCGTTAGAAGTCGGCACATGAGCTACAAAGCACCACCAACATTGTAGTGGATAGTGTATGTCCCAGCTGTGCCAGTCACATAGACTTAAATGAAAGCAGCACTGCCTTAATGAGATCTGTATACTACAACATTGGAGAAAAAGGGTAACTCTTTTACGGCGAAGGAGGTACAAAGAAAACTGATTGGTGAGGGTGGCGGCTTCTGGACCCCACAGATCAGCTCGTGATGACCTAGCCTGAAGCTGGATAACCCTTTAATAATTACCAATGAAATTAGCTATGATAAACATCAAAATATTTATTAGTTACAGAGGTAATTTAGGTATGGAATATTTGCAAAAAATGAAATTAGGAAATGCTGCCCTTTGTATAAAGCATGTACAAATAATGCAGTATTTTCGAAGTGCTGAACAATTTACTTGGTTAATATTTTTTAAATATGAAAGAGAATTCTTCTAACAAATAAAATGATGCTTACAGACTAAATTTACTTTTAAATAAACTTATGGAAATTCAAACCCTACATGACAAAAAATCCCCTCAGGTGAAAAAAAAGGAATATAGATACCTGATTTCCTAAATAGTTTCCTATATGTGAAAAAAGTCTATTTCTCTTGAGACACACTGTCTAAAGATAAAAGATGTACTTTTTAAAACTGCTGGTTATGTTTCAAAGGTTGCAAAGTGCTTTTCTCTAGTTTCTCTTTCCTTTCCCAGCTTGGAGGTATACTATCTTTAAGTGTCTAACCAAGACTTCATAGAGAGCAGGAAAAGCTTTTTGCTTTACATTTCCTGCTGTTTGTATTCATGGTTATGCAGAAATTAGAAATTAGAACAAAATATCTTATAAAAAAAAATTATGAAGGATTTATTAATTCTAACACCCACAATCTCCCAAATATAGTTACAACAACAATATGTGTAAGTATTCCTTTAAATCTCATAATTTAAGATATGCTTACTTGAAGTTTCTAGGGTACAGCCTTGGGAAAACTAAGGGCTGAATACTAAACTTTACTCATTTCATGTTGAGCATTAACTACAAACAAGTATAGAACTACTATAACTTCCAAAGTATTTCTTTCTTCAGCAAAAATAGGATACAAATAAATATGGCTGTTACGTGAATACTAATCTGAAGTGTCACTAAACAGTAGACTTTTATATGAGATCCTTATTGCAAAATAAATACTTTCATCACTAAAAGGATATTTTATATGTTTTGCTACATATTCTACTATTTGTTACTCTTTAATTTTATATAAAAAAAGCAAATACTTTAAGATTTGATTCCTTGGTTTTTCAAAAATGAGGGAATTTAATGGCCAATGTACTGTGTTAAGGCAGTGGGTGTGGAATCACTTTGTCAACTAAACTGATATGACTTTGGGCTCCTCCTAATGGTGTTATCTTGGTAGTCCACTGATTTTCCCACTCTAACTCCTGTACAGAGATCTGGACTTCTCTGCAGGTGAACTACCAGGCTAATGACTCCAATAGCTGTCTCCATTTGGTTGGCTGGTAACCCACATGGGTCAAGAGAAACCAGTGTGGAGCAACAAGATATGAAGCAAAACCACAGTCAGGGACAGGCTGAGGTCAGGACAGGCAGAATTTATGCTGTTTTATTAACAGTCTGAGGTCAGGGTGGGCAGCTCAGAGTCAATATGGAGATCAGGTAGAGGTCAGATCAGTTGGCAGAGAGTCAAATCTGGAAAACAGGTAAAATTGGTACAGACAAACAAAACTATGGCACTTTTGCAGGGAACTAGCAGGCTAGATAACGAATTTCTAAGACACTCTTCCATAAGGGAAGGTGCCTTAAATAGCCAAACGCAGCCAGCCATTGGCTGGTGTGAATTAGTGTGTATGTGTGCTGGCCTCTTGAGAGCCTGGGGATGTCCCTGTGCCCTACGGGCAGAAGAGAGAATGGCCATGCCAACAAGAAGCAAGCTGTGACTTGCATGGGGAGAACTGACAGGCAATGCCAGCTGTTGGAGAGAAGAGGGAGTAGAGCAGTTCCCATGTCCATCTGGGAGAATGGGGCAGCGGCAAGATTGGGCCACCCATATAACATACTGTAGCTTGAAAGAGTGAAATACAGATACATTTTTTTAGCAACCATAACATAGTTACATAAGTTGAAAAAAGACATCATTCCAGCACAATTTTATGGGTTTTGTTTTTACAGAGGTCACTAAAGATGATCTGTTATCTTTATCCTTCAGGTCAATATGATTACTGCAATACCACATTTATATAGTTTTTCTGAAAAAAATTTAAAAACTTTGGAACAAATGTATTCATTCTTTTCATCGGCATATTCTGACAGCCATACCTTTTTTATAGTTATGTTTACAGCTGTATGGAAGTTATTTTTTTTTTTTTACAGAGCAATACGTAGTTTATATTGATTTCATTTTGGAGTGTGTATGACTTTTTGATAACTTTTTATTATATTTTTTTAGATGGTGAAGTGACCAAAAAATGACAAATCGTCCATTTAGAATTTTTTTTTCATTACACCATTTGTGTATGGGATGAATATTTTTTTATTTTAATAGAAGGGGCGTTTTTTAATTAGTGATGCCCGTGATGTTTATTTTTTTATTGTTTATTTTTTTGGTCTAGGGAAAGGGGGATGATTTTTCTTTATCTTAAACCTTTTTTTTTTAAGTCACCCTATGTGACTATAACATGTAATCATTTAGATAGCATCTTACATTCTATAATGCATATCTACTATTATTATTATTATTTATTTTAAAGTGCCATTAATTCCATTGTTCTCTACATCCAGCTGGGGTTACACAGAACCCCCCAAAAAAAAAAAAAAACACAGTAAACAAGAAACTATTAACTCCATGTTGAGTTTTCGGAAGCGGGAAGAGCAGAATTAAGATATTGCTTACAGACACGCTTGGATTATGGATAGGAGGGAAGCAACATCTGATTAAATTATTGTCCCTGGCATATAATGGCGGCTGACGCCCACCAAACTAACAGATGGGTTAAAACTTATTTTTCTGTGTCACTGGGCTCAGGGCAGGGTACAAAAATGATGCATTGCACCATGTAAAGTGGGAATATTAATTATTAATATTTATGCAAATATCAATAATTAATATTCATAAATAGGCGTATTCATCTACTGATAACTCCGCCTATTTATACCTTAGAAATACGCTTAACTATCGCCTAACTCTAGTCACTGGCTATCTGCGTGCGCCTCACTGAACTAGCTACTGCTAATAAAACACACTACACAGTAGGTACAAATAACATGCAATATTTATTGATGACTAAGGTACACTGAATAATGACGCATACAGCATCCTAACAGTACAGCACTAAAAACACAGTACTAACTACACTACACAATCCCAAATTCCACCCACAACACTAGCTAATACAGATTACACACATACAATATAGCCGCCCACCCAACCTGACTCTGGACTATCCCTAGTGGGAACAAAAGATAACGAAGCAGTGAAGGGGTTCGTACTGCTGACCAATCTTGAGCAATAGCAGTACGAGCAGATGCAAATTCAACACACCGCTTGTGGGGGCAGTGTAATAGTTACTGGACAGTAAGGGGTTAATGGACTGTGCTGAAGTAATGTATGGCCGTGCAGCTGCAGTCTGACAGGGCACAGTAATTATGGGCAATATGAAGGGGTTAATGGTGGGGTTAAATGCAGGGTGATTATGGGCCGGTAGGGGGTAATAGTGAGTGGGGTTAGTGGTGATGGGTATAGAGCAGTGGCAGGGCTTCAGGGTTAAGGAGGGTGCATCAAGGTTAATTTCTTGGTGGTATAGGGAAAGGGGGTGATACTTAGCCCTTCCAGTGGTTAACAAAGATGCTCGTTGCCAGGGGGAGGGGGTCCTTCTTCTGCGGGCAGCTGGCTCTTCTCTGTCCAGTGCAGGGCCTGCCGGACAATTATGTCCGGCAGCCCGCACTGCCGCACCGCCCACACAGCGGCGCGCGAGCGTGCACCACTTTGATCTCCCGCCTGTAGCTCTTTGTATTCTGACCAGCGCGATAGATAACCAGCGCTGAAGATAATTATCACAAAAGGATTTCAGATTCTTTAGAATCTGAAACCTTTGTGTTCACCAGAATGACCGAACCTTGTCCGGTCACTCTGGTGCCTTGAACCAGATTGCGTCAGTGTGAATGCTTGGGGCACATTCACACTGATGCACTTGGTTTCAGGTCACCCAAAGGACATCATTCAAATGGGGCCTATTCAACAGGGGGGAATTATTTTATAGGATAAGAGGCATAATATATATATATATATATATATATATATACATATCTCAGGGGGCCACATCTCAATGAAAGGGGACCTCACACCTTCCCACAGTGGCAGCAATGAGCCCCTGGGGACTATCAAAACTATCAAAAGCAGACGTGCACAGATGCTGGGCACATCTGCGCACATCGCCCTATGAGGGGTCCATCTATGCATATTTAATATATATGGATGCCCATGTAGACATGCATATATATATTTATGCATATATGCCACCCTTCCTCAACACACCCTAAAAAAAAATCGTTGTAGATTGCAGACTTAACACCAAGCTCTGATATCAGATTCTTTCCTAATCTCTCCATCACAGCAGCAGCATCCTATCCCTACACTAGTAAGAGCTGACGTGATGTGCGGTGCTAAGTGACTCCAGCTTATATAGAGGCTGGGTCACATGCTGCACTGACCAATCACAGCCATGCCATACATCTTAAATGCTTGTTGATTGGCTGCCCTGGAAGATCTTTGCCTTGAAAAATTCTACCCAAGTGAATCTGAAGAAATTCTATTTCTACTAAATCAGAATTCTTTTGCACAAAATTCCTGTTGAATTTTGATTCTAATGGATCCATTTTCTCATCTCTAATCTGCAATAAGTCACACCATCAATATAACTTTTTCAATGCAAGAAATGCTGCTTTTCATTGTAGTTTCCACCTAGAGGACTTCTGTCTTCCCTTTCTGGGGATGGTAGAGATGAGCGAAGTTTTGAAAAATTAGATTGAGACGATTCTCTGAAGTTCACTAAGAAATTTGATTTGTTACGAATTAATTTGTGTTCGGGTCAGCAATGAGTTGTGTACCTACCTACCTACCTACCTACCTCCAACCTCATAGCAGTAGAGTTATGACGAAACTGCTGTAAGGAGGTTAGGCTAAAGGGGAGCACCCCAGTGAGGTGTTTAAATAAAGGAGGTTGGGAGGGTGGGGCAAATAGTGCAGCCGACAACATGCAGGGGAGGCTGTGGACTTATAAGTGTCTTGCCCCGCCTCCCCTCACACAAATGTGACAAATTAATTTGCCTAATACTTGTGCTATGAATTGTGTACCTACCTACCTACCTCCAACCTGATAGCAGTAGAGTTATGCCGAAACTGCTGTACGGAGGGTAGGCTAAAGGGGCCAAAAAACAACAAAACATAGACTCAGGCAGACAGCCAGACAGAGGAGAGAGGTCCCATAGCAGAAAATCAAGCTTGATGTCACCCGCCAAAGCAGCAGGCGATTAACAGAATTTTAGGCTCCTGACACCAACGAGAGGTTCATTCAACGTGGGATTGCCCCCAAAATAGTGGTACAATTATAAAAGGAGGATTCAATAATGAAGAGCCTTGGAGTACAAGAATGTATGGTTGAGGGCGAGGCAGTTATAAAAGTCTATTCTGCACAAGGTACGGACAAGTCTTGTGGGATCAATGCATTGTTGATTTTAATGAACATGTGCTTTTCCACGTTGGCTGTGGACAGGCGGCTGCGTTTGTCTGTAATGACGTCCCCTGCCATGCTAAATACACGTTCAGACAGTACACTGGCTGCAGGGTAGGCCAGCACCTCCAAGGCATAAAGAGCAAGCTCTGGCCATGTGGACAATTTGGAGACCCAGAAGTTGAATGGGGCAGAACCATCAGTCAGTACGTGGAGGCGTGTGCACACGTACTGTTCCACCATGTTGTTGAAATGCTGCCTCCTACTAACGCGTTCCCTATCATCTGGTGGTGCAGTTTGCTGTGGTGCGCTGACAAAACTTTTTCACAGCTCGGCCATGCTAGCCCTGCTGTCTGAGGAGCTGGCCGTGACACAGATGCGTTGGCGACCTCTTCCTCCTCCTCCTCCGCCTCTGCCTTTGCCTTGTGCTTCCACTTGTCCCTCCGTGTCAGTTGGGAATGTCCTCAGAGCGCGTCTACCAGCCTGCGCTTGTAGTCGCGCATCTTCCTATCACGTTCCAGTGCGGGAATTAAGGTGGGCGCGTTGTCCTTGTACCGTGGATCCAGCAGGGTGGCAACCCAGTAGTCAGCACAAGTTAAAATGTGGGCAACTCTGCTATCGTTGTACAGGCACTGCAGCATGTAGTCGCTCATGTCTGCCAGGCTGCCCAAGGTAACGATTAGTGTTGAGCGCGAATATTCGAAAAGCAAATTTTTTTCGAAAATCATCACTTCGCAAATTTGCGAATATTGCGCTATATATTGGCTATTTCGAATATATATATTTTTTTAAGTTGTTGCTCTCTGGTTGTCTAACTTGTCTTCCCACTTCCCAAAAGCTGTTCTTACCTGTCCGGAGGATTCCTTGTTCCCTGCCGGCTCCAGTCAATGCCCGTTGCTGCTTCTGCATGGAAACGCCTTCATGCTAAAATGTACTGTCAGATGTGAGAATCACGATCTCACAAATTTGACTAAGTTGTAATCGCAATGCGATTAATATACAGTAACCTAAATTACTCGCATTGCGAATTCAATTTAGAGCTGGGTTTCTAATGGTTGTATTGCTAGAATATAACGAATATCACCAATATAGCACTATATTCTCAATCTTCGTTATATTCTAGCAAGACAACCATTAGGAACTTAGCTCTAAGATCAATTCGCAATGCGATTATATGTTCGCTTCGCGAATGAAAGTTCGAGCTGAGTTCCTAATGGTTGTTGCTAGAATATAACGAAGATAGAGAATATAGTGCTATATTCGTGAATTTGTGATATTCGTCATCTTCATTATATTCTAGCAACACAATCATTAGGAACTTAGCTCTAAGATCAATTTGCAATGTGATTACATGTTCGCTTCGCGAATGAAACTTAGAGCCGGGTTCCTATTGGTTGTGTTGCTAGAATATAACGAAGATTGAGAATATAGTGCTTTATTCGTGAATTTGTGATATTCGTAATCTTCGTTATATTCTAGCAATACAACCATTAGGAACTTAGCTCTAAGATCAATTCGCAATGCGATTATATGTTCGCTTCGCGAATGAAACTTAGAGCTGATTTCCTAATTGTTGTTGCTAGAATATAACGAAGATTGAGAATATAGTGCTATATTCGTGATATTCGTTATATTCTAGCAATACAACCATTAGGAACCCAGCTTTAAGTTGAATTCGCAATGCAATTATATGTTCGCTTTGCGAATTAAACTTAGAGCTGAGTTCCTAATGGTTGTTGCTAGAATATAACGAAGATTGAGAATATAGTGCTATATTCGTGATATTTGTTATCTTCGTCAATTCTAGCAATACAAGTTACAACCATTAGGAACTCAGCTCTAAGTTTAATTCGCAATGCGAATATAAATTCGCGTAACATTCGCAATATATAGAATAATGACAAATATTCGATTTCGACGAATATATGACAAATATTCAATCGAATATTTACGAAATATCGCGAAATCGAATATGGCACCTCACACTCATCACTAGTAACGATAAGCTGTCCTCTGTAGGTGGTGTATTGTCTGTGTCCTCCCTATCCCCCAGGAATACTCCATGGCCCTGAACTGCGTAGGATGCCACCCTGCAGTAAAACCGGTTCCTTCTCCTCTACCTCATCCTCCAGAAGTGTGCACTGGCTGTCCACATGTATACCTGGCCTCTCCTGGTGCAGGAACCCACCCTCTAAGCCACTTCTGTATGACCTGCCTGAAATGCCCCCTCGTCCTCCTCCTCCTGTGCCGCATCCTTTTCCATTATCGCCGTAATATCTTGTTAAAGGAGACATAGAAGGGTTATTGTAATGCTAACTACGGCGTTTATCAGCACTGGTCATATTGGTTGAGTACTCCATGAAGGCCCATTCACTGTTGGTGAAGTGGTGCTGATCCGCAGAGCGACTGACCCATGCATAATGCATCTGAAACTCCACTATCTCCCGCTGCTCGCACAGTCTCTCAAGCATATGTAAGGTGGAGTTCCATCTGGTGGGCATGTCGCATATAAGGCGGTGAGCAGGAAGGCTTAAGTCACGCTGCAGCGCAGACAGGCGAGCAGCAGCAGGGTGAGAACGCCGAAAGCGCGCACATATGGACCGCACTTTCAGCAGCAGCTCTGACAAGTCTGGGTAGTTTTTAAGAAACTTCTGCTCCACCAGATTTAGTACATGCGCCAGGCAAGGGATGTGTGCCAAACCGGGGCTAGACCCAGAGCTGCAACGAGATTTCGCATGTTATCACACACCACCAGGCCAGGCTTGAGGCTCACCGGCAGCAACCACTCATCAGTCTGCTGTTCCATGCCTCTCCAAAGCTCCTGTGCGGTGTGGGTTTTGTCACCCAAACACATGAGTTTTAAAATCGCCTGCTGACGTTTACCCCGGGATGTGCTGAAGTTGGGGGTGAGGTTCTTTCGATGACCGGATGTGGGGGTGGTAGAAGAGGAGTAGGAGGAGGATGATGCGGAGTAGGAGGAGGAAGCAACAGGAGGCAACGAATAATGCCTTGCGATACTCGGTACTGGAAGGACATGAGCCAGACCGCTGTCCACCTCAGGCGCAGCCGCCACTACGTTTACCCAGTGTGCAGTTAGGGAGATATAGCGACCCTGGCCGTGCTTACTGGTCCATGTATCTGTGGTTATGCGGACCTTGCCACAGATGGCGTTGCGCAGCGCACACTTGATTTTATCCTCCACTTGGTTGTGCAGGGAAGGGATGGCTCGCCTGGAAAAGTAGTGGCTTCTTGGAACAACGTACTGGGGGACAGCCACCGCCATCAGCTGTTTGAAACAGTCCGTCTCCACCAGACGAAATGACAGCATTTCAAAAGCCAGTAATTTTGAAATGCTGGCATTCAGGGCCAGGGCTCGAGGGTGGGTAGGTGGGTATTTCCTCCTTCTCTATAATGTTTGGGAAATGGACAGCTGAATGCTGCCGTGTGACATGGTGGAGATGCTTGGTGATGGTGTCGTATGTGTTGGTGTTGGTGGAACATCCTCTGTTTGCTGGTCGCAAGGTGCCACGGTGACGCCAGAGGTGGAGGGAGAGGCCGAGCCAGCAACAGAAGAGGGAGCAGGAGGAGCATGATAGAGTTCCTAGTTTTTAAGGTGTTTACTCCACTGCAGTTAGTGCTTTGCATGTAGATGCCTGGTCATGCAGGTTGTGCTCAGGTTAAGAACATTTATGCCTCGCTTCAGGCTCTGATGGCACAACATGCAAACCACTCGTGTCTTGTCGTCAGGACATTGTGTGAAGAATTGCCACACCAATGAACTCCTTGGAGCAGGCCTTGGTGTGCTCGGTGCCTGGTTGCTGTGGACAGTAGCAGGCGTACTATCTCTGGAACGGCCGCTGCGCTTTTTCACTCTGCTCCCTCTTTTGCTATGCGACCACCACCTCTTTCTCAGAACTGCACGCCTTACTAGCACGACCTTCAGTCCAGTCTGGGTCTAGGACTTCATCATCCTCCACATCATCTTCCACCCATTCATGACCCCTGCCCTCCTCGTCAGTCTGCACATTGCAAAAAGCCACAGCAGTTGGCACCTGTGTTTCATCATCTTCAGAGGCATTTTGTGGCGGTATTCCCATGTCCTCATCCTGCAACAAAAGTGGTTGAGCATCAGTGCATTCAAGGTCTTCCTCTTCTAGGGCAGGGCTAGGTGGATGGGCCGGCGAAAGCCTGCCAACAGAGTCATCAAAAAGCATGAGACTTTCCTGCATGATTTGGGGCTCTGACTGCTTGGCTGATTTGTAAGGGGGTGAGGTGGAAGACTGATGGGCATGGGCTGCAGGTGCCAACTCTGAACTTTCTGCAGAGGACTGGGTGTTAGATACTGTGAAGGAACTGGGGGCACTGTCAGCCACGCAATCTACTATCACCTGTACATGTTCTGGCTTGACCATCCGTAGAGCGGCATTTGGGTCTATCAAATAACGCTGCAGATTCTGTCGCCTAATCGCACCAGAGAAGATGTTTGACTTGAAGCGGTAGTTGGCGCTGAATGGTCACGTCCTTTCCCAGCAACAGGAGCTCCACCAACACCACCACATCCATGCCCATGTCACTTATTTTTTTTTTTCCTCATTATTTGCATTCACCCACCAAGCTGAAAGATTGGTCTCTCTCCGGTGTCAATTTAACTGCCACTAGTCGACAATTACGTTCGCTAAAACAGTGCCCGTGTCATAAAAATTCTCTGTGGACCCAGAATTATGTTTTTTGTGCCCAAAATACACTGATTCTCAATTTCTATGCGGAAATGTAAAAAATAAATTGGGTACGCTGTATGCACAAGTGGTTTGTGGAACAAAAAAAGTATTTTTGTAATAAAATACAGAAAATTTATATTTTACTGCTGTAAATTGAAATTAATTATTTATATGCCGGATGCACAGTTTTTTCGGCCTGAAACACGGCTTTTTTCAATAAATCCCCAAAATACAGTTTTTAACTGCAGTACCTTAAAAGTAGCTATTTATACTAAGTATGGACACCAGATTTGGGGACCCAGAACACGTATTTGGCCGCAAAAAACTCACAAATGCACTATTAGACTGTTATAAATTGGAAATAATTATTTGAACGACGGATGCACAACATTTTTTTCGGCCTAAAACATGGCTTTTTTCAATAAAACCCGAAAATGCAGTTTTTAACTGCTGTACATTAACAATAGATATTTATACTATGTATGGACACTAGGTTTGGGGACCCAGAACACGGATTTGGTCACCAAAATTCACAAATTCAGTATTTAACTGCCATAAATTGTAAATAATTATTTAAACGACGGATGCACAACTGTTTGTTCGGCCTAAAACACGGCTTTTTCAATAAAAACCCAAAATGCAGTTTTTAACTGCTGTACATTAACAATAGATATTTATACTATGTATGGACACCAGATTTGGGGACCCAAAACACAGATTTGGTCACCCAAATTCACAAATGCAGTATTACACAGTTATAAATTGGAAATACTTATTTAAACGACGGATGCACAACAGTTTTTTCAGCCTAAAACACGTCTTTTTAGAATAAAACCCCAAAATGCTGTTTTTTTACTGCTGTAAATTTAAATTAGATATTTATACCGTGTATGTACGACTGCTTTGTGAAGCAAGAATATTGCTTTTTTCACACAAAAAAGAATAATGCACTATTTCTCAGCTATAATGTGAAATCGGTATTTAACCGGTGTATTTCAAGATGCTTTGTGGATCAGGATTACCACTCTTTTGTCAAAAAACTTACACTTATGCTTGTAATAGGTATTTCAGACTTTTTTTTTCTATAAAAAACAAAGAAGCACTATTTCCATGCAGAAATATAAAATATGTCTTTGGACGGTGTATGCAGAACTGTTTGTGGACAAGGAATACGGTTTTTCCCCCAAAATTCCTCGGATTCTCTATTTCACCGCAGAAATGTCAAATATATATTTTGACGGTGTAAAATAGGCTTGGTGGATCAGGATGACCACTTTTTTTTTTAACTAAAATACACTGATGCACTATTTGATAGCTGAAATGGAATATACGGTTTAGTGCATAATATACAAAAGTGCTTTGTGGCACCACAGATCCCAAGCTAGACAAATGGACTATATCACCCCTTAAACATACAAAAGGCAATATAGGGGACTTGAGCAGCCAGAAAAAAAAAGTTTTTCCTTCACTGAGCTACAAAATAGGATTAGTCTGATGTCCCTGGCAGGCTGGCAGACATGCACTTCACTGCAGTCCCTAAAATGGCAGCCGACCCCCACTTCAGTAACAGATGGATTATAAAAAAATACCCCTGGCAGTGGCTGTGTACAGAAAAGTTGGATTGCTGAGGCTCCCTTCCTCTCTATGTGCTGTATCTTGTGGATTAAAGTTGCACAGGTTCTTCAGATTTCTGCCCTATTCTGTCCCTGATCTCACCAGCAGCAACCTTGCTCTAATCTCAATTCGGTAGACTGACGTGCGGCACTACATGACTCCAGCTTATAAAGAGGCTGGGTCACATGCTGCACTCAGCCAATCACAGGCATGCCATTAGTAGGCATGGCTGTGATGGCTTCTTAGGGCAAGAAGTAAAATGCTTTCTGATTGGCAGCTGTGCATCCCTTCAGAAAGCAGGAAGAAATTGCCGAACAATGGACCCGAACCCGAACTTTTTTGAAAATGTTCGGGTTAGGATCCGTGTCCCGAACACCCCCAAAATTCGGTACGAACCCGAAGTATACAGTTCAGGTTCACTCAACTCTACTACCGAGACTTCGCCACAGACTATGGTCTTATTATTGTGTGCTTCATGGGCCGCTATGAGCAGGAATGCCAGATTTACATCTTTGCCCTCAATTATATCCTGTCGAGCTTGACAAAGACCGCCGGGTCGAAACGTTACTTGGACTTAGGTGGAAATAAAGATCTGAAGATTCTGATCATTTGAGTGCCTCAATACCTATTATTTCTGCAGCTGGAATGAAATGAGATGGAGCAATAGTAGGATTCGGAACTGACCCACCAGAAACACTAGCCTGAGAACTGATTGACCCCGCCGGACTCTGGCCAACCAAACGAGAGACCTGCTTCGACTGATTCTAGCCTCGCCTGAAAGTCCAACATTGATGATGCCATAGAATTAATGGCTGCGTGCAGTTGGGTAAGAGAAGTCTTGATGGTATCCGCCAAATCTGTTGAGAGAAGACTAAACAGTTCCGCCTTCCTAGCTGAAGCTGGGAATGGGATGCCTCTCCTGGTTAATTCCGCTGTCAGTTTGGGCACCGCCCAAGACCTTAAAGATGACCTTGCATCTCTTCCTGATTTAGAAACCACACTCCTGTGAGACGAGAATGTATCCCCAATGAAGGATTCTTGAGTCATTTTGCTAAAAAAGATATAACAGGATTAGCGCAGATCGGCTCATGACCATAACCTAGCTTGAGCAACCAACACCACACGAGCAACGCCAATGTGCAAAAGATGCTCAGTATCAGACCGAAAAAGCTTGAACCGTTAATGAACGACTAACCATCACTTACCCAAACGTGACTGTACACGTGACAGATGTGACCACTTGCTGCCTGTAGTCGTAACAGGACTTAAACGTGTCTGTAGACGTGACAGATGTATCGACTTACTGCCTGTAGTCGTGACAGGACTTAAACCTGTCTGTAGACGTGACAGATATATCGAAATACTGCCTGTAGGCGGCACAGGACTTAAATTGGTCTGCAGCCATGACAGACATGCTAATAATGCAGCAAATTATCTGTGTCTGATAACGTGACAGACGTAACCGTAAAATTTGTATTATTTTTTTTACAGTGATCAACCGCCACCACTGCACAAAAGTATGTGAAACGTGCCTTAGCATTAAACCACATATACCACTATATCTGCCTACTGCCCGCTTGCTGACTCACAGGAAAAATTCCGTAGTTTGCCCCTGACGCCAAGGTTGCTATTAGAACTATGCTGCAGCAACTGCTGGAGGATACTCAACCAGCCGGAAACTTGATATAATCACAGAACCTATGAGAGGAAAACATCACTTAAAAACTTAAAACAATAAACTCTCCTTTTTTATTATCTTTTTTTCTTTTTTTACGCATGACTGTAAAGCTGAGGTAGACGCTGTAAGTGAAGCACTCAGACCACCACTAAAACAAAAAACAGAGCATATCTGTGAATTGCAGCTCTATATTGCAGTAGCGATTAATCTATTAGATGCTGTATAGATCCGGAGAAAAGGAAAGATAAACTTCTGGGATCATATTTGTATATCAATCATTCATAAAAAGAAATGAGAATAACTATCCCCCAGACTGATCGTATCAATTTACAATGTTTTACACCTATTCTCTTTTACATCTACCATAGACATTTAGCAGTTAAAATGCTGACTTGGTATTTAAATTGCATGCAGTAACACCCACGCCTAGTAGATGGCGCGCTTGCATAATGCTGAGATGTCAGTGAGCTCTTATGTTCGCACAGAGGAGCTCATTCCGTACCATGCCACGTGCTCTTTGAACTAGCAGGTAAGTACCTGCGCGATACTGCCAGACCAGACGTTACAGACATGCCCTCGCTTAAGACCCCAAAAGCCCGATCTTACCGGTGTCCCAACCTTGATATCCCGCGTTCAACCGCCAGTGAACCAGTCCAGCCCGCTGCAGCCCGCTACCCACGTGTGCCACTCACCTTCCACAAAGTGATGCAAAACGTGCCGGCGACAACAGGCAGGGGAGGCTGCGGACTTATAAGCGGCTTGCCCCACCTCCCCCTCACACAACTGCGGCAATATTTGCCTAATACTTGTCACAAATCACTTTAAATCAGGTATACCCAGGCCACTCTGCCTAATCATATTCTTCCCACTTGGTGGCCCAATCTCAGTGTGAAGACTTGGAAGTTAACCCTTTCCTGACTGCCTACAGCAAATTTATGTTGGTGGCCAGGCATTTAAAAATGACACCCACAGCAGTATGTCACATGAGACAGTCAAGCATCAACATGTGCCAGTTGTGTATTACAATCATTTATTTAACCCCTTCCTCTCCTGCAGAGAAAAAAGTCCTTCACTCACAGTACCAGAGATTCTCCTATAGTACTATGAGATGTTATGCCCCCAATTATGTTCTACAATCTAGAGAAATATAGCTACTGTAAATATTTCTATGATTTTTAGAAGTATTGATGAATGCAAGAAAAGTGTCTGGGCCAAATAGCCTGCTTCACTTTGAGATCACTATTCCAGCACTGAGGAGGAATGAGAGCAGGGAATCTACTCAGCGCGTTAGTACTAGAGATAAGCGAATTTCATACTTGGTGGTGTTAAATATTTGAAATACAGCAATTATTGACGGTGCTATGCTACATATTTGTACCCTGAGCCCAGTAATACTGCAAAATAATTTTTAATCCATCTGTTAGTGAGGTGGAACTGCATGTGGTTCTTGGAACTGCATGTGACCTGTATGTGTGCCAGGGACATTAGCCTAGTTCTTTTCTGGTAGCTCAGTGGAGGAAAAATGTCTTTTTTTTAGGAGGTCAAGTCCCCCCACATTACCTATTTTATGATTTAGCGGTGACATATTGCATTTTTGTAGCTGGGAGAAAAAAAATGTATTGTGGTGCCACAAAGCACTTTTGCATACAACGCTGAAAGACCTGTTTTAAAATCAGGTACAAGCGAAATAACTTTTCAAATAAAGAAATTGTGGCCCTGGAAACTCTACAAAAAGAAAGTGGCATTATAATCCGCCCAACGGATAAGGGAGGATCTATCGTAATACAGGATGTGGAAAAATACAATTTGGAATGCTTGCAACAATTATCTGACTCAGATACTTATCTAAAATTGTCGAAAGACCCAACAGACCAATTTTATTCTGAGCTGGAAGATTTTTGTAAAAAAGGGAGAGATAGTGTCATTCTTACTACTGATGAATACAATTTTATATTAAATAAATATCCACGTATAGTTTTTTATATTATTCCTAAAGAGCACAAAGACAAAAATAATCCGCCAGGGCGTTCCAATCGTATCTCAATATATAGATATTTTATTACAACCGAGAGTGAAAGAAATCCCCTCATATGTAAAAGATACCACACAAGTAATTAAAATAGTAGAAAATTTAAATTTCGAAGTGCATTGGATAATGGGCTCATTGGATGTCCAATCTTTGTACACAGTGATCAATCATGAGCAAGGTAAAAAAGCAGTGAAAAACCAGTTGGAAAAAGAAGAAAGGTTAACTTCACAACAGATTAATTATTTAATTGAGGGTATTGATTTTATTTTAACACATAATTATTTTTATTTTAAAGAAAATTTTAATTTGCAGACCCAGGGTATAGCCATGGGCACCAGGTTCACCCCCAGTTACGCAAATTTATTTATGGATGACTGGGAAGAGCAAATGGTGGTCCCAGACTGGGGACGGACCTGGTGCTCTGGCAAAGGTATATTGATGATGTATTTTTTATTTGGCAATCAGGACAGGAACAATTAAACACGTTTTTAGAAAATATTAATTTTAATAATCTTAATCTGAAATTTTCGGGCAATACAAGTAAAGAAATGTTGGAGTTCCTGGATTTAAAAATTTATGTTGAAGACAATAAATTAAAAACCTGTACATATGTGAAGCCTTTCATCACGGAATAGTTACATTCTGTACAATAGTTGCCACTTACCGAGTTGGCTGCTGAATATCCCTCAGGACCAGTTGCGCAGGTTGAGGCGAAATTGTACAACAGATGAACAATTTGAACTAGAAGCAAAACAAAGATTAATAAGTTTTTAGAAAAAGAATATCCTGCAGATATTTTATATAAACTACAGATAAAACTACAGATTATTTTGGATAAAGTGAGGAATATGGAACAAGCCGAATTTTTCAGGGAAAAAAAAGAAAATAAAAAAGAGGAGAATCAGTTGAGAATGATATTATTCCAAAATAGTGAATATCGGAAAATAAAATAAATTATTTTTAGACACTGGGATTTCATAAAAAAAGATAAAATAATAGGAAATATGATCCCCCCGAAACCTCTGATCACCTTTACTAAAGTACCAAATTTGGGCAATAAAGTGGCACCAACCATAAAAAAGGATATTAAAAAGAAAGTAACGATACAGAATTGGAGCAATATAATTGGGTTTTTCAGATATGGTTATTGTGCCAATTACAGGGTCACTTCATTTCCAAAAAATGGTCACTACAAATGGTCATAAACACACCATCAAAGATTTTTTGTCCTGTTATTCCGAAAATGTTATATATATAGTGGAATGCCCCTGTAAAAGACAATATGTGGGCAGAACGAAGAGATCTCTAAAAAAGCGTCTGTCCGAACATATAGAAAATATTAAGAAAGGTTTAGAAACCCAATCACTATCAAAACATTTCAAAATCGCACATAATAGTGACCCATCTGGTTTGAAGTTCGCTGCCATTGATAAAGTAACGAGGGACTGGAGAGGTGGAAACCATATTTGTAAAATGTCTAGAGTGGAGACACAAATAATTTTTGAATTAGATACTATGACTCCAGGGGGTTTGAATTTGGAGTACTAACTCTTTGGGTTTTTGAAGCTGTGGGAGTACCCCTTTGAGGGTGAGCCCCACCTAATATATTATTTTCTGGGTGGTGCTCCCCCTTGACGGAGGACTTTCACATTATATCTGTATAGTAATATTATTTTTATATTTTTTATTTTCTATCTGCCAAGCAGCAAATGCAATTTTTATGTATTTAATCTTTATGGAAATTTAAAAAAAAAATTATAAAAATTTTCATACATTCTCTTTCTGATGAACATTAGGAATATGAACTCTTATACTTTGAAACCATCCTGATATAGAGAGAGAGTTTATGATGGAAAAAGAAACGGTTTTGATATAACCGCAGCCCAAACAAAGCAATAACGCAGCGATAGTACACCACTTGGACTGTGAAGCGCTATACAGTTCCAATCTAGTGCGCACATATAAGCAAAATTGTGTATGGGAAACTAACACCATATATTGGAAAATGACAACATGGATTAAAATGTGATAAGAGAGATCTGGGATCCATGACCCACAATTCCATTCCATGTATTACAAAAATCTGGCTTATGAAATGGAGCCTGTATATAAGGGAGCCATTTTCGGGGCCCGATTACCACTGAGGAAGGGGTATTATTCACCCTGAAAAGCATCTGGTCGGACCCCCGAGAATACACCGACCTTTGGAGGAATTATACCGAACGCTGCCCGAAGTGTGCCTTGAATACTCTGAGTGCCCTGTATACCACGTGAGAGGTGGCTACAACACAGAGCGAGCGATTGAGTAAAGGAGTCAGCGTGCACAAGTCCCACCAGCGTGGTCTAAATAGGGAAACCTACCCAGGACCACAAGCAGGCATGGAGGCAGTGGGTAAGATCGCTCCAATATTGAATGCCGGCAAAGTTTGCAGAGACTAATATAGGCGGTGCACCGTACTTCCAGCGGGACGCCGCTGTGAACACTGCCACACACGGAGGTTACCAATACCTCTGCTTGTGTTCTTGTGACTATTTCACACTAACAACTGACTAACGGAATCGGTTGTGATCTGGATCAAGGACACGGATAATTAGATGATAGGTCACTACTGGAAACCTACACCGATATCGCTGCTATTTATGGTGCAATACTTTTATGAACGGTGTAATATTCCTACGATTGCTTTGAACAATTGATGCTGCTCTATACATCTGATGCTGCCATATGATTTATTCAGTTCCTATTTGATGCCGCTACATTGATACTGCTAATTGTTTCACTTTTGATGCTGCTAATCTTTCGTTTAGGAAGTGGTTTTAATTATAGTTGTACTGGTTGCCAGGATTTGGACACCAGTGGAAAAGCATGTCAGTACTATTTTATTATTATTGCATAATTGTGTCACTATATTTTGGATTTTAATACGTTCAATAAACAAGTGTGTATCCAGCGATCCATTAGAGTGCCCAGTCATATTATTGCACTGTTTTAAAATGTTGTGTTGACATACTGCATTTCTGTAGTTGGGGGAATAAACCCGTATTGTGGTGCAACAGAGCACTTTTGCATACAACGCTGAGAAACCTGTTTTAAAATTTAGCAGTGACATACTGCATTTTTGCAGTTGGGGGATTAAACCCGCATTGTTGTGCCACAGAGCACTTTTGCATACAACGCTGAAAAACCTGTTTTAAAATTTAGCGGTAACATACTGCATTTCTGTAGTTGGTAATTAAACCCGTATTGTCATGCCACAGAGCACTTTTGCATACAACGCTGAAAAACTTAGTTTAAAATTTAGCGGTGACATACGGCATTTCTGTAGTTGCAGGAAAAAAACAGTATTGTGGTGCCACAGAGCACTTTATATTGTCCTGATGAAGGGGGCACTCCGCCCCTGAAACGCGTCGACCTTTACTTGTAATAAAAAATACTTTTGAATTCAACAAAGGAGGTTCATCTGTGAAGCCAGCAGCGCCGTTTGGAAGGTCTTTGTTTTTGCCCACTTCTCTTACAGAGCACTTTTGCATATAACGCTGAAAAACCTGTTTTATAATTTTGCGGGGATATACTGCATTTTTGTAGTTGGGAGAATAAACCCGTATTGTGGCGCCACAGAGCAATTTTGCATACAATGCTAAAAAACCTATTTTACAATTTAGCGGTGACATACTGGATTTTTGTAGTTGGGGGAATAAAACCGTATTGTTGTGCCACAGGGCACTTTTGCATACAATGCTGAAAAACCTGTTTTATAATTTAGCAGTGACATACTGCTTTTCTGTAGTTTGTTGCAATAAACACTAGTTTTGTGCTACATAGCAGATTTGAGGCCTACCCTGTATTTCAGTCATTTTAAGTAACCTGTGCAACTCTGCATTTACATAGTAAAATACATGTTTTGTGGTAGTTAGCAGATTTGCGGTGTACGCTGAGTTTCTGACAGTCAAATTAAACTGTTAACTTCTGCTGTTACATTGTTCGTTTGAAAAATAAAATTTTTGGTGATAGTGAAGTAATTGTATTAAACTGCTCCGTTACACTGTTGTGTGACCTAAAGAAATTGATTCTGTTAATGACACAGGCACTGCCTTACTGTTAGTGAACCTAATTGTTGACTATTGGCAGTTAAATTGACACCTGAGATAAACCATCTGTTAGTTTGGTGGGTGAACGCAAATAATGAGGAGAACATCAAATAAGGGATGTGGACATGGTCCCGGTGGGGTTGGTGGACCTCCAGTTGCTGGGAGAGGATGTGGCCATTCTGTGCCAGCTACAGGTCCAAGTGAAACACCTTCCTCAGGTGCGAGTAGGCGACAGAACACGCAGCGTTATTTGGTAGGCCCGAATGCCGCTGTACTGATGGTGAGGCCAGAACAAGTACAGGCGATAGTAGATTGGGTGTCTGACAGTGTCTCCAGTTCCTTCACAGTATCTCCCATCCAGTCCTCTGCAAAAAGCTCAGAGTTAGCACCTGCAGCCCATGCCCATCAGTCTTTTACATCACCCCATTGCAAATCAGCCAAGCAGTCTGAACTCCAAGTCATGCAGCAGACTCTTATGCTTTTTGATGACTCTGCTGGCAGGGTTTCCCCAGGCCATCCACAAAGCCCTGCCCCAGAAGTGGAAGACATTGAATGCACTGATGGCCCAGCCACATATATTGCAGGTTGAGGACACGGGAATAGCACCGCAGCACGTCTCTGCTGATGGCAAAACACAGGTGCCAACTGCTGTGCCTTTCTGCAGTGTGCAGACCGACGAGGAGGTATATTTGGACTTTTGTAAACCTTATTATTTCTTGTATATAAAGTAAAAAATATTTTAGAATAACTTTTCCAGGCGAGCCATTCCCTTCCCTGCCAAGTGGAGGATAAAATAAAGTGTGCACTGTGCAACGCCATCTGTAGCAAGGTCCACATACCCACAGATACATGGACCAGTAAGCACTTGCAGGAACGCTATATCTCCCTAACTGCACACTGGGTAAATGTAGTGGCGGCTGTGCCCGAGACGAATAGCCAATAGCTTGGCGCATGTCCTTCCACCACGAGGATCGCAGGGCATATTTCTTTGCCTCCTGTTGCTTCCTCCTCCTACTCATCTACCACCTCCTCAACCGGTTTGCGAAAGACCTTCACCACTAACTTCAGCACAGCCAGGGGTAAACGTCAGAGGGTGGTTTTAAAACTCATGTGTTTGGGGGACAAACCCCAAACCGCACAGGTGCTGTGGAGGGGCATAGAAGAACAGACCGATGAGTGGTTGCTGCCAGTGAGCTTCAAGCCTGGCCTGGTGGTGTGCAATAATGGGCGAAATCTCGTAGCAGCTCTGGGACTAGCCGGTTTGATGCACATCCCTTGCCTGGCGCATGTCCTGAATTTGGTGGTGCAGAAATTCCTTAAAAACTACCCAGACATGTCAGAGCTGCTGCAGAAAGTGTGGTCTGTCTGTGCGCACTTTTGGCATTCTCACCTTGATGCTGCTCATCTGTCTGCGCTGCAGCATAACTTCGGCCTTACCGCTCACAGCCTCAGATGTGACGTGCCCACCAGGCGGAACTCCACCTTGCATATGCTGGGGAGACTGTGCGAGCAGCAGCAGGTGATAGTGGAGTTTCAGCTGCAGCACGCACTGGTCAGTCGCTCTGCGGAACAGCACCACTTCACCACCAATGAGTGAGCCTCCATGCGAGACCTGTATGCCTTGTTGCGCTATTTCAAGTACTCAACCAACATGGCCAGTGCTGATGACACCGTTCTTAGTGTTACAATACCACTTGTATGTCTCTTTGAAAAAACACTTTGGGCGATGATGGAAAAGGATGTGGCACAGGAGGAAGAAGAGGAGGAAGAGGGGGCATTTCATAGGGTTTCAGGCCAGTCATTCAGAAGTGGCTGAGAGGGTGGGTTCCTGCACCAGTAGAGACCAGGTACACATGTGGCCAGCCAGGGCACAGTTCTGAAGGATGAGAAGGAGGAGGAGAAGAAACCAGGTTCACAGCAGGGTGGCACCCAACACAGCTCCTGGTCATCACTGGAGCGTGGCTGGGGGGATATGGAGGACACAGACGATAAACCACCTACAGAGGACAGCTTATCCTTACCTTTGGGCAGCCTGGCACACATGATCGACTACATGCTGCAGTGCCTGCGCGACGACCGCAGAGTTGCCAACATTTTAACTTGTGCTTACTACTGGGTTGCCACCCTGCTGGATTCCCGTTGCAAAGACAACGTGCCATCCTTAATTCCCTCACTGAAGCGTGATAGGAAGAAAAGCGACTACAAGCGCACACTTGTAGACGCGCACCTGAGGGCATTCCCAACTGACACGGGGACAATTGGAAGCACAAGGTGAAAGTAGAGGAGGAGGAGGAGGAAGAGGTCACTAACACAGCTGGGTCACGGCCAGCACCTCAGAAGGCAGAGTTAGCACGGCCGACATGTGGAAAAGCTTTGTCACCACGCCACAGCAACCGACACCACCAGCTGATATGGAACGTCTTAGCAGGAGGCAGCATTTCACCAACATGGTGGAACAGTACATGTGCACACGCCTGCACATACTGACTGATAATTCTGCCCCATTCAACTTCTGCATCTCCAAATTGTTCACATGGCCTGAGCTTGCCATTTATGCCTTGGAGGTGCTGGCCTGCCCTGCAAACAGTGTATTGTCTGAGCGTGTTTTAGCCCGGCAGGGGAAGTCATTACAGACAAACGCAGCCGCCTGTCCACAGCCAGCGTAGACAAGCTCACATTCATTAAAATGGACCAGGCTTGGATCCCGCAAGACTTGTCTGTCCCTTGTTCAGAATAGACATTTATACCGGCCTCAACAATACATTCTTGTACTCGAGGGCACTTATTCTTTGTTTTCTTATTTTTATTTGTCCCATTATTTTGGGTGCCTTTTGCAGCCTTCTAGCCCTTTCCAGGACTTTTTTACAGTCATTTTAGTGCCCAAAAGTTCGGGTCCCCATTGACTTCATTGGGGTTCAGGGTCAAGTTTAGGTCAAGTTCGGGTCAAGTTCGGGTCCCGAACTCGAACTTTGCAACGAAGCTCGGCCGAACCCGGCAAACCCTAACTTCCAGGTGTTCGCTCAACTCTAATTAAGACCCTTTGCTATGACACTTGAAATTAAACTCTGGGGGGCCTCCCATTTCTCTTGATCATCTTTCAGATGTTTCTGCACCTTGATTGGAGTCTACCTGTGGAAAATTCAGTTGATTGGACACATTTTGGAAAGACACACCCCTTTCTATCTAAGGTCTCACAGCTGACAATGCATATCAGAGCAAAAACCAAGCCATGAGGAGGAAATAACTGCCTGTATAGCTCAGAAACAGGAGTGTGGAGGCACAGAGCAGGAGAAGGGTACAAAAAGTTTATGATGCAATGAAAGTTCCCAAAAGCACAGTGGCTTTCATAATTCCTAAATGGAAGAAGTTTATAGCAGCCAGCATTTTTCCTGGAGCTGACTACCTCTCCAAACTAAATAATTGGGGAAAGGTTTGAACTCTGTTATAATTTAAAGAGGACCTATCATCACTCCTTATATGTCTGTTTTAATAGCTTCATGCAGTCTCCTTATAATAACAATTCTGGAACTTCTATTCTTATGGCTCTATGTTGTACCATTTCTGTATTATTTATACTAGAAGTTATGAATGAATTGCTAGAAGTCTGCAGTAAGGGTACAGAGGGGTGTTAACCAGTTGAGGGGTGTCCCCGCACAGTCTCACTCTATCCAGTCAGTGCTGCCATTGTCAGACTCTGCAGGTACACACCCTCATCTGGATAACGCCCTTCTGAACCCTTACTGCAGACTTCTAGAAATTAATTTATAACTTCTAGTAGAAATAATAAAGGAATGGCACAACATAGAGCCATAAAAATATATGTTCCAAAATTGTTATTACGAAGATAATGCAAGTAGCTATTAAAACTGGTGTGTCAGGACTGGTGAAATGGCCTCTTTAACATCATTTGTTGTGTACTTTTGGAGCTAGTGATTAGTGTTAAGCAAACCTGAACTGTAAAGTTCGGGTTTGTACCGGACTTTAGGGTTTTTGTACCCAGACCTGAACCCGAACTTTCCCGTAAAAGTTCGGGTTTGAGTTTGGTGTTTGGCCTTTTAATAAAGCTTGTTGAAAGGCTGCTGTGCAGCCAATCAACAATTGTTTAAGATGTGAGCCCTTAGAAGCCATCACATCCATGCCTACTAATGGAATGGCTGTGATTGGCCAGTGCAGCATGTGACCCAGCCTTTATATAAGCTGGAGTCATGTAGCGCCACATGTCACGTCAGCTCTTACTAGTGCAGGGATAGTATGCTGCTGTGAGGCAGAGATTAGTAAAAATTCTGATATCAGAGCTTGGTGTTAAGTCTGCAATCTACAGGAATTGTTTTGTGCGGTTGCAATGCAACATATTTGTACCCTGCCCTGAGCCCAGACAGAAAAATAAGTTTTAATCTGTCTGTTATAAGGTGGCATAATCAATAACTCAATTTGCGGTTTAAGTAGGTTGAATTTATTTGTAAGGCAGCACTTGCATATAGCGTCATGTGACGTTTCGGCCACAATAGGCCTTCATCAGACTCAAGCTGCGTTGTGGAAAGGAAGCTGTATTGGGGCAGAAGGCGGTGGATCTGCAGGACTGTGCCTGCTGGAGGATAACAAGGCCTCTGTTATCCTCCAGCAGGCACAGTCCTGCAGATCCACCGCCTTCTGCCCCAATACAGCTTCCTTTCCACAACGCAGCTTGAGTCTGATGAAGGCCTATTGTGGCCGAAACGTCACATGACGCTATATGCAAGTGCTGCCTTACAAATAAATTCAACCTACTTAAACCGCAAATTGAACTGGAGTTATTGATTATGTTACTACTTAGTGGTGGGAACCCTACTTCCAGTAGCGGCAAGAACATCCTGTGTGCCACAACGTTCTTGATTATATATGTTATAAGGTGGCGTCGGCGATCATTTTGTGCAAGTGCAGTGCACTTGCACCTGCATATATGCCAGGGACAATAATTTAATCCTGTTCTTGTAGTTCAGTGGGCGACATATACCCATTTTTTAAGTGCACCTGCACTGCATATGTGCCAGGGGAAGGGAAAATAATATAGGTAATCCGTAATCCGTAATCCGAGTTCAGGGCCCCTGGGGGTGAAATATTCACATTTTTCTCTGTAAAGTACCCCTGTGCTGCATATATGATAGTGAAATCAATTCAATTCTGTTAGATTCTGGGGGGGACAAATTAATTTTTTTTGGCGGTAAAGTACCCCTGCGGCCTGCACTGCATACCTGACAGTGAAATCAATTCAGGAAATCCATCTGTTAGATTCTGGGGGGACAAATTCACTTTTTTGGTGGTCAAGTATCCCTGCGGCTTGCGCTGTGTATCTGACAGGGAAATCAATTCATTAAATCAATCTGTTAGAGTCTGTGTGTGTGTGTGTGTGTGTGGGGGGGGGGGAGGGGGCACATTTCCACGGTTATCAGGCCAGTCATTCACTGGCTTGGGTGGGGGGGTTGTTCCTGCTGCACTGCATACCTAACATTGAAAATAATTCTATTATATTCATCTTTCACATATTTGTGTGACCTAAAGCAATTTTTTCTCTTTATGACACCGGCACTGCATGTTTGACAGGGAAATCAATTCAGGAAATCCATCTGTTAGATTCTGGGGGGACAAATTCACTTTTTTGGAGGTCAAGTACCCCTGCGGCCTGCTATGTGTATCTGACAGCGAAATCAATTCACAAAATCAATCTATTAGATTCCGGGGGACATTTCCATCATTATCAGGCCAGTCATTCACAAGTGGCTTGGAGGGCATGTTCCTGCTGCACTGCATACCTGACTGGGAAATATATTCTGTAAACTCGGCGGTGTTTAGATTAATGGGTTATCTGTACCCCTTTTTTTCTTTCAAACTACCCCTTGCACTGCATACCTGACTGGAAAATATATTCTGCACGCTGGTAGATGCGCTGCTGATGGCATTCTCACCTGACACCGGGGCCTCAGTGTAAGTACAAGGCGAAGGTAGAGGAGGATTTTATGTCATTTTAAGTCATTTCCTTATCCAAATTTGTTTGCAGGGCAATTGTCCATCTCTTACCCCCATTTTGCTTCCATATGCAGCCCTCTTGCCCTTTCTATTACTTTTTTAGAGCCATTTTAGTGCCCCAAAGCTCGGGTCCCCATCGACTTCAATGGGGTTCGTAGTCAAGTTCGGGTCCCAAACTCGAACTTTGCGACGAAGTTCGGCCGAACTCGGCGAACCCAAACTTTCAGGTGTTCGCTCAACTCTAATGATGATGTAAACCCACCCATCAGAATCAAACCACACTCACTTGTGATGCTCCCCACTTTATAATTGACCTTTTAATATTGGTAAGATTCGCCATGGTGAATTTTGTAGTTATAATTTCAGTAAAATATTTTTTTTTAAACTGTCTTATTGGTTAATGTTTATTGTATGTGCGTAATAAAACAACTTTCACAACAGTTTTTAAGTATTCACCTAAAATATTTTTTTTCGTGAAAAATGCAATACAAAAAATTATAGAATATAAGTATATATAAAAAAATGATGGTTCTAAGTGGAAGCACCACATTATCTGAATAAATTAATGAAGGGTTTAAAAGCCCAAGGGAGTAACAGAAACATTCTATAAAATGTGTTATCGATTCAATGCATGCTTCTTATCAAGAACAGATTAGATCATTGACACTTCAATAACAAGGGGATATTACATTTTTCAAAGAATGATTCAGCTAAATTAGCACTTAGAATTAGCACTTACAAGTTAAGCCATAAGACATTATACATTTACACATTGCACTTTTTGACAGATGATTAACATGAATTATGAAAAGTTCATGGTCTATAATTACACTTATGAAAAAAAATAATAAATGTACTTATTGCAATTTCTCAAGTAATTTATTTAATAATTTTTGCAAAAAAAACAAGAAACTGTATACTGTTCTCATGGACATAATTACATAAGCAAAAGCAAAAGGTGTCAGTTTGGACGCTTTCAGACGAGCGTATTTAAATCCATCAGTATTTTGGCTCAGGATCCTGATGATATATCATCAGTATTGTCATCAGGATTGATTCAGTGTTTCATTAGGATTTACATGCGTATTTCTTACTTTATTGTTTATGCACTGCGAAGACTGTAATGTGCGTATTTGGAAACAAATTCGCACAAAACTCGGACATGCTGCGGATTTCAAATACTGATGGAAATGAATCGCCCATGTGAATAGCTCCATTCATTACCATTAGAAGCGGATTCTGGTACTTTAAATCCGAGCTATATACGCATTGCAAATACGCTCGTCTGAAAGCGGCCTTTATGTGCTAATAACTTTGGAATGCTTTTACTTATCTAAGCGATTATGAGACTGTTTTCTTGTGACACAATGTACTTTATTCTAAAGGAAAATTTAGTCTATATGTTTTAACTTTATTTATGGAAAAAAAAATTTTTTACAGAGAATTTGGAAAAATTTGCTATTTTCTAAATTTGAATTTCCCTGCTTTTAAGGCCTCATGCACACGACCGTAGGAAGCTGTTCCAAATCCTGTTCCGTAATTTGTGGGACGGAACGCGGCCCATAGTAGAAATGCCTATTCTTGTCCACAAAACGGACAAGGATAGAACATGCTGTATTTTTTTTGCGGGGCCACGGAACGGAGCAAAGGACGCGGACAGCACACAGAGTGCTGTCCGCATCTTTTGCAGCCCCATTGAAGTGAATGGGTCCGTGATCAGTCTGCTCTGCAAAAAAATTGAACAAGTTCTATTTTTTGTGGTGGAAAGGCACAGAGAGTGCAGTGCTTCTGTGAGGTTCTGTGCCTCTGTTCCGCACCACACCTTCCCGATTGCGGACCCATTCAAGTTAACAAATGCCGCAATAAGGGCAATGGCCTTATGCATGAGACCTAATTGTTGAGCGAGGTAAAAACATGGGGTAGACAGCACCACTTACTTTCAAGCCGCTGGAGTTTTCAAACAGTGGCGGTGCCAACAGTGTAGGATCCCAACCTCCGAATCCCTTTCTTGTCCAAGGCGTGTATAAAGATTCACCGCGGCACTCCAATTTTCAGCAAAAAATTCTTATTTTATTCGCACCAAAGTGTAGCAACGTTTCAACCTTGCGGTCTTTGTCAAGCTCAATTATACATAAACCAAGTGAACTTAATATACCTCCCCCAGTAAGGTGATTGGATAAAACAGACCCCTCCTCCCAACACTGTTGTTTCCATGTGTATTCTTCATCTGACATGCATATACAGACGATCCATTGCAAACTACAACTCCGCACATCAATCACTATTATTTACATTTACCTTCATTACACTGTCGCATGTTGCCTTTCTGAGAATCCATAATCTCATTGCCGCTCAGCGTTCCCACTGGTCGTGTGCGCCTGTCACTGGCTGCGCACTCCAACGTTGGTGTCACGTGACCGGAGCGAATCAAAGCATTCAAAGCAGAATTCTATCTAAAGTTTAGAAAAAAGTTTACTTGCCACAAAGCCAAATTTCCTTGCGCTTCGTGGAAACAAATAATTTTTTCCTAAAATGGTGGGAAAAAATTACTCACCTTATTCACTTGCTCATACAGAGGCAGTCTGCTCCTCTCTAGACCTGCCAAAGGACCTGCACTGATCTTGATGACGTCACCATGTGTTCAAAGCGTGATCATGTGGTGACGTCATCCGTGATTAAGTCACCACGTGATCCCGCTGGGAGCGCGTGGTGACGTCCTCGCACTCAGTGCCGGTCCTTTAGCACGTCTTTTTTACTAAAGAGACGAGTGGAATGCCTCTGCATGAGCAAGTAGATGAGATGAGTGATTTTTTTTTTTAAACCCAAGGGGCCATATTGCACTAGTGTTTTACCATTTTTAACAGCTGTTAGATGGGTGCCCTTCTGTCTAAGCAACCATTAAAAATGGTCCCACAAGGGTCCCTGGTCATCGAGGAGCTCCAGCAGCATGATGGGGAAGTCAAAGCGGCAACTACCGCGGGTCCAGAGCGGGAGCCTGGACAACTACTTGGAGTGGGGCCTAGGCAAAGATGGCGAACCCCGCGCTGACTCTTGCGTAGGAGCGCGCCCGTCACCTCCTCAGCGTGTCTCCTCTCCCCGTTCTACCTCTCTGCCACCACAGGATCCTGGCGCCTTCTCACTGAACGAAGAGGACTTCCCCTCCTTTCCTCCGACACCCGGCGAGGTCCGGGCAGTGGACGACGCAACTGAGACCCCTCGGCCTGGGCCTGCGGCCTCCTCCTGGGCTTCTCCCTCGGCAAGTCCCCAGAAACAGAGGCCTCGTCTGGAGGCACCATCCACACAAGAGGTCAGTTCAGATCAGTGGGTCACTGCAGCAAACACCCAGACCCCGGATCCTATTTTGACATATAGAACCTCAGACAGGCCAGTCAGCGAAGATTCTCTAAAAAACATGCTGCTGGCACTCAAACAATCACTGCAGACAGACATGGCAGCGCTCATTAACCCCCTCGCTGCCAAAATCCACACGGCTGAGAATAAGATCGCACACGTGGAAAATAGGATGGCAGAATTTGCAGATTCGCAAAACAACATTATAGATGTCCATAATGACATGGCAGATGAACTTGACCGCATCAAGAAGAAGCTCGCTGACATGGAGGATCGCTCCAGAAGGAATAATGTGAAATTTCGGGGCATCCCGGAGGAGGTGACCTCTCAAGATCTGCAATCTTACTTAAAGGGTCTCATCAAATCCTTGCTTCCAACAATTCCGAATCCAGACATGATCATAGATAGGGCTCATAGGGTCCCGAAACCTCCCCACCTGGGTCCTGACATCCCAAGGGACACATTGGCTCGTATCCACTTTTTTCACACTAAAGAAGCTTTGATGATGGCTGCCAGGAAAAGGGATCAACTGCCTGCTCCTTACCAATCAGTAAGATTGTTTGCTGACCTCTCCACAGCTACATTACGCCAACGCAGAGAACTACAACCCATCACTCTCATGCTGAGGGAGAATGACATCCCTTATAAATGGGGTTATCCGCTGAAGCTTTTAATTCGGAGGGACAATAGGACCCATGTGGTGAGAGACGTCGCGGAAGGTCAAACCTTGCTTCAATCCTGGGATATCCAACTATCTCCCACACTCCAATCTGGTCGCCGCCCTCAGTCCGGATCTCGGTCCAGAATGGAACCTGCAGACCTCTGAACGCGCCTGTGGAACTTTCTGTGCCCCCCTATCGCTTCTGAGGACACCGCACTCTAATCCTCTGATTGCTCCATGTCTAGAAAGCAACCGGAGCTCCTGACCTTCCATACGGGGACATATATGTTTTTGTTTCCTTATTTTTAGGTGCAGACAGGAGTGTATTGAGAGTACACCGTTAAGGACCCTCTCAGCCTCTCCCGAGGACTGGTGTTGCCCGTCGCGCACAGACGGACTCCTTCTGCCTAGTTCTGTGCTGTTCTCTCCCTATTTCTCCCTTCCTACCACTCCTTTCTTATCCCACTCCTACCCTTACCTTCTCCCACTCTTTTTCTGGGCTATCGGATTTGAACTAGTAATTAGTGGAGGAACTGCCTGTATTGTGCAGTAAAAACATACTTTCACCGCGCTAGTGCAATCTACCAAGCAGTTGAGCCATATTGCTCCTGGTTGTTGGTGATTCTGCTTAAGTCGACTGAGGCCTCCCCCCTCTCTCATGGGTCTCAAGATCTTATCGCTGAATGTGAAGGGGCTTAATTGCCCTCAGAAAAGATCCTATGTCTGGAGGGAGGCTTCCTCTACAGGGGCAGATATTGTTTGTATTCAGGAGACCCATCTATTATCCGAGGACGCCAAACGTGTTCACCATCGCTCCTTTCCTCATATTATTCATTCTCATTTCAGCAGAAAATCCAGAGGGGTAATGGTCGCCGTAAGGAACACAGTTGCCTTCACTCTCATTTCTTCCACAGTGGATCCTAATGGAAGATTCATCATTCTGGTATGTTCTGTCACGTTAGTCTCACTCTATGCTCCTAACGGGCGCCAACTCTCTTTCCTCCGTACACTATTGAACAAGGTGAACGGTCTAAAGAGAGGGAAGGTTGTTCTTTGCGGAGATTTCAATACAATTCTGGATCCCTCTCTGGATTCCTCTTATCCATCGAGGAGGATAGAGAAAGGTTTGAACTCCCTCTTACACTCAGAAGGCCTAGTAGATGTGTGGAGGGCCCAACACAGTGGGGAAAGGGACTACACCTTTTTCTCCCCACCACATCTCTCATATTCTCGCATAGACATGTTCATGGTAGATCAATCTGCTCTGCTACATACTATTACATCGGAAATTATCCTTATCAAATGGTCGGACCACGCTCCGATTTGTCTTACTTTAGAAGAGCTATACCAGTCTCCGAGAACCCCTATATGGCGGGATGACACCTTTTTGTATAATGACCCTACGGTGATTGAGGAACTGTCTGATGATCTCCGTGAATTCTTCCAACTTAATGTGGGTTCTGTCCAGGGCGCCTATACCCTATGGCAATCCCACAAGGCGTTCATCAGAGGAGTTCTGATCAAACATAAACATCTGATCCGGAAAAGAAGGGAGAAAGAGATACTACAGCTCTTGACCAATATCTCTGACTTGGAGAAAATTAACAAGCAGTCTCCAACACCCCATACTTCCGCAGCACTGAGAGTGGAGAGAGACAGATTGGGAGCCCTGATGTCATATAATTACTCCAAATCGCTTCATAGGCTCAAATCTAGGCACTACGCCCAAGGCAACAGGGCTGGCAAACTTCTTGCCGCCCAATGGAAATCCCAGAGAGCTAAGGCGAGAATCCCCTTCCTTATACACCTGTCTACTAGAACTAAACTCCTGGACCCCAGGGACATAGCGGAGCAGTTCCGTATTTTCTATCATGATCTGTACAATTTAAAAGATTCGACGCCCGCCCCACATAATCTTAAGGCGTTGGTGGACGATTTTCTATCCCAGTCGGATCTCCCCGCGTTGTTCCCGGAACAGTTGCAGTCCTTGAATACCCCAATTTCCCCTGCAGAATTACAGAAACTGATTTCTACCTTCCCGGGAGGTAAAGCCCCTGGCCCAGATGGCCTTCTAATGAGTATTACAAAAAATTCTACCATATACTAACCCCATACTTAATAGAGATATTCAAGGAGGCCTTGGGAGGCACCCCATTTCAACCGGAGATGCTTTCTGCACTTATTGTCACCTTGCCTAAGCCGGGTAAAGCTCCTGATTCCCCTCCAGAACTTTCGCCCGATCTCATTGCTTAATTCCGATATCAAACTTTTTGCTAAATTGATAGCTAATAGACTAGCCCCGTTTCTTCCCTCCCTAATTAAAGAAGACCAGTCTGGATTTGTCAGGGGGCGGTTGTCCTCTGATAATATCAGACGCATGGTTGATCTGTTTAATCACACCGAACATCACCATTTATCTATGCTAGCAATCACGCTGGACGCTGAAAAAGCGTTTGACCGCCTTCGATGGTCATACGCGTTCTCGGTTCTCCGGGCAATGGGCTTCGAGGGGGCCATATTGAACGCCTTCAGCAGCCTATACGACTCCCCCACAGCTCGGGTTTGGGTCAATGGAGTACTGTCCGACCCCCTACCAATAACTAATGGATCCCACCAGGGGTGTCCTCTGTCACCCTTGTTATTTATTATAGCACTAGAACCCTTGGCCCAACATATCAGATCCTCCCCTGTCATATCCAGGGTTATCGTGGGCAACCGAGATCACAGAATTTCCCTGTATGCTGACGACATTATACTGACTTTGTCCAGCCCCTTAGCCTCTCTGCCCGGAGCCCTATCCATTATACAACAATTTGGCTTACTATCATATTACAAAATTAACAACTCAAAGTCCCAGGCCCTTCCCATCAACATTCCCCCATCCGAATTATCCCGGTTGAAAGCTACTTTCCCACTGGACTGGCAAGAATCGGAGCTTCCCTATTTGGGCATCAGACTGACATCTCCGTGCTCCCTCCTCTATAAGTGCAACTATGAACCCCTTCTTTCCACCATGTCGACTGATTTCTCTCAATTCTCCATGAAAGCTATCTCCTGGGTGGGCAGGGTGGCGGCATTTCAAATGATGACGCTTCCGAAATTAATTTACGTCTTTAGAGCCCTCCCTATTCCAGCTCCAGAATCATTCTTTAAAAAAGCCCAGGCGGTTTTATCAAAATATATTTGGAACTCCTCTAGGCCTAGGATTGCACACTCCCATCTAATCCGCAGGAAGAAAGCGGGTGGAATAGGCTTACCGTCGATCATTGATTACTATAAGGCTATTGGTATCTCTCTCGCCCGCGACTGGTGGTTAAAAGATTGTCCAAAGGCTTGGCATCAGATTGAAACACACTCCGTCGGCGGTGGTTCGCTCCGCGACCTTCTGATCACTGTCCTGTGGAGGGGAACGGTCCCTGATCTACCCCTCTTGACAATGAGACATGTTGGCAGGCTTTGGCTACAAGTCCATTCCACCTGCGCGGACGATAGAGACTCCCTATTCGCCATTTCTGACATCTCTACCTTAGAATCATTCATACCAGACATTAACTTGGCTGTATGGCGAGAGAAAGGGGTGGAGAAAGTGTCTCAACTCGCCACTACCCTGGGACCTACACCTTTTTACAACATTGCAGGACACTTTTCATCTTCCACCAAGTGAGATATTCAATTATATCAGACTCAAACACTCCTTGCTATCTATCCTGTCTAGGATCCCCTCTGTGAACACAGGAATACTTCAAATATATCGCACACCTAGCATAATGAGGAAAGGAGCGACTGGTCGCATTTACGATTACTTAGGGGATAAGTCAACATTTGTGAAAACTAAGCCTATTGACAAATGGGAACTGGCGCTTGAGCGGTCCTTCCCGGTGGACGTTTGGTCGTCAGCTATAAAATTTCTGTCTTCCAACTTCAAGTGTGTCACTCATTATGAGGCAGGGGTAAAAACACTTTTGCATTGGTATTTCACTCCTAGCCGCCTGCATTCCATATATCCCACCTCCTCCCCTTGTTGTTGGAGAGGATGTGGTGGCTTGGGTACACTACTCCATGTGCTGTGGAAATGCCCGATTCTGCTGGGGTTTTGGAGTGATATATTCCGTCTCTTGAGCGAAGTGGTCAACTTCACAGTTCCTCCGTCCCCCAGCCTGGCATTACTGTTTTTAAGTATCCATGATTTCCACCATTCAATCAGACCAGTGGTAGGCCATATCTTGCTTACTGCTAAGTTAATCGTGACACGTCATTGGAAAGACCCTAATCCTCCGACTGCTACAGAGGTCATTCAGGAGTTAAATGCCACCTGTCGCTATGAAAAAACGTTCCCACACTCCATTCTGCCCCGCTCTCGCTTTGAGCGTACCTGGGGTCCCTGGCAGGTACACTCCGGTTACATCCCGTAGAAAATAACCCTCCCCATTTGTGGCTGGTTACTTACTGAAGTTTGGCGTCCTCGGAGATATAGCTCTAGTAGAGCTTTAGAACAGTTCTTGTAAGATTTACCCCCAGTTTATTGCTATGTCACAGTTTTCTGTGTTACTTGTATATCTTGTTAACTTTGCTCACACTGTAACTTATAGTGAGCGTCGAATGAGGGACACTTGGTTGGCAGCGCCCGAGCGGGCGCCCAAGTGCCCCATAGCTACTCCACTGTAGTACTGTTTCTTATTTGCTATTTTCTTTATATTATTCCTTTATGTTCTCTGCCTGTGAGCACTGAGTTGTTCACATAGTGTTGTTCACCTTCTATGTACACTGCCTTAGATGGCCGTGTATGCGGCACTACATCTGTTTAACTTGTTTATGCATCCAAGAATGTATGCTCATATGCGGCTGCGTCCGCGCTAATGCCTTCTTACATTTTCTTTAATTGAAAAAAGTTAATAAAAAGATTTAACTTTAAAAATGGTCCCACAAATTAGTCAGCTGAATAGAGTTTTAACATAGCAATCCATTTTGAATTAATTGGTAATGAATCAAATTTCTTGTTAAAATTTGGTGAAGATGCTGAATCGAATTTTTCTAAACTTTGCTCATCTCTAGTCAGTGTATTATCAGTGGAATACAATGACAGTCTGCCTGCCTGTGAGACTCAGGGAAGTGGCTGGGTCTCACAGTTTTCCATAGAAAGCCTTCAGTAAAAGACTCTGAAGTCACTTCCACTGGGACTGTTGTGACTGAGAGGAGGAGTGATCTAATCCACAATCTCATCCTCCTTCTCCTTAATGATAATGTTGTGCCTTTACTACTTCTGTCCAGATAGCTGGTGCTGCTATTATCCACATTCTGACTCTGGGAGAACAAGGCTTGGCTCTGGGTCTTTAATTTGCAACCCTTCCATATTCCTGACATTTTTGAGCCTAAATGTAAAAAGTCGGGGGGCGGAGCCTGACCGTCTTGTTGTTTGGCTGCCTAATTCTGTGCTCCGTGCATTAGCTGGCTTACTGACCCTTTTAAGCAGCAACATCACTGCATAAATGGGGAAAATTGGAAGGGACAGACACAGGGACCACTCCGAGTCCACTCCTGCCCGCACAAAGCATCCACACTTGGAGAGATTCATTTGCAAGCAGCCACAAGCTCCGGATGCAGATGAGGCTAAGATGGTGCCCACTGCTGCTCACCACTCTGATGCAGAGGATGTTTCAGAGACGGGCAGTGCTTCGGCCATGTGGACCCGCAGACCGGCCAGGAGGCGCTCACCTGTCTCCAAATCTTACTTACGTGAGGTACTTGACTTGGCACTCTCCCCGCTAAAACAAGACCTGGCTGACATAAAAGGAGACCTGAAACACCTGGGCCACTGGGTCGTCGCCCAAAAGCAGGCCTAGGAGGCCTAGGAGGCCTCGTCGGCGTACGGGGGGAAGACTAATGATGCCTTATTTTCACAAAAAGCCCTGATCAACAAAGCTCTTCTCCGCATAGAATATTAGGAGAATCGCACCCATAGGCGCAACTTGCGGATCCGGGACCTCCCAGAGTCTCTGCCATGGAAAGCTCCTGAGGTGTTTTCCATGGCAGCTCTGGAGATAGTTACCTCCTTGCTAGGCCCTGAGAGGGCTGAAAAAATTGTTATTGAAAAGATCCACGAGCCTTCAGGCCCCGACCGAAGCCTTCTGACCCGTCTCGTGATGTAGTCTGTGGTATACTCAGCTATGTGGACACTGCTGAGCTCATGAGAGCCAGTAGAGAAGCAGTGCCAATTAACCTTTTCAGGACCGCCTAACACACGGATGCATCCGGCGGGCGGTCCTGTTGTTCTGGCCGGACGCATCCATGCGTCATCTCGCGAGACGCAAGATTTGCTGTGAACGCGCGCACGTTCACAGCGGCGCGCAGCTCTGCAGTTACACTGCAGCCTGCCAGCGATGATCAATCGCTTGCAGGCTGTAGATGTAAAATAAATTAAATCAAACAGGTATATCAGACGCTGTTTTGTTAACAGCGTCTGATATACCTGCTACTTGGTCCTCTGGTGGTCCCATTTGCTGGGATTGACCAGCAGAGGACCAGGTAGCTCTGTAAAGTAGCACCAAGCACCACACTACACCCCCCCACTGTACACCTGTCACTTATTAACCCCTTATTAACCGCTGATCACCCATATAGACTCCCTGATCACCCCCTGTCATTGATCTCCCCCTGCAAGGCTCCATTCAGACGTCCATATGTGTTATGCGGATCCGCGGATCCGCAAAACATGGACACCGGCAATGTGCTTTCCACATTTTGCAGATCCGCACATTGCCAGAACTATATAGAAAATGCCAGAACTATATAGTCCGCAATTGCGGACAAGAATAGGACATGTTCTATATTTTTGCGGAACGGAAGTGCAGACCCGGAAGTGCGAATCCGCAATTCGGGATCCGAGCGGGACAAAGTCTGTCCCCATAGAAATGAATGGGTCCGCAATTCCGTTCCGCAAGCAGAATTGCGGAGGTGTGAATGGGGCCTAAGGGTCCCTTATCACCGCCAGTTGATTTTGGCAGAGATTTTTTCATCCACATTGATCGATGCGAATGCAGAAATCTGTGCAGTACATTTTTTCTTTCAGCCCAGAGGCTGAACGGAAAAAAAAAAATCTCATTACTTGTATGCTCAATATAAGGAGAATAGCAGAAACTTCTCATGCTGGCCATACAGGTAATGATTGCGGAGACCCTCAAATGCCAGGGAAGTACAAACACCACACAAGTGACCCCATTTTGGAAAGAAAACACCCCAAGGTATTCCGTGAGGGGTATGGTGAGATCATGTAAAATTTTATTTTTTGTCACAAGTCAGAGGAATATGAGACTTTGTAAAAAAAAAAAAAGTTTCCGTGAACTCGCCATGCCTCTCACTGAATACCTTGGGGTGTCTTCTTTCCAAAATGGGGTCACATGTGGGGTATTTATACTGCTCTGGCATTTTAGGGGCCCTAAAGCGTGAGAATCGAAATGCGTAAAAATGCCCTGTGAAATCCTAAAGGTACTCATTGGAATTTGGGCACCTTTGCGCATCTTGGCTGCAAAAAAGTGGTATCGCCGTACTCAGGAGATGTAGGGAAATGTGTTTTGGGGTGTATTTTTATATATACCCATACTTTGTGTGAGAAATATCGCTGTAAACAAACTTTTTAATTTTTTTAATACAAAGTTGTCAATTTACAGAAATATTTCTCTTACCCAGCATGGGTATATGTAAAAACACACCACAAAACACATTGCCCGACTTCTCCTGAGTATGGCGATACCACATGTATGACACTTTTTTGCAGCCTAGGTGCTCAAAGGGGCGTAAAGTCCAATGAGTACCTTTAGGTTTTACAGGGTTGCTCACAATTTAGCCCCGCCCAAAATGCCAGAACAGTAAACACACCCCACAAATGACCCTGTTTGGAAAGTAGACACCCCAAAGTATTCGCTGAGGGGCATATTCAGTCCACAAAAAATTGAACTTTTTGTCACAAGTTAGCGAAAAAGGGAGACTTTGTGAGAAAAAGAAAAAAAAGTCAATTTCCGCTAACTTGTGCCAAAAAAAAAAATCTTCTATAAACTCGCCATGCCCCTCACTCCTTGGAGTGTCTTCTTTCCAAAATGGGGTCACATGTGGGGTATTTATACTGCCCTCGTATTTTAGGGGCCCTAAAGCGTGAGAAGAAGTCTGGAATCCAAATGCGATTTTTTTTTTTTGGCACAAGTTAGGGAAATAGATTTATTTTTTATTTTTTTTCTTAATCTCATATTCCACTAACAAGACAAAAAATTTGTGCAAAAAATTAAAAGACTTTTTTTTCGCCTCTTTAGCATTATTTTTATTTTTTTTTCCTCAGAAAGTTTCATTTTCTGCTAACTTGTGGAAAAAAATGAAATCATACATGAACTCACCATGCCCCTCCGCGAATACTTTGGGGTGTCTTCTTTCTAAAATGGTGTCATTTGGGGGGTATTTATACTATCCTGGCATTCTAGCACCTGAAGAAACATGACAGGTGCTCAGAAAATCAGAGCTGCTTCAAAATGAGGAAATTCACTTTTTTGCATTATAGTTTGCAAACGCTATAACTTTTATCCAAACCAATAAATATACACTCATTGCATTTTTTTTTTATCAAAGATATGTAGAACAATAAATTTATAGAAAAATTTATATATAAATGTATGCCAAACGCCGCGTCCAACTCCCTTTTTTAGATGCTCTCAAGGTATCCTCCACTCCTTTCCGCTGGCTCTACCCTTTCGGCCTTGCCAAATGGTCCACAATACCCGAATGTTCCTACACACGTTCTTCATTGACTGTTCCTTAGCTGTTCTTCTGAATTCGTCAGTTGGACTCCCAGGCCTGACCACAGTGTATGGCTGTCTGTTTCCCTGGCATGACAGGGTCCCGCCTTGGGTCATGGATGACCTGCTCCCGTTGCTGACATCTATGCGGGCATGGGGGCTTGTGATCCGAGACTGCGCATCTGAAGCTGCCATACTCTGCTCATTCCTCCCGCTTCAATTTGAGTCTATGTTGTTTTCCTCCCCATCTCCACACCTAGGGTCCAGCCAGGGCCCTACCGTATCTGGTTCACTACTTCTGCCTGATGGCCCACGTTGGTCCTTCAGGTGCTCTACGAGACCACCCTCCTGACAGCTCCTCTGCTTGGTTCATACCACAAGGAGCACATTACCCCCTCAGGTGCTTTGTAGAGCATATGTTGTGTTGTTTAGCCATACCATTTATTTTCTGCTTTTTCTTTGTGTCCCACTTTCCCCTCCTTCCCCTCTCCATTTTTCTCCTTATTTGGTAACCTCCCGAATGTTAGAGATTAAGATGTGCTGTTGCTTATTTTAATGATGTTATAATGACATCTAGTGTAGTTTCCTCTTTAAACGTCAGAGGTATGAACGAGCCACGGAAGAGGTCCCAAATACTCTCAGTTCTCTCTAAGGATAAGGTATTTATTGCCTTTTTTCAGGAATCCCACGTCAAAATAGGTAAGATTCCCAACTTACCCCCTAAGCAGTTTTCTCAGTAGCTCCACAGTGCCTTCACCTCCGCTGGCAGAGGTGTTAGTATTGCTATACATAAAATGTTACCATTTAAGCAAACTACCACTACAGTTGACCCGGACGGTCGTTACTTGTTTGTTAAGGGCAAAATTGCAGACACCACATTTACACTAGCAAATCTTTATGCCCCTAATAAAGGACAGGTGCAGTGGCTCGTTCAAATGCTCAAACTGCTGGAGTCTTTGCAAGATGGAGTCGTTATCCTATTGGGCGACTTTAATCTCCCTCTGGACCCGCTCTTAGACTCCTCTTCCAAACACTCTTGGTTATCTCACAAACTGCTGAGGCGTTTACACATAGCTTTGAAGGATTTTAAAGGTGATTGATGTGTGGAGAACACTTAACCCCTCCTGTTTAGATTACACCTTTTTCTCCCCCGCAAACTCCTCATTCTCTAGGCTGGACTACCTGTTTTTCTCATCTGCCCACGTTGCTCTGGTGACTGGGGCCACTATAGGTAATATCACGCTTTTTGATCATGCCCCGATTTATTTCCTTTTCCTCCTGAGAGACCTACCAAAGAGGGGCTGGTGCTGGTGCCTTAATGATACATTGATAGATACCCCTCCCACATAGCGCAAATAATTAACTCCCTGGATGAATACTTCAGGCTTAACTCATCTGAGCATCTCTCCCCTCCAGTTGTGTGGGAGGATCACAAATCGTTCATTAGGGATGAACTTATCGTCCTGGGGTCACATATCAAAAAAACACGCTCTGCGGCCATAGACTCTCTATTCTCCCAAATATCCACACTTGAGATTACCCACAAAATGACCGAAGTGTCAACCAATTCCCAAGACCTGCTAAAATTACATACTGACCTGAAGAACCTATTGAATGTCACCTCAGCGAAGACACTACTCAGAGCCAAATTCAATGCATATGCCCACGGAGACAGGGGAAACAGACTGATGTCTGCAATGCTTAAACAGCAAGTAAATTATTATTTTATCCCCGCCATAAGGGATTCCAAAGGTAAACTCTGACATTGCTAAATGGTTTTTATGCCACCTTTATATAACATACCTTCACCCATAGATACCTACCCTTCCTCTCTCCCAGAACTCACAACCGACTTCCTCTCTTCTCTTCAACTACCCACTCTTTCAGCGTCTCAGACTCACATGTTACTATTAGTGATGTCTCATACTATTTGCGGGCGAACAGTTCCCGGCGAACATAGCTTGTTCGCGTTCGCCGCAGCGGGCGAACATATGCGATGTTCGGTCCGTCCCCTATACATCATCATTGAGCAAACTTTGACCCTGTACCTCACAGTCAGTAGACACATTCCAGCCAATCAGCACCCTCCCTCCCACACCCTCCCACCTTCTATAAAAACGGCAGCCATTTTAGATTCAGTCTGAATCTGCAGTGTGTTAGTGAGAGCAGAGAGAGTGCAGCTGCTGCTGATGAATTCATAGGGAAATCATAAGCTAGGCCAGTGTTCTGTGTCCACAGACTCATCTGCTGTAAGGACAGTGACACAGCACCCCAAAAAAGCCCTTTTTAGGGCTGCTACATTAGTCTGCTTTTATTTATTTTTTCTCCATATATATATTGCAGTTGCCTGGCCTACCCGTGTGTGAGAGGCTGCAGGCCCACAGACTGTAGTGTGCCCACTGCCAGTGCCCACCACTCATACGATGTGGCACAGGACTTTCCATAAAAAAAGGCACTTCGTTTTTACACTTTAATCTAATTTCAGTTGCCTGCCTGCTGCCAGAGTGTGTCAGGCTCACTAGAACTGACTTTAGTGTGCCCACTGCCAGTGCCCACCACTTATACCAAGTGGCACAGGACTTTGCATAAAAAAAGGCATTTCATTTTTACCATTTAATCTAAGGTTAGTTGCCTGCCAGTGTTCTGTCAGGCCCACTTCCACAGACTGTAGTGTGCCCACTGCCAGTGCCCACCACTCATAATGGGTGGCACAGTACCTTGCGTGCATAATACCACTAATCAAAAAATAAATGACAGGCAGAGGCAGGCCACCCCGCAGGGGCCGTCCTGGTGCTGTGATTTCCTTTGGCCCTAGAATAATGCCCAGTGTTTAGAGGCCATATACCCTGAACTCGAAAAATTCTGAGGACATAGTTGACTGGCTTACACAGGACACCCAATCTTTTACAGCTTCCGATTGGAACCTTGACGCACCATCCTCCTCCAGCTCAGCTTCAGGCACCTCTCAAGTTACCACTCGCCCGCCCGCCACCACCACCAACACTAGCACCACAGACGCTTCATTTGATCTATCAGAGGATTTATTTACACATAAGTTGGAAGAAATGAGTGATGCGCAACCATTATTGCCAGAGGATGTAGATAACAGGGATATGTCTCAGTCAGGCAGCATTACACACATGGACGTATGGTGTGATGATGATGATGTTGTACCTGCTGCTGCTTCCTTTGCTGAGTTGTCAGATACAAGTGAAGCGGTTAATGATGACGATGTGTCCGTAGATGTCACATGGGTGCCCGCTCGAAGAGAAGAATAACAGGGGGAAAGTTCAGATGGGGAGGAAGAGAGGAGGAGGAGACGAGTTGGGAGCATGGGGAGGTCGTCACAAGGAGCTAGTGGCACAGTCAGACAGCATGTATCAGCACCCGGGGTCAGCCAGACAGCACGACAATCAACGCATGCTGTTGCCACCACCAGAATGCCTTCATTGCAAATCTCAGCAGAGTGGCATTTTTTTGTGAGTCTGCCTCTGATAACAGCGATGCCATTTGCAACCTGTGCCAAAAGAAACGTGGGAAGTCTAACACCCACCTAGGTACAACTGCTTTTTGAAGGCACATGATCTCACATCACAAACGCCAATTGGATCAACACATGAGTACAAGCAGCACACAAACTCAAAGCCACCATCCTCCTCCTAGCCCAGCATCTTCAGCCACGTGAACCACTGCTGCCCTCCCTGCCCCCTCTCAAAAACCCGCCACTCCGCCTATCTTCAGCAGTTCCTGCTCATCTACCCACAGTCAGGTGTCTGTCAAGGAAATATTTGAGCGTAAGAAGCCAATGTCACAGAGTCACCCCCTTGCCCAGCGACTGACAGCTGGCTTGACAGAACTCTTAGCCCACCAGATTTTACCATACAAGCTGGTGGAGTCTGAGGCCTTCAAAAAATTTGTAGCTATTGGGACACCCCAGTGGAAGGTAACCGGCTGAAATTATTTTTCACAAAAGGCTATCCCCAACCTGTACTCTATTGTGGAAAAGGAAGTCATGATATGTCTGGCACACAGTGTTGGGGCAAGGGTCCATCTGACCACTTATACCTGGTCTGCAAAGCACAGTCAGGGCAGGTATATCACGTACAGCTTACGGCTGCCAAGCATGGAATGCGTGGCTCTGCAGCAGAGTTGGTGACACCACCACGGCTTGCAGATATGCCTGCTGCCACCTCCTCTACTCCTCCTACTCCATCCTCTTTGCTAACCCCCTCAGCTGAGTCCTCTTCTGCTGCTGCGTCTTGCTCCACATCATCAACTGCACCCACCCAGCTCCCCGGGGGCTATTCCACATCCTGGATACGACAGTGTCACGCCGTCTTGGGGTTGACTTGCCTGAAAGCAGAGAGTAACACCAGACCAGCACTCCTGTCCGCGTTGAATGCACAGGTGGATCAGTGGCTGACCCCACACCAACTGGAGATCGGCAAAGTGGTGTGTGACAACGAAAGCAATCTGTTGGCGGCATTGAATTTGGGCAAGTTGACACATGTGATGTGCATGGCACATGTGTTGAATCTGATTGAACAACGCTTTGTGTGTAAGTAGCCAGGCTTACAGGATGTCCTCAAGCAAGCCAGGAAGGTGTGTGGCCATTTTAGGCGTTCCGACATGGCCATGGCGCACTTTTCCGATATTCAGCGGCGAAACAACATGCCAGTGAGGCGCTTAATTTGCGACAGCCCGACACATTGGAATATAACACTCCTAATGTTCGACCGCCTGCTCCAACAAGAAAAAGCCGTCAACGAGTAATTGTATGACCGGGGTGCTAGGACAGCCTCTGTGGAGCTGTTTTTTTTTTTTTGCCACGTTACTAGACGGGCATTCGCAATGCCTGTAGGCTCATGCGTCCTTTTGAGGAGGTGACAAACCTAGTCAGTCTCACCGAAGGCACCTTCAGCGACCTCATCCCACTTGTTTTCTTCCTGGAGCGTGCCCTGCGAAGAGTGTTGGATCAAGCCGTAGATGAACATAAAGAGGAAGAGTTGTGGTCACCATCACCACCAGAAACAGCCTTATCATCATTGCCTGCTGGACCTGCGGTAACACTGGAAGAGGAGTCTGAGGAAGAGGAGTCAGAAGAGGAATGTGGCTTTGAGGAGGAGGAAGACCAACCACAGCAGGCATCCCAGGGTGCTCGTTGTCACCTATCTGGGACCCGTGGTGTTGTATGTGGCTGGGGGGGGAGAACAGACCTTCAATGACATCAGTGAGGACGAGGAACGGGACATGAGTAGCTCGGCATCCGACCTTGTGCAAATGGGGTCTTTCATGCTGTCATGCCTGTTGAGGGACCCTCGTATAAAAAGGCTGAAGGAGAGCGACCTGTACTGTGTGGCCACGCTACTAGACCCCAGGTATAAGCATAAAGTGGCTGAAATGTTACCAAATTCTCGGAAGTCGGAAAGGATGCAGCACTTCCAAAACAAGTTAAAAAGTATGCTTTACACAGCGTATAAGGGTGATGTCACATCACAACGGGAATCTAACAGGGGAAGTTGTGAAAGTAATCCTCCTCCTAGCACGACCACGCCGGCAAGGACAGGATGCTTTACAGACGTGTTGTTGCTGGAGGACATGCAGAGCTTTTTAAGTCCTACGCATCGCCACAGCCCTTCAGGGTCCACCCTCAAAGAACCACTCGACCGACAGGTAGCAGACTACCTCACCTTAACTGCAGATGTCGACACTCTGAGGAGCGATGAACCCCTTCACTACTGGGTGTGCAGGCTTGACTTGTGGCCTGAGCTATCCCAATTTGCGATAGAACTTCTGGCATGCCCTGCTTCAAGTGTCCTGTCAGAAAGGACCTTCAGCGCAAAAGGAGGTATTGTCACTGACAAGAGAAGTCACCTAGGTCAAAAAAGTGTACATTACCTCACCTTTATAAAGATGAATGAGGCGTGGATACTGAAGGTACTGACAGTGGAGGATGCATTTGACTAAAAACAGGCCTGATTAGATGCCTTGGGCTTAAAATGGTTCTCATGCTGCCACCAACTAGGGTTCTAGGCCCAAATGTTTTAGTACACTTTCTGCCGGAAAAACATCAATTTTTCAGGCATGTGTACATGCCTAATTTTTCTGGCTTCCGGTGCTACACTGTGGCTGCAAAAACAAAACAAAAAAAAGGCACATACATGTGTCAATTCACCTTCGTGATTGTTACCTTGTTGTGGTGAAGGGGCTTGCGTATCACAATGAAGCGATCACCTCTATGAGTGTGTTGGCAATGTTGGCACACCCCAAATGATAACTGCTTTATTGTGATCAGACCAAAAGTGATCGGCTGGATAATTTTTCATAGAAAAAACAATCATTTTCTTTGTGAAAATGTTTTTTTTTCAAGTTGTATGGGTTTCTAATACATTAAATAAAAAAAATCATAATTAAGTCTCTTAATTGTTTATTAGAAATAATGCAGACAATTAAAAAAAATCCCCATTAATTCCAATACAACTTAGGCTTTTCACCCGATTAAAGAAATAAAACAAACAAACAGTATAGTGTATTAACATTGTTACGCTTTCCTTTTTAATATATACTGTGAGTCTGTGACAGTGCAAATAGAATTTGGTCTAAATGTACAGACTGATAAGAGAAACAATGTACAGCTGTCTTCACTCTTCCAAGGTGGAAATTTGAAGGGTCAGACCAATTGTACAGGACCCAAATCATTGTATAAAGAAGCACAACTACTGAAGGAAATCCGTGACTTAAAGTCTACTGGCTTTTACTAGGAACATATATAACTAATAATAGGGTGTATTTTGATGTCAGTGTTCAAATAAACTGCAATTCCCTTAGATCAAATTAAAAAATGTTATCTATAAAGAGTTTCAGATTTGGTTTCTGTAGATCAAGCACTTTTTCAGTGACAATGAAAGAACTACAGAACTTATTCCCTTTGAAGAGCAAGTACAGAGCTCAGAACAGTATAGCTGGATACTCTATGTACTTAAGGCCCCATGCACACGACCGTTGTTTGTTTCCGCGTCCGTTCCGTTTTTTCACGGATTGAATGCTTCCCCATTCATTTCAATGGGTCCGTCAAAAATGCGGATGGTCAACCGTTTGTGTTCCGCATCCGTGATCCGTGTTTTCATTCCGTCAAAAAAATAGTGCATGTCCTATTTTTTTCACGTTTGCGGACAAGGATAGGCATTTTTACAATGGATCCGTCAAAAAAAACGGTCCGTCATCCGTTTTTTTTGACGGACGCAAAATTTCAAGGAGGAGCGGACGCGGAGGCAGGCAACGGTCGTGTGCATGTAGCCTAAGAGGAACAAATTATTATTATTATTATTATTATTATTATTATTATTTCATGATGTCATAATGGTTCTCTGTAGTGCCCCAAATTAGAAGGAAGCGGACAGAGCAAGCTTTTTTCTGTATCTCCCCATGCAAGGATTCAATTCAATCTCCTGACCGTGCGCACAAGCTTAGTTATCACTACAACAAGATTGACGCACACACAGATGAATACAATTTCTGCAATCAGTTTGTCAACTTTTGACAACTCTTTTCCGTTGTCTAAAATCCATTCAATACACGTCCCCTGATAGGGGACGTAACAGGGATTAAACTGATAGGAATAGGACTTCTTAACACACCACTATGGATGAGCGAACACAAACTGAAATTTTCAAAAGAGTTCGGGTTCGGGTCCGTTGTTCAGAGATTTCTTCCCGTTTTCTGAAGGACTGCACAGCAGCCAATCAGCTAGCATTTTACTTCTTGCCCTAAGAAGCTCTTCACAGCCATGCCTACTAATGGCATGACTGTGATTGTCCAAGTGCAGCATGTGACCCAGCCTCTATTTTACAGTTTTGTTCAAAATTATTCAACCCCCAATGCTGTAAAGGGTTTTAGGGAATTTAGTGTACATTTGTAATTGTAAATATACTGATTAGGTGGCTCACTCAGCTTTTGAATTAGAAAAGGTGCTCTATCCCGAGTTTTTGACGCACCCCACGTCAAACAAAAGTGGTTGTAGAAAGGTTTGTATAAAGGGGGGATGGCACTCAGTATATTGGTGATGCACGGATGGAGCTAAATAAATTAGTTAGTTTAATAGAAATTAATAAAATAGAAATACACAAGTAGCAATAAAATATAACACAGTATATAGTAAAATATAGTAAACTCCGGATAAAAATCAAGTGGGGTAAGGATAAATGTAGTAATTCAGCATATACTGGGAAATAAAAGTCAAGGATAAATGTAGTATTTCGGCATATACTGGGAGATAAAAGTCAATTGATTCCGCATATATTATCCCAAAATCCTCAAGTATAAGAGTATTTCCTGTGAATATTCCTTATGGATTTCTTTGGTCCCAATATTCACTTCATATAGACGATATACATGTATAAATGGATGTATAAATAGATATATATATAAGTTGGTGGACCCAGAGGTCTGTACGTTACCAATCCAACAATAGGGTGATGAATCTCTCGATGTTTCTTCTGTTCTAGGACTTTCGTCCTCTCTTTGTTTCCAGTTGTGGATCGGGTGGCATGTGCGGCAGTCGCGTGGAGCGTCCTCACACGCGCGATTTGCCGCTCGGTATAAGAGCTTAAGGTCCGGGCGTCACTTCCGGTGACGTCACCGTTGGCGTCCACGTGCTTTTCTGGCGGGAAATTCAAATTTTTAGCGCCTGTTTGTTCGGATGGTTAATTTCTTCAATCTTTTTGTTAGGTAATAAAAATCCTTTTGGTGATGGTCCAGCTGGAACCTCAGAGGTTATTCACTGCCCCAAACGCGTTTCAGAGCCTCTGCTCCTTCCTCAGTGGGTATGGATAGCCTCTGGGTATGGGTCTTATTATAGGGATTTCTTAATTGGTTCCATCCCACTTGTGGGTCGGGTTTTTGTCCGTCCAATCATAATCAGTGGGGAGATGTTTTCTTGGGAGCACTATTTTTCATCAATTCCATTAGAGTCCATAAAAAGAAACATATGATAGTGATATGTTTTCTTTAAGAAAGCTATAAGGACATTCCTACTTCATAAAGAATATGCAATATATAATATAAGATAAGATATAAGATATAGAAGTATAACATCCGTATTTTCCTTTGGAATATAAAATATAGAATATAAAATATAAGATATAGAAGTATAACATCTGCTTTTTCCCTTCAGAATATGCTACCCTTTGATTTAATAGTTCGATGTGAAATTTATTGATTAATTTTGCAGTGGTGTTCCATTAGTGAGATTTATTCTGATTGTTCCATAAGTGCACTATCTGTGATCTTTAATATTCCATAATTGGTTAGTGATTAGTCTGTGTTTGATTTTGTTATTATTTTTATTTTTATTTTTCTTATTTTTCTTGGGGATTGAAGACAGTCGTTCTCATTGAATTGTGTGTAAATAAGAATAAATATATATAATAAATATTAAAAGTATGAATATATATAATAAATATTAAAGATATGATGAAGATAGGATGAAATTGTGAAAAAATATGTGAAAAAATATAGGGTGAAAAAATATATATATAAATATATATGAAAAATATGAAAAATATATAAAAAATGTATATAAAAAAATTATATATAAAAATATATATAAAAATATATATATAAAATAAATATATATAAATATATATATAGAATGTGAAAAGTATATAAAAAATATGAAAAAATATATAAAAAATATGAAAAAATATGAAAAAATATGAAAAAGGTATGAAAAAATTGTATACGATACGTTCTTTATCTTGGCATGTAGTTTCAGCTGGTCTGTTTGTTACAAGGAGTGTATGGGGAGGGGCCCTTCGGGGAGAGGGATCGCAGTGCTGGTAGACAGCCTGACTGCGATTCCATGTCCCCTGGGGGCACCAGCCCAGTTTTCTTCATAGGAACCCAAAGATTTCCATTTCAGCGTTTAGTCCTTTTGGAATTATGGAATCGAATTCAAATATTTTCCTTGATTCCTGCCTTGACATGTTGGCTATATGGTTGCCACCTCTCCAGTTCCGTGGGACTTTCTCTAATGCTGCAAAGAAGAGTGTGGACGGGTCACTATTATGGAATTCCTTATAATGTTTGGATACCGAGTGTAATTCATATTTCTTTCGTATGTTTGCTATATGTTCGGCTATTCTTTGTTTGAAGGGTCTTTTTGTGCGTCCAATGTATTGTTTTTGACAGGGACATTGTAAAATATAAATTACATCCGATGAGTTGCATGATAAATGTTCTCGAATTTCATGTTTGAAAGAGTTGTTTGTTGATGATATGCACGTTGTCTTCTTTGGAAATTTAGTGGTTCTGCAATTTGTGCAGACTCCACATCTGAAGAAGCCATTAAATGTGAGCCAATTTGTACTTTTTGTTATTTTTTTCATTTTAATTGTTGGGGCTAATTTCAATCCCAAATTGGGTACCTTAGTGTACGTAATCTGCGGTTTTTCAGGTATTAAACCACCCAGTATTTTGTCTCCAAGGAGGTGGTACCAATTTTTTGTAATAATGGATTCAAGCTTTTTGTAATGGGTGCTATATGGCATTATGATCCTTATATTGTTCTTATTGCTCTCTTCCTCTCTCTTATCTGTCTTTTTTGGAATAAAGAAATTGCTTCTATCCATTTATCGTATTTTATTTAATGCTTTGTCAATTGTTGGAAGAGGATAGTCCTTCTCCAGAAATTGTTTCTTTAAGCAGTCGGCTTCAGTTTCAAATTGTTGTTCCTCCGTACAGTTTCTCTTCAATCTCCGAAATTGACTAGTCGGGATGTTCGTGAGCCATCTTGGCAGATGGCAGCTTGTGTGAAGAATATAATTATTTCTCATTGTAGGTTTCTGAAATGTACTGCATATTAATTTATTGTTTAGTATATTTATGGATAAGTCAAGAAACTCTATTCGGGAATCGCTTATATTGCTTGTGAAGGTGATATTTTTATCATTCGTGTTGATATTTTCCAGAAATGTATTCAATTGATCTCTAGTCCCATTCCAGATGAAAATTATATCATCTATGAACCTTCGCCATAGTACCAGGCTCGTCCCCAGTAAATGGTAAATATTCTGGCGTTCCCAGTGGGCCATAAAGATGTTAGCATAGCTGGGGGCGAACCTGGTACCCATGGCGGTTCCTCTTTGTTGTAGGTAGAAGTTCGAATCAAAGTTGAAGTAGTTATGAGTCAGTATGAACTCAACCCCTGTCACTAAGAATTCTATTTGGTCCTTATGTAAAGAATTGTAATAGTTCAGTTCTTCCCTCAATGCCGTGATTCCGTGTTCATGTTTTATAATCGTATACAATGAATTTACATCAAGTGTACCCAATAGCCAATGTTTTTCGTATTCTATGTGTTCTATAATGTTTACTATGTCCGTTGTGTCTTTTATGTATGATGGGGTGAGCTTGACAGTTGGTTGGAGTAGTTTGTCAATATATTGTGATAAGTTTGAAGTCAGTGAACCAATACCTGAAATGATTGGTCTTCCGGGTGGTTGGGTTAAGCTCTTGTGGACTTTTGGTAGACAATAAAAAAACGGGATCCTGTTTTGTGTGCTAGTGATGAATTTTGACTCTTGTTCAGTTAAAATACCCTTCTTTACACCTATCATTACATATTTCTCTAACTCTTTAGTAAAATTTTCAGTGGGATCTTTTCTCAAAATACTGTAGGTGGAACTGTCTTCCAGTTGTCTTCTGCATTCATTGTTATAATCTGCCGTATTTAGAAGTACAATTGCCCCCTTTGTCAGCTGGTCTTATTGTTAAATTTTCCATTGATTGGAGTTGTTTGATTGCATGTGTTTCCCTTTTTGATAGGTTGTATTGGGATATTTTTGTATTCATTTTTCTGATTTCTATTTCTGTGCATTTCCGGAAGGTGGCGATATTCTCCCCATTTCATTTCTGGGGTATTTCATAGATTTTTCTTCAGGTTTGTATGTTTGTAATTAGACTGTACTTCAGTTCCCTCAAGAATTGGATTTTTCATATGGTATTTTTCAAGCATAGTTTTCTCACAAATTTCTCTATCCCGATATATGCATTGAATTTATCTAGTTTAGCCGTTGGGGCAAATTTTAATCCCTTATTTAATAATTTTTGTTGTGTTTCCGTTAGAGTGATTTCACTAAGGTTAATAATGTTATTTTCCTTATCGTTTAGTAAATGTGTGCTCTTTGTGGTCTTTGGTTTGTGTTTACTCCGTCTTGTCTTATGTTTGGTCTGTGATTTCTGTATTCCTCCGTGTTGTTTCTCTGTCTGTTCCCTCCGTGATGCCTGTTGTAGGGGGTGTTCTGGTAATTCCTCTCCGTGTGGTCTCTGCCTGATGCAGTATGATTCCTGTGTCTCAAATTGTATCTCTGTTCTGGGGTGGGTGTTCTTCTGTGTCGTGTTTGAGATCGAGAGTGCTGCCTCGTTCTTGTCCTGTGGTGAGGTGGGGTTTGGTCTAAAAAATGTGGTGATGTGAGAGATTCAAAGTGGTTGTTTGTAGTGGTATTATATCTGCTTTGTATATTGTTTCTGATTCTTTCTTTCTGTTGGGTTGGTGTCTTTTCCTTATCTCTATTTATTACAATTGGTGGTTTGACTCTCTGTTCAGTTATTTCTTTGTTATTTTTCAATTGGGTATTGTATTTTAATTTTTACTTTTCTTGGCCATAATTGCCTTTTCTAAGTTGTCTAAACTAGTGCAAATTCTTTCTTGCCATAGATTATATATGTCATCTTTTGGTAGTTTCTCCACTGTTTCTCTTAGTTTTGTAATCTGGTCCTTAGTTTGTTCTAGAATTTGTGACCGTCTTTTAATTATCATCTGGATCAATGTGCAAGATTGTGCAAAAAGGAAACCCTCCCATTCCATTTTAAACTCATCACTGTATAAGTCTTCAGCAGGGTCTTTGCTTAACATTAAACCTTTTGGTATCATTCCCTTCATTAGATATTGATTTAGGGATTTAATTTCCCATTGTTGTCTTAATTGTCTCTGTAACAGTCTCTCCAATTCCCTAAAAATATTTGTGGTTGATCTATTTGCGATTTCCTGTGTGTTAGAGTAAGGAGTTTCTTCGAAAACATACATCTCAATTGTTTTGCATTTGTTCTCCATACATCCAAAAGGACTAAACACTGAAATGGAAATCTTTGGGTTCCTATGAAGAAAACTGGGCTGGTGCCCCCAGGGGACATGGAATTGCAGTCAGGCTGTCTACCAGCACTGCGATCCCTCTCCCCGAAGGGCCCCTCCCCATACACTCCTTGTAACAAACAGACCAGCTGAAACTACATGCCAAGATAAAGAACGTATCGTATACAATTTTTTCATACCTTTTTCATATTTTTTCATATTTTTTCATATTTTTTATATATTTTTTCATATTTTTTATATACTTTTCACATTCTATATATATATATTTATATATATTTATTTTATATATATATATATTTTATATATATTTTTATATATAATTTTTATATACATTTTTTTATATATTTTTCATATTTTTCATATATATTTATATATATATTTTTTCACCCTATATTTTTTCACATATTTTTCACAATTTCACCCTATCTTTCATACTTTTAATATTTATTATATATATTCATACTTTTAATATTTATTATATATATTTATTCTTATTTACACACAATTCAATGAGAACGACTGTCTTCAATCCCCAAGAAAAATAAGAAAAATAAAAATAAAAATAATAACAAAATCAAACACAGACTAATCACTAACCAATTATGGAATATTAAAGATCACAGATAGTGCACTTATGGAACAATCAGAATAAATCTCACTAATGGAACACCACTGCAAAATTAATCAATAAATTTCACATCGAACTATTAAATCAAAGGGTAGCATATTCTGAAGGGAAAAAGCAGATGTTATACTTCTATATCTTATATTTTATATTCTATATTTTATATTCCAAAGGAAAATACGGATGTTATACTTCTATATCTTATATCTTATCTTATATTATATATTGCATATTCTTTATGAAGTAGGAATGTCCTTATAGCTTTCTTAAAGAAAACATATCACTATCATATGTTTCTTTTATGGACTCTAATGGAATTGATGAAAAATAGTGCTCCCAAGAAAACATCTCCCCACTGATTATGATTGGACGGACAAAAACCCGACCCACAAGTGGGATGGAACCAATTAAGAAATCCCTATAATAAGACTCCATACCCAGAGGCTATCCATACCCACTGAGGAAGGAGCAGAGGCTCGAAACGCGTTTGGGGCAGTGAATAACCTCTGAGGTTCCAGCTGGACCATCACCAAAAGGATTTTTATTACCTAACAAAAAGATTGAAGAAATTAACCATCCGAACAAACAGGCGCTAAAAATTTGAATTTCCCGCCAGAAAAGCACGTGGACGCTAACGGTGACGTCACCGGAAGTGACGCCCGGACCTTAAGCTCTTATACCGAGCGGCAAATCGCGCGTGTGAGGACGCTCCACGCGACTGCCGCACATGCCACCCGATCCACAACTGGAAACAAAGAGAGGACGAAAGTCCTAGAACAGAAGAAACATCGAGAGATTCATCACCCTATTGTTGGATTGGTAACGTACAGACCTCTGGGTCCACCAACTTATATATATCTATTTATACATCCATTTATATATGTATATCGTCTATATGAAGTGAATATTGGGACCAAAGAAATCCATAAGGAATATTCACAGGAAATACTCATATACTTGAGGATTTTGGGATAATATATGCGGAATCAATTGACTTTTATCTCCCAGTATATGCCGAAATACTACATTTATCCTTGACTTTTATTTCCCAGTATATGCTGAATTACTACATTTATCCTTACCCCACTTGATTTTTATCCGGAGTTTACTATATTTTACTATATACTGTGTTATATTTTATTGCTACTTGTGTATTTCTATTTTATTAATTTCTATTAAACTAACTAATTTATTTAGCTCCATCCGTGCATCACCAATATACTAAGTGCCATCCCCCCTTTATACAAACCTTTCTACAACCACATTTGTAATTGTGTTCAGAATGAAATCTTACAAGGACTTTTTCAAAGAACCAAATGCAACTAAAATGACATCAATTGTTTTTGTAATACAGTATTAAATTTTTTCTGTGATTTCTTCATTGAAACAATTATTCAAGCCCTTAAAGATTACCACTCTTAAGAACAGAGGTTCATTCAAGTGTTTTGGATCAGGTATTGAAAACACCTGTGGATGTCAAGGAGCAGCAATCAAGCATAATAAGCACCAATTAGGCAGATTTAAAATGACTGTGATACTCAGCTCCTTCTAGACATTTACTGGTGTGTTTACAAACATGGTGAAGTCAAGAGAATGGTCCAGGAAGACAAGAGAAGAGGTGATTTCTCTTCACAGGAAGGGCAATGGCTATAAGAAGATTGCAAAGATGTTAAACATACCAAGAGACACCATAGGAGGCATCATTTGCAAATTCAAAGCAAAGGGCGCTGTTGAAACGCTACCTAGTAGTGCCAGAAAAAAGATGCTGACTTCGACTGCTGTGCGCTATCTGAAGCGCAAAGTGGAGAAAAGTCCCCATGTGACTGCTGAGGAACTGAAAAAAGATTTGTCAGATGCGGGTACTGAAGTTTCAGCTCAGACAATAAGGCGCACACTGCGTAGTGAAGGCCTCCATGCCAGAACTCCCAGGTGCACCCCCTTGCTGTCTCCAAAGAATAAGAAGAGTCGACTGCAGTATGCCAAAAGTCATGTGGACAAACCACAAAAGTATTGGGATAGTGTTCTGTGGACTGATGAAACAAAATTAGAACTCTTTGGGCCCATGGAATGTTTGGAGGAGGAAGAACAAGGCCTATGAAGAAAAGAACACCTTGCCTACTGTGAAGCATGGCGGGGGGTCAATCATGCTTTGGGGCTGTTTTGCTTCTACAGGTAGAGGGAAGCTTCAGCGTGTGCAAGGTACCATGAATTCTCTTCAGTACCAGGAGATATTGGATGAAAATGTGATGCAGTCCGCCACAAATCTGAGGCTTGGGAGACGTTGGACCTTTCAACAAGACAATGATCCCAAGCATACCTCCAAGTCCACTAGAGCATAGTTGCAGATTAAAGGCTGGAACATTTTGAAGTGGCCATCGCAGTCACCAGACTTAAATCCGATTGAGAACCTCTGGTGGGACTTAAAGAAAGCAGTTGCAGTGCGCAAGACTAAGAATGTGACTGAACTGGAGACTTTTGCCCATGAAGAATAGGCGAAGATACCCGTAGATCGCTGCAAGACACTTGTGTCAAGCTATGCTTCACGTTTAAAAGCTGTTATAACTGGAAAAGGATGTTGTACTAAGTATTGAATGTCACTTGGGGGTTGAATAAAACTGATAATGATGTGAGCAAAGAAAAGACATTTGTGGTTATTTCATTATAAATGTTATGTTACATTTGTCTGACTTACAAGTGCCTCTTTGATTTAATTGTAAACAAGATGACTGAAATGATCAAAATCAATATCAAACTGGCCAAAACACTCAATTTCAGTGGGGGTTGAATAATTTTGAACACAACTGTAGCTGGAGTCACGTAGCGCAGCACGTCACACTGCTCTGATTAGTGTAGGGAGAGGACACAGCTTCTGTGAGGGCGAGATTAGGCAGGGAAAAGTCAGCAAAAACACCTAATGAAGAGATCGATCTACAGTTGTGAATCATTCAACTTCTGCTAGTTAATTGCTCACTGGTTTTTAGGCTGCACAGAGCGTTTTTCTGTCACTTTGATCGGCGGCCATTTTTTGTCTTGTGGTGCGCCAGCACAAGCTGCCACCAAGTCCATCAGTCCATCAATACTAGTTGTTTTTTTTTGCAATATCCTACATCAGGGGCTTGGCTGTGCTTATTGTCACCACTAGAAACTCAGGATAGAAATTTCTATATTTTATTAAGGGGTTAAATTAAATTGCCAAATTAGCAATCCCCTAAATCTGGTGTTCCAGCTGTGGCTAGCCAAGTGTAATACTGTCTGCTGTCTGGCAAAAGGATAGATTTTTTTCTGTGGTGAAATTCAATTGTCAAAATAACATTCCCCTAAATCTCGTGTCCCAGCAGTGGCTAGCAAAGTTTAATAGTGTCCGGCAAAGGATATATTTTGTTCTGGGGTGAAATTCAATAGCCAAAATAGCAATACCGTAAATCTGGTGTCCCAGCACTGGCTGGCCAAGTTTAATAGTGTCCGGCAAAGGATAGATAATTTTCTGCGGTGAAATTCAATTGCCAAAATAGCAATACCATAAATCTGGTGTTCCAGCTGTGACTGCACAAGTTTCATAGTGTCCGTCAAAGGATATATTATTTCTGCTGTGAAATTCAGTTGCAAAAATAGAAATACCGTACATCTGGTGTTCCAGCTGTGGCTGGACAAATTTAATAGTGTCTGGCAAAGAATATATTTTTTTCTGCAGTGAAATTCAATTGCCAAAATAGCAATACCATAAATCAGTGGTTTTAACTGTGGCTGGCCAAGTTTAATAGTGTCCATCACAGGATAGATTTTATTCTGAGGTGAAATTTTATTGACAAAACAGCAATACCCTGAATCTGGTGTTTCAGCTGTTGCAGGCCTAGTTAAAATCTGTCCGTAAAAAGGTATATTTTTTTCTGGGGTGAAACTTAATTGCCAAAATAGCAATATCCTAATTCTGTTGTTCCAGCTGTGATTGGACAATTTCCCTAGTGTCCGTCAAAGGATATATTATTTTCTGGGATGAAATACAGTTGCAAAAATAGAAATACAGTAAAATTGGTGTTCCAGCTGTGGCTGGACAAGTTTAATAGTGTCCGTCAAAGAATAGATATTTTTCTGGGGTGAAATTCAATTGCCAAAATAGCAATACCATAAATCAGTGGTTTTAGTTGTGGATGGCGAAGTTCAATAGTGTCTGTCACAGGATAGATTTTTTTCTGGGGTTAAATTTAATTGTCAAAATAGCAATACCCTGAATCTGGTGTTCCAGCTGTGACTGGAAAATTTCCTTTAGTGTCCGTCAAAGGATATATTATTTTCTGAGGTGAAATACAGTTGCAAAGATAGAAATACAGTAAATCTGGTGTTCCAGCTGTGGCTGGACAAGTTTAATTGTGTCCGTCAAAGGATAGATTTTTTTCTGGGGTGAAATTCAAATGCCAAAATAGTAATACCATAAATCAGTGGTCTCAGCTGTGGCTGGCCAAGTTTAATAGTGTCCGTCACACTGAATCTGGTGACCCAGCTGGCTGAGACTGGACAATTTCTCTAATGTCCGTCAAAGGATATATTATTTTCTGGGGTGAAATACAGTTGCAAAAATAGAAATACAGTAAATATGGTGTTCCAGCTGTTGCAGGCCTAGTTTAAATATGTACGTAAAGGGTATATTTTTTCCGGGGTAAAATTCAATTGCCAAAATAGCAATACCCTGAATCTGGTGTTCCAGCTGTTGCAGGCCTAGTTTAAATCTGTCCGTAAAAGGTATATTTTTTTCTGGGGTGAAATTTAATTGCCAAAGTAGCAATACCCTGAATCTGGTGTTCCAGCTGTGACTGGACAATTTCCCTAGTGTCCGTCAAAGGATATATTATTTTCTGGGGTGAAAGTTAGTAGCAAAAACAGAAATACAGAAAATCTGGTGTTCCAGCTTTTGCAGGCCTAGTTTAAATCTGTCCGTAAATGGGTATATTTTTTCTGGGGTGAAATTTAATTGCCAAAGTAGCAATACCCTGAATCTGGTGTTTCAGCTGTTGCAGGTCTAGTTTAAATCTGTCCGTAAAAGGGTATATTTTTTTCTGGGGTGAAATTTAATTGCCAAAATAGCAATATCCTGAATCTGGTGTTCCAGTTGTGACTGGACAATTTCCTAGTGTCTGTCAAAGGATATATTATTTTCTGTTGTGAAATACAGTTGCAAAAATAGAAATACAATAAATCAGGTGTTCCAGCTGTGACTGGACAAGTTTCATAGTGTCTGTCAAAGGATATATTTTGTTCTGGGGTTAAATTCACTTGCCAATATAGCAATACCCTGAATCTGGTGTTCCAGCTGTTGCAGGCCAAGTGTTAATCTGTCCGTAAAGGGTATATTACACTCAGCGTGCATCTCCAAGTATATTTCTTTCCGTAAAAGGGTATATTACAAAAAGTGTTACATTACAATTGCTGAAAGCATTATCCTGTAAATCTGCACGCACTATTGTGCATCTCATAGTGTATTTCTGTCCATTAAAGGGTATATTACACTCAAGGTGTATATACAAGTGCTGAGAGGGACATCCTCAATAACTTCACACGCTACTTTGCATCTCCAAGTGTAAATCTGTCCATAAAAGGACACCTTTCATAAAGGGCCTAAATACTAGGCCTACAATTGATATTCATCTAAATCTGTGGTTACTGCTGTGCCTGGATTAGTGTAATACAGTACATAACTAAATAGGCAGATAGTATTAGGTGCTTGTAAAAAAAAAGCCTGAATTTGAAATCAATACATTAGGCCAAATATTTTTTTCTTATTGTGGTGCTTGGTGAACGGTAACAATGAGGAAAACATCTAGTAAGGGACGCGGACGCGGTCGTGGTGGTGTTAGTGGACCCTCTGGTGCTGGGAGAGGACGTGGCCATTTTGCCACAGCCACACGTCCTAGTGAACCATCTACCTCAGGTTCCAGTACCCGCCAGAATTTACAGCGATATTTGGCGGGGCCCAATGCCGTTCTAAGAATGGTAAGGCCTGAGCAAGTACAGGCGCTAGTCAATTGGGTGGCCGACAGTGGATCCAGCACGATCACAACATTAACTCCCACCCAGTCTTCTGCAGAAAGCGCACAGGTGGCGCCTGAAAACCAAGCCCATCAGTCTGTCACATCACCCCCATGCATATCAGGGAAACTGTCAGAGCCTCAAGTTATGCAGCAGTCTCTTATGCTGTTTAAAGACTCTGCTGGCAGGGTTTCCCAAGGGAATCCACCTAGCCCTTCCCCAGTGGTGGAAGACATAGAATGCACTGATGCACAACCACTTATGTTTCCTGATGATGAGGACATGGGAATACCAACTCATCGGAGTCTGCACGTCTCTGATGATGATGAAATACAGGTGCCAACTGCTGCGTCTTTTGCAGTGTGCAGACCGAACAGGAGGTCAGGGAGGAAGACTGTGTGGAAGACGATGCAGGGGACGATGAGGTCCTAGACCACACATGGAATGAAGGTCGTGCCACTGACTTTCATAGTTCAGAGGAAGAGGCAATAGTGAGATGAAGTCAACAGCGTAGCAAAAGAGGGAGCAGGGGGCAAAAGCAGAACAGCTGCCGCCAACAGAGTTCGCCTGCTACTGGCCACCGCCACCAGGGATCGAGCACCCCAAATGCAGCTTCAAGGAGTTCCCTGGCATGGCACTTCTTTAAATAATGTGCTGACGACAAGACCCGAGTGGTTTGCACGCTGTGCCATCAGAGCATGAAGAGAGGCATTAACGTTCTGAACCTTAGCACAACCTGCATAACCAGGCATCTACATGCAAATCATGAACTGCAGTGGAGTAAACACCTTAAAAGCAAGGAACTCACTCAGGCTCCCCCTGCTCCCTCTTCTGCTGCTGCCTTGGCCTCTTCCTCGGCCTCGGGAGGAATGTTGGCACCTGCCGCCCACCAAACAGAAGATGTGCCACCGACACCACCACCTGCGTCGCCAAGCATCTCCACCATGTCACATGGCAGCTTTCAGCTCTCCATCTCACAAAACTTGGAGAGAAAACGTAAATTCCCACCTAGCCACCCTTGAGCCCTGGGCCTGAATGCCAGCATTTCAAACTACTGGCCTTGAAATGCTGTCATTCAGGCTGGTAGACACAGACAGCATCAAACAGCTAATGGCGATGCCTGTTCCACAGTATGTTCCCAGCCGCCACTACTTCTCCAAGACAGCCGTGCCTTCCCTGCACAACCAAGTATCCGATAAAATCAAGTGTGCACTGCGCAACGCCATCTGTGGCAAGGTCCACCTAACCACAGATAAGTGGACCAGTAAGCATGGCCAGGTACGCTATCTCTCCCTAACTGCACACTGGGTAAATGTAGTGGCGGCTGGGCCCCAGGCGGAGAGTTCTTTGCCTCCTGTAGCCTCCTCCTTCTACTCGGCTTCCTCCTCCTCTTCTTCCACCTTCTCATCCAGTCAGCCTCACCACCAGCTTCAGACACCCTCACCACCAACTTCAGCACAGCCTGGGGTAAACGTCAGCAGCCCGTTCTGAAACTCATCTGCGCAGGAGTTGTGGTGGGGTATTGAACAAAAGACCGACCAGTGGTTGCTGCCTGTGGGCCTCAAGCCCGGCCTGGTGGTGTGCGATAATGGGCGAAATCTCGTTGCAGCTCTGGGACTAGCTGGTTTGGCGCACATCCCTTGCCTGGCGCATTTGCTGAATTTGGTGGTGCAGAAGTTCATTCACAACTACCGACATGTCAGAGATGCTGTATAAAGTGCGGGCCGTTAGTGCCGGCTTTCACATCCTGCTGCTGCTCGCCTGTCTGCGCTACAGCGTAACCTAGGCCTTTCCACTCACCGCCTCATATGCGACGTGCCCACCAGATGGAACTCCACCTTGCACATGCTGGAGAGAATGTGTGAGCAGCAGTAGGCCGTAGTGGAGTTTCAGCTGCAGCACGCATGGGTCAGTCGCACTGCGGAACAGCACCACTTCACCACCAATGACTGGGCCTCCATGCGAGACCTGTGTGCCCTGTTGCGCTGTTTCGAGTATTCCATCAACATGGCCAGTGGCGATACCACAATACCACTTCTATGTCTCCTTGAGAAAACGCTTAGGGCGATGATGGAAGAGGAGGTGACCCAGGAGGAGGAGGATGAGGGTCATTTTTAGCACTTTCAGGCCATTCTGATAGAAGTGCCTCAGAGGGAGGTTTTTGCAACAGCAGGTACAAATGTGGCCAGCCAGGGCCCACTACTGGAGGACAAGGAGGATAAGGAGGAGGTGGAGGAGGATGAGGATGAAGCAGGCCCATCACTTGTGCGTGGCTGGGGGGATACGGAGGACGATGATGATACGCCTCCCACAGAGAAAAGCTTGTCCTTACCTCTGTGTAGCCTGGCACACATGAGCTGACTACATGTTGCAGTGCCTGCGAACGACAGCAGAGTTGCCCACATTTTAACGTGTGCGGACTACTGGGTTGCCACCCTGCTGGATCCCCAGTACAAAGACAATGTGCCCACCTTACTTCCTGCACTGGAGCGTGATAGGAAGATGCACAGAGTACAAGCGCACGCTGGTAGACGCGCTCCTGAGAGCATTCCCAAATGTCACAGGGGAACAAGTGGAAGCCCTAGGCGAAGGCAGAGCTGTGTCACGGCCAGCTCCTCTGAGGGCAGGGTTAGCATGACAGAAATGTGGAAAAGTTTTGTCAACACGGCACGGCTAACTGCACCACCACCTGATACGGAATGTGTTAGCAGGAGGCAGCATTTCACTAACATGATTGAACAGTATGTGTGCGCACCCCTCCACGTACTGACTGATAGTTCGGCCCCATTCAACTTCTGGGTCTCCAAATTGTCCACATGGCCAGAGCTAGCTTTTTATGCCTTGGAGGTGCTGGGCTGCCCGGCGGCCAGCGTTTTGTCTGAACGTGTATTCAGCACGGCAGGGGTGTCATTAATGACAAATGCAGCCACCTGTCCACAGCCAACGTGGACAAGCTGACATTCATAAAAATGAACCAGGCATGGATCCCACATGACCTGTCCATCCCTTGTGCAGAATAGACATTTATAACTGCCTCCCCTCAACCATATATTCTTGTACTCCAGGGCACTTCTTTATTGAATCCTTATTTTTTATTTTACAACTATATTGCGGTGCAACCAAAAGTTGAATGAACCTTTCCTCCGTCTAGGTGCCAGGGCCTAATTATCTGAAAGTGGCCTGTTCCAGTGGTGGGTGACATGAAGCCTGATTCTCTGCTATGCGACCTCTGTCCTCTGTCTGGGTGACGTGGGCTAAATATCTGGAAGTGTCCTTCCCTATTTCTGGGTGACATGAAGCCTGATTCTCTGCTATGCCACCTCTCTCCTCTGTCTGGGTGCCAGGAGCCAAATTATCTAAAAGTGGCCTTCTCCATTGGTGGGTGACATGACGCCTGATTCTCTGCTATGCGACCTCTGTCCTCTGTCTGGGTGCTGAGGCCTAAATAACTGAAGGTGGCCTTCTCCATTGGTGGGTGACTTGAAGCCTGATTCTCTGCTATGGGACGGTTCGAATTAAGTAGTACATTGCGCGATGCACGCACAGTGCCCCAAATTGGAAGTAAGAGGAATGACCAATCTTCTTTTTCCATCTCCCGGTAATCTATTCGATACACGTCCCTTGATAGGGGACGTAACAGGGATTAAACTGATAAAAATAGTACTACTGATTACTGAACACACCACTCATATAGGGTGGCACAGTACATTGCGCTGCAAGCGCGCAGTGCCCCAGCCCCAAATTAGAAGGAAGCGGACAGAACAAGCTATTTTCTGTATCTCCACGTGCAAGGATTCAATTCAATTCAATGTCCCAAACATGCGCACAAGCTCAGTCATCACTATAACAAGAAGGGCGCTTACACAGATAAATTAAATTTCTGCAGTGTGTCAACTATTGACAACTTTTTGCGGTTGTCTAAAATCCATTCAATACACGTCCCTGATAGGGGACATAACAGGTATTAAACTGATAAGAATAGTACTAGTTAACACACCACTCATATAGGGTTGCACAGTACATTGCACGATGCACGCACAGTGCCCCAAATTGGAAGTAAGAGGAACGACCAATCTTCTTTTTCCATCTCCCGGTTCCTAAAATCTATTCGAGACACGTGCCCTGATAGGGGACGTAACAGGGATTAAACTGATAAAAATAGTACTACTGATTACTGAACACACCACTCATATAGGGTGGCACAGTACATTGCGCGAGGAAGAGACCTTCAATGACGTCAGTGAGGACAGGGAACGGGACATGGCTAGTTTGGTATCCAACCTTGTGCCAATGGGGAGTTTGCAGTTGTGCAAATGGACTGTTCGTTGTTGTTTGTGGTGCGTTAAACGGGGAGTTTGGTCTGTCACAGTTAGGTCTGTCACTGTGAAGTGGGCGTAACCCTTACACTACCTGATCGATACAACATCATACCTGATCGTATACACACACTGGATGTTTTAAAGCACGTTATTCTAAACAATTTAGGAATGTTAGGTGATGTATGCCCTTTATGGATTAAAACCCGACTCTGCGTCCACTAGGTAATTTTCCATGCGAGTTTTGCCATGGATCCCCCTCCGGCATGCCACAGTCCAGGTGTTAGTCCCCTTGAAACAGCTTTTCCATCACTATTGTGGCCAGAAAGAGTCCCTGTGGGTTTTAAAATTCGCCTGCCTATTGAATTCTATGGCGGTTCGCCCGTTCGCGAACATTTGCGTAAATTTGCGTTCGACGTTCGCGAACTGAAAATTTTATGTTCACGACATCACTAGTTACTATCCCTGTTACAGAAAAAGAGACCTCTCAGGGTCTCTCTTTAATTCCTTCGGGTAAAGGCCCTGTCCCAGATGGTTTCACCATACATTACTACAAAACTTTCAGAAAGACCCTGATCCCTTACTTCACATCCCTTTGCAATCCTTTTTAAATGGGAGCATCCTACCTTTCCAGGCCCTAGAAGCCCATGTTACAATTATCTACAAAGATAAGAAAGACCCTCTAGAGTGTAGAAGCTACCGCCCGATATCTCGACTAAATGTAGATGTTAAAATCCAAGCTATTCTCCCTCCATTATTAACAGGGAGCAGGTCAGATTTGTCCAGGGTAGACAGGGTAGTGAAAACACCATACGCCTTCTTAGACTAATATCCCACTTACGACTTACCAACACCCCTTTTGCCCTGCTCAGCACCGGCTGAGAAAGCTTTTGATAGGGTCAGCTGGCATTACATGTCAGCTGCCCTATCTAGCTTTAGTATACCAGACAAATTCATTAAAGCCATCCTTTCTTTATAATCAGCTCCATCAGCAAGAGTTAAAGTTAATGGTGTCCTTTCCCCCGCATTTAAAATACATAACGGCACCAGACAGGGCTGCCCTCTGTCACCCGCCTTGTTTGTGTTGGTGATGGACACTCTCCTCTGCAAAATTAGACAGGACCCTGAGATACAGGGAGTTTAGGCTGGCTCACATACTCACCTAACTGCGGCTTTTGAGGACGACCTCCTTGTCATGACCTATAATCCCCTAACTTCCTTCCCTAAACTGCTGTCCATATTCCACTCTTTTGGAACTCTTTCCAATGTCAAAATCAACTATAGTAAATTGATAGCTTTTAATATTTGCTGCCCTGCTTCCACTGTCACAACATTGAAAATGACTACCCCATTTACTTGGGCACCCAAATACATACCATTCCTAGGGATCAAAATATTTGCCAATCAGTCAGAGCTTTTCCCGCTCAACTATACCCCTCTCTTGCACTCCATTCGAACCCATCTTAAGACCATTAGGCTCCCTGTTATACTGCCCAAATTGCTCTACTTGTTACAAGTCCTTCCCATTTGGCTCCCCCACGACTTTTTCGCCGACATCCGCAGGATATTCTCGTACTTCCTATGGGGATGGGGGGGCAGATCACCCAGAATAGCATACCACACACTGACGAGGGAAAAGATTTGGGGTTGCGGACTTCCAGATATGCATGCCTACTACAAATCAATACAAATAAATAGATGCCTCTCCCTGCTATCACCCTCTTCTCCCAACCCTTGTGCAGATCTGGAGAGATACCACCTTACCACTAGTGAAAAACTGGTGCTGTCGGGGGCCGGACCTCACACCACTGCTGCTTCTCCACACCGCTTGCTAAAAGGAGCATTAGCCACCTGGTCGGGACTCCATGCTGCACAAATAGTACACTTTCCTTCCCCAGATATGTGCCTATTACAACCTTATATTCACCCAGGTTTCCGACAACCGTCTGGTGTCAGGGCGATGCTCTTCGAGCTTTGTCTGAGTGAAGTCTACCTAGCGGATTGTTTTCTACATTGGGACAATATATTGGCCCTCCCAAGGTTCTGAAAGCTCCCTTCCTACAAGTATTAGACTCCTGCACAGATGTCAAGCGACTCTCACTGCCTCATATGCTCTCTAGAACTAAATCTTGGCTAGAGCAATTGCTAGAGAGGCAAACCCTCCCGGCAAGAACTGTATTTTCTAACTGCCTGGGAGAAGGAAATCTCAACTGTTTTTACAGATCCCGAAAGAGCCTTTATCCTGACCCACTCACATGGCTTCAGCAGGTGCATTAAAATCCAGGAAAATTCATTTAAGCTCCTGAACAGGTGGTACAAAACTCCAGAGTTCCTCCACAGGATTAACACCGACATCTCCGAGCAGTGCTGGAGGTGTGGCATGGGTGTCGGATCCCTTTCCCATAGATGGTGGTTTTGCCCTCACATCCAGCCCTACTGGAGGGAGATAGGTATGCTATTGAAACAAATTTGCTCCACCCACTTAACTATGACCCCCCAACCTTGTTCTATTGTGGTGCCCCTCTGATACCTTCACTCCCTTGAAAGGGAACCTCCCCCATGCTTATAACTGCTGTGCGACTAGTAATACCTACGGAGGGTGACACCCTCCACACAGGCTTGGATTGCCAAAGTAGATCAACTCTATCGTTTCAAGGAAATGGCCCACTGGGAAGTGCATTCCGGACCCTCTTTCTTAAAGATATGGCCCCCATGGAAAATCTTTGGGGGCTTCCGCTAATAACTAATTTATCAGATCCGTGTAGTTGACCGTTGCCTATTGCTGATTGCTGATACACACACACTCCATTCCTCATGACCTATAAGTAGAGATGGCCCGAACTATCCACCGGCGAACAGTTCCCGGCGAACATAGCTTTGACCCTGTACCTCACAGTCAGCAGACACATTCCAGCCAATCAGCAGCATACCCTCCCTCCCAGACCCTCCCATCTCCTGAACAGCATCACTTTTAGATTAATTCGGAATTTGCAGTCTTAGTGAGAGGAGGGAGAGTGTAGTTGCTGCTGATTTAATAGGAAATCGATAGCTAGGCTAGTGAATTCAGTGTCCACTCCAGTCCTGAAAGACTCATGTGATCTCTGCTGTAAGGACAGCGTCCTGACAGCACTCCAAAAAGCCCTTTTAGGGCTGCAACATTAGTCTGCTTTTTTTTCTCCATATACATATTGCAGTTGCCTGGCCTGCCTGTGTGTGAGGAGCTGCAGGCCCACAGACAGTAGTGTGCCCACTGCCAGTGCCCACCCCAGTCATCCCATGTGGCACAGGACTTTGCATCAAAAAAGGCATTTCATTTTTACACTTTAATCTAAGGTTAGTTGCCTGCCAGTGTGTGTCAGGCTGACTTCCACTGACTGTAGTGTGCCCACTGCCAGTGCCCACCACTCATACCAGCTGGCACAGGACTTTGCATCAAAAAAGGCATTTAATTTTTACACTTTAGTGTAATTTCAGTTGCTTGCCTGCAGCTAGTGTGTGTCAGGCCGACTTCCACTGACTGTAGTGTGCCCACTGCCAGTGTCCACCCCTGTCATCCCGTGTGGCACAGGACTTTGCATAAAAAAAGGCATTTCATTTTTAGACAGTAGTCTAAATTCAGTTGCTTGCCTGCTGCTAGTGTGTGTCAGGCCGACTTCCACTGACTATAGTGTGCCCACTGCCAGTGCTTACCCCTGTCATCCCGTGTGGCACAGTACTTTGCATAAAAAAGGCATTTAATTTTTAAACTTTAGTGTAATTTTAGTTGCTTGCCTGCTGCTAGTGTGTGTCAGGGCCACTTCCACTGACTGTAGTGTGCCCACTGCCAGTGCCACCCACTGATACCGGGTGGCACAGTAGCTTACCGATAAATAAGGCATTTAATTTTTACACAGTCTAATTTCAGTTGCTTGCCTGCTGCCAGTGTGTGTCAGGCCCACTTCCACTGACTGTAGTGTGCCCACTGCCAGTGCCAACCACTGATACTGGGTGGCACAGTAGCTTGCCGATAAATAAGGCATTTAATTTTTACACAGTCTAATTTCAGTTGCTTGCCTGCTGCCAGTGTGTGTCAGGCCCACTTCCACAGACTGTAGTGTGCCCACTGCCAGTGCCAACCACTGATACCGGGTGGCACAGTAGCTTGCCGATAAATAAGGCATTTAATTTTTAGACAGTAGTCTAAATTCAGTTGCTTGCCTGCTGCCAGTGTGTGTCAGGCCCACTTCCACTGACTGTAGTGTGCCCACTGCCAGTGCCACCCACTGATACCGGGTGGCACAGTAGCTTGCCGATAAATAAGGCATTTAATTTTTACACAGTCTAATTTCAGTTGCTTGCCTGCTGCCAGTGTGTGTCAGGCCCACTTCCACTGACTGTAGTGTGCCCACTGCCAGTGCCAACCACTGATACCGGGTGGCACAGTAGCTTGCCGATAAATAAGGCATTTAATTTTTACACAGTCTAATTTCAGTTGCTTGCCTGCTGCCAGTGTGTGTCAGGCCCACTTCCACAGACTGTAGTGTGCCCACTGCCAGTGCCAACCACTGATACCGGGTGGCACAGTAGCTTGCCGATAAATAAGGCATTTAATTTTTAGACAGTAGTCTAAATTCAGTTGCTTGCCTGCTGCCAGTGTGTGTCAGGCCCACTTCCACAGACTGTAGTGTGCCCACTGCCAGTGCCAACCACTGATACCGGGTGGCACAGTAGCTTGCCGATAAATAAGGCATTTAATTTTTACACAGTAGTCTAAATTCAGTTGCTTGCCTGCTGCCAGTGTGTGTCAGGCCCACTTCCACTGACTGTAGTGTGCCCACTGCCAGTGCCACCCACTGATACCGGGTGGCACAGTAGCTTGCCGATAAATAAGGCATTTAATTTTTAGACAGTAGTCTAAATCTCAGTTGCTTGCCTGCTGTCAGTGTGTGTCAGGCCCACTTCCACTGACTGTAGTGTGCCCACTGCCAGTGCCACCCACTGATACCGGGTGGCACAGTAGCTTGCCGATAAATAAGGCATTTAATTTTTACACAGTCTAATTTCAGTTGCTTGCCTGCTGCCAGTGTGTGTCAGGCCCACTTCCACTGACTGTAGTGTGCCCACTGCCAGTGCCAACCACTGATACTGGGTGGCACAGTACTTTGCATCAAAAAAGGCATTTAATTTTTACACATTGAAAAGGAAGTCATGGCATCTCTGGCATACAGTGTTGGGGCAAGGGTCCATCTGACCACTGATACCTGGTCTGCAAAGCACGGTCAGGGCAGGTATATCACGTACACTGCGCATTGGGTCAACCTGCTGACGGCTGACAAGCATGGAATGCGTGGCTCCGCAGCGGAGTTGGTGACACCACCACGACTTGCAGGCAGACCTACTGCCACCTCCTCTACTCCTACTCCATCCTCTTCGATATCCTCCTCGGTTGAGTCCTCTTCTGCTGCGGCGTCTGGCTGCACATCAACTGAATCCCCTCAGCTCCCCAGGGGTTATTCCACATCCCGGATACGACAGTGTCATGCTGTCTTGGGGTTGACTTGCCTGAAAGCAGAGAGCCACACAGGACCAGCACTCCTGTCAGCCCTGAACGCACAGGTGGATCAGTGGCTGACCCCGCACCAACTGGAGATTGGCAAAGTGGTGTGTGACAATGGAACAAATTTGTTGTCGGCAATGAATTTGGGCAAGTTGTCACATGTGCCGTGCATGGCACATGTGTTGAATCTCATCGTACAACGTTTTGTGTCTAAGTACCCAGGCTTACAGGACGTCCTCAAGCAGGCCACGAAGGAGTGTGGCCATTTCAGGCGTTCCTACACGGCCATGGCGCACTTTTCCGATATTCAGCGGCGAAACAACATGCCAGTGAGGCGCTTGATATGCGACAGCCCGACACGTTGGAATTCAACACTCCTAATGTTCGACCGCCTGCTCCAACAAGAAAAAGCCGCCAATGAGTATTTGTATGACCGGGGTGCCAGGACAGCCTCTGCGGAGCTGGGAATTTTTTGCCACGTTACTGGACACTCATGCGCAATGCCTGTAGGCTCATGCGTCCTTTTGAGGAGGTGACAAACCTAGTCAGTCGCACCGAAGGCACCATCAGCGACCTCATCCCATTTGTTTTCTTCCTGGAGCATGCCCTGCGAAGAGTGCTGGATCAGGCTTTATATGAGCGTGAAGAGGAAGAGGAAGAGTTGTGGTCACCATCACCACCAGAAACAGCCTTGTCATCATCGCTTGCCGGACCTGCGGCAACGCTGGAAGAGGAGTATGAGGAAGAGGAGTCAGAGGAGGAATGTGGCAGCTTTGAGGAGGAGGAACACCAACCACAGCAGGAACCCCAGGGTGCTCGTTGTTGTCACCTATCTGGGACCCATGGTGTTGTACGTGGCTGGGGGTAATAACAGACCGTCAATGACATCAGTGAGGACGAGGAACGGGAAATGAGTAGCTCTGCATCCAACCTTGTTCAAATGGGGTCTTTCATGCTGTCATGTCTGTTGAGGGACCCACGTATAAAAAGGATGAAGGAGAACGACCTGTACTGGGTGGCCACGCTACTAGACCCCCGGTATAAGCAGATAGTGGCAGAAATGTTACCAAATTACCGAAAGTCGGAAAGCATGCAGCAGTTCAAAACCAAACTAAAAAATATGCTTTACACAACTTATAAGGGGTATGTCACAGCACAACGGGAATCTAACAGGGGAAGAGGTGAGTGTAATCCTCCTCCTACCACGGCGGCAAGGACTGGACGATTTACAGATGTGTTGTTGATGGAGGACATGCGGAGCTTTTTCAGTCCTACTCATCGCCACAGCCCTTCGGGATCCAGCCTTAGAGAACGACTCGACCGACAGGTAGCAGACTACCTCGCCTTAACAGCAGATATCGACACTCTGAGGAGCAATGAACCCCTTCACTACTGGGTGTGCAGGCTTGACCTGTGGCCTGAGCTATCCCAGTTCGCAATAGAACTTCTGGCCTGCCCTGCTTCAAGTGTCCTGTCAGAAACGACCTTCAGTGCTGCAGGAGTCATTGTCACTGACAAGAGAAGTCGCCTCGGTCAAAAAAGTGTTGATTACCTCACCTTCATAAAGATGAATGAGGCATGGATCCCGAAGGGACTGACAGTGGGGGATACTTTTGACTAACAAAAGGCCTGATTACATGCCTTGGCCTCAAAATGGTCCCCACGCTGCTGTATTTAATGTCTGCATACCGGATGACTTTCGTGAATTCTCCACCACCAACTAGGGTTCAAGCCGCAATGTTTTAGTCACTTTTCTGCCTGGAGAACATCAATTTTTCCGGCCGCTGCTACAATAGCGGCTGCAACAATGCCATTATTTTTCAGGCATGTGTACATGCCAAATTTTTCTGTCCTATGGTGCAGCACTGTGGCTGCAAAAACAAACCAAAAAAAAAGGCACATACAAGTGTCAATTCCCTTCGTGATCGTTACCTTGTTGTGGTGAAGGGGCTTGCGTATCACAATGAAGCAATCGTCACCTCTATGAGTGTGTTGGCAATGTTGCCACACCCCAGATGATAAGGCCGTTGCTTCATTATGGTCAGACCAAAAGCGATCGGACGGCTGGATAATATTTCATAGAAAAACATTAATTTACCTTTTTTCTTATATGTTGTATGGGTTTTTAATACATAAAATAAAAAATCATAATAAAGTCTCTTAATAGTTTATTAGAAATGATGCAGTCAATTAAAAAATCCCCATCAATTCCAATACAAAGCAAGTACAGAGCTCAGAACTAAATTATTTCATGATGTCGTAATGGTTCGCTAATTCGACAATGGATAATTAATTCGACCGGATAGAGTACGTAACAGGGATTAAACTGATAAGAATAGTACTAGTTAAGACACCACTCATATAGGGTGTCACAGCACATTGCTCTGTGCACGCGCAGTGCCCCAATTTGGGAGTAAGAGGACCGACCAAGCTGCTTTTTCCATCTCCCGGTTCCTGAAATCAATTCAGTTTGGTGTATGAGAGTTTGGTCTGTCACTGTGAAGGCAGTCGAAGGTACTCGGCCTAAATTTTTTTCACTAAAGGAAATCCCTGATATGGGACATAACAGGGATTAAACTGATGAGAATAGTACTACAGAAAATACCACTCATATGGGGTGTGACAGTAAATTGCATGGCGCAGACGCAGTGACCGTGGATTAAAACAAAGGGGAGAGAGCCAGCGTTTTTAACCATCATCCCGTTCGAAAAATCTATTCAATAAATGGCCCCAGATTGGGGACGTTAGAGGGATTAAACTGATGAGAATAGTACTACAGAAAATACCACTCATATCGGGTGTGACAGTAAATTGCACGGCGCAGACGCAGTGAACGTGGATTAAAACAAAGGGGAGTGAGCCAGTGTTTTTTAACCATCTCCCCGTTCGAAAAATCTATTCAATAAATGGCCCCCAGATTGGGAACGTTAGAGGGATTAAACTGATGAGAATAGAGCTACAGAAAATACCACTCATATCGGGTGTGACAGTAAATTGCACGGCGCAGACGCAGTGAACGTGGATTAAAACAAAGGGGAGGGAGCCAGCGTTTTTAACCATCTCCCGTTCGAAAAATCTATTCAATAAATGGACCCCAGATTGGGGACGTTAGAAGGATTAAACTGATGAGAATAGTACTACAGAAAATACCACTCATATGGGGTGTGACAGTAAATTGCACGGCGCAGACGCAGTGACCGTGGATAAAAACAAAGGGGAGGGAGCCAGCGTTTTTTTAACCATCTCCCCGTTCGAAAAATCAATTCAATTCACCTTTTGGGGACCCTTGGTGTTGTATGTGGCTGGGTGGAGGAAGAAACCTTCAATGACATCACTGGGATGTGGCTAGCTTGGTATCCAACCTTGTGCAAATGGGGAGTTTGCGGTTGTGCAAATGAACTGTTTGCGGTTGTTTGCGGTGCATTAAAAGGGAGTTTGGTCTGTCAATGTCTGTAAAGTGGGCGTAACCCTTACACTACCTGATCGATACAACATCATACCTGATCGTATACACACACTGGATGTTTTAAAGCATGTTATTCCAAACAATTTAGGAATGTTAGTTGATTTATGCCCTTTATGGATTAAAACCCGACTCTGCGTCCACTACGTAATTTTCCATGGGAGATTTGCCATAGATCCCCCTCCGGCATGCCACAGTCCAGGTGTTAGACCCCTTGAAACAACTTTCCCATCACTATTGTGGCCAGAAAGAGTCCCTGTGGGTTTTAAAATTCGCCTGCCAATTGAAGTCTATGGCGGTTCGCCCGGTTCGCCTGTTCGCGAACATTTGCGGAAGTTCGCGTTCGCTGTTCGCGAACAGAAAATTTTATGTTCGCGACATCACTACCTATAAGCTCTTGTATTTGGAGCACAATGATGTCATACTAAGTACCCTGTTGTTAGCCAGAATTGTGTTCCTGAATTATTGGCTTTCTTGCATTCTACCCCCCAAGTCATCTCTCGCAATGTTAATAGTTGCCAGGCTGCATATTTTTATTTTGATAACCCAGTGAGGGTCTTTCCCTCCTATGCAACTGTAGCGTATCCATCTTGTACTGTACGCAAGTTACTGTGCCTTATGTTAATTGATTGTTGTTTTATATTTGTTGTATAACAGCCTCTTTCTTACAATAAAAAAGAGAATTGGTAAATGTAAAAAGTAACACAAAGTATGGAACAGTTTGCAAGTCTGTTTTCTGGAACCTAAACATAGCGCGCAATAAAATGTCCTTTGGTTTCCACAAACACACTGAAGACACTGCTACTGACAATTAACTTTGGAAATAATACAGTACAGTATCAGGACCACTAACAGACCTGGGTCTAATGTCTTATGTAATATATATGCAGATTCAGAAAAATACATTAGTCTCAAGTTTTCAACCCCCCTTCCCCAACACTTTAACTGTCTGGAGATGGACTAGTATTTCACATTATCACTCATAGGTTTAAATTGCTACTCTATGTTTAGTAAGGCACACCTATATTGCTATTTTAACAACCCCCCAGACATAAAATTGTAAAAAGGGTACCCTGATTGGTTCAAGGGATATAGTGTAGGATAAAATATCAAATCAAAGAAATAGAAATCATACTGAAAGGTCACACTGGAAGGTCACAATGGGATAAAACTTATGAGTCCTGCTTCTTGAAAGAGAATATGTCCCTTCTTAGCAGTGAATGAACATCAATATAGGTGGGGAGTGTAGACTCCAATATAATTCCAATATAATTCCAAGTAGTGTTGAGCGCGAATATTCGAATTGCGAATTTTTATCGCGAATATCTCAACTTCGACAATTCACTAATATTTAGAATATGATGATATATATTCACTAATTCGAATATTCGTCATTTTTCCAATATCTGAAAGGCGAAAACATGACTTGTCCCTGCTTCCTTCTTGTGGGTCAATGAGTCATTGGGCCACAAGCAACTTAAGCAGGAAGGAATCATGTTTTCATTTTCAATAGGAATCCATCAACCCAACTCTGACATTAATTCTCTATGCGAGTATATGTTTGCATCACGAATTTAACTTAGATCTGGGTTCCTAATGGTTGTTGCTAGAACATGATTGAGAATATAGCGCTATATCCTCAATCTTTGTCAATTATAGCAATGCAACCGTTAAGAGCTCAGCTCAAAGTTTAATTCGCGATGCAAGTATATGTTCGCATCGCAAATTAAACTTTGAGCTGAGCTCCTAATGGTTGGTTGAACTTGCTACTTGCTGGAAAATAGCGAAGATTGGGAATGTAGTGCAATATTCATGAATTCGTTATAATCGTAATGTTCTAGCAAGCCATTGCCAACCTTTAGGAACCCAGCTCCAAGTTATATTAATCGCAATGCGAATTCAACTTAGAGGTGAGTTCCTAATGGTTGGCTTGCTTCTCATCTATCTTATGACCGAGTCGACCAAGATAACCCATTAAATGAACCCAATAGTATACTGCCCTTATGCGATCCGATTCACGCGCATATGTAATTGCCGATTTTTCGCATGACACAAACTATCTTACATACAGAGGACAATTATAAATCAGTAAAGAGATTTGTTACATTATGTATAATTTCCCTCTTTATGTAGGAAACTGTATTTTATGTCATGCGAAAAAAATTGGCAATTACATATGAGCGTGAATCGCACCGCATAAGGGAGTATGATATTGTGTTCATTCAATGGGTTATCTTGGTCTACTCTAATAGACAAATATTGCGAATATAGCAGTATATTCGCTTATTTCTTTATCTTCGTCTATTCGACCCAGCAAGCCAACCTAATAGTATACTGCCCTTATGCTATCCGATTCACGTGCATATGTAATTGCCGATTTTTCACATGACACAAACTATCTTACATACAGAAGACAATTATAAATCAGTAATGAGAATTGTTACTGATGTATAATTTGCCTCTTTATGTAGTATACTGTATTTTATGCCATGTGAAAAATCGGCAATTACATATGCGCGTGAATCGCACTGCATAAGGGCAGTATGATATTGGGTTCAATTAATGGGTTGTCTTGGTTGGTTTACACGAATAGACGAATATTGCGAATATAGCACTATATTCGCTATTTTCTTTATCTTCGTCTATTCGACCCAGCAAGCCAACCTAATAGTATACTGCCCTTATGCGATCCGATTCACGCGCATATGTAATTGCCGATTTTTCGCATGACACAAACTATCTTACATACAGAGGACAATTATAAATCAGTAATGAGAATTGTTACTGATGTATAATTTGCCTCTTTATGTAGTATACTGTATTTTACACCATGCGAAAAATCGGCAATTGCATATGCGCGTGAATCACACCGCATAAGGGCAGTATGATATTGGGTTCATTCAATGGGTTGTCTTGGTTGGTTTACACGAATAGACGAATATTGCGAATATAGCACTATATTCGCTTTTTTCTTTATCTTCGTCTATTCGACCCAGCAAGCCAACCTAATAGTATACTGCCCTTATGGGATCAGATTCACGCGCATATGTAATTGCCAATTTTTCGCATGACATAAAATACAGTAAAGAGGAAAATTATACATCAGTATTCAGAAATTAGAATAATTTAGAATACAATATTTGCATTTTTGTAACCGCGTAGGGGCATCAAGTTATTTTCATACAGGTTTTGTTTGGTAGAATTTTCAAATATGTAGAATATAGTAAAATATTATCCATGCAAATAATTTTTTTCTTTTCTACAGTGTATGAGGTGACTCATCATTATCATTTTCCTCCCTTCTCCTAGCTTGAATAGCCAATGAGAAGGTTTTGTCACAACTTAGCAACATCCCTAGCAACCAATAGGAAACTAGACTACCCATTCACTATATAAGTGACGAAATCACCCAGCAGCCATTTTGTGGTGTTGGATTTGTTGGAGCTTGAGCTGTGCTATTTTGTCTGCTGTGCGATTTATATTATCTGGATTTAATTTTTAATATTCTAGTTAGTTAGTTTCAGGTAGTGATTAGGGAATAGTGTAGTTTAGTTTTATAGCTGATAGGGTCTAAATAATTTGAGATAGTTTAGTAGTTTAGTAGAGTTAGCAGAAAAATATAGTTAGTGTTAGGGCCTAGTGTAGCAGATAGGGTTCAATGCAGGGTTAAGTGTAGGGCATTGAGTTAGGTAGGTAGCTGTAATATATAAGATAGATAGATAGATAGATAGATAGATAGATAGATAGATAGATAGATAGATAGATAGATAGATAGATAGTGCTTGATAGTTTAGGTTATGTATTAGGGCTACAGTTATGGAATAGTAAAGTTTAGATTTTTAGGGCAGGGTTTAGTTTAGGTTAGGTAGTGATATAGTTTAGTGTAGGTTCTATCTGTCTGTTTTGTCTGTCAGTTAGTGTCCGTCCAGTTAGTGTATTATTTTTTATTTTTTTCCATTATTTGTTCATTTTAAAGTCTTTTAGTCTAAGTTAGTGTCTGTGTCAGGTTAAAAAAAAATAATTCAAGTTTTATATGTTTTTGTTTAGTCTAGTTCTGTCAGTCCTTCGTTAAAAAAACTTTTTTTTTATTTTTTGTGTCAGTTAGTGTCTGTCTTAGGTTTAAAAACAATAAAAACTACTAAAAAAAGTTTATAGGTTTACGTGTTTAGTGTCGTTTTTTCTGTCTTACGTTAAAAAAAAACCTGTCTTGTAGTCTCTGTGTGTCAGTTACTGTTTGTGTCAGGTTAAAAAAAAGAGCTTACATTTTAAGTGTTTGGCATTTAGTGTAGTTTTGTTAGTCGTCCGTTAAAAAAAAAAAGTTTTTGAGTCTCTGTGTGTCAGTTAGTGTCTGTCTTAGGTTAAAAAAATAAATAAAAAAGTTTTAAAGTTTTACGTGTTTTGTGTTTAGTGTAGTTCTGTCAGTCCTCCGTTAAAAAAAAAAAAAAGTTTTTTAGTCTCTGTGTCTGTTAGTTTAGTCTTAGGTTAAAAAAATATATAATTTGATAGCTTTACGTGTTTAGTGTCGTGTGTTACAGTTTTCGTCCTTTCATTTTTCAACCATCGTCCCCACCCCAATAAAGTTTTCCCTAATCCCCAGTATGAGTGTACCGGGCCGTGCAGGCAGCCGTGGACGTGGTCGGGGTAACAGGGAGTTGGTTCCCGCTGGACCACTCCCAGCACGGGACCGCTCCTCAAGCCACGGACAGGCAGATGCAGGTGACAGGGGTGTCCTCCTGATCCGTGGCAGCCGGCCCATTACTTCACAGGATGCAGAGGCTGTCTTGGCTCTTGTGGCCGATTCTAGTGCCACTGAGTCCTCTGCCCGGCTGCCAGCAACTGCAGCACACCGCCTCCTGTAGAACCAACCCCCAGCTCCCAAGAATTGTCCCCTCTCATGTTCGAAGAGTTTGAGACTGAGAGGGACATCTTGGGGGAGGCAATGCAGGAGGCGGAAATACTGTTCAGCCCTGCGGATGGGCAGGACCTGTTGGAAGGGATTGAGGATGAGGAGGGGGAGGGGCCTATAAATCCCCCTATGAAATCCCTTCCAACTGGTGCAGGTGGTGTTAGCCACACAACCCCTGCACCTATTCAGACCCAGGCGCCAGCGAGGGGACAGCGGAGCCTGGTCAGGGGCTCCATGTCAGCTGTTCCCGTCAGTTCACCACAGGTTGGTCCTGGGTCTGACATATCAGGGGGTGAAGAGGAGGGTGACCAGGAATGGGTGCCACCTCCTTTGTCAGGTGACGGCAGCGATGAAGGTAGGCATCCGAGGAAAATGGTGCGCCAGGTCACCAGGGAGCCCAGTGTCAGGGGCCCCACTGGTAATGGCAGCAGGAGTAGGCAGCAGCAGCCAGCTCCACCTGTGCGCACCGAGCCCGAACAGGCGCAAGCCAGCACCACCCCATCTGACAGGAGGTCGGTGCGGAAGTCGCCTGTTTGGGCTTACTTCACTCTGGCAGCAAATGATGTCACAGTTGGCATTTGTAAGCTGTGCAATGCCAGGGTGAGGAGAGGGAGATCTATGGCTCGGCTGGGTACCACGGCCCTCAACCAGCACATCCGAGTCAAACACTGGCGGGAGTGGGAACAGATGCGGGGTGGTCAAAGCAGCAGTGCCACCAGCAGTGTGCAGGAGACAGCAGCTCATGCCACTGTACTGTACTGCACCCACCCCAACCCCTTTCACCAACTCATTCCCACTCCCCCGCTCCCTCTAATAGAGGTACTGGTACTGGCAGCCATACCTCTGCCTCCACTGTACCCTCCTCTGCCATCCAGCGCCAGCCATTTATTGCAGATGCATTTGAACGCACCGCGCTCTAGGCCCCCGGGGACCGTCACGTGCGTTCACTCAATGGGCTCCTGGCAAGGGTTATCGCCCAACATCTGCTGCCTTACAATCTGGTGGATAGCAATCCATTTAGGCAGATGTTGGAGCAGGCCCAACCCAGATGGCGTGTCCCCAGCCACCATTACTTTGCCAGGATTGGCGTCCCTGCCCTTCACCAGCACATTGTGCGGATTGTATCCCTGTCACTGGATCAGGCTGTCAGCGACAGGGTGCATCTCACAATGGATGCCTGGACCAGCAGCCATGGGCAGGGACGCTATATAAGCTTCACAGCCCATTGGGTGTGCCTCCAAGGCGCCGGGGAGGGATTGGCGGCATCTGATTTTGTGGTGCCGCCCCGGGGTGTCCAGGGGAGAGCTGCTGCTCTCCCACAAGCCACTATCTCCACAGCTACTGAGCCCCACAGCAAGCATCCCCGTGGCTACGCAAGTGTGGGGCACGTCCGCTGCCAGGCTGTGCTCCAGCTTGTGAGCTTAGGGGACCAGAGACACACTGGACCTGATGTTCTGTCCGCACTACAGGCCCAGGTTCAGAAGTGGCTGGCACCCCGAAGGCTCCAAGCAGGTATGGTTGTCTGTGTCAACGGCAGCAACCTACTCGCCGCCCTTCATGCTGGCAGTCTGAACCACGTGCCCTGCATGGCACATCTCCTCAACCTAGTGGTACAGAAGTTCCTTCGTACGTACCCAGGGTTGAGTGACATTGTGCTGAGGGTACGTAGGATTGCCAGCCACTTCAGATGCTCCCCAACTGCCTCCGCGTCCCTGTCCAAACTACAGAGGGACAACAGCCTGCCCCCACAGGCTGATTGTGGACAGTGTGACGCAGTGGAACTCCACCCTCCACATGCTGGAGAGGTTGTGGGAGCAGCGACGGGCGGTGAGGGAATACCTTCTGGACCTAGGCACTTCAGGGCCATCACACCCACTCCCTACATCACAAATGTGGAGTGGGGGCAGATACAGCAGGTCTGCCACGTGCTGGCCCCATTCGAGCAGGCGACAAATATGGTCAGCAGGGAGCATGTCGGTTTGAATGACGTGCTCCCCTAGTGTTCCTGCTGGACAGGACACTAGATCGTCTGCTCGAGCTGGGGAGAGTGCCTTGGTGGAGCATAAAGAGTCAAACCATGCTCCACCAGGACCAGGCCCAGGACGAGGAGGAGGAATCAGTGTACGTGCAGGAGTCTGGGCCTGGTCAGGAGGGAGAGCCGGTGCTGGGGGCCCATATGCTGCGATGCCTCAGGAGGGACCCCCAGATCAAAAAATTTAAGGAGAGTGAAGACATTTGGTTGGCCACCCTTTTAGACCCTCGCTGCAAGGGGAAACTGGAGCAGTTCATCCCAGCCAGCCGGAGGCAGGCCCGTCTTATCCACCGGCTGGAAGAGGCAAACCCTCGGCCTCAAGCTCCAGTTCTCCCCGCCCATCTCACCCAGCAGGCGGCTGGCACCAGCAGCACCAGCCGAGCAGGTGACCTTCTGGGTCAGATGAGGCTCTACCAGTCTGCGCGACCCAGACCCAGTACCAGCAGCAGCAGCATCAGTCACCACCAGCGGCTGGCCCGCATGGTGGCAGACTACATGGGGTCGGTAGGTGCTTCTGACAGCATGACCACCGACGACTCCATGGAGTACTTGGTTGCCAGGCTGGACACCTGCCGTGAGCTCTCTCAGTATGCGCTGGAGTTACTATCTTTCCCTCACTCCAGCGTACTGTCTGAGCATTCAGCGCGGCAGGTGGGGTGGTCACGGACAAGCGGACCCATCTGTCCACAGACTCTGTGGACAGACTCACATTCATTAAGGTGAATGAGTCCTGGATCGGCAGTGACTTCATGGCCCCCGCTGTAGGTTCAGGGCACCGAAGGGTCCCTTGTCCATCCCTCTCCTTTGCTCTCCCTCCCAAACTCCGTTGTTTTTTTAATTGTTCCCTCTGTTTTTAACTTTATATGAATTACTTTTATTATTTATTTATTGATATTTATTTGATCGATATTTTTTGTCAAGTTTGTATCATGTATACATTAATTTAATTTTTTAGTTATAAATTTGTTTTGAACATGTTGAGTTACATTTGGGCCTTCAAACATAATGTCTGCTGCTGCCTGTGCTGCTGAATTTGGCCAAGCTACATGTGGCCATGATAATACACCACTTCCTAAAACCTGGTTGGGAACTGAGAACATGACCTAGCAGCCAATCCTTTACAGCTTTACAGTTTAAACACTCCCCTACGAAATTCTCCCCGCTGCTTGTGATACAATTACCTTACACAATGGGTTGATGTAATTATCACAGGCAGGAGAATACATAGTTTTAAACAATGTCTTCTGTCCTGGAGACAACAGAGGAGTCATTCAATTATCTCTCAGGACAAAGGGAAATCGCCAATACACACGTGGGGACAATAGGACAGACATCACTATTCAAATATACAATGTCCCAACCATTACAGTAAATATAGACATTTAACATATCCCCAGGTGGCTTGGATCTGAGCGCTCAATATATCCAAACAGCGCTCAGATGCCACAAGCACAGTCAAATCACCATGGGGTTTAAGTTTAGCATGGGCTGATGAGAGGGGCCATAATCCTGGGGCAAGAAGCTAGCAACAAGGCTTCTCCAGCACCCATTGGCCAGGCTGGTTTCGCCACACTGCCGTTGATCACACTGCCGTTGATGCTGCTGCATGTCGTGAAAATTTTGAGTTACATTTGAGCCTTTTAACATAACGTCTGCTGCTGCCTGTGATGCCGAATCGGGCCAAGCTACATGTTGCCCTGATAATACACCACTCCTTAAATCCTGCCGTTGATGCTGCTGCATGTCATGAAAATTTTGACTTACATTTGAGCCTTTTAACATAACGTCTGCCTCTGCCTGTGATGCCGAATTAGGCCAAGCTACATGTTGCCCTGATAATACACCACTCCTTAAATCCTGATGTTGATGCTGCTGCATGTCATGAAAATTTTGAGTTACATTTGATCGCACAGGGAACAATCATAGAGTCCATACCTTCACACCTTTTTTAAAGTAAAATTTCGATTGGGTTATTTAATTTTTTATTATAAACTGGAAGTGTACTTACCTGCCAGTGCCTGCCGTTATTCTGCCTAGTTACAAATGGAAACTTATGAGTCAGCATTCTAGTACTGTGTTAACTCTAGATGCTGTATGTCCTGATTGTGTGTAGACAACCATTATGGACCTGGTTTTATCTTTTGCACTTTAACAAGTATAGAATTATGAATTCTCTTAACCTGGTTTGCATGTTTCAGTATTCTCGCATGTGCTCAGCTTATTTATGTATTGTCAATATTTAGACATAAAAATATTTATTTAAATAATCTTTTAAAAAGACATTTTATCTAGCGTTGTTTGGCTTCATTCACAAAATGAAATGATTTTACTTTATTTTATTATTTTTTATTTTAAATTAAGTGTGGTTTGGGGCAGCTATGTTGTGGTTCACGCTGTAGCACGGTGTGGACCGCATGTGGCCTTCCCTTGTCAAAAGGTCTTGTGCAGTTGGCATTGTACAGGACTGATTGATGAACCTACGAAAATTTAAATATTTTATTTTTATTTTCTTGTTGTCACACGGATTTAGGATCCAACACGGTGTTGTCTGTAGTTCTGGGAGCGATGGCTGACTTCCGTGTTGACCTCTCTATATGGTTGGGTGTGACTGGCGTTATACTCATCCGTGTGGAAATCCGGTTTTGTGAATAGAGCCATGTAGCAACATGTAAATGTGTATAGGTACTTTTCTTGTTTATGTTACTTATTGGCAATTATGTAATGAGGATTTGCACATGCTAATTATATATATAACCACTGCTTTAAGATTTTTAGTATAAACTGTGTATTATATGATGTTTTTGGAGACATGTCACCGGTTAGAGAATTCATATAATCATAGTCATGTAATCAATCATATGTTTCTATCTGTATGGTGGAAGCAATGCTACAGCATGCAAATTATTAAAAATTGGACTCTATTGAAGATCCATGCTGGTTAGTTCTTACCCCTACCATTTTATTGTTCCAACATTGTTCCTTTTTTTTTTTTTTTTATAGTTCTGATAACAAGATTTGATTGTAAATTTATTTTAAATGTAACTCTGGACTATTAGAATGCTTTGCTTTGTACTTAATATTTAATACACAACCCTTACCAATGACTACTACTATCGTGATCCATTTGAGTTATGTGTAGGCCTCATACTACCCTATTTCTATATACCTATGGATGCTGTATGTTAGGATACTGATTAGTTTGGGAACTGACTCTAGGAGCCTTTACTTAAAAAAATGTTAAACCATTATAGTGAAATCTAAATTTAAAAAAATAAAAATAAACAATATAATTACAAAAACAATAAAATAAAACAATTGAACAAATCTTAATAGGGCAATGCCCTCATATTTTTAACAATTTTTTTAAGATCCCCCACGTCCTTGGCATGCTTCTCCTCCATTTCTCGCTTGCCGTTTGAGAACTGGAGCTTGAGCTCCCACAGCTTCCGGAGATGCTGCTCCCGGAAGGCCTTCATCCCAGTCTGGTGCTCCCTTTCCATGTTCCTAATTTTTAGGTCCATTTCTTTCAATACTGTAAAAAAATAAAAACAATAAATAAAATAGACGGTGTCGTTTCTGAAGAAACCACATGATGCTGGCTTGAATTCTGATTGGCTGCTGGTGGCTTCACCCACTTTATTGAATTTTAATCCCAGTCCTCCAGTGACCAACTTTGCAAAGTTTGAAGACTGTGCCAATAAAATTCTAAGAGCAGCGGCAGTTTGAATTTTTCCCATTTAAACAAATGCCTGAAATTTGATTGGGCAGTGTAGACTCCGTCCACTTTTTTATAAATTTTAATCCTAGTCACCTAGTAACCCACAGTGCCAAGTTTGGGGACCCTGTCTTAAATACCGTGAGAATGACAGCTTTTTAACGTTTTCACACTGAAGTCAACAGTGAAAATTTGTTTGGTTGTTTGTGGCTCTGCCCACTTTTTAATATCCCCCAAATTTGACACAAATTTTCAGGGTGATCCCATGACTAAGTGACCCAAGTTTGGTGACTTTAACTTGAAAGCTGAAGGAGTGACAAAACTTAATAGTTTTACTATGAAAGTCGATGGGACAAAATGGGGTCTCTGGGGGGCCGCTCCAGGGGCCCGGAGGGTGGGAACGGTTAACAAAGCACAAGCAAAGTTTGTTAATTGTACTCCTAAAACTGTGGGAGGAGTAGCGTATAGAAAATTGCTAAATTTTCATTGGCCAATGGTATCTCCGCCCACTTTGGGGTGCCCCCCAAATATACCCGTCTATTCAGGTTGACACCAATATCTGGTCCGAGTTTGGGGAATAATCATGGCTGCTCGGTATGTCTCAATGGGAATGTGGGAATGTGGGAATGTATACCTCGGTGAATCAGTACGCCTGCAACTATAGGTTTCAGGGAGGTTCTCTTTAGAAATTATTTTGGGCCTGGGTTTTATTAGTCAGAGACATTGGGTGGGACAGGTCACACCCGTACTACATCTTGGGGTTTTCATAACATTGTGGTTAAAAAGGCTGTTAAAATACAGTGTGGATAGGCGATTGGAACGTAGAACAATCCTAGAGGGGAACCAGACCTCTGGAAGACTGTAAAGAGTGTTGAGCTAGTACTTTTTGATATCCCACTTGTACCGAACTGTAAGTGTGGTACTATAGGTTCTCCGATATGTGTGGGCTGAAGAAAGATTATTAGTAAAGCTTTAACAAGCTTATTGTTTGCTCCAAAAAGTGTGTCTATGGAGAAGACTAAACTGACACGTGTGTGTGTGAACAGTGAGTGAGTGAAAACAGCCACAGCACATACTTACACTCCTTGTGGGGGTGGTGATGAGTTCTTCCTCCTCCTTCTCCTCGTCCTCCCGTCCCCGTCATCAGCCACTTGAGGGGGTGAGGCGGGTTGGGGTGAAGGTCCACCCTCCGCTCCTGCCTCTGACTCCTCTGGGGGCTAGGGGCATGCAGTTGCCCTGAGGGTCTGGCCTCCTCCTTCTCCTCTAAGGCAGAGACCTCCCACAGCTGCTGTCTGGGAGGCCTGCGCCTGACAGCAGGCAAAGGAACACCTATAATAACAAATTTTTACTACTTTTAGAAAAATCTAAAAACAAAAATGTACATGTGTTTTACATTACTTTTGTATCTTTATTCCAACACTCAGTAATCATTATACCTGGGCATTTTTGGTCCCGTATCTCACGGATTCTTTCCGCGTGTCTCCTCTTTAAGTCTGACCATTTTTTCAAAATGGCCAGACGCTTGTGCTTCCTGTCGTAGTCCCTCCACAGCTCATAGCCGAGCCTGTGAACAATGCTGTTCTTCTCGGCATAGGAGAAGGTCTGGTCGTAGCCCTGCTCCAACATGCGCTGCAGTATAAAAAAAAGCACATAATCAGATTTTATAACGGTAACTTTAAATCTAATATTTCACTTTATAACACTAATAATTTTTGGTTTGGTGGTTGAGATGATGAATAAATGTTGGTGACTATGGCTAAGGCAGCGCATGGCGAGAGGTTCCCTGGGCTTAAACTACGACATGCAGAGCTTTAAGTTAGACTCCACCGCCACCATTATAGTCAATAGGGACAAAGCATCATTCTAGGGGCGTAGGTGAACTAGCGGCAGTACAGATCCGACAGGCGGTTCACCCCCTGGAATAGTCAGATGTACTCCCTGCCGCTAATGTTAAAGTAAACATTACTTCTCCTGGCCAACGGGACACTTATTAGAATCTATATACTAGGCATCCTCAAACTACAGCCCTCCAGCAAACTGCGGCCCTCCTGCTTTTCTAAACTAAAAATCACATAATTCCATGACAGCCTACAGCTATCATCCTATAGAGGGGCATCATGGGAGTTGTAGTTTTACAACAGCTGGAGGGCCGCAGTTTGAGAATGCCTGCTATAGACTGTGTATGTGTGTGTGTTGGGGGTGGGGGTGGTCAGAGGTGGTGTGGGTTTGAGGAGGGGTCTGGTGGTATGTAGTGGTGGGTATATAGTGTGGGTATATTGTGTGAGGCGGAGGATTAGATGTGCAATGTGAATCATATATAGATTTATCTGCTATCCGTTTTTTGAACCATTAGAAAACGTGGTGTGGTGTTAAACAGGCAGGATATGCTCGAACCCACATGCGGTTGTGCATATATAGGGGAGCATATCCTGCACTTGTAGTCCGTTGCTGATGGCAATCAACAGCAAAAATGCATACAATGGAAGATGCCAGCAATGGACTACACGTACCACAATAACCATCCTACATAAGGTAACAATTATGTGGATGTGGAGAACAATCAGAAGCTTAACAATAGCAAAGACTGGCTGGCATCTTCCATTGTATGCATTTTTTGCTGTTAATTGCCATCAGCAACGGATTTCCGGCATCAGGATCCCCTGGGCACCCGTAGAAGGCAGGTCCGATGCCGTGCAAGGCATTGGGCAGCCTCTGCATGGCATCAGTCTGCCTTCTCACACATCGGGTCCCCGTCACAGCAGCACGGGGACCCGATGCGCTCGCTCACTAACCGCAAAACACTTCTATGTCGCGGTCAGCGCTGACCGCGACATAGATGGGCTTAGTCCGCCAGCATCGCTGTAAACAGCAATGCCGGCGAATACAGCAGGGGCCTGGCTATCAGGAACTGCTGTACCTCTGCAGTGATTGGTCAGGCGCAGCTCCTGCACCCGCCCGATCATCTCGCCGTGCATGCACAGCGCTTTGCGTTAAGGGGTAATGACAGTGAACTCCACAATGCCCGCCCCTTTAATAGTGGCCCCTGCCCCCATGCATGTAGCAGTGTAGTTTTGTTGTCATACATGATATGAATGAATATTTAAGGACCTGAAAACTATTGAAACCTGTGATCACTTGTTATGGCAACCTGATAAGGCACATGTCGCCATGTGGATGTCAGTTTGGGGCTTGTTTTGGCTAATGCAGGTCATTTTTGGGGAATATCTCAGGAATAATGCGTCCTATAGAGCTGAGCCCCATCTAAAACCTTCCCAGACACCTGATGTACCCGTCTGCTAAACTTAATGATTTGGGGCAATAAGTATTGTTTTTGAATGCCAACAATACTTGTTTCCACAAATCATTTCTATGTAGGCACTGCAGTAAGCAAACTATGTGAAATGAGATTTTATATGTATTGCAAAAATTTGAGAATGTTTTATCTCCATAAACATGAATGTTACAAGCGTGTCACATGTACTTATAGCTGTAATGTATTGTTCAATAACTTACTGTAATCAGGATATCTTCCTCCTCTCTGGTGAAATTGTTGCCCACCATCTTATTTCGCATTGATCGCTTGCACCACAACAAAACGTGTTGGAACTGCTCCCAGGAAGAAGCCACGCCTGTATGTGTGCATGCGCATGCGCATAAGCACGCCCACAAACACGCGAACAAGCACATACGAATAAGTTAAGTTACTGCCGCCTAACATGAACAATAACATCTGTACGCACACGAATGTTTCTATGGAAATAATTCGCATTAAAGTCGCGTTGTACGGCTACAGAACTACCAATACGATTGGCTTGTTCGAATTAGCGAATATGGTGAATGCGAATATATCGCTATATTCGCTAATTCAAAAATGCATTTGCAATAGGAAAGTTGCCTATTGACAGCTCCAAGTTGGATGCGCAATGCGAATTTTTTTTTTCCCACAATGAACAGAATATGAAGTTGAAGACGACTAAGTAAGTATTCTCATTGTTGAAAAAAATAATGGTAATTTTTTTCGCAATGCGAATCCAACTTAGAGTATTTTTTCATGTTTGCAAGCCAGTAGGATATATGCCTTTATATAAGAAGTTCAATTCGCGTAATGCGAATAAAATAATCGCACATTATCGCGATTATTTTAATAATGACGAATATTCAATTTCGGCAAATATATTACGAATATTCATTTGAATATTCGTGATATATTGCAAATTCGAATATGGCACCTCCCGCTCATCACTAATTCCAATATGATATACACAGTCTCAGTAGCAGAGCGTTATCCCACGTACTGCACAGTAATAGGTGGAGGCTGATATTATTACAGAAAGTATGATCGCTTAGTAAACTGTATTGGGCTTGCGTTTCTCAACTGTGGCGCCCCACAGGAGGGCAAATGCAGCCTCGGTTTACCTTACTGTAGTTACCACAGTGTCTGTGTGGTGGAGCGATGCTCCCGTGCGGGCGTCCGTGTGTATCACACGCGGCGTCTCTGTTGGGCGGGGATGCCGTAATCCACGTGATGTTGGAGGCGCAGCTGCTATGAAGGCTTGGCGTCCCACATGGTATAAGGTGTCAGCCGGTTCGTATACCGTGATCTTTATTGCTGGCTAAATCCAATAATAGAGGCACAGCAAATCTTGTAAGGGAAGCGTTTCCCTGGGATTTTGTTTGATGACGGGCAAATGCGTCACCAGACACGTTTCGGGGTTAAATCCTACCCCTTCCTCAGTGGTTGCCCACCATTGTTCTTGTGTTTCTTTTATGTCCATATGATTGGGTACAGCGTAAAAAGAAGAACACACCACAGGAACTAAATGGTACAGATGGCATAATAAATGCCATAATAAATCTCAGTTCCGCAATCTTACCAAAACCCCAAACCAACCTTTTAAACAAAGGCTTGAAATTCGCTCCCACAACTAAACTGAATAAGTCTGATACTTATATCGGACTTGAAAAATTTATCAGAAAACTATGCCTTAAAAAGTATTTTTGAGAAACCCAACTCTAGATGAAGTGAGAACAGACCAAAAATATGTGCATACATATCTAAAACCATTCAAAGTCAAAAAATCCCACGTTCAGAGATCAGTCAGGAGATTGCCACATTTAGGAAATCTGTTGAGAATGATATTAGACGATTAAAAACTAACCATATAAAAATAACTTATCAAATCAGGAGATTCAACAGTTACAAACACAAGAAAACATAATCATCCGGCTGGCAGATAAGGGAGGAGCCATCATTATCCAGGATACCGAAAAATACAATCAAGAGTGTAGGAGACAGCTATCAGATACAACAACCTGCAGAAAACTAAATAGGGACCCAACGGAAATCTTTAAAGAGACCCTTGACAAACTTTGTGATGAAGGAACAGCAAAAGAAATACTATCAATTCAAGAAGCAAAATTTATCAATAACACACCATGCAGGTTACCCATTTTCTACTGCTTACCGAAATTCCACAAAGACCCAGTGAACCCACCAGGACGACCAATAATCTCGGAATCGGCTCCATTAAATCTAATCTTTCACAGTACATAGATAAATTCCTACAACCAGTAGTTAAAAAGTACCCTCCTACATTAAGGACACTACTGAAATAATTAAAATACTGGAAAACCTTGAATTTAAACTGAATTGGATCTTAGGCACCCTGGACGTACAGTCTTTATACATGATAATTGACCATAAATTAGGGATAAAATCCATGATATCCCAACTTTAAAAAAAGTCAATTATACAATATAGAACAGATCAACTTTTTTGGCCGATGGAGTTAAATACATTTTAAATCATAACTATTTCTATTTTGACACAGATTTTTACCTACAAACTAGGGGTACTGCCATTGGTACCAGGTTCGCCTCCAGTTATGCCAATTTATTCATGGCAGAATTGGAGGATAAGCACATTCGACCAAAACTGGGGACGGATCTGATCCTATGACAGAGATATATAGACGATGTCATCTTCATCTGGAAAAGCGATGAAATAAAACTTCAATCCTTCTTAGATCAGATCAATACAAACAAAATCAATCTTCATTTTTCCTCCAATGTTAGCAAGACACAAATAGAATTTTTGGATTTGTTGATTATAATACACGAAAATAAACTGATTTGTAGTACATTCCAGAAACCTACAGCACTAAACAGTTACATTTTTGTTCTTTAGCTGTCACCTACCAAGATGGCTATTAAACATACCCGCAGGACAGTTTAGACGTCTAAAACGTAACTGTACAGAGGATCATCAGTTTGAAAACGAGGCCACTATATTGAAAGAAAATTTATTATAAAACAGTATCCAGAAGTAGAAATTGAAAAGTCCCTTGAGAAAATCAAAACAGTAGATAGATTAGACTTCTTCTCTGAAGAAAGAAAACTCCAAAAAATAACTTGACGACAGATAATTCCTTACACATAATACTCCCATACAACATACAACATAAACAAGTGGAACGTATTATAAACAAATATTGGCACTTCGTTCTAAAGGACAAAATAATAGGACCATTGATTTCAACCTGCCCATTATTAACATACAGCAAAGCCCAGAACTTAGGTTTAAAAATAGCACCGACAATTAAACCACGGAAACACAACTCAAACGAACATCCGATCAGTAAGTGGTGCACCTTAAAGGGTTTCTTCAGATGTAATTAGTTCAATAATTGCAAATTGACCACCTTTCGAAAAAACAGAGAAAGTAGTTTCGACTACTAATAATCTTTCACACGAAATAAAAAAATTCTCACTTGTACCAGCACTAACATTATCTATATTATACAATCCCCGTGCAAGAAGCAATATGTTGGGAGGACCAAAAGAACATTGAAGATTAGGATAGCTTAACACGTTAACAACATTAGAAAGGGTTATGAGAAACATTCCTGTCACACCATTTTGCTACACACCACAGCAAAGACCCAAGGGAGGGATGTTTTTGCAGCTATTGAAAAGATAGAAAGGAACTGGAGAGGTGGAGATCACATCTCATAGATGTCCCGGATTGAATCAAAATACATTTTTGAGCTGAATACATTGATACCGGAGGGACTGAATGCAGAACTTGAATTGTTTGGATTTTTATAAGATGATAACAAATTTTTATCTCATTTTCATTGTGTATGGGTTGGATGCCCTGCGCCGACATGAGGTCGAAGTCAGGCTGCTTATCAGCACTCCGACCTCCTTTTGGTTCAGGGCCCCCATCCCTTACTCCAATCAAGCCTCCTCTCCACTTCTTTTGGCGTTGTCAGATATCTGACATTTTTAACCTGTTCCTGATATTTAAACCATTTTTACTAATTTTTATATATCTGACATCTCTAACTACTATGTGGATATACCTTATTAATATTTTCTCATCAATATTTCCTCATCAGTATTCTCAATATTATCCTTCAATATTACCCTTCAATATTATCCTACATATACATATGGTAACCAGTATCGATATATATATATACTTTATTTGTCACGTTTAGTATATATATTTTTTAATTGTTGTTTAGTATTTATTATTTTTTATTTTTTATTTTTATCTAATATGTATATCATTGTTTATATCTATTCATTGGCACATGACATCCTCACAGGACTCAATATCCAAAGTCCCCTTTGAAATGACGGATATCCTTATGGATTTCTTTGACACATATTTTTATCCAAGCACTATTTCTTTCTTTCACTACATAATCCTGTTTTTCCATATCTACAAACCCACACTCCTTAGATATGGTATAATTCTATTTATATGCTTGATTTTATTTATATGCTTAGTTCTATTATTGTTCAAATTAATTATGGATTAATTTCCTTTTATCGAATGTTATTCATTTTTCTTTATTTTCCACAATCAAATATTTAAACTGTGATATATGGAGACTTTGATACATTGTAATTATCCAGATGTACCCAATCATATGGATATAAAAGTAACATAAGAACAATGGGGGCAACCACTGAGGAAGGGGTAGGATTTAACCTCGAAACGCGTCTGATGACTCATTTGCCCGTCATCCAACAAAATCCCAGGGAAGCGCTTCCCTTACAAGATTTGCTGTGCCTCTATTATTGGATTTAGCCAGCAATAAAGATCGCGGTATATGGACCGGCTGACACCCTGATACCACATGGGACGCCGAGCCTTCATAGCAGCTGTGCCTCCAACATCACTTGGATTCCGGCATCCCCGCCCAACAGAGCCGAAACAGCCACCGCACAGGAGCATCGCTCCACCACACAGACACTGTGGTAACTGCAGTAAGGTAAACCGAGGCTGCATCTGCCCTCCTGTGGGACGCCACAGTTGAGAAACGCAAGCCCAATACAGTTTACTAAGCGATCTTACTTTCTTTAATAACATCAGCCTCCACCTATTACTGTGCAGTACGCGGGATAACGTTCTGATACTGAGACTGTGTATATCATATTGGAATTATATTGGAATTGTATTGGAGTCTACACTCCCCACCTATATTGATGTTCATTCACTCCTAATAAGGGACATATTCTCTTTCAAGAAGCAGGGCTCATAAGTAGAGTTGAGCGAACACCTGGATGTTTGGGTTCGAGAAGTTCGGTCGAACTTCCCAAAATGTTTGGGATCGGGATCCGAACTCAATCCGAACTTCACCCGAACCCCATTGAAGTCAATGGGGACCCGAACTTTTGGACACTAAAAAGGCTGTAAAATTGCTCAGGAAAGGGCTAGAGGGCTGCAGAAGGCAGCAAAATGTAGGTAAATGCCCTGCAAACATATGTGAATAGGGAAATGACTTATAATAAAGTAAAATACAGAAAAATAATAAATAAACATTCTGGACTTGAGCTCAAGTGAGTTACAGTGGCACCTGTAACCCAGCAAACAGAGGATGTGGCAGCAACGCCCCACATCTGTCATTGTCACCAAGCATCTCCACCAAATCCCATGGAAGTGTTCAGCTATCAGCTGTTCATCTCCCAAACACTGGAGAGGAAAAGAAATAGAAAGAGGAAGTACCCCCTACCCATGGCTCTGAATGCCTTATTTCAAACTTCCTGGCCTTTGAAATGCTGTCATTCTGTCTGGTGGACAGTTTGAAAAACCTTATGGCGGTGTCTATCCCACAGTACGTGTATCCCAGCCGCCTCTACTTTTGCAGGCGAGCCATCCCTTCCCTGCACAACCAAGTGGCGGACAAAATCAAGTGTGCACTGCGCAACACTATCTGTGGCAATGTCCACACAGTGGGTAAATGTAGCGGCTGGCCCAAAGGCGGATAGCATTTTTGCGATTGTCCTTCCGCCCCCGAGGATTGCTGAGCATTTCTTTTTGTATCCTGTTACCTCCTCCTCCTACTCGGCTTCCTCCTCCCCTACCTTCTCCTCATCCACTTAGCGTAACACCTTCACCACCCACAGCAGCACAGCCAGGGGGAAACTACAGCAGGTTGTTTTAAAAATTGTGTGTTTGTGGGACAAACCCCGCACCGCGCAGAAGCTGTGGACGGGCATGGAACAACAGACCGACCATTGGTTGGTGCCACTGAGCCTCCAGCCCGGCCTGGTGTTGTGCGATAGCGGGCGAAATATACTAGCAGGTCTGGGCCTAGCCGGTTTGACACACATCCCCTGCCTGCCACATGTGGTGAATTTGGGGTGCAGAAATTCCTAAACACCAGACAGTGAAAATAAATTCAGTTAATCGAACACACACAACACCCCCACCCCTTCTTTAACTCAAACCATTAACAAACTATTTACAATTTTTCTTAAAAACATATTAAAACAATAATTTTGCCCAGAGGCGCAGCTACAGGGAAGCGTGGGAAGCACACTGTTTTAAGTATCTGACCTAGAAGGGGCCCATCCAGGAGGAGGAGGACTAAAAGACTTTGTCAGGGCCCCCTCAACAGTATTATACAATTAAATTAGATACAGTGGCAGTATAGACAGTGTAGAAAGCAGATGGAAAATAAACCCAAACAGCCTCACACCCTACACACTCAACACCCCCCCCCCCTTTCACTCATACCATTAACAAACTATTTACAAATTTACTTAAAAACATATTAACCTCTTAAGGATGAAGGGCGTACATGTACGCCCTTCGTCCGCACTTTAAAGATGGCGCCCGCTCCCGCACGGAACGGGCGCATGAGCTGCGGGTAAACGCTTGATTCATCAAGCTGACACCCGCAGCTCATGTCCGCGACCGGCAGCGATGCCGATCGCGGACATTTAACCCTCAGATGCCGTGGTCAATCCTGACCACGGCATCTGATCAGCACAAAAACCGAAAGTTTCACTTTCGGTTTGTGCTCGGCTCCCTGATGGCCACAAGGGGAGCCGGAGCATACATGTAGTAGCCTAGGTCTCTGTGAATGAAACCTAGGTTACTACATAGTATTCCTATGGAGCCTATGACTGTAATACCTACTCTTGGCTATAGGACTAACTAGACTCAACTATAAATAAAACGTAACTTTTAATCTGTCATTGCCTATGGTTAAAACCTTGTCCCTATTTCCTTTATTTATCCTGTATATAATCCGATTGATATCTGATGACGGGGGATAGTGCGCACTTCTCCCCACTTCCTATCTGTAAGGTATAGTAACCACTGATGCAGCAGAAATAGGGTTATGCATTAAAATCAATGACCGCTACCCCCGACATGTTTCGCCGTGAGGCGTCTTCAGGGGTTGCGGGTAGCGTCTGAGTTTGCAACGAGGTTGCTGAAGCTTTTAAAGACTCTGATCCCCTCCTCTTCATGACGTCACTCCAAATTGTCCTATCTACACCTCTCTAACAAAACAGTTTCTGTGTTCTTGGAGATAACTGGAGGATGGTTGTCACTCCCCACGAATGACGTTGCAATGACGTATTCGCGCAAGTCAATGGTCTTAGATTATTTTGTGATTTATGTTCTAGTGCCATTGCGCATGTTTACTGACTTAGACTTTGACTCGCATTACCGCTCGAGTGTTTCTGCGCAGGTTTCAAAACTTAAAGTTTAAATCGCATCTGGGGTTTGTCTGCGCATGTTCCTACACTTAGTTTATTTTCCACTCGTTTTGACGTTGCAATGACGTATTCGCGCAAGTCAATGGTCTTAGATTATTTTGTGATTTATGTTCCAGTGCCATTGCGCATGTTTACTGACTTAGACTTTGACTCGCATTACCGCTCGAGTGTTTCTGCGCAGGTTTCAAAACTTAAAGTTTAAATCGCATCTAGGGGTTTGTCTGCGCATGTTCCTACACTTAGTTTATTTTCCACTCGTTTTGCACTATATATAAAGGATGTGTTGTATCTGGGTGTATTATATCAGGATTGTTTGTGGACTATGATTCCAAAATTACATGTTTGCTAAGGAGGTACCAGGGATATTTTTATCTTCAATCAATTTTCCCAATGGTTGTTATTTTTGTGACATTTTATTTTGATTTTTATTATTATTATTGAGATGTAACTTTTAATATAATTTCTTGTGGTTTTCATCCTGAATCACATTGTATCAGGAAACAACCCTGCTTTTTGGATGTCGATTATAATAGGGGATACTCTAGTTTTAGCTTCACTTTCAATTTCCCTTATGTATGTATGCCTCGTTTTTCTTAGGCTATTTTTAATATTTATATTTTTAAAGATTCCATTATGACATTTAATATGTCTTGGAGTCTACTTTTTGCGACGTTCTTTCAGATAAGACACAAAGGTAAAGCCTTCGTTTAATCCATTTGGGGCTAGACTCTTCAGTCTGTAGATCCATTTGGTTTCTATTTGTTGTAGCTTTCTGTCCATATTTCCACCTCTTGGTCCTGTTTTCACTTTTTGTAAACCCCAAAATTTTATGGATCTACTGTCCCCATTATGTACTAATTCTATGTGTCTGGCTAGTGTTACGTCCCTTTTATTTCTGATGTCACTTAGATGTTTAGACACTCTTCTTCTTAGTTCTTGCACTGTTTTACCCACATAGATTTTAGGGCATGAGCAATGGGCTATATAAATCACTCCCTTGGTTTTACAATTAATGTAATCTTTAATCTCATAGGTTTTCTGGTCAGCTGGATTCACAAAGGATGTTTTAGATTGCATATACGTACAGAAGATACAATCTCCACAGGGATGAGACCCCTTCACCGGCAACCAGGTAAGTTCTCTTTTTGTTCTTTTTTCCATTGAAAATGGCTGTGTACCAATTTCTGTTTCAGATTAGGACCTTTCCTATAGGTGATCGCTGGATAAGATGACAGCATAGAACCCAAGTCCTCATCTGATCTTATGATATTCCAATGTTTGGCTATGATTCGTTTTATTCTTTGGTGTTCTTTATCATATGTTCCAATTACTCTGACTATGGAGTCTTTCTGTTTGGGTTTTTCTTTCAAAAGCTCTTCTCTATCCATATTTTTGGCTCGTCGATATGCTTTATGCAATATTTTTTGGGGTAACCCTTCTCACTAAAACGATTGTAAAGTATTTTACTTTCTGTTTCAAAAGCTTCATTAGTTGATGAATTTCTTTTGGCCCGAATGTACTGCCCATAAGGTATCCCTCTTCGTAGAGGGAGAGGGTGATGACTAGTCCATGAGAGGAAACTATTTGTAGAAGTGCTCTTTCGATGAACTTGAGTATTAAGTCGGCCATCTACCTGGATATTTATATTTAGATCAAGAAAATCAATTTCTTTTGGCTTATTTCAGCAGTAAATTTTAATCCCAATTCATTTTCATTTAATTGTGAAACGAAGGAGTGAAATTGTGCTTCTGTGCCTTCCCATAATATTATAATGTCATCAATAAAACGGGCCCATAATGTGATATGTTGAGTGAATGTGGAGTAGGTATCTGTGAATACAGTGCGTTCTTCCCACCACCCAAGAAATAAATTAGCATAATTAGGTGCGCAAATCGTCCCCATCGCTGTACCGGTGGTCTGTAAATAAAATTCCTTGTCATAAATGAAATAATTGTGCGTTAATAAGAACCTCAAAAGTGTGAGAATAAACAAATTGTGCTCAGTGTATTGTGTACCTTTGGTGTTCAAATAATATTCAATAGCTTTCAGACCCAAGTCATGATTAATACTGGTATAGAGTGCCTCTACATCTAGGCTGGCGATAAATGTATTATCACCAACCTGTATGTCCTGTAATTTGATTAGGACATCTTTGGTATCTTTTAGATATGAGGATAGTCCTGATACAAAGGGTGATATAATTGCGTCGATGTACTCACTAATGCCTTCGCACAAATTGTTATTTCCCGATACTATGGGTCGACCCGGTATTGGTCGCCGTGCCTTATGAATTTTTGGAATAGCATAAAAGGTACTTATTGTTGGTTTAGGGTTAAAAATTGCCTTATATTCATCTGTAGTTATTAATTTCCTTTCTTTTGCAGAGTCTAGGATATTCTTCAATTCTCCTACAAACTTGTCAGTTGGATCCAAGGTGAGTTTTTGTATGTATGATTATCTCCTAGAAGTGTCCGTACCATTTCATTGTAATCACTTTTATCTAGTATAACAATGTTTCCACCTTTGTCAGAAGGTTTTATTTCCAGTAGTTCATTCTCACATAGTTCCATCAACGCCTGATTCTCTTCTTTGGTTAGATTTATATGGTCTTCCTTATTTCTCCTGTTTTTGATTTTTGAAGGTCCTGTGTGACCAAATTAACAAATGTTTGTATATTACTGAATTTGGAAAATGGTGGGGTATAGGTTGTCTGTGGAGATATACCTGTAAATGGTGCACAGACTTTTGGACTTTCATTTTGCTCAAGGAGATCTTCTAATATTTGTATTGCCTCCTGTTATTTTATGGAGGATTTATATGGGTCCTTCTCCCTTTGTCTATGTTCTTTATATAATGCTAGTTTCCTTGCAAACAGATTTATATCCTTTACCCAGGAGAAACAATCAAAATCTGGGGATGGGACAAATGAAAGACCTTTTTTAAGGAGTGACTCCTGATCTTTACTCAGTATTATTTTGGATACATTTATTAATTGTAAATTTTCTTTTTTGATAATTTCACTCTCAGACTCAGTGGTAATTATAGTACTTTTATTTTAACACTCGAGCGGTAATGCGAGTCAAAGTCTAAGTCAGTAAACATGCGCAATGGCACTGGAACATAAATCACAAAATAATCTAAGACCATTGACTTGCGCGAATACGTCATTGCAACGTCAAAGCGAGTGGAAAATAAACTAAGTGTAGGAACATGCGCAGACAAACCCCAGATGCGATTTAAACTTTAAGTTTTGAAAGCTGCGCAGAAACACTCGAGCGGTAATGCGAGTCAAAGTCTAAGTCAGTAAACATGCGCAATGGCACTAGAACATAAATCACAAAATAATCTAAGACCATTGACTTGCGCGAATACGTCATTGCAACGTCATTCGTGGGGGAGTGACAACCATCCTCCAGTTATCTCCAAGAACACAGAAACTGTTTTGTTAGAGAGGTGTAGATAGGACAATTTGGAGTGACGTCATGAAGAGGAGGGGATCAGAGTCTTTAAAAGCTTCAGCAACCTCGTTGCAAACTCAGACGCTACCCGCAACCCCTGAAGACGCCTCACGGCGAAACATGTCGGGGGTAGCGGTCATTGATTTTAATGCATAACCCTATTTCTGCTGCATCAGTGGTTACTATACCTTACAGATAGGAAGTGGGGAGAAGTGCGCACTATCCCCCGTCATCAGATATCAATCGGATTATATACAGGATAAATAAAGGAAATAGGGACAAGGTTTTAACCATAGGCAATGACAGATTAAAAGTTACGTTTTATTTATAGTTGAGTCTAGTTAGTCCTATAGCCAAGAGTAGGTGTTTAAAACCAAGTTTAAAATAATATATTATCACCTCTGCTATTAGGAGGGTTTCCCCAAGCAATGCTAAGGAAGAGAGGAAAACTCTCAGTCTAAACCCAAGCTAGCGACGGTAGCTACAAACAACTAAGCTAGTGAAGACACAAGGCTATGGCAGGATTTCTATCCAACCAAGTCTCTGCACTCACATTCCTAGCTGAAGCACAGCGTGTTTTTTCCACAGAACAATTACCCATTAATACTCTAGATGTAGAAACAGCATTCAAGGAATTAAATAAAACCTACAAAAATACATACGTGCAATCTGGGAAATTTCCAGCTTAGAAACGTATGTTCAGCAAAACCTTGTATATAGAGGCATGAGAATAAATATAACACCTAATTCTCATCAGGAAAACTTTGAATTCATAAAAGGGTGGGAAGCTCTATTGATCGATAATTCCTTACGTATGCAAAATTATTTGTTAGAGTATGAGAAAAAATCATTACAACAGATTACTCAGCAATTAGAAAAAAATATAAATGATATTAAAGTGTTTCAAACACATCCAGACTTTATCACTCTTGAAAAAATCTACAAAAAGTATTGAAACATTACAGAGTGAGATCAAAGAGAGGAAACACAGGAAGTACAATCGAGACAAGAGAGACTTCGAGACAGGCAACATTTTTCTGAGGAATAGGAAAAATTCAATTATCATCAGAAACAGCAACAATATACTGATATATCAGATACAGAACAGTCAGAGTCAGATACAGATAACAATAGAGCCGGTACTAAGAGGAAATTTAAACCTAAACCAGGAGGATTTCGCAAAAGGAATTTTCCTAATAAAAATATATCAAATACTAACAGTGGATCCAAAAACAATCAAAGTGCAAATCCTGAACAACAAAAACAATGGACAGCCCAGTCAATACACATTCCACAATCCTCTTCCTCCTCTTTACCTTCTGGACTGCAACAATCGGGTATAATGGTTCCAAATGCAACAGGATCGCTTACTCCTCAATCTTTTTAGGGATGACATCACAGACTATTACAGGGATGATATCACAGACCAAAGAATCAGACAAATGGGGTTTTCAACTGCCCAAAACATAGAACATAATCAGGGCAAAAGGACAACAGAAATAAAAGGGAAAGTACCCAAAAGAAAATAAAAGTACTATAATTACCACTGAGTCTGAGAGTGAAATTATCAAAAAGAAAATTTACAATTAATAAATGTATCCAAAATAATACTGAGTAAAGATCAGGAGTCACTCCTTAAAAAGGTCTTTCATTTGTCCCATCCCCAGATTTTGATTGTTTCTCCTGGGTAAAGGATATAAATCTGTTTGCAAGGAAACTAGCATTATATAAAGAACATAGACAAAGGGAGAAGGACCCATATAAATCCTCCATAAAATAACAGGAGGCAATACAAATATTAGAAGATCTCCTTGAGCAAAATGAAAGTCCAAAAGTCTGTGCACCATTTACAGGTATATCTCCACAGACAACCTATACCCCACCATTTTCCAAATTCAGTAATATACAAACATTTGTTAATTTGGTCACACAGGACCTTCAAAAAATCAAAAACAGGAGAAATAAGGAAGACCATATAAATCTAACCAAAGAAGAGAATCAGGCGTTGATGGAACTATGTGAGAATGAACTACTGGAAATAAAACCTTCTGACAAAGGTGGAAACATTGTTATACTAGATAAAAGTGATTACAATGAAATGGTACGGACACTTCTAGGAGATAATCATACATACAAAAACTCACCTTGGATCCAACTGACAAGTTTGTAGGAGAATTGAAGAATATCCTAGACTCTGCAAAAGAAAGGAAATTAATAACTACAGATGAATATAAGGCAATTTTTAACCCTAAACCAACAATAAGTACCTTTTATGCTATTCCAAAAATTCATAAGGCACGGCGACCAATACCGGGTCGACTCCATAGTATCGGGAAATAACAATTTGTGCGAAGGCATTAGTGAGTACATCGACGCAATTATATCACCCTTTGTATCAGGACTATCCTCATATCTAAAAGATACCAAAGATGTCCTAATCAAATTACAGGACATACAGGTTGGTGATAATACATTTATCGCCAGCCTAGATGTAGAGGCACTCTATACCAGTATTAATCATGACTTGGGTCTGAAAGCTATTGAATATTATTTGAACACCAAAGGTACACAATACACTGAGCACAATTTGTTTATTCTCACACTTTTGAGGTTCTTATTAACGCACAATTATTTCATTTATGACAAGGAATTTTATTTACAGACCACCGGTACAGCGATGGGGACGATTTGCGCACCTAATTATGCTAATTTATTTCTTGGGTGGTGGGAAGAACGCACTGTATTCACAGATACCTACTCCACATTCACTCAACATATCACATTATGGGCCCGTTTTATTGATGACATTATAATATTATGGGAAGGCACAGAAGCACAATTTCACTCCTTCGTTTCACAATTAAATGAAAATGAATTGGGATTAAAATTTACTGCTGAAATAAGCCAAAAAGAAATTGATTTTCTTGATCTAAATATAAATATCCAGGTAGATGGCCGACTTAATACTCAAGTTCATCGAAAGAGCACTTCTACAAATAGTTTCCTCTCATGGACTAGTCATCACCCTCTCCCTCTACGAAGAGGGATACCTTATGGGCAGTACATTCGGGCCAAAAGAAATTCATCAACTAATGAAGCTTTTGAAACAGAAAGTAAAATACTTTACAATCGTTTTAGTGAGAAGGGTTACCCCAAAAAATATTGCACAAAGCATATCGACGAGCCAAAAATATGGATAGAGAAGAGCTTTTGAAAGAAAAACCCAAACAGAAAGACTCCATAGTCAGAGTAATTGGAACATATGATAAAGAACACCAAAGAATAAAACGAATCATAGCCAAACATTGGAATATCATAAGATCAGATGAGGATTTGGGTTCTATGCTGTCATCTTATCCAGCGATCACCTATAGGAAAGGTCCTAATCTGAAACAGAAATTGGTACACAGCCATTTTCAATGGAAAAAGAACAAAAAGAGAACTTACCTGGTTGCCGGTGAAGGGGTCTCATCCCTGTGGAGATTGTATCTTCTGTACGTATATGCAATCTAAAACATCCTTTGTGAATCCAGCTGACCAGAAAACCTATGAGATTAAAGATTACATTAATTGTAAAACCAAGGGAGTGATTTATATAGCCCATTGCTCATGCCCTAAAATCTATGTGGGTAAAACAGTGCAAGAACTAAGAAGAAGAGTGTCTAAACATCTAAGTGACATCAGAAATAAAAGGGACGTAACACTAGCCAGACACATAGAATTAGTACATAATGGGGACAGTAGATCCATAAAATTTTGGGGTTTACAAAAAGTGAAAACAGGACCAAGAGGTGGAAATATGGACAGAAAGCTACAACAAATAGAAACCAAATGGATCTACAGACTGAAGAGTCTAGCCCCAAATGGATTAAATGAAGGCTTTACCTTTGTGTCTTATCTGAAAGAACGTCGCAAAAAGTAGACTCCAAGAACATATTAAATGTCATAATGGAATCTTTAAAAATATAAATATTAAAAATAGCCTAAGAAAAACGAGGCATACATACATAAGGGAAATTGAAAGTGAAGCAAAAACTAGAGTATCCCCTATTATAATCGACATCCAAAAAGCAGGGTTGTTTCCTGATACAATGTGATTCAGGATGAAAACCACAAGAAATTATATTAAAAGTTACATCTCAATAATAATAATAAAAATTAAAATAAAATGTCACAAAAATAACAACCATTGGGAAAATTGATTGAAGATAAAAATATCCCTGGTACCTCCTTAGCAAACATGTAATTTTGGAATCATAGTCCACAAACAATCCTGATATAATACACCCAGATACAACACATCCTTTATATATAGTGCAAAACGAGTGGAAAATAAACTAAGTGTAGGAACATGCGCAGACAAACCCCTAGATGCGATTTAAACTTTAAGTTTTGAAACCTGCGCAGAAACACTCGAGCGGTAATGCGAGTCAAAGTCTAAGTCAGTAAACATGCGCAATGGCACTGGAACATAAATCACAAAATAATCTAAGACCATTGACTTGCGCGAATACGTCATTGCAACGTCAAAACGAGTGGAAAATAAACTAAGTGTAGGAACATGCGCAGACAAACCCCCAGATGCGATTTAAACTTTAAGTTTTGAAACCTGCACAGAAACACTCGAGCGGTAATGCGAGTCAAAGTCTAAGTCAGTAAACATGCGCAATGGCACTAGAACATAAATCACAAAATAATCTAAGACCATTGACTTGCGCGAATACGTCATTGCAACGTCATTCGTGGGGAGTGACAACCATCCTCCAGTTATCTCCAAGAACACAGAAACTGTTTTGTTAGAGAGGTGTAGATAGGACAATTTGGAGTGACGTCATGAAGAGGAGGGGATCAGAGTCTTTAAAAGCTTCAGCAACCTCGTTGCAAACTCAGACGCTACCCGCAACCCCTGAAGACGCCTCACGGCGAAACATGTCGGGGGTAGCGGTCATTAATTTTAATGCATAACCCTATTTCTGCTGCATCAGTGGTTACTATACCTTACAGATAGGAAGTGGGGAGAAGTGCGCACTATCCCCGTCATCAGATATCAATCGGATTATATACAGGATAAATAAAGGAAATAGGGACAAGGTTTTAACCATAGGCAATGACAGATTAAAAGTTACGTTTTATTTATAGTTGAGTCTAGTTAGTCCTATAGCCAAGAGTAGGTGTTTAAAACCAAGTTTAAAATAATATATTATCACCTCTGCTATTAGGAGGGTTTCCCCAAGTTATGACTGTTATAGGCTCCATAGGAAATATGTGATTTTCTCATATATTCCAATGCTATTGCATTGGAATATATGAGAATAGCAATCTGATGATTGCATCTTATAGTTTCCTATGGGAACTATAAGAAAGTGGTAAAAAAAAAAAAAATTGTTTAAAAAATAAAAATAAAATAAAAAAATATAAAAATTCAAATCACCCCCTTTCCCCAAAATGAAAATAAAATAAATAAAAAAATAAAAAAATTACACATAATGGGTGTCGCAATGTGCGAAAACGCCCATACTATAATAATATTAAAAATATTCACCATACGGTAAACATAAAAACGGAAAAAGCGTCCAAATGGCTAATTCGCCATTTTTAGACGCTTCATTTCCTAAAAAAATGAATAAAAAGTGATAAAAACATCATACGCACCCCATAATGGTATCAATTAAAAGTTCAGATTGCCCCGCAAAAAATGAGCCCCTACACTGCTCCGTACGCATAATTACAAAAAGTTATAGGGGTCAAAACATGGCAACAAAAAATAAAATAAAAAAATTCCAACATTTAATTTTTTTCACTATCAAAACGCAAGAAAAACTATACATATTAGGTATTGCCGGATTCGTACTGACCTGAAGAATAAAACTAACCAGTCAGTTTTATCGCAAATCGAACGTTGTAATTTAAAAATCCAGTAAAACTGTGGTGAAATTGCTTTTTTGCAATTTCACCCCATTTGGAATTTTTTCCCGTTTCCCACTACATCACATGCAAAAATAAATGGTAGCGTTAAAAGTAAAACTTGTCCCGCAAAAAACAAGCCGTCATATGGCTATGTGAGCGGAAATATAAAAATGTTATGGCTTTTGGAAGGCAGGGAGCGCAAAACAAAAACGCAAAAATCCCAAAACCCCGGTCCTTAAGGGGTTAAAATAACTATAAGGCAGCTAAACTAACCATATAAAGAAACAAAACTATATACACGCCTTATCCTTAACTTAAGGCCAACCAAATACAAGTGGCTCGGAGGGTGGGTATCTGCACCAACATAAGCCCTGGCCTGGAACACAATTGTCCATCCAGGGCACAGTTCTGGAGGATGAGGAAGAGGAGAAGGAGGAACGCTGGGGATACAGAGGACACAAATGATATACCTCCTCAAAGAGGATAGCTTGTCCTTGCCTCTGGGCAGCCTGGCAGACAAGAGTGACTACATGCTGCAGTGCCTGCGCAATGACCGCCCAGTTACTGCCACATTCTAACTTTTGCTTATTACTGGGTGGCCACCCTGCTGCATCCCGTTACAAGGACAACGGGCCGTCCTTAATACCCTCACTGGAGTGTAATAGGAAGATGAGCCCACTAGTAGACACGCTGCTGATGGCATTCACACCTGACACCGGGGACTCAGTGGAAGCACAAGGTGAAGGCAGAGGAGGAGGAGGAAGAATTTGCCAATGCAGCTGAGTCACCAGCAACACCTCAGAAGGCAGGGTTAGCATGGGCAAAATGTGGAAAAGCTTTGTCATCACGCCACAACAAACTGCACCACCAGCAGATCTGGAACATCTTAGCAGGAGGCAGCATTTCAGCAAAATGGTGGAACAGTACGCGTACTGACTGATGGGTCTGCCTAGGGAATAGCTACAGGGAAGCAACTGCTTTGGGGCCGTGACCTAGAAAGGGCCCATCCAGGAGGAGGAGGAGGAATAACAGTATTATATAATTAAATTATATACAGTGGCAGTAGAGACACTGTAGAAAGCGAATAGAACAGCTGCTGGGCCTGGTCTGAGAGAGCGATCTTTAGTAGCCGCAGGCATGGCGGCATGAAAGGAAGGGTCTGCACAAAATTACTGGGGAGAGTGGGCCCCATTCAAAAATTTGCTGTGGTGCTCAATCGTTTCTAGCTACGCCACTGGGTCTGCCCCATTCAACTCCTAAATCATATTGGGCACATGTCCTGAGGTTGCCCTTTACACCTTGGAGGTGCTGGCCTACCTTGCAGCCAATGTATTGTATGAACGTGTGTTTAGCATGGCTGGTGGCATTATCACAGACAAGTGCAGCCGCTGGTCCGCAGACAATGTGGGCAAGCTTTTGTTTTTTAAAAAGAACCAGGCATGGATCCCACAGGACTTGTTTGTACCTTATGCGGAATAGACAAGTATACCGGCCTCACCCAACCATTGTTATACTACCATGCACTTACACTTTGTTTTATTTTTATATTTTTCCTAGTATTGATGGATTGATGGACTTGGTGGCAGCTTGTGCTAGTGCACCACAATACACATAATGGCCGCCGATCACCCCAGAAAAAAGTGACAGAAAAACGATCTGTGCAGCCTAAAAACCAGTGAGCAATTAACTAGCAGAAGTTGAATGTTTCACAGCGGTAGATCGATCACTTCATTAGGTGTTTTTGCTGAGTTTTCCCTGCCTAATCTCGCCCTCACAGCAGCTGCGTCCTATCCCTACACTAATCAGAGCAGAGTGACGTGCGACGCTACGTGACTCCAGCTTAAATAGAGGCTGGGTCACATGCTGCACTTGGTCAATCACAGCCATGCCATTAGTAGGCATGGCTGTGATGGCTTCTTAGGGCAAGAAGTAAACGCTAGCTGATTGGCTGCTGTGCAGCCCTTCAGAAAGCGGGAAGAAATCGCTGAACAACAGACCCGAACCCAAACTTTTTGAAAATGTTCAGGTCCGGGTCCATGTCCCGAACACTTCAAAGTTGGTACGAACCCGAACTATACAGTTCGGGTTCGCTCATCCTACTTATAAGTTTTATCCCATTGTGAGCTTCCAGTCTGACCTTTCGGTATGATTTCTATTTCTTTGATTTGATATTTTATCCTACACTATATCCTTTGAACCAATCAGGTTACCCTTTTTACAATTTTATATTTAAATAAATCTATATTTTCTATATATTTTGATCTATATATATTCTAATCTATTTGTGACCAGATATAGAGTGCCGATCTATATACTGAGATCAAGCTTATGTATGAGTGCTGCTTCCTCCTCATAATTACCTGCGCACTGTCTACTTTGCAGCGGTGGTGCAGTGCAATTACAACTGCTCTTCCCATATACTTGAATGAGACAGAACAGTTGTAATTACTTTGTGCCTCCTCTACTACTACCCAGTCAGACAGCTGATTATCGGGGGTGCAGAGAGTTGACGCCTTGGTGATCTTTGTAAGTTCCAAGAGCACTGTATCCATAGTGCCCATCTGCCCAGGTTTCTACTTAACTTTTCATACAGATTTTTTTAAATGTTTAAATAGTCCTCTACCTCCTCTACATGTACAAACAATTTAAAGTACTTTGGGTGCACGAATATCATTGTTTATGAGCCTAGACTTGTGTTGTCTATTAACACGCATGTTGCAACTTTAGAATGAAACATCTTCAGTTCTTTATATTGTTTTCAATTAAATTGTCTTCCCTTAATCTTTTGCACCTGCATATTCCAGGACCCTGGTAAATGACTTGTACAAACATAAAACTGAATCTTGTTTTTATGCAAAGCTGATGGTTTACATCACCCAGAGGAAAACAAATGCATTTACATACTCAGACTTGTCTAAAAAACAGTGGATAATTATATTTTTAATTGTATATATCCCCTTTTATTTTGTTATTTTTAATACATAGTATTCAAGTACCCTAAAGCTTAATTCTGCACTAATGATAAATAATGCGGAGTGTGCCATTATCAAACATCACTATTTTGTATTTTAAATACACACTTTAATTAATAAAACATGTATTATACATGTTAAGTTTGATACATAATAAGTTATTTAACATTATTCAAGTAATATATATGATCTGATATTTCTGTCCCCACATTCGATAAATCATGAACATTATTAAGATGAGCCTGTCAGCAGTTATGACCATGCTAAACATAGAGCGACAATTGTGGTGGTACCACAGATGCTCAGTTGGTTTCAAGTCTGGGGAATTAGGGGGCCAGGGTAGTACTTGAAAGTCTTTGTAATTAAAGAGTATATGTAATATGCAAGGATTGATTACTACCCAAATTGGTTGAGAGCGCCTCCCAGATGGGTAAGTGGGCCAAGAGAATTCCACAAAAATTCCCAGACCATGACACTGACACCACCAGCTTGTGTTTCCCCAGCAATGGTTTCATGGTATTTGTTCTCTGATGTTTCTCGCCTGACACACCAACGTTCATCCATTCGATGAAGAAAAAGCATGACTCATCAAAGAAGGTAACCCTTTGAATTGAAGCCATTTCTGCCTATGCAACTTCATTAGTAGAGGTGCATTGACCATCTGTCTGCTTCAGAGCTCCATATGCAGTAGGGTTCAGTGAACTGTTGTTTTAGACACATGGTAGTTGCCTGGTTCATTTTGGCAGTGAGCTGCTCTACCGTATTGTTTTAGTCCATCTCGAACATCTTTGTAGCCGATGTTAAACTTTCATATCAATGGCATGTGGAGATCTGCAGTTTCCACATCACCTATTCACAATGGTGCCATTTGTCCACTTGCGATACACTTTCATCACAGTAGCACCCAAACAAAGCTGCACAGTCTCAGAAACACTGCCACCATTGACCCAAAAGCCAATAATCATCCCTTTTGCAATGCTGATAAATTACCCTTTTTACCCATGCATATCCGTGAGGGATATGTGTGCAGACAGCCTATCACACAACTTACTGTATATACTCACCAAGCCAGCTCATGACATGTGACTTCCTTCATGATCTATCTTCTAGTATATTGATGTTGTACAATGCATTGAATTAAACTGGATGCAGTAAAATGCATTGAATTAAATAGCTATATTTGCACTGTACATTGTTTTGAATTAATCTAATTTATTAATGTTATAAAATTGTATTGAATTTAACTGAAAAGTGTTGAATAAAACTGATATATTGATATTTTATAATACGTTGAATTAAACTGGACAGTATATTAATGCAGTCAAATGTGTTGAATTAAACTGGATGGTATATTAATACCGTAAATTGTGATGGATTGAACTGGTATGCTGATGCTTTACAATTAGTTGAGTTAAACTGGATTGTATATTAATGCATTGAATTCAATTGCACAGTATAGTAATGCAGAGCAATGTGTTGAATTGAACTGTTATACTAATTCAGTATAATGCATTGAATTAAACTGCTTTACTAAAGCAGCACAATGTGCTGACCTGCACAAACAATAGGAAAATTGGAACTAATTTTTAGAAAAAAAGGGTACAATTGTGCAGTGTATCCAAAAAATTTATGCTACTGGAGGTGCTGGGAATACGCACATCAAACAATGATGAACTGTAGAAGCTTGAGGTTTAAAAAATGTGTAGTTGCTGATGTACAGAAAACAATGATGTTTGTGCAGGCACTGCAGGATTTAGAACAGCTTCCCACTTGCCTGAAACATGCACACAGAACTCTGACCCTAAAACTCTGACATTTTCTACCTAATAATTCAATCTACCTAACTAAATGTATACCAAAATTATCCCTGAACTACCCTAATATGGTTGGATTGTGTCTGTAATTGGTGTCTACCAGAGAAATGGCACATCCATCCACTCAAATGGCTGGCTGAATTCAGAATGGTGTCTGTGCTTTACACAAAGCACAGAGCTAAAGGACAGAGCAATATATGGTGACTGGTTCATAGGCTGTCAGTCAATTGATCCTCCATTTTCATCCTCTCTGCCCTGTTTTCCTTGAATTTTTACAGTAAAATGGCATAGACTGTTTTGTGTGATTCACCAAAACTTTGAATTCATTTGACAGAAGAATTTGTGTGAAATGCGTACCAAATCTGAATAGTTTAGAACTGATTCGCTCATTTCAACTTTAAAATTTTCACCATTAACCCAATTCAAAATATTTTGGATGGGTAAAGGACACATATAAATATATATGGTTAGATATAATTTTCTTATTGCAAAGAGAAGTACAGTTTCACGATTTTTGCTAAACATAGATAGATAAAAGAGGCCCATTGGAAACAGGTTGTACGGTCATGGGAAAAAGGACTCCAATCTTGAATGCTATAGTTTATAGTATGCAATAATCAAACTACTAACCTCTGGTGACAACATAAACACTTCCTAGTGTAATTAATTATCTTAATCCTTTAGAGAGTAATTTGTAGCCAGGGTTTTAAATACAGAAGAGTAATTAATGATTAAGGGTGCTGCCACATTTCATTGCTGCACTGCATTTTTGGTGTTTAAAAATATGCACCAAAAATGCATGCTGTTTTTGCAACAACTTATCTGTAATTATGGTGTATTTTCTTCCAGAAAAATGAAAACACACAACAGACTTACATTACATCTAAGTAACTCTATTTTGCAATTAATATTCATTTTTGCTGTGTGTTTTCCTTTGCAGGAAAAAAACTCACTATAAAAACAGGTAAGTTGTTACAAATATCACGTGTTTTTTTGGTGTGTGTTTTTTGCCGCACCCAAAATTTAGCACAGCTACAACTTGTGGCAGCACCCTAAGAAACTTAGTTATCGCTATAAATGTAAAACTTCTGGTAAACTAGTATTCTGGTGGGGACACGAATCCCAGAAGGAAGTGAGACTCAGATTTCTACATATTTTCATAAGCATTAATGTCATTTACTTTTAAGAATTTATCTAAACCCTTATTAAAACTGTTCACTGTTACTGCTGTGACCATGTCCTGAGGAAGCCTATTCAACAGATTCAAAGTTCTTACAGTAAAGAAGTTCTGATGGAAGCTGAACTTTTTCTTCCACAGTCAGAGGTAGTGCCCACTTGTCTTTGGAAGGCATATGACATGGAACAGTTTTTCACCGTATTTCTTGTATGTCCCATTTATATATTTGTATAGGTTAATCATGTCCCCCTTAGACGTCTCTTCTCAAGACAAAATAAATTTTATTCTTTTAATATTTCTTCATAACTAGGACCATCCATGCCTTTTATCAGTTTAGTCGCTCTCCTCTATGCAGAGCATCCTTTATAGAGATAAGCTGAATTTCTCAAAATTCGATTTGCCCGATTCTCCGAATTTTTCGAAAAGATTTGCTTACATCCAAATTTATTAATGGCGAATTGCGTTAAAAAACATCTATTTCCGGCCTGCCTACAACCTTTATACAGTTGTGTTCAAAATTATTCAACCCCCACTGAAATTGAGTGTTTTGGCCACTTTGACATTGATTTTGATCATTTCAGTCATTTTGTTTACAATTAAATCAAAGAGGCACTTGTAAGTCAGACAAATATAACATAACATTTATAATGAAATAACCACAAATTTCTTTTCTGTGCTCGCTCACATCATTATCAGTTTTATTCAACCCCAAGTGACATTCAATCTTAGTACTTAGTACAACATCCTTTTCCAGTTATAAAAGCTTTTAAACGTGAAGCATAGCTTGACACAAGTGTCTTGCAGCGATCTACGGGTATCTTCGCCCATTCTTCATGGGCAAAAGCATCCAGTTCAGTCACATTCTTAGTCTTGCGTGCTGCAACTGCTTTCTTTAAGTCCCACTAGAGGTTCTCAATCGGATTTAAGTCTGGTGACTGCGATGGCCACTTCAAAATGTTCCAGCCTTTAATCTGCAACCATGCTCTAGTGGACTGGGAGGTATGCTTGGGATAATTGTCCTGTTGAAAGGTCCAACGTCTCCCAAGCCTTAGGTTTGTGGCGGACTGCATCACATTTTCATCCAATATCTCCTGGTACTGAAGACAATTAATGGTACCTTGCACACGCTGAATCTTCCCTGTACCTGTAGAAGCAAAACAGCTCCAAAGCATGATTGACCCCCGCCATGCTTCACAGTAGGCAAGGTGTTCTTTTCTTCATAGGCCTTGTTCTTTCTCCTCCAAACATAGCGTTGATCCATGGGCCCAAACAGTTCTAATTTTGTTTCATCAGTCCACAGAACACTTTCCCAAAACTTTTGTGGTTTGTCCACATGACTTTTGGCATACTGCAGTCGACTCTTCTTTTTCTGAGCTGAAACTTCAGTACCCGCATCTGACAAATCTTTTTCAGTTCCTCAGCAGTCACACGGGACTTTTATCCACTTTGCACTTCAGGTAGCCCACAGCAGTCAAGGTCAGCATCTTCTTTCTGCCACGACCAGGTAGCGTTTCAACAGTGCCCTTTGCCTTGAATTTGCAAATGATGCTTCCTATGGTGTCTCTTGGTATGTTTAACATCTTTGCAATCTTCTTATAGCCATTGCCCTTCCTGTGAAGAGAAATCACCTCTTCTCTTGTCTTCCTGGACCATTCTCTTGACTTTACCATGTTTGTAAACACACCAGTAAATGTCTAGAAGGAGCTGAGTATCACAGTAATTTTAAATCTGCCTAATTGGTGCTTATTATGCTTGATTGCTGCTCCTTGACATCCACAGGTGTTTTCAATACCTGATCGAAAACACTTGAATAACCCTCTGTTCTTAAGAGTGGTAGTCTTTAAGGGGTTGAATAATTGTGTCAATGAAGAAATCACAAAAAATATTTAATACTATATTACAAAAACAATTGATGTCATTTTAGTTGCATTTGGTTCTTTAAAAAGTCCTTGTAAGATTTCATTCCGAACACGATTACAAATGTAGACTAAATTCCTAAAACCCTTTACAGCATTGGGGGTTGAACAATTTTGAACACAACTGTAGGTGTGTAGAACACTGTGCCTAGCAGTAACATGCATAGGGAGTGTGCTGTGGTAGTGAAATAATACTGTGAGTCAATATGACATGCAGATGACAGGCATCACTCTTAAAATGACTGCACACTTCACTTATTTGGGCATCCACGGGGCCAAAACTGACAAAGTAACTGAGGTATGAACTGAGCCTTACAGGTAGATGTTACCGTCAAGAAGATGTTCACTCTTTTGCACCCTCGTCAGCTGATTCCACAGGGCTCATGTGGCCATGAGATCTAGCGACACATCTCCAGTCCCCTGACCAGCCAGATTTACCAGCATCTGTTCCAGGACATGAAGCAGTGGAAATACTTTGTTCATCCCTTAGTCCTGGAAACTGACAAATAACGTGGCCTCCTCAACGGCCTGAGCAAACAGCAGGTGTCATGCATGAGCTGCCACTGGCTGACATCGAAGTTACACAGAGCATTACTCCTGTCCGCTTGGATCATCAAGAAATCGTGCATGGCCTTTCTCTGTTCGTATAGTCGGTCCAACATATGAAGGGTGGAATTCCAAAGTGTGGAAACGTCGCATATCAGCCTATGTTGGGGATGCAGTTCTGCCCCTACAGCTCAAGGAGGGTAGGCTTTGCGGCGTACAAGTGGCGGAAGTAAATGCAAAGTTTCCTGGACATTTTTCAGATGTCTTGCAGATGGGTGGAAGACTTCAACAACCAGATTGTACACATGTGCCATGCAGGGCGCATGACTAAGCTCTCCTTGACGCAGCACCGACACCATGTTCTTCCAGTTGTCGTTCACCATGGTTACGATTTTGAGTTATCACAGAGAAAGCCAGGATTCGATTTCTTGATGAAGGACCCAGAGCAGTTCCACACCTGTGTGACTCTGCTCACCCAGGAAAACGAGGTGCAGAACAGCATGACACTGCCGTGCCCTGCACATGTGGTATACTGGAGGATGAGGAGGCAAAGGTGGAAATTGTCGCAGGACCAACGGCGTAAGAACGTGGAGGCGAAACCGGCGTCACCTGGCCAAGTTGCTGGTATGGCTTTGCACATTCACCCAGTGGGCCGTAAAGGACATGTATTGTCCCTGAGTGTAGTTACAGATCCACACATCGGCACATCCATGCACTTTTGGCAGACACCAACAGGCTCAAGGAGTGGCCCACCTTCTGTTTTACATATGTGTGAAGGGCTAGGACTGCCACTCCGGCTCGGCACAAGCCATTCGTTCTCTGAAAGGTGTAGAGTCCACCACTTGGAAAGGGAGGGACTGCAGCAACAGCAACTTGAACAGGAGCACGTTCAGCTTCTACGCCATTGGATGAGTGCACGCATACTGTTGTCTCTTGGCAATCGCTTCGGCGATCGATTGCTGATCAAATGACTGATGAGAAGTGGGAGGAGCAGGAGCAGGAGCATCAGGATCAGCAGATGATGGTAAGGACAGAAAGCTCCCTTTCGCTGAGGTGGTGGAGCCTTGACTGTCTAAATCCGGGTGCGTGCCATTAGGTGACGCAGCGGTTGCTGCGGCAGGCTTGACAACCACATCAGAGCCATGGTTCTCCCAGTCCACTTTATGATGATGCTGAATATATGTTGACGAAGGGCCGTGGTGCCAACATTGGCACCCTGGCCACGTTTCACCTTTTGCCCACAGTTTTTACAAATGGCCATGTTTACCTCCTTTGGCGTCTTAACAAAAAACTGCCACACCACCGAGTAGGTGATTTTACCAGCAACACTATGCACTGACTGACTGCTACCGCCGCTGCTTTCGTGAACCCATGCACCACTACTTTCCAGGCAGGTAGGCTCCTGCGGGTGGTCTACCCTGGGTATGTTTGGCTACCGACCTCCCACTGCTGTCACCCTGCTGACTCCCGGCCACTCTAGCAACTTGCTGGCTCCACTTTTGCCTCACGGGCAAGCTGCCACCCTCTTCTCCCAATGATGATGAAACCCCTAATTCACCCTGGTCCCAAGTGCGATCAGCTACATCTTCATCATCGAGTACTGTCTGCATATCTTTGATGTCCTCCTCAAACGTCTTTGGGTCAGGAGCCTCACTGCTTCCAACACCAGCTCCCACGCCACTATCCTCATCATTACTTGCCCGCCTAGCGGAGGAAGCGGTGGATGTCTCCTTCACATCTTGGATGGCCAGTAGCTGCTGACTGTCCTCTAGTAGCTCAATCTCGCTGTATAGTGGGGCTGAGCCCACAGCATATGATACTTCTCTGGCTAAGGGAACAGAAAGGATAGAGGCAGGCTGAGGACGGGTGAGGGCACAGGGCCTTCTTCCGGGCCATGCCAACTAAGGGTTGTGTCTGACGAACCCACCAACTTTTGGCTGGGGGTGTCTGATGTCACTTGGGACGAAGTGGATGACCGAGTCAACCATTCAAGAACCGCTGAGTTGCTGGTAAAGACACGACCGCTAGATGACATTGGGATCTCAGACCTCTCACTGCGACTCCTGCTGCCACGCCCCTTACTCTGCTGCAACCTGTGCCTGCGCCTCAAACATTTAGGCCTCTGGTTTTCACTGTCTGACATACTGTTAGGTCAAAATAAATAAATAAATAAAAAGAAAATTAATACACCCCAAAAAGTCTGTAATTTTCTCCCTTCACCACACTAACGGCCAATAAGCCCTTTTTTCCCCACTAACATACGCCAAAAGGGCCGTAATTTTCTCACTTACAATGCACTTACCATACAATGTCAAATACTTTTTTGTGCCACAAAAATACAAGCAAAAAGGGCTTTAGAACATATAACTGCACCGCTGAATGGCAAATAGGCCCTTATTTTTTCCACTTATACAAGACACAAAAGGCTTTAGAACATATAAGTGCAGCTCTGAACGGCAAATATATTTTTCTTTTTCCACTTATACACTCCACAAATGGCTTTAGAACATATAACTGCACCACTGAACAGCAAATATATTTTTCTTTTTCTGCTTATACACTCCACAAAAGGGCTTTATATCATATAACTGCATCGCTGAACGGCAAATAGACCCTTATTTTTTCCACTTATACAAAACACAAAAGGCTTTAAAACATATAACTGCACCGATTAACGGCAAATATATTTTTCTTTTTCTTCTTATACACTGGCACTGCACAAAAGGCTTTAGAACATAACTTCACCGCTTAACGGCAAATATATTTTTATTTTTTCCACTTATACACTCCCCAAAAGGGCTTTAGACCACATAACTGCACTGCTGAATGGCAAATGGGCCCATATTTTATTCCAATTATACATGACACAAAAGGCTTTAGAACATATAACTGTACCGCTGAACAGCAAATAGGCCCTTATTTTTTTCACTTATACATGACGCAAAAGGCTTTAGAAGATTTAACTGCACTGCTGAACGGCAAATATATTTTTATTTTTTCCACTTATACACTCCACAAAAGGCTTTAGAACATATAATTGCACTGCACAAGGGCAAATAAGACAAATAAATATTTCCTTGTAATAAACCCTGTTAATGGCTGTATCAAACAGCACTTGCACCCTAATAACAAGAACGGTTTGCTGGAATTACAGAGCTGTATAATAGCAATTTGGATCCCCACTCAGTGCAGCAAGGTGTAAAGGATTGTTCCTATTACCCAGGCTGTAACCTCCTCTACTGAACCCTGTTCTACATAAATGCTGAGGAATTATTCCTCCATATCATTTCCTACAGTTTGAATAATCCTTCCCTGAACTTGTAATTCCTTTTTTAGCAAAATGAAGTCTTTCCTAGCACTGTCTGCTGACGTCTCTCCCTGCACTAAGTACACTTGAAAATGGCAGAATCCAAGATGGCTGAGGCAATAGGGCTGTGACATCACAGGGATTGCTGGCTGCTTATTGGCTGCATGCATGGCATTATGGGTGATCCCGCATTCCCAGAGTTCCTTGCTCCCTGTCCTCACATGTCCAGCAGCCATTTTAGAAAAATATGATTCGTTACCTTGAAGCATGAGGAAATTTGGATTCAGTGCAAAACAAATTTTTCCTGAAATTGGAAACAGGTTGTCAGACTACCCTGATTTGTTTTTATGAGGAGCTGAGTAGAAGCCTGGATAGAGGGGCGGCTGTGGATGTAGTGTTTCTAGATTTTGCAAAGGCTTTTGATTCTGTCCCTCATAGACATTTAATAAATAAAGTAAGGTCTATACGCTTAGAAACTATAGTTTGTAATTGGATTGAAAACTGGTTGAAGGACTGTGTCCAGATAGTTGTGGTCAATGATTCCTATTCAGAATGGCCACGGGTTTTAAGTGTTGTATCTCAAGGTTCAGAGCTGGGTCCTCTATTATTTAATTCATTTATTAATGATATCGAGGATGGGATTAATAGCGCCATTTCTATTGTTGCAGATGACACTAAGCTGTGTAGTACTGTGCAGTCTATGGAAGATGTCCATAAAATACAAGCTGACTTGAACACTCTGAGTGATTGGGCATCAACTTGGCAAATGAGGTTCAATGTGGATAAATGTAAAGTTATGCATCTTGTCTATACTAATAAAATCCCTCTGTGAGTGGCGTCCGTGCGGGTGTGCCGAATAGTCAAGTGCACATGTGCGGCGCACAGACCAATTGGCACACACTCCACGGACTCAGACTCCACAGACCGCACAACAGGTGCCGTATACCAACACGGCTGTTTTAAAGTGAGGTGGAGGAGACAAGCAGCTGCGTTGAGAAAAGAAACGGCCGCATAACATGTAGGAGGATATGTGCACAAGCGCAGATCCACTAATCTGCCGCGGGAGATGAAAAGCTGAGGACATGCAAATAAAGTATCTGCTTCTCCCGCTGCGGGACTAAACACAGAGCTGCCGTCCAATCAGAGTCGCCACCTGGACCGCCCACAAAATTAAGCCAGCCAATGAACACATGGCACAACACATGCAGTGGGGACCACCCCAGCACAGAATCCTCTTTTCACTCAGCCTAGTGTGTTGTGTCTGTTGGAGCCCTGGGCCGCCATTACATTATCAGAGAGCCAAAAACACTGCAGCAGCTGCAATAAGTATTAGCCAGCACCACCACTCCCAGTGACAGCAGTCTTAGTTTCAGCCACCAGTCACCATGCCAGCAGTCAGTGCCAGCTGTATCAGCTACCAGTGACAGTGTCCGCCATCTAAGGTCAGCAGTGACAGTGCCCGTCGTCTCAGTGCCAGCAGTGTCAGCCACCAGTGACAGTGCCCGTCGTCTCAGTGCCAGCAGTAAGTGTCAGCCACCAGTCACAGTGCCCGCCGTCTCAGTGCCAGCAGTCCTGTCTCAGTGCCAGCTGTGTAAGACACCAGTCACAGTGGCTGCTATCTGTGCCAGCAGTCAGTGCCAGCTGTGTTAGCCACCAGTCACAGTGCCAGCAATCTCAGTGCCTGCAGTCAGTGCCAGCTGTATCAGCGCCAGCAGCAAGTTCCAGCCGTGTCATCCACCAGTGACAGTGCCAGCCATCTCAGTACCAGCAATCAATGCCAGCCGTGTCAGCCACTAGTCACAGTACCCGCCATCTCAGTGTCAGCAGTGAGTGCCAGCTGTATCAGCCACCAGTGACAGTACCCGGCCATCTTAGTGCCTGCAGTCAGTGTCAGCAGTGTCAGCCACCCGTCACAGTGCCCGCCATCTCAGTGGCAGCAGTCAGTGCCAGCTGTATCAGCCACCAGTCACAGTGCCCGCCGTCTCAGTGCCAGCCGTGTCAGCCACCAGTCACAGTGCCCGCCATCTAAGTGCCAGCAGTCAGTGCCAGCTTTATCAGCCAACAGTCACAGTGCCCGCCATCTCAGTGCCAGCAGTCAGTTCCAGCCAGTTGTCTCAGTACCAGCAGTCAGTGCCAGCAGTGTCAGCCACAAGTGACAGTGTCTGCCGACTCAGTGTCAGCAGTGAGTGCAAGCTGTATCAGCCACCAGTCACAGTGCCCACTGTCTCAGTGCCAGCAGTCAGTGCCAGCTGTGTCAATTAACAGTGACAGTGTCCGCTGTCTCAGTATCAGCAGTGAGTGCTTTATCAGCTTTATCAGCCACTAATGACACTGCTAGCCGTCTCACTGCCAGCAGTCAGTGTCAGCAATGTCAGTCAGCAGTGACAGTGCCCACCATCTCAGTGCCAGCAGTAAGTGCCAGCTGTATCAGCCACCAGTGACACTGCCCGCCATCTCAGTTCCAGCAGTCAGTGCCAGTTGTATCTGCCACCAGTCACAGTGCCTGCCGTCTGAGTGCCAGCTGTGTCAACAGTGATAGTGTCCGCTGTCTCAGTATCAGCAGTGAGTGTCAGCTGTATCAGCCACCAGTGACACTGCCCGTCATCTCAGTGCCAGCAGTCAGTGTAAGCCACCAGTCACAGTGCCTGCTGTCTTAGTGCCAGCAGTCAGTGCCAGTTGTGTCAGCCATCAGTCACAGTGCCCACCATCTCAGTGCCAGCAGTCAGTGCCAGCCGTGTCAGCCATCAGTCACAGTGCCTACCGTCTCAGTGCTAGCTGTATAAGACACCAGTCACAGTGCCCGCTGTCTCATTGTGAGTAGTCAATGCCAGCTGTGTCAGCCGCAAGTGACAGTGCCCGCCAACTCAGGGCCAGCTGTGTCTGTCACTAGTCACAGTGCCAGCAGTCAGTGTCAGCCACCAGTGACAGTGTCAGCCATCTCAGTGTCAGCAGTGAGTGTCAGCTGTATCAGCCACCAGTGACAGTGTCCGCCATCTCAGTGCCAGCAGGCAGTGCCAGCTGTATCAGCCAACAGTCACAGTGCCCGCCATCTCAGTACCAGCAGTCATTGCCAGCTGTATCAGCCAACAGTCACAGTGCCTGCCATCTCAGTGCCAGCAGTCAGTGCCAGCCGTGTCAGCCACCAGTGACAGTGTTTGCCGTCTCAGTGTCAGCAGTGAGTGCAAGCTGTGTCAGCCACCAGTCACAGTGCCCGCCGTCTCAGTGCCAGTTGTGTCAGCCACCAGTGACAGTGTCCTCCATCTCAGTGCCAGAAGTCAGTGCCAGCCATGTCAGCCACCAGTCATAGTGCCCGCCATCTCAGTGCCAGCAGCAAGTTCCAGCCATGTCAGCCACCAGTGACAGTGCCAGCCATCTCAGTAAAAGCAGTCAGTGCCAGCCGTGTCATCCATCAGTCACAGTGCCCGGCATCTCAGTGTCAGCAGTGAGTGCCAGCTGTATCAGCCACCAGTGACAGTGCCTGCCATCTTAGTGCCTGCAGTCAATGTCAGCTGTATCAGCCACCAGTCATAGTGCCTGCTGTCACCCTGCTGACTCCCGGCCACTCTAGCAACTTGCTGGCTCCACTTTTGCCTCACGGGCAAGCTGCCACCCTCTTCTCCCAATGATGATGAAACCCCTAATTCACCCTGGTCCCAAGTGCGATCAGCTACATCTTCATCATCGAGTACTGTCTGCATATCTTTGATGTCCTCCTCAAACGTCTTTGGGTCAGGAGCCTCACTGCTTCCAACACCAGCTCCCACGCCACTATCCTCATCATTACTTGCCCGCCTAGCGGAGGAAGCGGCGGATGTCTCCTTCACATCTTGGATGGCCAGTAGCTGCTGACTGTCCTCTAGTAGCTCAATCTCGCTGTATAGTGGGGCTGAGCCCACAGCATATGATACTTCTCTGGCTAAGGGAACAGAAAGGATAGAGGCAGGCTGAGGGCTTGTGTCTTTTGGAGCCCTGGGCCGCCATTACATTATCAGAGAGCCAAAAACACTGCAGCAGCTGCAATAAGTATTAGCCAGCACCACCACTCCCAGTGACAGCAGTCTTAGTTTCAGCCACCAGTCACCATGCCAGCAGTCAGTGCCAGCTGTGTCAGCTACCAGTGACAGTTTCCACCATCTAAGGTCAGCAGTGACAGTGCCCGTCGTCTCAGTGCCAGCAGTGTCAGCCACCAGTGACAGTGCCCGTTGTCTCAGTGCCAGCAGTAAGTGTCAGCCACCAGTCACAGTGCCCGCCGTCTCAGTGCCAGCAGTCCTGTCTCAGTGCCAGCTGTGTAAGACACCAGTCACAGTGGCTGCTATCTGTGCCAGCAGTCAGTGCCAGCTGTGTTAGCCACCAGTCACAGTGCCAGCAATCTCAGTGCCTGCAGTCAGTGCCAGCTGTATCAGCGCCAGCAGCAAGTTCCAGCCGTGTCATCCACCAGTGACAGTGCCAGCCATCTCAGTACCAGCAATCAATGCCAGCCGTGTCAGCCACCAGTCACAGTACCCACCATCTCAGTGTCAGCAGTGAGTGCCAGCTGTATCAGCCACCAGTGACAGTACCGGCCATCTTAGTGCCTGCAGTCAGTGTCAGCAGTGTCAGCCACCCGTCACAGTGCCCGCCATCTCAGTGGCAGCAGTCAGTGCCAGCTGTATCAGCCACCAGTCACAATGCCCGCCGTCTCAGTGCCAGCCGTGTCAGCCACCAGTCACAGTGCCCGCCGCCCCAGCCGTGTCAGCCACCAGTCACAGTGCCCGCCATCTAAGTGCCAGCAGTCAGTGCCAGCTTTATCAGCCAACAGTCACAGTGCCCGCCATCTCAGTGCCAGCAGTCAGTTCCAGCCATGTCAGCCACCAGTGACAGTGCCAGTTGTCTCAGTACCAGCAGTCAGTGCCAGCAGTGTCAGCCACAAGTGACAGTGTCTGCCGACTCAGTGTCAGCAGTGAGTGCAAGCTGTATCAGCCACCAGTCACAGTGCCTGCCGTCTGAGTGCCAGCTGTGTCAACAGTGATAGTGTCCGCTGTCTCAGTATCAGCAGTGAGTGTCAGCTGTATCAGCCACCAGTGACACTGCCCGTCATCTCAGTGCCAGCAGTCAGTGTAAGCCACCAGTCACAGTGCCTGCTGTCTTAGTGCCAGCAGTCAGTGCCAGTTGTGTCAGCCATCAGTCACAGTGCCCACCATCTCAGTGCCAGCAGTCAGTGCCAGCCGTGTCAGCCATCAGTCACAGTGCCTACCGTCTCAGTGCTAGCTGTATAAGACACCAGTCACAGTGCCCGCTGTCTCATTGTGAGTAGTCAATGCCAGCTGTGTCAGCCGCAAGTGACAGTGCCCGCCAACTCAGGGCCAGCTGTGTCTGTCACTAGTCACAGTGCCAGCAGTCAGTGTCAGCCACCAGTGACAGTGTCAGCCATCTCAGTGTCAGCAGTGAGTGTCAGCTGTATCAGCCACCAGTGACAGTGTCCGCCATCTCAGTGCCAGCAGGCAGTGCCAGCTGTATCAGCCAACAGTCACAGTGCCCGCCATCTCAGTACCAGCAGTCATTGCCAGCTGTATCAGCCAACAGTCACAGTGCCTGCCATCTCAGTGCCAGCAGTCAGTGCCAGCCGTGTCAGCCACCAGTGACAGTGTTTGCCGTCTCAGTGTCAGCAGTGAGTGCAAGCTGTGTCAGCCACCAGTCACAGTGCCCGCCGTCTCAGTGCCAGAAGTCAGTGCCAGCCATGTCAGCCACCAGTCATAGTGCCCGCCATCTCAGTGCCAGCAGCAAGTTCCAGCCATGTCAGCCACCAGTGACAGTGCCAGCCATCTCAGTAAAAGCAGTCAGTGCCAGCCGTGTCATCCATCAGTCACAGTGCCCGGCATCTCAGTGTCAGCAGTGAGTGCCAGCTGTATCAGCCACCAGTGACAGTGCCTGCCATCTCAGTGCCTGCAGTCAATGTCAGCTGTATCAGCCACCAGTCATAGTGCCCGCCATCTCAGTGCCAGCAGTCAGTGCCAGCCATGTCAGCCACCAGTCATAGTGCCCGCCATCTCAGTGTCAGCAGTGAGTGCCAGCTGTATCAGCCACCAGTGATAGTGCCCGCCATCTTAGTGCCTGCAGTCAGTGTCAGCTGTGTCAGCGAACAATCACAGTGCCAGCAGTCAGTGCCAGCTGTATCAGCCACCAGTCACAGTGTCTCGCCGTCTGAGTGCCAGCTGTGTCAATCAAAAGTGACAGTGTCCGCTGTCTCGGTATCAGTAGTGAGTGCCAGCTGTATCAGCCACCAGTGACACTGTGCACCATCTCAGTGCCAGCAGTCAGTTCCAGCTGTGTCAGCCACCAGTCATAGTGCCAGCAGTCAGTGCCAGTCGTGTCAGCCACCAGTCACAGTGCCTGCCATCTTAGTACCAGCAGTCAGTGCCAGCCATGTTAGCCACCAGTCACAGTGTCCGCCATCACAGTGCCCGCTGTCTTAGTGTCAACAGTCAGTGCCAGCCATGTCAGCCACCAGTCACAATGCCTGCCGTCTCAGTGCCAGCAGTCAGTTCCAGCCATGTCAGCCACCAGTGACAGTGCCAGCCATCTCAGTACCATCAGTCAGTGCCAGCCGTGTCAGCCACCAGTGACAGTGTCTGCCGTCTCAGTGTCAGCAGTGAGTGCAAGCTGTATCAGCCAGCAGTCCCGTCTCAGTGTCATTAGCCAGTGTAAGCCAAGCCAGCTACCAGTGACAGTGACAGCTGTCTCAATGCCAGCTGTATCAGCCACCAGTCACAGTGCCTGCCGTCTCAGTGCCAGCAGTCAGTGCAAGTCATGTCAGCCACCAGTCACAGTGCCTGCCGTCTCAGTGCCAGCAGTCCCTTCTCAGTGTCATTAGCCAGCGCAAGCCATGTCAACTACCAGTGACAGTGCCAGCCGTTTCAGTGCCAGCTGTATAGGCCAACAGTCACAGTGCCCGCCATCTCAGTGCCAGCAGTCAGTTCCAGCCATGTCAGCCACCAGTGACAGTGCCAGCGATCTCAGTACCAGCAGTCAGTGCCAGCCGTGTCAGCCACCAGTGACAGTGTCTGCCATCTCAGTGTCAGCAGTGAGTGCAAGCTGTATCAGCCACCAGTCACAGTGCCTGCCGTCTCAGTGCCAGCATTCCCGTCTCAGTGTCATTAACCAGTGCAAGCCATGTCAGCTACCAGTGACAGTGTCCGCCGTCTCAGTGTCAGCAGTCAGTGTCAGCCGTGTCAGCCACCAGTCACAATGCCCGCCATCTCAGTGCCAGCTGTATTAGCCAACAGTCACAGTGCCAGCCGTCTCAGTGCCAGCAGCAAGTTCCAGCTGTGTCAGCCACCAGTGACAGTGCCAGCCTTCTCAGTATCAGCAGTCAGTGCCAGCCTTGTCAGCCACCAGTCACTGTGCCCGTCATCTAAGCTAAAAGTCAGTGCCAGTAACGCATATTACAGCCACATCTAATCCAGTATTATAGTAAAAGAAAATTATTATATACAACTATAAAAGTACTAGCCTATATTACTGTGACTTTTTACTAACAACATGCCACCCAAAAAAAATTACATGTTAAGTAGGACAAAAGAAACCCTACATAATCAGCTTCTCCTGGAGAAACAGTCAGCTCAACAAGCAAAAATCAAAAAAAGAAAGTCTGAAAAGCAAAGAAAAAAACGAACAAATAGATCAATTCAAGAAAAAGAACATGAGTGTCACAAAAATGCTAAAAGAGAAAGATTCAGAAGAGCAAATAGATCTATAGAAGAACTGGAAATTCAGCGTAAAAAACAATCTCTAAGAGAAAGACAAAGACGAGCAAATAGATCAATTGAAGAAAAAGCGTCAGAAAAATACGAAAGCACATAGAGCTAGAAGAGCAAGACTACGTCACGAAGAAGCAATACAAAAAGGTAGGATAAAAGATCTACAAACAGGCACAATACATTTGTCAGCTACACAGGAGAGGATAAATAATATAAGAAAAAGACAAAAAAACATAAGAGAAATACTGAAAGAGAAAAAGCTAGGAGAACAAGTCTTACATCTGAAGAACGACAATTACAATGTTTGCGGCATGCACAATTACAGAGACTGGCCCAAAGTAAACGAGTGGAAGATAACGAATCTAGGGCCACACTAGAAAGAATGGCACTGATAAATGATATAGTAAATAAAGGGTTACATTATACCCCACACATGTGGAGATTTAAATCAGATATGCAATTTTTGTCAAGCAAAACATTTTGTAAGGAAAAGACCATCTGATCAGAAGTTTACACAGTGTTGCTCAAAAGGAAAAGTTAATCTTCACCCAATTCGAACTAATCCTTTTATACAACAGCTCATGACGGGTCAGCATTATTAAAGCAAAAATTTCATGCTAAATATAAGGTCAATAAATAGTGCTCACTGCTCTAGCATTTGCATCAATGGGAGCTAATATTAGTGCACCTCCTGGCTATGGGCCATCCTGTTTTCGAATCCATGGTTCGATTTGTCAAAGAGCAGGAACACTGCATCCTCAACAGGGTGAAAACAGTTTGCACAATTATATATTTTAGACCCCTCTGAAGCTGCAGAGCAAAGAATGCAAAATTCAGCCAACTAAGGAATAAATTCAGAGCTTATGCAAATATTAGTACATTTATGGCACAATTTTATCCTTTTGCCGAGGCCTGCAAAATGTTGTACCAAGTTGAAAAAGAATATGAAGAGTATGCCACCAAAATGACATTGCTATAAAGGAAGTGTCTATGACAATAGTACAAGATCGCAAAAATGACCAAAGACGGTATAAGGCACCAAAATATAATGAGGTTGCTTTTATTTTTCGAAATGATGATGGAGAACCACCACTTGAAAGAGATCTTCTTATACACTGCAAACCAAGTCAAGATTATACTAATAAAAACCGCCACAAAAAATTTGTGTCCTTGATCCTAATTTGGAACCCATGGTTTATCCATTGTTATTCCCCTATGGGGATCAAAGCTGAAGAATTGACATTCCATTGCAAAATAGACCACAAGCTTTATTACATTTACCAAACCAGTCACACAATCCTAGAGTTAGAGTCACTCAAATGCAATACTACGGTTAACGACTTTCCATTAGAGATGATTTTAATCCCTTCTTAAATGCAGGCCACTTTACACAGCAATTTATACACTAGTTGATGCATATTAAAAACAGAAGCCAACAGACTCAATTATATACGTAAAAATCAGCCTAAAGTGCGTGTTGAAAAATACTGTGGATTAATGGATCATTCACTTAATGAAGCCAATAAAGCAGGCCTGACTCCTGGCAAAATGTATATTTTGCCTTCTTCATTTTCAGGAGCCCCAGAAACATGCAACAAAATTATCAAGATGCTATGGCAATTGTCAGAAAATATGGGAAACCAGATCTTTTTATTACAATGACATGTAATCCAAAATAGGAAGAGATAGTACATAACTTACAACATGGACAAACTGTTGATGGACAACCACATTTAGTTGCAAGAGTATTTCACCTAAAACTTAAAGTAAAAACTTCAGTAAAAACATATTTTTGGAGTCCCAAAAGCAATGGTCTACATGATAGAATTTCAAAAGAGAGGTTTACCACATGCTCACATACTTCTCATTCTTAAAGAAAACTTTAAACCAAAAATGAAGAACTGATAGATAAAATTGTCTCTGCTGAAATCCCTAACATAGAAATCACTCCTCGCTTACATGTAATTGTAACAAAGCATATGATTCATGGACCATGCTGACCAGTCAATCCTAATTCTCCATGTATGACAAATAACAAAAGCTGTCAGGGAGGAATTCCAACAAAAACTATTGCTAACAGCAATGGCTATTCAAAGTACAAGAGAAAAATACAGGCCAAACTATAATTCTTAATGGAAAGAAAATTGATAACTCTTGGGTTGTACCATATGATCCTTACTTAGCATTGAAGTATAATTGCCACATTAATGTGGAAGTTTGTGCATCAGTGAAAAGTGTCAAATACCTTTTAAATATATGTACAAAGGTCATGATTGTGCAAATGTCATTCAAGAACAAGGTACCTTGCATCATGATGAAATAAAAACCTTTATTAATTCAAGGTATGTCAGTGCTCCAGAAGCAGCATAGCGTTTGCATGGGTTTGAAATGCATTATCAATCTCATACTATCCATAGATTAACAGTGCATCTGTCTGAAGAACAATCAGTTTCTTTTCAACCCAAATGACATTACTACAGTAGTACAGAGAGCTTTAAACCGTGATACTCAATTGACAGCTTGGTTCAAATTAAATCAACAAAATGATAAAGCAAAGAATATATTATATTCGGACATTCCTTTGTACTATGTGTTTGACTCTCAAAATTGTAGTTGGAATTTGCGTCAACGTGGTGCAGAAAAAATTATTAGACGAATGTATTCTATCAGATACAGAGTGTTACTGTTTGCGTCTACTATTGTTGCATGTGGCTGGTGCAGTATCCTTTGAAGATCTGAGGACAGTAAATGAAAATGTCTATCCCACTTTCCAGTTGGACTTATTAATGATGATGACGTGTGGGAAAACACTCTGGAAGATGCTGTACACTTCACAATGCCTAAACAACTTAGGGAATTATTTGCATATGTCTTTTGCATCATTACAAAAATATGAATGCACTTTTTCTAAAATATGAGCAATATCTCATTGAAGATTTAGTTCGCAAACATAAAGATCACAATGATGATTGTAAAATTTGTCGTAAGATCGCCCTTAAAGAAATAGCCAACATTCTGGTACTACATGGCCAAACCTGTGAAGATTTTGGATTGCCTTCCACAATGCCAAATAATGATCAACTTTGGAATATGTATGACAAGGATTTACAAAAATACACAGCTGAAGAAATGGAGAAAACATTAAACAGAACAAAAAAAATATTGTCTGCAAGCAAAAATGACAACCTTTCCAACTGTTGTTTTTTCTTGGAAGGTCCAGGAGCTAGTGGAAAAACGTATCTTTACAAAACCCTTCTCAGCACAGTTTGTGGAGAAGATAAGATTGCACTCCCTGTAGCCTCAACAGGTATTGCAGCCAATCTTCTTTATGGTGGAAGAACATACCACTCTCAGTTCAAATTACCTATTCCAATAGTTGAGAACTCAATATCAATTATGCATTTTAATTCTGCTGATTCTGAAAATTTGAAATTATCTACAGTACTCATTTTGGATGAGTGTACAATAACCCAGTCTATTGCTCTTACAGTGGTCAAAAAACTGCTAAAAGAAATAATGGATAACAACAAATCTTTTGGAGGAAAAGTTTTATTACTTGGTGGAGATTTTTGGCAAACACTTCCAGTGGTTCCTCATGGTGATCGGACAAAAATTGTTGAAGCATGTATAAAGTATAATAAACTGTGGGAAAACTTCCAAATACTTAACCTTACAAACAATATCCGTTAAGTTGATGCTGAATTCAGCAATTGGTTGATCCAAGTTGGCAATGGTGATACACCACACATTGATGGTTTCCCTGAAGACATAATTGAAATACCTTTAAAAAAAAATTGTAAAGGAAATATTGTCAAAGACTTGTTTGGAGAAAGGATTTCAGTTGCTGATGTCTCAAAGATATTAAAAAAAATGTATTCTTTGCCCAAAGAACTCTGATGTTGATAGCATAAATCAAGAGGTGCTAAACATTTTTGAAGGAGATACTGTGACATACCTTAGTTCAGACTCAATTAATGAGTCCACTAAGGAAGATATGCAAAACTATCCTATTGAGTTTTTAAATGCGCTAACTCCAACAGGAATGCCGAGGCATAAATTGAACCTTAAAAGGGTGCAATAATTATGCTCCTTAGAAATATAAACACTAAAAGGGATTGTGCAATGGAACCCGTCCGTTTGTTAAAGACTTGAAAAGTAACCTCATTATTGCTCAAGTAATAACAGGTTCAGCGGAAGGGGACATGGCATTTATTCTCCGTATTAACTTGGCTCCACCCTCTACTAATTTTCCATTTTCCTTAAGAAGGCGACCATTTCCTGTTACTTTTCCATGACATTTAATAAAGCTCAGGGTCAAAGTTTAGAAAAAGTTGGCATTTTCTTACCAGAGCCAGTATTCAGCCATGGTCAGTTATATGTTGCATTATCTAGATTTTAGAAGTTTTACAAATGTGGTTGTAAAGGTTGTAGATGGTCCTGAACAAGGCAAACTGTTGCCAAATTCAGACAGAACATTTACAAGAAATGTTGTCTATAAATAAGTTATAGAAAAATTTCAAGAGGTAATTTTTTTTTTTCCAGAACATCTGCTTCAGGTATTGTATATTGCAGATTGTTACATAATGTACTTACTGTATTGTGATATCTACCTTTCCATTTTATTTTTATTATTAATTTACTTTTGACTTCTTGCCAAAATATTTTTGACAAAAATAAAGTAAAACAAGTAATACAGTAAAATATAGTAAAAATTCTTACTATTTAATATATACTGTTGGTACTAATGTTTATGCACTATTGTTCTAGCGCCCGTTATTGTAACAGGCTTAATGTCTAGTTCGTAATATGTCCTAGGGGATGTAACACTGGGTAAAAATCGACCTGTAATGCTCAGTTCATACTTCAGTTATTTGGTCAGTTTTAGCCCCGTGACTGCCCAAATAAGTGAGGTGGGCAGTGATTCTAAGAACGACGTCTGTCATCTGCATGTCATACTGACTCACAGTATTATTTCACTACCACAGCAGACTCCCTATGAGTGTTACTGCAAGGCACAGTGTTCTACTATAAAGCCGTTTTTAACGTGATTTGCCGCGAATAAATTCGCATTGAAGCACATTTTTCTAAAAATTTAGTGAACTGGTTCATCTCTAGTTATCACTTCTAATATTGTTTACAGTCACATACTCCTGTATATAGTCCCTAAGAGTCCTTCAAACATTTTTACCACCACAGAATTTATACTAACTGGTCTATAATTACCTGTGGAGGACCCAGCCAGGCTTACAGGATGTCCTCAAGCAAGCCAGGAAGGTGTGTGGCCATTTTAGGCGTTCCGACATGGCCATGGCGCACTTTTCCGATATTCAGCGGCGAAACAACATGCCAGTGAGGCGCTTAATCTGCGACAGCCCGACACATTGGAATATAACACTCCTAATGTTCGACCGCCTGCTCCAACAAGAAAAAGCCGTCAACGAGTAGTTGTATGACCAGGGTGCTAGGACAGCCTCTGTGGAGCTGTTTTTTTTTTTTTGCCACGTTACTAGACGGGCATTCGCAATGCCTGTAGGCTCATGCGTCCTTTTGAGGAGGTGACAAACCTAGTCAGTCTCACCGAAGGCACCGAAGGCACCGAAGGCACCGAAGGCACCTTCAGCGACCTCATCCCACTTGTTTTCTTCCTGGAGCGTGCCCTGCGAAGAGTGTTGGATCAAGCCGTAGATGAACATAAAGAGGAAGAGTTGTGGTCACCATCACCACCAGAAACAGCCTTATCATCATTGCCTGCTGGACCTGCGGTAACACTGGAAGAGGAGTCTGAGGAAGAGGAGTCAGAAGAGGAATGTGGCTTTGAGGAGGAGGAAGACCAACCACAGCAGGCATCCCAGGGTGCTCGTTGTCACCTATCTGGGACCCGTGGTGTTGTATGTGGCTGGGGGGGGAGAACAGACCTTCAATGACATCAGTGAGGACGAGGAACGGGACATGAGTAGCTCGGCATCCGACCTTGTGCAAATGGGGTCTTTCATGCTGTCATGCCTGTTGAGGGACCCTCGTATAAAAAGGCTGAAGGAGAGCGACCTGTACTGTGTGGCCACGCTACTAGACCCCAGGTATAAGCATAAAGTGGCTGAAATGTTACCAAATTCTCGGAAGTCGGAAAGGATGCAGCACTTCCAAAACAAGTTAAAAAGTATGCTTTACACAGCGTATAAGGGTGATGTCACATCACAACGGGGAATCTAACAGGGAAGTTGTGAAAGTAATCCTCCTCCTAGCACGACCACGCCCGGCAAGGACAGGATGCTTTACAGACGTGTTGTTGCTGGAGGACATGCAGAGCTTTTTAAGTCCTACGCATCGCCACAGCCCTTCAGGGTCCACCCTCAAAGAACCACTCGACCGACAGGTAGCAGACTACCTCACCTTAACTGCAGATGTCGACACTCTGAGGAGCGATGAACCCCTTCACTACTGGGTGTGCAGGCTTGACTTGTGGCCTGAGCTATCCCAATTTGCGATAGAACTTCTGGCATGCCCTGCTTCAAGTGTCCTGTCAGAAAGGACCTTCAGCGTAACAGGAGGTATTGTCACTGACAAGAGAAGTCACCTAGGTCAAAAAAGTGTACATTACCTCACCTTTATAAAGATGAATGAGGCGTGGAAACTGAAGGTACTGACAGTGGAGGATGGAGGATGCATTTGACTAAAAACAGGCCTGATTAGATGCCTTGGGCTTAAAATGGTTCTCATGCTGCCACCAACTAGGGTTCTAGGCCCAAATGTTTTAGTACACTTTCTGCCGGAAAAACATCAATTTTTCAGGCATGTGTACATGCCTAATTTTTCTGGCTTCCGGTGCTACACTGTGGCTGCAAAAACAAAACAAAAAAAAGGCACATACATGTGTCAATTCACCTTCGTGATTGTTACCTTGTTGTGGTGAAGGGGCTTGCGTATCACAATGAAGCGATCACCTCTATGAGTGTGTTGGCAATGTTGGCACACCCCAAATGATAACTGCTTTATTGTGATCAGACCAAAAGTGATCGGCTGGATAATTTTCATAGAAAAACAATCATTTTCTTTGTGAAAATGTTTTTTTCAAGTTGTATGGGTTTCTAATACATTAAATAAAAAAATCATAATTAAGTCTCTTAATTGTTTATTAGAAATAATGCAGACAATTAAAAAAATCCCCATTAATTCCAATACAACTTAGGCTTTTCACCCGATTAAAGAAATAAAACAAACAAACAGTATAGTGTATTAACATTGTTACGCTTTCCTTTTTAATATATACTGTGAGTCTGTGACAGTGCAAATAGAATTTGGTCTAAATGTACAGACTGATAAGAGAAACAATGTACAGCTGTCTTCACTCTTCCAAGGTGGAAATTTGAAGGGTCAGACCAATTGTACAGGACCCAAATCATTGTATAAAGAAGCACAACTACTGAAGGAAATCCGTGACTTAAAGTCTACTGGCTTTTACTAGGAACATATATAACTAATAATAGGGGTGTATTTTGATGTCAGTGTTCAAATAAACTGCAATTCCCTTAGATCAAATTAAAAAATGTTATCTATAAAGAGTTTCAGATTTGGTTTCTGTAGATCAAGCACTTTTTCAGTGACAATGAAAGAACTACAGAACTTATTCCCTTTGAAGAGCAAGTACAGAGCTCAGAACAGTATAGCTGGATACTCTATGTACTTAAGGCCCCATGCACACGACCGTTGTTTGTTTCCGCGTCCGTTCCGTTTTTTTTCACGGATTGAATGCTTCCCCATTCATTTCAATGGGTCCGTCAAAAAATGCGGATGGTCAACCGTTTGTGTTCCGCATCCGTGATCCGTGTTTTCATTCCGTCAAAAAAATAGTGCATGTCCTATTTTTTTCACGTTTGCGAGACAAGGATAGGCATTTTTACAATGGATCCGTCAAAAAAACGGTCCGTCATCCGTTTTTTTTGACGGACGCAAAATTTCAAGGAGGAGCGGACGCGGAGGCAGGCAACGGTCGTGTGCATGTAGCCTAAGAGGAACAAATTATTATTATTATTATTATTATTATTATTATTATTATTTCATGATGTCATAATGGTTCTCTCTGTAGTGCCCCAAATTAGAAGGAAGCGGACAGAGCAAGCTTTTTTCTGTATCTCCCCATGCAAGGATTCAATTCAATCTCCTGACCGTGCGCACAAGCTTAGTTATCACTACAACAAGATTGACGCACACACAGATGAATACAATTTCTGCAATCAGTTTGTCAACTTTTGACAACTCTTTTCCGTTGTCTAAAATCCATTCAATACACGTCCCCTGATAGGGGACGTAACAGGGATTAAACTGATAGGAATAGGACTTCTTAACACACCACTATGGATGAGCAAACACAAACTGAAATTTTCAAAAGAGTTCGGGTTCGGGTCCGTTGTTCAGAGATTTCTTCCCGTTTTCTGAAGGACTGCACAGCAGCCAATCAGCTAGCATTTTACTTCTTGCCCTAAGAAGCCTTCACAGCCATGCCTACTAATGGCATGACTGTGATTGTCCAAGTGCAGCATGTGACCCAGCCTCTATTTTACAGTTGTGTTCAAAATTATTCAACCCCCAATGCTGTAAAGGGTTTTAGGGAATTTAGTGTACATTTGTAATTGTAAATATACTGATTAGGTGGCTCACTCAGCTTTTGAATTAGAAAAGGTGCTCTATCCCGAGTTTTTGACGCACCCCACGTCAAACAAAAGTGGTTGTAGAAAGGTTTGTATAAAGGGGGGATGGCACTCAGTATATTGGTGATGCACGGATGGAGCTAAATAAATTAGTTAGTTTAATGGAAAATAGTAAAATAGAAATACACAAGTAGCAATAAAATATAACACAGTATATAGTAAAATATAGTAAACTCCGGATAAAAATCAAGTGGGATAAGAATGAATGTAGTAGTTCAGCATATACTGGGAAATAAAAGTCAAGGATAAATGTAGTAATTCGGCATATATTGGGAAATAAAAGTCAATTGATTCCGCATATATTATCCCAAAATCCTCAAGTATATGAGTATTTCCTGTGAATATTCCTTATGGATTTCTTTGGTCCCAATATTCACTTCATATAGACGATATACATATATAAATGGATGTATAAATAGATATATAAGTTGGTGGACCCAGAGGTCTGTACGTTACCAATCCAACAATAGGGTGATGAATCTCTCGATGTTTCTTCTGTTCTAGGACTTTCGTCCTCTCTTTGTATACAGTTGTGGATCGGGTGGCATGTGCGGCAGTCGCGTGGAGCGTCCTCACACGCGCGATTTGCCGCTCAGTATAAGAGCTTAAGGTCCGGGCGTCACTTCCGGTGACGTCACCGTTGGCGTCCACGTGCTTTTCTGGCGGGAAATTCAAATTTTTAGCGCCTGTTTGTTCGGATGGTTAGTTTCTTCAATCTTTTTGTTAGGAAATAAAAATCCTTTTGGTGATGGTCCAGCTGGAACCTCAGAGGATATTCACTGCCCCAAACGCGTTTCGGAGCCTCTGCTCCTTCCTCAGTGGGTATGGATAGCCTCTGGGTATGGGTCTTATTATAGGGATTTCTTAATTGGTTCCATCCCACTTGTGGGTCGGGTTTTTGTCCGTCCAATCATAATCAGTGGGGAGATATTTTCTTGGGAGCACTATTTTTCATCAATTCCATTAGAGTCCATAAAAAGAAACATATGATAGTGATATGTTTTCTTTAGGAAAGCTATAAGGACATTCCTACTTCATAATGAATATGAAATATATAATATAAGATAAGATATAAGATATAGAAGTATAACATCCGTATTTTCCTTTGGAATATAAAATATAGAATATAAAATATAAGATATAGAAGTATAACATCTGCTTTTTCCCTTCAGAATTTGCTACCCTTTGATTTAATAGTTCGGTGTGAAATTTATTAATTAATTTTGCAGTGGTGTTCCATTAGTGAGATTCATTCTGATTGTTCCATAAGTGCACTATCTGTGATCTTTAATATTCCATAATTGGTTAGTGATTAGTCTGTGTTTAATTTTGTTATTATTTTTATTTTTATTTTTCCTATTTTTCTTGGGGGATTGAAGACAGTCGTTCTCATTGAATTGTGTGTAAATAAGAATAAATATATATAATAAATATTAAAAATATGAATATATATAATAAATATTAAAAGTATGAAAGATAGGGTGAAATTGTGAAAAAATATGTGAAAAAATATAGGGTGAAAAAATATATATATAAATATATATGAAAAATATGAAAAATATATAAAAAATGTATATAAAAAATATATATAAAAATATATATAAAAATATATATATAAAATAAATATATATAAATATATATATAGAATGTGAAAAGTATATAAAAATATGAAAAAATATATAAAAAATATATATATAAAAATATGAAAAAATATGAAAAAGGTATGAAAAAATTGTATACGATACGTTCTTTATCTTAGCATGTAGTTTCAGCTGGTCTGTTTGTTACAAGGAGTGTATGGGGAGGGGCCCTTCGGGAGAGGGATCGCAGTGCTGGTAGACAGCCTGACTGCGATTCCATGTCCCCTGGGGGCACCAGCCCAGTTTTCTTCATAGGAACCCAAAGATTTCCATTTCAGCGTTTAGTCCTTTTGGAATTATGGAATCGAATTCAAATATTTTCCTTGATTCCTGCCTTGACATGTTGGCTATATGGTTGCCACCTCTCCAGTTCCGTGGGACTTTCTCTAATGCTGCAAAGAAGAGTGTGGACGGGTCACTATTATGGAATTCCTTATAATGTTTGGATACCGAGTGTAATTCATATTTCTTTCGTATGTTTGCTATATGTTCGGCTATTCTTTGTTTGAAGGGTCTTTTGTGCGTCCAATGTATTGTTTTTGACAGGGACATTGTAAAATATAAATTACATCCGATGAGTTGCATGATAAGTGTTCTCGAATTTCATGTTTGAAAGAGTTGTTTGTTGATGATATGCACGTTGTCTTCTTTGGAAATTTAGTGGTTCTGCAATTTGTGCAGACTCCACATCTGAAGAAGCCATTAAATGTGAGCCAATTTGTACTTTTGTTATTTTTTCATTTTAATTGTTGGGGCTAATTTCAATCCCAAATTGGGTACCTTAGTGTACGTAATCTGCGGTTTTTCAGGTATTAAACCACCCAGTATTTTGTCTCCAAGGAGGTGGTGCCAATTTTTTGTAATAATGGATTCAAGCTTTTTGTAATGGGTGCTATATGGCATTATGATCCTTATATTGTTCTTATTGCTCTCTTCCTCTCTCTTATCTGTCTTTTTTGGAATAAAGAAATTGCTTCTATCCATTTATCGTATTTTATTTAATGCTTTGTCAATTGTTGGAAGAGGATAGTCCTTCTCCAGAAATTGTTTCTTTAGACAGTCGGCTTCAGTTTCAAATTGTTGTTCCTCCGTACAGTTTCTCTTCAATCTCCGAAATTGACTAGTCGGGATGTTCGTGAGCCATCTTGGCAGATGGCAGCTTGTGTGAAGAATATAATTATTTCTCATTGTAGGTTTCTGAAATGTACTGCATATTAATTTATTGTTTAGTATGTTTATGGATAAGTCAAGAAACTCTATTCGGGAATCGCTTATATTGCTTGTGAAGGTGATATTTTTATCATTCGTGTTGATGTTTTCCAGAAATGTATTCAATTGATCTCTAGTCCCATTCCAGATGAAAATTATATCATCTATGAACCTTCGCCATAGTACCAGGCTCGTCCCCAGTAAATGGTAAATATTCTGGCGTTCCCAGTGGGCCATAAAGATGTTAGCATAGCTGAGGGCGAACCTGGTACCCATGGCGGTTCCTCTTTGTTGTAGGTAGAAGTTCGAATCAAAGTTGAAGTAGTTATGGGTCAGTATAAACTCAACCCCTGTCACTAAGAATTCTATTTGGTCCTTATGTAAAGAATTGTAATAGTTCAGTTCTTCCCTCAATGCCGTGATTCCGTGTTCATGTTTTATAATCGTATACAATGAATTTACATCAAGTGTACCCAATAGCCAATGTTTTTCGTATTCTATGTGTTCTATAATGTTTACTATGTCCGTTGTGTCTTTTATGTATGATGGGGTGAGCTTGACAGTTGGTTGGAGTAGTTTGTCAATATATTGTGATAAGTTTGAAGTCAGTGAACCAATACCTGAAATGATTGGTCTTCCGGGTGGTTGGGTTAAGCTCTTGTGGACTTTTGGTAGACAATAAAAAACGGGATCCTGTTTTGTGTGCTAGTGATGAATTTTGACTCTTGTTCAGTTAAAATACCCTTCTTTACACCTATCATTACATATTTCTCTAACTCTTTAGTAAAATTTTCAGTGGGATCTTTTCTCAAAATACTGTAGGTGGAACTGTCTTCCAGTTGTCTTCTGCATTCATTGTTATAATCTGCCGTATTTAGAAGTACAATTGCCCCCTTTGTCAGCTGGTCTTATTGTTAAATTTTCCATTGATTGGAGTTGTTTGATTGCATGTGTTTCCCTTTTTGATAGGTTGTATTGGGATATTTTTGTATTCATTTTTCTGATTTCTATTTCTGTGCATTTCCGGAAGGTGGCGATATTCTCCCCATTTCATTTCTGGGGTATTTCATAGATTTTTCTTCAGGTTTGTATGTTTGTAATTAGACTGTACTTCAGTTCCCTCAAGAATTGGATTTTTCATATGGTATTTTTCAAGCATAGTTTTCTCACAAATTTCTCTATCCCGATATATGCATTGAATTTATCTAGTTTAGCCGTTGGGGCAAATTTTAATCCCTTATTTAATAATTTTTGTTGTGTTTCCGTTAGAGTGATTTCACTAAGGTTAATAATGTTATTTTCCTTATCGTTTAGTAAATGTGTGCTCTTTGTGGTCTTTGGTTTGTGTTTACTCCGTCTTGTCTTATGTTTGGTCTGTGATTTCTGTATTCCTCCGTGTTGTTTCTCTGTCTGTTCCCTCCGTGATGCCTGTTGTAGGGGGTGTTCTGGTAATTCCTCTCCGTGTGGTCTCTGCCTGATGCAGTATGATTCCTGTGTCTCAAATTGTATCTCTGTTCTGGGGTGGGTGTTCTTCTGTGTCGTGTTTGAGATCGAGAGTGCTGCCTCGTTCTTGTCCTGTGGTGAGGTGGGGTTTGGTCTAAAAAATGTGGTGATGTGAGAGATTCAAAGTGGTTGTTTGTAGTGGTATTATATCTGCTTTGTATATTGTTTCTGATTCTTTCTTTCTGTTGGGTTGGTGTCTTTTCCTTATCTCTATTTATTACAATTGGTGGTTTGACTCTCTGTTCAGTTATTTCTTTGTTATTTTTCAATTGGGTATTGTATTTTAATTTTTTACTTTTCTTGGCCATAATTGCCTTTTCTAAGTTGTCTAAACTAGTGCAAATTCTTTCTTGCCATAGATTATATATGTCATCTTTTGGTAGTTTCTCCACTGTTTCTCTTAGTTTTGTAATCTGGTCCCTAGTTTGTTCTAGAATTTGTGACCGTCTTTTAATTATCATCTGGATCAGTGTGCAAGATTGTGCAAAAAGGAAACCCTCCCATTCCATTTTAAACTCATCACTGTATAAGTCTTCAGCAGGGTCTTTGCTTAACATTAAACCTTTTGGTATCATTCCCTTCATTAGATATTGATTTAGGGATTTAATTTCCCATTGTTGTTTTAATTGTCTCTGTAACAGTCTCTCCAGTTCCCTAAAAATATCTGTGGTTGATCTATTTGCGATTTCCTGTGTGTTAGAGTAAGGAGTTTCTTCGAAAACATACATCTCAATTGTTTTGCATTTGTTCTCCATGCATCCAAAAGGACTAAACACTGAAATGGAAATCTTTGGGTTCCTATGAAGAAAACTGGGCTGGTGCCCCAGGGGACATGGAATCGCAGTCAGGCTGTCTACCAGCACTGCGATCCCTCTCCCGAAGGGCCCCTCCCCATACACTCCTTGTAACAAACAGACCAGCTGAAACTACATGCCAAGATAAAGAACGTATCGTATACAATTTTTTCATACCTTTTTCATATTTTTTCATATTTTTTCATATTTTTTATATATTTTTTCATATTTTTTATATACTTTTCACATTCTATATATATATATTTATATATATTTATTTTATATATATATATATTTTATATATATTTTTATATATAATTTTTATATACATTTTTTTATATATTTTTCATATTTTTCATATATATTTATATATATATTTTTTCACCCTATATTTTTTCACATATTTTTCACAATTTCACCCTATCTTTCATACTTTTAATATTTATTATATATATTCATACTTTTAATATTTATTATATATATTTATTCTTATTTACACACAATTCAATGAGAACGACTGTCTTCAATCCCCAAGAAAAATAAGAAAAATAAAAATAAAAATAATAACAAAATCAAACACAGACTAATCACTAACCAATTATGGAATATTAAAGATCACAGATAGTGCACTTATGGAACAATCAGAATAAATCTCACTAATGGAACACCACTGCAAAATTAATCAATAAATTTCACATCGAACTATTAAATCAAAGGGTAGCATATTCTGAAGGGAAAAAGCAGATGTTATACTTCTATATCTTATATTTTATATTCTATATTTTATATTCCAAAGGAAAATACGGATGTTATACTTCTATATCTTATATCTTATCTTATATTATATATTGCATATTCTTTATGAAGTAGGAATGTCCTTATAGCTTTCTTAAAGAAAACATATCACTATCATATGTTTCTTTTATGGACTCTAATGGAATTGATGAAAAATAGTGCTCCCAAGAAAACATCTCCCCACTGATTATGATTGGACGGACAAAAACCCGACCCACAAGTGGGATGGAACCAATTAAGAAATCCCTATAATAAGACCCATACCCAGAGGCTATCCATACCCACTGAGGAAGGAGCAGAGGCTCCGAAACGCGTTTGGGGCAGTGAATAACCTCTGAGGTTCCAGCTGGACCATCACCAAAAGGATTTTTATTACCTAACAAAAAGATTGAAGAAATTAACCATCCGAACAAACAGGCGCTAAAAATTTGAATTTCCCGCCAGAAAAGCACGTGGACGCCAACGGTGACGTCACCGGAAGTGACGCCCGGACCTTAAGCTCTTATACCGAGCGGCAAATCGCGCGTGTGAGGACGCTCCACGCGACTGCCGCACATGCCACCCGATCCACAACTGGAAACAAAGAGAGGACGAAAGTCCTAGAACAGAAGAAACATCGAGAGATTCATCACCCTATTGTTGGATTGGTAACGTACAGACCTCTGGGTCCACCAACTTATATATATCTATTTATACATCCATTTATATATGTATATCGTCTATATGAAGTGAATATTGGGACCAAAGAAATCCATAAGGAATATTCACAGGAAATACTCATATACTTGAGGATTTTGGGATAATATATGCGGAATCAATTGACTTTATCTCCCAGTATATGCCGAAATACTACATTTATCCTTGACTTTTATTTCCCAGTATATGCTGAATTACTACATTTATCCTTACCCCACTTGATTTTTATCCGGAGTTTACTATATTTTACTATATACTGTGTTATATTTTATTGCTACTTGTGTATTTCTATTTTATTAATTTCTATTAAACTAACTAATTTATTTAGCTCCATCCGTGCATCACCAATATACTGAGTGCCATCCCCCTTTATACAAACCTTTCTACAACCACATTTGTAATTGTGTTCAGAATGAAATCTTACAAGGACTTTTTCAAAGAACCAAATGCAACTAAAATGACATCAATTGTTTTTGTAATACAGTATTAAATGTTTTCTGTGATTTCTTCATTGAAACAATTATTCAAGCCCTTAAAGATTACCACTCTTAAGAACAGAGGTTCATTCAAGTGTTTTCGATCAGGTATTGAAAACACCTGTGGATGTCAAGGAGCAGCAATCAAGCATAATAAGCACCAATTAGGCAGATTTAAAATGACTGTGATACTCAGCTCCTTCTAGACATTTACTGGTGTGTTTACAAACATGGTGAAGTCAAGAGAATGGTCCAGGAAGACAAGAGAAGAGGTGATTTCTCTTCACAGGAAGGGCAATGGCTATAAGAAGATTGCAAAGATGTTAAACATACCAAGAGACACCATAGGAGGCATCATTTGCAAATTCAAAGCAAAGGGCGCTGTTGAAACGCTACCTAGTAGTGCCAGAAAGAAGATGCTGACTTCGACTGCTGTGCGCTATCTGAAGCGTAAAGTGGAGAAAAGTCCCCATGTGACTGCTGAGGAACTGAAAAAAGATTTGTCAGATGCGGGTACTGAAGTTTCAGCTCAGACAATAAGGCGCACACTGCGTAGTGAAGGCCTCCATGCCAGAACTCCCAGGTGCACCCCTTGCTGTCTCCAAAGAATAAGAAGAGTCGACTGCAGTATGCCAAAAGTCATGTGGACAAACCACAAAAGTATTGGGATAGTGTTCTGTGGACTGATGAAACAAAATTAGAACTCTTTGGGCCCATGGAATGTTTGGAGGAGGAAGAACAAGGCCTATGAAGAAAAGAACACCTTGCCTACTGTGAAGCATGGCGGGGGTCAATCATGCTTTGGGGCTGTTTTGCTTCTACAGGTAGAGGGAAGCTTCAGCGTGTGCAAGGTACCATGAATTCTCTTCAGTACCAGGAGATATTGGATGAAAATGTGATGCAGTCCGCCACAAATCTGAGGCTTGGGAGACGTTGGACCTTTCAACAAGACAATGATCCCAAGCATACCTCCAAGTCCACTAGAGCATAGTTGCAGATTAAAGGCTGGAACATTTTGAAGTGGCCATCGCAGTCACCAGACTTAAATCCGATTGAGAACCTCTGGTGGGACTTAAAGAAAGCAGTTGCAGTGCGCAAGACTAAGAATGTGACTGAACTGGAGACTTTTGCCCATGAAGAATAGGCGAAGATACCCGTAGATCGCTGCAAGACACTTGTGTCAAGCTATGCTTCACGTTTAAAAGCTGTTATAACTGGAAAAGGATGTTGTACTAAGTACTAAGATTGAATGTCACTTGGGGTTGAATAAAACTGATAATGATGTGAGCAAAGAAAAGACATTTGTGGTTATTTCATTATAAATGTTATGTTACATTTGTCTGACTTACAAGTGCCTCTTTGATTTAATTGTAAACAAGATGACTGAAATGATCAAAATCAATATCAAACTGGCCAAAACACTCAATTTCAGTGGGGGTTGAATAATTTTGAACACAACTGTAGCTGGAGTCACGTAGCGCAGCACGTCACACTGCTCTGATTAGTGTAGGGAGAGGACACAGCTTCTGTGAGGGCGAGATTAGGCAGGGAAAAGTCAGCAAAAACACCTAATGAAGATATCGATCTACAGTTGTGAATCATTCAACTTCTGCTAGTTAATTGCTCACTGGTTTTTAGGCTGCACAGAGCGTTTTTCTGTCACTTTGATCGGCGGCCACTTTTTGTCTTGTGGTGCGCCAGCACAAGCTGCCACCAAGTCCATCAGTCCATCAATACTAGTTGTTTTTTTTTGCAATATCCTACATCAGGGGCTTGGCTGCTTATTGTCACCCCTAGAAACTCAGGATAGAAATTTCTATATTTTATTAAGGGGTTAAATTAAATTGCCAAATTAGCAATCCCCTAAATCTGGTGTTCCAGCTGTGGCTAGCCAAGTGTAATACTGTCTGCTGTCTGGCAAAAGGATAGATTTTTTTCTGTGGTGAAATTCAATTGTCAAAATAACATTCCCCTAAATCTCGTGTTCCAGCAGTGGCTAGCAAAGTTTAATAGTGTCCGGCAAAGGATATATTTTGTTCTGGGGTGAAATTCAATAGCCAAAATAGCAATACCGTAAATCTGGTGTCCCAGCACTGGCTGGCCAAGGTTAATAGTGTCCGGCAAAGGATAGATAATTTTCTGTGGTGAAATTCAATTGCCAAAATAGCAATACCATAAATCTGGTGTTCCAGCTGTGACTGCACAAGTTTCATAGTGTCCGTCAAAGGATATATTATTTCTGCTGTGAAATTCAGTTGCAAAAATAGAAATACCGTACATCTGGTGTTCCAGCTGTGGCTGGACAAATTTAATAGTGTCTGGCAAAGAATATATTTTTTCTGCAGTGAAATTCAATTGCCAAAATAGCAATACCATAAATCAGTGGTTTTAACTGTGGCTGGCCAAGTTTAATAGTGTCCATCACAGGATAGATTTTATTCTGAGGTGAAATTTTATTGACAAAACAGCAATACCCTGAATCTGGTGTTTCAGCTGTTGCAGGCCTAGTTAAAATCTGTCCGTAAAAGGTATATTTTTTCTGGGGTGAAACTTAATTGCCAAAATAGCAATATCCTAATTCTGTTGTTCCAGCTGTGATTGGACAATTTCCTAGTGTCCGTCAAAGGATATATTATTTTCTGGGATGAAATACAGTTGCAAAAATAGAAATACAGTAAAATTGGTGTTCCAGCTGTGGCTGGACAAGTTTAATAGTGTCCGTCAAAGAATAGATATTTTTCTGGGGTGAAATTCAATTGCCAAAATAGCAATACCATAAATCAGTGGTTTTAGTTGTGGATGGCGAAGTTCAATAGTGTCTGTCACAGGATAGATTTTTTCTGGGGTTAAATTTAATTGTCAAAATAGCAATACCCTGAATCTGGTGTTCCAGCTGTGACTGGAAAATTTCCTTTAGTGTCCGTCAAAGGATATATTATTTTCTGAGGTGAAATACAGTTGCAAAGATAGAAATACAGTAAATCTGGTGTTCCAGCTGTGGCTGGACAAGTTTAATTGTGTCCGTCAAAGGATAGATTTTTTCTGGGGTGAAATTCAAATGCCAAAATAGTAATACCATAAATCAGTGGTCTCAGCTGTGGCTGGCCAAGTTTAATAGTGTCCGTCACACTGAATCTGGTGACCCAGCTGGCTGAGACTGGACAATTTCTCTAATGTCCGTCAAAGGATATATTATTTTCTGGGGTGAAATACAGTTGCAAAAATAGAAATACAGTAAATATGGTGTTCCAGCTGTTGCAGGCCTAGTTTAAATATGTACGTAAAGGGTATATTTTTTCCGGGGTAAAATTCAATTGCCAAAATAGCAATACCCTGAATCTGGTGTTCCAGCTGTTGCAGGCCTAGTTTAAATCTGTCCGTAAAAGGTATATTTTTTTCTGGGGTGAAATTTAATTGCCAAAGTAGCAATACCCTGAATCTGGTGTTCCAGCTGTGACTGGACAATTTCCCTAGTGTCCGTCAAAGGATATATTATTTTCTGGGGTGAAAGTTAGTAGCAAAAACAGAAATACAGAAAATCTGGTGTTCCAGCTTTTGCAGGCCTAGTTTAAATCTGTCCGTAAATGGGTATATTTTTTCTGGGGTGAAATTTAATTGCCAAAGTAGCAATACCCTGAATCTGGTGTTTCAGCTGTTGCAGGTCTAGTTTAAATCTGTCCGTAAAAGGGTATATTTTTTTCTGGGGTGAAATTTAATTGCCAAAATAGCAATATCCTGAATCTGGTGTTCCAGTTGTGACTGGACAATTTCCTAGTGTCTGTCAAAGGATATATTATTTTCTGTTGTGAAATACAGTTGCAAAAATAGAAATACAATAAATCAGGTGTTCCAGCTGTGACTGGACAAGTTTCATAGTGTCTGTCAAAGGATATATTTTGTTCTGGGGTTAAATTCACTTGCCAATATAGCAATACCCTGAATCTGGTGTTCCAGCTGTTGCAGGCCAAGTGTTAATCTGTCCGTAAAGGGTATATTACACTCAGCGTGCATCTCCAAGTATATTTCTTTCCGTAAAGGGTATATTACAAAAAGTGTAACATTACAATTGCTGAAAGCATTATCCTGTAAATCTGCACGCACTATTGTGCATCTCATAGTGTATTTCTGTCCATTAAAGGGTATATTACACTCAAGGTGTATATACAAGTGCTGAGAGGGACATCCTCAATAACTTCACATGCTACTTTGCATCTCCAAGTGTAAATCTGTCCATAAAGGACACCTTTCATAAAGGGCCTAAATACTAGGCCTACAATTGATATTCATCTAAATCTGTGGTTACTGCTGTGCCTGGATTAGTGTAATACAGTACATAACTAAATAGGCAGATAGTATTAGGTGCTTGTAAAAAAAGCCTGAATTTGAAATCAATACATTAGGCCAAATATTTTTTCTTATTGTGGTGCTTGGTGAACGGTAACAATGAGGAAAACATCTAGTAAGGGACGCGGACGCGGTCGTGGTGGTGTTAGTGGACCCTCTGGTGCTGGGAGAGGACGTGGCCATTTTGCCACAGCCACACGTCCTAGTGAACCATCTACCTCAGGTTCCAGTACCCGCCAGAATTTACAGCGATATTTGGCGGGGCCCAATGCCGTTCTAAGAATGGTAAGGCCTGAGCAAGTACAGGCGCTAGTCAATTGGGTGGCCGACAGTGGATCCAGCACGATCACAACATTAACTCCCACCCAGTCTTCTGCAGAAAGCGCACAGGTGGCGCCTGAAAACCAAGCCCATCAGTCTGTCACATCACCCCCATGCATATCAGGGAAACTGTCAGAGCCTCAAGTTATGCAGCAGTCTCTTATGCTGTTTAAAGACTCTGCTGGCAGGGTTTCCCAAGGGAATCCACCTAGCCCTTCCCCAGTGGTGGAAGACATAGAATGCACTGATGCACAACCACTTATGTTTCCTGATGATGAGGACATGGGAATACCAACTCATCGGAGTCTGCACGTCTCTGATGATGATGAAATACAGGTGCCAACTGCTGCGTCTTTTGCAGTGTGCAGACCGAACAGGAGGTCAGGGAGGAAGACTGTGTGGAAGACGATGCAGGGGACGATGAGGTCCTAGACCACACATGGAATGAAGGTCGTGCCACTGACTTTCATAGTTCAGAGGAAGAGGCAATAGTGAGATGAAGTCAACAGCGTAGCAAAAGAGGGAGCAGGGGGCAAAAGCAGAACAGCTGCCGCCAACAGAGTTCGCCTGCTACTGGCCACCGCCACCAGGGATCGAGCACCCCAAATGCAGCTTCAAGGAGTTCCCTGGCATGGCACTTCTTTAAATAATGTGCTGACGACAAGACCCGAGTGGTTTGCACGCTGTGCCATCAGAGCATGAAGAGAGGCATTAACGTTCTGAACCTTAGCACAACCTGCATAACCAGGCATCTACATGCAAATCATGAACTGCAGTGGAGTAAACACCTTAAAAGCAAGGAACTCACTCAGGCTCCCCTGCTCCCTCTTCTGCTGCTGCCTTGGCCTCTTCCTCGGCCTCGGGAGGAATGTTGGCACCTGCCGCCCACCAAACAGAAGATGTGCCACCGACACCACCACCTGCGCCGCCAAGCATCTCCACCATGTCACATGGCAGCTTTCAGCTCTCCATCTCACAAAACTTGAGAGAAAACGTAAATTCCCACCTAGCCACCCTTGAGCCTCTGGGCCTGAATGCCAGCATTTCAAACTACTGGCCTTGAAATGCTGTCATTCAGGCTGGTAGACTACAGACAGCATCAAACAGCTAATGGCGATGCCTGTTCCACAGTATGTTCCCAGCCGCCACTACTTCTCCAAGACAGCCGTGCCTTCCCTGCACAACCAAGTATCCGATAAAATCAAGTGTGCACTGCGCAACGCCATCTGTGGCAAGGTCCACCTAACCACAGATAAGTGGACCAGTAAGCATGGCCAGGTACGCTATCTCTCCCTAACTGCACACTGGGTAAATGTAGTGGCGGCTGGGCCCCAGGCGGAGAGTTCTTTGCCTCCTGTAGCCTCCTCCTCCTACTCGGCTTCCTCCTCCTCTTCTTCCACCTTCTCATCCAGTCAGCCTCACCACCAGCTTCAGACACCCTCACCACCAACTTCAGCACAGCCTGGGGTAAACGTCAGCAGCCCGTTCTGAAACTCATCTGCGCAGGAGTTGTGGTGGGGTATTGAACAAAAGACCGACCAGTGGTTGCTGCCTGTGGGCCTCAAGCCCGGCCTGGTGGTGTGCGATAATGGGCGAAATCTCGTTGCAGCTCTGGGACTAGCTGGTTTGGCGCACATCCCTTGCCTGGCGCATTTGCTGAATTTGGTGGTGCAGAAGTTCATTCACAACTACCGACATGTCAGAGATGCTGTATAAAGTGCGGGCCGTTAGTGCCGGCTTTCACATCCTGCTGCTGCTCGCCTGTCTGCGCTACAGCGTAACCTAGGCCTTTCCACTCACCGCCTCATATGCGACGTGCCCACCAGATGGAACTCCACCTTGCACATGCTGGAGAGAATGTGTGAGCAGCAGTAGGCCGTAGTGGAGTTTCAGCTGCAGCACGCATGGGTCAGTCGCACTGCGGAACAGCACCACTTCACCACCAATGACTGGGCCTCCATGCGAGACCTGTGTGCCCTGTTGCGCTGTTTCGAGTATTCCATCAACATGGCCAGTGGCGATACCACAATACCACTTCTATGTCTCCTTGAGAAAACGCTTAGGGCGATGATGGAAGAGGAGGTGACCCAGGAGGAGGAGGATGAGGGTCATTTTTAGCACTTTCAGGCCATTCTGATAGAAGTGCCTCAGAGGGAGGTTTTTGCAACAGCAGGTACAAATGTGGCCAGCCAGGGCCCACTACTGGAGGACAAGGAGGATAAGGAGGAGGTGGAGGAGGATGAGGATGAAGCAGGCCCATCACTTGTGCGTGGTTGGGGGGATACGGAGGACGATGATGATACGCCTCCCACAGAGAAAAGCTTGTCCTTACCTCTGTGTAGCCTGGCACACATGAGCGACTACATGTTGCAGTGCCTGCGCAACGACAGCAGAGTTGCCCACATTTTAACGTGTGCGGACTACTGGGTTGCCACCCTGCTGGATCCCCAGTACAAAGACAATGTGCCCACCTTACTTCCTGCACTGGAGCGTGATAGGAAGATGCACAAGTACAAGCGCACGCTGGTAGACGCGCTCCTGAGAGCATTCCCAAATGTCACAGGGGAACAAGTGGAAGCCCTAGGCGAAGGCAGAGCTGTGTCACGGCCAGCTCCTCTGAGGGCAGGGTTAGCATGACAGAAATGTGGAAAAGTTTTGTCAACACGGCACGGCTAACTGCACCACCACCTGATACGGAATGTGTTAGCAGGAGGCAGCATTTCACTAACATGATTGAACAGTATGTGTGCGCACCCCTCCACGTACTGACTGATAGTTCGGCCCCATTCAACTTCTGGGTCTCCAAATTGTCCACATGGCCAGAGCTAGCTTTTTATGCCTTGGAGGTGCTGGGCTGCCCGGCGGCCAGCGTTTTGTCTGAACGTGTATTCAGCACGGCAGGGGGTGTCATTAATGACAAACGCAGCCACCTGTCCACAGCCAACGTGGACAAGCTGACATTCATAAAAATGAACCAGGCATGGATCCCACATGACCTGTCCATCCCTTGTGCAGAATAGACATTTATAACTGCCTCCCCCTCAACCATATATTCTTGTACTCCGGGGCACTTCTTTATTGAATCCTTATTTTTTTAATTTTACAACTATATTGCGGTGCAACCAAAAGTTGAATGAACCTTTCCTCCGTCTAGGTGCCAGGGGCCTAATTATCTGAAAGTGGCCTGTTCCAGTGGTGGGTGACATGAAGCCTGATTCTCTGCTATGCGACCTCTGTCCTCTGTCTGGGTGACGTGGGCTAAATATCTGGAAGTGTCCTTCCCTATTTCTGGGTGACATGAAGCCTGATTCTCTGCTATGCCACCTCTCTCCTCTGTCTGGGTGCCAGGAGCCAAATTATCTAAAAGTGGCCTTCTCCATTGGTGGGTGACATGACGCCTGATTCTCTGCTATGCGACCTCTGTCCTCTGTCTGGGTGCTGAGGCCTAAATAACTGAAGGTGGCCTTCTCCATTGGTGGGTGACTTGAAGCCTGATTCTCCGCTATGGGACGGTTCGGAATTAAGTAGTACATTGCGCGGTGCACGCACAGTGCCCCAAATTGGAAGTAAGAGGAATGACCAATCTTCTTTTTCCATCTCCCGGTAATCTATTCGATACACGTCCCTTGATAGGGGACGTAACAGGGATTAAACTGATAAAAATAGTACTACTGATTACTGAACACACCACTCATATAGGGTGGCACAGTACATTGCGCTGCAAACGCGCAGTGCCCCAGCCCCAAATTAGAAGGAAGCGGACAGAACAAGCTATTTTCTGTATCTCCACGTGCAAGGATTCAATTCAATTCAATGTCCCAAACATGCGCACAAGCTCAGTCATCACTATAACAAGAAGGACGCACACACAGATAAATTAAATTTCTGCAGTGTGTCAACTATTGACAACTTTTTGCGGTTGTCTAAAATCCATTCAATACACGTCCCCTGATAGGGGACATAACAGGTATTAAACTGATAAGAATAGTACTAGTTAATACACCACTCATATAGGGTTGCACAGTACATTGCACAATGCACGCACAGTGCCCCAAATTGGAAGTAAGAGGAACGACCAATCTTCTTTTTCCATCTCCCGGTTCCTAAAATCTATTCGAGACACGTGCCCTGATAGGGGACGTAACAGGGATTAAACTGATAAAAATAGTACTACTGATTACTGAACACACCACTCATATAGGGTGGCACAGTACATTGCGCGAGGAAGAGACCTTCAATGACGTCAGTGAGGACAGGGAACGGGACATGGCTAGTTTGGTATCCAACCTTGTGCAAATGGGGAGTTTGCAGTTGTGCAAATGGACTGTTCGTTGTTGTTTGTGGTGCGTTAAGCGGGAGTTTGGTCTGTCACAGTTAGGTCTGTCACTGTGAAGTGGGCGTAACCCTTACACTACCTGATCGATACAACATCATACCTGATCGTATACACACACTGGATGTTTTAAAGCACGTTATTCTAAACAATTTAGGAATGTTAGGTGATGTATGCCCTTTATGGATTAAAACCCGACTCTGCGTCCACTAGGTAATTTTCCATGCGAGTTTTGCCATGGATCCCCCTCCGGCATGCCACAGTCCAGGTGTTAGTCCCCTTGAAACAGCTTTTCCATCACTATTGTGGCCAGAAAGAGTCCCTGTGGGTTTTAAAATTCGCCTGCCTATTGAATTCTATGGCGGTTCGCCCGTTCGCGAACATTTGCGTAAATTTGCGTTCGACGTTCGCGAACTGAAAATTTTATGTTCACGACATCACTAGTTACTATCCCCTGTTACAGAAAAAGAGACCTCTCAGGGTCTCTCTTTAATTCCTTCGGGTAAAGGCCCTGTCCCAGATGGTTTCACCATACATTACTACAAAACTTTCAGAAAGACCCTGATCCCTTACTTCACATCCCTTTGCAATCCTTTTTAAATGGGAGCATCCTACCTTTCCAGGCCCTAGAAGCCCATGTTACAATTATCTACAAAGATAAGAAAGACCCTCTAGAGTGTAGAAGCTACCGCCCGATATCTCGACTAAATGTAGATGTTAAAATCCAAGCTATTCTCCCCTCCATTATTAACAGGGAGCAGGTCAGATTTGTCCAGGGTAGACAGGGTAGTGAAAACACCATACGCCTTCTTAGACTAATATCCCACTTACGACTTACCAACACCCCTTTTGCCCTGCTCAGCACCGACGCTGAGAAAGCTTTTGATAGGGTCAGCTGGCATTACATGTCAGCTGCCCTATCTAGCTTTAGTATACCAGACAAATTCATTAAAGCCATCCTTTCTTTATAATCAGCTCCATCAGCAAGAGTTAAAGTTAATGGTGTCCTTTCCCCCGCATTTAAAATACATAACGGCACCAGACAGGGCTGCCCTCTGTCACCCGCCTTGTTTGTGTTGGTAATGGACACTCTCCTCTGCAAAATTAGACAGGACCCTGAGATACAGGGAGTTTAGGCTGGCTCACATACTCACCTAACTGCGGCTTTTGAGGACTGACCTCCTTGTCATGACCTATAATCCCTAACTTCCTTCCCTAAACTGCTGTCCATATTCCACTCTTTTGGAACTCTTTCCAATGTCAAAATCAACTATAGTAAATTGATAGCTTTTAATATTTGCTGCCCTGCTTCCACTGTCACAACATTGAAAATGACTACCCCATTTACTTGGGCACCCAAATACATACCATTCCTAGGGATCAAAATATTTGCCAATCAGTCAGAGCTTTTCCCGCTCAACTATACCCCTCTCTTGCACTCCATTCGAACCCATCTTAAGACCATTAGGCTCCCTGTTATACTGCCCAAATTGCTCTACTTGTTACAAGTCCTTCCCATTTGGCTCCCCACGACTTTTTCGCCAACATCCGCAGGATATTCTCGTACTTCCTATGGGGATGGGGGCAGATCACCCAGAATAGCATACCACACACTGACGAGGAAAAGATTTGGGGTTGCGGACTTCCAGATATGCATGCCTACTACAAATCAATACAAATAAATAGATGCCTCTCCCTGCTATCACCCTCTTCTCCCAACCCTTGTGCAGATCTGGAGAGATACCACCTTACCACTAGTGAAAAACTGGTGCTGTCGGGGCCGGACCTCACACCACTGCTGCTTCTCCACACCGCTTGCTAAAAGGAGCATTAGCCACCTGGTCGGGACTCCATGCTGCACAAATAGTACACTTTCCTTCCCCAGATATGTGCCTATTACAACCTTATATTCACCCAGGTTTCCGACAACCGTCTGGTGTCAGGGCGATGCTCTTCGAGCTTTGTCTGAGTGAAGTCTACCTAGCGGATTGTTTTCTACATTGGGACAATATATTGGCCCTCCCAAGGTTCTGAAAGCTCCCTTCCTACAAGTATTAGACTCCTGCACAGATGTCAAGCGACTCTCACTGCCTCATATGCTCTCTAGAACTAAATCTTGGCTAGAGCAATTGCTAGAGAGGCAAACCCTCCCGGCAAGAACTGTATTTTCTAACTGCCTGGGAGAAGGAAATCTCAACTGTTTTTACAGATCCCGAAAGAGCCTTTATCCTGACCCACTCACATGGCTTCAGCAGGTGCATTAAAATCCAGGAAAATTCATTTAAGCTCCTGAACAGGTGGTACAAAACTCCAGAGTTCCTCCACAGGATTAACACCGACATCTCCGAGCAGTGCTGGAGGTGTGGCATGGGTGTCGGATCCCTTTCCCAAGATGGTGGTTTTGCCCTCACATCCAGCCCTACTGGAGGGAGATAGGTATGCTATTGAAACAAATTTGCTCCACCCACTTAACTATGACCCCCCAACCTTGTTCTATTGTGGTGCCCCTCTGATACCTTCACTCCCTTGAAAGGGAACCTCCCCCCATGCTTATAACTGCTGTGCGACTAGTAATACCTCGACACCCTCCACACAGGCTTGGATTGCCAAAGTAGATCAACTCTATCGTTTCAAGGAAATGGCCCACTGGGAAGTGCATTCCGGACCCTCTTTCTTAAAGATATGGCCCCCATGGAAAATCTTTGGGGGCTTCCGCTAATAACTAATTTATCAGATCCGTGTAGTTGACCGTTGCCTATTGCTGATTGCTGATACACACACACTCCATTCCTCATGACCTATAAGTAGAGATGGCCCGAACTATCCACCGGCGAACAGTTCCCGGCAAACATAGCTTTGACCCTGTACCTCACAGTCAGCAGACACATTCCAGCCAATCAGCAGCATACCCTCCCTCCCAGACCCTCCCATCTCCTGAACAGCATCACTTTTAGATTAATTCGGAATTTGCAGTCTTAGTGAGAGGAGGGAGAGTGTAGTTGCTGCTGATTTAATAGGGAAATCGATAGCTAGGCTAGTGAATTCAGTGTCCACTCCAGTCCTGAAAGACTCATGTGATCTCTGCTGTAAGGACAGCGTCCTGACAGCACTCCAAAAAGCCCTTTTTAGGGCTGCAACATTAGTCTGCTTTTTTTTTTTCTCCATATACATATTGCAGTTGCCTGGCCTGCCTGTGTGTGAGGAGCTGCAGGCCCACAGACAGTAGTGTGCCCACTGCCAGTGCCCACCCCAGTCATCCCATGTGGCACAGGACTTTGCATCAAAAAAAGGCATTTCATTTTTACACTTTAATCTAAGGTTAGTTGCCTGCCAGTGTGTGTCAGGCTGACTTCCACTGACTGTAGTGTGCCCACTGCCAGTGCCCACCACTCATACCAGCTGGCACAGGACTTTGCATCAAAAAAAGGCATTTAATTTTTACACTTTAGTGTAATTTCAGTTGCTTGCCTGCAGCTAGTGTGTGTCAGGCCGACTTCCACTGACTGTAGTGTGCCCACTGCCAGTGTCCACCCCTGTCATCCCGTGTGGCACAGGACTTTGCATAAAAAAAAGGCATTTCATTTTTAGACAGTAGTCTAAATTCAGTTGCTTGCCTGCTGCTAGTGTGTGTCAGGCCGACTTCCACTGACTATAGTGTGCCCACTGCCAGTGCTTACCCCTGTCATCCCGTGTGGCACAGTACTTTGCATAAAAAAAGGCATTTAATTTTTAAACTTTAGTGTAATTTTAGTTGCTTGCCTGCTGCTAGTGTGTGTCAGGGCCACTTCCACTGACTGTAGTGTGCCCACTGCCAGTGCCACCCACTGATACCGGGTGGCACAGTAGCTTGCCGATAAATAAGGCATTTAATTTTTACACAGTCTAATTTCAGTTGCTTGCCTGCTGCCAGTGTGTGTCAGGCCCACTTCCACTGACTGTAGTGTGCCCACTGCCAGTGCCAACCACTGATACTGGGTGGCACAGTAGCTTGCCGATAAATAAGGCATTTAATTTTTACACAGTCTAATTTCAGTTGCTTGCCTGCTGCCAGTGTGTGTCAGGCCCACTTCCACAGACTGTAGTGTGCCCACTGCCAGTGCCAACCACTGATACCGGGTGGCACAGTAGCTTGCCGATAAATAAGGCATTTAATTTTTAGACAGTAGTCTAAATTCAGTTGCTTGCCTGCTGCCAGTGTGTGTCAGGCCCACTTCCACAGACTGTAGTGTGCCCACTGCCAGTGCCAACCACTGATACCGGGTGGCACAGTAGCTTGCCGATAAATAAGGCATTTAATTTTTACACAGTAGTCTAAATTCAGTTGCTTGCCTGCTGCCAGTGTGTGTCAGGCCCACTTCCACTGACTGTAGTGTGCCCACTGCCAGTGCCACCCACTGATACCGGGTGGCACAGTAGCTTGCCGATAAATAAGGCATTTAATTTTTACACAGTAGTCTAAATCTCAGTTGCTTGCCTGCTGCCAGTGTGTGTCAGGCCCACTTCCACTGACTGTAGTGTGCCCACTGCCAGTGCCACCCACTGATACCGGGTGGCACAGTAGCTTGCCGATAAATAAGGCATTTAATTTTTACACAGTCTAATTTCAGTTGCTTGCCTGCTGCCAGTGTGTGTCAGGCCCACTTCCACTGACTGTAGTGTGCCCACTGCCAGTGCCAACCACTGATACTGGGTGGCACAGTACTTTGCATCAAAAAAGGCATTTAATTTTTACACATTGAAAAGGAAGTCATGGCATCTCTGGCATACAGTGTTGGGGCAAGGGTCCATCTGACCACTGATACCTGGTCTGCAAAGCACGGTCAGGGCAGGTATATCACGTACACTGCGCATTGGGTCAACCTGCTGACGGCTGACAAGCATGGAATGCGTGGCTCCGCAGCGGAGTTGGTGACACCACCACGACTTGCAGGCAGACCTACTGCCACCTCCTCTACTCCTACTCCATCCTCTTCGATATCCTCCTCGGTTGAGTCCTCTTCTGCTGCGGCGTCTGGCTGCACATCAACTGAATCCCCTCAGCTCCCCAGGGGTTATTCCACATCCCGGATACGACAGTGTCATGCTGTCTTGGGGTTGACTTGCCTGAAAGCAGAGAGCCACACAGGACCAGCACTCCTGTCAGCCCTGAACGCACAGGTGGATCAGTGGCTGACCCCGCACCAACTGGAGATTGGCAAAGTGGTGTGTGACAATGGAACAAATTTGTTGTCGGCAATGAATTTGGGCAAGTTGTCACATGTGCCGTGCATGGCACATGTGTTGAATCTCATCGTACAACGTTTTGTGTCTAAGTACCCAGGCTTACAGGACGTCCTCAAGCAGGCCACGAAGGAGTGTGGCCATTTCAGGCGTTCCTACACGGCCATGGCGCACTTTTCCGATATTCAGCGGCGAAACAACATGCCAGTGAGGCGCTTGATATGCGACAGCCCGACACGTTGGAATTCAACACTCCTAATGTTCGACCGCCTGCTCCAACAAGAAAAAGCCGCCAATGAGTATTTGTATGACCGGGGTGCCAGGACAGCCTCTGCGGAGCTGGGAATTTTTTGCCACGTTACTGGACACTCATGCGCAATGCCTGTAGGCTCATGCGTCCTTTTGAGGAGGTGACAAACCTAGTCAGTCGCACCGAAGGCACCATCAGCGACCTCATCCCATTTGTTTTCTTCCTGGAGCATGCCCTGCGAAGAGTGCTGGATCAGGCTTTATATGAGCGTGAAGAGGAAGAGGAAGAGTTGTGGTCACCATCACCACCAGAAACAGCCTTGTCATCATCGCTTGCCGGACCTGCGGCAACGCTGGAAGAGGAGTATGAGGAAGAGGAGTCAGAGGAGGAATGTGGCAGCTTTGAGGAGGAGGAACACCAACCACAGCAGGAACCCCAGGGTGCTCGTTGTTGTCACCTATCTGGGACCCATGGTGTTGTACGTGGCTGGGGGTAATAACAGACCGTCAATGACATCAGTGAGGACGAGGAACGGGAAATGAGTAGCTCTGCATCCAACCTTGTTCAAATGGGGTCTTTCATGCTGTCATGTCTGTTGAGGGACTCACGTATAAAAAGGATGAAGGAGAACGACCTGTACTGGGTGGCCACGCTACTAGACCCCCGGTATAAGCAGATAGTGGCAGAAATGTTACCAAATTACCGAAAGTCGGAAAGCATGCAGCAGTTCAAAACCAAACTAAAAAATATGCTTTACACAACTTATAAGGGGTATGTCACAGCACAACGGGAATCTAACAGGGGAAGAGGTGAGTGTAATCCTCCTCCTACCACGGCGGCAAGGACTGGACGATTTACAGATGTGTTGTTGATGGAGGACATGCGGAGCTTTTTCAGTCCTACTCATCGCCACAGCCCTTCGGGATCCAGCCTTAGAGAACGACTCGACCGACAGGTAGCAGACTACCTCGCCTTAACAGCAGATATCGACACTCTGAGGAGCAATGAACCCCTTCACTACTGGGTGTGCAGGCTTGACCTGTGGCCTGAGCTATCCCAGTTCGCAATAGAACTTCTGGCCTGCCCTGCTTCAAGTGTCCTGTCAGAAACGACCTTCAGTAAAGCAGGAGGCATTGTCACTGACAAGAGAAGTCGCCTCGGTCAAAAAAGTGTTGATTACCTCACCTTCATAAAGATGAATGAGGCATGGATCCCGAAGGGACTGACAGTGGGGGATACTTTTGACTAACAAAAGGCCTGATTACATGCCTTGGCCTCAAAATGGTCCCCACGCTGCTGTATTTAATGTCTGCATACCGGATGACTTTCGTGAATTCTCCACCACCAACTAGGGTTCAAGCCGCAATGTTTTAGTCACTTTTCTGCCTGGAGAACATCAATTTTTCCGGCCGCTGCTACAATAGCGGCTGCAACAATGCCATTATTTTTCAGGCATGTGTACATGCCAAATTTTTCTGTCCTATGGTGCAGCACTGTGGCTGCAAAAACAAACCAAAAAAAAAGGCACATACAAGTGTCAATTCCCTTCGTGATCGTTACCTTGTTGTGGTGAAGGGGCTTGCGTATCACAATGAAGCAATCGTCACCTCTATGAGTGTGTTGGCAATGTTGCCACACCCCAGATGATAAGGCCGTTGCTTCATTATGGTCAGACCAAAAGCGATCGGACGGCTGGATAATATTTCATAGAAAAACATTAATTTACCTTTTTTCTTATATGTTGTATGGGTTTTTAATACATAAAATAAAAAATCATAATAAAGTCTCTTAATAGTTTATTAGAAATGATGCAGTCAATTAAAAAATCCCCATCAATTCCAATACAAAGCAAGTACAGAGCTCAGAACTAAATTATTTCATGATGTCGTAATGGTTCGCTAATTCGACAATGGATAATTAATTCGACCGGATAGAGTACGTAACAGGGATTAAACTGATAAGAATAGTACTAGTTAAGACACCACTCATATAGGGTGTCACAGCACATTGCTCTGTGCACGCGCAGTGCCCCAATTTGGGAGTAAGAGGACCGACCAAGCTGCTTTTTCCATCTCCCGGTTCCTGAAATCAATTCAGTTTGGTGTATGAGAGTTTGGTCTGTCACTGTGAAGGCAGTCGAAGGTACTCGGCCTAAATTTTTTTCACTAAAGGAAATCCCTGATATGGGACATAACAGGGATTAAACTGATGAGAATAGTACTACAGAAAATACCACTCATATGGGGTGTGACAGTAAATTGCATGGCGCAGACGCAGTGACCGTGGATTAAAACAAAGGGGAGAGAGCCAGCGTTTTTAACCATCATCCCGTTCGAAAAATCTATTCAATAAATGGCCCCAGATTGGGGACGTTAGAGGGATTAAACTGATGAGAATAGTACTACAGAAAATACCACTCATATCGGGTGTGACAGTAAATTGCACGGCGCAGACGCAGTGAACGTGGATTAAAACAAAGGGGAGTGAGCCAGTGTTTTTTAACCATCTCCCCGTTCGAAAAATCTATTCAATAAATGGCCCCCAGATTGGGAACGTTAGAGGGATTAAACTGATGAGAATAGAGCTACAGAAAATACCACTCATATCGGGTGTGACAGTAAATTGCACGGCGCAGACGCAGTGAACGTGGATTAAAACAAAGGGGAGGGAGCCAGCGTTTTTAACCATCTCCCGTTCGAAAAATCTATTCAATAAATGGACCCCAGATTGGGGACGTTAGAAGGATTAAACTGATGAGAATAGTACTACAGAAAATACCACTCATATGGGGTGTGACAGTAAATTGCACGGCGCAGACGCAGTGACCGTGGATAAAAACAAAGGGGAGGGAGCCAGCGTTTTTTAACCATCTCCCCGTTCGAAAAATCAATTCAATTCACCTTTGGGGACCCTTGGTGTTGTATGTGGCTGGGTGGAGGAAGAAACCTTCAATGACATCACTGGGATGTGGCTAGCTTGGTATCCAACCTTGTGCAAATGGGGAGTTCGCGGTTGTGCAAATGAACTGTTTGCGGTTGTTTGCGGTGCATTAAAAGGGAGTTTGGTCTGTCAATGTCTGTAAAGTGGGCGTAACCCTTACACTACCTGATCGATACAACATCATACCTGATCGTATACACACACTGGATGTTTTAAAGCATGTTATTCCAAACAATTTAGGAATGTTAGTTGATTTATGCCCTTTATGGATTAAAACCCGACTCTGCGTCCACTACGTAATTTTCCATGGGAGATTTGCCATAGATCCCCCTCCGGCATGCCACAGTCCAGGTGTTAGACCCCTTGAAACAACTTTCCCATCACTATTGTGGCCAGAAAGAGTCCCTGTGGGTTTTAAAATTCGCCTGCCAATTGAAGTCTATGGCGGTTCGCCCGGTTCGCCTGTTCGCGAACATTTGCGGAAGTTCGCGTTCGCTGTTCGCGAACAGAAAATTTTATGTTCGCGACATCACTACCTATAAGCTCTTGTATTTGGAGCACAATGATGTCATACTAAGTACCCTGTTGTTAGCCAGAATTGTGTTCCTGAATTATTGGCTTTCTTGCATTCTACCCCCCAAGTCATCTCTCGCAATGTTAATAGTTGCCAGGCTGCATATTTTTATTTTGATAACCCAGTGAGGGTCTTTCCCTCCTATGCAACTGTAGCGTATCCATCTTGTACTGTACGCAAGTTACTGTGCCTTATGTTAATTGATTGTTGTTTTATATTTGTTGTATAACAGCCTCTTTCTTACAATAAAAAAGAGAATTGGTAAATGTAAAAAGTAACACAAAGTATGGAACAGTTTGCAAGTCTGTTTTCTGGAACCTAAACATAGCGCGCAATAAAATGTCCTTTGGTTTCCACAAACACACTGAAGACACTGCTACTGACAATTAACTTTGGAAATAATACAGTACAGTATCAGGACCACTAACAGACCTGGGTCTAATGTCTTATGTAATATATATGCAGATTCAGAAAAATACATTAGTCTCAAGTTTTCAACCCCCCTTCCCCAACACTTTAACTGTCTGGAGATGGACTAGTATTTCACATTATCACTCATAGGTTTAAATTGCTACTCTATGTTTAGTAAGGCACACCTATATTGCTATTTTAACAACCCCCCAGACATAAAATTGTAAAAAGGGTACCCTGATTGGTTCAAGGGATATAGTGTAGGATAAAATATCAAATCAAAGAAATAGAAATCATACTGAAAGGTCACACTGGAAGGTCACAATGGGATAAAACTTATGAGTCCTGCTTCTTGAAAGAGAATATGTCCCTTCTTAGCAGTGAATGAACATCAATATAGGTGGGGAGTGTAGACTCCAATATAATTCCAATATAATTCCAAGTAGTGTTGAGCGCGATTATTCGAATTGCGAATTTTTATCGCGAATATCTCAACTTCGACAATTCACTAATATTTAGAATATGATGATATATATTCACTAATTCGAATATTCGTCATTTTTCCAATATCTGAAAGGCGAAAACATGACTTGTCCCTGCTTCCTTCTTGTGGGTCAATGAGTCATTGGGCCACAAGCAACTTAAGCAGGAAGGAATCATGTTTTCATTTTCAATGGGAATCCATCAACCCAACTCTGACATTAATTCTCTATGCGAGTATATGTTTGCATCACGAATTTAACTTAGATCTGGGTTCCTAATGGTTGTTGCTAGAACATGATTGAGAATATAGCGCTATATCCTCAATCTTTGTCAATTATAGCAATGCAACCGTTAAGAGCTCAGCTCAAAGTTTAATTCGCGATGCAAGTATATGTTCGCATCGCAAATTAAACTTTGAGCTGAGCTCCTAATGGTTGGTTGAACTTGCTACTTGCTGGAAAATAGCGAAGATTGGGAATGTAGTGCAATATTCATGAATTCGTTATAATCGTAATGTTCTAGCAAGCCATTGCCAACCTTTAGGAACCCAGCTCCAAGTTATATTAATCGCAATGCGAATTCAACTTAGAGGTGAGTTCCTAATGGTTGGCTTGCTTCTCATCTATCTTATGACCGAGTCGACCAAGATAACCCATTAAATGAACCCAATAGTATACTGCCCTTATGCGATCCGATTCACGCGATATGTAATTGCCGATTTTTCGCATGACACAAACTATCTTACATACAGAGGACAATTATAAATCAGTAAAGAGATTTGTTACATTATGTATAATTTCCTCTTTATGTAGGAAACTGTATTTTATGTCATGCGAAAAAATTGGCAATTACATATGAGCTGAATCGCACCGCATAAGGGAGTATGATATTGTGTTCATTCAATGGGTTATCTTGGTCTACTCTAATAGACAAATATTGCGAATATAGCAGTATATTCGCTATTTCTTTATCTTCGTCTATTCGACCCAGCAAGCCAACCTAATAGTATACTGCCCTTATGCTATCCGATTCACGTGCATATGTAATTGCCGATTTTTCACATGACACAAACTATCTTACATACAGAAGACAATTATAAATCAGTAATGAGAATTGTTACTGATGTATAATTTGCCTCTTTATGTAGTATACTGTATTTTATGCCATGTGAAAAATCGGCAATTACATATGCGCGTGAATCGCACTGCATAAGGGCAGTATGATATTGGGTTCAATTAATGGGTTGTCTTGGTTGGTTTACACGAATAGACTGAATATTGCGAATATAGCACTATATTCGCTATTTTCTTTATCTTCGTCTATTCGACCCAGCAAGCCAACCTAATAGTATACTGCCCTTATGCGATCCGATTCACGCGCATATGTAATTGCCGATTTTTCGCATGACACAAACTATCTTACATACAGAGGACAATTATAAATCAGTAATGAGAATTGTTACTGATGTATAATTTGCCTCTTTATGTAGTATACTGTATTTTACATCATGCGAAAAATCGGCAATTGCATATGCGCGTGAATCACACCGCATAAGGGCAGTATGATATTGGGTTCATTCAATGGGTTGTCTTGGTTGGTTTACACGAATAGATCGAATATTGCGAATATAGCACTATATTCGCTTTTTTCTTTATCTTCGTCTATTCGACCCAGCAAGCCAACCTAATAGTATACTGCCCTTATGGGATCAGATTCACGCGCATATGTAATTGCCAATTTTTCGCATGACATAAAATACAGTAAAGAGGAAAATTATACATCAGTATTCAGAAATTAGAATAATTTAGAATACAATATTTGCATTTTTGTAACCGCGTAGGGGCATCAAGTTATTTTCATACAGGTTTTGTTTGGTAGAATTTTCAAATATGTAGAATATAGTAAAATATTATCCATGCAAATAATTTTTTTCTTTTCTACAGTGTATGAGGTGACTCATCATTATCATTTTCCTCCCTTCTCCTAGCTTGAATAGCCAATGAGAAGGTTTTGTCACAACTTAGCAACATCCCTAGCAACCAATAGGAAACTAGACTACCCATTCACTATATAAGTGACGAAATCACCCAGCAGCCATTTTGTGGTGTTGGATTTGTTGGAGCTTGAGCTGTGCTATTTTGTCTGCTGTGCGATTTATATTATCTGGATTTAATTTTTAATATTCTAGTTAGTTAGTTTCAGGTAGTGATTAGGGAATAGTGTAGTTTAGTTTTATAGCTGATAGGGTCTAAATAATTTGAGATAGTTTAGTAGTTTAGTAGAGTTAGCAGAAAAATATAGTTAGTGTTAGGGCCTAGTGTAGCAGATAGGGTTCAATGCAGGGTTAAGTGTAGGGCATTGAGTTAGGTAGGTAGCTGTAATATATAAGATAGATAGATAGATAGATAGATAGATAGATAGATAGATAGATAGATAGATAGATAGATAGATAGATAGTGCTTGATAGTTTAGGTTATGTATTAGGGCTACAGTTATGGAATAGTAAAGTTTAGATTTTTAGGGCAGGGTTTAGTTTAGGTTAGGTAGTGATATAGTTTAGTGTAGGTTCTATCTGTCTGTTTTGTCTGTCAGTTAGTGTCCGTCCAGTTAGTGTATTATTTTTTATTTTTTTCCATTATTTGTTCATTTTAAAGTCTTTTAGTCTAAGTTAGTGTCTGTGTCAGGTTAAAAAAAAATAATTCAAGTTTTATATGTTTTTGTTTAGTCTAGTTCTGTCAGTCCTTCGTTAAAAAAACTTTTTTTTATTTTTTGTGTCAGTTAGTGTCTGTCTTAGGTTTAAAAACAATAAAAACTACTAAAAAAGTTTATAGGTTTACGTGTTTAGTGTCGTTTTTCTGTCTTACGTTAAAAAAACCTGTCTTGTAGTCTCTGTGTGTCAGTTACTGTTTGTGTCAGGTTAAAAAAGAGCTTACATTTTAAGTGTTTGGCATTTAGTGTAGTTTTGTTAGTCGTCCGTTAAAAAAAAAAAAAAGTTTTTGAGTCTCTGTGTGTCAGTTAGTGTCTGTCTTAGGTTAAAAAAATAAATAAAAAAGTTTTAAAGTTTTACGTGTTTTGTGTTTAGTGTAGTTCTGTCAGTCCTCCGTTAAAAAAAAAAAAAAAGTTTTTTAGTCTCTGTGTCTGTTAGTTTAGTCTTAGGTTAAAAAAATATATAATTTGATAGCTTTACGTGTTTAGTGTCGTGTGTTACAGTTTTCGTCCTTTCATTTTTCAACCATCGTCCCCACCCCAATAAAGTTTTCCCCTAATCCCCAGTATGAGTGTACCGGGCCGTGCAGGCAGCCGTGGACGTGGTCGGGGTAACAGGGGAGTTGGTTCCCGCGCTGGACCACTCCCAGCACGGGACCGCTCCTCAAGCCACGGACAGGCAGATGCAGGTGACAGGGGTGTCCTCCTGATCCGTGGCAGCCGGCCCATTACTTCACAGGATGCAGAGGCTGTCTTGGCTCTTGTGGCCGATTCTAGTGCCACTGAGTCCTCTGCCCCGGCTGCCAGCAACTGCAGCACACCGCCTCCTGTAGAACCAACCCCCAGCTCCCAAGAATTGTCCCCTCTCATGTTCGAAGAGTTTGAGACTGAGAGGGACATCTTGGGGGAGGCAATGCAGGAGGCGGAAATACTGTTCAGCCCTGCGGATGGGCAGGACCTGTTGGAAGGGATTGAGGATGAGGAGGGGGAGGGGCCTATAAATCCCCCTATGAAATCCCTTCCAACTGGTGCAGGTGGTGTTAGCCACACAACCCCTGCACCTATTCAGACCCAGGCGCCAGCGAGGGACAGCGGAGCCTGGTCAGGGGCTCCATGTCAGCTGTTCCCGTCAGTTCACCACAGGTTGGTCCTGGGTCTGACATATCAGGGGGTGAAGAGGAGGGTGACCAGGAATGGGTGCCACCTCCTTTGTCAGGTGACGGCAGCGATGAAGGTAGGCATCCGAGGAAAATGGTGCGCCAGGTCACCAGGGAGCCCAGTGTCAGGGGCCCCACTGGTAATGGCAGCAGGAGTAGGCAGCAGCAGCCAGCTCCACCTGTGCGCACCGAGCCCGAACAGGCGCAAGCCAGCACCACCCCATCTGACAGGAGGTCGGTGCGGAAGTCGCCTGTTTGGGCTTACTTCACTCTGGCAGCAAATGATGTCACAGTTGGCATTTGTAAGCTGTGCAATGCCAGGGTGAGGAGAGGGAGATCTATGGCTCGGCTGGGTACCACGGCCCTCAACCAGCACATCCGAGTCAAACACTGGCGGGAGTGGGAACAGATGCGGGGTGGTCAAAGCAGCAGTGCCACCAGCAGTGTGCAGGAGACAGCAGCTCATGCCACTGTACTGTACTGCACCCACCCCAACCCCTTTCACCAACTCATTCCCACTCCCCGCTCCCTCTAATAGAGGTACTGGTACTGGCAGCCATACCTCTGCCTCCACTGTACCCTCCTCTGCCATCCAGCGCCAGCCATTTATTGCAGATGCATTTGAACGCACCGCGCTCTAGGCCCCCGGGGACCGTCACGTGCGTTCACTCAATGGGCTCCTGGCAAGGGTTATCGCTCAACATCTGCTGCCTTACAATCTGGTGGATAGCAATCCATTTAGGCAGATGTTGGAGCAGGCCCAACCCAGATGGCGTGTCCCCAGCCACCATTACTTTGCCAGGATTGGCGTCCCTGCCCTTCACCAGCACATTGTGCGGATTGTATCCCTGTCACTGGATCATGCTGTCAGCGACAGGGTGCATCTCACAATGGATGCCTGGACCAGCAGCCATGGGCAGGGACGCTATATAAGCTTCACAGCCCATTGGGTGTGCCTCCAAGGCGCCGGGGAGGGATTGGCGGCATCTGATTTTGTGGTGCCGCCCGGGGTGTCCAGGGAGAGCTGCTGCTCTCCCACAAGCCACTATCTCCACAGCTACTGAGCCCCACAGCAAGCATCCCCGTGGCTACGCAAGTGTGGGGCACGTCCGCTGCCAGGCTGTGCTCCAGCTTGTGAGCTTAGGGGACCAGAGACACACTGGACCTGATGTTCTGTCCGCACTACAGGCCCAGGTTCAGAAGTGGCTGGCACCCGAAGGCTCCAAGCAGGTATGGTTGTCTGTGTCAACGGCAGCAACCTACTCGCCGCCCTTCATGCTGGCAGTCTGAACCACGTGCCCTGCATGGCACATCTCCTCAACCTAGTGGTACAGAAGTTCCTTCGTACGTACCCAGGGTTGAGTGACATTGTGCTGAGGGTACGTAGGATTGCCAGCCACTTCAGATGCTCCCCAACTGCCTCCGCGTCCCTGTCCAAACTACAGAGGGACAACAGCCTGCCCCCCCACAGGCTGATTGTGGACAGTGTGACGCAGTGGAACTCCACCCTCCACATGCTGGAGAGGTTGTGGGAGCAGCGACGGGCGGTGAGGGAATACCTTCTGGACCTAGGCACTTCAGGGCCATCACACCCACTCCCCTACATCACAAATGTGGAGTGGGGGCAGATACAGCAGGTCTGCCACGTGCTGGCCCCATTCGAGCAGGCGACAAATATGGTCAGCAGGGAGCATGTCGGTTTGAATGACGTGCTCCCCCTAGTGTTCCTGCTGGACAGGACACTAGATCGTCTGCTCGAAGCTGGGGAGAGTGCCTTGGTGGAGCATAAAGAGTCAAACCATGCTCCACCAGGACCAGGCCCAGGACGAGGAGGAGGAATCAGTGTACGTGCAGGAGTCTGGGCCTGGTCAGGAGGGAGAGCCGGTGCTGGGGGCCCATATGCTGCGATGCCTCAGGAGGGACCCCCAGATCAAAAAATTTAAGGAGAGTGAAGACATTTGGTTGGCCACCCTTTTAGACCCTCGCTGCAAGGGGAAACTGGAGCAGTTCATCCCAGCCAGCCGGAGGCAGGCCCGTCTTATCCACCGGCTGGAAGAGGCAAACCCTCGGCCTCAAGCTCCAGTTCTCCCCGCCCATCTCACCCAGCAGGCGGCTGGCACCAGCAGCACCAGCCGAGCAGGTGACCTTCTGGGTCAGATGAGGCTCTACCAGTCTGCGCGACCCAGACCCAGTACCAGCAGCAGCAGCATCAGTCACCACCAGCGGCTGGCCCGCATGGTGGCAGACTACATGGGGTCGGTAGGTGCTTCTGACAGCATGACCACCGACGACTCCATGGAGTACTTGGTTGCCAGGCTGGACACCTGCCGTGAGCTCTCTCAGTATGCGCTGGAGTTACTATCTTGCCCTCACTCCAGCGTACTGTCTGGCGAGCATTCAGCGCGGCAGGTGGGGTGGTCACGGACAAGCGGACCCATCTGTCCACAGACTCTGTGGACAGACTCACATTCATTAAGGTGAATGAGTCCTGGATCGGCAGTGACTTCATGGCCCCCGCTGTAGGTTCAGGGCACCGAAGGGTCCCTTGTCCATCCCTCTCCTTTGCTCTCCCTCCCAAACTCCGTTGTTTTTTAATTGTTCCCTCTGTTTTTAACTTTATATGAATTACTTTTATTATTTATTTATTGATATTTATTTGATCGATATTTTTGTCAAGTTTGTATCATGTATACATTAATTTAATTTTTTAGTTATAAATTTGTTTTGAACATGTTGAGTTACATTTGGGCCTTTAAACATAATGTCTGCTGCTGCCTGTGCTGCTGAATTTGGCCAAGCTACATGTGGCCATGATAATACACCACTTCCTAAAACCTGGTTGGGAACTGAGAACATGACCTAGCAGCCAATCCTTTACAGCTTTACAGTTTAAACACTCCCTACGAAATTCTCCCCGCTGCTTGTGATACAATTACCTTACACAATGGGTTGATGTAATTATCACAGGCAGGAGAATACATAGTTTTAAACAATGTCTTCTGTCCTGGAGACAACAGAGGAGTCATTCAATTATCTCTCAGGACAAAGGGAAATCGCCAATACACACGTGGGGACAATAGGACAGACATCACTATTCAAATATACAATGTCCCAACCATTACAGTAAATATAGACATTTAACATATCCCCAGATGGCTTGGATCTGAGCGCTCAATATATCCAAACAGCGCTCAGATGCCACAAGCACAGTCAAATCACCATGGGGTTTAAGTTTAGCATGGGCTGATGAGAGGGGCCATAATCCTGGGGCAAGAAGCTAGCAACAAGGCTTCTCCAGCACCCATTGGCCAGGCTGGTTTCGCCACACTGCCGTTGATCACACTGCCGTTGATGCTGCTGCATGTCATGAAAATTTTGAGTTACATTTGAGCCTTTTAACATAACGTCTGCTGCTGCCTGTGATGCCGAATCGGGCCAAGCTACATGTTGCCCTGATAATACACCACTCCTTAAATCCTGCCGTTGATGCTGCTGCATGTCATGAAAATTTTGACTTACATTTGAGCCTTTTAACATAACGCCTGCCTGCTGCCTGTGATGCCGAATTAGGCCAAGCTACATGTTGCCCTGATAATACACCACTCCTTAAATCCTGATGTTGATGCTGCTGCATGTCATGAAAATTTTGAGTTACATTTGATCGCACAGGGAACAATCATAGAGTCCATACCTTCACACCTTTTTAAAGTAAAATTTCGATTGGGTTATTTAATTTTTTATTATAAACTGGAAGTGTACTTACCTGCCAGTGCCTGCCGTTATTCTGCCTAGTTACAAATGGAAACTTATGAGTCAGCATTCTAGTACTGTGTTAACTCTAGATGCTGTATGTCCTGATTGTGTGTAGACAACCATTATGGACCTGGTTTTATCTTTTGCACTTTAACAAGTATAGAATTATGAATTCTCTTAACCTGGTTTGCATGTTTCAGTATTCTCGCATGTGCTCAGCTTATTTATGTATTGTCAATATTTAGACATAAAAATATTTATTTAAATAATCTTTTAAAAAGACATTTTATCTAGCGTTGTTTGGCTTCATTCACAAAATGAAATGATTTTACTTTATTTTATTATTTTTTATTTTAAATTAAGTGTGGTTTGGGGCAGCTATGTTGTGGTTCACGCTGTAGCACGGTGTGGACCGCATGTGGCCTTCCCTTGTCAAAAGGTCTTGTGCAGTTGGCATTGTACAGGACTGATTGATGAACCTACGAAAATTTAAATATTTTATTTTTATTTTCTTGTTGTCACACGGATTTAGGATCCAACACGGTGTTGTCTGTAGTTCTGGGAGCGATGGCTGACTTCCGTGTTGACCTCTCTATATGGTTGGGTGTGACTGGCGTTATACTCATCCGTGTGGAAATCCGGTTTTGTGAATAGAGCCATGTAGCAACATGTAAATGTGTATAGGTACTTTTCTTGTTTATGTTACTTATTGGCAATTATGTAATGAGGATTTGCACATGCTAATTATATATATAACCACTGCTTTAAGATTTTTAGTATAAACTGTGTATTATATGATGTTTTTGGAGACATGTCACCGGTTAGAGAATTCATATAATCATAGTCATGTAATCAATCATATGTTTCTATCTGTATGGTGGAAGCAATGCTACAGCATGCAAATTATTAAAAATTGGACTCTATTGAAGATCCATGCTGGTTAGTTCTTACCCCTACCATTTTATTGTTCCAACATTGTTCCTTTTTTTTTTTTTTTTATAGTTCTGATAACAAGATTTGATTGTAAATTTATTTTAAATGTAACTCTGGACTATTAGAATGCTTTGCTTTGTACTTAATATTTAATACACAACCCTTACCAATGACTACTACTATCGTGATCCATTTGAGTTATGTGTAGGCCTCATACTACCCTATTTCTATATACCTATGGATGCTGTATGTTAGGATACTGATTAGTTTGGGAACTGACTCTAGGAGCCTTTACTTAAAAAAATGTTAAACCATTATAGTGAAATCTAAATTTAAAAAAATAAAAATAAACAATATAATTACAAAAACAATAAAATAAAACAATTGAACAAATCTTAATAGGGCAATGCCCTCATATTTTTAACAATTTTTTTAAGATCCCCACGTCCTTGGCATGCTTCTCCTCCATTTCTCGCTTGCCGTTTGAGAACTGGAGCTTGAGCTCCCACAGCTTCCGGAGATGCTGCTCCCGGAAGGCCTTCATCCCAGTCTGGTGCTCCCTTTCCATGTTCCTAATTTTTAGGTCCATTTCTTTCAATACTGTAAAAAATAAAAACAATAAATAAAATAGACGGTGTCGTTTCTGAAGAAACCACATGATGCTGGCTTGAATTCTGATTGGCTGCTGGTGGCTTCACCCACTTTATTGAATTTTAATCCCAGTCCTCCAGTGACCAACTTTGCAAAGTTTGAAGACTGTGCCAATAAAATTCTAAGAGCAGCGGCAGTTTGAATTTTTCCCATTTAAACAAATGCCTGAAATTTGATTGGGCAGTGTAGACTCCGCCCACTTTTTATAAATTTTAATCCTAGTCACCTAGTAACCCACAGTGCCAAGTTTGGGGACCCTGTCTTAAATACCGTGAGAATGACAGCTTTTAACGTTTTCACACTGAAGTCAACAGTGAAAATTTGTTTGGTTGTTTGTGGCTCTGCCCACTTTTTAATATCCCCCAAATTTGACACAAATTTTCAGGGTGATCCCATGACTAAGTGACCCAAGTTTGGTGACTTTAACTTGAAAGCTGAAGGAGTGACAAAACTTAATAGTTTTACTATGAAAGTCGATGGGACAAAATGGGGTCTCTGGGGGCCGCTCCAGGGGCCCGGAGGGTGGGAACGGTTAACAAAGCACAAGCAAAGTTTGTTAATTGTACTCCTAAAACTGTGGGAGGAGTAGCGTATAGAAAATTGCTAAATTTTCATTGGCCAATGGTATCTCCGCCCACTTTGGGGTGCCCCCCAAATATACCCGTCTATTCAGGTTGACACCAATATCTGGTCCGAGTTTGGGGAATAATCATGGCTGCTCGGTATGTCTCAATGGGAATGTGGGAATGTGGGAATGTATACCTCGGTGAATCAGTACGCCTGCAACTATAGGTTTCAGGGAGGTTCTCTTTAGAAATTATTTTGGGCCTGGGTTTTATTAGTCAGAGACATTGGGTGGGACAGGTCACACCCGTACTACATCTTGGGGTTTTCATAACATTGTGGTTAAAAAGGCTGTTAAAATACAGTGTGGATAGGCGATTGGAACGCAGAACAATCCTAGAGGGGAACCAGACCTCTGGAAGACTGTAAAGAGTGTTGAGCTAGTACTTTTTTGATATCCCACTTGTACCGAACTGTAAGTGTGGTACTATAGGTTCTCCGATATGTGTGGGCTGAAGAAAGATTATTAGTAAAGCTTTAACAAGCTTATTGTTTGCTCCAAAAAGTGTGTCTATGGAGAAGACTAAACTGACACGTGTGTGTGTGTGAACAGTGAGTGAGTGAAAACAGCCACAGCACATACTTACACTCCTTGTGGGGGGTGGTGATGAGTTCTTCCTCCTCCTTCTCCTCGTCCTCCCCGTCCCCGTCATCAGCCACTTGAGGGGGTGAGGCGGGTTGGGGTGAAGGTCCACCCTCCGCTCCTGCCTCTGACTCCTCTGGGGGGCTAGGGGCATGCAGTTGCCCTGAGGGTCTGGCCTCCTCCTTCTCCTCTAAGGCAGAGACCTCCCACAGCTGCTGTCTGGGAGGCCTGCGCCTGACAGCAGGCAAAGGAACACCTATAATAACAAATTTTTACTACTTTTAGAAAAAAATCTAAAAACAAAAATGTACATGTGTTTTACATTACTTTTGTATCTTTATTCCAACACTCAGTAATCATTATACCTGGGCATTTTTGGTCCCGTATCTCACGGATTCTTTCCGCGTGTCTCCTCTTTAAGTCTGACCATTTTTTCAAAATGGCCAGACGCTTGTGCTTCCTGTCGTAGTCCCTCCACAGCTCATAGCCGAGCCTGTGAACAATGCTGTTCTTCTCGGCATAGGAGAAGGTCTGGTCGTAGCCCTGCTCCAACATGCGCTGCAGTATAAAAAAAAAGCACATAATCAGATTTTATAACGGTAACTTTAAATCTAATATTTCACTTTATAACACTAATAATTTTTGGTTTGGTGGTTGAGATGATGAATAAATGTTGGTGACTATGGCTAAGGCAGCGCATGGCGAGAGGTTCCCTGGGCTTAAACTACGACATGCAGAGCTTTAAGTTAGACTCCACCGCCACCATTATAGTCAATAGGGACAAAGCATCATTCTAGGGGCGTAGGTGAACTAGCGGCAGTACAGATCCGACAGGCGGTTCACCCCCTGGAATAGTCAGATGTACTCCCTGCCGCTAATGTTAAAGTAAACATTACTTCTCCTGGCCAACGGGACACTTATTAGAATCTATATACTAGGCATCCTCAAACTACAGCCCTCCAGCAAACTGCGGCCCTCCTGCTTTTCTAAACTAAAAATCACATAATTCCATGACAGCCTACAGCTATCATCCTATAGAGGGGCATCATGGGAGTTGTAGTTTTACAACAGCTGGAGGGCCGCAGTTTGAGAATGCCTGCTATAGACTGTGTATGTGTGTGTGTTGGGGGTGGGGGTGGTCAGAGGTGGTGTGGGTTTGAGGAGGGGTCTGGTGGTATGTAGTGGTGGGTATATAGTGTGGGTATATTGTGTGAGGCGGAGGATTAGATGTGCAATGTGAATCATATATAGATTTATCTGCTATCCGTTTTTTGAACCATTAGAAAACGTGGTGTGGTGTTAAACAGGCAGGATATGCTCGAACCCACATGCGGTTGTGCATATATAGGGGAGCATATCCTGCACTTGTAGTCCGTTGCTGATGGCAATCAACAGCAAAAATGCATACAATGGAAGATGCCAGCAATGGACTACACGTACCACAATAACCATCCTACATAAGGTAACAATTATGTGGATGTGGAGAACAATCAGAAGCTTAACAATAGCAAAGACTGGCTGGCATCTTCCATTGTATGCATTTTTTGCTGTTAATTGCCATCAGCAACGGATTTCCGGCATCAGGATCCCCTGGGCACCCGTAGAAGGCAGGTCCGATGCCGTGCAAGGCATTGGGCAGCCTCTGCATGGCATCAGTCTGCCTTCTCACACATCGGGTCCCCGTCACAGCAGCACGGGGACCCGATGCGCTCGCTCACTAACCGCAAAACACTTCTATGTCGCGGTCAGCGCTGACCGCGACATAGATGGGCTTAGTCCGCCAGCATCGCTGTAAACAGCAATGCCGGCGAATACAGCAGGGGCCTGGCTATCAGGAACTGCTGTACCTCTGCAGTGATTGGTCAGGCGCAGCTCCTGCACCCGCCCGATCATCTCGCCGTGCATGCACAGCGCTTTGCGTTAAGGGGTAATGACAGTGAACTCCACAATGCCCGCCCCTTTAATAGTGGCCCCTGCCCCCATGCATGTAGCAGTGTAGTTTTGTTGTCATACATGATATGAATGAATATTTAAGGACCTGAAAACTATTGAAACCTGTGATCACTTGTTATGGCAACCTGATAAGGCACATGTCGCCATGTGGATGTCAGTTTGGGGCTTGTTTTGGCTAATGCAGGTCATTTTTGGGGAATATCTCAGGAATAATGCGTCCTATAGAGCTGAGCCCCATCTAAAACCTTCCCAGACACCTGATGTACCCGTCTGCTAAACTTAATGATTTGGGGCAATAAGTATTGTTTTTGAATGCCAACAATACTTGTTTCCACAAATCATTTCTATGTAGGCACTGCAGTAAGCAAACTATGTGAAATGAGATTTTATATGTATTGCAAAAATTTGAGAATGTTTTATCTCCATAAACATGAATGTTACAAGCGTGTCACATGTACTTATAGCTGTAATGTATTGTTCAATAACTTACTGTAATCAGGATATCTTCCTCCTCTCTGGTGAAATTGTTGCCCACCATCTTATTTCGCATTGATCGCTTGCACCACAACAAAACGTGTTGGAACTGCTCCCAGGAAGAAGCCACGCCTGTATGTGTGCATGCGCATGCGCATAAGCACGCCCACAAACACGCGAACAAGCACATACGAATAAGTTAAGTTACTGCCGCCTAACATGAACAATAACATCTGTACGCACACGAATGTTTCTATGGAAATAATTCGCATTAAAGTCGCGTTGTACGGCTACAGAACTACCAATACGATTGGCTTGTTCGAATTAGCGAATATGGTGAATGCGAATATATCGCTATATTCGCTAATTCAAAAATGCATTTGCAATAGGAAAGTTGCCTATTGACAGCTCCAAGTTGGATGCGCAATGCGAATTTTTTTTTTCCCACAATGAACAGAATATGAAGTTGAAGACGACTAAGTAAGTATTCTCATTGTTGAAAAAAATAATGGTAATTTTTTTCGCAATGCGAATCCAACTTAGAGTATTTTTTCATGTTTGCAAGCCAGTAGGATATATGCCTTTATATAAGAAGTTCAATTCGCGTAATGCGAATAAAATAATCGCACATTATCGCGATTATTTTAATAATGACGAATATTCAATTTCGGCAAATATATTACTGAATATTCATTTGAATATTCGTGATATATTGCAAATTCGAATATGGCACCTCCCGCTCATCACTAATTCCAATATGATATACACAGTCTCAGTAGCAGAGCGTTATCCCACGTACTGCACAGTAATAGGTGGAGGCTGATATTATTACAGAAAGTATGATCGCTTAGTAAACTGTATTGGGCTTATGTTTCTCAACTGTGGCGCCCCACAGGAGGGCAAATGCAGCCTCGGTTTACCTTACTGTAGTTACCACAGTGTCTGTGTGGTGGAGCGATGCTCCCGTAGCGGGCGTCCGTGTGTATCACACGCGGCGTCTCTGTTGGGCGGGATGCCGTAATCCACGTGATGTTGGATGCGCAGCTGCTATGAAGGCTTGGCGTCCCACATGGTATAAGGTGTCAGCCGGTTCAGTATACCGTGATCTTTATTGCTGGCTAAATCCAATAATAGAGGCACAGCAAATCTTGTAAGGGAAGCGCTTCCTGGGATTTTGTTTGATGACGGGCAAATGCGTCACCAGACACGCTTCGGGTTAAATCCTACCCCTTCCTCAGTGGTTGCCCACCATTGTTCTTGTGTTTCTTTTATGTCCATATGATTGGGTACAGCGTAAAAGAAGAACACACCACAGGAACTAAATGGTACAGATGGCATAATAAATGCCATAATAAATCTCAGTTCCGCAATCTTACCAAAACCCCAAACCAACCTTTTAAACAAAGGCTTGAAATTCGCTCCCACAACTAAACTGAATAAGTCTGATACTTATATCGGACTTGAAAAATTTATCAGAAAACTATGCCTTAAAAAGTATTTTTGAGAAACCCAACTCTAGATGAAGTGAGAACAGACCAAAAATATGTGCATACATATCTAAAACCATTCAAAGTCAAAAAATCCCACGTTCAGAGATCAGTCAGGAGATTGCCACATTTAGGAAATCTGTTGAGAATGATATTAGACGATTAAAAACTAACCATATAAAAATAACTTATCAAATCAGGAGATTCAACAGTTACAAACACAAGAAAACATAATCATCCGGCTGGCAGATAAGGGAGGAGCCATCATTATCCAGGATACCGAAAAATACAATCAAGAGTGTAGGAGACAGCTATCAGATACAACAACCTGCAGAAAACTAAATAGGGACCCAACGGAAATCTTTAAAGAGACCCTTGACAAACTTTGTGATGAAGGAACAGCAAAAGAAATACTATCAATTCAAGAAGCAAAATTTATCAATAACACACCATGCAGGTTACCCATTTTCTACTGCTTACCGAAATTCCACAAAGACCCAGTGAACCCACCAGGACGACCAATAATCTCGGAATCGGCTCCATTAAATCTAATCTTTCACAGTACATAGATAAATTCCTACAACCAGTAGTTAAAAAGTACCCTCCTACATTAAGGACACTACTGAAATAATTAAAATACTGGAAAACCTTGAATTTAAACTGAATTGGATCTTAGGCACCCTGGACGTACAGTCTTTATACATGATAATTGACCATAAATTAGGGATAAAATCCATGATATCCCAACTTTAAAAAAAGTCAATTATACAATATAGAACAGATCAACTTTTTTGGCCGATGGAGTTAAATACATTTTAAATCATAACTATTTCTATTTTGACACAGATTTTTACCTACAAACTAGGGGTACTGCCATTGGTACCAGGTTCGCCTCCAGTTATGCCAATTTATTCATGGCAGAATTGGAGGATAAGCACATTCGACCAAAACTGGGGACGGATCTGATCCTATGACAGAGATATATAGACGATGTCATCTTCATCTGGAAAAGCGATGAAATAAAACTTCAATCCTTCTTAGATCAGATCAATACAAACAAAATCAATCTTCATTTTTCCTCCAATGTTAGCAAGACACAAATAGAATTTTTGGATTTGTTGATTATAATACACGAAAATAAACTGATTTGTAGTACATTCCAGAAACCTACAGCACTAAACAGTTACATTTTTGTTCTTTAGCTGTCACCTACCAAGATGGCTATTAAACATACCCGCAGGACAGTTTAGACGTCTAAAACGTAACTGTACAGAGGATCATCAGTTTGAAAACGAGGCCACTATATTGAAAGAAAATTTATTATAAAACAGTATCCAGAAGTAGAAATTGAAAAGTCCCTTGAGAAAATCAAAACAGTAGATAGATTAGACTTCTTCTCTGAAGAAAGAAAACTCCAAAAAATAACTTGACGACAGATAATTCCTTACACATAATACTCCCATACAACATACAACATAAACAAGTGGAACGTATTATAAACAAATATTGGCACTTCGTTCTAAAGGACAAAATAATAGGACCATTGATTTCAACCTGCCCATTATTAACATACAGCAAAGCCCAGAACTTAGGTTTAAAAATAGCACCGACAATTAAACCACGGAAACACAACTCAAACGAACATCCGATCAGTAAGTGGTGCACCTTAAAGGGTTTCTTCAGATGTAATTAGTTCAATAATTGCAAATTGACCACCTTTCGAAAAAACAGAGAAAGTAGTTTCGACTACTAATAATCTTTCACACGAAATAAAAAAATTCTCACTTGTACCAGCACTAACATTATCTATATTATACAATCCCCGTGCAAGAAGCAATATGTTGGGAGGACCAAAAGAACATTGAAGATTAGGATAGCTTAACACGTTAACAACATTAGAAAGGGTTATGAGAAACATTCCTGTCACACCATTTTGCTACACACCACAGCAAAGACCCAAGGGAGGGATGTTTTTGCAGCTATTGAAAAGATAGAAAGGAACTGGAGAGGTGGAGATCACATCTCATAGATGTCCCGGATTGAATCAAAATACATTTTTGAGCTGAATACATTGATACCGGAGGGACTGAATGCAGAACTTGAATTGTTTGGATTTTTATAAGATGATAACAAATTTTTATCTCATTTTCATTGTGTATGGGTTGGATGCCCTGCGCCGACATGAGGTCGAAGTCAGGCTGCTTATCAGCACTCCGACCTCCTTTTGGTTCAGGGCCCCCATCCCTTACTCCAATCAAGCCTCCTCTCCACTTCTTTTGGCGTTGTCAGATATCTGACATTTTTAACCTGTTCCTGATATTTAAACCATTTTTACTAATTTTTATATATCTGACATCTCTAACTACTATGTGGATATACCTTATTAATATTTTCTCATCAATATTTCCTCATCAGTATTCTCAATATTATCCTTCAATATTACCCTTCAATATTATCCTACATATACATATGGTAACCAGTATCGATATATATATATACTTTATTTGTCACGTTTAGTATATATATTTTTTAATTGTTGTTTAGTATTTATTATTTTTTATTTTTTATTTTTATCTAATATGTATATCATTGTTTATATCTATTCATTGGCACATGACATCCTCACAGGACTCAATATCCAAAGTCCCCTTTGAAATGACGGATATCCTTATGGATTTCTTTGACACATATTTTTATCCAAGCACTATTTCTTTCTTTCACTACATAATCCTGTTTTTCCATATCTACAAACCCACACTCCTTAGATATGGTATAATTCTATTTATATGCTTGATTTTATTTATATGCTTAGTTCTATTATTGTTCAAATTAATTATGGATTAATTTCCTTTTATCGAATGTTATTCATTTTTCTTTATTTTCCACAATCAAATATTTAAACTGTGATATATGGAGACTTTGATACATTGTAATTATCCAGATGTACCCAATCATATGGATATAAAAGTAACATAAGAACAATGGGGGCAACCACTGAGGAAGGGGTAGGATTTAACCTCGAAACGCGTCTGATGACTCATTTGCCCGTCATCCAACAAAATCCCAGGGAAGCGCTTCCCTTACAAGATTTGCTGTGCCTCTATTATTGGATTTAGCCAGCAATAAAGATCGCGGTATATGGACCGGCTGACACCCTGATACCACATGGGACGCCGAGCCTTCATAGCAGCTGTGCCTCCAACATCACTTGGATTCCGGCATCCCCGCCCAACAGAGCCGAAACAGCCACCGCACAGGAGCATCGCTCCACCACACAGACACTGTGGTAACTGCAGTAAGGTAAACCGAGGCTGCATCTGCCCTCCTGTGGGACGCCACAGTTGAGAAACGCAAGCCCAATACAGTTTACTAAGCGATCTTACTTTCTTTAATAACATCAGCCTCCACCTATTACTGTGCAGTACGCGGGATAACGTTCTGATACTGAGACTGTGTATATCATATTGGAATTATATTGGAATTGTATTGGAGTCTACACTCCCCACCTATATTGATGTTCATTCACTCCTAATAAGGGACATATTCTCTTTCAAGAAGCAGGGCTCATAAGTAGAGTTGAGCGAACACCTGGATGTTTGGGTTCGAGAAGTTCGGTCGAACTTCCCAAAATGTTTGGGATCGGGATCCGAACTCAATCCGAACTTCACCCGAACCCCATTGAAGTCAATGGGGACCCGAACTTTTGGACACTAAAAAGGCTGTAAAATTGCTCAGGAAAGGGCTAGAGGGCTGCAGAAGGCAGCAAAATGTAGGTAAATGCCCTGCAAACATATGTGAATAGGGAAATGACTTATAATAAAGTAAAATACAGAAAAATAATAAATAAACATTCTGGACTTGAGCTCAAGTGAGTTACAGTGGCACCTGTAACCCAGCAAACAGAGGATGTGGCAGCAACGCCCCACATCTGTCATTGTCACCAAGCATCTCCACCAAATCCCATGGAAGTGTTCAGCTATCAGCTGTTCATCTCCCAAACACTGGAGAGGAAAAGAAATAGAAAGAGGAAGTACCCCCTACCCATGGCTCTGAATGCCTTATTTCAAACTTCCTGGCCTTTGAAATGCTGTCATTCTGTCTGGTGGACAGTTTGAAAAACCTTATGGCGGTGTCTATCCCACAGTACGTGTATCCCAGCCGCCTCTACTTTTGCAGGCGAGCCATCCCTTCCCTGCACAACCAAGTGGCGGACAAAATCAAGTGTGCACTGCGCAACACTATCTGTGGCAATGTCCACACAGTGGGTAAATGTAGCGGCTGGCCCAAAGGCGGATAGCATTTTTGCGATTGTCCTTCCGCCCGAGGATTGCTGAGCATTTCTTTTTGTATCCTGTTACCTCCTCCTCCTACTCGGCTTCCTCCTCCCCTACCTTCTCCTCATCCACTTAGCGTAACACCTTCACCACCCACAGCAGCACAGCCAGGGGAAACTACAGCAGGTTGTTTTAAAAATTGTGTGTTTGTGGGACAAACCCCGCACCGCGCAGAAGCTGTGGACGGGCATGGAACAACAGACCGACCATTGGTTGGTGCCACTGAGCCTCCAGCCCGGCCTGGTGTTGTGCGATAGCGGGCGAAATATACTAGCAGGTCTGGGCCTAGCCGGTTTGACACACATCCCTGCCTGCCACATGTGGTGAATTTGGGGTGCAGAAATTCCTAAACACCAGACAGTGAAAATAAATTCAGTTAATCGAACACACACAACACCCCCACCCCTTCTTTAACTCAAACCATTAACAAACTATTTACAATTTTTCTTAAAAACATATTAAAACAATAATTTTGCCCAGAGGCGCAGCTACAGGAAGCGTGGGAAGCACACTGTTTTAAGTATCTGACCTAGAAGGGCCCATCCAGGAGGAGGAGGACTAAAAGACTTTGTCAGGGCCCCTCAACAGTATTATACAATTAAATTAGATACAGTGGCAGTATAGACAGTGTAGAAAGCAGATGGAAAATAAACCCAAACAGCCTCACACCCTACACACTCAACACCCCCCTTTCACTCATACCATTAACAAACTATTTACAAATTTACTTAAAAACATATTAACCTCTTAAGGATGAAGGGCGTACATGTACGCCCTTCGTCCGCACTTTAAAGATGGCGCCCGCTCCCGCACGGAACTGGCGCATGAGCTGCGGGTAAACGCTTGATTCATCAAGCTGACACCCGCAGCTCATGTCCGCGACCGGCAGCGATGCCGATCGCGGACATTTAACCCTCAGATGCCGTGGTCAATCCTGACCACGGCATCTGATCAGCACAAAAACCGAAAGTTTCACTTTCGGTTTGTGCTCGGCTCCCTGATGGCCACAAGGGGAGCCGGAGCATACATGTAGTAGCCTAGGTCTCTGTGAATGAAACCTAGGTTACTACATAGTATTCCTATGGAGCCTATGACTGTAATACCTACTCTTGGCTATAGGACTAACTAGACTCAACTATAAATAAAACGTAACTTTTAATCTGTCATTGCCTATGGTTAAAACCTTGTCCCTATTTCCTTTATTTATCCTGTATATAATCCGATTGATATCTGATGACGGGGGATAGTGCGCACTTCTCCCCACTTCCTATCTGTAAGGTATAGTAACCACTGATGCAGCAGAAATAGGGTTATGCATTAAAATCAATGACCGCTACCCCCGACATGTTTCGCCGTGAGGCGTCTTCAGGGGTTGCGGGTAGCGTCTGAGTTTGCAACGAGGTTGCTGAAGCTTTAAAGACTCTGATCCCTCCTCTTCATGACGTCACTCCAAATTGTCCTATCTACACCTCTCTAACAAAACAGTTTCTGTGTTCTTGGAGATAACTGGAGGATGGTTGTCACTCCCCACGAATGACGTTGCAATGACGTATTCGCGCAAGTCAATGGTCTTAGATTATTTTGTGATTTATGTTCTAGTGCCATTGCGCATGTTTACTGACTTAGACTTTGACTCGCATTACCGCTCGAGTGTTTCTGCGCAGGTTTCAAAACTTAAAGTTTAAATCGCATCTGGGGTTTGTCTGCGCATGTTCCTACACTTAGTTTATTTTCCACTCGTTTTGACGTTGCAATGACGTATTCGCGCAAGTCAATGGTCTTAGATTATTTTGTGATTTATGTTCCAGTGCCATTGCGCATGTTTACTGACTTAGACTTTGACTCGCATTACCGCTCGAGTGTTTCTGCGCAGGTTTCAAAACTTAAAGTTTAAATCGCATCTAGGGGTTTGTCTGCGCATGTTCCTACACTTAGTTTATTTTCCACTCGTTTTGCACTATATATAAAGGATGTGTTGTATCTGGGTGTATTATATCAGGATTGTTTGTGGACTATGATTCCAAAATTACATGTTTGCTAAGGAGGTACCAGGGATATTTTTATCTTCAATCAATTTTCCCAATGGTTGTTATTTTTGTGACATTTTATTTTGATTTTTATTATTATTATTGAGATGTAACTTTTAATATAATTTCTTGTGGTTTTCATCCTGAATCACATTGTATCAGGAAACAACCCTGCTTTTTGGATGTCGATTATAATAGGGGATACTCTAGTTTTAGCTTCACTTTCAATTTCCCTTATGTATGTATGCCTCGTTTTTCTTAGGCTATTTTTAATATTTATATTTTTAAAGATTCCATTATGACATTTAATATGTCTTGGAGTCTACTTTTTGCGACGTTCTTTCAGATAAGACACAAAGGTAAAGCCTTCGTTTAATCCATTTGGGGCTAGACTCTTCAGTCTGTAGATCCATTTGGTTTCTATTTGTTGTAGCTTTCTGTCCATATTTCCACCTCTTGGTCCTGTTTTCACTTTTTGTAAACCCCAAAATTTTATGGATCTACTGTCCCCATTATGTACTAATTCTATGTGTCTGGCTAGTGTTACGTCCCTTTTATTTCTGATGTCACTTAGATGTTTAGACACTCTTCTTCTTAGTTCTTGCACTGTTTTACCCACATAGATTTTAGGGCATGAGCAATGGGCTATATAAATCACTCCCTTGGTTTTACAATTAATGTAATCTTTAATCTCATAGGTTTTCTGGTCAGCTGGATTCACAAAGGATGTTTTAGATTGCATATACGTACAGAAGATACAATCTCCACAGGGATGAGACCCCTTCACCGGCAACCAGGTAAGTTCTCTTTTTGTTCTTTTTTCCATTGAAAATGGCTGTGTACCAATTTCTGTTTCAGATTAGGACCTTTCCTATAGGTGATCGCTGGATAAGATGACAGCATAGAACCCAAGTCCTCATCTGATCTTATGATATTCCAATGTTTGGCTATGATTCGTTTTATTCTTTGGTGTTCTTTATCATATGTTCCAATTACTCTGACTATGGAGTCTTTCTGTTTGGGTTTTTCTTTCAAAAGCTCTTCTCTATCCATATTTTTGGCTCGTCGATATGCTTTATGCAATATTTTTTGGGGTAACCCTTCTCACTAAAACGATTGTAAAGTATTTTACTTTCTGTTTCAAAAGCTTCATTAGTTGATGAATTTCTTTTGGCCCGAATGTACTGCCCATAAGGTATCCCTCTTCGTAGAGGGAGAGGGTGATGACTAGTCCATGAGAGGAAACTATTTGTAGAAGTGCTCTTTCGATGAACTTGAGTATTAAGTCGGCCATCTACCTGGATATTTATATTTAGATCAAGAAAATCAATTTCTTTTGGCTTATTTCAGCAGTAAATTTTAATCCCAATTCATTTTCATTTAATTGTGAAACGAAGGAGTGAAATTGTGCTTCTGTGCCTTCCCATAATATTATAATGTCATCAATAAAACGGGCCCATAATGTGATATGTTGAGTGAATGTGGAGTAGGTATCTGTGAATACAGTGCGTTCTTCCCACCACCCAAGAAATAAATTAGCATAATTAGGTGCGCAAATCGTCCCCATCGCTGTACCGGTGGTCTGTAAATAAAATTCCTTGTCATAAATGAAATAATTGTGCGTTAATAAGAACCTCAAAAGTGTGAGAATAAACAAATTGTGCTCAGTGTATTGTGTACCTTTGGTGTTCAAATAATATTCAATAGCTTTCAGACCCAAGTCATGATTAATACTGGTATAGAGTGCCTCTACATCTAGGCTGGCGATAAATGTATTATCACCAACCTGTATGTCCTGTAATTTGATTAGGACATCTTTGGTATCTTTTAGATATGAGGATAGTCCTGATACAAAGGGTGATATAATTGCGTCGATGTACTCACTAATGCCTTCGCACAAATTGTTATTTCCCGATACTATGGGTCGACCCGGTATTGGTCGCCGTGCCTTATGAATTTTTGGAATAGCATAAAAGGTACTTATTGTTGGTTTAGGGTTAAAAATTGCCTTATATTCATCTGTAGTTATTAATTTCCTTTCTTTTGCAGAGTCTAGGATATTCTTCAATTCTCCTACAAACTTGTCAGTTGGATCCAAGGTGAGTTTTTGTATGTATGATTATCTCCTAGAAGTGTCCGTACCATTTCATTGTAATCACTTTTATCTAGTATAACAATGTTTCCACCTTTGTCAGAAGGTTTTATTTCCAGTAGTTCATTCTCACATAGTTCCATCAACGCCTGATTCTCTTCTTTGGTTAGATTTATATGGTCTTCCTTATTTCTCCTGTTTTTGATTTTTGAAGGTCCTGTGTGACCAAATTAACAAATGTTTGTATATTACTGAATTTGGAAAATGGTGGGGTATAGGTTGTCTGTGGAGATATACCTGTAAATGGTGCACAGACTTTTGGACTTTCATTTTGCTCAAGGAGATCTTCTAATATTTGTATTGCCTCCTGTTATTTTATGGAGGATTTATATGGGTCCTTCTCCCTTTGTCTATGTTCTTTATATAATGCTAGTTTCCTTGCAAACAGATTTATATCCTTTACCCAGGAGAAACAATCAAAATCTGGGGATGGGACAAATGAAAGACCTTTTTTAAGGAGTGACTCCTGATCTTTACTCAGTATTATTTTGGATACATTTATTAATTGTAAATTTTCTTTTTTGATAATTTCACTCTCAGACTCAGTGGTAATTATAGTACTTTTATTTTAACACTCGAGCGGTAATGCGAGTCAAAGTCTAAGTCAGTAAACATGCGCAATGGCACTGGAACATAAATCACAAAATAATCTAAGACCATTGACTTGCGCGAATACGTCATTGCAACGTCAAAGCGAGTGGAAAATAAACTAAGTGTAGGAACATGCGCAGACAAACCCCAGATGCGATTTAAACTTTAAGTTTTGAAAGCTGCGCAGAAACACTCGAGCGGTAATGCGAGTCAAAGTCTAAGTCAGTAAACATGCGCAATGGCACTAGAACATAAATCACAAAATAATCTAAGACCATTGACTTGCGCGAATACGTCATTGCAACGTCATTCGTGGGGGAGTGACAACCATCCTCCAGTTATCTCCAAGAACACAGAAACTGTTTTGTTAGAGAGGTGTAGATAGGACAATTTGGAGTGACGTCATGAAGAGGAGGGGATCAGAGTCTTTAAAAGCTTCAGCAACCTCGTTGCAAACTCAGACGCTACCCGCAACTCCTGAAGACGCCTCACGGCGAAACATGTCGGGGGTAGCGGTCATTGATTTTAATGCATAACCCTATTTCTGCTGCATCAGTGGTTACTATACCTTACAGATAGGAAGTGGGGAGAAGTGCGCACTATCCCCCGTCATCAGATATCAATCGGATTATATACAGGATAAATAAAGGAAATAGGGACAAGGTTTTAACCATAGGCAATGACAGATTAAAAGTTACGTTTTATTTATAGTTGAGTCTAGTTAGTCCTATAGCCAAGAGTAGGTGTTTAAAACCAAGTTTAAAATAATATATTATCACCTCTGCTATTAGGAGGGTTTCCCCAAGCAATGCTAAGGAAGAGAGGAAAACTCTCAGTCTAAACCCAAGCTAGCGACGGTAGCTACAAACAACTAAGCTAGTGAAGACACAAGGCTATGGCAGGATTTCTATCCAACCAAGTCTCTGCACTCACATTCCTAGCTGAAGCACAGCGTGTTTTTTCCACAGAACAATTACCCATTAATACTCTAGATGTAGAAACAGCATTCAAGGAATTAAATAAAACCTACAAAAATACATACGTGCAATCTGGGAAATTTCCAGCTTAGAAACGTATGTTCAGCAAAACCTTGTATATAGAGGCATGAGAATAAATATAACACCTAATTCTCATCAGGAAAACTTTGAATTCATAAAAGGGTGGGAAGCTCTATTGATCGATAATTCCTTACGTATGCAAAATTATTTGTTAGAGTATGAGAAAAAATCATTACAACAGATTACTCAGCAATTAGAAAAAAATATAAATGATATTAAAGTGTTTCAAACACATCCAGACTTTATCACTCTTGAAAAAAATCTACAAAAAAGTATTGAAACATTACAGAGTGAGATCAAAGAGAGGAAACACAGGAAGTACAATCGAGACAAGAGAGACTTCGAGACAGGCAACATTTTTCTGAGGAATAGGAAAAAATTCAATTATCATCAGAAACAGCAACAATATACTGATATATCAGATACAGAACAGTCAGAGTCAGATACAGATAACAATAGAGCCGGTACTAAGAGGAAATTTAAACCTAAACCAGGAGGATTTCGCAAAAGGAATTTTCCTAATAAAAATATATCAAATACTAACGGTGGATCCAAAAACAATCAAAGTGCAAATCCTGAACAACAAAAACAATGGACAGCCCAGTCAATACACATTCCACAATCCTCTTCCTCCTCTTTACCTTCTGGACTGCAACAATCGGGTATAATGGTTCCAAATGCAACAGGATCGCTTACTCCTCAATCTTTTTTAGGGATGACATCACAGACTATTACAGGGATGATATCACAGACCAAAGAATCAGACAAATGGGGTTTTCAACTGCCCAAAACATAGAACATAATCAGGGCAAAAAGGACAACAGAAATAAAAAGGGAAAGTACCCAAAAGAAAATAAAAGTACTATAATTACCACTGAGTCTGAGAGTGAAATTATCAAAAAAGAAAATTTACAATTAATAAATGTATCCAAAATAATACTGAGTAAAGATCAGGAGTCACTCCTTAAAAAAGGTCTTTCATTTGTCCCATCCCCAGATTTTGATTGTTTCTCCTGGGTAAAGGATATAAATCTGTTTGCAAGGAAACTAGCATTATATAAAGAACATAGACAAAGGGAGAAGGACCCATATAAATCCTCCATAAAATAACAGGAGGCAATACAAATATTAGAAGATCTCCTTGAGCAAAATGAAAGTCCAAAAGTCTGTGCACCATTTACAGGTATATCTCCACAGACAACCTATACCCCACCATTTTCCAAATTCAGTAATATACAAACATTTGTTAATTTGGTCACACAGGACCTTCAAAAAATCAAAAACAGGAGAAATAAGGAAGACCATATAAATCTAACCAAAGAAGAGAATCAGGCGTTGATGGAACTATGTGAGAATGAACTACTGGAAATAAAACCTTCTGACAAAGGTGGAAACATTGTTATACTAGATAAAAGTGATTACAATGAAATGGTACGGACACTTCTAGGAGATAATCATACATACAAAAACTCACCTTGGATCCAACTGACAAGTTTGTAGGAGAATTGAAGAATATCCTAGACTCTGCAAAAGAAAGGAAATTAATAACTACAGATGAATATAAGGCAATTTTTAACCCTAAACCAACAATAAGTACCTTTTATGCTATTCCAAAAATTCATAAGGCACGGCGACCAATACCGGGTCGACTCCATAGTATCGGGAAATAACAATTTGTGCGAAGGCATTAGTGAGTACATCGACGCAATTATATCACCCTTTGTATCAGGACTATCCTCATATCTAAAAGATACCAAAGATGTCCTAATCAAATTACAGGACATACAGGTTGGTGATAATACATTTATCGCCAGCCTAGATGTAGAGGCACTCTATACCAGTATTAATCATGACTTGGGTCTGAAAGCTATTGAATATTATTTGAACACCAAAGGTACACAATACACTGAGCACAATTTGTTTATTCTCACACTTTTGAGGTTCTTATTAACGCACAATTATTTCATTTATGACAAGGAATTTTATTTACAGACCACCGGTACAGCGATGGGGACGATTTGCGCACCTAATTATGCTAATTTATTTCTTGGGTGGTGGGAAGAACGCACTGTATTCACAGATACCTACTCCACATTCACTCAACATATCACATTATGGGCCCGTTTTATTGATGACATTATAATATTATGGGAAGGCACAGAAGCACAATTTCACTCCTTCGTTTCACAATTAAATGAAAATGAATTGGGATTAAAATTTACTGCTGAAATAAGCCAAAAAGAAATTGATTTTCTTGATCTAAATATAAATATCCAGGTAGATGGCCGACTTAATACTCAAGTTCATCGAAAGAGCACTTCTACAAATAGTTTCCTCTCATGGACTAGTCATCACCCTCTCCCTCTACGAAGAGGGATACCTTATGGGCAGTACATTCGGGCCAAAAGAAATTCATCAACTAATGAAGCTTTTGAAACAGAAAGTAAAATACTTTACAATCGTTTTAGTGAGAAGGGTTACCCCAAAAAATATTGCACAAAGCATATCGACGAGCCAAAAATATGGATAGAGAAGAGCTTTTGAAAGAAAAACCCAAACAGAAAGACTCCATAGTCAGAGTAATTGGAACATATGATAAAGAACACCAAAGAATAAAACGAATCATAGCCAAACATTGGAATATCATAAGATCAGATGAGGATTTGGGTTCTATGCTGTCATCTTATCCAGCGATCACCTATAGGAAAGGTCCTAATCTGAAACAGAAATTGGTACACAGCCATTTTCAATGGAAAAAGAACAAAAAGAGAACTTACCTGGTTGCCGGTGAAGGGGTCTCATCCCTGTGGAGATTGTATCTTCTGTACGTATATGCAATCTAAAACATCCTTTGTGAATCCAGCTGACCAGAAAACCTATGAGATTAAAGATTACATTAATTGTAAAACCAAGGGAGTGATTTATATAGCCCATTGCTCATGCCCTAAAATCTATGTGGGTAAAACAGTGCAAGAACTAAGAAGAAGAGTGTCTAAACATCTAAGTGACATCAGAAATAAAAGGGACGTAACACTAGCCAGACACATAGAATTAGTACATAATGGGGACAGTAGATCCATAAAATTTTGGGGTTTACAAAAAGTGAAAACAGGACCAAGAGGTGGAAATATGGACAGAAAGCTACAACAAATAGAAACCAAATGGATCTACAGACTGAAGAGTCTAGCCCCAAATGGATTAAATGAAGGCTTTACCTTTGTGTCTTATCTGAAAGAACGTCGCAAAAAGTAGACTCCAAGAACATATTAAATGTCATAATGGAATCTTTAAAAATATAAATATTAAAAATAGCCTAAGAAAAACGAGGCATACATACATAAGGGAAATTGAAAGTGAAGCAAAAACTAGAGTATCCCCTATTATAATCGACATCCAAAAAGCAGGGTTGTTTCCTGATACAATGTGATTCAGGATGAAAACCACAAGAAATTATATTAAAAGTTACATCTCAATAATAATAATAAAAATTAAAATAAAATGTCACAAAAATAACAACCATTGGGAAAATTGATTGAAGATAAAAATATCCCTGGTACCTCCTTAGCAAACATGTAATTTTGGAATCATAGTCCACAAACAATCCTGATATAATACACCCAGATACAACACATCCTTTATATATAGTGCAAAACGAGTGGAAAATAAACTAAGTGTAGGAACATGCGCAGACAAACCCCTAGATGCGATTTAAACTTTAAGTTTTGAAACCTGCGCAGAAACACTCGAGCGGTAATGCGAGTCAAAGTCTAAGTCAGTAAACATGCGCAATGGCACTGGAACATAAATCACAAAATAATCTAAGACCATTGACTTGCGCGAATACGTCATTGCAACGTCAAAACGAGTGGAAAATAAACTAAGTGTAGGAACATGCGCAGACAAACCCCCAGATGCGATTTAAACTTTAAGTTTTGAAACCTGCACAGAAACACTCGAGCGGTAATGCGAGTCAAAGTCTAAGTCAGTAAACATGCGCAATGGCACTAGAACATAAATCACAAAATAATCTAAGACCATTGACTTGCGCGAATACGTCATTGCAACGTCATTCGTGGGGAGTGACAACCATCCTCCAGTTATCTCCAAGAACACAGAAACTGTTTTGTTAGAGAGGTGTAGATAGGACAATTTGGAGTGACGTCATGAAGAGGAGGGGATCAGAGTCTTTAAAAGCTTCAGCAACCTCGTTGCAAACTCAGACGCTACCCGCAACCCCTGAAGACGCCTCACGGCGAAACATGTCGGGGGTAGCGGTCATTAATTTTAATGCATAACCCTATTTCTGCTGCATCAGTGGTTACTATACCTTACAGATAGGAAGTGGGGAGAAGTGCGCACTATCCCCGTCATCAGATATCAATCGGATTATATACAGGATAAATAAAGGAAATAGGGACAAGGTTTTAACCATAGGCAATGACAGATTAAAAGTTACGTTTTATTTATAGTTGAGTCTAGTTAGTCCTATAGCCAAGAGTAGGTGTTTAAAACCAAGTTTAAAATAATATATTATCACCTCTGCTATTAGGAGGGTTTCCCCAAGTTATGACTGTTATAGGCTCCATAGGAAATATGTGATTTTCTCATATATTCCAATGCTATTGCATTGGAATATATGAGAATAGCAATCTGATGATTGCATCTTATAGTTTCCTATGGGAACTATAAGAAAGTGGTAAAAAAAAAAAAAATTGTTTAAAAAATAAAAATAAAATAAAAAAATATAAAAATTCAAATCACCCCCTTTCCCCAAAATGAAAATAAAATAAATAAAAAAATAAAAAAATTACACATAATGGGTGTCGCAATGTGCGAAAACGCCCATACTATAATAATATTAAAAATATTCACCATACGGTAAACATAAAAACGGAAAAAGCGTCCAAATGGCTAATTCGCCATTTTTAGACGCTTCATTTCCTAAAAAAATGAATAAAAAGTGATAAAAACATCATACGCACCCCATAATGGTATCAATTAAAAGTTCAGATTGCCCCGCAAAAAATGAGCCCCTACACTGCTCCGTACGCATAATTACAAAAAGTTATAGGGGTCAAAACATGGCAACAAAAAATAAAATAAAAAAATTCCAACATTTAATTTTTTTCACTATCAAAACGCAAGAAAAACTATACATATTAGGTATTGCCGGATTCGTACTGACCTGAAGAATAAAACTAACCAGTCAGTTTTATCGCAAATCGAACGTTGTAATTTAAAAATCCAGTAAAACTGTGGTGAAATTGCTTTTTTGCAATTTCACCCCATTTGGAATTTTTTCCCGTTTCCCACTACATCACATGCAAAAATAAATGGTAGCGTTAAAAGTAAAACTTGTCCCGCAAAAAACAAGCCGTCATATGGCTATGTGAGCGGAAATATAAAAATGTTATGGCTTTTGGAAGGCAGGGAGCGCAAAACAAAAACGCAAAAATCCCAAAACCCCGGTCCTTAAGGGGTTAAAATAACTATAAGGCAGCTAAACTAACCATATAAAGAAACAAAACTATATACACGCCTTATCCTTAACTTAAGGCCAACCAAATACAAGTGGCTCGGAGGGTGGGTATCTGCACCAACATAAGCCCTGGCCTGGAACACAATTGTCCATCCAGGGCACAGTTCTGGAGGATGAGGAAGAGGAGAAGGAGGAACGCTGGGGATACAGAGGACACAAATGATATACCTCCTCAAAGAGGATAGCTTGTCCTTGCCTCTGGGCAGCCTGGCAGACAAGAGTGACTACATGCTGCAGTGCCTGCGCAATGACCGCCCAGTTACTGCCACATTCTAACTTTTGCTTATTACTGGGTGGCCACCCTGCTGCATCCCGTTACAAGGACAACGGGCCGTCCTTAATACCCTCACTGGAGTGTAATAGGAAGATGAGCCCACTAGTAGACACGCTGCTGATGGCATTCACACCTGACACCGGGGACTCAGTGGAAGCACAAGGTGAAGGCAGAGGAGGAGGAGGAAGAATTTGCCAATGCAGCTGAGTCACCAGCAACACCTCAGAAGGCAGGGTTAGCATGGGCAAAATGTGGAAAAGCTTTGTCATCACGCCACAACAAACTGCACCACCAGCAGATCTGGAACATCTTAGCAGGAGGCAGCATTTCAGCAAAATGGTGGAACAGTACGCGTACTGACTGATGGGTCTGCCTAGGGAATAGCTACAGGGAAGCAACTGCTTTGGGGCCGTGACCTAGAAAGGGCCCATCCAGGAGGAGGAGGAGGAATAACAGTATTATATAATTAAATTATATACAGTGGCAGTAGAGACACTGTAGAAAGCGAATAGAACAGCTGCTGGGCCTGGTCTGAGAGAGCGATCTTTAGTAGCCGCAGGCATGGCGGCATGAAAGGAAGGGTCTGCACAAAATTACTGGGGAGAGTGGGCCCCATTCAAAAATTTGCTGTGGTGCTCAATCGTTTCTAGCTACGCCACTGGGTCTGCCCCATTCAACTCCTAAATCATATTGGGCACATGTCCTGAGGTTGCCCTTTACACCTTGGAGGTGCTGGCCTACCTTGCAGCCAATGTATTGTATGAACGTGTGTTTAGCATGGCTGGTGGCATTATCACAGACAAGTGCAGCCGCTGGTCCGCAGACAATGTGGGCAAGCTTTTGTTTTTTAAAAAGAACCAGGCATGGATCCCACAGGACTTGTTTGTACCTTATGCGGAATAGACAAGTATACCGGCCTCACCCAACCATTGTTATACTACCATGCACTTACACTTTGTTTTATTTTTATATTTTTCCTAGTATTGATGGATTGATGGACTTGGTGGCAGCTTGTGCTAGTGCACCACAATACACATAATGGCCGCCGATCACCCCAGAAAAAAGTGACAGAAAAACGATCTGTGCAGCCTAAAAACCAGTGAGCAATTAACTAGCAGAAGTTGAATGTTTCACAGCGGTAGATCGATCACTTCATTAGGTGTTTTTGCTGAGTTTTCCCTGCCTAATCTCGCCCTCACAGCAGCTGCGTCCTATCCCTACACTAATCAGAGCAGAGTGACGTGCGACGCTACGTGACTCCAGCTTAAATAGAGGCTGGGTCACATGCTGCACTTGGTCAATCACAGCCATGCCATTAGTAGGCATGGCTGTGATGGCTTCTTAGGGCAAGAAGTAAACGCTAGCTGATTGGCTGCTGTGCAGCCCTTCAGAAAGCGGGAAGAAATCGCTGAACAACAGACCCGAACCCAAACTTTTTGAAAATGTTCAGGTCCGGGTCCATGTCCCGAACACTTCAAGATTGGTACGAACCCGAACTATACAGTTCGGGTTCGCTCATCCTACTTATAAGTTTTATCCCATTGTGAGCTTCCAGTCTGACCTTTCGGTATGATTTCTATTTCTTTGATTTGATATTTTATCCTACACTATATCCTTTGAACCAATCAGGTTACCCTTTTTACAATTTTATATTTAAATAAATCTATATTTTCTATATATTTTGATCTATATATATTCTAATCTATTTGTGACCAGATATAGAGTGCCGATCTATATACTGAGATCAAGCTTATGTATGAGTGCTGCTTCCTCCTCATAATTACCTGCGCACTGTCTACTTTGCAGCGGTGGTGCAGTGCAATTACAACTGCTCTTCCCATATACTTGAATGAGACAGAACAGTTGTAATTACTTTGTGCCTCCTCTACTACTACCCAGTCAGACAGCTGATTATCGGGGGTGCAGAGAGTTGACGCCTTGGTGATCTTTGTAAGTTCCAAGAGCACTGTATCCATAGTGCCCATCTGCCCAGGTTTCTACTTAACTTTTCATACAGATTTTTTTAAATGTTTAAATAGTCCTCTACCTCCTCTACATGTACAAACAATTTAAAGTACTTTGGGTGCACGAATATCATTGTTTATGAGCCTAGACTTGTGTTGTCTATTAACACGCATGTTGCAACTTTAGAATGAAACATCTTCAGTTCTTTATATTGTTTTCAATTAAATTGTCTTCCCTTAATCTTTTGCACCTGCATATTCCAGGACCCTGGTAAATGACTTGTACAAACATAAAACTGAATCTTGTTTTTATGCAAAGCTGATGGTTTACATCACCCAGAGGAAAACAAATGCATTTACATACTCAGACTTGTCTAAAAAACAGTGGATAATTATATTTTTAATTGTATATATCCCCTTTTATTTTGTTATTTTTAATACATAGTATTCAAGTACCCTAAAGCTTAATTCTGCACTAATGATAAATAATGCGGAGTGTGCCATTATCAAACATCACTATTTTGTATTTTAAATACACACTTTAATTAATAAAACATGTATTATACATGTTAAGTTTGATACATAATAAGTTATTTAACATTATTCAAGTAATATATATGATCTGATATTTCTGTCCCCACATTCGATAAATCATGAACATTATTAAGATGAGCCTGTCAGCAGTTATGACCATGCTAAACATAGAGCGACAATTGTGGTGGTACCACAGATGCTCAGTTGGTTTCAAGTCTGGGGAATTAGGGGGCCAGGGTAGTACTTGAAAGTCTTTGTAATTAAAGAGTATATGTAATATGCAAGGATTGATTACTACCCAAATTGGTTGAGAGCGCCTCCCAGATGGGTAAGTGGGCCAAGAGAATTCCACAAAAATTCCCAGACCATGACACTGACACCACCAGCTTGTGTTTCCCCAGCAATGGTTTCATGGTATTTGTTCTCTGATGTTTCTCGCCTGACACACCAACGTTCATCCATTCGATGAAGAAAAAGCATGACTCATCAAAGAAGGTAACCCTTTGAATTGAAGCCATTTCTGCCTATGCAACTTCATTAGTAGAGGTGCATTGACCATCTGTCTGCTTCAGAGCTCCATATGCAGTAGGGTTCAGTGAACTGTTGTTTTAGACACATGGTAGTTGCCTGGTTCATTTTGGCAGTGAGCTGCTCTACCGTATTGTTTTAGTCCATCTCGAACATCTTTGTAGCCGATGTTAAACTTTCATATCAATGGCATGTGGAGATCTGCAGTTTCCACATCACCTATTCACAATGGTGCCATTTGTCCACTTGCGATACACTTTCATCACAGTAGCACCCAAACAAAGCTGCACAGTCTCAGAAACACTGCCACCATTGACCCAAAAGCCAATAATCATCCCTTTTGCAATGCTGATAAATTACCCTTTTTACCCATGCATATCCGTGAGGGATATGTGTGCAGACAGCCTATCACACAACTTACTGTATATACTCACCAAGCCAGCTCATGACATGTGACTTCCTTCATGATCTATCTTCTAGTATATTGATGTTGTACAATGCATTGAATTAAACTGGATGCAGTAAAATGCATTGAATTAAATAGCTATATTTGCACTGTACATTGTTTTGAATTAATCTAATTTATTAATGTTATAAAATTGTATTGAATTTAACTGAAAAGTGTTGAATAAAACTGATATATTGATATTTTATAATACGTTGAATTAAACTGGACAGTATATTAATGCAGTCAAATGTGTTGAATTAAACTGGATGGTATATTAATACCGTAAATTGTGATGGATTGAACTGGTATGCTGATGCTTTACAATTAGTTGAGTTAAACTGGATTGTATATTAATGCATTGAATTCAATTGCACAGTATAGTAATGCAGAGCAATGTGTTGAATTGAACTGTTATACTAATTCAGTATAATGCATTGAATTAAACTGCTTTACTAAAGCAGCACAATGTGCTGACCTGCACAAACAATAGGAAAATTGGAACTAATTTTTAGAAAAAAAGGGTACAATTGTGCAGTGTATCCAAAAAATTTATGCTACTGGAGGTGCTGGGAATACGCACATCAAACAATGATGAACTGTAGAAGCTTGAGGTTTAAAAAATGTGTAGTTGCTGATGTACAGAAAACAATGATGTTTGTGCAGGCACTGCAGGATTTAGAACAGCTTCCCACTTGCCTGAAACATGCACACAGAACTCTGACCCTAAAACTCTGACATTTTCTACCTAATAATTCAATCTACCTAACTAAATGTATACCAAAATTATCCCTGAACTACCCTAATATGGTTGGATTGTGTCTGTAATTGGTGTCTACCAGAGAAATGGCACATCCATCCACTCAAATGGCTGGCTGAATTCAGAATGGTGTCTGTGCTTTACACAAAGCACAGAGCTAAAGGACAGAGCAATATATGGTGACTGGTTCATAGGCTGTCAGTCAATTGATCCTCCATTTTCATCCTCTCTGCCCTGTTTTCCTTGAATTTTTACAGTAAAATGGCATAGACTGTTTTGTGTGATTCACCAAAACTTTGAATTCATTTGACAGAAGAATTTGTGTGAAATGCGTACCAAATCTGAATAGTTTAGAACTGATTCGCTCATTTCAACTTTAAAATTTTCACCATTAACCCAATTCAAAATATTTTGGATGGGTAAAGGACACATATAAATATATATGGTTAGATATAATTTTCTTATTGCAAAGAGAAGTACAGTTTCACGATTTTTGCTAAACATAGATAGATAAAAGAGGCCCATTGGAAACAGGTTGTACGGTCATGGGAAAAAGGACTCCAATCTTGAATGCTATAGTTTATAGTATGCAATAATCAAACTACTAACCTCTGGTGACAACATAAACACTTCCTAGTGTAATTAATTATCTTAATCCTTTAGAGAGTAATTTGTAGCCAGGGTTTTAAATACAGAAGAGTAATTAATGATTAAGGGTGCTGCCACATTTCATTGCTGCACTGCATTTTTGGTGTTTAAAAATATGCACCAAAAATGCATGCTGTTTTTGCAACAACTTATCTGTAATTATGGTGTATTTTCTTCCAGAAAAATGAAAACACACAACAGACTTACATTACATCTAAGTAACTCTATTTTGCAATTAATATTCATTTTTGCTGTGTGTTTTCCTTTGCAGGAAAAAAACTCACTATAAAAACAGGTAAGTTGTTACAAATATCACGTGTTTTTTTGGTGTGTGTTTTTTGCCGCACCCAAAATTTAGCACAGCTACAACTTGTGGCAGCACCCTAAGAAACTTAGTTATCGCTATAAATGTAAAACTTCTGGTAAACTAGTATTCTGGTGGGGACACGAATCCCAGAAGGAAGTGAGACTCAGATTTCTACATATTTTCATAAGCATTAATGTCATTTACTTTTAAGAATTTATCTAAACCCTTATTAAAACTGTTCACTGTTACTGCTGTGACCATGTCCTGAGGAAGCCTATTCAACAGATTCAAAGTTCTTACAGTAAAGAAGTTCTGATGGAAGCTGAACTTTTTCTTCCACAGTCAGAGGTAGTGCCCACTTGTCTTTGGAAGGCATATGACATGGAACAGTTTTTCACCGTATTTCTTGTATGTCCCATTTATATATTTGTATAGGTTAATCATGTCCCCCTTAGACGTCTCTTCTCAAGACAAAATAAATTTTATTCTTTTAATATTTCTTCATAACTAGGACCATCCATGCCTTTTATCAGTTTAGTCGCTCTCCTCTATGCAGAGCATCCTTTATAGAGATAAGCTGAATTTCTCAAAATTCGATTTGCCCGATTCTCCGAATTTTTCGAAAAGATTTGCTTACATCCAAATTTATTAATGGCGAATTGCGTTAAAAAACATCTATTTCCGGCCTGCCTACAACCTTTATACAGTTGTGTTCAAAATTATTCAACCCCCACTGAAATTGAGTGTTTTGGCCACTTTGACATTGATTTTGATCATTTCAGTCATTTTGTTTACAATTAAATCAAAGAGGCACTTGTAAGTCAGACAAATATAACATAACATTTATAATGAAATAACCACAAATTTCTTTTCTGTGCTCGCTCACATCATTATCAGTTTTATTCAACCCCAAGTGACATTCAATCTTAGTACTTAGTACAACATCCTTTTCCAGTTATAAAAGCTTTTAAACGTGAAGCATAGCTTGACACAAGTGTCTTGCAGCGATCTACGGGTATCTTCGCCCATTCTTCATGGGCAAAAGCATCCAGTTCAGTCACATTCTTAGTCTTGCGTGCTGCAACTGCTTTCTTTAAGTCCCACTAGAGGTTCTCAATCGGATTTAAGTCTGGTGACTGCGATGGCCACTTCAAAATGTTCCAGCCTTTAATCTGCAACCATGCTCTAGTGGACTGGGAGGTATGCTTGGGATAATTGTCCTGTTGAAAGGTCCAACGTCTCCCAAGCCTTAGGTTTGTGGCGGACTGCATCACATTTTCATCCAATATCTCCTGGTACTGAAGACAATTAATGGTACCTTGCACACGCTGAATCTTCCCTGTACCTGTAGAAGCAAAACAGCTCCAAAGCATGATTGACCCCCGCCATGCTTCACAGTAGGCAAGGTGTTCTTTTCTTCATAGGCCTTGTTCTTTCTCCTCCAAACATAGCGTTGATCCATGGGCCCAAACAGTTCTAATTTTGTTTCATCAGTCCACAGAACACTTTCCCAAAACTTTTGTGGTTTGTCCACATGACTTTTGGCATACTGCAGTCGACTCTTCTTTTTCTGAGCTGAAACTTCAGTACCCGCATCTGACAAATCTTTTTCAGTTCCTCAGCAGTCACACGGGACTTTTATCCACTTTGCACTTCAGGTAGCCCACAGCAGTCAAGGTCAGCATCTTCTTTCTGCCACGACCAGGTAGCGTTTCAACAGTGCCCTTTGCCTTGAATTTGCAAATGATGCTTCCTATGGTGTCTCTTGGTATGTTTAACATCTTTGCAATCTTCTTATAGCCATTGCCCTTCCTGTGAAGAGAAATCACCTCTTCTCTTGTCTTCCTGGACCATTCTCTTGACTTTACCATGTTTGTAAACACACCAGTAAATGTCTAGAAGGAGCTGAGTATCACAGTAATTTTAAATCTGCCTAATTGGTGCTTATTATGCTTGATTGCTGCTCCTTGACATCCACAGGTGTTTTCAATACCTGATCGAAAACACTTGAATAACCCTCTGTTCTTAAGAGTGGTAGTCTTTAAGGGGTTGAATAATTGTGTCAATGAAGAAATCACAAAAAATATTTAATACTATATTACAAAAACAATTGATGTCATTTTAGTTGCATTTGGTTCTTTAAAAAGTCCTTGTAAGATTTCATTCCGAACACGATTACAAATGTAGACTAAATTCCTAAAACCCTTTACAGCATTGGGGGTTGAACAATTTTGAACACAACTGTAGGTGTGTAGAACACTGTGCCTAGCAGTAACATGCATAGGGAGTGTGCTGTGGTAGTGAAATAATACTGTGAGTCAATATGACATGCAGATGACAGGCATCACTCTTAAAATGACTGCACACTTCACTTATTTGGGCATCCACGGGGCCAAAACTGACAAAGTAACTGAGGTATGAACTGAGCCTTACAGGTAGATGTTACCGTCAAGAAGATGTTCACTCTTTTGCACCCTCGTCAGCTGATTCCACAGGGCTCATGTGGCCATGAGATCTAGCGACACATCTCCAGTCCCCTGACCAGCCAGATTTACCAGCATCTGTTCCAGGACATGAAGCAGTGGAAATACTTTGTTCATCCCTTAGTCCTGGAAACTGACAAATAACGTGGCCTCCTCAACGGCCTGAGCAAACAGCAGGTGTCATGCATGAGCTGCCACTGGCTGACATCGAAGTTACACAGAGCATTACTCCTGTCCGCTTGGATCATCAAGAAATCGTGCATGGCCTTTCTCTGTTCGTATAGTCGGTCCAACATATGAAGGGTGGAATTCCAAAGTGTGGAAACGTCGCATATCAGCCTATGTTGGGGATGCAGTTCTGCCCCTACAGCTCAAGGAGGGTAGGCTTTGCGGCGTACAAGTGGCGGAAGTAAATGCAAAGTTTCCTGGACATTTTTCAGATGTCTTGCAGATGGGTGGAAGACTTCAACAACCAGATTGTACACATGTGCCATGCAGGGCGCATGACTAAGCTCTCCTTGACGCAGCACCGACACCATGTTCTTCCAGTTGTCGTTCACCATGGTTACGATTTTGAGTTATCACAGAGAAAGCCAGGATTCGATTTCTTGATGAAGGACCCAGAGCAGTTCCACACCTGTGTGACTCTGCTCACCCAGGAAAACGAGGTGCAGAACAGCATGACACTGCCGTGCCCTGCACATGTGGTATACTGGAGGATGAGGAGGCAAAGGTGGAAATTGTCGCAGGACCAACGGCGTAAGAACGTGGAGGCGAAACCGGCGTCACCTGGCCAAGTTGCTGGTATGGCTTTGCACATTCACCCAGTGGGCCGTAAAGGACATGTATTGTCCCTGAGTGTAGTTACAGATCCACACATCGGCACATCCATGCACTTTTGGCAGACACCAACAGGCTCAAGGAGTGGCCCACCTTCTGTTTTACATATGTGTGAAGGGCTAGGACTGCCACTCCGGCTCGGCACAAGCCATTCGTTCTCTGAAAGGTGTAGAGTCCACCACTTGGAAAGGGAGGGACTGCAGCAACAGCAACTTGAACAGGAGCACGTTCAGCTTCTACGCCATTGGATGAGTGCACGCATACTGTTGTCTCTTGGCAATCGCTTCGGCGATCGATTGCTGATCAAATGACTGATGAGAAGTGGGAGGAGCAGGAGCAGGAGCATCAGGATCAGCAGATGATGGTAAGGACAGAAAGCTCCCTTTCGCTGAGGTGGTGGAGCCTTGACTGTCTAAATCCGGGTGCGTGCCATTAGGTGACGCAGCGGTTGCTGCGGCAGGCTTGACAACCACATCAGAGCCATGGTTCTCCCAGTCCACTTTATGATGATGCTGAATATATGTTGACGAAGGGCCGTGGTGCCAACATTGGCACCCTGGCCACGTTTCACCTTTTGCCCACAGTTTTTACAAATGGCCATGTTTACCTCCTTTGGCGTCTTAACAAAAAACTGCCACACCACCGAGTAGGTGATTTTACCAGCAACACTATGCACTGACTGACTGCTACCGCCGCTGCTTTCGTGAACCCATGCACCACTACTTTCCAGGCAGGTAGGCTCCTGCGGGTGGTCTACCCTGGGTATGTTTGGCTACCGACCTCCCACTGCTGTCACCCTGCTGACTCCCGGCCACTCTAGCAACTTGCTGGCTCCACTTTTGCCTCACGGGCAAGCTGCCACCCTCTTCTCCCAATGATGATGAAACCCCTAATTCACCCTGGTCCCAAGTGCGATCAGCTACATCTTCATCATCGAGTACTGTCTGCATATCTTTGATGTCCTCCTCAAACGTCTTTGGGTCAGGAGCCTCACTGCTTCCAACACCAGCTCCCACGCCACTATCCTCATCATTACTTGCCCGCCTAGCGGAGGAAGCGGTGGATGTCTCCTTCACATCTTGGATGGCCAGTAGCTGCTGACTGTCCTCTAGTAGCTCAATCTCGCTGTATAGTGGGGCTGAGCCCACAGCATATGATACTTCTCTGGCTAAGGGAACAGAAAGGATAGAGGCAGGCTGAGGACGGGTGAGGGCACAGGGCCTTCTTCCGGGCCATGCCAACTAAGGGTTGTGTCTGACGAACCCACCAACTTTTGGCTGGGGGTGTCTGATGTCACTTGGGACGAAGTGGATGACCGAGTCAACCATTCAAGAACCGCTGAGTTGCTGGTAAAGACACGACCGCTAGATGACATTGGGATCTCAGACCTCTCACTGCGACTCCTGCTGCCACGCCCCTTACTCTGCTGCAACCTGTGCCTGCGCCTCAAACATTTAGGCCTCTGGTTTTCACTGTCTGACATACTGTTAGGTCAAAATAAATAAATAAATAAAAAGAAAATTAATACACCCCAAAAAGTCTGTAATTTTCTCCCTTCACCACACTAACGGCCAATAAGCCCTTTTTTCCCCACTAACATACGCCAAAAGGGCCGTAATTTTCTCACTTACAATGCACTTACCATACAATGTCAAATACTTTTTTGTGCCACAAAAATACAAGCAAAAAGGGCTTTAGAACATATAACTGCACCGCTGAATGGCAAATAGGCCCTTATTTTTTCCACTTATACAAGACACAAAAGGCTTTAGAACATATAAGTGCAGCTCTGAACGGCAAATATATTTTTCTTTTTCCACTTATACACTCCACAAATGGCTTTAGAACATATAACTGCACCACTGAACAGCAAATATATTTTTCTTTTTCTGCTTATACACTCCACAAAAGGGCTTTATATCATATAACTGCATCGCTGAACGGCAAATAGACCCTTATTTTTTCCACTTATACAAAACACAAAAGGCTTTAAAACATATAACTGCACCGATTAACGGCAAATATATTTTTCTTTTTCTTCTTATACACTGGCACTGCACAAAAGGCTTTAGAACATAACTTCACCGCTTAACGGCAAATATATTTTTATTTTTTCCACTTATACACTCCCCAAAAGGGCTTTAGACCACATAACTGCACTGCTGAATGGCAAATGGGCCCATATTTTATTCCAATTATACATGACACAAAAGGCTTTAGAACATATAACTGTACCGCTGAACAGCAAATAGGCCCTTATTTTTTTCACTTATACATGACGCAAAAGGCTTTAGAAGATTTAACTGCACTGCTGAACGGCAAATATATTTTTATTTTTTCCACTTATACACTCCACAAAAGGCTTTAGAACATATAATTGCACTGCACAAGGGCAAATAAGACAAATAAATATTTCCTTGTAATAAACCCTGTTAATGGCTGTATCAAACAGCACTTGCACCCTAATAACAAGAACGGTTTGCTGGAATTACAGAGCTGTATAATAGCAATTTGGATCCCCACTCAGTGCAGCAAGGTGTAAAGGATTGTTCCTATTACCCAGGCTGTAACCTCCTCTACTGAACCCTGTTCTACATAAATGCTGAGGAATTATTCCTCCATATCATTTCCTACAGTTTGAATAATCCTTCCCTGAACTTGTAATTCCTTTTTTAGCAAAATGAAGTCTTTCCTAGCACTGTCTGCTGACGTCTCTCCCTGCACTAAGTACACTTGAAAATGGCAGAATCCAAGATGGCTGAGGCAATAGGGCTGTGACATCACAGGGATTGCTGGCTGCTTATTGGCTGCATGCATGGCATTATGGGTGATCCCGCATTCCCAGAGTTCCTTGCTCCCTGTCCTCACATGTCCAGCAGCCATTTTAGAAAAATATGATTCGTTACCTTGAAGCATGAGGAAATTTGGATTCAGTGCAAAACAAATTTTTCCTGAAATTGGAAACAGGTTGTCAGACTACCCTGATTTGTTTTTATGAGGAGCTGAGTAGAAGCCTGGATAGAGGGGCGGCTGTGGATGTAGTGTTTCTAGATTTTGCAAAGGCTTTTGATTCTGTCCCTCATAGACATTTAATAAATAAAGTAAGGTCTATACGCTTAGAAACTATAGTTTGTAATTGGATTGAAAACTGGTTGAAGGACTGTGTCCAGATAGTTGTGGTCAATGATTCCTATTCAGAATGGCCACGGGTTTTAAGTGTTGTATCTCAAGGTTCAGAGCTGGGTCCTCTATTATTTAATTCATTTATTAATGATATCGAGGATGGGATTAATAGCGCCATTTCTATTGTTGCAGATGACACTAAGCTGTGTAGTACTGTGCAGTCTATGGAAGATGTCCATAAAATACAAGCTGACTTGAACACTCTGAGTGATTGGGCATCAACTTGGCAAATGAGGTTCAATGTGGATAAATGTAAAGTTATGCATCTTGTCTATACTAATAAAATCCCTCTGTGAGTGGCGTCCGTGCGGGTGTGCCGAATAGTCAAGTGCACATGTGCGGCGCACAGACCAATTGGCACACACTCCACGGACTCAGACTCCACAGACCGCACAACAGGTGCCGTATACCAACACGGCTGTTTTAAAGTGAGGTGGAGGAGACAAGCAGCTGCGTTGAGAAAAGAAACGGCCGCATAACATGTAGGAGGATATGTGCACAAGCGCAGATCCACTAATCTGCCGCGGGAGATGAAAAGCTGAGGACATGCAAATAAAGTATCTGCTTCTCCCGCTGCGGGACTAAACACAGAGCTGCCGTCCAATCAGAGTCGCCACCTGGACCGCCCACAAAATTAAGCCAGCCAATGAACACATGGCACAACACATGCAGTGGGGACCACCCCAGCACAGAATCCTCTTTTCACTCAGCCTAGTGTGTTGTGTCTGTTGGAGCCCTGGGCCGCCATTACATTATCAGAGAGCCAAAAACACTGCAGCAGCTGCAATAAGTATTAGCCAGCACCACCACTCCCAGTGACAGCAGTCTTAGTTTCAGCCACCAGTCACCATGCCAGCAGTCAGTGCCAGCTGTATCAGCTACCAGTGACAGTGTCCGCCATCTAAGGTCAGCAGTGACAGTGCCCGTCGTCTCAGTGCCAGCAGTGTCAGCCACCAGTGACAGTGCCCGTCGTCTCAGTGCCAGCAGTAAGTGTCAGCCACCAGTCACAGTGCCCGCCGTCTCAGTGCCAGCAGTCCTGTCTCAGTGCCAGCTGTGTAAGACACCAGTCACAGTGGCTGCTATCTGTGCCAGCAGTCAGTGCCAGCTGTGTTAGCCACCAGTCACAGTGCCAGCAATCTCAGTGCCTGCAGTCAGTGCCAGCTGTATCAGCGCCAGCAGCAAGTTCCAGCCGTGTCATCCACCAGTGACAGTGCCAGCCATCTCAGTACCAGCAATCAATGCCAGCCGTGTCAGCCACTAGTCACAGTACCCGCCATCTCAGTGTCAGCAGTGAGTGCCAGCTGTATCAGCCACCAGTGACAGTACCCGGCCATCTTAGTGCCTGCAGTCAGTGTCAGCAGTGTCAGCCACCCGTCACAGTGCCCGCCATCTCAGTGGCAGCAGTCAGTGCCAGCTGTATCAGCCACCAGTCACAGTGCCCGCCGTCTCAGTGCCAGCCGTGTCAGCCACCAGTCACAGTGCCCGCCATCTAAGTGCCAGCAGTCAGTGCCAGCTTTATCAGCCAACAGTCACAGTGCCCGCCATCTCAGTGCCAGCAGTCAGTTCCAGCCAGTTGTCTCAGTACCAGCAGTCAGTGCCAGCAGTGTCAGCCACAAGTGACAGTGTCTGCCGACTCAGTGTCAGCAGTGAGTGCAAGCTGTATCAGCCACCAGTCACAGTGCCCACTGTCTCAGTGCCAGCAGTCAGTGCCAGCTGTGTCAATTAACAGTGACAGTGTCCGCTGTCTCAGTATCAGCAGTGAGTGCTTTATCAGCTTTATCAGCCACTAATGACACTGCTAGCCGTCTCACTGCCAGCAGTCAGTGTCAGCAATGTCAGTCAGCAGTGACAGTGCCCACCATCTCAGTGCCAGCAGTAAGTGCCAGCTGTATCAGCCACCAGTGACACTGCCCGCCATCTCAGTTCCAGCAGTCAGTGCCAGTTGTATCTGCCACCAGTCACAGTGCCTGCCGTCTGAGTGCCAGCTGTGTCAACAGTGATAGTGTCCGCTGTCTCAGTATCAGCAGTGAGTGTCAGCTGTATCAGCCACCAGTGACACTGCCCGTCATCTCAGTGCCAGCAGTCAGTGTAAGCCACCAGTCACAGTGCCTGCTGTCTTAGTGCCAGCAGTCAGTGCCAGTTGTGTCAGCCATCAGTCACAGTGCCCACCATCTCAGTGCCAGCAGTCAGTGCCAGCCGTGTCAGCCATCAGTCACAGTGCCTACCGTCTCAGTGCTAGCTGTATAAGACACCAGTCACAGTGCCCGCTGTCTCATTGTGAGTAGTCAATGCCAGCTGTGTCAGCCGCAAGTGACAGTGCCCGCCAACTCAGGGCCAGCTGTGTCTGTCACTAGTCACAGTGCCAGCAGTCAGTGTCAGCCACCAGTGACAGTGTCAGCCATCTCAGTGTCAGCAGTGAGTGTCAGCTGTATCAGCCACCAGTGACAGTGTCCGCCATCTCAGTGCCAGCAGGCAGTGCCAGCTGTATCAGCCAACAGTCACAGTGCCCGCCATCTCAGTACCAGCAGTCATTGCCAGCTGTATCAGCCAACAGTCACAGTGCCTGCCATCTCAGTGCCAGCAGTCAGTGCCAGCCGTGTCAGCCACCAGTGACAGTGTTTGCCGTCTCAGTGTCAGCAGTGAGTGCAAGCTGTGTCAGCCACCAGTCACAGTGCCCGCCGTCTCAGTGCCAGTTGTGTCAGCCACCAGTGACAGTGTCCTCCATCTCAGTGCCAGAAGTCAGTGCCAGCCATGTCAGCCACCAGTCATAGTGCCCGCCATCTCAGTGCCAGCAGCAAGTTCCAGCCATGTCAGCCACCAGTGACAGTGCCAGCCATCTCAGTAAAAGCAGTCAGTGCCAGCCGTGTCATCCATCAGTCACAGTGCCCGGCATCTCAGTGTCAGCAGTGAGTGCCAGCTGTATCAGCCACCAGTGACAGTGCCTGCCATCTTAGTGCCTGCAGTCAATGTCAGCTGTATCAGCCACCAGTCATAGTGCCTGCTGTCACCCTGCTGACTCCCGGCCACTCTAGCAACTTGCTGGCTCCACTTTTGCCTCACGGGCAAGCTGCCACCCTCTTCTCCCAATGATGATGAAACCCCTAATTCACCCTGGTCCCAAGTGCGATCAGCTACATCTTCATCATCGAGTACTGTCTGCATATCTTTGATGTCCTCCTCAAACGTCTTTGGGTCAGGAGCCTCACTGCTTCCAACACCAGCTCCCACGCCACTATCCTCATCATTACTTGCCCGCCTAGCGGAGGAAGCGGCGGATGTCTCCTTCACATCTTGGATGGCCAGTAGCTGCTGACTGTCCTCTAGTAGCTCAATCTCGCTGTATAGTGGGGCTGAGCCCACAGCATATGATACTTCTCTGGCTAAGGGAACAGAAAAGGATAGAGGCAGGCTGAGGGCTTGTGTCTTTTGGAGCCCTGGGCCGCCATTACATTATCAGAGAGCCAAAAACACTGCAGCAGCTGCAATAAGTATTAGCCAGCACCACCACTCCCAGTGACAGCAGTCTTAGTTTCAGCCACCAGTCACCATGCCAGCAGTCAGTGCCAGCTGTGTCAGCTACCAGTGACAGTTTCCACCATCTAAGGTCAGCAGTGACAGTGCCCGTCGTCTCAGTGCCAGCAGTGTCAGCCACCAGTGACAGTGCCCGTTGTCTCAGTGCCAGCAGTAAGTGTCAGCCACCAGTCACAGTGCCCGCCGTCTCAGTGCCAGCAGTCCTGTCTCAGTGCCAGCTGTGTAAGACACCAGTCACAGTGGCTGCTATCTGTGCCAGCAGTCAGTGCCAGCTGTGTTAGCCACCAGTCACAGTGCCAGCAATCTCAGTGCCTGCAGTCAGTGCCAGCTGTATCAGCGCCAGCAGCAAGTTCCAGCCGTGTCATCCACCAGTGACAGTGCCAGCCATCTCAGTACCAGCAATCAATGCCAGCCGTGTCAGCCACCAGTCACAGTACCCACCATCTCAGTGTCAGCAGTGAGTGCCAGCTGTATCAGCCACCAGTGACAGTACCGGCCATCTTAGTGCCTGCAGTCAGTGTCAGCAGTGTCAGCCACCCGTCACAGTGCCCGCCATCTCAGTGGCAGCAGTCAGTGCCAGCTGTATCAGCCACCAGTCACAATGCCCGCCGTCTCAGTGCCAGCCGTGTCAGCCACCAGTCACAGTGCCCGCCATCTAAGTGCCAGCAGTCAGTGCCAGCTTTATCAGCCAACAGTCACAGTGCCCGCCATCTCAGTGCCAGCAGTCAGTTCCAGCCATGTCAGCCACCAGTGACAGTGCCAGTTGTCTCAGTACCAGCAGTCAGTGCCAGCAGTGTCAGCCACAAGTGACAGTGTCTGCCGACTCAGTGTCAGCAGTGAGTGCAAGCTGTATCAGCCACCAGTCACAGTGCCTGCCGTCTGAGTGCCAGCTGTGTCAACAGTGATAGTGTCCGCTGTCTCAGTATCAGCAGTGAGTGTCAGCTGTATCAGCCACCAGTGACACTGCCCGTCATCTCAGTGCCAGCAGTCAGTGTAAGCCACCAGTCACAGTGCCTGCTGTCTTAGTGCCAGCAGTCAGTGCCAGTTGTGTCAGCCATCAGTCACAGTGCCCACCATCTCAGTGCCAGCAGTCAGTGCCAGCCGTGTCAGCCATCAGTCACAGTGCCTACCGTCTCAGTGCTAGCTGTATAAGACACCAGTCACAGTGCCCGCTGTCTCATTGTGAGTAGTCAATGCCAGCTGTGTCAGCCGCAAGTGACAGTGCCCGCCAACTCAGGGCCAGCTGTGTCTGTCACTAGTCACAGTGCCAGCAGTCAGTGTCAGCCACCAGTGACAGTGTCAGCCATCTCAGTGTCAGCAGTGAGTGTCAGCTGTATCAGCCACCAGTGACAGTGTCCGCCATCTCAGTGCCAGCAGGCAGTGCCAGCTGTATCAGCCAACAGTCACAGTGCCTGCCATCTCAGTACCAGCAGTCATTGCCAGCTGTATCAGCCAACAGTCACAGTGCCTGCCATCTCAGTGCCAGCAGTCAGTGCCAGCCGTGTCAGCCACCAGTGACAGTGTTTGCCGTCTCAGTGTCAGCAGTGAGTGCAAGCTGTGTCAGCCACCAGTCACAGTGCCCGCCGTCTCAGTGCCAGAAGTCAGTGCCAGCCATGTCAGCCACCAGTCATAGTGCCCGCCATCTCAGTGCCAGCAGCAAGTTCCAGCCATGTCAGCCACCAGTGACAGTGCCAGCCATCTCAGTAAAAGCAGTCAGTGCCAGCCGTGTCATCCATCAGTCACAGTGCCCGGCATCTCAGTGTCAGCAGTGAGTGCCAGCTGTATCAGCCACCAGTGACAGTGCCTGCCATCTCAGTGCCTGCAGTCAATGTCAGCTGTATCAGCCACCAGTCATAGTGCCCGCCATCTCAGTGCCAGCAGTCAGTGCCAGCCATGTCAGCCACCAGTCATAGTGCCCGCCATCTCAGTGTCAGCAGTGAGTGCCAGCTGTATCAGCCACCAGTGATAGTGCCCGCCATCTTAGTGCCTGCAGTCAGTGTCAGCTGTGTCAGCGAACAATCACAGTGCCAGCAGTCAGTGCCAGCTGTATCAGCCACCAGTCACAGTGTCTCGCCGTCTGAGTGCCAGCTGTGTCAATCAAAAGTGACAGTGTCCGCTGTCTCGGTATCAGTAGTGAGTGCCAGCTGTATCAGCCACCAGTGACACTGTGCACCATCTCAGTGCCAGCAGTCAGTTCCAGCTGTGTCAGCCACCAGTCATAGTGCCAGCAGTCAGTGCCAGTCGTGTCAGCCACCAGTCACAGTGCCTGCCATCTTAGTACCAGCAGTCAGTGCCAGCCATGTTAGCCACCAGTCACAGTGTCCGCCATCACAGTGCCCGCTGTCTTAGTGTCAACAGTCAGTGCCAGCCATGTCAGCCACCAGTCACAATGCCTGCCGTCTCAGTGCCAGCAGTCAGTTCCAGCCATGTCAGCCACCAGTGACAGTGCCAGCCATCTCAGTACCATCAGTCAGTGCCAGCCGTGTCAGCCACCAGTGACAGTGTCTGCCGTCTCAGTGTCAGCAGTGAGTGCAAGCTGTATCAGCCAGCAGTCCCGTCTCAGTGTCATTAGCCAGTGTAAGCCAAGCCAGCTACCAGTGACAGTGACAGCTGTCTCAATGCCAGCTGTATCAGCCACCAGTCACAGTGCCTGCCGTCTCAGTGCCAGCAGTCAGTGCAAGTCATGTCAGCCACCAGTCACAGTGCCTGCCGTCTCAGTGCCAGCAGTCCCTTCTCAGTGTCATTAGCCAGCGCAAGCCATGTCAACTACCAGTGACAGTGCCAGCCGTTTCAGTGCCAGCTGTATAGGCCAACAGTCACAGTGCCCGCCATCTCAGTGCCAGCAGTCAGTTCCAGCCATGTCAGCCACCAGTGACAGTGCCAGCGATCTCAGTACCAGCAGTCAGTGCCAGCCGTGTCAGCCACCAGTGACAGTGTCTGCCATCTCAGTGTCAGCAGTGAGTGCAAGCTGTATCAGCCACCAGTCACAGTGCCTGCCGTCTCAGTGCCAGCATTCCCGTCTCAGTGTCATTAACCAGTGCAAGCCATGTCAGCTACCAGTGACAGTGTCCGCCGTCTCAGTGTCAGCAGTCAGTGTCAGCCGTGTCAGCCACCAGTCACAATGCCCGCCATCTCAGTGCCAGCTGTATTAGCCAACAGTCACAGTGCCAGCCGTCTCAGTGCCAGCAGCAAGTTCCAGCTGTGTCAGCCACCAGTGACAGTGCCAGCCTTCTCAGTATCAGCAGTCAGTGCCAGCCTTGTCAGCCACCAGTCACTGTGCCCGTCATCTAAGCTAAAAGTCAGTGCCAGTAACGCATATTACAGCCACATCTAATCCAGTATTATAGTAAAAGAAAATTATTATATACAACTATAAAAGTACTAGCCTATATTACTGTGACTTTTACTAACAACATGCCACCCAAAAAAATTACATGTTAAGTAGGACAAAAGAAACCCTACATAATCAGCTTCTCCTGGAGAAACAGTCAGCTCAACAAGCAAAAATCAAAAAAGAAAGTCTGAAAAGCAAAGAAAAAACGAACAAATAGATCAATTCAAGAAAAAGAACATGAGTGTCACAAAAATGCTAAAAGAGAAAGATTCAGAAGAGCAAATAGATCTATAGAAGAACTGGAAATTCAGCGTAAAAAACAATCTCTAAGAGAAAGACAAAGACGAGCAAATAGATCAATTGAAGAAAAAGCGTCAGAAAAATACGAAAGCACATAGAGCTAGAAGAGCAAGACTACGTCACGAAGAAGCAATACAAAAGGTAGGATAAAAGATCTACAAACAGGCACAATACATTTGTCAGCTACACAGGAGAGGATAAATAATATAAGAAAAAGACAAAAAACATAAGAGAAATACTGAAAGAGAAAAAGCTAGGAGAACAAGTCTTACATCTGAAGAACGACAATTACAATGTTTGCGGCATGCACAATTACAGAGACTGGCCCAAAGTAAACGAGTGGAAGATAACGAATCTAGGGCCACACTAGAAAGAATGGCACTGATAAATGATATAGTAAATAAAGGGTTACATTATACCCCACACATGTGGAGATTTAAATCAGATATGCAATTTTTGTCAAGCAAAACATTTTGTAAGGAAAAGACCATCTGATCAGAAGTTTACACAGTGTTGCTCAAAAGGAAAAGTTAATCTTCACCCAATTCGAACTAATCCTTTTATACAACAGCTCATGACGGGTCAGCATTATTAAAGCAAAAATTTCATGCTAAATATAAGGTCAATAAATAGTGCTCACTGCTCTAGCATTTGCATCAATGGGAGCTAATATTAGTGCACCTCCTGGCTATGGGCCATCCTGTTTTCGAATCCATGGTTCGATTTGTCAAAGAGCAGGAACACTGCATCCTCAACAGGGTGAAAACAGTTTGCACAATTATATATTTTAGACCCCTCTGAAGCTGCAGAGCAAAGAATGCAAAATTCAGCCAACTAAGGAATAAATTCAGAGCTTATGCAAATATTAGTACATTTATGGCACAATTTTATCCTTTTGCCGAGGCCTGCAAAATGTTGTACCAAGTTGAAAAAGAATATGAAGAGTATGCCACCAAAATGACATTGCTATAAAGGAAGTGTCTATGACAATAGTACAAGATCGCAAAAATGACCAAAGACGGTATAAGGCACCAAAATATAATGAGGTTGCTTTTATTTTTCGAAATGATGATGGAGAACCACCACTTGAAAGAGATCTTCTTATACACTGCAAACCAAGTCAAGATTATACTAATAAAAACCGCCACAAAAAATTTGTGTCCTTGATCCTAATTTGGAACCCATGGTTTATCCATTGTTATTCCCCTATGGGGATCAAAGCTGAAGAATTGACATTCCATTGCAAAATAGACCACAAGCTTTATTACATTTACCAAACCAGTCACACAATCCTAGAGTTAGAGTCACTCAAATGCAATACTACGGTTAACGACTTTCCATTAGAGATGATTTTAATCCCTTCTTAAATGCAGGCCACTTTACACAGCAATTTATACACTAGTTGATGCATATTAAAAACAGAAGCCAACAGACTCAATTATATACGTAAAAATCAGCCTAAAGTGCGTGTTGAAAAATACTGTGGATTAATGGATCATTCACTTAATGAAGCCAATAAAGCAGGCCTGACTCCTGGCAAAATGTATATTTTGCCTTCTTCATTTTCAGGGAGCCCCAGAAACATGCAACAAAATTATCAAGATGCTATGGCAATTGTCAGAAAATATGGGAAACCAGATCTTTTTATTACAATGACATGTAATCCAAAATAGGAAGAGATAGTACATAACTTACAACATGGACAAACTGTTGATGGACAACCACATTTAGTTGCAAGAGTATTTCACCTAAAACTTAAAGTAAAAACTTCAGTAAAAACATATTTTTGGAGTCCCAAAAGCAATGGTCTACATGATAGAATTTCAAAAGAGAGGTTTACCACATGCTCACATACTTCTCATTCTTAAAGAAAACTTTAAACCAAAAATGAAGAACTGATAGATAAAATTGTCTCTGCTGAAATCCCTAACATAGAAATCACTCCTCGCTTACATGTAATTGTAACAAAGCATATGATTCATGGACCATGCTGACCAGTCAATCCTAATTCTCCATGTATGACAAATAACAAAAGCTGTCAGGGAGGAATTCCAACAAAAACTATTGCTAACAGCAATGGCTATTCAAAGTACAAGAGAAAAATACAGGCCAAACTATAATTCTTAATGGAAAGAAAATTGATAACTCTTGGGTTGTACCATATGATCCTTACTTAGCATTGAAGTATAATTGCCACATTAATGTGGAAGTTTGTGCATCAGTGAAAAGTGTCAAATACCTTTTAAATATATGTACAAAGGTCATGATTGTGCAAATGTCATTCAAGAACAAGGTACCTTGCATCATGATGAAATAAAAACCTTTATTAATTCAAGGTATGTCAGTGCTCCAGAAGCAGCATAGCGTTTGCATGGGTTTGAAATGCATTATCAATCTCATACTATCCATAGATTAACAGTGCATCTGTCTGAAGAACAATCAGTTTCTTTTCAACCCAAATGACATTACTACAGTAGTACAGAGAGCTTTAAACCGTGATACTCAATTGACAGCTTGGTTCAAATTAAATCAACAAAATGATAAAGCAAAGAATATATTATATTCGGACATTCCTTTGTACTATGTGTTTGACTCTCAAAATTGTAGTTGGAATTTGCGTCAACGTGGTGCAGAAAAAATTATTAGACGAATGTATTCTATCAGATACAGAGTGTTACTGTTTGCGTCTACTATTGTTGCATGTGGCTGGTGCAGTATCCTTTGAAGATCTGAGGACAGTAAATGAAAATGTCTATCCCACTTTCCAGTTGGACTTATTAATGATGATGACGTGTGGGAAAACACTCTGGAAGATGCTGTACACTTCACAATGCCTAAACAACTTAGGGAATTATTTGCATATGTCTTTTGCATCATTACAAAATATGAATGCACTTTTTCTAAAATATGAGCAATATCTCATTGAAGATTTAGTTCGCAAACATAAAGATCACAATGATGATTGTAAAATTTGTCGTAAGATCGCCCTTAAAGAAATAGCCAACATTCTGGTACTACATGGCCAAACCTGTGAAGATTTTGGATTGCCTTCCACAATGCCAAATAATGATCAACTTTGGAATATGTATGACAAGGATTTACAAAAATACACAGCTGAAGAAATGGAGAAAACATTAAACAGAACAAAAAAATATTGTCTGCAAGCAAAAATGACAACCTTTCCAACTGTTGTTTTTTCTTGGAAGGTCCAGGAGCTAGTGGAAAAACGTATCTTTACAAAACCCTTCTCAGCACAGTTTGTGGAGAAGATAAGATTGCACTCCCTGTAGCCTCAACAGGTATTGCAGCCAATCTTCTTTATGGTGGAAGAACATACCACTCTCAGTTCAAATTACCTATTCCAATAGTTGAGAACTCAATATCAATTATGCATTTTAATTCTGCTGATTCTGAAAATTTGAAATTATCTACAGTACTCATTTTGGATGAGTGTACAATAACCCAGTCTATTGCTCTTACAGTGGTCACAAAACTGCTAAAAGAAATAATGGATAACAACAAATCTTTTGGAGGAAAAGTTTTATTACTTGGTGGAGATTTTTGGCAAACACTTCCAGTGGTTCCTCATGGTGATCGGACAAAAATTGTTGAAGCATGTATAAAGTATAATAAACTGTGGAAAACTTCCAAATACTTAACCTTACAAACAATATCCGTTAAGTTGATGCTGAATTCAGCAATTGGTTGATCCAAGTTGGCAATGGTGATACACCACACATTGATGGTTTCCCTGAAGACATAATTGAAATACCTTTAAAAAAAAATTGTAAAGGAAATATTGTCAAAGACTTGTTTGGAGAAAGGATTTCAGTTGCTGATGTCTCAAAGATATTAAAAAAAATGTATTCTTTGCCCAAAGAACTCTGATGTTGATAGCATAAATCAAGAGGTGCTAAACATTTTTGAAGGAGATACTGTGACATACCTTAGTTCAGACTCAATTAATGAGTCCACTAAGGAAGATATGCAAAACTATCCTATTGAGTTTTTAAATGCGCTAACTCCAACAGGAATGCCGAGGCATAAATTGAACCTTAAAAAGGGTGCAATAATTATGCTCCTTAGAAATATAAACACTAAAAGGGGATTGTGCAATGGAACCCGTCCGTTTGTTAAAGACTTGAAAAGTAACCTCATTATTGCTCAAGTAATAACAGGTTCAGCGGAAGGGGACATGGCATTTATTCTCCGTATTAACTTGGCTCCACCCTCTACTAATTTTCCATTTTCCTTAAGAAGGCGACCATTTCCTGTTACTTTTCCATGACATTTAATAAAGCTCAGGGTCAAAGTTTAGAAAAAAGTTGGCATTTTCTTACCAGAGCCAGTATTCAGCCATGGTCAGTTATATGTTGCATTATCTAGATTTTAGAAGTTTTACAAATGTGGTTGTAAAGGTTGTAGATGGTCCTGAACAAGGCAAACTGTTGCCAAATTCAGACAGAACATTTACAAGAAATGTTGTCTATAAATAAGTTATAGAAAAATTTCAAGAGGTAATTTTTTTTTTTTTCCAGAACATCTGCTTCAGGTATTGTATATTGCAGATTGTTACATAATGTACTTACTGTATTGTGATATCTACCTTTCCATTTTATTTTTATTATTAATTTACTTTTGACTTCTTGCCAAAATATTTTTGACAAAAATAAAGTAAAACAAGTAATACAGTAAAATATAGTAAAAATTCTTACTATTTAATATATACTGTTGGTACTAATGTTTATGCACTATTGTTCTAGCGCCCGTTATTGTAACAGGCTTAATGTCTAGTTCGTAATATGTCCTAGGGGATGTAACACTGGGTAAAAATCGACCTGTAATGCTCAGTTCATACTTCAGTTATTTGGTCAGTTTTAGCCCCGTGACTGCCCAAATAAGTGAGGTGGGCAGTGATTCTAAGAACGACGTCTGTCATCTGCATGTCATACTGACTCACAGTATTATTTCACTACCACAGCAGACTCCCTATGAGTGTTACTGCAAGGCACAGTGTTCTACTATAAAGCCGTTTTTTAACGTGATTTGCCGCGAATAAATTCGCATTGAAGCACATTTTTTCTAAAAATTTAGTGAACTGGTTCATCTCTAGTTATCACTTCTAATATTGTTTACAGTCACATACTCCTGTATATAGTCCCTTAAGAGTCCTTCAAACATTTTTACCACCACAGAATTTATACTAACTGGTCTATAATTACCTGTGGAGGACCCAGATCCTTTTTTGAATATCAGCACCACATTTGCCTTGAGCCAATCACTTGGCACTGTACCAGTTCCTAGAGAATCTTAAAAAAATTATAAATAGGGGCATGTCAATGATTGAACTGAGCTATTTAAAAACTCATGGGTGCAATCCATCTGGAACCAGAGCCTTGTTCAAATTTACCTTATTAAACTTAGCTTGGACCATATCTACAGTTAGCCAATTGAGTATATTACTGGATGTACTAACAGCCCCAGTACCAAGGATATCAGATCCTTTGTCTTCTTTTGTATATACAGAGCTAAAAAACACATTTAGTAACTCTGCCTTTACCTTATCTTTTGTGACTAACCCCCCTTTACCATTATTTAGGGGAACCTACTTGCTCAGACCTTGGTTTTTTAGCATTTATATATTTAAATAATTTTTGGGGGTTTGTTTTGCTCTCTTTTGCCACCTGCTGTTCATTTTTGATTTTGCAAATTTTATCTCCTTTTTACAGAATTTGTTAAGCCCTTTGTAAACTTCAAAGGCTATATCTGAAGCCACAGATTTGTATTTTTAAATGCTCTTTTTTTGTTATTTATTGCCCTTTTTACAGTAGCTATAATCCAGGGGGGATTTAATTTTAGCCGTTTATACTTGTTACCTGAAGGAATAAATTTTTTTGTGCAATTACTCAATGTGCATATAAAGCTCTCCCATTTATCCTCAGTATTATTATGTGACAATAGCTGCTCCCAGTCTATGCCCTGAAATGCTTCCTTCAACCAAGGGAAATTAGCCTTTTTAAAATTCAGTGTTTTTGCTCTGCCTGACAGAGTTTGCTTCTTATAGTGTAGGGGGAATATGATTATATTGTGGTCACTATTACCTAGTGTTTCTCGAACAGTAACATTTCTAACAAGCTCTGCATAATTTGAAATTACCAGATCCAACAGAGCATCACCTCTAGTGGGAGCTTCTATAAACTGGCCCATAAAGTTGTGATGCAGCAAGTTGAATAATTCTCTCCCCTTTGCGGATGAGGCGGAACCATGACCCCAGTCAATGTCTGGGTTAAAATCTCTCATTATGACCACTGTGCCAGCCTATGCAGCCCGCTCTATTTGGTTATACGGTTGAGCTTCTATATCCTCTGTGATGTTAGGGGGTCTATAGATTACACCAAGTATTATTTTTTCAGTGTTTATATCCATTTGAACTTCCACCCATAAAGTTTCAAAATCCTCACCATCCACACCCACAATTACCTCTTTCATACTTGCCTTCAGATCACTCACTCACATACTGGCACACGCCACCACCTTTTATATTGACCCTGTCTTTCCTAAATAGTGTAAAACCCTCAATATTAACAGCCCGGTCATGCGAAGGATCCAGCCATGTCTCAGCCACACTAACATATCTACAGTTGTGTTCAAAATTATTCAACCCCCACTGAAATTGAGTGTTTTGGCCAGTTTGACATTGATTTTGATCATTTCAGTCATCTTGTTTACAGTTAAATCAAAGAGGCACTTGTAAGTCAGACAAATATAACATAAAATTTATAATGAAATAACCACAAATGTCTTTTCTGTGCTCACATCATTATCAGTTTTATTCAACCCCCAAGTGACATTCAATCTTAGTACCTAGTACAACATCCTTTTCCAGTTACAATAGCTTTTAAACGTGAAGCATAGCTTGACACAAGTGTCTTGCAGCGATCTACGGGTATCTTCGCCCATTCTTCATGGGCAAAAGCCTCCAGTTTAGTCACATTCTTAGGCTTGCGTGCTGCAACTGCTTTCTTTAAGTCCCACCAGAGGTTCTCAATCGGAGTTAAGTCTGATGACTGCGATGGCAACTTCAAAATGTTCCAGCCTTTAATCTGCAACCATGCTCTGGTGGACTTGGAGGTATGCTTGGGATCATTGTCCTGTTGAAAGGTCCAATGTCTCCCAAGCCTCAGGTTTGTGACGGACTGCATCACATTTCCATCCAATATCTCCTGGTACTGAAGAGAATTCATGGTACCTTGCACACGCTGAAGCTTCCCTGTACCTTGTAAGAGGGCGCAAGGTTCCGTCATCAATGGAAGGTACGTGTCACCGAGGTTCCTGGCCTCGGTGAGATAAGAGCCGGATTTTTCGTGTGTCAGCAGCAGCTAGTGCTGTTTGACACATTGATATTTAGTATGGCTACAAAGCTGATTCGGGCCGGCTCTTATTGGGAATAGTCAAGTGCTGGGTGGGAGACTATTCCCCACGGTCCAGGCCAGACTTTTTCCGGGCCTTTAAAAGGCAGGCACCTCAGCAGGTGGGGAGGTAATTATCCTAAAAGCTGCTGGTGTTACTGTGGAGCTCTCAGGGCTGAGAGCAAGAGTCTGCAAACAGGCGTGCAGTCTACCTGGAAGCCTCTGGTGGAAACTTTGCTTGGCCGAGCTAACTGCCAGGTGTGAACTAACACCGACCACTCAGGTGACCTTGCTGTGGGACTGATGTTTTTGCCTTGTGTTTTGCCTCGTGTGAACAAGCACTAAGACTGTTTCTGTTTTGCCTCGTGTGAACAAGCATTAAGACCGTTTTTGTGTTGCTGAGTGTGAATAAAACACTTCTGCTTTACCCAGAGAACTGTGTACCTTGCCTCTATACTGCGTCCGCAAGCCTGTCTACTAGAGCAATTCCCCACATTTGGCGGATGATGCGGGCATGCGCAGTGAGGCTGGCGTGAATGCGGAAATTTTTTGTTTTTGCTGTGTTGGTCCGCATGTCATATATCAGGCCTGCAAGTTTTATGGTTCCTGACAAGATGGAGGAGGCCATTAAGCACCTGATTCAGAGTAATCTACAGCAACAACAGGCTTGGCAGGCTCAGAGGGAAAGTAATGAGCTACAGCAAAAAAGACATGAGGAGGCTATGTGTGCACAGCAGCAGACGAACAATCTCCTAATGCAGCAGCTGGTAGCCATGCAAGAGTCAGTGCAAACGTCCCAGCAAGGAGTTGCAACCACGACAGCCCCGACTGTGTCTACCGCCAGGGACAAAGTCCGATCCGCCCTGAGGAAAATGGGTCCGGAAGACGATATAGAGGCATTCCTGACAGTGTTCGAAAGAACCGCAGAGCAAGAGAGGCTGCCACCGGAGCAATGGGCTGAGGTGGTGGTGCCTTTTCTGGTGGGGGACGCACAAAAGGCCTATTTTGACCTCAGCTGCGAGTAGGCAAAGGACTATGAGAGGCTAAAAGGTGAGGTGTTGGCCAGGTTGGGGGTAAACACCTATGTGCGAGCGCACAGTGTGTGTCAGTGGGTGTTTTCCGAGTCCCAACCCGTCCGGTCACAAGCCTATGACTTACTTCACCTAGTTAAAAAATGGCTCCAGCCTGAACAGTTGAGCCCTTCTCAGATGGTTGAAAGGGTCGTGGTCGACAGGTTTGTGCGTACCCTCCCAAGAGCCATACAGCGCTGGGTGGGGCAAGGCGATCCAGGCAACCTGGAACAACTGGTTAGCCTGGTGGAGAGGTATATGGCCACTCAGGATTTGTTAAGGGACTCTGCGGTACCACCGAAGTCACGTCAGCCCCAGTTGCTGACCCGGGATCCTGGAAAAGGTATCCTACCTCATAAGGACTGGACTGGGGTCATGTGGCCGCCAACTGCCCTAGGGCATCCGAACCCGCAGTCCATGGACTGCGGGTTCGCTCGCCGGTCCTCTCTTTTTGCCCAACCAGTGTATATAGCTGACCCCCTGCTGGCAGCGGAAACCCCTCCGGTGTGTGACATCATGGTTAATGGACACTCCGTGCAGGCCCTGCGGGACTCTGGCAGCCTGGTAACTCTGATCCATGAGTCGTTGGTAACGGAAAAACTCCCAGAAAGGCGAACCCTTTCTATTGTCTGTATACATGGGGATCGCCGGGAGTATCCCACCACTAAGGTTACCCTGACGGTGGGTGGGAAAGAGGTACCACATGTCGTGGGAGTGGGGAGACGGCTCCCTTATGCTGCAATATTGGGGAGGGACTTTCCCCTGTTCTGGACTTTGTGGAGGAACGGGTTGCCTACCTGTGGGGAAGAAAAATGTCCGGGTCCAAAATCCGAGGACCCCGAGGCAGAGGCACCAGCGCTAGGGGCCACCAACACAGTCTGGTCGTTCTCGATTACGCCACTCGGTATCCGGAGGCGGTGCCCCTGCGACATACAACAGCTAAGCTCATAGCTAAGGAGTTAATGGAAATGTTTTCCCGGGTGGGCCTGCCTAAGGAGGTTCTGACAGACCAAGGGACCCCTTTTATGTCCAAGGTTACGAGGGAACTGTGTAAATTGTTGCGTATAAAACAGTTGCGGACGTCCGTTTACCATCCGCAAACGGACGGACTCGTCGAAAGGTTTAACCAAACTTTAAAAAATATGTTAAAAAGGGTGGTGTCTAGAGATGGGAAGGACTGGGACCTGCTTCTGCCCTATCTCATGTTCGCAGTGCGAGAGGTGCCCCAGGCCTCTACTGAGTTCTCGCCCTTCGAATTGCTTTATGGCCGACACCTCCGGGGCCTGTTAGACATCGCCAAGGAAGCATGGGAAAAACAACCCGTCCCCCACAAAAGTGTCATTATGGAGGCAGGGCAACAAGCCCAGAGTAGGGTGTATAATCGTCAGGCTCGGGTACGGGATTTCAATCCGGGAGATCGGGTTTTGGTTCTGGTACCCACCCTTGACAACAAGTTCCTAGCTAGGTGGCAGGGCCCCTATGAGGTGATTGAGAAGGTAGGGGAAGTAAATTACAAAGTACACCAGCCAGGGCGGCGCAAGCCGGAGCAGGTGTACCATGTGAATTTACTTAAGCCGTGGAAAGATAGGGACTCGTCCGACAACAGCCCCCGGCCAGGGCATCTAGGTAAAAAGGGTCCAGATCCACAGTTTGAGGCCTGTGAAGCAGTAACCACGGTAAAAATTGTAGACAGCATGTCTTCGAAACAAGTTCAGGAAGTCAGGGAGTTCATCAGTCGGAACACGGATGTGTTCTCGGATCTCCCTGGCCGCACTTCCCTCATCCAACATGATATCGTCACTGAGCCTCAGGCCAAGATCCGGTTAAAACCATACCGGGTACCCGAGGCTCGGCGACGGGCCATCGCGGAGGAAGTGCAATTAATGTTGAAGGTCCTAATACCCAAGCTCGATGGGACGTTGCGGTTCTACAACGATTTTCACAAGTTAAATGAAGTGTCCAAGTTTGATGCGTATCCCATGCCCCGCGTAGACGAGCTTGTAGAGAATTTAGGGCAAGCCCGTTATTTTTCTGTGCTAGACCTCACTAAAGGGTACTGGCAGGTACCCTTAACGGAGTCGGCCAAGGAAAAAACTGCTTTTGTTACCCTGCAGGGCCTGTATCATTATAAGGTATTACCCTTTGGCCTGCATGGCGCCCCCGCCACCTTCCAAAGGTTAATGGACATTGTGCTGCGACCTCATTGTCGGTACGCCTCGGCCTACTTAGATGATGTAGTCATCCACAGCACCGACTGAGAAAGCCATTTGCCCAAAGTGCAGGCGGTAGTGGATGCCCTTAGAAAAGCTGGACTAACCGCTAATCCAAAAAAGTGTGCAATTGGGTTAGAAGAGACCAAGTATCTGGGGTATAATGCCTAAACTAGGCTATACAACCTATCTTGACCCGGGTGTAAAATTTAAAACTTCACTTCTATTGGAACCAAACAAAAGGGAGATGATTAAAAATACAGTCACCCCTCCGCCAATGTCTGCCGATATCTATTGTGATAGGTGAAGGAGGTGTGCACACTCTCCCTCCTATTCGCTTTTATCACAGGGCTCAGTGGTGGTAGCTGTTATAAAAGTCAAAAGACTGATATTTGATCAATGACCAGTTACAGCATTTGCTTATTCCTGAAACTGCGGCCGGGGGGGGCGCTATTGTTAGTGCGCTCTCCCAGGCTATCACCATAGTAAAGGGTCTTCCCTTTCTTGGTGCTAGAGTGCAGTACTGCATACACCTTGAATGCCAGTACCTATGAGCCCTGAGAACAAATTGCTCGCTACCTAGCTTGAGCTATTATATAGAGAGTTGGCAGAGTGGTGTTCTGATCTAAAATCTAAATCTGCCCCCCAACATGTTTCACCAACATTATGTCAAGATAGGTTGTATAGCCTAGTTTAGGCATTAGTTTGTTTGTTTAGTAAACACAACCTTACCCTGGTTAGGTCTTTGGGAATTTAGGTAAGTATCTGGGGTATGTCATTGGGAGGGGAGTCATCAAACCTCAGGTAAATAAGATAGAGGCAATACGTAATTGGCCCCGACCGGTCACCAGCAGGCAGGTAAAATCGTTCCTGGGGATTGTAGGGTACTACATGAGGTTTGTGCCCCACTTTGCCACGATAGCAGCACCATTGACAGACCTGTTGAAGGGACGAAAGTTCGGAAAGGTTCACTGGAGTGAGAAGGCGGAAGAGGCTTTCTCTGCATTGAAGTCGGCCCTGTGTGGGTCCCTGGTTTTGGTGACACCCGACTTCAACAGGGAATTCATAGTACAGACGGATGCCTCGGATGTAGGCCTCGGTGCTGTACTGTCTCAGGAAGTCAACGGCGAAGAACATCCCGTTGTCTTCCTGAGCCGTAAGCTCAACCCAGCCGAGACCAGGTATAGCATAGAGAGGGAGTGCCTGGCTTTCAAGTGGGCACTCAAGTCTCTCCGCTATTACTTGTTGGGGAGGAAGTTCCGTCTGGTGACCGACCATTCCCCTCTCAAGTGGATAAGCCAGGCCAAGGAGAGGACTGCTCGGGTCACCAGGTGGTTCCTGTCCTTACAGAACTTCAAGTTCTCAGTAGAACACAGGGCAGGCCGCTTGCAGGGTAATGCAAATGCCCTGTCCCACATCCACTGCCTCACATGTGTTCACCCCCTCAGGGTTGAACAAAGGGGGGGGGTGTAAGAGGGCGCAAGGTTCCGTCGTCGACGGAAGATACGTGTCACCGAGGTTCGTGGCCAGATTTTTCATGTGTCAGCAGCAGCTAGTGCTGTTTGACACATTGATATTTAGTATGGCTACAAAGCTGATTCGGGCCGGCTCTTATTGGGAATAGTCAAGTGCTGGGTGGGAGACTATTACCCACGGTCCAGGCCAGACTTTTTCCGGGCCTTTAAAAGGCAGGCACCTCAGCAGGTGGGGAGGTGATTATCCTGGAAGCTGCTGGTGTTACTGTGGAGCTCTCAGGGCTGAGAGCAAGAGTCTGCAAACAGGCATGCAGTCTACCTGGAAGCCTCTGGTGGAAACTTTGCGTGGCCGAGCTAACTGCCAGGTGTGAACTAACACCGACCACACAGGTGACCTTTCTGTGGGACTGATGTTTTTGCCTTGTGTTTTGCCTCATGTGAACAAGCAGTAAGACTGTTTCTGTTTTGCCTCATGTGAACAAGCACTAAGACTGTTTTTGTGTTGCTAAGTGTGAATAAAACACTTCTGCTTTACCCAGAGAACTGTGTACCTTGCCTCTATACTGCGTCCGCAAGCCTGTCTACCAGAGCAATTCCCCACAACCTGTAGAAGCAAAACAGCCCCAAAGCATGATTGACCCCCCGCCATGCTTCACAGTAGGCAAGGTGTTCTTTTCTTCATAGGCCTCCTCCAAACATAGCGTTGATCCATTGGCCCAAACAGTTATAATTTTGTTTCATCAACACTATCCCAAAACTTTTGTGGTTTGTCCACATGACTTTTGGCATACTGCAGTCGACTCTTCTTATTCTTTGGAGAAAGCAAGGGGGTGCGCCTGGGAGTTCTGGCATGGAGGCCTTCATTACACAGTGTGCGCCTTATTGTCTGAGCTGAAACTTCAGTACCCGCATCTGACAAATCTCTTTTCAGTTCCTCAGCAGTCACAAGGGGAACTTTTCTCCACTTTGCGCTTCAGGTAGCGCACAGCAGTCAAGGTCAGCATCTTCTTTCTGCCGCAACCAGGTAGCTTTTCAACAGTACCCTTTGCTGTGAATTTGCGAATGATGCTTCCTATGGTGTCTCTTGGTATGTTTAACATCTTTGCAGTCTTCTTATAGCCATTGCCCTTCCTGTGAAGAGAAATCACCTCTTCTCTTGTCTTCCTGGACCATTCTCTTGACTTCACCATGTTTGTAAACACACCAGTAAATGTCTAGAAGGAGCTTAGTATCACAGTCATTTTAAATCTGCCTAATTGGTGCTTATTATGCTTGATTGCTGCTCCTTGACATCCACAGGTGTTTTCAATACCTGATCGAAAACACTTTAATGAACCTCTGTTCTTAAGAGTGGTAGTCTTTAAGGGGTTGGATAATTGTGTCATTGAAAAAAATCACAAAAAAAACATTTAATACTGTATTACAAAAACAATTGATGTCATTTTAGTTGCATTTGGTTCTTTAAAAAGTCCTTGTAAGATTTCATTTTGAACACAATTACAAATGTACACTAAATTCCCTAAAACCCTTTACAGCATTGGGGGTTGAATAATTTTGAACACAACTGTATGTGTTCTTCTAGTACCATAGCCTCCAGCTCCCCCATTTTGCTAGCTAGACTTCTGGCCTTTGTGAAAATACATTTTAAATTACAATTCCCTGTAAAGTGAATATCCATGATTTTTTTGTTACATTGGTTGATGTTTGTATGTAACAGGTTCTTGTTACCAGCAGCTCTATTTTTTATTGGTGTACAGTTCTGCCCAGTCTTCTCCCTACTTTCCTCACTAACCCCAGCCCCCACTAAATCCCCACTGTCCCCCCCCTATATCCCACTCTCTATCTACACTATCTACCCCTTATTAGTATGACCCTCACCCTCCCCACAGATCCTAGTTTAAAAGCTCCTCCAGCCATTTAACAATTTTTTCCCTCAGAGCAGTTACACCCTTCCTATTAGGTTCAGCCCGTCCCTACTGTACCAACAGAGAAGTCGGCCCAGTTCTCCATGAACCCAAACCCTTCCTTCCTGCACCAGGTTTTGAGCCACTTATTTAACTCCTTTTTCAACATTTCCATACATTATTCCTAAAATACAGCACAATAAACTCACAAAAGCTACTGGTTTAATAATCAATGTGTGGAGCTTTGTTTTTTTTTTGTATATTTTCCAGCAATTCTCGCAAGGCCATGACAATCTTGTGCATGCGTAGCAATGAATGGCGGCATAAGGATGATCTGCCGGCAAATATGAATCAGAGATTGTGCACATACTTCTAAAATTAATTTATCGGTGATTCGTTCGCAGATTCATAGGCAGATCATCCAGGGCCGCAAGGGATGTGTGGCCATATAATTAAGTGGCTGAAGGAGCGTCCAGAGCTAAAAGGTTGTGCCCTCACAAGTGTGAAACTTATTCCGATGAACAAATCAATTCATACAAATGGATTCACAGCAGGACAGTGATCCCAAGAACATCAGCCAGTCAACATTTACATGAATAAAGAATTCCAGACATCAACCTTGTTGACATGCTGTGCATACATGAATATTAGAGCAATGTTGTAAAGAAGTGTTGGCCACGTTTAGGCTCCAAAATAATGTGAAAGATTTCTAACTCCCTGTAAAACATTTCCTTCAAGTTATTGTTCTTGGATCCTACATTTTACTGAATTATAGAATCTACATATTTGTTCCAACAGCTAAAATAATCATTTATACAACTCAATACTCTAGTTCACAGCAAACAGAGCCAGGCCCTAATGGTATACAATGGAGGTTGCACAGGGGCAAAGTACTGTACAGATGAATGTCTACGCATTTATTTATCATTAATGAGAGGCATGTATGCTTATTATTTAGAATGAGAACCCATTTTTTTTGCAGATTTCTGCCAGACATAAGAAGGTAGGGAAGAATGGGTGCCAAAACTTGACTGATTTAGTATGAGCTCTTGGCTAGCATAGTGCACTACATGTAACTGTGTGGCTAGCACCCTATAGAAGCCTTATTTGTGTGTACTTGAAATACTAAACATGCACCACCTTTATAGATTGATCAGTCCATAGATTGGAGGTCCATCATTACTTTACACCTGCCGTCTCGATCGTATGACATTGAGGCCAAGCTATGTCCTGCAGTGAACTAGTGATTAACCTTTATATCATGGAATATGGCCTTTTTTAAGGGACTTAATTTTTATGCCTTTTTCAATGAAATAATCCTTTGTTTCCATTGGTTTCTTACTGTTAGAAAACTTTTTTTTAAAGAAAAATGTCTACTTATACTGAAATATGCCTATATTAGGAGTATAACAAGCACAGATGGTGACGCAATGATTAGTTGTGACTTCTCCCTGCTCAAGCCAGGTCAAAAATTGTGGGCATGGTGTGGGCGGATAAAGGGAAGGGTCATCAGGCCCATCTCATTCATCATTTTCTATGCCTGGTTTAGGCATAGTAAATGGTCTAAATGAGAGACAGCAAGGAAGCTGTCTTACATTTTGAACTGGTGCTGAATGGAAAGGCCTGTGCTTCTTCATAACTTTAGCGAATTTCTCCACCAGTTTAGGGGTTTATTAAGGCATCGTCTAAAATGCCAGTCTTGATAAATGTGCCGCATAGTGTTAGGGAAATGATCCTACCTCAAAAGATATGATATTGTATGTTCACAACTGAATGTTCACAAAAACTGTCCTTTAAACCCCCAGGAATACCTACTCCAAAATCTGGTCATAAACACAGAGGATATGATACTGTATGTTCAACATACAAATGTAGGGCTTTCTGCTTATGTTTTAAAAAGCTGTAGACAGTGTGCTGATAAAGAATATGGCACCTATGTACAGCAATATATTAGTTAATGTTTTTTAGAAGAGAGTATCTCCAAAATATGCCTAAATTTCTCATTTCAGCTACATACTGAATATGACAAAAAAACTTTGGATACTTCCATAGGAAATATGGCTGCCCCACCGGACAGTGTTATCAAATTGTGTGTGAAACAAAGATAGTTACATACAGATCACCATGAAAGGACTTGCTCTTTGTTTGAACCCATTTAGCAGTAGGTCTGAATATCCAATATGCAAACTTTCCAACAACCATAAATTCTTCAGAAAATCCACGGGAAAAAAAAAATGGACATCCATTAAAATCCCTTAGAACCTAACTGGTTCTTAATAATTGCAAAAACTGTCCTTTAAACCCCCAGGAATACCTATTTAAAAATCTGGTCATAAACACAGGTTAATTAAGGATTAATCCTTGATGATACTCAAGTTGATTAACTATAGCATACAGTACCTCTATTTCAAAATACTAAATACAGTATATAATATGTCCAGTTAAAGGGGTAATGCAAACTAAAAAACATGCCCCCAAATACCTGGGGCCCTCATATAGATTATACCTACCCCATCCCCAGGCACTGGCTCTTGATCCCAGTACGGTAACCGCTTCACACATTTCCAAATACGAAATTGTTATGTTATTATAAGTTATCATCATTAAAAAAATTAAAATCAATATAATTAACTAGACAAGAAGCAAGAGATTCAATAGAGATGAGAAAATGTATCTGATTAGCAAACAATCACAATACCATATTTTACAATGGGGTTTCTTCTTAAAAATTATTTACCCTATCCATGACTATCTGATGATCAAAACTATTTATCAACCAGGAACCTATTAGAACTCCTTGATGCTTGACTAAACTAATTTTAAAAGACTTAGTACATTAATTAATGCTATATATTTTCCAGAATTCAATTTGCTGGATTCTTATCTCCCTCAACATCAGCCATGGGCAAAAGTTGGGAGGCCACTGATGTTCATCTAATGTGCGTGACCAGAGGATCCTGGGCTCCAGCTGAGCTGGCATATATAGTGAATAGGAGAGGGGAAAAAGCTGCTGTAAGACTTTACTGGCAAATGCTTATCTCCCCACTAATACAAGGATTGGACAGTTGATCAGCTATTAGCTATAATGACATGCCACCACATTAGTTTTGCAGTGTTATGTGCCGCCTAATAGTGGAATGAGGAAATAGACGACAATCAGATACAGTAACTTTCTTTAAGATACTATAGAGTGTTACGCTGTTGGGCTAACACATTATGCTAGTCATATAGGCTTTATCTGTATATATTGTCGGGATATTTATACTGTCTCCGTTTGACAGTCTATATTATTTATGTAAATAAATACCAAGCTACAATGAGCTCGTGATCTGCGCTAAGTTAGACGACAAAAAAGCTGTGGTAAATTAAAATATATATTTATTAAACAATAATACAGTGCAAGTTAATATATATAAAAAATGGTGACAATATAACTCCAAAAATGATCAATAATCTACAAATCTTTTAAGAAAATTAAACACTCTAAAGTACAGATATACACTCACCTAAAGAATTATTTGGAACACTTATTCTATTTCTCATTAATGCAATTATCTAGTCAACCAATTGCATGGCAGTTGCTTCAATGCATTTAGGGGTGTGGATCTGGTCAAGACAATCTCCTGAACTCCAAACTGAATCTCAGAATGGGAAAGAAAGGCGATTTAAGCAATTTTGAGCGTGGCATGGTTGTTGGTGCCAGACGGGCCGGTCTGAGTATTTAACAATCTGCTCAGTTACTGGGATTTTCACACACAACCATTTCTAGGGTTTACAAAGAATGGTGTGAAAAGGTAAAAACATCCAGTATGCGGTAGTCCTGTGGGCGAAAATTCCTTGTGGATGCTAGAGGTCAGAGGAGAATGGGCCGAATGATTCAAGCTGATAGAAGAGCAACGTTGACTGAAATAACCACTCGTTACAACCGAGGTATGCAGCAAAGCATTTGTGAAGCCACAACACACACAACCTTGAGGCGGATGGGCTACAACAGCAGAAGACCCCACCGGGTACCACTCATCTCCACTACAAATAGGAAAAAGAGGCTACAATTTGCACGAGCTCACCAAAATTGGACTGTTGAAGACTGGAAAAATGTTGCCTGGTCTGATGAGTCTCGATTTCTGTTGATACATTCAAATGATAGAGTCCGAATTTGGCGTAAATAGAATGAGAACATGTATTCATCATGCCTTGTTACCACTGTGCAGGCTGGTGGTGGTGTAATGGTGTGGGGGATGTTTTCTGGGCACACTTTAGGCCCCTTAGTGCCAATTGGGCATTGTTTAAATGCCACGGGCTACCTGAGCATTGTTTCTGACCATGTCCATCCCTTCATGACCACCATGTACCCATCCTCTGATGGCTACTTCCATCAGGATAATGCACCATGTCACAAAGCTCGAATCATTTCAAATTGGTTTCTTGAACATGACAATGAGTTCACTGTACTAAAATGGCCCCCACAGTCACCAGATCTCAATCCAATAGAGCATCTTTGGGATGTGGTGGAACGTGAGCTTCGTGCCCTGTATGTGCATCCCTCAAATCTCCATCAACTGCAAGATGCTATCCTATCAATATGGGCCAACATTTCTAAAGAATGCTATCAGCACCTTGTTGAATCAATGCCACGTACAATTAAGGCAGTTCTAAAGGCAAAAGGGGGTCCAACACCATATTAGTATGGTGTTCCTAATAATTCTTTAGGTGAGTGTATATATATATATATATATATATATATATATAAAATGCCTTATAACGCTTTTGATACACTTTTTATCAATTTGATACCTGATTTCTCTCAGACGACAAATGTCTGATTAAACCCAAATCTGGTCAATATCAGATTTCCTCTTTTGTCTATACATATATATAGTATTAGCCGGACTAGAACGGAATTCCGTTGTTTGGAGATGATACTGTGTTTCCAGCGATATCTATAAATCTCAGCTAAATCGGATAAGTTTAGGATGATGCTGCAGGTACACCCCAATCTTATTCCAAAACAGATACTATACACAGAATATGGTTAATTGAATATACTGTATATGTATATATATAGATATATATTATAATAATTAATTGTCCTATAAAATATAAGTAAGGTTATACTATACTGGAATATCGGCTAGTAGAAATAAGCTTCATTGGTCTTAAAATGGCCGCTTCCAATGGATGGATAGTGGTCAAACGGATGTATCAGATGGATCAACAGGTGGATCAGATGTGTCAAGATTAGAGATGAGCGAACTTTAAAAAAAAGTGCGGTGCAGGGGGCGTGGCTCAGCACGGGATAAAATCCAGTGCTGAGCCACGCCCCCCTGCACTGATCACATGACAGTGACGTCACCCCAGGTCCTTCGGCTGTTCAACAGTTCGGGTTGGTGGCAGCCGCCCCTTATGGATTCCATATGCCGCTATAGTGGAATCCATAACGGGATGCGCGACTTACCACAACCCGAACACCGGACTTTTTTTTAAAGTTCGCTCATCTCTAGTCAAGATGCGGTGCAGGGCGTGGCTCAGCACGGGATAAAATCCAGTGCTGAGCCACGCCCCCTGCACTGATCACATGACAGTGACGTCACCCCAGGTCCTTCGGCTGTTCAACAGTTCGGGTTGGTGGCAGCCGCCCCTATGGATTCCATATGCCGCTATAGTGGAATCCATAACGGGATGCGCGACTTACCACAACCCGAACACCGGACTTTTTTTTAAAGTTCGCTCATCTCTAGTCAAGATGTTTCAGGATGTTCATTCAAAAAGATCGACCAAGAAGCTTCCCCCTCTGTAAGCTCATACCATCTTTTCATCCCATTCAGGAAGGGGCTTGGCCAGGTTTGATTATTTACTAGTAATGTCACTAATAGGATTTCCCCCATTGATCTCTCAACATATGTCTTGATTCCCCTACCATTAGAGGGCACTATAGATCCATGTAAAATGTTTTGCAATTAAAGCTATTTTTCCTTTATTGTCTTTAATTTGAAATAGAGATACTATTTAACTAGGATTTCAGACAGACCTTCTAGAACAATAGAATGTAAAAACCCTCTATTGAGAATTCTCTTGAAAAAACACACTGAAATTATTAACTCTCCATAGTGACACAGTAACATATACATTTAGACTATAAAAGAAATTCACTTATTTTTTTAATAAATCTTCTGACCATATCTTCTATATAATATAATCAACACACTTTTAGTCATTTAAAACATACAATTTTAGGACGTATCATATAAAACCCAGAATCCATTCACCTATTGATTAATAAAAAACATTACATTGAATAGTACAATTAAATCCTTTCTATCCACTGAGAAAACTCAACATACTGTATTCCTTTATCTGGGCAATTGTCTTTTATTGAACCTGGGAATTTTTCTTCTTCCAAGACCAGACTGAGTAAATATTTTTGCACAGACTGCTAACTTTTCAGTTACAGATTTTAAGTCCAAGGATACTGAACTCGAACAAGATCAGACCAAAAAGGGTTTTTCTTAATGTTCCTGTTCATATACCTATATAGTGCTTATATTATGGACTCTTTTTATCCGTAAAAGTTTTGACAATATAGTGTACATAAAATACTATTTATTAATTTTTTCTATCTATTAGTGATGAGTAAGGTTGTGCGAACCGAACTGTAAAGTTCTGGTTCGTATCGAACTTTAGGGTTTTTGGTACCCAGACCCAAACCCGTACATTTCCGTAAAAGTTTGGGTTCAAGTTTAGTGTTCAATGATTTCTTAGCGCTTTTTGACAGGCTGCAGGGCAGCCAATCAACAAGCGTTTCACTAGTCTGCCCTTAGAAGCCATCACATCCATGCCTACTAATGACATGGCAGAGATTGGCGAAGTGCAGCATGTGACCCAGCCTCTATATAGGCTGGAGTCACGTAGCGCCACACGTCACTATCCTCTTCTCAGTGTAGGGAAAGGATTCTGCTGCTGCTGTAAGGGAGAGATTAGACAAGAATTCTGGTGTACTTGGTGGTGTTCAATCTTCAAACTACAGCGAGTATTGAGGGTGCTATGCTACATTTTTGCACCCAGCCCTGAGCCCAGTGACACTGAAAAATAACTTTTAATCCATCTGCTAGTTCGGTGGGCGTCGGCGGCCATTTTTGAAACTGCAGTGCACTTGCAACTGCATGTGAACTGCATGTGTGCCAGGGACATTACTTTAATTCTGTTCTGGTAGCTCAGTAGAGGACAAATTCCGTTTTTTGGCCGGTCAAGTAGCCCTGCGGCCTGCAGTGCATACCTGGCAGTGAAAATTATTCAATTACATTAGTATGTCACATATTTTTGTGACCTAAAGCGATTTATTATCTGTCTGCAAGAGGCACTGCATATCTGACAGTCCAATAAAACTGTTGAATACTGCACCTTGCTGATATTAAAAAGTACACTTGTTTTGCTAGATAATAAATTTACGGGCTATGCTGCATTTCTGACAGTCCAATTAAACCGTTACATACTGCAGTTACATTGCTGCTATAAAAAAGCACATTTTTTTGTCCTAGATAGCAACTTTGCTTGATACGCTGCATTTCTGACAGTCCAATACAACCGTAACATACTGCATTTACATTGGTGTTATTAAAAAAAAAAAAACTTATTGTGCTAGATAGGTGACAGGGATGTAAATTTATAATGGTATAAGAGGACGGCTCTCTATTTATTAAACTGGGTGGTGCTCAGATCAGGGATGTTTCACCCAAACACCAAAAGAAAAATGTAAATCACCAAAGTATGATCGGCACTCTTATCTGGATTTATATAGAGAGAAGAATATATATATATTTAAATGTCTATATTTATTATAAAAAATCATAAAACACTATAAAACTATTTCATAAAGTGATCAAATTCATGTAGCTGTATACAATAATCAAATTCGCTTAGCTATATGTACTCAGCGTGCAAATATATCTGCATGCATATAAAAGCCACCTTCCTTAGGCAATGGATCGCCTTAAAAAATGTCCAAATCAACAAAAATACATATTAATCGTATAGTGTCATATTCTTCTGTGCAAATCAGCATGAGTTCATATGGATGTCTGTGTATCATCCAAACCACATCATGTCTCGCGTTCCACTAAGATAAGGGGTTAATATTGTATCTATATCTCATAAGAATAATCCGGTCCCAGAGGTACAGATGATTATGGCAAAGAGATGATAGAGAGGAAGGCATTAATGTCAGCTAAAATAGTCAAGTTGCAGTCCTTCTCATGCACACAAACAGGCGGGTTACCTTATTTAAGTTGGGGGATCGACCTCTGGTACTGGCCGCGGCGTCCCACATGCCAGATGCGGTGCAGAGGGATCTTACCCCAGTAGGTGTTCCTGTTTGATCATGTGCACTGGGATACTTGAAGTCAGTAGTTGCAGAGATGGTTAGTCCCTCCTTCTCTGCCGTGTGATACCTCCAGCTTGTCAATTCCTTGTCAATTTTACAATTTTTGCCGTATACAAACCCTTGCTCTGCATAGGTGACAGGGAGGTAAATTTCTAAAAATCGTCTGTTACATTCTTGGTCCATAAAGTAACCCTGCACTGCATACCTGACTTGGAAATAAATTCAGTTAGGTGGCCTTCAGATTGTTGGGTGATCCATACCCCTTCTTTCTTTCAAAGTACCCCTGCACTGCATACCTGACTGGGAAATATATTCTGTAAATTAGGTGGCGTTCAGATTGTTGGCTGATCTGTACCCCTTCTTTCTTTTAAAGTACCCCTGCACTGCATAACAGACAGGGAACTAAAATTCATTACAATTGGCAGCTACATTGTTGCCTGACATAAAGCCTTGTTTGGCTGTGAAGCCAAAGGTATTCGCTAACAACAATGTGTTTTGTTTTAATTTTTTTTTTATATATATATAAATTGGGATAGACCCCAAAACATTGGTAAATATAAAAAAGAAAACAAAGAGTAAGTGCGCTGTAGTATAACAGTGGTTGGGTGAGGCCGGTATACCTGTCTATTCGGCATAAGGTACGAACAAGTCCTGTGGGATCCATGCCTGGTTCTTTTTAATGAACGTGATTATATGACTGGCCTTATAAGTTAAGGGTAAATCATGTATATAGTTTTGTTTGTTTATTTAGTTTATCTGACTTATAGTTTTTAAATATGTTTGCAAGTAAATTTGTAAATAGTTTGTAAATTGGCATCAATGAGTGGTTTGAGTGAAAGGTGGGGGGTGTAGGGTGGGAGGCTGGTCGGGTTAACTGAATTGATTTTCACTGTCAGGTGTTCAGGAATTTCTGCACCACCAAATTCAGCACATGCGCCAGGCAAGGGATGTGTGTCAAAACGGCTAGGCCCAGAGCTGCTACGAGATTTCGCCCATTATCGCACACCACCAGGCCGGGTTTGAGGCTCAGTGACACCAATCACTCATCGGTCTGTTGTTCCATGCCCGTCCACAGCTCCTGCGCAGTGTGGGGTTTGTCCCCCAAACAGAGGAATTTCAGAACAGCCTGCTGTCGTTTCCCCCTGGCTGTGCTGATGTTGGTGGTGAAGGTGTTACGCTAAGTGGAGGAGGAGGTGGTACAGGAGGAGGAAGCGGAGTAGGAGGAGGCAAAGGAGGCAAAAAGAAATGCCCTGCATTCCTCGGGGGCTGAAGGACATGCGCCAAACTGCTATCCGCCTCTGGCTCAGCCGCCACTACATTTAACCAGTGTACTGTTAGCGAGATATAACTTCCCTGCCCGTGCTTACCGGTCTACGCAGCGCACACCTGATTTTGTCGGCCACTTGGTTGTGCAGTGAAGGGATGGCTCATCTGGAAAAGTAGTGGCGGCTGGGAACCATATACTGTGGGTAAGCCACCACCATAAGATTATTATAAAGTCTCCATCCATCTCCACCAGACAGAATGACAGCATTTCAAAGGACTAGGAATTTTGAAATCCTGGCATTCAGGGCCAGGGATCATGGGTGGGTAGGGGGGAACTTTCTCTTTCTATTTCTCTTTCTCTCCAGTGTTTGGGAGATGAACAGCTGAACGCTTCCATGGTATAGTGTGGAAATGCTTGGTGATGGTAAAAGATAAGGTGGCGTTTCCTGCCACATCCTCTGTTTGCGGGGGGCAGGTGCCACTGTCACTCACTTGTGCTAAGGTTTAGAATGTTTATTTTTAGTTTTTATGTATTTTATATTATTTTAAGTTATTTCCCTATCCCTATCACTCTTAACCCCATTTTGCTTCAATTTCCAGCCCTCTAGCCATTTCCAGGACTTTTTCAGAGCCATTTTAGTGCCCCAAAGTTTGGGTCGCCATTGACTTCAATAGGGTTTGGGGTCAAGTTCGCGTCAAGTTCTGGTCCCGAACTCGAACTTTGCGGCGAAGTTTGGCGAGATCGGCGAACCCGAAGTTCCAGGTGTTCGCTCAACTCTAGTGATGAGCGAACACCAAAGTATTTGGGTGTTCGGGCCGAACACATAGCTATGTTTGTGTGCTCGGCTGAGCACCCGAGTATAATGGAAGTCAATGGGAGACAACCAGGCACCCCCTGCTCTAAAGAGGGAAGGGTGCCTGGTACATTGGAAAAGGTCAGAAAGTGACAGAAACACCACAGAAAAGGATCAGGAGCAGCATGGGAATGATGTCTGGATGTATCTTGGACTCCCAGGTCGCAGCTGGGAACCATGTTGTTCGAGTTGTACGGCAGTTTTACAGACAGACAAAAATGCACACAAAACACTCCCATACACCCTTTATTACACATAAAGGAGGGCATCATACACAATCTTAAAAAATGATGATTGGTGGCCGCTGGTGACCCTCAAAAACATTTGGAGCAAGGGTCTGAAGGTGACCATTGCAAAAAATGATGGGCGAGTGCCTGCTGCTGATCTGACTCTGTAAAATATTGTACATGAGGGCCTGCTGTTGAGCTGACCCTGTAAAATATTGTAGTTTGAGGACATGCAGGTGAGCTGACCCTGTAAAATATTGTAGTTGAGGGCCTTGTTAGATCAACACAAGTCAGGAGGATGAGCAGAGTGAGGAAGTGGAAGAGGAGATGGGAACGATGACATTACTGACCCAACCTGGAAAGGTGGCAAGCCAAGTGAGGACAGCAGGACAGAGGGGGAGGCATTTATAGCACCGCAACAGGCTGGAAGAGGCTGTAGGGTGGCAAAAGGGAGAAGGCGGGCCACACCAAATAGGCCCACAACTGTTCCCCCTTTGCCTTGCCAAGTGGTAGGTGTTCCGCAGTCTGGAGCTTTTTTGAGGAAAGTGGGGATGAAAAAAGAATAAATAACCATAACATATCTTACATTCTATTCATTAACTCTAACTCATATATACCATAACAATAAAAATTCAAACCTGGGAACATAATGGGGGAAGACAGTACAGTGGAGGCAAAATGAGTAGGGGTTGTGAACATTAGCAACCTAACCACCACCGGCATGATCTGCCACATGGCATTAAAGCACAGGTGGCAGGTGGCCCGAAACCCTGGGTCCACAATCAGTGTCTGTGGGTCACACCACTGCCTTCTCTTCCTCCCCTGTGTTACATGCTGGGCCGGCCAATCCTCTGTCCTAGACGCAGGCCTGTATGACTTCCGCCCTGCAGCTGGGCCATCGCAAGCACCATCAGCTAGCACACGCACTTCTGTGTCCGAGCACAGCGTACAGATGTCCTTCCTTACCCCAGGCCTTTGGACGTCAGCGTAAATACCCAGCCACCCACCCACAGGCCTTAGCACTAATTGCGCACTTTTGACAATTTCCGGCCCTGGAAATGTTGCCATTTAGGCCTGTGGACACTGAGGCTTTCCTCAGTCTCATGGCGGCGGCCATCCTTCGTTACTCAGTCCCCAGCCGCAACTATTTTTCTCTGTGTCGTCCCTGCATTACACTGCCAATTGTGTCACATAACTTCACCCGTGCCCTGACCAACGCAGTTATTGTGAAGGTCCACTTAACGACAGACACAAGTGCTTTTGGCCAGGGACGATACATTTCCTTGGCAGGCACACTGGGTGAACCTTGTGGAGGCCGGTAGCATGTCGTACCCTGGGATGGCACAGGTGCTACCAACGGCAAGGATTGCGGGCCCTACTTTCATCAGAATTTCTGCCACCACCTACATTAGTGGCTGCAACCCCCCCCTTCTCCTCCTCCGCCTCCACCTCCTCCTCCACTGCAAACTCAGAAGTCTCATCTTGCAGCAGCAGTCAACCATCAGTCAGTAGCTGGAAGCAGTGTAGCACGGCAGTGGAGAAATGGCAACAAGCCGTTCTGAAACTCATTTGCTTGGGTGACAAGCAGAGCTTTGGCTTTGGCAGGGTATAAAGGAACAGGATGGTTGTGTCTGATAATGGCCATAACTTGTTGGCAGCTTTGTAGCTTGGCAAGCTCACACACATGGCATTCATACAAGCAGATATGTCTCATGCACAACAAACATCCCAAACGTATACATTAATATGACTTAAAACATAACACACGAGAGTGGTGGTAAACCAATGGCATGGCCTGGTAACTAAGTCATCAATAACCAAATAACAATAACATATTTTACAACTATAAACCATAACAACAATAATAATACCAACAATAATACAACCACAAACCATAATAATAATAGAACAGAATGTTATTGCGGATAAATTTACAGCTGACAACGCTAGCACCAGATTATGTAGTTCCTTGTGCAACACGAGGGGAGATGAGGGGAACACACAGCAGTAGTGATGGACGAACATCAGATGGGATTGTTCGCGAACGTGATCGCTCAAACTCGCTCAAATGTTCACGAACCCAAACCTCCAGGTCATATTTGCAGACAACACATTGTCCCACAACATGGACACTGACATACCAGAAGTATTAATCAATTTTACGATCTGCAAGCATTTTATTTTATCGGCGAAATTTCGGCAAAGTGTTAACCGCAAGAGCACATGCGTTCTAAAGGCGTGACCTACAGCAACTGGTTTACACCGACTAGCAAATAGATGTATGCGATGGTTGGAGTGAAGTTCAACGAGGAAGAGGAAGAACTCCTGGTGACTGTAAGTAATCTTACATTAAAGTAGTTTATTTGATTACATTTCACCTGCATGTCTGAACAATCGCTTTATATGCATAAAGAGCATGAAGAGTGTTATAAAAAATAGCCAGTGCAACCTTCTGCGATTCTAATTTTCTTAAGTGCACCAAACTGCACATTTTATAAGGTCTCACTACATATTATTGATTTTTGCACTAAGTATTCCAATGACATTACACCCATTATGTTAGGTTACCCTGCAGATTGGCCGAGCGCACGGCGTCATTGGTTGCTAATGCTAACTCGCTATGATGCCGTGTGCTTCTTGCCGCCACCATAGATCATACAAGTGTATCACAGTACAGCGGTGGTGGTCTGGAAGCGCGCGTCGTCATAGCAAACAATGACGCCATGCGCTTGTCCACTCTGCAGGACAGCAGGACGGGTCTGTACGGTCCATATTTTTGAAAAAACACGCCCGTGTGCATGCGGCCTTACTTTTACGGTTAGAAGATGGGATTTTATTACGACTGTATGTGGGTGGGGTCTGAGCTATCAGATACTGTCCAACTAAGCAGAGATGTACCTGCCTAGTGAAGTGACGGTACAGTATGTGGTGTACAGCTGGTTTGTCTCCCCCGGATGCACCCTGGGTAACTATGAATGAACCATCAAATACTGGTGGTGCATGCGGCCTAAATATAATATTTCCACCTCAAAGCACTAAATACTTTTTTCCATTTACTTGATTACATTTTTTTCCATACTATTATTGTTAAATATGGGGATTATATGTTTGCATTTTTCTCTTGCAGCGGATGTTGGTTCGGGGCTACGACAGCACCCGATCCCACGCCGAGAAACAAAGGATAGTGCAGGAGTTGGCCTATGAAATGTGGAGCAAAATAGGTTGCACACACCGTCGTCTGGCCATTTTAAAAAAATGGTCAGACATGAAAAGAAGGCAGCCCCGTTTCATTAAAAGAATCCGGGACGAAAAATTCCCAGGTACATACGTAAATAACTTTTTTATGTTTTGCCAACACTCTATAAAGTATACAGTGCTAATCAAAAGTATTCACACCCCTTTGACTTTGTTCTTTTTTTTAGTTGCCTCACCCCCTGGAATTAACATGGATTGTTTGAGGATTTCCATCATGTAATTTGTATAACAGGCCCACAACTTTGACCTTCCTTTAAATTTGTTAATTGTAAAGCAAACAACTAATAGGACAAAATTACAGAAAAGGTCAATGTGCATAAATAATCATCCCCCTAAAATCAATACCTTGTAGAGCCACCTTTTGAGGCAATCACAGCTCCAAGTCGCTTTGGATAAGTCTCTATGAGCAGTTGCCACATCTTACCACAGGCTTTTTTGCCCATTTTTCCTTGTAATACTGATTCTGCTCCTTCAAATTTGATGGTTTGCGCTTGTGAACAGCAATCTTTTAGTCTGACCACAGATTTTCTATTGGATTGAGATCTGGGCTTTGATTAGGCCATTCCAACACATTTATATGTTTCCCCTTAAACCACTCAAGTGTTGCTTCAGCAGTGTGTTTGGGGTCATTGTCCTGCTGGAAGATGAACCTCCGTTTTAGCCTCAAATCACGCACAGAGTGGGACTTGTTTTGCTCAAGAATATCCCTGACCAGTTTCCCAGTCCTGGCTGGTGAAAAACATCCCGACAGCATCATTTCATTGTGGGGATGGTGTTCTTTGGGTGATGTGATGTGTTGTTGGCTTTGTGCCAGACAAGTGACGGACTGAACCATCATTGTGTCTGCAGTAGATGCCTGAGGCCTAGCCTCCTTCCTACAGGATTTGGACACAGGACTATGGAGACTCCCACTCCGACCTATTTGGTTGAAAGGGAACTATAAACCATGAATTTTTGGTTGAGTTTATAGACCACATTTTTCGTATTCCCCATTAAAGTAGCATGGTGTGAATCCATAAACGCAATACGGGTTAACTCTGCTCAGAGACTCCAAATTAATGTGTTGGGTTTTTGTCCCTTTGTCCTATTGTGTTAGTGATGGGATTAAGAAGTAGTCGACTCTGGTGTAGAGAATTATATCATCCTATGATACACTGAGGAGATAATCCCATCCCATGGGTCTCCTCTCGCCCTATTGTTCCATCAAGACACTGTGGAGGGGATGTCTTTTTTCAGGAGGAAGAAGAGGTGGAGGCCATACCCTCCCAGCCTATTGAGCCACCCCCACCAGATGTGGGAGAAGTGAAGGAGGTGGAAAGTGTTGTACCCTCCAGCACCACCCCATAGCAATATGATTATGTATCCATAACATGTACATAAACATTAAAAGGGCCGACAATGAGACGACAACCGACACTCTAGTAATACAAAAAAAAAAAAAAACACTGGCCAATAACTCTTTAATCTATTTTAAAACCATTGATTTAATAAATAAATAATATTAAACTCAATTGAATTATCATTAACTAACAAACAAAATAAAATTATAATGTACTAAAATATCACTAATAACCATATAATGACCATAAATATCACTAACTAACATATTGAGATTTAAATCGTCAATGTGTATAAAGATTTTAAACGGAAAAAAAAGGGTAAACAATAGACAGACATATTTTGTACCGCTGTCTACATATCGACTGTCTATATAAAAATATCATATGATATTACCCCTCCGGTGAACAATTTAAATTAAAAAAAAAAAAAACAATCAAACGAAAATATGAATTTATTCAACCTAACATCACTAAAAGTGCAACGCCAAGCTAGCTAAAGAGGCATATGCCCCCCAAAATAGTAACAATCGGTCAGTGCATTCTGCTAAAAATGAGACCCAACCATTAGACAATTGCCACATAAAATCAATAATTTGGCTCTCAAAATATGGAGACAGTAAAACATGAATTGTTTTTGGTTCAACAAAGCTTTTATTGTGTAAAGGACAATTTACTATAAAATAAGGAAAATGGAGGAGAGGCAACGCAAGGCCATGAAGGGGGTGCATGAGATGATCATGCTTTTGGAAAAATTGCCTTAATTTATTTTTTATTTTTTATACTAAGTTATATAAATCGTTTGTACAGTCATAATGTGTATTGTGTTTTTTGTAATATTGCTCGGTTTTACTGTAATAGCTCAGCCTAAATCAGCCAGAACAGACAGCAGCCGGTAAATACATGTCAAATACATATAGGGTCCAATCACACGTCTGTTAAATGTGTCCGCATACCACAATTCGGAGGAACGTTTACAGAACCATTGATTTTAAAATCCATTTCGAAAAATTAGACATTCACAGGATACAAAAGTAAGTATCAGCCATTGCAGGCCTCAAAAATTAGCCGACAGGCGTTCCACTGACAGCAAATAACTTTGTATTCTGTAGCTGGTGGCTCATTAGGCATTCACAGGATACAGAAGTAAGTGTTAGCCATTACAGGCCTCAAAAATTAGACATTCAACATACATAAAAGGCATTTTATGCCGCTTATTTACTGAAGACAGGGGCCATAAATTGTTATGGGTGGTGGCGGGTATGGGCTGTCATGAGGAATTTTAAACAAACATGGTCTACTGTTCACATGTTTTGAATTCCTCCGAGATCCATGCGTCATTGATTTTTAGAAATGTGAGGTAGTCAACACTGTCATGAGCTAGGCGAGTTTGCTTATCGGTCATGATCCCCCCAGCTGCGCTGAACGTCCTTTCGGACAGGACACTTGATGACGGGCAAGCCAACAGTTCCATTGCAAATTGTGCAAGTTCTGGCCAGAGGTCAAGCCTGCCCACCCAGTAGTCCAGGGGTTCATCACTTTTAAGCACATCCAAATCAGCCATTAAGCTGATGTAGTCGGACAGCTGCCGGTATAGGCATTCCCTGAGGCTGGATCCGGAGACAACAATAGCTGACCTCAGGGAGACCAGCTACAAAAGACACCGCGGATCCTCACTTAAGAGTCTCAACACAGCAATCCAAAGTGCAAAGTTCCCTGGGAAAAGGAAATATGCAAAATAAATGTGGAGCCCCAGTTATGGGTCTACAACACAATGAAAGCCAGATATCCCTCAAAGGAAGGAAAACCGAGCAAAGGGGTGTCTCCATTACAGAGATCACCAAATCCACCATATTAAGTGGCCCCTATGTCAAGATCCCGCTTTTTTTACAAGCTTTAAGGATGTGACAGGGAAAACCTAAGCCAGTTATCCATCCACAGACAGCTGTTTCGGGGTGTTGCCCCTCATCAGTGCAGAGTAGGATTCTGGCTAACCGGGAGCAATGCCTCGGAGACCACCCAAACACAGCAATCCGAAGTGCAAAGTTCCCTGGGAAAAGGGAATATGCAAAATAAATGTGGAGCCCCAGTTATGGGTCTACAACACAATGAAAGCCAGATGTCTGGAGACACCCCTTTGCTTGGTTTTCCTTCCTTTGAGGGATATCTGGCTTTCATTGGAGTGGAGAAAAAAAACCAAGTTCGTCCAGGTAGACGTTAACTGCGCGTTTCTGCTGGAGCAGCCTATCCAGCATATACAAGGTTGAGTTCCATCGCGTTGGGCAGTCACAAATAAGATGTCTGAGTGTTGTTAGCCACTGATCTGCCTGTAAACACAAAGCTGAAAGGAGTGCAGGACCAGTGTGGCTCTTGGCTTCCAAGCACAACAAACGCAGCACAGCTTGGCAACGTCTAACCTGGCATGTTGAATAGGTTCTGGGGATCTTGGTTGGTGCAGTGGAAGAGACGGTAGCAGCGGAAAAGGAGGAGTCAGCCAAGGAGGAGAGGGAGGATGGAGTAGGAGGAGGAGAAGAAGAGGCAGGCCTGCATGCAATCCGTGGCGGTAAAACCAAATCTACACGGATGCCACAGGTTACATGCTTGACGGGCGTCAGAAGGTTCACCCAGTGGGCAGTAAAAGTTATATAACTTCCCTGCCTGTGTTTGCTAAACCATGTGTCTTTGGTAAGATGTATCTTGGCACTGACACTGTGTGCCAGAGATACATTCACTTGCTGCTGAACATGTCCATATAGCTCTGGGATGCCCTTCTGGGCTCGGTGATGTTAGGCCCTAGGTGAGTGTTGGGCTTACCGCGACTTATGCGTTGACTGCAAAGGCTGCAGATGGCAACACTATTGTCAGCAGCTGACACATTAAAAAAAGCCCACACTACGGATCCATGTGCCGGCATCCTGGGAGCACCAGATGTGACCGTACATGGTTGATGGCTCACTCCTGATACATAAGCAGTCTAGTTTGTCCCTCCTGTGCAATATAAGTTCGGCCTGCTTCTCCTCACTATCTGCTGGTCCATCTCTTCGTCTGAACTCCACTCCTCCTCCTCTCTTGTGGGCACCCATGTTACATCCATAGACACGTCATCATCGATGTCACCCTCCCCACCACTAACATTAGAAATCTCTGAGTAGGCAGCAACAGCGGGGACCAATCTCCTTGGGCTGATCTGGGTACTGTCGTCTGACTGCTGAGTTGCGGCTGTTGCACTTGCTACCTCCTCTTCCTGATGCGATGCCAAGAATGGCTGTGCATCGGAAATGTCGTGATGGATTGGAAAATAATTCCTGTGACTCAAGTGGAGGGTATATAATGGTGGTGGTGTCTTTGGGGGTGCACACAGCAGAGAGTGAAGAGGGTGCAGATAGAGAGGATTAGGAGGATACAGAAGTGAAAGGCTGAGTGAGCCACTCAACCAAGTCTGGTGCGTCCTTTGACGAAACTGAACGCACCTTCTGCAACTTCCCACTTTGGCCCCGGCCTGATGCTCCTGCCCTACCCCTACCACTCCTGTAAAAGGGCCTGCCTCTTCCTCTGCCTGTCATTTTTTAAATGACCCGATGACAAAAGTCTATAGAGAAGCGCAGTGTATATGGAAGAAGGTATATAACACCCTGCTTCAATATGTCGTTTTGTTGTCAACTGGTCTATAATCACACCATTTATCACTTTACATGTTATCACTGTGTCTAGCAAAGTTAATGCAGTGAAAGCGGCTAAATTTCTCCAGTATTGTATTAGTAGATGATACACTGCTTCTATATGTCTTTTTGGTGTCAACTGGTCTAGACTCACACCAGTTTGAACCCCTTAAGGACGAAGGGCGTACATGTACGCCCTTGCGTCCTGGTACTTAAGAACCAAGGGCGTACATGTACGCCCTGTGTTTAAACTGCTACTGCACCCGATGTGGGCGCAGTAGCAACATGGTTCCTGCTGATGTAGATCAGCAGGAACCATGTTCTAATGCCGAGGGGGGTCATGTGACCCCCCCGTATCGGCGATCGCTGCAAACCGCAGGTCAATTCAGACCTGCGGTTTGCAGCGATTTCAACGATCTCTGATCCCGCGGTCTGTGACCACGGGGATCAGAGAGTTAATGCCCCAAAGGTAATTATTTTAACCCCCTGCAGCCCCCAATCTTGTTATGGCAGCGGGGGTGCAGAGGAGTGGTTGCGGAGCGGGAGGCGGTGCGGGAGGCGGGTGGTGCGGCAGGCGGGATCGCAATAGCGATCCCCGCCCGCCTCCCTTGTAATAATTCCCTGGTGTCTAGTGGTTCTATCAGAGTGCCAGCACATTGCTGGCACTCTGATGAAAGCGGCTGGCATCTGTGCTGCAGATGCCAGCCGTTTAACCTTCCTTACCGCGGTCCGGACGGACCGCGGTATGGAAGGTGTTAACAGGGAGGAGCTCCCTCCCTCTCCCATCGGGGGCTGCTGTGCCTATGCAGCCCCCCCCCTCAGGATGGGATCGCAGAGGGAGGAGCTCCCCTCCTCTCTATCCATCACCCACTGCTCTCTAATGGCAGTGGGTGATGGTTACCATGGCAGCAGGGCGCTTTCAGAGCGTCCTGCTTGCCATAGTATAGTAACTCTGGTCAGACTTCTGCTAAAGGCAGAAGTCTGACCAGGCTATAAAGTAAAAAATACAGTGCAGTACACTATATAGTGTACTGTACTGTATTATATAGACACCAGATCCACTGGATCTACAAGAACCAAGTGGGTCTGGGTCCAAAAAAATGTAAAAAAGTAGAAAAAAGTAAAAATAAAAAAAACACAAATCACTGAATAAAAAGTAAAAAAATAAAATACACTACACATATTAGGTATCGCCGTGTCCGTAAAAAACAGCTCTATAAAAATATCACATGACTGAACCCCTCACGTGAACGCCATAAAAAAAAAAAAATGGTGTAAATAAGCCATTTTTGGCACCTTACATCACTAAAAGTGTAATACAAAGCGATCAAAAGGCGTATGCCTCCCAAAATAGTACCAATCTAACCGCCATCTCATCCCACAAAAAATGAGCCCCTTCATAAAACAATTGCCCAAAAATAAAAAAACTATGCCTCTCAGACTAAAACATGATTTTTTGTTTCAAAAATGCTTTTCAGTGTTAAATGTAAAAAATTTAAAAAAGTAGACATATTGGGTATCTCCACGTCCGTAGAATCTGCTCTATAAAAATATCACATGACCTAACCCCTCAAGTAAACACTGTAAAAAAAAAAAAAAAAACTTTGTCAAAAAGCCATTTTTGTCACCTTACATCACAAAAAGTGTAATAGCAAGCGATCAAAACGTCATATGACCCCCAAATAGTGCCAATCTAACCGCCACCTCATCCCATAAAAATTATACCCAACCTGAGACAATCGCCTAAAAACTGAAAAAAATATGGCTCTCAGACTATGGAGACACTAAAACATATTTTTTTGTTTCAAAAGGGATATTATTGTGTAAAACCAAAATAAATAAAAAAAAGTATACATATTGGGTATCGTCGCGTTCGTAACGACCTGCTCTATTAAAATATAACATGACCTAACCCCTCAGGTGAACGCCGTAAACATAAAAAATAAAAACGTTGTAAAAAAGTCATTTTTTGTCACCTTACATCACAAAAAGTGTAATAGCAAGTGATCAAAAAGTCATATGCACCCCAAGATAGTACCATTCAAACCGCCATCTCATCCCGCAAAAAATGAGCCCCTACATAGGACAATTGCCAAAAAAAAAAAAAAAACTATGGCTTTCAGAATGTGGAGACACTAAAAAATCATTTTTTCAAAAATGCTTTATTATGTAAAACTGAAACAAAAAACCCCAAAAAGTAGACATATTTGGTATTGTCGCGTCCGTAACAACCTGCTCTATAGAAATAGCACACAATCTAACCTGTCAGTTCAACGATGTAAATAACAAAAAATACAAAACTGTCCCAAAACAGCTATTTTTTTGCAAATTATCCATTTTAATCCATTTTTCCAGTAACAAAGCAAGGGTTAACAGCCAAACAAAACTCAATATTTATTGCCCTGATTCTGTAGTTTGCAGAAACACCCCATATGTGGTCGTAAACTGCTGTATGGCCAAACGGCAGGGCGTAGAAGGAAGGGAACGCCATATGGTTTTTGGAAGGCAGATTTTGCTGGACTGGTTATTTGACACCATGTCCCATTTGAAGACCCCCTGATGCACCCCTACAGTGGAAACTCCAAAAAGCGACCCCATTTTGGAAAGTACGGGATAAGGTGGCAGTTTTGTTTGTATTATTTTAGGGTAAATATGATTTTTGGTTGCTCTATATTACACTTTTTTGAGGCAAGGTAACAAAAAATAGAAATTCGAAATTTCATCTCCATTTGCCAATAACTCTTGTGGAACACCTAAAGGGTTAACAAAGTTTGTAAAATCAGTTTTGAATACCTTGAGGGTGTAGTTTCTTAGATGGAGTCACTTTTTGGAGTTTCTACTCTAGGGGTGCATCGGGGGCTTCAAATGGGACATGGTGTCAAAAATCCAGACCAGCAAAATCCGCCTTCCAAAAACCATATGGCGTTCCCTTACTTCTGTGCCCTGCCGTTTGGCCATACAGCAGTTTACGCCCAAATATGGGGTGTTTCTGAAAACTACAGAATCGGGGCAATAAATATTGAGTTTTGTTTGGCTGTTAACCCTTGCTTTGTTACTGGAAAAAATGGATTCAAACGGAAAATTTTCCAAAAATCGAAATTCTGAAATTTTATCTCCATTTGCCATTAACTCTTGTGGAAAACCTAAAGGGTTAATGACGTTTGTAAAATCAGTTTTGAATACCTTGAGGGTGTAGTTTCTAGAATGGGGTCATTTTTGGATGGTTTTTATTATGTAAGCCTCACAAAGTGACTTCAGACCTGAACTGGTCCCTAAAAAGTGGGTTTTTGAAAATTTCTGAAAAATTTCAAGATTTGCTTCTAAACTTCTAAGCCTTGTAACGTCCCCAAAAAATAAAATGGCATTCCCAAAATGATCGATACATGAAGTAGACATATGGGGAATGTAAATCAATAACTTTTTTGGGCGGTATTACTATGTATTATAGAAGTAGAGAAATTGAAACTTGGAAAATTGCTAATTTTTCAAAATTTTTGGTAAATTTGATATTTTTTTATAAATAAAAATGAAATTTTTCGACTTAATTTTACCAGTGTCATGAAGTACTATATGTGACGAAAAAACAATCTCAGAATGGCCTGGATAAGAAAAAGCGTTTTAAAGTTATCATCACATAAAGTGACACTGGTCAGATTTGCAAAAAATGGCCTGGTCCTAAGGTGAAAATGAGCCCGGTCCTTAAGCGGTTAAAACATTTTTTTATTTAAAATGTTATCACTGTGTGGGGGCGGAGCTTGGCCGCAATGCAGGACACACATGTCTGTGTGAGGTCTGCTGCAGACACGGTGTTTACAAGCTATTTTAGCACGCTTTCAGAAGAGAGGATAGGAAAGATCGGACGGGACAAGTCCAGAGACACCCGCAGCTCTCGAGGACCGTATTTGAGAGATGGAGAAATTCTTTAAAAAGAGTGCTCAGAGGCCCTGCACCGAATCCAAGATTGCGCTGGATAGAGAAGCGGTGGCCTGGGAGGATCAAGCAGAAGCCTCAGCAGACTCAGATGGAGGTAGGGAGAGCAAAGCGGAGTTTTTACACAATGGGGAAAATCTCCCAGTATCAGGAGCATTTATCAGAGAAGCTCTGGGAGTGGCTCTGGCCCCTATAAAACAAGATTTTCAGGATATCAAAAGTGAACAAAAACAACTAAGGGAGAAAATTGAGACCCTAGAGGTGGGATATGAAGGGACTATTGCTTTTCACACGGTCGCGTCCCACAGCCTTGAACACATGCAGGCCCATATAAATCATTTGTACAACCTGGTCGAGGACCAAGACAACGGGGGCACAGACACAATCTCCGCGTCCGGTGTTCCAGAGACAGTGCTGCCTGACTCTATAATGCCCGCATTGCAAGAACTTTTCCAGAAACTCTTAGGCCCTGAAGCCTCGGACGACTTAACCATGGATCGGGCTTATAGGGCTCTCTGCCCACCTCCTAAGCCACAAGAAACTCCAAGGGACATTATCTGTAAAATGGTCAGCTTTGCCACCAAAGAGAAACTATTAAAAGCGGCGAGAGAGAAACACCCACTCGCCTGCTTTGGCACTACAGTTTTCCTATTTCAGGATTTATCTCCCATGACTTTACAAAATAGGAGAGTGCTCAAACCTCTCCTAGAAGTTTTGCAACACAGATCCATTACTTACAGATGGCTCCATTTGGATTACTAATTAATATGTCGGGTCGCAAACTAGTGGTCCGTTTTTCATCCGACTTGCCTCAGGTGTATGACACCTTAGAAATAGACCAACTGGACATACCAGATTGGAACATTGTAAAGAAACTGACAGATCTCCCAGAGGTACCGGTACTGGAACCCTGGACACCGAGTGCTGCCTCCAGATCCCAGCAAGGGAAAAGAAAGCCGCTGAAGACGATTCCTAGGAGAATCTCATTGGACCCTGAATGATCCTATACAAGAGGGACCATCAAAACACTTCTTCACTTTGTCTACATGAGCCGTATTCTTCTCGGGACCTCTAGGATTTCCTATGACTAGTGGTTGTAAGATGGTAGATGCCTTGTGGTATATTTACCTTATTCCCTAAGTTAAGGGCACAAAGCTTAGGCTTAGGCTTCTCCTGACACAATTATTGTCTGCCAATGTTTTAAAAGAATTCTTATCTTGCATCTCTTCTACCTACTCCCTCCCCCCCTTTCCTTCCCCTCTTCCTTCCTCCCCCCCTCCCTAGTACGCCACAATTCTTTCTTCTCCAAATACTGATGCAGAGATAGAGGTTGACAGGGAGGAACAGAAGGAAGTAAAAAAAAAAAAAAAGACTGTCCCTGTACGATATACGTCACAAAGACCCTACTCTAAGGTCCGTATCTATGTCCTAATTTGCTAGTCTTCATGATTACTGGTAAAGCTAGATTTACTTATTTTTCCATCCTCCTCTTCTGAGAGGACATACTTAACAACTGTCTTTCTGCTTCTTGGAACCGTCCTGCCATGTTACTGTTTGGAATGTCATTTCACCATTGTTTCCTATCACACCCCCTCCCCTTTCTCTTTATTTTTGCAGCGTGTTATGCTCTTTATGCAGGCTTGGATCCATTCTACAGAAGGCTCTTTTTTCCACCACACACTTCAATGGCCACCCTGAAGATAACCCTGAAGATAACGTCAGAGGCATTAACTCTCCAACTAAATGAAGTCAGATCATACATTTGCTACGCAAGCAGCAGGTGAGTGTAGCAATCCTACAAGAAACTCACTTCAAAAAAGACCATACTCCGCGATTGAACCATTTATGCTTTAATCAATAGTTCCACGGCGTATCACCTTCTTCAGCTACTAAAGGTGTATCCATCGCGATACATAAAAACTTTCCACTACATGTTCTCTCCACCTTGATCGACCCAGAGGGAAGATATTTGTTCCTGAAAGGAGTGCTAGGTTCACTAACCTTCACATTTTGCAACATACATGCACCCAACACAATGCAATCCAAGTGGATTTGCCATGTACTGGAACTGCTGCGGGACTTTGCCGAGGGGACAGTAATATTAGGTACTGACCTGAACTTAACACTATGCCCACAATTAGATTCCTCAACAGGTTTATCTAACACATCTGGAACTGCCCTAAGGCGGGTTAGATCCGCGTTCGAGTCTGTGGGACTAATGGATAGCTGGAGGGTTATACATCACACTACTAAAGACTATTCCTTCTACTCGGTAGCACATCGGTCATACCAACGACTAGACTACCCATTTATTCCCATACAGCTTTTATCTTCTAGCACGAAGGCACACATTGGTTTATTGCTCCTTTCGGACCATGCACCGGTATTTTTAGAAGTAATCCTCAGGCAGATTCCTAAACCTATGTCTAATTGGGGACTGAATAAGACTTTACTAGACTCGCCAGATCATATTAAAAAGGTTGCTGATCTGCTGGAGGAATATTTCAAACTAAACGATACCTCGGAAGTTTTATATGGATCAGTATGGGAAGCACACAAGTCAGTAGTGAGAGGCCACCTGATAGGCTTAGGCTCCTATCTTAAAAATCGAAAAGAACAACACATATTAGATCTATCAAGACAGATTCAAAGACTTGAGAACATTCATAAAAGCCAACTGACGCAAGATGTGTTGGACCAGCTAACTTCACTAAGATCCTCTCTTAAGAACATTCTAAACACCCGCACCGCTAAATTATATTTATCTGCAAAATATAAATACTATGCACACGGAGACAAAGCCTCCAAATTTATGTTGTCACAGATAAAGAAAATGAAAGGCAAAATCCTACATACATATGATCCGCTCGTCTTCTTCTTCACCTCTTAGGAACACCGAGGACATAGCATCCAGATTTAAAGACTCCTATGAGAGTTTATACAATATCCAATCTTCCCCATTAACCACGAACAGCACAGACAGTATCTCAGTGATAGATGGTTAGAAACGCTTCGCCTCCCCTCTCTAACATTAGATCAGTCCCAAAACTTACTAAAACCATTTACCATTTAAGAGCTTAATGAAGTACTTAAAACCACCCCCCACACAAAAGCCCCGGCCCAGATGGCTTGCCCCTGATATATTATCGCACTTTTCGCTACGTTTTATCACCTAAATTCTTGAAGCTATGTAACAAAGCATTGTTAGGGGAGCCCTTGCCATCTCAGATGTTAAAAGCACATATCACGATAATACCCAAGGAGGGAAAAGACAACTCTATGTGGCAGTTATAGACCCATATCATTATTGAACACAGATCTTAAGATATTTGCCAAATTAATTGCCCTTCAGCTTAAACCGCTTCTTCCCCTCCTTGTCTCAAGTGAACAGGTGGGGTTTGTTTCTGGCCGAGAGGGCAGGATGAACACCACGAGATTGCTTAACATTATCAATTATGCTTGTAGCTGTCAAGTGCCATTAGTTCTACTGGGCACCGGCGCTGAAAAAACATTTGATTGCATTGACTGGTGTTTCATGCAACGGGCCCTAAACAAATTTTGAATACCAGACCGATTTTTTTCCACCATTATGTCAATGTATAATAACCCCACTGCCAAAGTTCTGGCTAATGGTATCTTGTCTCCCTCCCTGCGGATCAATAACGGTACCTGACAGGGATGTCCCCTGTCTCCTCTCCTATTTGTTCTCACTGTTGAATGCTTGTTTCAAGCTATTAGACAGGATGATAGAATCAGAATAAACAACTCTTTACTAGAACTTTCAAGACCTACCTAATATTATAAACCAAACCATAAACTCATGGGATATCCCCCTTTCTTCGTGGTTCGGAAGACGGACCCTAATAAAATCAGTTCTGCTCCCGAAGATATTATACTATCTTCAAACCCTACCAATACCCCTCCATCGCTGTTTCTTTACTAAATTACAAGGTATATTTTCCAGGTTTTTATGGAATGGGAAAAAATCCAGACTAAAACGAAGTTACACCACACTTCCACCTTCACATGGGGGTATAGGGTTACCAGATATCTATGGGTACTATTTAGCTGTTCAAGGAACTAAATGCCTAGAATGGCTTCGCCACTCAGAGATTCGACTTGACATTAAAGCCGAACAGGCCATGAGTAAACATTCTTTGAGATCTCTCTAACTATTGTCGCTTGGACAACTTCACAACGCTATGACTAAAACACTATCTAAATATGGCAAACGACTTTTAAGAACTTTCTGATTTCTAACCCACTGTCCCCCCTGATACAAATTAGAGATATTTTATGGAATGCTCCACCCCAATTTCTTCAAACGCTATCAGAGTCACTTAAAGGTCTTACCACACCAGCTGTTGACATGATGAACATGGAAATGTACCGGACACTTGGGGGTTACATAACCAACAACCCCTTTTGTCTTACCTTCACATGGCACATATCAAAACATACCTTAAAAATATACTCCCTCGCATTAACCAGACTCCTTCCCCTTTTTGAGAGTAGAATAATGCAAGTCAAAGAACCTTCTAAAAAGATATTTACCTTATATTCTGAAAGACTTTTACATAACAAACCGGACGACATCCCCTTTATAACCAAATGGGCAACGGATCTAAATGTGGACAGGACAGATGCTTCCCTCGGTAGGTGTCTAGCAGCGGCTCCTAAAATTTCCTCCTGTGTCCGTTTACAGGAAAATTACTAAAAGTGTTAACAAGATTGTCCACAAGATGTTCCCCGCTGTAAGCCACTTGTGTTGGCGATGTAACCAAACACCTGGGTAATTCCTGCATATATGGTGGAAATGCAACATTATATCTTCCTTTTGGGAATCGATCTGCTCTACCATGAGTGGAATATGTAAAGTGATAATCCAACCCACCCCTCAATTGTGTTTACTTAACATACTGGATCAAGTAGTAGCTCCTAGCTTTATGAAAAAATTAATCACTGCACTACTAGCCTCAGCGAGAATACCTATTGCTGCCAAATGGAGATCAGACTCTGCCTCTACTATCGACATGTGGTGTAAAAAATGCGATGAGGTGTACAGAATGGAACAGATTGCAGGATGAGAGACATGCCACTTTTCAAAAGACATGGGGCCCATGGGCAACATTTAAAGGATTTGTCACTGCTCATTTCTCCTCATCAACATCCATCCAAGCCTCACGTGGTCTTCCGGGTGGTCATGGACAACGAATTATGGATGTGAAGCCAGTTCTATTGATTATTGGATCTCAAACCTAACTTTTCCGTCCAAATTGTGTCCAAAGATTTGCTGAAAATTCCCTCTCCCCCCCCCCACACCTTTATACACGTTTTTCTTGATATTCAATTGTTCAACATTGAAATCTTTACTAATGTTATGAGCTCAACATAATATGCCATCAAAGTAATCTATTACATGGAAATTGAATGTAATATTGAGCTGCATATACGTTATATAGTATTCTTCTTAGAATAAAAATTATGTTTTTGAACTAAAATTTTATCACTGTGTGTAGCAGAGGTAACGCAGTGAAAGCGGATAAATTTGTGCAGCACACAAATACACTATTTGAGTAGTATATTCTTGGATAACACCCCAATTCTATATGTTGTTTTGGGGCCCACTGGTCTTTCACACCAGTTTAGGATTTTCTTTAAATTTTCTCACTGTGTGTAGCAGAGGTAACGCAGTGAAAGCGGATACATTTCTGCAGCACACAAATACATTATTTGAGTAGTATATTCTTAGATAACACCCCACTTCAATATGTTGTTTTGGGGGACACTGGTCTATCACACCATTTATAATACTTTTTTATAATTGCGTTTGTCACTCTTTGTTGTTGTAGTATCGCTGCAGAACCGATCACAAGTCACAATGCTGCACTATACAAATCCACTATAATATGCTTTCTATATTAGTGGACCTATTAGCTAGCGATTTGTGTCACTATTAACACTCTAACCTCCTGTCCCTGCTCCACACAGCAACCTCTCCCTACACTGACAAAAGACAGAATGTAAAATGGCAGCCATATCAGGTCTATGTATAAGGTAGGGGGTATGTCCATGTGCTGAAACATCTTAATTGGCTGCCCTGTACCACCTGATAGATGTGTCATGGGTCAAAGTTCCCGGGGAATATCGCCATATGTTCGCATGTTCGGCGAATCGCGAATGAGTAAAGTTTGCCGCGAAACGACCGCCGGGTGAACCGCAAGCCCATCTCTTCACAGCAGTTCTAAGAGAGGCAGAAACGATCAACGATATCTTAATGATCCAATTGGATAGAAGTACTCTCCCGTGTAACTTCGATGTCAGCCAGTGGCAGCTCATGCGTGACACCTGCTGTTTGCTGAGGCCTTTTGAGGACACAAAGTTTTTTGTCAGTCGCCAGGTGTAGGGGAATAACTACATAATTTCACTGCTTCATATCCTGGAACAGATGGTGGTAGCAATGGTTGGTCAGGGGACAGGAGACGTGGCGCCTAGATCTCACGGCTACATAAGCCCTGTGGGGGCTGAACTGGAAGGGGAGGAGGGGAAGAGGAGGACATTGGAGCACATGCAATGTGTAGTCAAATGGGTGGTTTTTCTACTCAGCTGACAGGAGAGGAAGAGCAGGAGCAGCCAGAGGAGCTACAGGGCGATGAGGAAGATTTGACAGAGGACCCAGACACACCATGACAGTATGCAGTGGAGATGGAGGCAGGGAGTCCCTCCGAGCCACTTGCACAAATGGCCAGATGCATGCTCACTTGTTTGCGTAGTGACAGCTGAATTTTCACCATTTAGCCCAGGAATGACTTCTGGCTCTCCACCTTGTTGGACCCTCGCTACTGGTCCAAAATAAGGGCCTTTTTTTACACCTGCTCACAGGGAGGACAAACTGAACTACTACAGAAATATACTATGTAGTCAGTGTGTCGCTGCCTATCTGGGCCATCGCCTATCCTCTCGCAGGTCTGACATGGGGAGCCCTCTGCGCTCAAGTTTCACTGTCATGGCTTCTGGGGAGGGGTGGGGTTGCAGGAGCAGTACCAGTTCCATCAGCAGCAGCCTGAGCACCCTTCAACCAAAAATTGAAGATCCACTGGACTACTGGGCAGCCAAATTGGATTTGAGGCCGCAACTGGCCGAGTTTGCCCAGGAAAAGCTGTCTTGCTCGCCAGTAGTGTGGCATCAGAGTGGGTGTTTAATGCGGCGGGATCCATAGTTACCCCAAGAAGAACTCGCCTGTCCACTTAAAATGTGGAGAGACTGACCTTTGTCAAGATGATTCAGGTGTGGATCAGCCAGGATTTCCACCCACCAATGCTTGATACCATGATCATCCATGCTGCCTCACCCAAACCTTGACAAAAGAGAGCCAAGTGCTCTTTCTTTTACTCACCTTCATCAGCGTGCACCCACCTCCCCACTCTGTCACCAGGTCGCTTTGTGGTCTCCTGATGCTGCTGCTGCCATCTCCACACTATATCACTTTGCCACTCTGTTGTCTCCTCCTGATTCTGCTGCTGCCGCTGCCTCCAGACTCTGTCATTGCTGTTCCCACCCTCCCCACTTCATGAATGGGCCACTATTTTGCCTTTCGGCCTGCCTGACATCATAATTTATTTGAACTTTCTTCTCATCTGTCATAAGCAAGGAAAAATTAGACACACAAAGGATCCTGTCTATGTAGCAGCTGTTAGGCCTGTATGGTCCCATCAGAATTGGATTATGATTTGGTAGCCAAAACCAGGAGTGGGTAGAAAACACAAAAGACATGCAAATATTCCATTCACTTGTCAGCTCTGTTTTAGATCCACTCCTGTTTTATTTGGCATTAGCAATACTGATGGATTATTGAGCAAATGCTGATCGAGTGAAGGTGGATGCTCCTCAGACAGGATCAGTTTTTTATGGGTTATTGTTCTGACGGATCAGAGGAGGGGCAAAATAATCAGTAATGTCAACACAAACTTAATGCTGACACCCTCTCCACTCTGTCAGGGGGGCTATACTTGTATAAGCGTTTAATTGAACATCTATGGAATCAACTGATGAGGGTGTCAAAGGAGTGGACTTCTTCTTGACACTAACATTGACCTGTGAGTTAATACTTGAGTTATTTGGTCAGTTTTGGCCCTGTGACTGCCCAAATAAGTTAAATGTGCAGTGATTCTAAGAGTGACGCCTGTCATCTGCATGTCATATGGACTCACAGTATTATTTTACTACCAAAGCAGTCTCCCTATGCGTGTTACTGCAAGGCACAGTGTTTTTCACCACTATAAAGGTTCTCAGCAGCCAGGAAATAGCTGTTTTTTAATGTAATTCGCTGCGAATATATACGAATCGAACCCAATTTTTCCTGAAAAATTAGTCGAACTGCGAATCAAATTTTTTAAAAATTCGCTCATCTCTAGTCACCATATTTTAAAAAAATATCTAAAAGCATGCTGTTTTTTCACTGGTTAGTGTCACTACAGTAGGCATGATATGTTATACTTCCTGTCCTGTTAAGTGACTATAGCATTATCATCACAGCCAGAGTTACAATGACAGTTTTCACATTTAGGGTCCATTCAGACTTTAGCAAGTGTTTTGTGCAAATTGTGTACGAAACACGGATTGTGTACAAAACACGGATACTGGCCATGTGAATTCCACATTTTGCGGATCGTATATTGCCCTATGATAGAAATGCCTATTTTTTTCCACAATTGCGGGCAAGAATAGGACATGCTCTATCTTATTTGCGGCCCCATTGAAATGAATGCGGACCTTGAACTACGGACTTCTGAATGAATCCTTATATGGAAAAGGCTAGTTTCACACTAGGGGCACGGACCTCCGGCAGGCTGTTCCGTCTGGTGAACAGCCTGTCGGATCCGTCCTGCCACTAGTGAACGTGTGCCCCCGGACTACCGCTCCAGCCCCATTGACTATAATGGGGGTGGGGCGGAGTTCCGGCAGAGGCACGGGAGCGCACACCGAGAGGCCGCTGGAATAAAATGACAACATGTCTATCTATCTATCAGCTAAAAATTTGATTTTAAAAATAGGTCAATTTTTGATGACACATTTCCCTTAAATAAAAACACCATGGTGCATTAAACATCTATTACTGTCTGCAAATGATCTTATTATGCACATTTTCATATTTTTATGTTGTTTTTTTCACTAAACTCTTACTGTATGCTATTCATACACTATTCCTTAATGTTAGGCCTCTTGCACACGACCATATGGTTTTGCGTTCCTTTTTAAATGGATCCATTGTTCATTTTTTTTGCTTCAGTAGTGCTTCCGTTTCCGTTCAGTTTTGACATTCCGTTTTTCCATTTGGTTTCCATTTGTGATGTGTTTTTTGTGGATGGCAAACGGAAATGGAAGCATACAATAATGTTTATACAGTAAGTACATTAAGAAATTGGGTTGGGCATAAAATTTTCAATAAATGGCTCCGCAAAAATAGAATGGATACGGAAGATATATGGATGTGTTCTGTGTGCATTCCATTTTTGTTGCGGACCCATTGACTTGAATGGAGCCACGGAACGTGATTTGCTGGCAATAATAGGACATGTTCTATCTTTAAACGGAAATACGGAAACGGAAGGCATACGGAGTAACTTCCGTTTTATTTTGCGGATCCATTGATATGAATGATTCCATATGTGGTTCAGACACAGAACGCCAAAAAATTAATGCAAACGGAAAAGAAAAACGTTTGTATGCAGGAGACCCTAAAAACATGTAATTATAAATAATTTACTTATTGCCTTGTTACTTTGGTTTAAATATCTGGAAAAAAACATCCATATGATATACAGACCACTATTAGCGCTGCTTTGAAAAAAAAAAGTGAAGTATATTCAAATCTTAAACTTCCAAATGAACAAGTCAAAGGCCTCCTTTCTGATATTTACATGTATTCATGCTAAGTACCATCTTGTTGCCTCATAATTAGAGTATGTTCCCCTGAGATTGAAAGTAATTGCTCATTTTGTAGATGTGGCACTTCTGGATCAAGAAGTGATTAAAATATTTATATTGCACAGCTTGTTCAATTCACTCTTTTTTATCAGATTAATTTTCTTTAATTTGGTATACATCAGCCTTTGCACGTTTTTCTGATAAATGATACTTGAAAGAAGACGAGATTGTATTACTTATAAACACTTCTACAATGTGTGTTGTTGAATAACAGTGAAGAGAATGCTATAAGGGGAGATTATGTAAAAATAGAATAGCCGAGAAAATGAAGTCATTTCAATAAACATGAATAAGACATGGGATCTGTAAATGGATAAGTGAAGTCTTCATTTTACATATTTCTAAAAGTACTGGAAATGAACCATTCCTATAAAATCTATTATATTGAACAAATTTATGGTGAATAGTAATAGTAAAGTCTCAACAAAGCTATTTCATATGGCAGGTACAAGGTATTTGAATGGAGGAGACATCACATGGAAGTGATTTGTCAAGTCACATGACTCTCCATCAGCACCATCTTATGAACAGAACGTTGATGTCTAAAGCAGAAAAGACTTTGTAAACAAGGGGGCATACCTTACGACATATAGAAAATGGTGCCAAACTTTAACAAAGGCTATATTAGTAATTTGCCATATAATGATCTCATAAATAAAGATGAGCGAGCATGCTCGGCCGAATATCTGTTTGGCTCAAGCATCGCTATGCTCAGCACATGTTGGTCCTCGACTGAGTACTGCATGTGCTCGATTGCAATGATCGAGTCTCTGCCCTGCACATTTCACCGGTTTTAAGCAGCCAATAAAGGTGCAGTTAAGTACTGCCCTTACTGTAATGCCAGTAGCCATGTTGACTGCTGGCATTACAGTGATTGGCTGTAGCACCCGATGACGCATGTGCGGCTCAGACATAGACAGGGAGCGCAGAGCGTAGCAAGGGATAGACAGTTTTTATTCTGAGAAAGTTTTTTCCAAGACCCAAAAGTCCTTTTAGGACTACTGTGTGTGTGTTTTAGAGCAGCAATGTATTTACCTCCTGCAGTCTCAGGGACAGTGCTTCGGAAGGGACAGATAGTGCAGGGAGAGACATTTACTGTTTTTACTACAAAAGCTTTTCAAAGACCTGTGTGTGTTTGACAGCAGCAAGATATTTTAATTTAATACCTATTAGTGACATATACTGTACATCATCCGCAGACTGTGTCTTTAATAATCTGGGCCACATCTAGTGTCCATAACCTGTGGTGTTCTGTAACCAATACTGCACAACATCTGCAAACAGTGTCTGTATTACAAATTCCAATAATCTGGGCCACATCTAGTGTCCATAATCTGTGGTGTTCTGTAGACAATACTATAGAACATCTGCAAACACTGTCTGTATTACAAATTCCAATAATCTGGGCCACATCTAGTGCCCATAATCTGTGGTGTTCTGTAACCAATACTGTAGAACATCTGCAAACAGTGTCTGTATTACAAATTCCAATAATCTGGGCCACATATAGTGTCCATAATCTGTGGTGTTCTGCAACCAATACTGTAGAACATCTGCAAATATTGTCTGTATTACAAATTCCAATAATCTGGGTTACATCTAGTGTCCATAATCTGTGGTGTTCTGTAACCAATACTGTAGAACATCTGCAAACAGTGTCTGTATTACAAATTCCAATAATCTGGGCCTAACATAATGTCCATATTCTGTGGGTTTCTGTGACATATACTGTACTGCATCCAAAAACAGTGTAGGGCAAATTTAAATAATCTGGGCCTTATGTAGTGTCAATACTGTGTGTTTTCTGTGAAAAATTCTGTACTTCATCAGAAAACAGTGTCTATAGCGCAAATTTAAGTAATTTGTGCCACATGTACTGTGTGTGCGTTTAATACATATCACTGACATATACTGTACTTTATCCGTAGACGGTGTATGCTAGTCTGTGACATTGTCAGGGCTACATCTCCTGTGTAATGTGTGCGAATCCCAAATACCTTTTTTAATTTATTGGCGCATACACTTACAAAACCTACGCTACTGTACGTGTGACTTTTAAGCATATATAACATTTAATATTAAGAAGGCGGCCGTGGAAATGGCCGTGATGCTGATAGTGGACGCAGAGGCTGTGGCCCTGGGCGCGATGAAACTGAATAAAAGAATGTAGCTGAGGGCCTCTAGGTGCGCTTACCCTCAAAAACATTATTTGGAAGGGCCTTCCGGTCAGCTGACCCTCTAAAACTTTATTTGTGGGTGCCTTCAGGTCAGCTGACCCTTTACAACATCATTTGCGAATGCCTTCTGGGCAGCTGACCCTGTAAAACATTATTTGTGAGGGCCTGTAGTTGATCTGACCCTCTAAAACATTACATGTGAGGGCCTGCAGGTGATCTGACCCTCTAAAAAATTATATGTGAGGGCCTTCAGGTGAGCTAATCCTCTAAAACATTATATGTGAGGGCTTGCAGGTGAGCTGACCCTGTAAAACATTATATGTGAGGGTCTGCAGGTGAGCTGACCCTCTTAAACATTATATGTGAGGGTCTGCAGGTGAGCTGACCCTAAAAAACATGAATTGTGAGGCCTGCAGGTGAGCTGACCCTGTTAAACATTATATGTGAGGGCCTGCAGGTGAAATGAACCCTGAAAACATGAATCGTGAGCGCCTGTAGGTGAGCTGACCCTGTTAAACATTATATATGTGGGGCTTCAAGTGAGCTGACCCTCTAAAACATTATGAGCGAGGGCAGCCTAAAAAGCATGTTGATATGATGGAGGAGTAGAGAAGTCGGTGGCAATCCAGGCCTTGTTCATTGCGGATACGGATACGCTTATCAGTTATTATGCCCCCAGCAACACTAAATACCCGCTCTGACAAAACGCTGACGCTACACTGCTTCCAGCTAGTGACTGATGGCTGCAAGATGAGAATTCAGAGGTGGAAGTGGAGTACGAGTAGGAGAAGAGGGGTTTGCTGCAACTAATGTAGGTGGTGGTGAAAATGGGTGCCCGCAATCCTTGCCATTGGTAGCACCTGTACCATCCCAGGGTACGACTAGCTACCAGCCTCCACATATGTTCACGGAAATGTAGCGTCCCTGGCCAAAAGCAATTGCTCTTGTGTCAATCGCTAAGTGAAACTTCCCAATAACTGTGTTGGTCAGTGCACGGGTGATGTTACGGGACACAATTGCTGATGTAATGCGGTGACCGGACCCCGAGAAAAAGAGTGGCAGCTGGGGACTAAGTAACGAGGGGCGTCTGCCACCATGAAGCTGAGGAAAGCCTCAGTGTCCACACGCCTAAATGGCAACATTTCCAGAGCCAGCAATTTTTAAAGGTGTGCATTTAGTGTTATGGCCTGTGGGTGGGTGGCTGGGTATTTGCACTAATGTTCATAGGCCTGGGTTAAGGAAACCTGTACGCGGGCCTATTTGGTGTGGCCCGCCTTCTCCCTTTTGCCATCCCACAGCCTCTTCCAGCCTATTGTGGTGCTGTGGATCCCTCCTCATCTGTACTGCTGTCCTCGCTTTGCTTGCCACCTTTCCAGGTTGGGTCAGTGATGTCATCGTCCACCACCCCCTCTTTCACTTCCTCACTTGGGTCATCCTCCTGACTTGTGTTGTTGACCTAACAAGACCCTCGCTTATTGAAAACTGTGTCTTACCCGCTTCATCCACCTCAAGAAACACTTATTGCTATTCCCCACCATCATCTTCTGACTGTGGATGCTAAAGAGTTTGGGAATTAGTGCACAAGATCTCCTCATGTCCCTCTTCAGGGAGGGTCAGCTCACCTGCAGGCCCTCACCTACAATAGTTGAGAGGGTCAACTCACCTGCAGGCCCTCACCTACAATAGTTGAGAGGGTCAACTCACCTGCAGGCCCTCACCTACAATATTTCACAGGGTCAGCTTACCTGCAGGCCCTCACCAACAATAACACATCCAGACATCGTCCCCATGCTGTTCCCAATCCATTTCAGTAGTGTTTCTGTCACTTTTTGACCATTTCCAATGGACCAGGCACCCTCTGCTCTTCAGAGCAGGGGGTGCCTGGTTGTCTCCCATTGACTTCCATTATTCTCCGGTGCTCGGCCGAGCACAGGAATATATCAATGTGTTCAGGCCGAACACCCGAATACTTTGGTGCTCGATAATCACTAGTCATAAACACATTGGTCAACAGTGGCCAGAAAGTCGCCTTTAATGAGAATCTGTCAACACAGCAAATTCAATGTTCAGCCAGGCAGAGTGACTTGTAAGACTAGCTCGGCTGCAGGCAGGTCTAAGACACTGAGTGCACACAAACTTTGTAATTATGTATTATTATTTTTTAATGCAATAATTAAAAAAAAATGTCAACTGGGGTCCAGTACATTACAGGGAGTGCAGAATTATTAGGCAAGTTATATTTTTGAGGATTAATTTTATTATTGAACAACAACCATGTTCTCAATGAACCCAAAAAACTCATTAATATCAAAGCTGAATATTTTTGGAAGTAGTTTTTAGTTTGTTTTTAGTTTTAGCTATTTTAGGGGGATATCTGTGTGTGCAGGTGACTATTACTGTGCATAATTATTAGGCAACTTAACAAAAAACAAATATATACCCATTTCAATTATTTATTTTTACCAGTGAAACCAATATAACATCTCAACATTCACAAATATACATTTCTGACATTCAAAAACAAAACAAAAACAAATCAGTGACCAATATAGCCACCTTTCTTTGCAAGGACACTCAAAAGCCTGCCATCCATGGATTCTGTCAGTGTTTTGATCTGTTCACCATCAACATTGCGTGCAGCAGCAATCACAGCCTCCCAGACACTGTTCAGAGAGGTGTACTGTTTTCCCTCCTTGTAAATCTCACATTTGATGATGGACCACAGGTTCTCAATGGGGTTCAGATCAGGTGAACAAGGAGGCCATGTCATTAGATTTTCTTCTTTTATACCCTTTCTTGCCAGCCACGCTGTGGAGTACTTGGACGCGTGTGATGGAGCATTGTACTGCATGAAAATCATGTTTTTCTTGAAGGATGCAGACTTCTTCCTGTACCACTGCTTGAAGAAGGTGTCTTCCAGAAACTGGCAGTTGAGCTTGACTCCATCCTCAACCCGAAAAGGCCCCACAAGCTCATCTTTGATGATACCAGCCCAAACCAGTACTCCACCTCCACCTTGCTGGCATCTGAGTCGGACTGGAGCTCTCTGCCCTTTACCAATCCAGCCACAGGCCCATCCATCTGGCCCATCAAGACTCACTCTCATTTCATCAGTCCATAAAACCTTAGAAAAATCAGACTTAAGATATTTCTTGGCCCAGTCTTGACGTTTCAGCTTGTGTGTCTTGTTCAGTGGTGGTCGTCTTACATCCTTTCTTACCTTGGCCATGTCTCTGAGTATTGCACACATTGTGCTTTTGGGCACTCCAGTGATGTTACAGCTCTGAAATATGGCCAAACTGGTGGCAAGTGGCATCTTGGCAGCTGCACGCTTGACTTTTCTCAGTTCATGGGCAGTTATTTTGCGCCTTGGTTTTTCCACACGCTTCTTGCGACCCTGTTGACTATTTTGAATGAAACGCTTGATTGTTCGATGATCATGCTTCAGAAGCTTTGCAATTTTAAGAGTGCTGCATCCCTCTGCAAGATATCTCACTATTTTTGACTTTTCTGAGCCTGTCAAGTCCTTCTTTTGACCCATTTTGCCAAAGGAAAGGAAGTTGCCTAATAATTATGCACACCTGATATAGGGTGTTGATGTCATTAGACCACACCCCTTCTCATTACAGAGATGCACATCACCTAATATGCCTAATTGGTAGTAGGCTTTCGAGCCTATACAGCTTGGAGTAAGACAACATGCATAAAGAGGATGATGTGGTCAAAATACTCATTTGCCTAATAATTCTGCACTCCCTGTATATGGCAGCTGTAATGCAGGCCAATATGTCAGGCACACTAGTCTGTGATCAGCTGATCAGAAACTTTGCAATTTAAGTTTTTTTTAATGGTCAATTGGACTTAATCCAGTACAATACAAGGCAACTTTCACACAAAAAATGCACCAGGCAATGCATCAGGCAATGTACCAGGATTGATGTTGCTAACGATTTGGGTCAGTGATTGTGAATTATCTGATATACAGATGTAGCCAAGCAAAAGGGTGTATTAGACAGCCCGATGTGGCAGATCATTGTCAGACAAGAAGTGTTCTCTCCTGGCAGCCGTCAGATAGCTAGCGGAGGACACTGCTGCTATTACATGCAGTGATGTCCTCCGTGGCATGGGGAGGAGCAATCACTTGTCCCCATGCAGGGCAGCGGTGTGCTGGTGGCAGATCACTGTTATACAATGTGATCTGCTGACGACACCATTGTGATTTTTTAAAAAAAAATCACAATTGCCTGGTGAATGAGCATTTGCTCGTTTAATGGAAATTTGGAGGCAGTATTAGACTGCCAGATGATTGCTAACGAGCGTTCATAAATTAAAATTGACTCTTTTTCTTGCCATTCTAATCTTTACTTAACATGTTAACCATCAAGTTTAGCTTGGCTGCATCTGTACATGGAGGTTATATATACTGCTGCATCACTCACTGAAAATGTCTGGCAGCCTGACATGGTGACACACTACACTGACTCCTATCCTCTACACTGACTCATACCCTGTTCCCAGCTAAAACCTGTCCACAACACTAAACTTTCTGTATTTTGTGTTTAAAGACAAGATTCCTTTTTTCTCTCTATCAGATATCCTATCACGGCAATGTATAATCCCGGAAAACACATGTATTTCCTGCTTGGGATCTTATATAGTGCCTATGACATGAGTTAGTATAGTCCATCCTGATTGGCTGGGACTGACTGCAAGGCAATATGGGCAAGCTCATTAGCTTAGGTGCCACCTGGGATCACATGATCCTTCCTCTATCATCCCTTCCTTCCTATGTTTTCTTCTAGTCTTTAAAATGGCAGATCCATTTTGAGCAATTTGTCTTAAACAAATCACAAAGTTTTTGGATTCGCTAAAATCAACAATTTTTTGGGGGGATCAAAACAATTTAATTAGTTTAGAATTCATATGCTCATCTCTAATTAAAATACAATACTGTACTGATATCAGTGTTTTTCAGTACTATACATCACATTGTATTACATTTCTTATCAATCATAGAAAAATTATCTGAACAGACTAGCGGTGCATGGACAGTTGCTGCTACAGTAGTGGAAGCAAAGCCTCTGCACTTCTGCTGCAACTCGGAGCATACTAAAGGTATCTCCCACTGTGGGAAGATGCCTGAGCAATAGGTTCCTAGCCTGCTAAGTATCTACTAGGGTGTGCTGGTTGACACAGTGGCTCTGCACCCACTGTGTAATAGACAGGGCCGGTGCAAGGATTTTTGCCGCCCTAGGCAAAAGAAAAGTTTGCCCCCCCCCATGTGACATCACAATGTCCCATCCATATGATATGCCATATTAAAGGGGTTCTGCAGTTTATTTAAACTGATGATCTATCCTCTGGATAGATCATCAGTATCTGATCGGCGGGGGTCCAACATCCGGGACCCCTGCAGATCAGCTGTTTGAGAAGGCAGCTGCGCTGGCAGTAGCGCCTCGGCCTTCTCGCTGTTTACCGTAGGCGCAGTAACGTCACAACTAATATCACTGGCCTGGTCTAAGATTCATTCAAGTGAACAAAGCTTAGCCCCGCCAAGGCCAGTGATACAAGTCATGACGTCACTGCACCCGCGGTAAACAGCGAGAAGGCCTAGGCGCTACTGGATAGATCATCAGTTTAAATAAACTGCAGAACCCCTTTAACTAACGCCAGTTCTCTCTCTCCCCCTCTTGTCATTCTGTTTCTTCCCATGTCATTCTCTTCCCCCCCTTGTCATTCTCTTTCTCCCCTCTTGTCATTCTCTTTCTCCCCTCTTGTCATTCTCTTTGTCCCTCTTGTCATTCTCTTTCCCCCCTTGTCATTCTCTTTCTCCCCTCTTGTCATTCTCTTTGTCACCCTTGTCATTCTCTCCTCCTCTTGTCATTCTCTTTGTCCCTCTTGTCATTCTCTTTCCCCCATGTCATTCTCTCTCCCTTTCTTGTCATTCTCCCCCCCCTTGTCATTCTCTCCCCCTCTTTTCATTCTCTTTGTCCCTCTTGTCATTCTCTTTCCCCCATGTCATTCTCTCTCCCTTTCTTGTCATTCTCTCCATCCCCCTTGTCATTCTTTCCCCCTCTTGTCATTCTCTTCTCCCCTTGTCATTCTCTCCCCCCCATGTCATTCTCTCCCCCCTTGTCATTCAATTTGCCAATACCACCACCACCTCTAGTGTAGCCTGGCCGAGCTCTGCATGGTCCGCGGGTACTGGCGATTTTGTTTCCTGTACCCGAGCGCACTGACAGGAAGTGCACACTGTGTGCGCACTTCATGTCAGTCCGGCCAGGTACAGGAGACAGTTGCTCCCTGTACCAGCGGACCATATAGGGCTCGGCCATGCTACAATGAGGGATTGAAAGGAGGAATCGCTGAGTGCTTCCCACCTGTAAGCCCCTCACCTCTTGCTGCGCCCAGCCGGGCAGTGCTGCAGCTGCCTGAGGCTCTATATAGTGCGCTCGGGAGGCTGCAGCATGAGGGGGGCCAGCGCTCCTAACGGTGCCCCTTCCCAAGGGGCACTATATATGGCTGCATAGTCCACTTATAGGACGCACCAGTCCTGGTAACAGATACTAGATACAAGGATTTGCTAGATAAAAAGAAAGAATAGAAAGAAAGAAAGAAAGAAAGAAAGAAAGAAAGAAAGAAAGAAAGAAAGAAAGAAAATATAATGTTACTGAAAATCTCCAGGTAGAAGAAAGGGAAGAATAGGTAAAAGAAATGGAAATGTGACTTTTTTGTGTTTTATTCAGGATGACTCCTGGTTTTGTAGAAAAACAAGAAAGCAAAATATTTCCGAAACTATGCTGTGTACATTAGTTGTACAACAAGATGAATATCCATTGTGCAAGTTTAATGTAAAATATTTTTTTTAAATGCCAAAAACTAATTGAAAAAATGAAACAAAATAAATGTAAAAGTTTTATCTTATAGTATATATTTAAAATGTATGCTATGAAAATGTAAAAAGTTTATATATGCCTGTCACCTGAGCTGTTCCCTGTTTCAGCAGTCTGGTCGTTTTCCTGTTATTTACTGCTAAGGAGGGTAATTGGCTGCAGCAGTAATGTGTTATATACCAGCAAATCACTGCTGCAGTCTTTAAACAAGCAGCAGCTGGAGGAACGGCAGTGCTGAGGATGGCTCCACCATTTTAATTTCACAGCATTCAGGACCATGTCTAAGATTGTAATTATCTCAGAAAACACGTTTAAGTACAGTGAAAAGATGTTTTTAAACGTATATGAGTGATTTTATTTTGTGTACAGTGCTGGGGGCATATGTTGATGCCATATAAATAGCAAAGCTTTGGATTAATTCACTTTATATACTGTATGTGCTTTGTAAACCAGACAATTATTTAACCACTTGCCGCCACGCTAACGCCGATGGGCGTCAGCGCGGCGGCTCTCTCAGGTCTCAGTCACGCCTATCGGCGTCATCTCGTGAGACCTGAGATTTCACATGAACGCGCGCGCGCTGTGCGCGCGCGTTCATGTGATCGGAGCCGGGACAACTGAAACTACAGCCTGCCAGCGCTGATCATGCGCTGGCAGGCTGTAGATGCGGAAAAAAACGCATTTAAATCGCATATCAGACGCTGTTTTTTAAACAGCGTCTGATATGCCTGCTGTCTGCTCGTCTGGTGGTCCCTTTGTTTGGGACCACCAGAGGAAACATAGGAAAAGTGCACCAATCACTACACACACCCCCCCACCCCCATCACTGATTAACCCCTGATCACCCATGTCACCCCCTGATCACCCCCTGTCACCCCCTGTCACTAATCACCCCCTACAGGCTTATTCAGACGTCCGTATGTGTTTTGCGGATCCATGGATCTGCGGATCCATGGATCTACAGATCCGCAAAATACGGACACCGGCAATGTGCTTTCCGCATTTTGCAGATCCGCGACAGAACTATATAGAAAATGCTTTTCTTGTCCGCAATTGCGGACAAGAATAGGACATGTTCTATATTTTTGCGGAACGGAAGTGCAGACTCGAAGCGCGGATCCGTAATTCCGGATCCGAGCGGGACAAAGTCTGTCCCCATAGAAATGAATGGGTCCGCAATTCCGTTCCGCAAACAGAATTTCGGACGTGTGAATGGGGCATAAGGGTCCCTTATCACCGCCAGTTAGTTAGCTACTTGTTAGGTAGTTAGCGCCCACCGCCCCGCAGTCACTGATTTTGGCAGAGATTTTTTCATCCACATTGATCGAAGCGAATGAAAAAATCTGTGCCGTTCATTTTATTTTTTTTTTTCAGCGCTTTTTCAGCGCAGAGGCTGAACGAAAAAAAAAATCTCATTACCCGTATGGTCAATATAAGCAGAATCGCAGATACTCCTAATGCTGGCCATACGTGTAATGATTGCGGAGACCCTCAAATGCCAGGACAGTATAAATACCCCCCACATGTGACCCCATTTTAGAAAGAAGACACCCCAAGGTATTCGCTGAGGGGTATGGCGAGTTCATGCTAAATTTTATTTTTTGTCACAAGTTAGTGGAATATGAGACTGTAAAAAAAAAAAAAAAAAAAGAACAATTTCCGCTAACTTGTGTCAAATTTTTTTTTTCTGTGAACTCGCCATACCCCTCACAGAATACCTTGGGGTGTCTTCTTTCCACAATGGGGTCACTTGTGGGGTATTTATACTGCCCTGGCATTTTAGGGGTCCTAAAGCGTGAGAATCCAAATACGTAAAAATGCCCTGAGAAATCCTAAAGGTACTCATGGGAATTTGGGCCCCTTTGCGCATCTTGGCTGCAAAAAAGTGTCACACATGTGGTATCGCCGTACTCAGGAGAAGTAGGGCAATGTGTTTTGGGGTGTATTTTTATATATACCCATACTTTGTGTGAGAAATATCACTGTAAACGACAACTTTTAAAAATTTTTTATACAAAGTTGTCAATTTACAGAGATATTTCTCTCACCTAACATGGGTATATGTAAAAATACACCCAAACACATTGCCCTACTTCTCCTGAGTACGGCGATACCACATGAGTGACACTTTTTGCAGCCTGGGTGCGCAAAGGGGCCCAAATTCCAACGAGTACCTTTAGCTTTACATGGCTGCTCACAATTTAGCCTCGCTCAAAATGCCAGAACAGTATAAACACCCCACAAATAACCCCATTTTGAAAGAAGACACCCCAAGGTATTCGCTGAGGGTGTGGTGAGTCCATGAAAAATTTAACTTTTTGTCAAAAGTTAGCGGAAAGGGAGACTTTGTGAGAAAAAACAATACAAAATCAATTTCCGCTAACTTGTGCCAAAAAAATCTTCTGTGAACTCGCCATGCCCCTCACGGAATACCTTGGGGTGTCTTCTTTCCAAAATGGGGTCACATGTGGGGTATTTATACTGCCCTGGCAATTTAGGGGCCCTAAAGTGTGAGAAGAAAAATGCGTAAAAATGCCCTCCTAAAAGGTACTCATTGGTTTTAGGGCCCCTTTGCGCATCTTGGCTGCAAAAAGTGTCACTCATGTGGTATCGCCGTACTCAGGAGAAGTAGGGCAATGTGTTTTGGGGTGTATTTTTACATATACCCATGTTGAGTGAGAGAAATATCTCTGTAAATTGACAACTTTGTATAATTTTTTTAAAAGTTGTCATTTACAGAGATATTTCTCACACAAAGTATGGGTATATATAAAATACACCCCAAAACACATTGCCCTACTTCTCCTGAGTACGGCGATACCACATGTGTGACACTTTTTGCAGCCTGAGTGCGCAAAGGGCCCTAAAACCAATGAGTACCTTTAGGCCTCTTTCAGACGGGCGTTGTGGGTGCACTCCGTCAAACAGTGCGGGTGCGTTGCGGAATTGCCGCGATTTTTCCCTGCGAGTGCAAAGCGCTGTCATGCGCTTTTGCACGCGCTGGAGAAAAATCGGCACTTTTAGTACCCAGACTCGAACCTGCACTTCTTCACAGAAGTGCATGTTTGGGTCAGAAATTATCTCGCTGGTATTATTTCACATTATAACATAGTTATAATGTAAAATAATACCCTTGGCCATCTCCCTAATGTTGAACCCGGTGCAGAATGGGTTAAAAATAATAAACTAATCATAACTTACCTGGTCCATTTGATCGCGAAGCCCGGCCTCCTCTCCGTTAGCTTGAAAGATGTAAAGGACCTGTAATGATGTCACAGCATCACATGGCTCAATCACCTGCTCCATCACTATGGTGATGGAGCATGTGATTGGTCCATGTGACCACGTGACATCATCCAAGGTCCTTAAGCACTATCCACAGCCTGAGGATAGTGATTATGACCTTGGATGATGTCACATGGTCACATGGACCAATCACATGCTCCATCACCATAGTGATGGAGCAGGTGATTGGGCCATGTGATGTGACGTCATCACAGGTCCTTTAGATCATCGATGCTGCAGGGAAAGAGAGGACAGATCGCGACTACGCGATCAAGTGGCTAAGGTAAGTTAACTTTATTATTTTTAACCCCTTCCTCATCATTTAACAATGCATTCTTTATTAAGAATGCTATTATTTCCCTTATAACCATGTTATAAGGGGAAATAATAGAGATTGGGTCCCGTTGCTAAGCAACAATGCGGGAAAATCGCAACGCATCCGCACTTGGTTGCGGATGCTTGCGATTTTCCCGCATCCCCATTCACTTCTATGGGGCCTGCGTTGCGTGAAAAACGCAGAATATAGAACATGCTGCGATTTTCACGCAACGCAGAAGTGATGCGTGAAAATCACCGCTCATGTGCACAGCCCCATAGAAATGAATGGGTCCGGATTCAGTGCGGGTGCAATGCGTCCTCCTCACGCATTGCACCCGCGCGGAAAACTCGCCCGTGTGAAAGGGGCCTTAGGATTTCACAGGGCATTTTTACGCATTTGGATTATCACGCTTTAGGGCCCCTAAAATGCCAGGTGAGTATAAATACCCCACAATTGACCCCATTTTGGAAAGAAGACACCCCAAGGTATTCCGTGAGGGTCATGGCGAGTTCACAGAATGGTTTTTTTTTTGGCACAAGTTAGCGGAAATTTATATTTTTTTATTTTTATTTTATTTTTTTACAAAGTCTCATATTCCACTAACTTGTGACAAAAAATAAAATTTTACATGAACTCACCATACCCCTCACGGAATACCTTGGGGTGTCTTCTTTCCAAAATGGGGTCACTTGTGGGGTATTTATACTGCCCTGGCATTTTAGGGGTCTCTAAAGCCTGAGAAGAAGTCTGGAATCCAAATGCGTAAAAATGTCCTGTGAAATCCTAAAGGTACTCATTGGTTTTAGGGCCCCTTTGCGCACCCAGGCTGCAAAAAAGTGTCACTCATGTGGTATCGCCGTACTCAGGAGAAGTAGGGCAATGAGGTTTGGGGTGTATTTTTATATATACCCATGCTGGGTGTGAGAAATATCTCTGTAAACGACAACTTTTTAAATTTGTTTATACAAAGTTGACAATTTACAGAGATATTTCTCTCACCCAGCATGGGTATATGTAAAAATACACCCCAAAACATATTGCCCTACTTCTCCTGAGTACGGCGATACCACGTGTGTGACACTTTTTTGCTGCCTGGGTGCTCAAAGGGGCACAAATTCCAACGAGTACCTTTAGGTTTTAAAGGGCTGCTAACAATTTAGCCCCGCCCAAAATGCCAGAGCAGTAAACACACCCCACAAATGACCCCATTTCGGAAAGTAGACACCCCAAGGTATCCACTGAGGGGCATAGTGAGTCCGTCTGAGATTTTATATTTTTTTGCCAGAAGTTAGCAGAAATGGAAACTTTATTATTATTTTTTTTTCCTCAGAAAGTGTCATTTTCCGCTAACTTGTGAAAAAAAATGAAATGATACATGAACTCACCATACCCCTCCGCGAATACTTTGGGGTGTCTTCTATCTAAAATGGTGTCATTTGGGGGGTATTTATACTTTCCTGGCATTCTAGCACCTGAAGAAACATGACAGGTGCTCAGAAAGTCAGAGCTGCTTCAAAATGCGGAAATTCACTTTTTTGCACCATAGTTTGTAAACGCTATAACTTTTACCCAAACCAATAAATATACACTTATTGGATTTTTTTTTATCAAAGACATGTAGAACAATAAGAAAAATTTATATAGAAATGTAGTTTTTAAAAAAAAAATTTACAACAGAAAGTGAAAAATGTCATTTTTTTGCAAAAATGTCGTTACATTTTTATTAATAGCAAAAAAGTAAAAATGTCAGCAAGAATGAAATACCACCAAATGAAAGCTCTATTAGTGAGAAGAAAAGGAGGTAAAATTCATTTGGGTGTTAAGTTGTATGACCGAGCAATAAACGGTGAAAGTAGTGTAGTGCAGATTTGTAAAAAAGGGCCTGGTCACTAGGGGGGTATAAACCTGTGGTCTTCAAGTGGTTAATAATAAAGGATCTGTCATTTCTCCTGTCATGTTTATTTTAGTACATATAATCTTCATCCAAAACAAGGAGAGATATCCAGCTTAGGAGAGTAAGGGTCACATTTTAAAATCCGAAATGCGAAGATACTAACGCTATGTGTCTGTACTGTGTCATTGGATTTTTTTTCGCTTTAAAGAATAAAGGCTATCACTTTTTTTTTTTATGGGAAGCTGGATGTCTCTCCTTGTTTTGGATTATAATCCATGCCTCCCCAAGTAATTGCAGGTGAGCTGAGCCCTTTGCTGCTGTTTAACCTTATATAATCTTCATGAGTTACCCGTTTGAGTGTATAATTTCTTGGAACTCTGTCTTATGCCATTCTTCTGTTATTCATCCTAGAAAATTATGAATACATTGATAGCTGGATGATGCGGTGTTATTATATTTATTTTTGATCTATGATTGTATAGCTATCATCAATCTTTTAACCACTTCCGGACTGCCCATAGGATATAAACATCCTATTGTTTATCTCTAAATGGACGTTTTAGAATGTCCATTTACAGATGGCAGCTGCACGCTGATCGTGCAGCTGAAGAGAGGGTTTCTCGCTGTCAGTGACAGCAGGGCAACCTAAGGAGAAGGCAATGACAGTTCCCAGGTGTCCCTGCCTTCTAGATCGCAGTATATACAGCTCTCACTCAGCGCTGTGTATACAGAGCAGGAAGCGTGATTCGCTTCCCGTCCCGGCCGGGTGGTCATGTGACCGCTGGGGACGGGAGAGTGCAGGAGCTGTCGGATCTTTCACAGACCTCGATCAGCCCTGCACTGAGGCTGTACAGCATTGTTTTCTGCTGTACGGCCTCTCTAGGGGCTGTATTTCCCCCGTAACTGGGACTACTACAGTGGATATAAAAAGTCTACACACCCCTGTTAAAATGTCAGGTTTCTGTGCTGTAAAAAAAAAAAAAAGACAATGATGAATCATTTCAGAACTTTTTCCACCTTTAATGTGACCTATAAGCTGTAAAATTCAATTAAAAACAAACTGAAATCTTTTAGGTAGAGGGAAGAAAAAATATAAAAATAAAATAATATGGTTGGATAAACTAATTTTTTGTTGAAGCACCTTGATTTTATTACAGCACTCAGTCTTTTTGGGTATGAGTCTATCAGCATGGCATATTTTAACTTGGTTCCTCTTCATGTTTAGCTTTCTAGCAGAAGCCTGAAGGTTTTGTGCCAATATTGAATGGTATTTGGAACTGTTCATAATTCCCTCTATCTTAACTAAGGCCCCAGTTCCAGCTGAAGAAAAACAGCCCCAAAGCAAGATGCTGCCACCAACATGCATCACTGTGGGTATGGTGTTCTGTTGGTGATGTGCAGTGTTGTTTTTGTGCCAAACATATCTTTTGGAATTTTGGCCAAAAAGTTCAACCGTGGTTTCATCATTCCATAACACCTTTTCCCACATGCTTTTGGGAGACTTCAGATGTGTTTTTGCAAAATGTAGCCTGGCTTGGATGTTTTCTTCATAAGAAAAGGCTTTCCTCTTGCCACTCTTAGACCAGTTTTCTTCTTGTCTTTTCATCAATTTTGGAGGGACGTTCAGTTCTTGGTAATGTCCCTTTTTGTCATATTTGTCATATGTCATATTTTCTGCACTTGATGATGACTGTCTTCACTGTGTTCCATGGTATTTCCTTGGAAATTCTTTTGTACCCTTCTCCTGACTGATAGATTTTAACAATGAGATCCCTCTGATGCTTTGGAGGCTTTATGTGGACCATGGTTTTTGCTGTGGGATGCGACTAAGAAAATTTCAGGAAAGACCAACTAGAGAAGATTAACTTTATTTGGGGTTAATCAGAGGCACTTTAAATGATGGCAGCTGTATGCTCACTCCTATTTAACATGATTTTGAATGTGATTGCTTAATTCTGAACACAGCTACATCCCCAGTTTGTTTTGTTTGTTTTCTTCCCTCCACCTAAAAGATTTCAGTTTGCTTTTCAATTGAGTGGTACAGTTTATAGGTCACATTAAAGATGGAAAAAGTTCTGAAATGATTTATCTTTGTCTCATTTTTTTACAGCACAGAAACCTGACATTTTAACAGGGGCGTGCAAACTTTTTATATCCACTGTATGTCAGCCTCAGTTACAGGAGAAATCAATAGTGAAAAAAAAAATTATGTTAAATGTCCCCCAAAGGTCTTGTATGACCTTATGAGGGACGCAAAGTGTAAAAATAAAATTCAAAAAATTCAAAATAAAGTGTTTTATAAAAACATTTAAAAAAAGGTTTCACATATAAAAAAAAATCCCAATTAAGTAAATTAAAAAAATGTTAAAAATAGAAAAAAAATTATAAAATAGACATATTTGATATTGCCGTGTCTGTGACGGCCGACTCTATAAATATATTACATGATATATTTAAATCACATGAAATAAATAAATAAAAACTGTGTCAAAAAAGCCATTTTTGTCACCTTACATGACAAAAAGTGCAACACTCAGTGATCAAAGAGGCGTATGTCCCCCAAAATGGTACCAAATAAACCGACACCGCATCCCGCAAAAAATGAGCCCCTACAATAAGAAAATCGCAAAAAAAATAAAAAAAAATAGCTCTCAGAACATGGAGACATTAAAACATAATTTCTTTGTTTCAAAAATGCTATTATTGTGTTAAAGTGAATAAAAAAAGTAGACATATTAGCTATTGCCGCTTCCGTAACAACCTTCTTTATAAAAATATCACATGACCTAACCTCTGAGATGAACACCATAAAAAAATAACAATAAAACCAGAGCCAGAAAAGCCATTTTTTGTCTCCTTACATCACATAAAGTTCAACACCAAGCGACCAAAAAGGTATATGCCCCCAAAATAATACCAATCAAACCGTCACCTCATCCCGCGAAAAATGAGACCCTAACTAAAACAATCGGCCAAAAAATAAAAAAGCTACGGCGCTCTTTATTGTGTAAAACTTAAATAAATAAGAAAAAGTATACATATAAGGTATTGCCACATCCGTAACAACCTGTTCTATAAAATCTCACATGACCTAACCCCTCAGGTGAATTCTGTAAAAATAAATAAATAAAAACTGTGTTAAAACAACCAATTTTTTGGTCACCTTGCCCCATAAAGTGTAATAATTAATGATCAAAAAATCATATGTACCCAAAAATGGTACCAATAAAAACGTCAACTCTTTCTGCAAAAAACAAGCCCCTGCACAAGATGATTGGCAGAAAAATTTAAAAATGATGGTGTTCAGATAATGGAGACACAAAAACAATTTTTTTTTTCAAAAATGTTTTATTATGTAAAACTGAAACAATGAAAGTAGACATATTTGATATCATTGCATCCGTAACAACCTGCTCTGTAAAAATAGCACATGATCTACCCTTCAAATGAATGTTATAAGAAATAAAAAATAAAAACTGTGCCAAAACAGCCATTTTTTTGTTACCTTGCCTCACGTTGTATAGAGCAATTAAAAATTATATGTACCCCAAAATAGTACCAATAAAACTGGCAACTTATCCCCTAGCTTCCAAAATGGGGTCACTTTTTGGTAGTTTCTATTGTAAGGGTGCATCAGAGGGCTTCAAATGGGACATGGCATCTAAAAGCCAGTCCAGCAAAATCTGCCTTCCAAATACCATATGGCGTTCCTTTCCTTCTGCGCCCTGCGTTGTGCTTGTACAGTAGTTTACCATCACATATGGGGTGTTTATGCAAACCTTAGAATAAGGGTAATACATTTTTCATTTTGTTTGGCTATTAACCCTCGATGTGTTAAAGAAAAATATGGATTAAAATGGAAAATCTGCCAAAAAAGTGATATTTAGAAATTTCATTTCCATTTTCCTTTAATTCTTGTGGAACACCTAAAGGGTTAACCAAGCCTCACAAAATGACTTCAGACCTGAACTGGTCCTTAAAAAGTGGGTTTTGGAAATTTTCTTAAAAACTTTACAATTTCCTTCTAAACTTCTAAGCCTTCTAACGTCCCAAAAAAAGAAAATGTAATTTACAAAATGATCCAAACATGAAGTAGACATATAGGAAATGTAAAGTAATAACTGTTTAGGATGTATCACTATCTGTTTTAAAAGCAAGAAATTGAAATTATTAAAATTGGGATTTTTTTTCCAATTTTTGGGGAAATTGGGTATTTTTTTTATAAATGAAAATATAATATTTTGACTCAGATTTACCACTGTCATGAAGTACAATATGTGATGAGAAAACAATCTTAGAATGGCTTAGATAAGTAAAAGTGTTCCAAAGTTACCATATAAAGTGACAGATTTACAAAATTAGGCCTGGTCAGGAAGGGGCAAACGGCCTACTCTGGAAGTGGTTAATACCAGGACTGGGAGAAGTTCATGGTATGCTTGTGACTCTATATTATTTGGTCTTAATTGTTTCTATGCATTTTTGTGTCTTCCTTTCTGTTTTGTTTAAGAAAATGATTATTTAGATATTTATAAATGTGAGTATTGTATTGTATTTGAGTAGCTTTCTTGTATGTAATTAGTGTAATTTTGACCATATGTGTATAACCCCAGATATTAACTTCTGCACCCACTTCCTCTTTTTGTTTATTAATTCCTTCCTGACCTACTCTGTACATATATGCCACAGCTTGGGTCTTTAAAGATGGTGCCCGCTCAGGAGCTGAATGGGCACCATAACCACTATGTTTCTGCTATTTTTCATAACAGTCACTAAGAGGCATTGTCTTTGATTGTCGATGATGGCAATCACAGACTTTTAACCCCTCATGGTCAATTGAGACTATGGAATCTTAACTATAAAATCCCAGGAGTGCTGGGCTCCCAGGACCCAAATGGCTCCCCCCTGCTGAGATCGAGGGAGCCACTCTGTTGCTATAGCAGCTTTGGGTTCCGAGGCCTGCTACAGCAAAGTTCCTATGGAGGCCTGCTTGGTGCAGGGCTCCATAAGAACACAGTGGATCTTTCATAGGCTATAATGTTAGATAATTGCAATCTACAGGAGAAACAGGGAGACTTGAAAAAGTGTTAGAAGAGTAAATAAAGTGTTAACTATACACTGCATATATATGTTAACCATATATTCAAAAATTAGAATATCGTGCAAAAGTTCATTTATTTCATTGATGCAAATTAAAAGGTAAAACTAATATATGAGATAGACTCCTTACATGCAAAGTGAGATATTTTAAGACTTTATTTCTTAGAATTTGGATGATTATGGCTTACAGCTGATTAAAACCCCAAATTCACAATCTCAGAAAATTTGAATATTACATGAAATCAATAAAAAAAGGATGTTAAATAGAAAAATGTAGGACCTGAAAAGTATAATCATGTATTTGTAGTCAGTACTTGTTTTGGGCGCATTTTCCATCAATTACTGCCTCAATGCGGCACGGCATGTAAGCTATCAGCCTATGGCACTGCTGAGGTGTTATGGAAGACCAGGATGCTTTAATGGCAGCCTTCAGCTTTTCTGCATTGTTCGGTCTCAAGTCTCTCATCTTTCTCTTGGCAATGCCCCATAGATTCTCTATGGGGTTCTGGTCAGGCGAGTTTGCTGGCCAATCAAGCACAGTAATCCCATGGTCATTGAACCAGGTTTTGGTACTTTTGGCAGTGTGGGCAGGTGCCAAGTCCTGCTGGAAAATGAATTCATTAGAGATGAGCGAATTTAAAAAAAAAAATCAATTTGGCTGGTTTGCCGAATTTCCCGAAAAAATTTGCTTCGATTCAAATATATTTGCGGCCAATCGCAATAAAGAAATGCTATTTCTGGGCAACAGAGAGCCTTTATAGGGGTGTAGAACACTTTGCATTGCAGTAACACGCATAGGGAGTGTGCTGGGAAAGTGAAATAATACAGTTATTCAGTACGACAGGTGTCGCTATTAGAATCACTGCACACTTCACTTATTTTGGCAGTCACAGGGCCTACTATTGGCATGGCTGTGATTGGCTAAGTGCAGCATGTGACCCAGCCGCTATATAAGCTGGAGTCATGTAGCACCACACGTCATTCTGCTGCTTTTAGTGTAGGGACAGGTTTCTGCTGGTGCTCTCAGAGAAAGATTAGGGAAGAAATCTGTTGAACTTGGTGGTGTTAAATCTTCAAATTACAGCAATTATTGAGGGTGCTATGCTACATATTTGTACCCAGCCCTGAGCCCAGTGATACTGCAAGTTAATTTTCAATCCATCTGTTAGGTGGGGGTCGGTGGCCATGTATGCCAGCCTGCCAGGGACATCAAATTATTTTTGGGTAGCTCAGTGGAGGCAAAAATTCCTTTTTTCTGGCTGGTCAAGTCCCACTACAATACCTATTTTATAATTTTGGGGTGACATAGTGCATTTCTGTAGTTGGCGGAATAAACCTGTACTGTCTCATCACAGAGCACGTTTGCATACACCGCTGAAAAAACTACTTTAAAATTTTGCGGTGACATCGTTCATTTCTGTAGTTGGTGGAATAAACCCATACTGTTGTGCCACAGAGCACGTTTGCATATAACGCTGAAAAAACCTATTTTAAAATTTTGCGGTAAATAGTGCATTTCTGTAGTTGGTGGAATAAATCCGTACTGTCATACCACAGATCACGCTTGCATACACCGCTGAAAAACCGATTGTAAAATGTTGCGGTGACATGGTGCATTTCTGTATTTGGGGGAATAAACCTGTACAGTTGTGCCACAGAGCATGTTTGCACACAAAGCAGAAAAAAATGTTTTAAAATTTTGCGCTGAAAAACTTAATTTCTGTATTTGGGAGAATAAACCTGTACAGTTGTGCCACAGAGCACGTTTGCATACACCGCTGAAAAAACTGTTTTATAATTTTTGGGGTGACATAATGCATTTCTGTATTTGGGGGAATAAACCTGTACTGTCGTACCACAGATCAAGTTTGCATACACCTCTGAAAAACCTATTGTAAAATTTTGCAGTAACATACAGTGCATTTCTGTAGTTGGTGGAATAAACCCGTACTGTTGTGCTACAGAGTAAGTTTGCATATAACGCTGAAAAAAACTATTTTAAAATTTTGCGGTGAAATAGTGCATTTCTGTAGTTGGTGGAATAAATCCATACTGTCGTACCACAGATCAACTTTGCATACACCTTTAAAAAACCTAGTTTAAAATTTTGCAGTAACATAGTGCATTTCTGTAGTTGGTAGAAAAAACCCATACTGTCGCACCACAGATCACGTTTGCATACACCGCTGAAAAACCTAATGTAAAATTTTGCGGTGACATACTGCATTTCTGTAGTTGGTGGAATAAACCCGTACTGTTGTGCCACAGAGCACGTTTGCATACACCGCTGAAAAAACTGTTTTATAGGTTTTGAGGAGACATACTGCATTTCTGTATTTGGGGGAATAAACCCATACTGTTGTCCTACAGAGCACGTTTGCATAAAACGCTGAAAAAACTGTTTTAAAATTTTGCGGTTAAAAACTGCATTTCTGTAGTTGGGTGAATAAACCCATACTGTTGTGCCACAGAGCAGATTTGCGTACGACGCTGAAAATACTGTTTTATAATTTTTGGGGTGACATAATGCATTTCTGTATATGGGGGAATAAACCTGTACTGTTGTGCCTCAGAGCACGTTTGCATACAATGCAGAAATAACTGTTTTAAAATTTTGCAGTGAAAAACTGCATTTCTGTAGTTGTGTGAATAAACCTGTACTGTCGAACCACAGATTATGTTTGCATACAGCACTGAAAAACCAAATGTAAAACTTTGCGGTGCCATAGTGCATTTTTGTAGTTGTGTGAATAAACGCGTAGTGTTGTGCCACAGAGCACGTTTACATACACCTCTAACAAAACTATTTTAAAATTTCGCAGTAACATAGTGCATTTCTGTAGTTGGTGGAATAAACCCGTTCTGTAGAACCACAGATCACGTTTGCATACACCGCTGAAAAACCTAATGTAAAATTTTGCAGTGAAAAACTGCATTTATGTAATTGTGTAAATAAACCCGTACTGTTGTGCCACAGAGCATGTTTGCATACAACACTTAAAAACCTGTTTTATAATTTTTGGTGTGACATACTGCATTTCTGTATTTGGGGAAATAACCACGTACTGTTGTGCCACAGAGCACGTTTGCATACACCACTGAATAAACTGTTTTAAAATTTTGCGGTGAAAAACTGCATTTCTGTAGTTGAGTGAATAAACCCGTACTGTTGTGCCACAGAATACGTTTACATACACTGCTGAAAAAAATGTTATAAAAGTATAAAATTCTACAGTGAAAAACTGCATTTCTGTAGTTGGGTGAAAAAACCCGTACTGTTGTGCCACAGAGCAAGTTTGCATACAACGCTGAAAAACCTGTTTTATAATTTTTGGGCGACATACTGCATTTCTGTATTTTGGGGAAAAACCCGTACTGTTTTGCCAAAGAGCACATTTGCATACAACACTGAAACGACTGTTTTATAATTTTTAGGGAGACATACTGCATTTCTGTAGTTGGGTTAATAAACCTGTACTGTTGTGCCACAGAGCACGTTTGCATACACCCGTAGTGTCGAACCACAGTTCATGTTTGCATACCCCACTGAAAAACCTAATGTAAAATTTTGCGGTGAAAAACTGAATTTCTGTAGTTGAGTGAATAAACCCGTACTGTTGTGCCATAGAATACGTTTGCATACAACACTAAAAAACCCGTTTTATAATTTTTGGTGTGACATACTGCATTTCTATATTTGAGAGAATAACCACGTACTGTTGTGCCACAGAGCACGTTTTCATAAACCGCTGAATAAACTGTTTTAAAATTTTGCAGTGAAAAACTGCATTTCTGTAGTTGGGTGAATAAACCCGTACTATTGTGCCACAGATATGTTTACATGCACCGCTGAAAAAAATGTTATAAAATTCTGAAGTGAAAAACTGCATTTCTGTAGTTGGGTGAAAAATCCCGTACTGTTGTGCCACAGAGCAAGTGTGCATACAATGCTGAAAAACCTGTTTTATAAATTTTGGGGTGACATACTGCATTTCTGTATTCATGGGAATAAACCTGTACTGTTGTGCCACAGAGCACGTTTGCATACAACGCTGAAAAAACTGTTTTGAAATTTTGTGGTTAAAAACTGCATTTCTGTAGTTGTATGAATAAACCCGCACTGTTGTGCCACAGAGCAAGTTTGCATACACCACTAAAAAACAGTTTAAAATTTTGCAGTGAAAAACTGCATTTCTGTAGTTTGGTGAATAAATCCGTAGTGTTGTGACATAAAGCAAGTTTCCATATAACGCTGAAAAACCTGTGTTATAATTTTTGGGGTGACATACTGCTTTTCTGTATTTGGGGGAATAAATCCATACTGTTGTGCCACAGAGCACGTTTGCATACACCGCTGAAAAAATTGTTTTAACATTTTGCAGTGAAAAACTGCATTTCTGTATTTGGGTGAATAAACCCGTACTGTTATGCCACAGAGCACATTTGCATACAACATTGAAAAACCTGTTTTATAATTTTTGGGGTGAAATACTTCATTTCTGTATTTGTAGGAATAAACCCGTACTGTTGTACCACAGATCACGTTTGCATACACCGCCGAAAAACTTTTTGTAAAAATTTTGCGGTGACATAGTGCATTTCTGTAGTTGGTTGAATAAACCCGTACTGTTGTGCAACAGAGCACGTTTGCATACAACGCTGAAAAAACTGTTTTATAATTTTTAGGGTGACATACTGCATTTCTGTAGATAAGTTAATAAACCCGTACTGTTGTGCCACAGAGCACGTTGGCATACAACTCTGAAAAAACTATTTTAAAATTTTACAGTAACATAGTGCATTTCTGTAGTTGGTGGAATAAACCCGTACTGTTGTGCCACAGAGCACGTTTGTATACAACACTGAAAAAACTGTTTTATAATTTTTAGGGTGACATACTGCATTTCTGTAGTTGGCTTAATAAATCCGTACTGTTGTGCCACAGATCACGTTTGCATACAACTCTGAAAAAACTATTTTAAAATTTTGCAGTAACATAGTGCATTTCTGTAGTTGGTGGAATAAACCCGTACTGTCGAACCACAGATCACGTTTGCATACACCGCTGAAAAACCTAATGTAAAATTTTGCAGTGAAAAACTGAATTTCTTTAGTTGTGTAAATAAACCCGTACTGTTGTGCCACAGAGCACGTTTGCATACAACACTGAAAAACCTGTTTTATAATTTTGGTGTGACATACTGCATTTCTGTATTTGGGGGAATAACCACGTAATGTTGTGCCACAGAGCACGGTTGCGTACACTGCTGAATAAACAGTTTTAAAATTTTGCGGTGAAAAACTGCATTTCTGTAGTTGGGTGAATAAACCCGTACTGTTGTGCCACAAAGTACGTTTACATACACAGCGGAAAAAAATGTTATAAAATTCAGCAGTGAAAATCTGCATTTTTGTAGTTGGGTGAAAAACCCGTACTGTTGTGCCACATAGCAAGTTTGCATACAACGCTGAAAAAACAGTTTTATAATTTTTGGCGTGATATACTGCATTTCTGTATTGGGGGGAAAAATACGTACTGTTGTGCCATAGAGCACGTTTGCATACCACGCTGAAAAAAATACCACGCTGAAAAAACTGTTTTATAATTTTTCGGGTTACATACTGCATTTCTGTCATTGGGTGAAAAAACCCGTCCTGTTGTGCCACAGAGCAAGTTTGCATACAACGCTGAAAAACGTGTTTCATAACTTTTGGCGTGACATACTGCATTTCTGTATTTGGAGGAATAAACCCGTACTGTTGTGCCACAGAGCACGCATGCATACAACGCTGAAAAAACTGTTTTATAATTTTTGGGTGACATACTGCATTTCTGTATTTGGGGGAATAAACCTGTACTGTCGCACCACAGATCACGTTTGCATGCACCTCTGAAGAACCTATAGTAAAATTTAGCAGTAACATAGTGCATTTCTGTAGTTTTTGGAATAAACCCGTACTGTCGAACCACAGATCAAGTTTGCATAATCCGCTGAAAAACCTAATGTAAAATTTTGCATTGAAAAACTGCATTTCAGTAGTTGTGTGAATAAAACCGTACTGTTGTGCCATAGAGCAAGTTTGCATACAACACTGAAAAACTGATTTATAAATTTTGGGGTGACATACTGCATTTTTGTATTTGGGAGAATAAACCTGTACTGTTGTGCCACAGATCATGTTTGCATACAACGCTGAAAAAACTGTTTTATCCGTTTTAATGTGACATACTGCATTTCTGTATTTGGGGGAATAAACCCGTACTGTTGTGCCACAGAGAATGTTTACATACACCGCTGAAAAACCTGTATTAAAATTTTACAGTGAAAAACTTAAATTCTGTAGTTGAGTGAAGAAGCCCGTACTGTTGTGCCACAGAGCACATTTGCATACAACGCTGAAAAAAACTATTTTAAAATTTTTGGGGTGACATAATGCATTCCTGTATTTGGTCGAATAAATCCGTTCTGTCGTACCACAGATCACGTTTGCATACACCTCTGAAAAACCTATTTTAAAATTTTGCAGTAACATACTGCATTTCTGTAGTTGGTGGAATAAACCTGTACTGTTGTGCCACAGAGCACGTTTGCATATAACGCTGAAAATACCTATTTTAAAATTTTGCAGTGAAAAACCGCATTTCTGTAGTTGGGTGAATAAACCCGTACTGTTGTGCCACAGATCATGTTTGCATACAACTCTGAAAAAACTATTTTAAAATTTTGCAGTAACATAGTGCATTTCTGTAGTTGGTAGAATAAACTCGTACTGTCGAACCACAGATCACGTTTGCATACACCGCAGAAAAACCTAATGTAAAATTTTGCAGTGAAAAACTTAATTTCTTTAGTTGTGTAAATAAACCTGTACTGTTGTGCCACAGAGCACGTTTGCATACAACACTGAAAAACCTGTTTTATAATTTTTGGTGTGACATACTGCCTTTCTGTATTTGGGGAAATAACCACGTACTGTTGTGCCACAGAGCACGGTTGCATACACCGCTGAATAAACTGTTTTAAAATTTTGCGGTGAAAAACTACATTTCTGTAGTTGGGTGAATAAACCCGTACTGTTGTGCCACAGAGTACGTTTACATACACCGCTGAAAAATTTTTAATAAAATTCTGCAGTGAAAATCTGCATTTCTGTACTTGGTTGAAAAAACCCGTACTGTTGTGCGACAGAGCAAGTTTGCATAAAACGCTAAAAAAACTGCTTTATAATTTTTGGCGTGACATACTGTATTTCTGTATTGGGGGGAAAAACCCGTACTTTTGTGCCACCGAGCACATTTTCATAAAACGCTGAAAAAACTGTTTTATAATTCTTGGGGTGACATACTGCATTTCTTTCGTTGGGTTAATAAACCTGTACTGTTGTGCCACAGAGCACGTTTGCATACACCGCTATACAACTGTTTTATAATTTTTGGGTTGACATACTGCATTTCTGAATTTGTGGTAATAAACCCGTACTGTTGTGCCACAGAGCACGCATGCATACAACGCTGAAAAAACTGTTTTATAATTTTTGGGGTGACATACTGCATTTCTGTAGTTGTTGGAATAAACCCGTACTGTCGAACCACAGATCACGTTTACATACCCCGCTGAAAAACCTAATGTAAAATTTTGCAGTGAAAAACTGCATTTCTGTAGTTGTGTGAATAAACCCGTACTGTTGTGCCACAGAACATGTTTGCATACAACACTGAAAAACCTGTTTTATAATTTTTGGGGTGACATACTGCATTTATGTATTTGAGGAATAAACCCGTACTGTTGTGCCACAGATCACGTTTGCATACAAAGCTGAAAAACCTGTTTTATAATTTTTGGGGTGACATACTGCATTTCTGTAGTTTGTTGTAATAAAAACTGGTTTTGTGCTACATAGCAGATCTGAGGCCTGCCCTGTATTTCAGTCATTTTAAGTACCCTATGGAACTCTGCATCTACATAGTTGGTTGTAAAAACACTGGTTTTGTGGTAGATAGCACATTTGGGTGTACGCTGCATTTCTGACAGTCAAATTAAACCGTTAACCTCTGCGGTTACATTGCTGATTTTAAAAATCAAATTTTTGTTGAGAGTAAAGTAATTGTATGGAATTGCTCCATTACACTGTTGTGTGACCTAAAGAAATTTGTTCTATTTATGACACGGGCACTGCCTTACGGACATGGTAATGGTGGTGTTGGTGAAGCTGCTGTTGCTGGGAGAGGACGTGGCCGTTCTGCGCCAGTTACAGATCCAAGTGAAAAACCTTCATCAGGTGCGAGTAGGCGTCAGGGCCTGCAGCGTTATTAGGTAGGCCCGAATGCCGCTCTACGAATGGTGAGGCCAGAACAAATACAGGCGAATGGCGATAGTAGATTGGGTGTCTGACAGTGGTGCCAGTTCCTTCAAAGTATCTCCCACCCAGTCCTCTGCAAAAAGCTCAGAGTTGGCACCTGCAGCCCATGCCCATCAGTCTTTCACCTCACCCCCTTGCAAAGCAGCCAAGCAGTCTGAACTTCAAGTCATGCAGCAGTCTCTTATGCTTTTTGGTGACTCTGCTGGCAGGGTTTCCCTGGGCCATCCACATAGCCCTGCACCAGAAGTGGAAGATATTGAATGCACCGATGCCCAACCACTTATGTTGAAGGACGAGTACATGGGAATACCACCGCAGCACATCTCTGATGATGACGAAACACATGTGCCAACTGCTGCGGCTTTCTGCAGTATGCAGACCGAAAAGGAGGGCAGGGGTCGAGAATGGGTATAAGATGTTGTGGATGACGATGAGGTCCTAGTCCCCGACTGGACTCAAGGTCATGCTAGTGACGTGTGCAGTTCTGAGGAAGAGGCCTACAGCCACGCACAGAGGCAACAACACAGCAAAAGAGGGAGTAGGCTGCAAAAGCGGAGCGGCCGTCCACGAGACAGTACGCCTGCTACTGCCCACCGCACCCAGGGACTGAGCACACCAAAGCCAGCTCCAAGGAGTTCATTGGCATGGCAGTTCTTCAGACAATGTCCTGATGACAAGACACGAGTAGTTTGCACGTTGTGCCATCAGAGCCTGAAGCGAGGCATAAACGTTCTAAACCTGAGCACAACCTGCATGACCAGGCATCTACATGCAAAGCACGAACTGCAGTGGAGTAAAAACCTTAAAAAGAAAGGTCTCAGGCTCCTCCTGCTTCCTCTTCTGCTGCTGTCTCTGCCTCTTTCTCCACCTCTGGAGTCACAGTGGCACCTGCCACCCAGCAAACAGAGGATGTGCCACCAACACCACCACCTCCGTCATCATCACCAAGCATCTCCACCATGTCACACGCAAGCGTTCAGCTGTCCATCTCCCAAACACTGGAGAGAAAAAGAAAATACCCCCCTACCCACCGTCGATCTCTGGCCTTGAATGCCAGCATTTCAAAATGACTGGCCTTTGAAATTATGTCATTCCGTCTGGTGGAGACGGACTGTTTCAAACAGCTGATGGCGGTGGCTGTCCCACAGTACATCGTTCTCAGCCGCCACAACTTTGCCAGTCGAGCCATCCCTTTGTTGCACAACAAAGTGGAGGATAAAATCAAGTGTGCACTGCACAACACCATCTGTGGCAAGGTCCACTTAACCACAGATATATGGACCAGTAAGCACGGGCAGGGAAGCTATATCTCCCTAACTGCACACTGGGTAAATGTACAATCGTGGCCATATGTTTTGAGAATTACTTAAATATTGGAATTTGGAAAAGTTGCTGCTTAAGAATTTATAATGGCAATTTGCATAAACTCCAGAATGTTATGAAGAGTGATCAGATGAATTGCATAGTCTTTCTTTGCCATGAAAATTAACTTAATCCCAAAAAAAACTTTCCACTGCATTTCATTGCTGTCATTAAAGGACTTGCTGACATCATTTCAGTAATCGTCTTAACTCAAGAATGTTGACGAGCACAAGGCTGGAGATCATTATGTCAGGCTTATTGGGTTAAAATGGCAGACTTGACATGTTAAAAGGAGGGCGATGCTTGAAATCATTGTTCTTCCATTGTTAACTATGGTGACCTGCAAAGAAACGCATGCATCTCCCTAGCATCTGCACATGTCTCTCCCTGCCTGTGAAATGATTCATCTCACTATCCTTTCCCTGCACTAGTAAATGACTTCTTTCCTTTTGTTTTTTAACAATTAGTTTTTCTATTACTCTCCCTAGCGCCTGCTTACACGTCTGTCCTTGAACACACTACGATACTGAATGTCTGAATCTAATATGGCTGCCGTATTTATAGAGCTGTGACATCACCGGACTGGCTGGCTGCTGATTGGCTGCATGCATGGCATTATGGGTCATCCTGCCTTCCCAGAGTTCCTTGCCCCATGTCCTCACACATGTAGCCGCCCGCTGCCAGTGTAGCCATGTTAGGAAAAGTTACGATTAGTTACCACGAAGCGCGAGGAAATTCGCATTCGTTGCGAATCAAATTTTTCAGGAAATTCTAAACGAATTCCACTTTGTCAGCTTCGATTCGCTCATCTCAAGAAGTCACCATCTCCATAAAGCTCGTCTGCGAAAGGAAGCATGGTAGATGGCTGCATTGACTCTGGACTTAATGAAGCACAGTGGACCAATACATAACTTCCACATAACTTTCAATTAATGTGCTATGATACAGCACTTTGGGAACATCCAACTTCTTTTGCATTTACCTTTTGAGGCTTTCCCTCCTTATGGGGGTGTCAATGATGGTTTTCTGCACAACTGTCAGGTCAGCAGTGTTTCCCATCATTGTGAGTCTGAACCACACTGAGAGACAATTTAAAGGCTCAGGAACACCTTGCAGGTGTTATGGATTAATTAGCTGACTAGAGTGTGACACTTTGAGCCTAGGATATTAAACCTTTTCACAATATTCTAATTTTCTGAGATTGTGAATTTGGGGTTTTCATAAGCTGTAAGCCATAATCATCCAAATTATAACAAATAAAGGCTTGAAATATCTCACTTTGCATGTAATGAGTCTATCTCATATATTAGTTTCACCTTTTAAGTTGCATTACTGAAATAAATGAACTCTTACACAATATTCAAATTTTTCACATATATTTATCTATCTATCTATCTATCTATCTATCTATCTATCTATATATATATATATATATATATATATACGTTTCAGCTCTGAAGTAGAGCCTTTCTCAAGCCCAAAAAAAGTACATACTGTGAACAACAGGAAGTAAAGTCAATTCCATACAAATCATGTGATACAGATCATGTGATACAGATCATGTGATACAGAACATTCATAGATACAAAAACAACCACAATAGTGTTCAAATATAAAGTGATCAGTGCATAGATTCATACAAGTGACATCATAATGTATTGAAGTACGCCTATAGAGAGCAATGTAGTGTCACTATATCAATACATAAAGTGCAAGTGCGATATAGACTACAACCTGTTCCAATGTTCCTAGATCAGGTGTAGCACATCATGTATAATGAGGGAGAAGAGATCAGGGGGGAATGGACAAAACAATACTGATTGGGTATATGCATATAAATCCACATAGAGTCTTCTTAGCATTATCCAAACCGCATTGTGCCTTCTCCAGGTTTCCACCAGTGATTGCGTGGTTGCAGAACCCACTGCGCATGCGCTAAATACCAGCACACGCGCACTGGGACCCAGCACCGCGGTAGCCATCTTTAAACAGGTAATAGACCGGACAGGCAGTTAATGCATGCCCGTAGTTATCATCGAGAGTCATCTACCTTCATGGCAGTCTTGCCCTCTTTTCAGACACTATCCCCAAATACACAGCCATTATACTAAACAACTGCAAAGTGTGTAAGTGGGAGGGGATCGTCCTTAGCGCACGATTATCCACCTCCCTTACTGGAAAAAGACCTGTGGAATACTGCATGTCAATATGGACAGCCATCAGGTCTAAACAGTGGTCCGTTATCACATCACATAGCCCAAGAGGAATCTCCTCTAGAGATGAGCGAACACCTGGAAGTTCGGCCGAACTTCCCGAAAATGTTTGGGTTCGGGATCCGAACTCGACCCAAACTTTATCCTGAAACCGAACCCCATTGAAGTCAATGGGGACTCAAACATTTAGGCACTAAAAAGACTGTAAAATAGTCCAGGAAAGGGCTAGAGGGCTGCAAAAGGCAGCAAAATGTAGGTAAATCCCCTGCAAACAAATGTGGATAGGGAAATGAATTAAAATAAAATAAATAAAAATTAACCAATATCAATTGGAGAGAGGTCCCACAGCAAGGAATCATGCGTCATATCACCCACCACTGGAGAAGGCCACTTTCAGTTATTTCGGCCCCAGCACCCAGACAGAGGAGAGAGGTCCCACAGCAAGGAATCATGCATCATATCACCCACCACTGGAGAAGGTCACTTTCAGTTATTTTGGCCCAGCACCTAGACCGAGGATACAGGTCCCACTGCAAGGAATCATGCGTCATATCACCCACCACTGGAGAAGGCCACTTTCAGTTATTTCGGCCCAGCACCCAGACAGAGGAGAGAGGTCCCACAGCAAGGAATCATGCGTCATATCACCAACCACTGGAGAAGGCCACTTTCAGTTATTTCGGGGCCCAGCACCCAGACAGAGGAGAGAGGTCCCACAGCAAGGAATCATGCGTCATATCACCCAACACTGGAGTAGGCCGCTTTCAGTTATTTCGGCCCAGCACCCAGACAGAGGAGAGAGGTCCCACAGCAAGGAATCATGCGTCATATCACCCACCACTGGAGAAGGCCACGTTCAGTTATTTCGGCCGAGCACCCAGACCGAGGAGAGAGGTCCCACAGCAAGGAATCATGCATCATATCACCCACCACTGGAGAAGGCCACTTTCAGTTATTTCGGCCCCAGCAAACAGACAGAGAAGAGGTTCATTCAACTTTGGGTTCACTGCAAGATCATGGTAAAGTTAAAAATATGAGGATTCAATAAAGAAGTGCCGCGGAGTACAAGAATGCATGTTTCAGGGGAAGGCAGTTATAAATGTCTATTCTGCACAAGGGAGGCACAGGTCCTGTGGGATCCATGCCTGGTTCATTTTTATGAACGTCAGCTTGTCCACATTGGCTGTGGACAGGCGGCTGCGTTTGTCAGTAATGACACCCCCTGCTGTGCTGAATACATGTTCAGGCAAAACGCTGGCCGCCGGGCTTGCCAGCACCTCCAAGGCATAAAATGCTAAATCTGGCCACATGGACAATTTGGAGACCCAGAAGTTGAATGGGGCCGAACCATCAGTCAGTACGTGGAGGGGTGTGCAGACATACTGTTCAACCATGATAGTGAAATGCTGCCTCCTGCTAACACGTTCCATATCAGGTGGTGGTGCAGTTAGCTGTAGCGTGGAGACAAAACTTTTACACATTTCTGCCATGCTAACCCTGCCCTCAGAGGAGCTGGCCGTAACACAGCTGCGTTGGCGACCTCTTGCTCCTCGTCTGCCTTCGCCTTAGGCTTCCACCTGTTCCCCTGTGACATTTGGGAATGCTCTCAGGAGCGCGTCTACCAGCGTGCGCTTGAACTCGCGCATCTTCCTATCACGCTCCAGTGCAGGAAGTAAGGTGGGCACATTGTCTTTGTACCGGGGATCCAGCAGGGTGGCAACCCAGTAGTCTGCACACGTTAAAATGTGGGCAACTCTGATGTTGTTGCGCAGGCACTGCAGCATGTAGTCGCTCATGTGTGCCAGGCTCCCCAGAGGTAAGGACAAGCTGTCCTCTGTGGGAGGCGTATCATTATTGTCCTCCGTATCCCCCCAGCCACACACCAGTGATGGGCCTGAGCTGTGTTGGGTGCCACCCCGCTGTGAACCTGCTTCATCCTCATCCTCCTCCACCTCCTCCTCATCCTCCTCGTCCTCCTGTAGTGGGCCCTGGCTGGCCACATTTGTAACCTGGCCTCTGCTGTTGCAAAAAACCTCCCTCTGAGCCACTTCTAACAGACTGGCCTGAAAGTGGTAAAAATGACCCCTTATCCTCCTCCTCCTCCTGGGCCACCTCCTCTTCCATCATCGCCCTAAGCATTTTCTCAAGGAGACATAAAAGTGGTATTGTAACGCTGATAAGGTTTCATCGCCACTGGCCATGTTGGTGGAGTACTCGAAACAGCGCAACAGGGCACACAGGTCTCATAGAGGCCCAATCATTGGTGGTGAAGTGGTGCTGTTCCGCAGTGCGACTGACGCGTGCGTGCTGCAGCTGAAACTCCACTATGGACTGCTGCTGCTCGCACAGTCTCTCCAGCATGTGCAAGGTGGAGTTCCACCTGGTGGGCACGTCGCATATGAGGCGGTGAGCGGGAAGGCCGAAGTTCCGCTGTAGCGCAGACCGGCGAGCAGCGGCAGGATGTGAACACCGGAAGCGCGCAAAGACGGCCCGCACTTTATGCAGCAGCTCTGACATGTCGGGGTAGTTGTGAATGAACTTCTGCACCACCAAATTCAGCACATGCGCCAGGCAAGGGATGTGCGTCAAACCGGCTAGTCCCAGAGCTGCGACGAGATTTCGCCCATTATCGCACACCACCCGGCCGGGTTTGAGGCCCACTGGCAGAAACCACTCGTCGGTCTGTTGTTCAATACCCCGCCACAACTCCTGCGCGGTGTGGGGCCTGTCCCCCAAACATATGAGTTTCAGAATGGCCTGCTGACGTTTACCCCGGGCTGTGCTGAAGTTGGTGGTGAAGGTGTGTGGCTGACTGAATGAGCTGGTGGAAGCAGAGGAGGAGGAAGCCGAGTAGGAGGAGGAGGCTACAGGAGACAAAGAATGATGCCCTGCGATCCTTGGCGGCGGAAGGACGTGCGCCAAGGAACTCTCCACCTGGGGCCCAGCCGCCACTACATTTACCCAGTGTGCAGTTAGGGAGATATAGCATCCCCGGCCGTGCTTACTGGACCACGTATCTGTGGTTAGGTGGACCTTGCCACAAATGGCGTTGCGCAGTGCACACTTGATTTTATCGGATACTTGGTTGTGCAGGGAAGGCACGGCTGTCTTGGAGAAGTAGTGGCGGCTGGGAACAACATACTGTGGGACAGCCATGGACATCAGCTGTTTGAAGCTGTCTGTGTCCACCAGCCTGAATGACAGCATTTCAAAGGCCAGTAGTTTAGAAATGCTGGCATTTAGGCCCAGGGCTCGAGGGTGGCTAGGTGGGAATTTACACTTTCTCTCCAAGGTTTGTGAGATGGAGAGCTGAACGCTGCCGTGTGACATGGTGGAGAAGCTTGGTGACGCAGGTGGTGTTGTCGGTGGCACATCCTCTGTTTGGTGGGCGGCAGATGCCAACATTCCTCCCGAGGCGGAGGAAGAGGCCGAGGCAGCAGCAGAAGAGGGAGCAGGGGGAGCCAGAGTGAGTTCCTTGCTTTTAATGGGTTTACTCCACTGTAGTTCATGCTTTGCATGTAGATGCCTGGTCATGCAGGTTGTGCTAAGGTTCAGAACGTTAATGCCTCGCTTCAGGCTCTGATGGCACAGCGTGCAAACGACTCGGGTCTTGTCTTCTGCACATTGTTTAAAGAATGCCATGCCAGGGAACTCCATGAAGCTGCCTTTGGGGTGCTCGGTCCCTGGTGGCGGTGGCCAGTAGCAGGCGAACTCTCTTGGAGGCGGCTGATCTGCTTTTGCCCCCTGCTCTCTCTTTTGCTACGCTGTTGGCTCGGTCTCACCACTGCCTCTTCCTCTGAACTATGAAAGTCAGTGGCACGACCTTCATTCCATGTGGGGTCTAGGACCTCATCGTCCCCTGCATCGTCTTCCACACAGTCTTCCTCCCTGACCTCCTGTTCGGTCTGCACACTACAGAAAGACACAGCAGTTGGCACCTGTGTTTCGTCATCATCAGAGACGTGCGGACTCTGATGAGGTGGTATTCCCATGTCCTCATCATCAGGAAACATCAGTGGTTGTGCATCAGTGCATTCTATGTCTTCCACCACTGGGGAAGGGCTAGGTGGATTCCCTTGGGAAACCCTGCCAGCAGAGTCTTCAAACAGCATAAGAGACTGCTGCATAACTTGAGGTTTAGACAATTTCCTTGATATGCATGGGGGTGATGTGACAGACTGATTGGGCTTGGTTTTCAGGTGCCACCTGTGCGCTTTCTGCAGAAGACTGGGTGTGAGATAATGTTGTGAACATGCTGGATCCACTGTCGGCCACCCAATTGACTAGCGCCTGTACCTGTTCAGGCCTTACCATCCTTAGAATGGCATTGGGCCCCACCAAATATCGCTGTAAATTCTGGCGGGTACTGGAACCTGAGGTAGTTGGTTCACTAGGACGTGTGGCTGTGGCAGAATGGCCACGTCCTGTCCCAGCACAAGAGGGTACACTAACACCACCACGACCGCGTCCCCGTCCCTTACTAGATGTTTTCCTCATTGTTACCGTTCACCAAGCACCACAATAAGAAAAAAAATATTTGGCCCAATGTATTGATTTCACTGCCTTACACTAATCCAGGCAGAGCAGTAACCACTGATTTAGGGGAATATCTCTTTTAGGGCTAGTATTTAGGCCCTGGATGAAAGGTATTCTTTTATGGACAGATTTACAATTGGCCTGCAACAGCTCGAACACCAGATTCAGGGTATTGCTATTTTGGCAATTGAATTTCACCCCAGAACAAAATATACCCTTTTACGGACAGATTAACACTTGGCCTGCAACAGCTGGGACACCAGATTCAGGGTATTGCTATTTTGGCAATTGAATTTCACCCCAGAACAAAATATATGTTTTGGCGGACACTATTATACTTTGCCAGCCACAGCTGAAACCACTGATTTATGGTATTGCTATTTTGCCAATTGAATTTCAACCCAGAACAAAATATACCCTTTTACGGACAGATTAACACTTAGCCTGCAACAGCTGGGACACCAGATTCAGGGTATTGCTATTTTGGCAATTAAATTTCACCCCAGAACAAAATATATGTTTTGGCGGACACTATTATACTTTGCCAGCCACAGCTGAAACCACTGATTTATGGTATTGCTATTTTGTCAATTGAATTTCACCCCAGAACAAAATATATCCTTTTACGGACAGATTAACACTTGGCCTGCAACAGCTGGGGCACCAGATTCAGGGTATTGCTATTTTGGCAATTTAATTTCACCCCAGAACAAAATATATGTTTTGGCGGACACTATTATACTTTGCCAGCCACAGCTGAAACCACTGATTTATAGTATTGCTATTTTGGCAATTGAACTTCACCCCAGAACAAAATATATGTTTTTGCGGACACTATGAAATTTGGCCAGCCACAGCTGAAACCACTGATTTATGGTATTGCTATTTTGGCAATTGAATTTCACCCCAGAACAAAATATATAATTTGCAGGACACTATGAAACTTGGCCAGCCAGAGCTGAAATCACTGATTTATGGTATTGCTGTTTTGGCAATTGAATTTCACCCCAGAACAAAATATATAATTTGCAGGACACTATGAAACTTGGCCAGCCACAGCTGAAACCACTGATTTATGGTATTGCTATTTTGGCAATTGAATTTCACCCCACAACAAAATATATGTTTTTGCGGATACTATGAAACTTGGCCAGCCACAGCTGAAACCACTGATCTATGGTATTGCTATTTTGGCAATTGAATTTCACCCCAGAACAAAATATATGTTTTTACGGACACTATGAAACTTTGCCAGCCACAGCTGAAACCACTGATTTATGGTATTGCTATTTTGGCAATTGAATTTCACCTCAGAACAAAATATATGTTTTGGCAGACACTATTATACTTTGCCATCCACAGCTGTGACACCAGATTTATGGTATTGCTATTTTGGCAATTGAATTTCACCCCAGAACAAAATATATATTTTAGCGGACACTATGAAACTTGGCCAGCCACAGCTGAAACCACTGATTTATGGTATTGCTATTTTGTCAATTGAATTTCACCCCAGAACAAAATATATAATTTGCAGGACACTATGAAACTTGGCCAGCCGCAGCTTTTTTGAAAATGTTCGGGTTCGGGTCCGTATGCAGAGAAAGTTGTACATGGTGCAATCTGGATAGGGATAAAGGGGGGGTTAGGTAAATATACAAAGTGTCACTTATTCCCAACGGTTATGTTGGTCCAAAGTCCTTGATCTCCTCTCTTCAATAGTGTACTATAAAGAGATAAAAATAGCATTAATATAATATAGCACAAATAGTTCTATGACTTCTGTCTACAACCAAGAGGAGAAAGAAAAGCACACACAACCCTCCCTGCGCTACCCCAAAAGATTAAATTCAACATTGAGACCTTTAGGTTTCAGACAGTCTAATGTATATATGTTTTGTAGCTCTCTCCGTTTTAATAGTTTAAGTCTATCTCCCCCTCTCCTAGGAGGAGGTATATGGTCAATAATCCAGCATTTTAGATCCTGTTCCATGTGTCCAGTCTCCATAAAGTGTTTGGACACAAGTAAATCTGCACATTTTTTCCTTATAGTATATCTGTGATTATTAAGGCGGGTTTTCAGTTCCGTAGAGGTTTTCCCTATGTACAACACGTAGGGGAAATGTGTTGCATGGACAGGACAATACATAGATCACATAACTTGAAGTACATGTCAAATGGAATTTATTATCAAAAGAGGCCCCTGTGATGGAGTGAATAGATGTTTCGCACTTGCATATATACCTACAGTTAATGCAATTTAAACATGGGAAACATCCTAGTCCAAGGTGCATCAAAGTAGTCTGTCTCATAGTTCCTTTTTTTTATTATTATTACATTTTTTAATTTTTCAAATTGCAAATTACAGATTATTAACAGTGCAAAAACATTACTCCATTCCCCCCTCCCATCGCACCAAAAAAAAAAAAAAAAAACAGGTCATTGATTCCACCCTTGCCAAATCCTATCCAATTTTCCGTGAGCTTGACTTTCCCTATACAAAATCTCCTCATACTTTTTAGTTTTATTTTATAGGTTAAGCCAGTTTTTGTAATGGGGGGGGGGATCTAGAGAACCCCATCCTAGCAATAATGAGCCTTGCCAAAGACATCGCTTTAATCAAAAAGCGAAGTTTTGGAGTTTGACAGGTGACCTGAGATAGATCGCCTAAAATCCATACTCCTGGCAGGAAAGGGATTTGAACCTGCAATTTGTGTATCAAAGTTTCCTGGACCAACCGCCAGTATCCACTCACCCGAGGGCAGTCCCAAAAGATGTGAAGATGGTCTGCGCTGGGACATCCACAATGCGGACAGTTTGAAGAAGCCCTAAAACCTCTCTTCTGTAGCCACAAAGGTGTTAGGTATATCTTATGAATAATATTAAACTGTACAACCATGTGATTAAAATTGTGGGATACAAAACTTGCGTTCTTCAAGACATTGTCCCAAACCAAGGGGCCAAAGTCTTTGAGTGTGCTACTCCAGGACCTCTGACCTGGAGAATAGCAATCAAGAAACAGTGCTCTAATCAAATATTTGTAACAATGTGATATTCTAACTCTCCTGTGACCCTTCTTTTGAATCAAATTATGTAAAAATTCTGGTGTTTCTATATTAAAAGAAAATTTATCTAGAATTGAGAAAAGTGCGTAACGTAACTGAAAATATGTGTACCATCGTACCTCACCCAGATTTTAATTTTGTGCAAGCTCCAGAAGGGAATAAATTTGTCCATTTTTGATAACTTGACTCAAGTACTGAATATTTTTTTCCCTCCAATACTGGTGGCAGTCCAGGTCATCAAGAATCGCCAACCTCTGATTGTACCATAGTGGAGTACAAACCAGAGATGCTGAGACTTTGAACCAGATTCTTATTGTCTTCCAGGCCTTTAAGGCCATCTTACAAAAAGTTTTATAATCCTGCAAGCTCCTAGATAGCCAACTTGACTCTAACACGGTAAAACAATCAGGAAAACCCGATTCCCTCACCAATTTTCTACTTAGAGGACTACTTTCCCAGTCATTGAAAAAGCAGAGTTGTGAGGCAATAAAATATCCCTTAAAATTAGGGACGTTTAAGCCTCCCTGTTCATATTACATGGAAAAGTAGTCCATCTTTAGTCTTACTCACTTCCTTCCCCATAGCAAATCATTGATCATCCTTTCTATTGTTTTAAAAAATGTATCCTCTATCCAGGTAGGAGAGTTTCGGAGAACATAGAGCAGTTGGGGAAGTACAACCATTTTAATCAAGGAAATTCTATCCGCTCGATAGTTTCTGCCATGTTCTAATTTTGGCTCTCATTCTGCTCAAAACCGGAAGGAGATTCAGTTGTAAATACAAGGAGTGCAGAATTATTAGGCAAGTTGTATTTTTGAGGATTAATTTTATTATTGAACAACAACCATGTTCTCAATGAACCCAAAAAACTCATTAATATCAAAGCTGAATATTTTTGGAAGTAGTTTTTAGTTTGTTTTTAGTTTTAGCTATTTTAGGGGGATATCTGTGTGTGCAGGTGACTATTACTGTGCATAATTATTAGGCAACTTAACAAAAAACAAATATATACCCATTTCAATTATTTATTTTTACCAGTGAAACCAATATAACATCTCAACATTCACAAATATACATTTCTGACATTCAAAAACAAAACAAAAACAAATCAGTGACCAATATAGCCACCTTTCTTTGCAAGGACACTCAAAAGCCTGCCATCCATGGATTTTGTCAGTGTTTTGATCTGTTCACCATCAACATTGCGTGCAGCAGCAATCACAGCCTCCCAGACACTGTTCAGAGAGGTGTACTGTTTTCCCTCCTTGTAAATCTCACATTTGATGATGGACCACAGGTTCTCAATGGGGTTCAGATCAGGTGAACAAGGAGGCCATGTCATTAGATATTCTTCTTTTATACCCTTTCTTGCCAGCCACGCTGTGGAGTACTTGGACGCGTGTGATGGAGCATTGTCCTGCATGAAAATCATGTTTTTCTTGAAGGATGCAGAATTCTTCCTGTACCACTGCTTGAAGAAGGTGTCTTCCAGAAACTGGCAGTAGGACTGGGAGTTGACCTTGACTCCATCCTCAACCCGAAAAGACCCCACAAGCTCATCTTTGACGATACCAGCCCAAACCAGTACTCCACCTCCACCTTGCTGGCGTCTGAGTCGGACTGGAGCTCTCTGCCCTTTACCAATCCAGCCACGGGCCCATCCATCTGGCCCATCAAGACTCACTCTCATTTCATCAGTCCATAAAACCTTAGAAAAATTAGTCTTGATATTTTTCTTGGCCCAGTCTTGACGTTTCAGCTTGTGCGTCTTGTCCAGTGGTGGTCGTCTTTCAGCCTTTCTTACCTTGGCCATGTCTCTGAGTATTGCACACCTTGTGCTTTTGGGCACTCCAGTGATGTTACAGCTCTGAAATATGGCCAAACTGGTGGCAAGTGGCATCTTGGCAGCTGCACGCTTCACTTTTCTCAGTTCATGGGCAGTTATTTTGCGTCTTGGTTTTTCCACACGCTTCTTGCGAACCTGTTGACTATTTTGAATAAAACGCTTGATTGTTCGATGATCACGCTTCAGAAGCTTTGCAATTTTAAGAGTGCTGCACCCCTCTGCAATATATCTCACTATTTTTGACTTTTCTGAGCCTGTCAAGTCCTTCTTTTGACTCATTTTGCCAAAGGAAAGGAAGTTGCCTAATAATTATGCACACCTTATATAGGTTGTTGATGTCATTAGACCACACCCCTTCTCATTACAGAGATGCACATCACCTAATATGCTTAATTGGTAGTAGGCTTTCGAGCCTATACAGCTTGGAGTAAGACAACATGCATAAGGAGGATGATGTGGTCAAAATACTAATTTGCCTAATAATTCTGCACTCCCTGTAATCTTTAATATTGGCTGTTACCATAATCCCCAAATATTTAATTGAATCCGAAACAGTCAAACCATGGACCAAGGTCTCATTTAGTGGTTGCGAGGATTCCAATGATAATAAACTAGTCTTGGCCCAGTTAACTTCTAAACCAGAGGCCATACAATAAAGGTTAACACATTCCATTACCCGGGGGAGAGTACTCTCCGTTTGCTGTACAAAAAATAAAATATCATCGGCATACAAAGATATTCGATCCGCCTCCCCAAGGACCCCAAATCCAATTATTCCAGGGTCTTGTCTGATCTTGGCCGCGAGTGGTTCGATATAGATATTGAACAGGAGTGGGAAGAGAGGGCAACCCTGACTGCCCCTCCCCAATGAAAAACACCCAGTCAACATCTCATTGATCCTTAACCTAGCAACAGGAGATTTATATAACAACTGAGTCATAGCGATAAACCTGGGCCCAAACCCCATTTTTTCCATAACTCTCCGAAGAAATGCCCACTCCACCCTATCAAAAGCCTTAGTGGCATCTAAGGACAGGATGGAGCCGGCACCATTTCCAGGAGACTGAATATTCACAAAAATTTGATGTAAATTAAAGTGGGTACCCTTCCCTGGCATAGATCCATTTTGGTCGGGATGGATGAGCGATGAAATGACTCTGGCAAGTCTATTAGCCAGGACCTTGGAGAAAAGTTTAGCATCCATGTTTAGTAAAGAGATAGGCCTATAAGAATCCAATTCCACTAAGTCTTTATCTTTTTTTGGTATTAAGACAATTAATGCTTCCATCATTTACTTAGTTAAAGCACCTCCCTGCAATGCTTAACTAAACACCTCTAGCAAATACGGAAGAATAATATCTCCATACTTACGGTAGAACTCGTATGGAAGACCGTCTAGACCTGGTGATGAATTCCCTGTTGTCATTTTCAAGGCCTCCTGTAGCTCCTGTAGGGACACCTCCCTGTCTAAGGAGGTTTTTTGAGAATCTGTTAGTACTGGCAAAGAGACATTATCTAGGTATGAATCTATATCATTGGTTGATGTACTTGTAGACGCCTTATACATCTGAGTAAAGTAGTCCAAAAAGGTCTCTTTAATTCCTTCCTGATCCTCTATGATCTTTCTATCCCTTTTCCGGATTAAAGTAATAACCGTTTTCCTATTCTCCTGTTGTGCAACTATTCGAGCAAGAAGCCTACCCGGACGTCCTGACTCTGAGAATTATTTTTGCCCCTTAAAAAATAATCTATGATGTGCTTTTTCAAACAAATAGTCCCCAAGGGCACCAGTAGCTTTCTGCATCTCCACTCGGATCTGTTGCGAGGGCTGCAAGGTAAATCGTTCCATTAGAAGGGCCACCTCACTAATACAAGCTCTCCTCTTTTTTCCTAAAGATTTTCCTCTTTGCTGTAATATCGCTGATCAGTACCCCCCTCAAGTAAGCCTTCAGGGCATCCCAAACTGAATTAATGTTAGCAGAGGGGGAGTTGATCTCCCAAAAGGAAGTAATTAGTGATTTAATAGACTGGTGGTTCTCAATAAGAGTAAGCCAGTATGGGTTCAGCTTAAAGAAGGATCCCAAACTGGCTTTATCCTCCCCAATCAGAATTTTTATTGATAAAGGAGAATGGTCAAATATGGTCAAAAAATATTCTTTAGATTACTTTTATTGGTTACCGCCAAGTCAATTCTTGACACTGCTCTCCCTCCTCTGCTAATACAGGAGAAAACCTTTTTTCCCTTGCCAAGATACTCCCAAACATCTACCAAACCGGTTTCTTGGCAAAACCGGGCTAGCGCAGACTGCTGGCCCTCAATGCCTTCTGGAAAGCCAATAATTCTAACATTGGAACGCCTCGATCTATTTTCAATGTCCACCAGTTTAGCTTGAAGAGAGTCATTATGTATGGAAAGGGTAGATGTTTTCGCTTGTAGCTGCTTAATTTCAATCTGAAGGGAGTCAACTGTTTTTTCCATATTAATTACCGGATCTCTAATTTTGGCCAGATCATCCCGAATCAATGATATATCAGTCTGTACTGTACCCAGCTGTAGAGACATATTTTGCATTAAAGTACCATTGTTCTTCACAGCCTTCAGGATTTCTTCTGCAGAATCTGCATTTAACTGTACAGGGGGCTCATCTTCACCCCCCTCCACTCCTGTGTTTGAAATCGTTTCCATACGATCCCCCTCCCCTGGAACACTTTCGTTGTTTTGGGGCCATTTTTTTTTTCCTTTCTTTTTCTCTTTTTTTCCCCTTACTCCTTCCCCCCCCTTTTTTTTTTTTTTGACTTCGTATTTAATTTTTTTTCTTTTTCTTTTTTTCCCCTTTTTTTTCCTTTTTTCTTCCTTCTTACCCTTCCTTTCCTCGCCCCTTTTTTTCCCTCTTTCTTCTCCTTTTCTTCCCTTCTTCTCTCTCTTTCTTTCCTTTTTTTTTTTGCTTGTTTAGTCTGTATTGGTTGTGTAGGTTTTACTCGCCCCCTCCTTTCCTTGTATTATTATGGTAGCAAAAGTCCATGCAGAGTCCATACAAACTCTGTGGGCGGAGAGGGCAGTGGGGGAGGAGTGGGGAGGTGGTGGGGACCCTCTCAGTGCAGCCAAACACCAGACGCCGACAGCAGTAGCATTGACAAAGCCCACTCCACAAACTGTGGGTACTCACCAGCCCCCTCACTCCTAGAGTTCCTTTTAATACAATGTCTGCCTTTACAAGTTGGTCTCTCAAATACCTCGACCGTCGATATAAGAAAAATGGCGGACATTGCAATTCTGAGATATCCCCATAGCAGCCTCCCAGTATACACCAATGTCTCTTGATAAATTTGTTGACTCATTTCATTGTATGTAGAGACAAATTGGATACTACTGGGTTTCTGCTTAGGACCCTGATTCATCAATGTGTTCTGCCTATCCAATTGTCGTATATTTTCCTTATGCTCAATAAGAAGTTGGTGTGAGTAGCCTCTTTCCAGAAACTTATTAGTCATAACATCTAGAGTCACATCAAGTTTGTCCTGATCTGTTACTATGCGTTTAGCTCTTAAAAAAATGTGAATAAGGGAGTGATCTAATCATCTTCCTGGGGTAGTGTTGAGCGAACAGTTCGAAAATCGTTCGGGTCCGTATCGAATTTTGGGGTGTCCGTGACACGGACCCGAACCCGGACATTTTCAAAAAAGTTCGGGTTCGGGTCCGGTGTTCGTCGATTACTTCCCGCTTTCTGAAGGGCTGCACAGCAGCCAATCAGCTAGCGTTTTACTTTTTGCCCTAAGAGCCCATCACAGCCATGCCTACTAATGGCATGGCTGTGATTGGCCAAGTGCAGCATGTGACCCAGCCTCTATTTAAGCTGGAGTCACGTAGCGCCGCACGTCACACTGCTCTGACTAGTGTAGGGAGAGGAGGCAGCTTCTGTGAGGGCGAGATAGGCAGGGATAAAGAAGTGATTGAATGATCTACCTTTCTACACTTGTGCATCAGAACAACTCAGCTGAGCTGTTCACTGAAAGTCACTATTTTGTTGAGACTGGCCAAAGCGATTTTTACTGGCACATGTAACTGGGCTGACCGGCGGTGGCCATTTTGGGACTTATGGTGCGCCAGCACAAGCTGCCACAGAGTCTAAACCAAAGCTCCAAAGAAGTGTAAAATCTACACCTGTGAATCAGAACAACAGCGATTCAGCTGCTCAGTCAAAGTCTATTCTCTTTCTGGATGGGCAGACCGTTTTCTGGCACATGTTACTGGGCTGATAGGCGGCGGCCATTTTGGGACTTGTGGTTCTACAGCAAAAGCTGCCACAACGTCCATTAATCTCATGTAATACTCGATTTTTTCATAGATATACTACATCAGGGGTTTGGCTGTGCTTGTGTCACCCATACTAACTGCAAAGATATTTAATATATCAGTGGTGAAACTGAAAGTAACCCACTTGGATAGCAAATCCCATGAATGTGCTGTTCCAGCTAGGCTAGCCAGTGCCACTACCGCCAGCCAAGTCCAATACTGTCAGTCAGAAAAAAAAAAAAATTTTATGTGCCAGAAATATAAATTAGAAAAAGCTTTCACCGTAATAATAAAATTATTCTGGTGTTAGACCAAAAGAAGCACTCCAGTCATAATTAATACTGTAAAAAGGCTTAGGCAATATTTCTCCCAGTGTGGGAAATTTATCTAGCAAAACTAGCATTTTAAAAATTCGGGTGTTCTGAAATACCAGCAGTTTTCTTGTAACTAATACCGCCAAAAGGCATTATTGTCCAGTGTTGTAATTTTGGTGAAAAAAAGGCCAATTAAATCAATCTGGTGTTTGTTAGACCAGAAACACTAGGCCTCACGTTTTTACTCCTGTAAAAAGGAATTATATCTCCCCGTCTGGGAATCTATGTACCAAAACTATCATTTAAAAAAATCTGATGTCACTTTGCAGCAGTTTTCTTGTAAATAATACCGCCAAAAGGCATTATTGTCCAGTGTTGTAATTTTGCTGAAAAAAAGGCCAATTTAATCAATCTGGTGTTTGTTAGACCAGAAACACTAGGCCTCACGTTTTTACTCCTGTAAAAAGGAATTATATCTCCCCGTGTGGGAATCTATGTACCAAAACTAGCATTTTAAAAAATCTGATGTCACTTTGCAGCAGTTTTCTTGTAAATAATACCGCCAAAAGGCATTATTGTCCAGTGTTGTAATTTTGGTGAAAAAAAGGCCAATTTAATCAATCTGGTGTTTGGTAGACCAGAAACACTAGGCCTCACGTTTTTACTCCTGTAAAAAGGAATCATATCTCCCCGTGTGTGAAGCTATGTACCCAAACTAGCATTTTAAAACTTCAGATGTCCTATTTGCAGCAGTATTCTTGTAAATAATACCGCCAAAAGGAATTATTGTCCAGTGTTGTAATTTTGGTGAAAAAAAGGCCAATTTAATCAATCTGGTGTTTGGTAGACCAAAACACTAGGCCTCACATTTTTACTCCTGTAAAAAGGAATGATATCTCCCCGTGTGGGAAGCTATGTAGCAAAACTAGCATATTAAAAATTCTGGTGTCCACTTTGCAGCAGTTTGCTTGTAAATAATACCGCCAAAAGGCATTATTGTCCAGTGTTGTAATTTTGCTGAAAAAAAGGCCAATTTAATCAATCTGGTGTTTGTTAGACCAGAAAAACTAGGCCTCACGTTTTTACTCCTGTAAAAAGGAATTATATCTCCCCGTGTGGGAAGCTATGTACCAAAACTAGCATTTTAAAAAATTCTGATGTCAAATTTGCAGCAGTTTTCTTGTAATTAATACCGCCAAAAGGCATTATTGTCCAGTGTTGTAATTTTGGTGAAAAAAAGGCCAATTTAATCAATCTGGTGTTTGGTAGACGAAAAACACTAGGCCTCACGTTTTTACTCCTGTAAAAAGGAATTATATCTCCCCGTGTGGGAATCTATGTACAAAAACTAGCATATTAAAAATTCTGGCGTCCACTTTGCAGCAGTTTTCTTGTAAATAATACCGCCAAAAGGCATTATTGTCCAGTGTTGTAATTTTGCTGAAAAAAGGCCAATTTAATCAATCTGGTGTTTGGTAGACCAAAAACACTAGGCCTCACGTTTTTACTCCTGTAAAAAGGAATAATATCTCCCCGTGTGGGAATCTATGTACCCAAACTAGCATTTTAAAACTTCAGATGTCCTATTTGCAGCAGTATTCTTGTAAATAATACCGCCAAAAGGCATTATTGTCCAGTGTTGTAATTTTGGTGAAAAAAAGGCCAATTTAATCAATCTGGTGTTTGTTAGACCAAAAACACTAGGCCTCACGTTTTTACTCCTGTAAAAAGGAATTATATCTCCCCGTGTGGGAATCTATGTACCAAAACTAGCATATTAAAAATTCTGGTGTCCACTTTGCAGCAGTTTTCTTGTAAATAATACCGCCAAAAGGCATTATTGTCCAGTGTTGTAATTTTGCTGAAAAAAAGGCCAATTTAATCAATCTGGTGTTTGTTAGACCAGAAACACTAGGCCTCACATTTTTACTCCTGTAAAAAGGAATTATATCTCCCCGTGTGGGAAGCTATGTACCAAAACTAGCATTTTAAAAAATTCTGATGTCAAATTTGCAGCAGTTTTCTTGTAATTAATACCGCCAAAAGGCATTATTGTCCAGTGTTGTAATTTTGGTGAAAAAAATGCCAATTTAATCAATCTGGTGTTCAGTAGACCAAAAACACTAGGCCTCACATTTTTACTCCTGTAAAAAGGAATTATATCTCCCCGTGTGGGAATCTATGTACCCAAACTAGCATTTTAAAACTTCAGATGTCCTATTTGCAGCAGTATTGTTGTAAATAATACCGCTAAAAGGCATTATTGTCCAGTGTGGTAATTTTGGTGAAAAAAAGGCCAATTTAATCAATCTGGTGTTTGTTAGACCAGAAACACTAGGCCTCACGTTTTTACTCCTGTAAAAAGGAATTATATCTCCCCGTCTGGGAATCTATGTACCAAAACTAGCATTTTAAAAAATCTGATGTCACTTTGCAGCAGTTTTCTTGTAAATAATACCGCCAAAAGGCATTATTGTCCAGTGTTGTAATTTTGGTGAAAAAAAGGCCAATTTAATCAATCTGGTGTTTGTTAGACCAGAAACACTAGGCCTCACGTTTTACTCCTGTAAAAGGAATTATATCTCCCGTGTGGGAATCTATGTACCAAAACTAGCATTTTAAAAATTCTGGTGTCCAATTTGCAGCAGTTTTCTTGTAATTAATACCGGAAAAAGGAATTATATCTTCCAGTGTGGGAATTTTGGGGCTAAAAAATAATATATTTTATTGTGGTGCGAGTTGAATCGCAACAATGAGGAAACATTCTATTAAGGGACGAGGACGCGGTCGTGGTGGTGTCCATGGAGCCTCTGTTGCTGGCAGAGGACGTGGCCGTTCGGCCTCAGGCGCACAAAGTAGTGAACCAACTCCCTCAAGTGGCCGGCAGAATTTACAGCGATATTTGGTGGGGCCCAATGCCGTTATGAGGATGGTAAGGCCTGAGCAGGTACAGGCAATAGTCGATTGGGTGGCCGACAGTGCTTCCAGCACGTTCACCACATTGTCTTCCGCCCAGTCTTCTGCGGAAAGCGCACAGGTGGCACCTGAAAACCAAGCCCATCTGTCTGTCACATCACCCCCATGCATATCAGGGAAACTGGCTGAGCCTCAAGTTATGCAGCAGTCTCTTATGCTGTTTGAAGACTCTGCTCCCACGGTTTTCCAGGGGCGTCCACCTAGCCCTTCCCCAGCGGTGGAAGACATTCCATGCACTGACGCACAACCACTTATGTATCCAGATGATAAGGACTTGGGAATACCACCACAGCAGAGTGACCGAGTGTCTGATGATGACGAAACACAGGTGCCCACTGCCGCGTCTTATTACAGTGTGCAGACTGAACAGGAGGAGGTCAGGGAGGAAGACTGGGTGGAAGACGATGCAGAGGACGATGAGGTCTTAGACCCCACATGGACTGAAGGTCGTGCCGCTGACTTTAATAGTTCAGAGGAAGAGGCAGTGGTGAGACCGAGACAACAGCGAAGCCAAAGAGGGAGCAGGGGGCAAAAGCAGAACAGCCGCCGTCCAGAGAGTTCGCCTGCTATTGGCCAGCGCCAACAGGGACCCAGCACCCCAAAGGCATCTTCAAGGAGTTCCCTGGCATGGCACTTCTTCAAACAATGTGCTGACGACAAGACCAGAGTGGTTTGCACGCTGTGCCATCAGACCCTGAGGCGAGGCATTAACGTTCTTAACCTGAGCACCACCTGCATGATCAGGCATCTACATGCAAAGCATGAACTGCAGTGGAGTACACACCTTAAAAACAAGGAACCCGCTCAGGCTCCCCCTGCTCCCTCTACCGCTGCTGCCTCAGCTTCCGCCTCGAGAGGAATGTTGCCACCTGCCGAGCAGCAAACAGAGGATGTGCCACCGACACCACCACCACCACCGTCACCTAGCGTCTCCACTATTTCACACAGCAGCGTTCAGCTCTCCATCTCTCAAACCTTTGAGAGGAAGCGCAAATTCCCACCTAGTCACCCTCGAGCCCTTGGCCTGAATGCCAGCATTTCTAAACTACTGGCCTTTGAAATGCTGTCATTCTGGCTGGTGGACACAGACAGCTTCAAACAGCTGATGGCCATGGCTGTCACCCAGTATGTGGTTCCCAGCCGCCACTACTTCTCCAAGACAGCCGTGCCTTCCCTGCACATGCAAGTGTCCGATAAAATCAAGTGTGCACTGCGCAACGCCATTTGTGGCAAGGTCCACCTAACCACAGATACGTGGACCAGTAAGCACGGCCAGGGACGCTATATCTCCCTAACTGCACACTGGGTAAATGTAGTGGCGGCTGGGCCCCAGGCGGAGAGTTCCTTGGCGCACGTCCTTCCTCCTCCTCCTCTGCTTCCACGAGCTCATCCAGTCAGCCACACACCTTCACCACCAACTTCAGCACAGCCCGGGGTAAACGTCAGCAGGCCATTCTGAAACTCATATGTTTGGGGGACAGGCCCCACACCGCGCAGGAGTTGTGGCGGGGTATTGAACAACAGACCGACCAGTGGTTGCTGCCGGTGGGCCTCAAGCCCGGCCTGGTGGTGTGAGATAATGGGCGAAATCTCGTGGCAGCTCTGGGACTAGCCGGTTTGACGCACATCCCTTGCCTGGCGCATGTGCTGAATTTGGTGGTGCAAAAGTTCATTCGCAACTACCCAGACATGTCAGAGCTGCTGCATAAAGTGCGGGCCGTCTGTTCACGCTTCCGGCGTTCACATCCTGCCGCTGCTCGCCTGTCAGCGCTACAGCGGAACTTCGGCCTTCCCGCTCACCGCCTAATATGCGACGTGCCCACCCGGTGGAACTCCACCTTGCACATGCTGGAGAGACTGTGCGAGCAGCAGCAGGCCATAGTGGAGTTTCAGCTGCAGCACGCACGGGTCAGTCGCACTGCGGAACAGCACCACTTCACCACCAATGATTGGGCCTCCATGCGAGACCTGTGTGCCCTGTTGCGCTGTTTCGAGTACGCCACCAAGATGGCCAGTGGCGATGCCACTCTTATCAGCGTGACAATACCAATTCTATGTCTCCTAGAGAAAACGCTTAGGGCGATGATGGAAGGGGAGGTGGGCCAGGGCCAGGAGGAGGAGGAGGAGGAGGAGGATGACGGGTCGTTTTTAGCACTTTCAGGCCAGTCTGTTATAAGTGGCTCAGAGGGAGGTTTTTTGCAACAGCAGAGGGCAGGTACAAATGTGGCCAGCCAGGGACCACTACTGGAGGACGAGGAGGATGAGGAGGAGGTGGAGAAGGATGAGGATGAAGCAGGTTCACAGCGGGGTGGCACTCAGCACAGCGCAGGCACATCCCTGGTGCGTGGCTGGGGGGATACAGAGGATGATGACGATACGCCTCACACAGAGGACAGCTTGTCCTTACCTCTGGGGAGCCTGGCACACATGAGCGATTACATGCTGCAGTGCCTGCGCAACAACATCAGAGTTGCCCACATTTTAACGTGTGCTGACTACTGGGTGGCCACCCTGCTGGATCCACGGTACAAAGACAATGTGCCCACTTTACTTCCTGCACTGGAGCGTGATAGGAAGATGCGCGAGTACAAGCGCACACTGGTAGACGCGCTCCTGAGAGCATTCCCGACTGTCACAGGAGAACAGGTGGAAGGCCAAGGCCAAGGCAGAGGAGTAGCTAGAGGTCGCCCACGCAGCAGTGTCACGGCCAGCTCCTCTGAGGGCAGGGTTAGCATGGCAGAAATGTGGAAAAGTTTTGTCTCCACGACACAGCTAACTGCCCCACCACCTGATACGGAACGTGTTAGCAGGAGGCAACATTTCACTAACATGGTTGAACAGTACGTCTGCACACAACTCCACGTACTGACGGATGGTTCGGCCCCATTCAACTTCTGGGTTTCCAAATTGTCCACGTGGCCAGAATTAGCATGTTATGCCTTGGAGGTGCTGGCCTGCCCGGCGGCCAGCGTTTTATCTGAACGTGTATTCAGCACGGCAGGGGGCGTCATTACTGACAAACGCAGCCGCCTGTCCGCATCCAACGTGGACAAGCTGACGTTTATAAAAATGAACCAGGCATGGATCCCACAAGACCTGACCCTCCCTTGTGCAGAGTAGTCCTTAATAACTGGACAGTATAAAAAGGGGTGAGTAGGCACACGGACTATGGTAGCATGCAAGATTTATTCACAATATATTCACACACAGGAAAGAGCTATAGAATCTCATAAGATATGCTATAAAATTCATGTAAAATTCATAAAGTTCATAAGTATCAAACAAATGTCCCAGTATGCCCACGTGCAATAATTTTGGGCTATATCCTCCAATCCAGTAACTGTTTATATATCCGGTATTAAAAAATGTAAGTCCAGGCTTCACTACTTAAAATTCAGGTTTCACTTAAAACGAACCAACAGTTCGTAGCTGTTTTATAGTAGATAGCTTATATGGTTAGTAGCTCATGTGTCGAGCGCTGGGTTCATATACAAAGTCCCTATTGTCGGACACCTACACTGGGTGCTCCGATTTGGACGGAGTCACGTGGTAAGTTGGTTATACGTGGTAAGTTGGTTATACTTGAGGAGAGCAGTATGGTATGGTGTTATCATTTACTTACAGATCGCAGGGTTTCGCGCGGCGTCCCGCGCTTCTATTGATCTGTTCGCCTGCCGGCTCTCACCTCGATCTTTAAGCGTCTCACCTCGATCTCAGTCTCTCGGCGTCTCACGTGTTCAGGTCCGGTCATGCGACCTCTATTTCCTCCTTGTATGATGCCGTACGCTGTTCGTATAAGCGTATTCAATGCTTTCTCTGTAGATGGAAGCTTCGGCTGTCAATATCAATTTCTGGAGCGCTCCATATAATATTGTATTAGTTTCCGGACATGCTATCAAAACACCAAACGCGTTTCAAAGCTCCTCTGGCTTCTTCATCAGTGGTAGCCCAGTTTTCAGAGTACGAGCACCGGGTATCCATAATTTCTCCGTTATTGAGCCATCTATTCTCTTTTTAAATAGTCCTTAATAACTGCCTTAAACCATGTTGTCTTGTACTCCTGGCCACTTCTTCATTGAAAAATCAATTTTTGAAATTAAGTAGGATCTTGGGGTGCAACCCAGAGTTGAATGAACCTTCTCTCTGTCTGGGTGCCGGGGCCAAAGTACATGAAAGTGTCCTTCTCCTGTGCTGGGTGATATGAATGTTATACTTGTGCTGTCTGACATGTCTCCTTTGTGTGGGTGCAGGGGGCCAAAGTCGCTGAAAGCGGCCTTCTCCTGTGCTGGCTGATATAAATGCCTGATTCTCTGCTGTGGGACCTCTCTCCTCCATGTGGCTGCAGGGGTCAAGGTCTCTAAAAGTGCCCTTCTCCTGTGGTGGTTGATGTAAAACTGATGCTTGTGCTATCTGACCTGTCTCCTCTGTGTCGGTGCTAAGGCCTAAGTCACTGAAAGCGGCCTTCTCTCCTGTGCTGGCTGATATAAATGCCAGAATCTCTGCTGTGGGACCTCTCTCCTCCGTCTGGGTGCAGGGGTAAAAGTCTCTCAAAGTGGCCTTCTCTTGTGCTGGGTGATGTGAAGCTGATGTTTGTGTCATCTGACATGGTTGCCGGGGTCCCATTAAATGGTGGCCTACTCCTGTGGTGGGTGATCTAAATGCCTGATTCTCTGCTGTGAAAACCCCTCTCCTCCGCCTGGGTGCAGGGGTCAAAGTCTCTCAAAGTGGCCTTCTCTTGTGCTGGGTGATGTGAAGCTGATGTTTGTGCCATCTGACATGGTTGCCGGGGTCCCATTAAATGGTGGCCTACTCCTGTGGTGGGTGATCTAAATGCATGATTCTCTGCTGTGAAAACCTCTCTCCTCCGTCTGGGTGCAGGGGTCAAAGTCTCTCAAAGTGGCCTTCTCTTGTGCTGGGTGATGTGAAGCTGATGTTTGTGCCATCTGACATGGTTGCCGGGGTCCCATTAAATGGTGGCCTACTCCTGTAGTGGGTGATCTAAATGACTGATTCTCTGCTGTGAAAACCCCTCTCCTCCGCCTGGGTGCAGGGTCAAAGTCTCTCAAAGTGGCCTTCTCTTGTGCTGGGTGATGTGAAGCTGATGTTTGTGCCATCTGACATGGTTGCCGGGGTCCCATTAAATGGTGGACAACTCCTGTGGTGGGTGATCTAAATGCATGATTCTCTGCTGTGAAAACCCCTCTCCTCCATCTGGGTGCAGGGGTCAAAGTCTCTCAAAGTGGCCTTCTCTTGTGCTGGGTGATGTGAAGCTGATGTTTGTGCCATCTGACATGGTTGCCGGGGTCCCATTAAATGTTGGCCTACTCCTGTGGTGGGTGATCTAAATGCATGATTCTCTGCTGTGAAAACCTCTCTCCTCCGTCTGGGTGCAGGGGTCAAAGTCTCTCAAAGTGGCCTTCTCTTGTGCTGGGTGATGTGAAGCTGATGTTTGTGCCATCTGACATGGTTGACGGGGTCCCATTAAATGGTGGCCTACTCCTGTGGTGGGTGATCTAAATGCATGATTCTCTGCTATGAAAACCTCTCTCCTCCGTCTGGGTGCAGGGGTCAAAGTCTATCAAAGTAGCCTTCTCATGTGCTGGGTGATGTGAAGCTGATGTTTGTGCCATCTGACATGGTTGCCGGGGTCCCATTAAATGGTGGCCTACTCCTGTGGTGGGTGATCTAAATGCCTGATTCTCTGCTGTGAAAACCCCTCTCCTCCGCCTGGGTGCAGGGGTCAAAGTCTCTCAAAGTGGCCTTCTCTTGTGCTGGGTGATGTGAAGCTGATGTTTGTGCCATCTGACATGGTTGCCGGGGTCCCATTAAATGGTGGCCTACTCCTGTGGTGGGTGATCTAAATGCCTGATTCTCTGCTGTGAAAACCCCTCTCCTCCGCCTGGGTGCAGGGGTCAAAGTCTCTCAAAGTGGCCTTCTCTTGTGCTGGGTGATGTGAAGCTGATGTTTGTGCCATCTGACATGGTTGCCGGGGTCCCATTAAATGGTGGCCTACTCCTGTGGTGGGTGATCTAAATGCACGCGTGATTCCTCTGCTGTGAAAGACCTTTCTCCTCTGTCTGGGTGCTGGTCCAAAATACATGAGAGTGGCCTTCTCCGGTGGTGGTTGATATGACGCATGATTCCTTGATGTGGGACCTCTCTCCTCTGTCTGGGTGCTGGTCCAAAATAAATGAGAGTGGCCTTCTCCGGTGGGGGTTGATATGACGCATGATTCCTTGCTGTGGGACCTCTCTCCTCTGTCTGGGTGCTGGTCCAAAATAAATGAGAGTGGCCTTCTCAGGTGGGGTTGATATGACGCCTGATTCCTTGCTGTGGGACCTGTATCCTCTGTCTGGGTGCTGGTCCGAAATAAATAGAGTGGCCTTCTCCGTTGGTGGTTGATATGACGCATGATTCCTTGATGTGGGACCTCTCTCCTCTGTCTGGGTGCTGGTCCAAAATAAATGAGAGTGGCCTTCTCCGGTGGTGGTTGATATGACGCATGATTCCTTGATGTGGGACCTCTCTCCTCTGTCTGGGTGCTGGTCCAAAATACATGAGAGTGGCCTTCTCAGGTGGTGGTTGATATGACGCATGATTCCTTGATGTGGGACCTCTCTCCTCTGTCTGGGTGCTGGTCCAAAATAAATGAGAGTGGCCTTCTCCGGTGGGGGTTGATATGACGCCTTATTCCTTGCTGTGGGACCTCTCTCCTCTGTCTGGGTGCTGGTCCGAAATAAATGAGAGTGGCCTTCTCCGTTGGTGGTTGATATGACGCATGATTCCTTGCTGTGGGACCTGTATCCTCTGTCTGGGTGCTGGGCCGAAATAAACGAGAGTGGCCTTCTCCGTTGGTGGTTGATATGACGCATGATTCCTTGATGTGGGACCTCTCTCCTCTGTCTGGGTGCTGGTCCAAAATAAATGAGAGTGGCCTTCTCCGTTGGTGGTTGATATGACGCATGATTCCTTGATGTGGGACCTCTCTCCTCTGTCTGGGTGCTGGTCAAAAATACATGAGTGGCCTTCTCCGGTGGTGGTTGATATGACGCATGATTCTTTGCTGTGGGACCTGTATCCTCTGTCTGGGTGCTGGTCCAAAATAAATGAGAGTGGCCTTCTCCGGTGGTGGTTGATATGACGCCTTATTCCATGCTGTGGGACCTCTCTCCTCTGTCTGGGTTCTGGTCCGAAATAAATGAGAGTGGCCTTCTCCGGTGGTGGTTGATATGACGCATGATTCCTTGCTGTGGGACCTGTATCCTCTGTCTGGGTGCTGTTCCCGAATAAATGAGATTGGCCTTCTCCGGTGGTGGTTGATATGAGGCATGATTCCTTGCTGTGGGACCTGTATCCTCTGTCTGGGTGCTGGTCCCGAATAAATGAGAGTGGCCTTCTCCGGTGGTGGTTGATATGAGGCATGATTCCTTGCTGTGGGACCTGTCTCCTCTGTCTGGGTGCTGGTCCTAAATAAATGAGAGTGGCCTTCTCCGGTGGTGGTTGATATGAGGCATGATTCCTTGATGTGGGACCTGTATCCTCTGTCTGGGTGCAGGTCCGAAATAAATGAGAGTGGCCTTCTCCGGTGGTGGTTGATATGAGGCATGATTCCTTGATGTGGGACCTGTATCCTCTGTCTGGGTGCAGGTCCGAAATAAATGAGAGTGGCCTTCTCTAGTGGTGGGTGATATGACGCATGATTCCTTGCTGTGGGACCTGTATCCTCTGTCTGGGTGCTGGGTCGAAATAAATAGAGTGGCCTTCTCCGGTGGTGGTTGATATGACGCATGATTCCTTGCTGTGGGACCTGTATCCTCTGTCTGGGTGCTGGGCCGAAATACATGAGAGTGGCCTTCTCCGTTGGTGGTTGATATGACGCATGATTCCTTGATATGGGACCTCTCTCCTCTGTCTGGGTGCTGGTCCAAAATAAATGAGAGTGGCCTTCTCCGGTGGTGGTTGATATGACGCATGATTCCTTGATGTGGGACCTCTCTCCTCTGTCTGGGTGCTGGTCCAAAATACATGAGAGTGGCCTTCTCAGGTGGTGGTTGATATGACGCATGATTCCTTGATGTGGGACTTCTCTCCTCTGTCTGGGTGCTGGTCCGAACTAAATGAGAGTGGCCTTCTCCAGTGGTGGTTGATATGACGCATGATTCCTTGATGTGGGACCTGTATCCTCTGTCTGGGTGCTGGTCCAAAATAAATGAGAGTGGCCTTCTCCGGTGGTGGATAATATGACGCCTTATTCCTTGCTGTGGGACCTGTATCCTCTGTCTGGGTGCTGGTCCAAAATACATGAGAGTGGCCTTCTCCGGTGGTGGTTGATATGAAGCATGATTCCTTGCTGTGGGACCTGTATCCTCTGTCTGGGTGCTGGTCCCAAATAAATGAGAGTGGCCTTCTCCATTGGTGGATGATATGACGCATGATTCCTTGCTGTGGGACCTCTCTCCAATTGATATTGGTTAATTTTTATTTTTTTTATTTTATTTTAATTAATTTCCCTATCTACATTTGTTTGCAGGGGATTTACCTACATTTTGCTGCCTTTTGCAGCCCTCTAGCCCTTTCCGGGAGTCTTTTACAGGCTTTTTAGTGCCCAAAAGTTTGGGTCCCCATTGACTTCTATGGGGTTCGGGTTCGGGATGAAGTTCGGGTTGAGTTCGGATCACGAACCCGGACATTTTCCGGAAGTTCGGCCGAACCTCTCGAACCCGAACATCCAGGTGTTCGCTCATCTCTATCTGTAGGTTTAATGAATACTTCAGTATGCAATGACACATTGCTAAATACAACTTTGGTATCTAGAAATTGCACCTCATTGCTCGAGTACACCAATGTAAATTGTAAATTTCTATCAAAATCATTCAAAAATGTTTGAAAAGCCAGCAGTTGGACTTCACTGCCGGTCCAAATGAGGAAGATGTCGTCGATATATCTCCACCACCTCAGCACAAGTCTGAAGTGGTGGGATAGATAGACGACATCCTCCTCAAAACACCTCACAAAGATATTAGCGTACGTTGGGGCCACATGAGACCCCATGGCCATGCCCCTTTTCTGCTTATAGAATACATCCTAAAAAAAAAAAATATCACTACTAGATATAATTCTGAGTCACAATTATATCTATTACCTGTTAGGTCTATTACCTGTTTAAAGATGGCTGGGTCCCAGTGCGCGTGCGCCGGGATTTAGCGCATGCACAGTGGGTTCTGCAACCACGAAATCAATGGTGGAAACCTGGAGCAGGAGCATTGCGGTTTGGATAACGCTAAGAAGACTCTATGTGGATCTATATTCATATACCCAATCGGAATTGTTTTGCCCATTCACCCTGATCTCTTCTCCCTCATTACACATGATGTGCTACACCCGATCTAGGAACTTTGAAACAGGTTGTAGTCTATATTGCACTTGCACTTTATGTATTGTTATAGTGACACTACATTGCTCTCTATATACGTACTTCAATACATTATGATGACACTTGTATGAATCTATGCACTGATTACTTTATATTTGAACACTATGGTGGTTGTTTTTGTATCTATGAATATTCTGTATCACATGATTTGTATAACATGATCTGTATCACATTATCTGTATCACATGATTTGTATCATATGATTGTCACATGATCCTGTAATTGAATTGATTAACTTCCTGTTGGGTATGTATACCTCACAGTATGCACTTGTTCTTTGCTTGAAAATGGCTCTAGTTCAGAGCCGAAACGTTGCATCACATGGGTCAATAAAAGAAAAACCTTTTTGTGGATTCCAGGAGTGCTGTTCGTTTTTCCATCTATATACTAAGGGGTAAGCAGCCCATTCCCCGGTGAACGTGCACCCAGCCTTCCCAATCATTTTTTGTCAGTGCCGCCATTCTTCTATACTATATCTATCTATCTATCTATCTATTTTATATATATTCAAATCACCCCCTTTCCTCTTATAAAAAATAAATGAACAATAAAAAGGATACTTTGCTGTCATGTCCCAAAATGCCTGAACACCATAACAGAAAAGGAAAATCAAAATTACCAATTCCACACTTTTTTGCGGCTTCAACTCCCATAAACAAAATTGAATGAAAAGTGATCTATAAATCATACACTCTCCAAAATTGTACTTATGCTAGCAAATAAAAAATTGTATCAATTAGAGATGAGCGTATTTTTAAAAAATTCGATTCGGCCAGTTCACCAAATTTTTCGAAAAAATTTGCTTAGATCGGAATTTATTTGCAGCAAATCGCATTAAAAAACGTCTATTTCCGGGCTGCAGAGAGTCTTTATAGGGGTGTAGAACACTGTGCCTTGCAGTAACACGCAGATGGGAGTCTGCTGTGGTAGTGAAATAATACTGTCAGTCAGTATGACATGCAGATGACGGGTCGCTCTTAGAATCACTGCATACTTGACTTATTTTGACAGTCACAGGGCAAAAACTGACCAAATAACTGAAGTATCAACTCAGCCTTATAGGTAGATATTAGTGTCAAGAAGAAATGCACTCCTTTTACACCCTCGTCAGCTGATTCCACATAGATGTCTACAGAACCTGTTCTATTAAACGCTTATCAAGTAAAGCCCCCCTGACAGAGTGGAGAGGGTGTCAGCAGTAAGTTTGTGTTGACGTCACTGATTTATTTTCCCCATTCTCTGTTCCTTCAGAACAATAACCCAGAATAAACGGATCTTGTCTATGGAGCATACCCTTTCACTCGATCAGCATTTGGTCAATAATCCATCAGTATTGCTAATGCCAAAAAAAACAGGAGTGGATCTAAAACAGAGATGACACTTGAATGATATATTTTCATTTCTTCTGTGTTTTCTACCCACTCCTGCTTTTGGCTACCAAATCATAAGCCAATTCTGATGGGACCATACAGGCCTGAAAGCTGCTACACAGACAGGATCCGTTGTGCGTCTCATTTTTCCTTCCTTTTGACAGATCAAAAGGAGTGCCAAATAAATGATGATGTCAGCCAGGCTAAAGCCAAAATAGTGGACCAGTCATGAAGTAGGAAGGGTGGGAACAGCATAAGAAGTCCAGAGAGTGGCCCTATGACATAGCGGTGAGGTGGAAGCAGCATGAGGAAACCACACAGTGGCCCAATGGCAGGGTCTGGAGGTCGAAGCGGTATGAGGAGGCCACCAAGTGGTAAAATGAGTCTGTAGGTGGCGGCAGCAGCAGCTGCATTAGGAGAAGGCCACCGAAAGGCACAATGTCAGAGTCTGGAGTTAGCAGCAGCATGAGGAAGCCACAGAATGGCACAATGACAGAGTATGGAGGTGGCCGCAGCATCAGGAGACCACAGAGTGGCAAGGTGACAGTGTGGAGGTGGCAGCAGCATGAGTAGGCCACAGAGTGGCACAATGACAGAGTCTGGAGGTGTCAGCAGCAGCATCAGGAGGAGGCCACAGAGTGGCACAATGACAGAGTCTGGAGGTGGCCACATCATGAGTAGGCCACAGAGTTGCACAATGACAGAGTCTGGATGTGGCAGCAGCATCGGGAGGAGGCCACAGAGTGGCACAATGACAGAGTCTGGAGGTGCAGCAGCATAAGGAAGGCACCGAATGGCACAATGACAGAGTGACAATCGACCAAGATATTTCTGGGGGAACCTGCCTGGCATGAACAGGCGTCTAGTAGCTACAGACAATGAGAAGACATAGCGTCAAGATAGCTTTGAGCCCGGAAGACTCGCAAATTTTATCAAGATATGTCACAAAAGATTTTACTGCATATACCCACAGAGCTGACCGCTGAATAAATTTGTTTTTCGACCGAAATACTTAAATAAAGATTTTACCGCATATTACTACAGCACTGAATGCTGAATACAATTTGTTTTTCCACCGAAATACTTCACTAAAGATTTTACCATATATTGCTACAGCACTGAACGCTGAATAAAATTAGTTTTTCCACCAAAATATGTCACTAAAGATTTTACCACATATAACTGCAGCGCTGAACGCCGAATACAATTTTTTTTTTCCACTGAAATACGTCACTAAAGATTTTACCACATATTACTACAGCACTGAACGCTGAATAAAATTTATTTTCCACCAAAGTACGTCACAAAATGTTTTACATATATATAGTTGGTCGGCACAACCACCTCGGGATACAGGTGCTCAGTGACGGACGGGTATATGTCCCCAATTCACTTTAAATAAATATTTTTGCATAAAAGAAACGGAGTGCCGTGAATGTCTTCTCGTTACAAAATGTTTTACCACATATAACTGCAGTGATGAACGCTGAATACAATTTGTTTTTCCACCGAAATACGTCACAAAAGATTTTACAAAATATTACTACAGCACTGAACGCTAAATAAAATTTGTTTTTCCACCAAAATATGTCAATAATGATTTTAACACATACAACTGCAGTGCTGAACTCTGAATACAATTTGTTTTTCCACCAAAATACGTCACAAAAGATTTTACCACATATAACTGCAGCGCTGAAAACTGAATAAAATTAGTTTTTCCACCAAAATACTTTAATAAAGATTTTACCACATATTACTACAACACTGAACGCTGAATAAAATTTGTTTTTCCACAAAAATATGTCAATAAAGATTTTACCACATATAACGGCGCACGGAGATGGAGAAGGTCTTCGGATTCCCCCAGCACTATACGGACATCTTAGAAATGAACCGCTACTCCTGACAGCAGCTCCTGGGAAGGTCATGGAGCATCTATTTGCCCCGCTGAAGGATTATTTTGAAAGTGTGTAGAAGCCACATGGGGCCCCTACGCTGCAGATTTATCATGGAGACATCATGAAGATTTTACCGCATATAACTACATCGCTAAATGCTGAATAAAATTTGTTTTTTGACCGAAATGCGTCACAAATGATTTTACTACATATAACTACATGCTAAACGCTGAATAAAATTAGTTTTTCAACCGAAATACATCACTGAAGGTTTTGCCACATATACCTGCAACAGTGAACGCTGAATATATTTTGTTTTTGTACTGAAATAATATTAGCTGCGGAAGTGAAATGTGCATATATTTTTCATTTTGTACTGAAATGGGCCACTAAACTCTTTCTCCACAAATAAATGCAACAGTGAAGTTTGTATATATTTTTCCATTTTGTACTAAAATAGAACACTGAAAGCTTTCACCACATATAACTGCAGAAGTGAAATGCGTATATATTTTTCGTTTTGTACTGAAATAGGCCACTAAACTCTTTCACCACAAATAAATGCAACAGTAAAGTGCGTACATTTTTTTTCCTTTTTGGACTGAAATTGGACACTAAACGCTTTCACCATATGTAACTGCAGAAGTGAACTGAGAATATATTTTTGTTTTTGTACTGAAATAGGCCAGTAAACGCTTTTACCAGAAATAAATGCACCAGTGTAGTGCAGATATATATTTTTTCTGTACTGACATAGGCCACTTAATGCTTTCAACACAGAGTGAAGTGCGTATATTTTTTTATTTCTGTACTGACATAGGCCACTAAACGCTTTAGACACATATAACTGCAGAAGTGAACTGAGAATGTATTTTTCTTTTTGTACTGAAATAGGCCACTAAACGCTTTCACCACATATAACTGCAGAAGTGAACGGCGTATATATTTTTCTTTTTCCACAGATATAAGCAACTAAAGGCTTTTCAACATAGCACTTGCACCCCAAGAACAAATTTCTGAAATGACAGAGCTGTCTAATGGCTATTTAGATCCCCAAATTATCTTTCCTTGTACTTGTAAAACACTTTTCTAGAACTGTCCCTAACACCTTCTGACGTCTCTCCCTGCACTAAGATGCTGTGAAATGATTTCTCCCTATCCGTTCCCTGCACTTATAAATCGTATTTTCAGTTTCTTTTTCACAATGAGGTTTTTCCAATTGCTGTCCCTAGTGCCTTCTCACATCTGTCCCTGCACTCAGAATGCTGGAAAATGTCTGAATCTAAGATGGCCACATTATTTATAGGGTTGTGACATCACCGGGCTGAATGGCTGCTGATAGGCAGCATTATGCATGTCAGCGTGGGTGATCCCGCCTTCCCATACTTCCTTTCTTCATGTCCTCACACGTGCAGCAGCCATTTTAGGAAAAATGTGATTCGTTACCACGAAGTGCAAGGAAATTCACATTCATTGTAAATCTAATTCTTCGTGAAATTGGGATCAAATTCCACTTCGTCAGCTTCGATTCGCTCATCTCTAGTATCAATAAAATGAGTCCCCACAAAGCTTCATATGCATAAATATTAAAAAAGTAATGGGGGCCAGAATATGGTGATGTAAAAGAAGAAATTGTTTCTGAAAAATTTGGAATCTTTTTCCAGCTTCCCACCACATTGTATGAAATATTGACCATTAGAAAATACAACTTATCCTGCAAAAAAAACAAGCCCTAATAAGACTATGTGAATGGAAAAATAAAAAAGTTACTGCTCCGGGAAAGCAGGGAGGAAAAAAACAAAAATAAAAAATAGAAAATCGCTGAGTCAGTTGTTGACGTGTCCTTACAGACTCTGTGCTGACAGTGGGAGACTGATTTATTATTTATGAGCACACCCCCTTTGACAAGTGGCATTTCCTGGTTGTCAATTTATTATGTATTTTGGAGGAATAACAGTTGAACACAATGCAGAGCTATGAGAAAAGAAGTTCCTCAGTTTAATATATATATATATATATATATATATATATAAATCCAAAACTGGCGCAGCACTCCTTAGATAAAGTGAACAAAGAGGTGTTTATTCACACATGTTTAACACAGCAACGTTTCAGCTCTCTCACAGAGCCATTTTGAAGCCAAAATGGCTCTGTGAGAGAGCTGAAACGTTGCTGTGTTAAACATGTGTGAATAAACACCTCTTTGTTCACTTTATCTAAGGAGTGCTGCGCCAGTTTGTTGGATTTGTAAAGAGACCCCGTTACCAGGGGTAGACGCGTGCACCATCGGATTAACGACACTGAAGGAGTGCTGCCTCAATTTTGCTTTTATATATATATATATATATATATATATATATATGTATGTGTGTGTGTGTGTGTGTAAAACATATTATCTGATTTATGCTTTAAAAGAACATGTTATCAAAATTATCTTTTTAAGGGGAGCAGGTTAGAAAGTTTTTGAAGGTTTATGATATTTATACTGTCCAGACAAAGTCTACTGCTCTCACAGGTGTTCGTTCTGTAACTTTATCTCATATCAGATTTAGATACAAAGATCAAATTTCCAAACTCCCAGCAGTGAGACTACAAAAAAAGGCAATAAAATCCTTAAGTAAAAAATGATGAAGCTTCCCACTCGTAATGAGATGCTAGTAGAAGCAGCTCTTTAGATTTCTCAAGGGGCCTCTAGTTGCCAAAGACAGACATAATATTTTCTCATTATTAGCTCTTCAGCAGAAAAAAAGAAGCAGGGTATCATGTTCTTTCTGAACACACAGAAGAAGGGGCACTTTACCACTAGTAATTCAGGGCAGCATAATGAAGCAAAAGATGGCTGCAGAACACCAAGTGATATATAATTATATTTCCAAAAAGAAGCCTTGCATATGCCCTTGGTGATCTTCATTCAAAATAACTTCTCTAGAGAAATCTGATTTAGAAAAGGTTTCAGTACAAAACAAACAAATCTTTTTCTACCTAAGATCTTTTGAAAGACATTATTCTCCAAGTCCCCAATTAAAACGTGACATCTAGATTAGACCAGTGGACATTTTATTTGCATAAAGATGACATGTGATTGAGTTTTTATCTCTGTCACAGAGCACATCGCTGTGGAAATAGTAAAAATATGCTACTGAGAAACAGAAAAGCATATTTGGTCCTGAGAACCTAATCTGAAGGTGAAGCTCAATAGCACAAGTACAAAAGCTTAATAGGACTTTGTTTTCTTCTTCTCCAAGTCTGTCTTTAACTTTATTTGTACTTTTTATTCTGTGTGGATTACAATAAAAGAAAATGATATTGTGCATACCTGAAACAGCTTTACCATATATTATACAAATAGGTACAATGTCAACCTTTCATGCAGACTATAAAACAAAATATTCTATATGTATATATTATTTTTAATTATATAATTTTTTCAATTATAGATCATTTTGCACACATATGGGCACAGAAACTATGCCTCCTAAATATAAGCAGGAAGTAACATTGCTCATTCAGTCCCCAGCAGCTCCAGTGCCAAAATTCCATTGGTCCTTGTAGGTTCTGCAGCAATAATGTGGCCTTAGCAGTCATGGGCCATACATGCAACTGTCACCACTGAGGTTTGCTGCAGCAGTCCTGTGAATGATGTAAAAGATGTCAGCACAGTAACAACATCTGGCACCACCAGAGCACTGGTGCTGGAGTGATGTGGGAATGAACAGGTGAGTATTAGCTATTTAAAATTTCATCACATGTCATCACATTGACTAATCTTAGCCAAATATTTTTATGACTTCAGAAAACCCTTTTCATTTTTCTGGACTTCCAATGTCCTCATACAACATTTCAAATTATGAAAGCATTTAAATTTTACTCTCCTTTCATGTGTAACTTCAAAATATGATTATAGTTTTTTTTTCTCCATAAAATAAGAGGACTTATGGGAGGAGTAATTAAGCAGGAGCAACAATGTCTATAGAGGAGTGTCTATGGTTCGCCTGACAACTTAAGTCATGCTTGAAGGTTCTTAGGACATGCTATCAAAATCCAACACAAATACTGTGAAACCAAAGACCCGCCTGCCATTTAGCTTCATTTATTGGAACTAAGCCACATGTGGAAAGCCATAGGGGCTTCAAATTGTCGGATCACGAACTGCAGTGCTGTCTCTGCTTTCTTGAAATCAGGGAGGTGCAGACACCACAGGGCTGCTGGCAGTACTTTTAGTGAAGTGTCTATGCCAGAATTCCGCCTGCAAATTTTGCCATGTTCACGGTCCTTTAAGGGGTTAAACATTGACTTACAGGGTAGCCACCTAGAAGTTGTTCTAGAGAGACATTTCTTGTCCTTAATGCTTTATGTCCTTAATGCTTTATGGGTTTAAGGATACGCAATGCAAAAATTTTATTATTACTGAAGAAATTGGATCTGGTTAATGCAAATGTGCCCATAATACCATTTGAATTTACACTAGTTAAATGTCACAAAATGCCTAATATATATATATATATATATATATATATATATATATCCAAAGACGAGGCAACACTCCGATAAGTGTAAAAAGGTGATAGACCCACTTTATTGTCCCCTCTGCAACGTTTGCAGTCTTTATCATTGTGCGGTTGAAATGTTGCAGAAGGGACAATATAGCGGGTCTATCACCTTTTTACACTTATCGGAGTGCTGCCTTGTCTTTGGATATCTATAACTCTTTATGACTGCTGAGCCTGCAGCCTTGGGGAGCTTGCACCCGGACTTACAATACTGTGCTGCTGTTTTTTCTAAGGGTACTTTCACACTAGCGTTTTGGATTCCGTTTCTGAGATCCGTTTCAGGGCTCTCACAAACGGTCCAAAAAGGATCAGTTAAGCCCCAATGCATTCTGAATGGATAAGGATTCGTTCAGAATGCATCAGTTAGGCTCCGTTCTGCCTCTATTCCGTTTTGGAGGTGGACACCAAAACGCAGCATGCAGCATTTTGGTGTCCGTCTGAAGAGGCGGAGCCTAACGGATCCGTTTTAATTACAATGTAAGTCAATGGGGATGGATTCGTTTTTAATAACACAATATGGTGCATTTGAAAACGGATCCGTTCCCCATTGACTTTCAATGTAATTTAAAACGGATCCGTTTTGGACTTTGTCATTTTTCTTTACAACTAATGCAAATGGGTCCGTTCTGAATGGATACAAATGTTTACATTATAGGTGCAGATCCGTCTGTGCAAATAAACAGATGGATCCGCACCAACGCAAGTGAGAAAGTACCCTTAGTTTATATATATATATCTATATATATATATATATATATATATATATATATACACACACATGCAGTATATTCATTTATATATACACATATCTCCATATAAATGCTGCAGCTCTAATAAAATACATCTACATACAGTTTCTTGCAAATGTTACTAAAAGTAAAGAATCTGTATTTTAAACATCTACATTAACCTTTATCATTTTGAAATTTGCAGCTGTCAATTAAAAAAAGGAATTTCGTAAACCTTTAAAAATGTTTTTTTTTTTTTTTTTTTTTTACTTGTCTAGAAGATATTTCCCTGAAGAGCCATTAATGGCTCCATCCAATGCAATATTAAAGTCTGCTTGGAACGTTAGAAAACTCTTTCTTTATTGAGACATATATTTTCTATTAGAGCAGTTTACTTTATAAGAATCAGCTTTTGACCAGGACTGTGAAAATGTTTCTCTGACAGTGGGCTTCAGTGGACTTATTGCAGTACTGTGATGAATGAAAAAAGCCGAGTGCTTCATATACCTTCACATATCTCCTCTGCTCTATCATAAATATAATTATCATGCTCCTGTCATCATTCACCAGATCGATAACATATTTATTCCACATTTGTAGTAAAGTAAATGGATATATTAAATGCAAAGTTATCACTGAAATTGGTTACACTGGAATGTACTTTAATTCCACATGAATATAATGATAATTTGCTTTTAGCCATTACCATGGCAATAATAAATTAATAAATTATAGCATATTGTGAAACCTGACTACATAAATTGTATGAATTGCAATTAAACTAGGTCAATGTCTGCTTAAGTCTGCTATTGGAACTAAATTATATTTCTATGTCTGAAGATTAGCTGGATTCTATTATTTTAGTGGAAAGATACAAGCTTTAAATTGGTTGCCATGGAAAATGCCAATTTTATTATTCCTGTTTAAAGACCTACATAGAATACATAGACAAGATTTATGTTACTGATCAATGTTTGACTTATCAATTGAGCTTTTTCTGTTTGACTTGCCTATTTTCCATTATTTTATTTTTTTACATTTACTGTCAAGTCTGGTTTTCGACTTGATCTTCTCACCACAGACAATTGTCATTTTTTTACTTTAGTTTTTATCTCCAGTCTTCCTAGATCCATAACTTTTCCATGCACATAGTGATATAAGGACCTGTTTTTGCATGACAAATTGTATTTTTAGTGGCACTATTTAATTTACCATATCATGCATTGAAAAATGGGGAACAATTATTTCTGAGTTGAAATTCTGAGTTTTGTTTTTATGGAGTTCACTGTGTAATTGCTTTGCATTGCCATATTCTAAAATCCATAACTTTTTATATTTTCCTCTACAGAGCTGTGTAAGAGATTGTTTCTTTGCTATAGTTTTCATTGGTACTATGTTGGGATCAGTGGCGGATTATAATAGGGACTTCTTCCAGCATTGCTAGGGGGCCCAACACCGACCCGAATACTGTGGCAGGGCACAGGAGCACATAGTTCCCTGCCTTGGCGCCTATCACAGTCATAGGCTTCAGGCCTAGTAGGCCTGAGGCCTATATGGTAGTAAAAGCCCAGCGAAGGCGTGCATGATGATGTCATTACGAGCGATTACGTCATTGCGTGCCTGTGCCGGGGTGCAGGGCTTTGATGTATGCATGCCTGCCTCATTATCACAGACACGGGTAAGTATTAGCCTTTAGTTTTTAGTTTTTTTTTTGTGTCTGTGTGCCAACTTTGGGGGGAAGAAGTTTTATTACAGCAGGGACAGTGGTGGGAAATGATTACATGGGGAAAATTACTTAATGGGGCATTGTGAGGGGCAAATTACTTAATGGGGTAGTGTGGGGGCAAATTATCTAATTGGGACAGTGTGGGGGAAAATTACTTCATGGGGCAGTGTGGGGGGCAAATTACTTTGTGGGGGCAAACTACTACATGGGGGGCAGTGTGGGAGAAATTGCTATATGGGGCAGTGTGGTAAAAAAATTACTATGTGGGGCAGTGTGGTGGAAATTACTATGTGGGGGCAGTGTGAGAGAAATTACTATATGGGGACAGTGTGAGGGATATTACTATATGGGGACAGTGTAAGGGAAATTACTATATGGGGGCAATGTGGGGGAAATTACTATGTGGTGTGGGGGACGTTGCTATTGGGGAGGCATTGTAGGGGCCTTTCTATTACAGGATCTATTAGGGGTTATTATTTTTGGGGACACTATTCAGGTATTATTACCTGGAGCACAATATAGGATGTTATTATTACTGGGGGCACTCTAGGGGACAATATAATTGCTGTAGACACTATAGGGATCTTTGGGAAAGTTTATCAAACTGGTGTAAAATAGAACTGGCTTAGTTGCCCATAGCAACCAATCAGATCTCGCCTCTCATTTTTGACAGCTTCTTTGGTGGAATCTGATTGGCTTCTATGGGTAACTTAGCCAGTTTTATTTTACACCAGTTTGATAAATGACCCCATTATGTCTACTTGGGTCACTATTTTTTCAGCAGGATAGTACCTGGGACATTGGTGAGCACAGTGGGCACAGTATTGGGAGTGGCACCAGGATGACATTGTTGGGACACCAGGATGGGGAGGTTGATGGAAAAATTGAGAAATCTAACAAGTCTGTGTAACAAACTCTGTAGAGACGGGATGCGGCTGAAAGAAATTGTCATGGTGGTCTGGGTCAAATTCAGGAGAAGAGAAAAGAGAAGGTCTACATGACAGGAGATGTCCCTGGATGTAAGAGATATGTAGTTCTGTATTCTCCTCAAAATCTTTTTTTATTATAATCATATGTATTTTAAGTTTGGTAAATTTGTAACAGCCAAGATAACAGTGATAACTTTCTGTATACAGATAATGTAGTAGATATTCCCTGCAGTCCTATGTAGCACCAAACATAACATAATAATTTACTGTGTTATGTGGGGTGTTACATAGGACTGCAGGTAACATCTATGACATCTGTACTCAGAGCGTTATTATGAGACAATGAGGGTATGATTCCTGGCACCCCCACCAATCCGCTGTTTGAGGAGACCGCATTTGCTCCTTACCAAGCACAGTGCTGTCTATTTGATAGCACTGTGTTTGGTATTGCAGCTCAGACCCAATCACTCAGATGGGACAGAGCTGCACCTAGAGCATGTGAATGATGAATGTGATGTCATATGGCCTAGGAAGAGACTGTGGCGCTCACTAAGCACCGCAGCCTCTTCATACAGATTTTTTTTTTTTTAACTAAAATGGAGGGACAGGCCCGAGTTGGGTAGACAGCCCTGGTTCTATCACTCACTTAACCTCTTAAGGACACAGGACGTACCCGTACGTCTTGTGTCCTGTTCCTAAAGATGACGCCCGCTCCTGCCCAATCCTGACCACGGCATCTGATTGCGCACAAAGATGACGCCCGCTCCCGCTCAATCCTGACCACGGCATCTGATTGCGCACAAACCGAAAGTTTTAGTTTCGGTTTGCACTCCGCTCCTCCGCGTGGCGATTGAAGGAGCCGGAGCACGCCTGTAGTAGCCTGGGTTTCTATGAAACCCAGGCAGCTCTGTAGTATTTCCTATGGAGCCTTGCCTGTAATTTTTCATACATTCCAATGATATTCCCTATGGGAACTATATAAAAGTGCAAAAAAAAAAAGTTAAAAAATAAATAAATAAAAAAAACATAAAAGTTCAAATCACCCCCCTTTTGCTAAAATAAAAATAAAAAAAATAAAAAATACACATCATGGGTGTCGCAATGTGCGAAAACTCCCATACTATAAAATTATAAAAAAAATATCCCCCATACGTCAAACAGCAAAACGGAAAAAAGCATCCGGATTCGCCATTTTTGGTCACTTCATTATTTTCCACAAAAACATACATAAAAGGTGATCAAAAAGTCATACACACCCCAGAATGGTATCAGTAAAAAGATAAGATTATGACGCAAAAAATTAGCCCCATACAGCTCCATACGTATAATTACAAAAAAGTTATAGGGGTCAAAGCATGGCAACAAAAAAGTAAAACAGATTTTTCCCACTTTTGAAATTTTTTTTCACTATCAAAACGCAAGAAAACCTATACATATAGGGCATTGCCGGATTCATACTGACCTGTAGAGTAAAAGTAGATGGTTCGTTTTATCACACATCGAACATTTTTAAAAACCCGGAAAAATGTGGTGGAATTGCTTTTTTTTTTGCAATTTCACCCCATTTGGAATTTTTTTCCCGCTTCCCACTACATCATATGCAATATTAAATGGGGTCATTGGAAAGTACAACTTGTCCCGCAAAAAACAAGCCCTCATATGGCTATGTGAACCGAAAAATAAAAAAGTTATGGCTCTGGGAAGGCAGGGAGCTCAAAACGAAAACTCAAAAAATAAATAACCTCTGGTCCTTAAGGGGTTAATCTGCCCCTGGTTGGGACACATATATCTTTTAGATTTTTTTTATGCTATTTTGTTTGGGGCCAATTGAGAAGGTAGTGTTTTACAATGTGTGTGTGTGTATATATATATATATATATATATATATATATACTGTATATATGTTAGTGATGAGCAAATTGAAGTTCACAAAGTGGACTTCGATCTGAATGTGGACTTAGATCTAAATTTCAGGAAAAATTTGATTTGCCGCAAATCTGAATTTCCTTGTACTTCACAGTAGCCATAGCAAATCGATTTAATGTAAATTGAGTAAAAACAAAAAAATAATACTTACCTCATCCATTGGTTCGCAAATGACTGGACACCAAACCAGAATCTTGGCCAAAATCCTGACATATGACGTCACCTCGCCGGCTGGCATGATAACGTCATCTCAGCCATTTGAGATTTCGCAACAGACCATCACGCAAGATGACGACACCCGGTCGGTCATGTGCAAATAGATCAGTTAAGTATTATTTTTATTATTTATTTTTTCAATTTAACACCGTATTATTGCTATCAGATGCCGCGATCATGTATGACCGTGGCATCTGAGAGGTACAATGACGGAGAACGGCCCAATCACTACTCCCTGTAAATGCACTCACTACTTACAAAGAAATGTGCTTCATGATAAAATAACTCTTCACAAAGTGAATTTTTTTGTCAAATTTTACAAAAATGAACTCATCTCTAATATATATATATATTAGAGATGAGCCCCCTATTGGACATGCCTCCTATTGGATAATTACTACATGGGCGATTATCTTTCAGCTGGCAACAAGTTATTTAACGCCAACTGTGCAATGAGTTTCTTCTCATTTCTTGACAACCATGTCGAAAGACACATCTCGTGGTCATGGAAAAGATGTTAGTCTGTTAGAGAAGGGTCAAATCATTGGCATGCATCAAGCAGAGAAAACATCTAAGGAGATTGCAGAAACCACTAACATTGGGTTAAGAACTGTCCAACGCATTATTTAAAACTGGAAGGACAGTAGGGACCCATCATATTAGAGGAAAAAATGTGGACAGAAAAAATTCTGAATGATTGTGATCGACGATCACTTAAACGTTTGGTAAAATCAAATTGAAGAAAAACAACAGTGCTATACTGTTGGTATCAGGGCTATATTTAATAGTGAAAGTAAGAGCATTTCCACATGCACAATGCGAAGGGAGCTCAAGGGATTGAGGCTGCACAGCTGTGTAGCCGTAAGAAAACCACTAATCAGTGAGGCAAACCAGAAAAAAGGCTTAAATTTGCTAGGGAGCATAACGATTGGACTCTGGAGCAATGAAAGACGGTCATGTGGTCTGATGAGTCCAGATTTACCCTGTTCCTGATGGGCGCACCAAGGTAAGAGGAAAGGCAGATGAAGTGAAGCATCCCTCATGCCTAGTGCCTACTGTACAAGCCTGTGGAGGCAGTCCTATGATCTGGGGTTGCTGCAGTTGGTCAGGTCTAGGTTCAGCAACAATATGTGCTCCAAGAATGAGGTCAGCTGACTACCTGAACATACTGAATGATCAGGTAATTCCATCAATGGATTTTTTCTTCCCTCATGGCACGGGCATATTCCCATGACATTGTCAGTATTCATCGGGCTCCAATTGTGAAAGAGCTGGTTCAGGGAGCATGATACATCATTTTCACACATGGATTGGCCACCCCAGTCCAGACCTTAACCCCATTGAGAATATTTGGGATGTGCTGGAGAACATGGCGTTTAGTGCTAGGTTCGGAAAATGTAAAAAAAAAATCCTGTTATAGTGATATTATATCATAAATTGGGCATTTAAGTAGAAGCATGCAATGGTGATTTCCTTATCTAAATGTATTTAAACACAAACTTACAACAATGATGGAACTACCCCCATAAATAATGTCTCATTGTCTCAATAAGTTGTCGTGTGGCCTTGAGCATCAATTAAAGCTGGACAATGATGTATGTTTACAAGTCTGCTGAGGCATGACATCCCACATTCTTAAAGGGCAGCCCTCAGGTCATTAAGGCTCTGGGGTACAGCATTATGAGCCTCTACAGGGCAACTCAGCTGATCCAATAAGATTCAGGTCTGGAGAAACTGCAGGCCACTCGATTTGAGGTACCCCATTCTCCACAAGTCATTCCCTAATGTGCAACCTTGACGGGCTTTGTTGTCCATGAAGATTAAATTACGCCTGTGTTGTTCATGCAGGCACAGTGATTGGATTCATAATGTTAATCAAGTAGTGTCGGCTTGTCACTGTACCATTCACAAAGTCTAGGGCAGTCCTTTATTGACTAGACACACCTGCCCACACTGTAACACTGCCACCACCAAAGGCTCGCTTTGTGACAACAGTGGCTGATGCATTGCACTCTACTTGACGTCTCCAACATCGTTGGTGGACATTATTCCTGCTCAGTGTGAAGCAACCTTTATCCGTGAACAGCACTGAGGCCAACTGGTCCCTCTTCCAGCATAGATGCTCCCTGGCCAATGCAAGACAATTATGCCTGTGCCTGGTGGTGTGGTCAGTTACCCTTGCAGGTTGTCTAGCACGCAGACCTCCCTTAAATTTGCCTGGAGTTGTGTGGCATCCATCATCCTGCTCCGCAGGGCGTTGTTCACAATGAAGAGGTCATCAGTTTGGGATGTGGCCAAAGGATGTCCACTTCTATGCCTTTCTATGACTCTTACTGTCTCTCTGTATCTTTGTTGCAACCTGCTGATGACACTCAGTGACACTTTATGCTCAGTGACCACTTCTGTCTGAGAACATCCTGCTTGAAGACTTGCAATGGCAAGGTACTTTTGATCAATTGTTATGTGTCGTCTTGGTCTCATAATGTCAAAATGTGAAAAGCAAGATGAGGAGGACTGTTTAAATACCAATTCAAATTGAACCAGGACTTTTATTGGGTGATTCATGGATCAAACACTGGTTGTGAATTTTGTAGTTAAGCTTCTTGTTAGAGAACAGCAAGTTCAAAAAGTACTGAAATATTGAACAGCTGGACAAGTGCATTAAAAAGTTTAGAGAAATTTACATTTTCACCTGTAAAGGTGCATTTTAGGTTCATCCTGAAATTTCACCAACAAGCCAAATATTCCTAATTTTTTGTGAGTAGTATCTATCTATCTTATATATATTACTACATTAAAGTGAAAGGATACGTTTATTGGGGAAAACTGTTAAATTAAAAGGAGCCTCCAATAGCCTGTTGGGCCATGTCTAGCCTGGATATAAGATGAGATACGGTTAACCATGAAGGCATACAGGTTCCATACTCTATCCTGTAGCACATTTACCCACAGATGTTGCAGCTGAGTCTGCACACTCATAGGTTACCAAAGCTGGCATCCCAGTTGATCCTATAAATACTAAATTAGTATTTTTAAAATGAATACAAATCACTAATTCAACAGATACATGGAAAAAATAAATAATCTGAATATTGCATAAATCTCTCCAATACCTCTCCCACCCTGGCTTTGGAAACAGAAAAAAAGATTAAAAGTAGAGATGAGTAAATTTATTGAAATTCAATTCTGATCTTATTTGGTTGTATTACCCAAATTATCAAAAAGCCTGCCCTCTCATTCTGAATCAAATCACCAAAAAATTGAATTTAGTGGAATCTGAATTTTTTTTTAAATGTGGGTTGAATTTCTACATTTTAGAACCAAGTGCACATTTCTAATTAAGTGCCAACAAAACAGTTATATCTTTTACTATTTCTCCTTCTTCTTTCCACCTGCCTCATACCTGTAAATGTTTTGATAGTTTACCTTTCATTGCCATATTGCTTTTCTCAACACACAGCAGTACATTCATTACTGATTGCACAGCCCCTAAAACTAGAAAGGTCAGCTTCTTCCCTTTTTTTTCAATATTGTTATTCTTGCAGTTTTTACTAATTTCAATCCCATTGAAATTAGTAAAAAGGACATTGTCTCCTACCTCTTACAGTATATATCTTTTTTACTTCACAGTATAACTGCTTCAGATCTCAATACCTCATACCAATTTTGCAATGATTTTGACCCAAACATTCTGAAGTGTGGGTCCTTTCCATATCATGTCAATGAATACAGCATTGAAGTTATTCCTTCCTGTAAACATCCATCTGGCATGTCACATATTTGGTGCAAAACAAGAAGGTGTAAAACATTCTGAGATTGGGTTTGTTGTCTCAACCACTATTTTCAGGAGGACTTCCCACTAGTTATGATAATATATGATGGTGCTGATAACTACAAAAACATTCATACCCTATGGTGGTTTTATCAGCATTGGTGGTATATGAAGCATATAGAAATTGGTATAAGCATGATTGTTCTAATTGATATGGCTTGAATACTATAGAATTAATTTTGTGAAATATACATTGTCATTGATGCTTCCTAAACATCTTGATCCAGATGTAAAAACATTTTTTTTGTCACCTAGTAAAATGGAGGGGAAACTATAGAGACAGTTCTGTAATTTGTATGGTTCCAATTAACGGGATTAACTATTTTCAAAATGAAGCCTTACATTCAGTTACACAAATGGAAGAATAATGGTGCAAATGCCCAACAGGAAAAATGCTTACTTGAATTGAATAAGATACTTCCATTGTGATTTAAATTAAGTGGTAATGAAAAATAGGTGTTCTGATCAATTATCTCTAGAAATTATTCATACAAAACAAGGATCATTAGATCACAGATTGAAAAAGGTCTCTATTTGGATACCCTTAAGTCAGATCCTGATGTATTATTGTCAATCAGCTTTGGAGAACCGTTCTACCCCCTGGTGCACCGGAACAGATAAGACCTATGCTGAGGCAAATGTTAGCTTGGTCTACCTGAATAATACGTATAAATTACAGGGCCTCCAACCCCTCCTTCCCTTTCCCCTCAAGGATGAAGCTGGGCATTCGGAGCACAGACCAGGGAAGAAAGTGAGGGTGGAACAGGAGGCATCGACCAATTGATAGGGGGAGCAGATAGGGACACACAAAAGGGTCAGAGACCCAGCATTCCCTCCCTCCCTCCCTCTTACCTGGTCGATACCCTAGTGACAATTATCATATGCATCAGCTGGTGATAGGGTCCTGAGTTAATGTCTCTACACCTCCTTTTTTATGATATACTGGGCGTTTTATATGTATCAATAAAAGTTATTTTTTAAGGTTACCTTATCTCTCTGAAAATTGTTTGTTATCTCTAGAAATTAGCAAATCAATTCTACCAATTCAGAATTCATCCCAAATTTCCCCAAAAGTGCAGGTTCTAAGGAGAGAGAGAAAGGGAGACTACTTTGGAGCTTTGGGTTTCTGTGCAATATTTGTTTTGCCTGGGGCAGTACTCTTTCTCATTATACAGAGTGCCTGGTTTGCATAGTAAGTGTGTGGAGAATTGTAGGCCAGGCAATGTTCCTTTAGGTTTCTGGGAAATATATTCAAATTATAAAAAAGGGTTTCCACATGTCAAGATAATATCCAATTCTTTTATTCAAAAAACATTAAAAACAGCACGATGCAGCAGCACCACCAACACGTTTCAGACAAATGTCCTTATTTATGGCATAACATACATATGATTAAACCCAATAGGATCAAACTTTGTCATGTAACATCATTTTGGAGGCTGAGCTATCCACCTGCAGTAAAGATAACAGAAACCTAGACAAAGGAATCTTTGGAGATCAAAGGAAAAATCCTATTATTTAGTAGATATATAAATCATACAGTAGAAGTACAAATCACTTCTAAAATTAAGCCCATTTGTCATATCTTGTGTTTAACTCTAGTATCCAAAATGTCTCCCATGTCAGCATCTTTTTTTTTATTGTACCCACCCAGTAAAGGACATGGATACCATGGACCCATGTCCTCTCATCAGGACCATATCCTTTCCAATGTATTAGAGATTAACCTTTCAGGAGTCAAGGATTCCCTCTACCTCGTACTCCACCTCATCTAGAATAATTACAGGGTCAGGAGTTTTAGGTGGAAGAATAGATAGTGGTACATATTTTTTTTAGCAAGGACTACGTAATGAATTCTGAATGATGAAGGCAGCTGCAGACAGAAGAATAATGGATTAATGACAGCCATACCAAGTCATTTAGAGTTCGGTCCTACTGATCACTTTTTATTAGCATGTTTAGATTGGATGCTTACAAGCCTGGGCCCAAACTGTGCACAGATCCTCAATGATAGTATCCACAGCGGGATTAACAGAACAGTACCCAGATACTGAGAAAAATTGGGGGTTAAAACCATAGTTACAGTAAAACGGACACATACCGCTAGATGAGCTTAAATGATTAATAATATTGAACTCCACTAGAAGCAAAAAGCTTCTCCATATTCTCTAAACATTTTGGCAGTCTGAAATGAAGCACCTTAAGAATTGCTCCAGTACCTGGTTGACGCTTTCACACTTGCGGTCTCTAAAACGCCTATCATTTAATCACAAAATCTCCCCCAGTGTGCATGCAAAATCTCCCCCAGTCTGCAGAGAGGAGGTGAGTGTGCACTCCATTGCTGTGGACGTGTTGCTTAGGTCTCATGTTATGGGGGGCTTGGTCTGGCAGCACATCTGAAATGGCGTGGCCATGTCCGAGCCCCAGACTGTGGTTCTGGACCCCAGACAGGTAAGTTGTTGACAGATACTTACCCAGAAGTAGCTAGATTCCTGGTATGAGACAGATTTCCTTTTCTTTTGCAAAGGACACTAACTTGCATGTCTCTCTTCTAGAAAAGCATTATGTGGGGAGTACTAGTGTTGATCGCGAATATTTTAATCGTAAACTTTTATCGCAAATATCGGCACCTTGAGAATTCGCGAAGATCTAGAATATAGTGCTATATCTTCGCAATCGCAAATATTCTAGTTTTTTTCATCAGTACCCTCACTGCTTCTTTCTTGTGGGCCAATTGAAAGGCTGCAATATCTTTTGTCTGAGCTTAGCAACCAATAGGAAAGTTGCCTACCCCTTACTACAGTTGCAAGAAAAAGTATGTGAACCCTTTGGAATGATATGGATTTCTGCACAAATTGGTCATAAAATGTGATCTGAACTTCATCTAAGTTACAACAATAGACAATCACAGTCTGCTTAAACTAATAACACACAAAGAATTAAATGTTACTGTGTCTTTATTGAACACACCATGTAAACATTCACAGTGCGGGTAGAAAAAATATGTGAACCCTTTGATTTAATAACTGGTTGAATCTCCTTTGGCAGCAATAACTTCAACCAATTGTTTTCTGTGGTTGCAGATTATACATGCACAACGGTCAGGAGTAATTCTTGACCATTCCTCTTTACAGAACCGTTTCAGTTCAGCAATATTCTTGGGATGTCTGGTGTGAATCGCTTTTTTGAGGTTATGCCACAGCATCTCAATCGGGTTGCGGTCAGGACTCTGACTGGGCCACTGCTTTGGGTCATTGTCCTGTTGCAACACCCATCTTCTGTTAAGCTTCAGCTGGTGGACAGATGGCCTTAAGTTCACCTGCAAAATGTCTTGATAAACCTGGAAATTCATTTTTCCTTCGATGATGGCAATCCGTCCAGGCCCTGACACAGCAAAGCAGCTTTTTTTTTTTGAATAGCAGTGGCTTCCTCTGTGGTATCCTCCCATGAAACTCATTCTTGTTTAGAGTTTTACCTATTACAGATTCGCTAACAGGGATGTTAGCATATGCCAGAGACTTTTGTAAGTCTTTAGCTGACACTCTAGATTTGGAGATATTTTTATAACCCTTTCCAGCTTTATGCAAGTCAACAATTCTTAATCGTAGGTCTTCTGAGAGCTCTTTTGTGCGAGGCATCATTGACATCAGGCAACGCTTCTTGGGAAAAGCAAACCCAGAACTGGTGTGTTTTTTATAGGGCAGGGCAACTGTAACCAACACCTCAAATCTCATCTCATTGATTGGACTCCAGTTGGCTGACACCTCACTCCAATTAGCTCTTGGAGATGTCATTAGTCTAGGTGTTCACATACTTTTTTCACCTGCACTGTGAATGTTTACATAGTGTGCTCAATAAAAACATGGTAACATTTAATTCTTTGTGTGTTATTAGTTTAAGCAGACTGTGATTGTCTATTGTTGTGACTAAGATGAAGATCAGATCACATTTTATGACCAATTTGTGCAGAAATCCATATCATTCCAAAGGGTTCACATACTTTCTCTTGCAACTGTATATAGGAAACTCCCCAGCAGCCATTTTCTGCACTATTTTTCATTTCTGAGAGAGAGAGAGAGAGAGAGAGAGAGAGCATTGTCATTGCCGTGCTCTGCTAAGTCATCTGGATCCTTATTCAATTACATTAGATAGTTAGCTCATATATATAATACAGATAGTTAGTGGGAGATAGTCAGTGTAGCTTAGATATTGATATAGTGTAGCTAATAGGTTCCAGTGTAGGGTGTTAGGTAGTGTGATAGGAATTACTGTGCTGTGATAGCGAATATCTTGGATCACTCTATCTGCATATAAAGCTATTGTTCTGCATGCATGTGAAATGTAATCAAAAACAGTGCTGTAATGTAAAATTACTTACAGTCACAAAAGTTATTGCCAACCATGTCCTCCAGTCTTAGGAAACTTCTAGCAGCTTAAAAAATGTAGCAAAAGTGAGCCAGCCTGTATTGTGTTGGCAATATGCACATATTACATTGCAGATTTTCGCAATCAAGAAAATAATGACTGAAGATCACGAGTTCTAGAATTTGAAAATTTATGCCGAATATTAGGCCAAAAATTTGCAAAATATCACGAAAACGAATATTGCCTATGCTGCTCATCACTAGTGGGGACACAAGCACAGCAATAGAAAAAAAGATCTTTTTATTAAAAAGCTCTGATTGAAAAGTTTGAGGCTACCACCAAAAACATAGTGGATAAAAAATAGGGGAGAATTGATCTATGAAACATAAAGCGGTATGTATAAATATACACACTAGACATGGGCAAATTGATTCTATTGATTCAAAATTCGTTCCAAATGTTCCAAAAAAATCCAGATATTAACAAATCCAAATAGTTGATTATTTCGGAGAAAATCAATAGAGAGATCGGCAGGTTAAAAACAGTCTTACCAAGCCTACAATACTCTATATACTAGGTGCTCTCAATAATGAGAAACACTACTCACAGTCTCTCTCTCTCTCTCTCTATCCCTCTCCCTCTCTCTCTCTCTCTTCCTTTAAATCATATTGGAAGTATGGAAGAAAGCACATCAAATATAGGAACTGAAGCTCTAAAGACTTTTTGATCATTGCATTTGAGTAAAAAAACTTGAAATCAATAACATTTTATTTCAGCCAAGAACACACATTTATCACTAAACTACAACAACTTGATTTTGAAAAATTCCATGAAATATTGTTCCTTGACCTGGTGTAATATTACACAGAACATGATGTTTTTTGTTGAAATACCCATTCTTACTCCACCAGCTTTCATTATTAATGGAAAATATTTTATAAAGTGGATTTACAAACAATCAAACTGCATTTATTGAGATATGAAAAGTATATGCTCCTTTCATGAGCAACTTAGAAAAATGTATAATAGTACATATATTTTAATTTGTATAGCCTGAACACAGTTCTTCATCTCAGATACAGCATTAGTCATAAAACCCTCTTAATTGGTGTACAATAGAGTTGAGCGGACACCTGGAAGTTCGGGTTTGACGGGTTCAGCCGAACTTTACAAAAAAGTTTGGGTTCGGGTCCCGAACTTGACCTGAACTTTACCTCGAACTGCATTGAAGTCAATGTGGACCTGAACTTTGGGGCACTAAACAGGCTCTAAAAAAGTCCTGAAAAGGGCTAGAGGGCTGGAAATCAAATCAAAATGTGGGTAAGAGTAAGACAAGTGCCCTGCAAACAAATTTGGATAGGGAAATAACTTAAAAATAACATAAAATACATAAAAATTTAAAATAAACATTCTAAACCTGAGCACAAGTGAGTGACAGTGACACCTGCCACCCCGCAAAGAGAGGATGTGGCAGCAACGCCACCACATCTTTCACCGTCACCAAGCATCTCTCCACACTATCCCATGGAAGTGTTCAGCTGTCCATCTCCCAATTAGAAAAATAAATAGAAAGAGGCAGTACCCCCCTACCCACCCGCGATCCCTGGCCCTGAATGCCAGGATTTCAAAATTCCTGGTCCTTTGAAATGCTGTCATTATTTCTGGTGGAGACTTTTAAAAACTTATGGCAGTGGCAGTCCGACAGTATGTGGTTCGCAGCCGCCACTACTTTTTCAGGCGAGCCATCTCTTTTCTGCACAACCAAGTGGCGGACAAAATCAGGTGTGCACTGTGCAACGCCATCTGTTGCAAGGTCCACATAACCACCAATACATGGACCGGTAAACATGGGCAGGGAAGTTATATAAATGTAGTGGTGGCTGGGCCAGAGGCAGATAGCAGTTTGGAGCATGTCCTTCTGCCCCAGAGGATTGCAGGACATTTCTATTTGCCTCTCTACCACCGCCTCATCTTTTCAGAGTAACACCTTCACCAGCAACATCAGCACAGCCAGGGGGAAACGACAGCAGGCAGGTTGGGTAGGCACACAGAAGTATGGTTGCATGCAGTAATTTTAATAGTAGTATAACAACACTAATGTTCACATAAAAGTAAGTATAAAAATATAGGGTATAAAAATATATATATAAAAAATATGAAAAATAGTCCACTGTAGTTCAACCTTTTTAAATACAGTTGCTAAAAGTGTCCAGCTTTAGAGGAAATTGATAGGGATCGATACTCTGTGAAGTGATTCACATTGAGTATTTGTGTCTGGATCTTAAATTGTTCATGCACATTTGTAATCAGCGGTAGTATAGTTCAAATCCCGAATAATCTCACTTATAAGTTATAAGTTATAACACGCTTTGGGATGGGATGGTGGTACTTAGGGTTGCGATGGTTTTTTTCATGCGGCGTCCCGCACCCACACTGACCTGGATGGATTACTTTCACCGTCTCGGCGTCTCTCGTGTTCTGGCTCCGTGCACTGTTTCAATTTTCCCGCTTGGTAAGTAAGTATCCTCGTGCTCTGAGTGTCTCTCTTCGTTCGGCGTCTCACGTGACCTAGTTCCGGTCATGTGCTTTAATCTCCTCCGTGCGCTACCTCAATGTTGGCTGTGATGCGCTGTAGCTGGAGGTTTGGGTTTTGTAAATCCTGGCTTTAGGAGCGCTCCCAATGAAAGATGTTAGATATTAGCTGATATATTAGTGCATATCATTCCTCTGCATACTAGGAGTCACCAAACGCGTTTCAAAGCCCTCACTGGCTTCTTCCTCAGTGGTCCTCAATGTCACCCCAAAATTATAAAATAGGTAATGTACGGGGACTTGACCTGCCAGAAAAAATGAATTTTTCCTCCACTGAGCTACCAAAAAATATCCCATCTTGATACTTCGTCCTCACCTCAGCAAGCTCTGCAGTTAACTTCCTGGTTTCCTGCTGCTAAGACTGGGCAGGCTTTGGCTGTTTGAGTGAAGGTCAACCACGCCTCTTTATGACATCACACTGAGAGCTCAGTCCTTTGGTGCTGGTTCATGTGGATAGTATGAGTCATCAGCCTGCAGTGTCTGTGAGGCCCCTCCCGCCTGCTGGGGAATCATCACTCAGAGAGCCATGGGAAGTGAGCTAAGACAGTAACATGCTGCTATCCTGCAAATCCAAAACAGTTTTACACACAGAACCTGTCTTATCTTTCACAAACCCATTCTTAGCAACAAAACAATAATTCCCCACTATACATTAGCCCAAATGCATGTTAGCTAGTAGCTATATGATCAGTGCTTTTTTTGCGATTAACCATGTATATGAATCAAAAAACAACAGGTGTAAATGCCAGCTCTTACCTTCCTGCTAAATCAGCGAGTACGGAAAAACAGCCTCTGACTTGATAAGGAGTAAACAAAAGAAGAAAGGCTCCAGCTTCTCTGGTGCAGTGAATGAATTTATTTAGGCATAAAAATTTCCAGTGCAGGTGGGAACAAAAAGACTACGCGTTTCGGATCTTCACATAATGGTCTTTAATCATGACATGATTAAGGACCACCATGTGAAGGTCCGAAACGCATATTTTTTGTTATAGAGTGTCAGCTGAACAGCATTCACTAGCATATAATGTTTTAGAGCGTCTGCTGAACATCATGCACTCGCATATAATGTTTTAGAGTGTCAACTCACCTCCAGGCATTTGCATATAATGTTTTAGAGCGTCAGCTCACCTGCAGGCACTCGCATATAATGTTTTAGAGTGTCAGCTCACCTGCAGGCACTAGCATATAATGTTTTAGATCGTCAGCTCACCAGCAGGCACTTGCATATAATGTTTTAGAACGTCAGCTCCCCTGCAGGTACTCGCATATAATGTTTTAGAGTGTTAGCTCACCTGCAGGCACTCACATATAATGTCTTAGAGCGCCAGTTCACCAGTAGGCCCTCGCCCCTAATTTTTTAGAGGGTCAGCTTAGCTGCAGGCCCTCGCCCTTAATGTTTTAGAGTGTCACCAGCAGGCCCTTGCTCCAAATGTTTTTGAGGGTCACCAGCAGGCCACCAATCATAATTTTTCAAGGGTGTGTATGATGCCCACCTTTATGTATAAAAAGGGGTGTATTGTAGTGTCAGTTCCTTGTAATTTTTGGCAGTCCTTTCACTTAGCTTATAGGCTTTATGAGTGTGGGAGTCCCACTACCTGAACAATTGTATCACAATGTGAATGAGGCCCTCCTTAATGTCATATACAGGCTGTTTCGGAGTGCCTCTTGCTTGTAATTTTTGGCAGCACTTGCACTTTATATACAATTAAATATACTGGAAAGAATGTTTCTTTATACTTTTTCCTGTGGAATTGATTTTTTTGGGGTGGTTTTGTGCATATTTTTGTCAGTCTGTAAAAGTGGCATACAACTCGGACAACATGGTTCCCAGCAGCGACCTGTGAGTCCAAGATGCATCCAGACATCCTCCCCATTCTGTTCCTGATCTATTTCGGTGGTGTTTTTGTCACTTTCTGAACTTTTCCAATGGACCAGGCACCCTCCTCTCTTCAGAGACTTCAGTGAGGCGCTGGCGGCTCAGCGTGCGTTCCATTTCAGGTGCGAACACGTGATCTGTTATCATGTGACCGCCTTGTCTATGGACACTCGTGGCCTGTGTGCATTCCTCCTTCGATGCGATCAAGTGATTGCATTACATATTTCTTTATATAATGCGGAAGCTATTCGCCGACATGCACAGTTAACCAAACGAGACATTATATCGGTTCCATGCTGGTTAGTTCTTGGCCCCCTCCATTATGTTTTTAATCAGTACACCTGATTTTTTTAATGACACAATTGGTTTTGGATATATGTTTTTAATACATATTTATGATGAATTAAGCACATATTATGAATTCACAGTTTTTTGGAAGGTATTAATCTCTTCACAGTATGGATACTTGTATATTATGCCATTGTTTTTTAAATAGTATTTTTATTTTTAGACACACTACTAATCATGCACATTTATTGTAATTCCCTTATTAATTGTTTGAATAATTGAATCACTGAATAATCACGTGAGTATGTATTTATATTTGTACTTGGCACCATTCACTTTTGTCACTGCTTGAGAAAGGTCCCATTGTGTGGACCGAAATGACGCTTCTGGGTGAATAGATGCACATTTTCTGGAGGAAGTGCCGTGGCATTCGTTTATATATATATATATATATATATATATATATATGTATCTTTGTACCATTTTTCTTGTGGGCTTTATCATCTTAAAAATCCTTTGAAATAAAAATTGTCAAAGTAAAATATTGCAATTTGTATGCATGGGAGCACATTCCTGCTGTAGAGGCTGTAGATGAAGAACATGCTGCTGTCAGAGGTGTCTACGTTTATTTTTTGTGTTGCTGGCAACACATTCCTGCTGCAAACAAAGATCTACTGCTGTCTGTTTTGGCTGAGTTTTGCTGAGCTATGTATAAGCCTTATACTCCACCTTTACCATTTATCTGCTGCTGCTGTCTGTCCTGATCCTGCTCAGTTTGGCTTAACTATGTGTAGGCCTTATACTACCCTGTTATTATTTTCCTGCTGCTGTCTGTTCTGATCCTTATGACTTTGGCAGAGCTATGTGTAAGCCTTATACTACACCGTTACCATTTACCTCCTGCTGCTACTGTCTGGCCTTATCCTGATGATTTTGGCCAAGCTATGTGTAGGCCTTATACTACACTGTTACCATTTACCTGCTGCTGCTATCTGTCCTGATCCTAATGATTTTTACCGAGCTATGTGTAGGCCTTATACTACACAGTTACCATTTACCTGCTGCTATCTGTCCTGATCCTACTGAGTTTGGCCAAGCTATGTGTAGGCCTTATAATACACCATTATCATTTACCTGCTGCTGCGTTTGGCCGAGCTATGTGTAGGCCTTACACTCTACCGTTACTTTTACCTGCTGCTGCTGTCTGTCCTGATCCTGATGATTTTGACCCTGGACTGAAGAGGCCTTACTGCAACTGTATCGGTTAAAAATACATGAAAACAAAACAATATTAAAAAACGGAAGCACACATTAGAACTGAAAAAACTATTTATTTACAAACATGGCTCTAAGACAACTTTTTTAGTTGGTCATGCAGGTCCAACATCTCCGGCATCCATTTGCGGAGCAGCACCTCAATCTTCCACAGCTGCTTCCGCATCTCCTGCATGCCGGCATCGTGCTCCTGTTGCATCTGCCTCATTTTTTTTTGTGATTTAATGATTACTGTTAGGATTTAAAAAAGCATGAAAATGACTTGCAGTTCAGATTAAGAGGCATGGATACAGAATTATATTGCTGTGTGCACATATTTACCCTCCTGGTGGGGGCATCCTCCTTCTCTTCTTCCTCATCAGGAGCTGGAAGGGGGGAATCAGGCTACTGGGAGGGTCCAGCCTCTTCCTTCTCCACCTCCACCACTTCGCCTACATCAGGTGGGGGGTGAGGCATCCTGCTGCTGCTGGGAGGGTCCGGCCTGCTCTCCCTCCTCCTCCTTGGCGGACACCACCACCACCTCCGTCTTGTCCGTCGAAGACCTGCAGCGGCTGGAGGGAACAGGAACACCTGTAATCATGCATTGGTCAGAATTTAGACAAAACTCAGAACTCATAGCAAATGCAAATTAAGTGGGGGATGTATCTAATGTAATCATGAACGTTTTTTTCCTGGAATACAGAATGATGATTGCAGTTTATGTATACATACACACACACACATATATATTTATGTTTGTGTGCAGGGGCGTACATAGAATTCACTGGGCCCCATAGCAGGAATCTGAAATGGGCCCCCATGATCCTTCCCAAGCCCCTCTGACTAACCATTTCTGGTCCCTTCAACCTTCTACCCCAGCCCCTCCCTTACCCATGAACGGTGCCTTAAGTAGGTACATTGGTGCTACATTACAGATTATTACTGTTTTTGATAACCTGAGGTGTTCTTGCAAAACACATAGTGTGACCACATTCACATTACTGTTCATTTCTGTTCTTATCCGTCAGAAAATAACGGATCCTGTATTTTAAGCATCCATTATGCCCAGTCATGCACATTTTTCATCCGTTTTAGCCATTTCTGTCTGAGATACGTTATTTTACACTTTGTGTAGAACTTTTTTACACATAAAAAAAACAGATCTCAGACGGAAATGGCTAAAGAGGATGCAAAATATGCAGAACTGAGCATAATGAATGCTTAAATACAGAATCAGAACAGTGATGTGAACGCGGCCTAAGGCTTCATTCATATCTCAGGTGACTGTATCCGACAGAGAACATCCTGCCAGAGCTCACCGGATCCAGCATTTAAAGATTCTACCGTTCACCACTGGACCCCATAGACCAGGGATGCCCAACCTGCAGCCCTTCAGCTGTCTAAACCTATTAGGGCATGCTGGGAGTTGTAGTTTTGCAACAGCTAGAGGGCTGCAGGTTGAGCTTTCCTGCCATAGACTATGGCAGACTACCAGCAGGGTTTCAGCATGACAAAAACTGTTCTAATGGTGAAGGGCAGAATCCAGCAATACTGAAACTGGTGAACTCTGGCTGGATGTTCTCTACCATATACCGATCACCAGAGATGTAAACGAAGACCAATACGCATCAAAGTGCAATGATCAGATGACTTTATTTTGTCTGGGTTCAGAGCTGAACCCGGACATATCCCCCTTCTTCCCCCACTCAGCTCTGAACCATGACAACGTCTTTAACAGTCGCAGTCGTAATTAGTATTGAGCGAACTTGTGTTTTCAAGTTTGGCGTACAAGGTTCAGATTATCTAAGCTAAGAATCCCGTTATGGATTCCACTTCCACGGAAGCCCATAAGAGGCATGCTGTATTGTATTCCGTCACAAAAGAAGTCTATGGCCAGCATGCAATGCGGAATGCCTCTTATGGGCCTCCGTGAAAGTGGAATCCATAACGGGATTCTTAGATAATCTGAACCTTGTACGTCGAACTTGAAAAAACAAGTTCGCTCAATACTAGTCATAACACATTAAATAAATGTGAAAACTCATCAAGTGTGTGTTAACTCTGCTATATCTGTGTGTGAATATATATATACACACTGTATATACACACATGGAATACATCTACAGTATGACTGACTAAGGGTACTTTCACACTAGCGTTTTGGATTCCGTTTATGGGATCCGTTTCAGGGCTCTCACAAACGGTCCAAAACGGATCAGTTAAGCCCCAATGCATTCTGAATGGATAAGGATCCGTTCAGAATGCATCAGTTCAGCTCCGTTCCGCCTCTTTTCCGTTTTGGAGGCGGACACCAAAACGCAGCATGCAGCATTTTTGTGTCCGTCTGACGATGCAGAGCCAAATGGATCTGTTTTGACTTACAATGTAAGTCAATAGGGATGGATCCGTTTTCAATGATACAATATGGTGCATTTAAAAACGGATCCGTTTTGACTTTGACATTTTTCTTTAAAACGAATGCAAATGGATCCGTTCTGAACGGATACAAACGTTTGCATTATAGGTGCGGATCCGTCTGTGCAAATAAACAGACGGATCCGCACCAACACAAGTGTGAAAGTAGCCTAAATGTATGTGTGTATATATGTGTATACACACATTATACAAGCATACATATATTACACAGACATATACATTTACTCAGTCATACTGTAGATGTATTTCACATCTTTAATTAGACAATTACACATACATATATCACATACATATGTACTGAGTACAGTACACTACACAGGAACACAGACATCTTACACTTACCTTCTGTGCAGGTCTCCAGGGTAAATAGAAATGATGGGAGGACATCTTCTCCTCAGCAGGCCGTGCAGCAGGCTCTCTTCCCCTTCCTCTGTCCCGACTGCACATAGTTAACATAACAGCAGAGGAGGAGCAGAGTGGGGGAGGGGAGCACTGGGGAGACTTCTAATGGCAGCACCACATCATGCTGTAGCTGCTGAAAAACGGACCTCTCCCCATCAGTGCAGCTCTGTGGACATGTTGCAGACTGCTGACTGATGGTAGGATCGGGCCCTTGATGGGGGCTGGGGGGAGGAGAAGCAGTGAGGGGAGCTGGAAGGCAAGCCAGAGGCCCTGGCAAGGACTCTAGGCAGGAGCTGTTACACTAATTGTAATAAGGGGGCGGAGCCTTTCCTCCACAGCTGGGCCCCCTTCCCCTATGGCCCCATAGCAGCTGCGTGGTCTGCCTCTATTAGAGGTACGCCACTGTTTGTGTGTGTAACGTATGAAATCTGCTGGTTACATCATATATCTCTACCTCGCTGTGTGTGTATATATATATATATATATATATATATATATATATATATATTTATATATACTCATGGCGAGGTAGAGATGTATGATGTAACCGGCTGATTTGCTACATGTCACACCAGGTAGTAAGTAATCATTTGTAAAGGGATGAAATACTTATTTGCATAACTGTATATATACATTACAGAGTGTTGGCAAGAGATACAAAAGTAAAGTATGCATTGCACCTGAGCATATTCTGTCCCAGATCTGAGTGATCCACTGGATGTGCCTCCTCCTCAAATCTGACCAGTGATGATGGGCATCGCAGTGTGCTTCCCCTTGAACTCTCTACTTAGCTTACTCCTTCCTTATCCCCCTCACAATGGCCTGCTTCTCTTCTTGGACCCGAGTCCTGTCATAGCCCAGCTCCAACATGTCACTGCAGGATAAAGATACAAGCATATAATCCCAATTTTTTTTTTAACTACAAGTATTGATTTTATGTTACTGTTATATGATCGGATTGTATTGCGATTGTATGTGTGTGGGGTCTGAGCAATCGGATATTGGCCTGCTGAGCAGAGATGTACCTGTCTAGTGAACTGATGGTACAGTATGGGGTTTAAAGCTAGTTCGCCTCCCTGTGGTGCACCCTGGGTAACTCTAAATGAAGCAGCAAGTACTGGCAGTCAGACAAAGAAAGCTTCTCATTACCAACAGGACACAAACTCTAATCTGTAGACTGTGTGTGTGTTATATAGTGTGTGGCAGGAAAATGGATGGGCAATGTGCATGTGAGAAATATTTATCTGCTGTCCATACATACATGCTACAAAAATTGTGCTGTGATGTCACAACAATATTTAGTGCATCAATCAGTAATATCTACTCAGACCTGATAAAATGTGAAGTTTCATGTATTGCGAAAAAAATATGTGCATCATTAGTGCCGATTTGCGCTATTGCAAAAATATTGGAGAACTCTATATCTGGAAAATATGATTCGGCTATGGAGATCGTGCCACTCCCCATCACTCAACCCCTCAAATGCCGTGTTCATCAAGATGGTCACGGCGGCCTCTTCATGTGCAATTGGATGAGGTGAGTATCCACATTTTTTTGTTTTACTGCCATTTCAGGGAGAATTGATTTGTTACCATGAAGCGCAAGGAAATTTGGCTTCGCACTTAATAATTTTTTTACTGAAATTCGTATCAAAGTCCACTTTGGATACTTTGATTCGCTCAACACTAGCGACCATATGTTGGTGGTAAGGGCCGCTAGTAACTGATCTGGGTCTACTGAGGTCTGTAAGCATAAAAAGTTGACCCTCTTTATCTTAGATCTTTTTTAAGCCTCCTATGTAAGGCCAGTTTCACAGTAGTACTAAAATCTTCCACAGACTGTTCTGGCAAAGGAACAGCTTGCGGAATTTCAATGAATTGGCATAGTCGATACTGCCTTTCCTTACCGGAGCCCATTGACTATAATAGGACACAGTAAGGATCCGGCCTGTTTCCGGCATTATTGCCATGATTCGACCGGACCAAAAAATACTGCTTGCAGCTGTATTCGTCCAGCCAAATCCCGGACCTATTATAGTCAATGGTGCTAACAGTGTTCAACCCTTTCAGGCTTTGCCAAATACGATGAACTCCAGCTGGTTGTTCCTCTGCTGGAATAGCCTGCTAGAAGATTTTAGCACCAGTGTGAAACTAGCCTAACTTTGGTATTAGTATTTGTGGAATATGTGCTGAACAATACTGGGAAAAGTATATTCATAATTCCCTTTGTTATAGCCTGTGCTTAGAAAAGGGGATCTACAAAGTATTGGATGTTATTTCCGAAATTAATTATGATTCATATGCACTGTGCTGAAGTGATTGTTTTACTGAATAGTTATATTTTTACCAGTTTATATAATTAAAATTTGCCAGGAGGAATTAATCATTCTATGAATATAAAATATCTTAGACAGTAAAAGTTATTTTTCACACAGCACTATTTAGCTCATATTAATCTGAAATTTGTATTTCATCATATTTACTAAGTAATAAATCATCACACCTCACATTAAACTGTTATAAATACACCTCTGAGTATCTCAAGTAGATAACACTAAAAGACCAGTATCCCATGCTGTGAGAATGTTCTTTATAATAATTGACTTAAAATAATACAAAAATATTGTTAGCTGAATCTATCTGCAACGGGTGCCTCCCCCCAGGGCCCTCTTATAACGCAACCCAAGTGTAGGAAACGCCGAGTGGTATAGTGCGGCCTAAAATGTTTCTCTATGTGTGTCACGGTGCTCCTACCTGTATACAGCTGGACCCCAGGCTTTGGCTCCGAAGCAATAAATAGGGGGAATAATTGAGGAATAATTGAATTACTTGAATAGGCATTCATCAAAACAATCTTCAAGCTCTGTCTTGGTTCCAGCTGTCTTTAGCATTAAAATGGCAGGCTTCTTCAATAACTCTGCTTGCTTTCTCTCTCTCTCTGCTGTACTGATAAGCTGAATAGGTAACTCTGTAAGCTGCACTTTCTCTCTATAGTCAGGCTCTAAGTTATGCCAGGGAACTTTCCTCCTGGCTCCTGAGGCTTTAAGGTTTGGCCTCATGGCCAGCAGAGCATAAGGTGCTCTGGCTGGCGTGGGCACATCCAGCAGAGATGTGCCCCTGCACACCTGTCCCCTAACAGAGGGTAAGCTAGACTAACTGGAAACTGGTCCCCACAATTCCTGCAGAAAGTGGGACACGCCCACCTCTCTCTAGAGGGGAGCACCATTCATTCCCTACTCACTCAGTAACTCCGGTGGTGGTGCCAGCAGTGTTAGGACCGAACCTCTGGTCCCCCGCAAATCCAGACACTTTTCAAAGTAAACCGCGGCACTCCAATGCAGTTGATTTCTTGTCGTTTTATTGGTTCCAAAAAGATAACAGCAACGTTTCGACAATAATAGTCTTTCTCAAGCTCACCTCTACTACACAGTGACTCCTTAAATACATAAAGTGCAAGTGTTGTACCACCCCCCGCAATTGATAACCCCTCCCCCTTTATTTTCCTTTAACTCCAACAAATGATCGATCATGGCAATCCCATAGATGCTTACATGTATATACTCAATATCTTACTTGCTTATAATAACCAGCCTTGGTGGACCTCCAGGATCGCTCGATTGCATACTTCTTGGAGTTCAGCGTGCCTCGATCATCAGTGCGCCTGCGCTCAGGACGTCATCTCTGTTCTCGGGCGCTCTTGCGATCAGATGACCGGAAGGAACGCCTTCCTTCTCAGTCAGCTGTTGTTACGTCGTCTTGTTGCATCTAGTAACCGGAGGGTACACCCTCCTACCCTGTCAGCTGCTCTTACGTAGACATTCTCTAGTCAGCTGACTCTACAGTATTGACCGCATCACGGTTGAGAAAATACATAAAGAAGGTAGGAAAGGATGTTATCCCTGTCTGGGGTGCTGCAATTGCGGCGCTCTAGTAAAGGGAAACTCCTTCCATCACCCTAGAACGGGTAGAAGTTTCAATATTAATGGGTTTTATACCTGTAATACAGAGTTTGTGATCTATATTCTGCGGTGTCCGTGTGGTCTTCTCTATGTAGGGGAGACCACACAGCCCTGCAAGAAAAGAATTAATAACCATAGGTACACAATCCGTAAATTGTTTGAAAATAAAAAGGACCCAAATTACAAAAGTGAAACAGAGCTTCCAGTACCAGAGCATTTCTGGAAATCCCAACATAATGTGTCACATTTAAGGTTCATGATTATAGATGGAGTATTACCTCTGAAGAGAGGGGGCGATAGAGAAAAACTCTTGAAACAGAAAGAGCTTAAATGAATTTACGATTTGGATACGTTGGAGCCTAGGGGCCTCAACAGAGACTTTAAGATAGGCTCCCTGTTCTAAACTTTATCCCAGGTCTTGTGAAGTGAAGTGCCCGGCCTATGGCTGTGTTTTAACTGTATAAATTGGTTACATATAACTAATTAACCCAAACCCCCTTTTTTTCCTTTTTCTTTTTCTTGCAGATGAAATGTCGATGTAGCTGAGGGGGAACCTACCAGGATTTGCTAGATTGCAAAATTGGATAAAACCTTAATTATGGACCATTGCCATATTGTCTCTTAAGCCGTTATAAAGTAGTAAGTAGATTGTAGGATGGGGAAGCATGAGGAAAACTGCCTGGGTCCGGTCGGATCTATATAGAGATAGTGCCACCGAGAAGAGATGCATGATTTATAAGGAACGGGGTAGCAGGTTGCAGCGAGCGTATGCAGTGGAGGAGGTAGCTTTGGAGACATTTCTCACCTGGATAGGGTGAGAAATGGACCTCCAATAGAATGACTCCCCTCAGAATGGCATTAAAACACAGTATGGCCCGGTTCATGTGTATGCTACACGTGACTGTGACCTACATTTAACAGCATGATTGTTAGCTGCGAAATACTGCAAACTAAACCCTGATTGAATGACTTGAAATGGATGGAAGGTGGTACAATGAATAAATGCTGTATAGAATATGAAGCTAAATAATGGATCTGTGGGGACCAAGGCAATTACCCATGTTTCTTTTCAAGTATATTGTAAATAATACTATGTATGGCACACTGATAAAGTGATGTAACAGGCATAGGGATAAATGGCAATAGGGACCTTGAGAGTTTATACATTGAATTCAGAAAAAAACAATATAAGTTAAAGATGTTCAGTCTATTTGAATTATGAACATATGAGCGCCGATGGTTTAATGCCTAAATTGTATGAGCGCTACATTTTAGAAGTGCCCGATCAACCGTGTTGCGGTCAATACTGTAGAGTCAGCTGACTAGAGAATGTCTACGTAAGAGCAGCTGACAGGGTAGGAGGGCGTACCCTCCGGTTACTAGATGCAACAAGACGACGTAACAACAGCTGACTGAGAAGGAAGGCGTTCCTTCCGGTCATCTGATCGCAAGAGTGCCCGAGAACAGAGATGACGTCCAAGCGCAGGCGCACTGATGATCGAGGCACGCTGAACTCCAAGAAGTATGCAATCGAGCGATCCTGGAGGTCCCCCAAGGCTGGTTATTATAAGCAAGTAAGATATTGAGTATATACATGTAAGCATCTATGAGATTGCCATGATCGATCATTTGTTGGAGTTAAAGGAAAATAAAGGGGGAGGGGTTATCAATTGCGGGGGGTGGTACAACACTTGCACTTTATGTATTTAAGGAGTCACTGTGTAGTAGAGGTGAGCTTGAGAAAGACTATTATTGTCGAAACGTTGCTGTTATCTTTTTGGAACCAATAAAACTACAAGAAATCAACTGCATTGGAGTGCCGCGGTTTACTTTGAAAAGTCTCTAGAGGGGGGGGGGTAGAATGGAATGGAAAGTTCCATCCTATCTATGTATAGCTCTGCCGTGTTTGCTGCCACCTGCTGGTGAACCAGGCACATTACATATGAACAGTTACATAACATTAGAAGTACACAGTGTATAGGACCTGGAACAAATGCATAAGATGACATGAAGTTAGACCAATAAAGACAGTAGCAAGGTGCAGACGTGGTAACACCACTCTGGGGTGTTACATATCTATCTATCTATCTATCTATCTCTCTCTATACCTACACTATGTATGTATAATATATTAGAGTCACATAATGTTCAGTGCAAACGCACATATGTGACTGATCCAGCTGTTTGTGATTTACAACTAAACAGAAGAGAGCACACCAAAAACTCAAATTAACCATTGCAGTGTTTAAATCTATCAAGAGCCTTTTTAAGAATCCATATTAACCATATTATATCTATCTACTGTTAAATTGTCCGCATATTATAGGCAGTATTTGAAACTTTGACAATATCTAAATTATTACCGTATTTTTTGCCCCATAAGACCCACTTTTTTCCTCCCAAAAGTGGAGGGGGGGGGAAATGGCAGTGCGTCTTTTGGGGCGAATGCTGCCATTTTTGCTTTACTAACACTGATACATTGCCGGCCTTGATGCTGTACTCCGCGGCCTGCGATCTATCAGTGGGGAGGGAGGAGGGGCTGGAGGAGGCATCTCGCAGCTGGGCCTGTTGCAGTCACTTTAATCTATTACAACTGGCCCCGCTCACACTAGTATTCATATGTAAAGTGTAGCCAATCCATATGTAAAGTGAGGTAAATCCATATGTAAAGTGTAGGCAAGGTAGCGCAATCCACTACTCACTATGAAATTCCCGTAATAGCAGTCACTGCAGGCTGGCGGTCACTCACTTCGTCACGGCGCATGCTCCGGCTGCTTCATTAATAAAGTTAGAGGAGCATGCGCCATGACGAAGTTAGTGACCGGCGTGCCTGCTAGTACGGGAGTTTCATAGTAAGTAGTGGATTTCGCTACCTTGCCTACACTTTACATATGGATTGGCCACACTTTACATATTAATATTGGTGTGGGCGGGGCCCGGTGTAATAGAGTACAGTGACTGCACTGGGCCCCGCTGTGATTTCAACACCAGTTGCCGCCCTCCACCCCCCCTGTATTGGCGTCACTATTTACACAAGGACACTGTTATGGGGGGTTTTATGGATCACACTATAGCATAATATGCTATATGTGTCATCCACAGATCCCCCCCATAACAGTGTCATCCAGAGATGCCCCCCATAACAGTGTAATCCACAGATCCCCCCATAACAGTGTCATCCACAGATCCCCCATAATAGTGCCATCCACAGATCCCCCATAACAGTGTCATCCACAGATCCCCCCCATAACAGTGTCATCCAAAGATCCCCCATAACAGTGCCATTCACAGATCCCCCATAACAGTGCCATCCACAGATCCCCCATAACAGTGCCATCCACAGATCCCCCATAACAGTGCCATCCACAGATCCCCCATAACAGTGCCATCCACAGATCCCCCCCATAACAGTGTCATCCACAGATCCCCCATAACAGTGCCATCCACAGATCCCCCCATAACAGTCTCATCCACAGACCACCATTAGTTCAAAACCCACCAAAAGCACACCTTTTGGTTCAAAATATTTATTTTCTTATTTTCCTCCTCAAAAACCTAGGTGTGTCTCATGGGCAGCTGCGTCTTACAGGGTGTAAAATACTGTATTTCATTTTTATAATGGTTTTTGATCATCAAGCTTTAAATACGATCCTTCACCACATTTCACAATCCAAACTCCATACATAATAGATCTTAGACCTGACGAGGCTAATGTACTTACCATAAAAATCCATGTCATAATGCCTGTATAATCAATTTTAAATATTATCCTGTCTGATATCAAAATCAGATTATTATGTATTTTTAGAGACTAAAAGAGCTTGTGAGTCCAATGCATTCACAAATGAAACTGAATTTCACCCACCTAGCCTGACAAGCTCCTTTAAGTGTTCAGATGAAGTGGTTCTAAATGTAATCATATCATGGAACAATATCATGTGACAAAAGCCATTGAAAAACTCAATGATAAATGTCTTGCCATTGTTTACTTAACTCACTAAGAATCAAGATGACGATTTCTATCTCAGATGTTAAAATCTCGCATTGTGCAGGACAAGCTACACAGAAGGGGCTTATCAATATGGCACTGGATACAGAACTCATGATGAGCACTTCCAGTCTCTTGCTGCACTCACAAAATGTCAAAATGTTTTAAAAAGAGTTGGGGAAGCAAGCTGGAGGCTTGGCTGTAAAAATTTAAGATCATGTACTTGGACTGAGGAAAAGAAAATGAACAATTATATATTAAAAAGTAAAATAGTGTAAAGAACTCTCTCCTAAAAAGACTTAGGGATATTGTTGGACAGCAAACTTAACTATAGTGTTCCATGCCACGAAGTTGCTTCCAAATAATATAATGGATACATCAAACTATCCAATTATGTAACTATATAACTGTGTAGAGATATAGCAATCTTTAACATGATGCTTATAATGTGTTAAACATACAGTTTCAGGTTTATGTTTCGCTTTAATTTGACTTTCAAAGGCTATTTTGTTTGGAAAGGTGCATTTAACATGTTATAAGTGTCAAGTTAAATATTGCTACATCTGTATATTTTAATATATTACCTGTGGTTTCCGACATGACAGCAGGTAAACTAATAGTAGCTATAATAAAAATATACATTCAAATCTGCCGTATCTGTATACATGTCTCTGTGGCTGCCACCAAACAATTAAAGTAGCATACAAGTAAAATAAAAATAATTTTGAGAATGTTAGACATAAATGTTTAAAGATGACTTGAATTAAAATATGTTCCAAATTATTCCTTTATTATATCTGTGCAGTTAAAATAAATTACAAAAGCAATATCACCTGCCAGAAATCATGGAGCAGATTATTAAACTAGAGTAGCACAAGACATAAAACAATTTCACCGGAGCTTCTGATAGTCTACAGTTAGTTAAAAGGAGCAGTGGAACAAATAACTCCGTACCAGATGTTCAATGCTGAAATGCCTAGGTTCACATTCAGCTGACTCAAGCATTTTTTGCAAAGCATCTTGGGACACTTCTTGCAGAGCAGCAGATGAAATCAGGTGTTGAGCACAGAGGGAGCACAATTTACTATAAACAGTTTTAATGGTCTCAGCAAAAACTTTGTTTCATGAAGAGCAGGAAAAAAAACCCTTACAAACAGGAGAATGTTAATAATGTTACTAGATAAATGCTTGCTTTCCCATAGACATTAAGTCATTTTTGTGCAGCATTGGCAGAATACATAAACTAAATTACCAAACAATTTGCGGGGGCTTTGATGCAATAACTTTAAAACAGCATTCAAAGGTGTACAGATCTGCAGGGGAGGAGTGAGCATACACTGATTTAATTGGCAAACTATAGTGTTTCTACTGAGTGCTGATTTAAAAAGTTATTTCATATGGGAGTTCTCCCACACACCTTTGTGTGAAAAGAATTTGTGTACTTTTTATTCTTAGCTATCAAATATTCTTTTTATGAATTATTGAAAAAAAAATAGATGTAAATCAGTGAAATACATAATATAAGAGATGAGCGAACCTTTTGAGATTTGGTTAATTTCAGCTTTGCCAAAATTCAGAAAAAGTTTGGTTTGGAACCAAATCAGTTCTACCCGTACCGAAGTTGTTTCAATTGCCCTGAAAATCGGTATATAACATTCTGTAGTTACAGTACCTAGGACTCAGAATTTTTTTGTAAAAGATGTTTTGTCTTTTTAATAATTTTTAAATAAATTTATGCATTTTCTCTCCCCCCTCCTAAGCTCTTGAACACAATGACAACACTGACATATATAGCTATAAGTAAGGGTGTATTCACATCAGCGTTATGGATTCCATTATGACTTTCTGTTATAACATGGTCCTAATGGAAAATAACGGAATTCATAAAATGGAAATCAAAAGATAATAGAAGTCTATGGAAATCATAACTGATCGGTCTGGCACCTGTTATGCAAGACGGAAAACAAAGTCCTGTCGACATTATGATCCCATAGACTTCTATTATGACTGAAAGAAAAACAGAATGCATTTTAAAAGCTTCCGTTTTGCATTCTGTCGTAATATAAGTCTATGGGCAGCATGACGGATCCGTCTGTTTCCGTTATGCAGGACTGGACACCTGCATAATTGAAACCAGGACTGATCTGTTCTGCTGCCCATAGACTTGTATTATGAAGGATCAAAACGGAATGCCTCTTAAAGGCTTCCATTTTAATTTCCGTCTTATAAATTACGTTATTTTCCGTAACGCTGATGTGAGTCCACCCTAAACACGTTTGACAGTATTAACAAACAGCATGCTTTTAAACATACCACACTGTTGCATGTGTTATGCTTTTTCATATTCCAAAGTTTCAAAAAATTGCTGCAAATGGTGGTTAACCCCCTTCTCTATCGAGCCACTTTTCACCTTAAATCCCAGGCCGACGTTTGCAAATCTGACATGTGTCACTTTGTGTGGTAATAACTTTAAAACACTTTTACTTATCCAGGCCATTTTCAGATTGTTTTTTAAGTATAGGATTGGTACTCATATTTGGTAATACACTATTTATTAACTGATTGGTGGTTCAATAATAATTACTATTTAAAAATGGTATAAAATGGCACAAACTAAATCTATAAATATCTTGTCTGCTACCAAATACAAAAATTGCACTATACAATGTATAAAATTAAACAACGAAATATAAGAAACTGAAAAGATGAAAATAGTACAAAGAAAATAAAAATAAATGATAAAATAAGGTGGGACAGGGACTGGTAGTACTAGACCATCTCCCCTAGGTCTCTCTGTATAGACCCGTCTTATTCTTATCAGTCTTTCCTCCGCTTGTATGCCGGCATCCCGGCTACAGCGATGTTGGCGTCCCTCGTGTGTCTCAGTTACCTCGTCACGTGATGGCTCTGTGCGAGGGTTGCGGCTCTTTACTCACAGCTGTTGACGGGGTAATGAATTGGAGTCCTTTGTTATGGAAATGATGTCCTAATACAGTGCACTGTATTTCATGTTATAGTTGGGGTGTCTATCCAAAGTGTACTTGCCTGAGTATTTATAGGGAGAATAATTCTGAAATCCGAATTATGTCCTTGTTTGGGCTTCTGTACTGGTTCAAAGAAGGTTTTCCTATCTAAGTTTTTTACTCTAGTCAGAGCTTTACTAATGATTGGTTCAGGGTAGTTTTTTTCTTTAAATTGGTTGATCATTGTGTTTGCCTCCTCCTCAAATTTAGTATCTTCGGTGCAGTTTCACTTGAGTCGGCGAAACTATCCGATGGGAATGTTGGTGAGCCACCTTGGCAGGTGACAACTTGAGAAGGGGATATATCCGTTTTTTTCTGTGGGTTTTTGAAATGTGTTGCACGTATACCTGTTGTTTTTCCGTGTAATTTGACCGTTTCATTACCAATGTTGGAGGTGAACTTCAAATTGTTAGAATTGTCATTGATTTTAATTGCAAATTTGTTTAGGTCTTCTTGTGTTCCACTCCAAATCAAAATAATATCATCTATATATCGCCGCCATACATTTTCAGATTGTTTTCTCGTCATAAATTGTACTTCATGACCGTGGTAAAATTGAGTCAAAATAAATTTGGAAAAATTAGCAAATTTCCATTTCTTTACTTTTATATAGATAGCAATAACTCCAAAAATAGTAGTTACTATTCATTTTGTGAATGCCATTTTATTTTGTGCGGACGTTAGAAGGCTTAGAAGTTTAGAAGCAAATCTTGAAATTTTTCAGCAAATTTTCCAAACCCACTTTTTAGGGACCAGTTCAGGTCTGAAGTCACATTGCGAGGCTTACATAATAGAAACCTCCCAAAAAATGACCCCATGTCTCCATATTCTGAAAGCCATATTTTTTTAAACATTTTTGGTGACTGTCTTATAGTATATAGGGGCTCATTTTTTCAATATGAGATGACGGTTTGATTGGCATTATTTTGGGGTGCATATTACTTTTTGATCACTTGCTATTGCACTTTTTGTGATGTAAGGTGACAAAAAATTACTTTTTTAACACCGTTTTTATTTTACTGTATTCACCTGAGGGGTTAGGTCATGTGGTATTTTTATAGAGCAGAATGTTACGGACGCGGTGATACTTAATATCTCTACTTTTTATTTTTTTTACAAAATCATGTATTAGTATCTCCATAGTCAGAGAGCCATAGTATTATTTTTATTTTTTGGGCTATTATCTTAGGTAGGGGCTCATTTTTAGTGGGATGAGGTGACAGTTAGATTGGTACTATTTTGGGGGCATACACCTTTTTGATCGCTTAGTGTTGCACTTTTAGTAATGTAAGGTGACAAAAAAAGTTTTTTTTAGCACAGTTTTTTAAAAATGTGGTCACCTGAGGGGTTAGGTCATATGATATTTTTATAGAGCCGGCCGATACAGATGCGATGATACCTAATATGTCTACTTTTCTTTTTTTCCTATTTTTTACAATTTTTTTTCACTTTATTTTTTGTCCCACTTCTGGACTTCAACTTTTGGGGGTCTGTTCCTATTTACAATTCATTACAATACTTCTGTATTGCAATGCATTGGCTGTAAGTGTATTACCACTGTAGTAAGCTTACAGTCTGCTTGCCTGTGAGATCCAGGGGGCTGGATCTCACAGGTTCTCCCGGAAGGCAGTCACGATGCCTAAGGAAGGTATCGGGCTGCCTTTCCTGCCATGAGGTCCTCGTCACAGCAGCGCAGGGACCCCATGGACACAGGCACCCATGAGGATACCGCACATGCCGTGGTCAGCGCTGACTGCGGCCATGCAGGGGTTAATGCGCCGGCATCAGTGATTTTACCAATGACGGAGCATACAGCAGGGGTCCGGCTATCAGTGAAAGCTGGACTGCTGCCTCTGATTTGGCGGGTGCAGCTCCTGCACCCATCCGATCACAGCACGGTACTTGTACTACGCTGGAATTTACGTCCCGCATTTCTGCGCCGTACATGTACGGCGCTGGTATCCTAAGGGTTAAACATACACAGTATAATGGAAAAAATGTTATTTGTCAGAGCAGATACTTGGTGGGAACAAGCCTCCAAAAATTATCCCTTAACTGGGGCAGAATGCTTGCCGGTATTTATACACTCACAAGTGATGATTGTCAGAAGAAAATGTGGCTCATTCTGAATAAAAAATACTCTATTTCAATTGAGAGAAGCAGGAGTACAGTGCAGAAAGTGTAAGTTAATAGTGGCATGTGGCTGTACCAGTAGTGGCATCAGTAGCAACATACCATAGAACATACAAGGCAGTAGATGAGCTGTTTATAGGTAGCAATAGTAGCAGTGGTAGATACGTAGCTTTATTAGTGGCAGCAGTAGTATGAAAATCCTCCCAGATCCATGCCTTTTTGATTCTGACAAAATGATGTTTTGAACCCTGGCAGAATACAACTTAGTAGTGATGAGAGAGCATGCTCGGCCAAGTATCGGTTCGTCTCGAGCATCGCTATGCTCGGCACATGTCGGTACTCGGCCGAGTACCGCATGTGCTCGAGCGAAATGCTCGAGTCTCCGCCCCGCACATTTCACGTGTTTTAAGCAGCCAATAAAGGTGTAGGTAAGTTGTCCTGTTCTCACAACATGTAACTTCAGGGTCTATATGCAGTTCAACAGGCAGATATCACCATTCTACTAGTTAATAAGTTGAGACTTGTATCTGTAATCTGTGGCTTTATTAACCGGCAGTAGATAAGGTAAACTATATAAAAAATGAACATACAAAGAACTGAATGTACAGCATACATGTACACAAAGCTTATAAGAAAACATTAATTAATCCCTTACCGACGATGCTTGAGTAAAGACAAACACAGTCTAGCTGCTCCTTCCATGAGGTAAGGGAAAATGGCAGAAGGCCCCTGAATCTTGACCACAAAGCCCTGGGAGCAGGAAGTTGTGAAACCTAATTAATATTCATAGCTTATAACAAGTAGTGTTGATCACGAATTTTCGAATTGCGAATTTTAATCGCGAATATCGGCACTTCGAGAATTCGCGAATATTTGGAATATCGCAAAATATATTCGCAATCGCGAATATTCATTTTTTTTTTAATACCAGTTTATGCGAATTTTTATCCAATTTTTTTTTGCAAATTTTCGCAATCAAGAAAATAATGTCATTATTTTCTTGATTGCGAAAATTCGCATGTAAAATTTGCATAAAATGTGCATAAATATTTGTATATTTATATGCGAATTTTCGCAATCAAGAAAATAATGATTGGAGATTACGAATTTTCGAATATACGGCGAAAATTCGCCCAAATATTCGCGAAATGTCGCAAATTTGAATATTGCCCCTGCCGCTCATCACTAATAACAAGGCAACAATGCGCTTACAGCCAAAAAGGTGGTGCTGTAGGCACACATATGAATACACATTAACAGAAAATGATGCAATAGCTTCTGAAGTGAAGACAGTACATAAGTACTGCCCTCACTGTAATGCCAGTTGCCATGTTAGCTGCTGGCCCTACAGTGATTGGCTGGCCAGAACGCGTCATCGGAGGTTATATAGCACCCGATGACACATGCTCAGGACAGTCATAGTCAGGGAGAGCATCGGGTAGGAAGGTAAAGACAGAGCAGGGAGGGAATTTCAGCGATTTTAATTAGAGAAAGCTTTTCAAAGATCGAAAAGTCCTTTTAATGACTACTGTGTGTGTTTAGATCAACAATATATTTAACAGCAGTGTCAGGGACATCTGTGCTAAGGTAGGGACAGTGCAGGGAGAGAAATTTGCCTTTTCATGACTACTGGGTGTGTTTCACAGCAGCAAGATATTTTTATTTTGTATCTATTAGTGACATATCGCGTACATCATTCACAGACTGTGTCTTTAATAATCTGGCTAACATCTAGTGACCATAGTGTGTGGCTTTGTGTAATAGTGGTCTAATAGTGTCCATATTCTGTGGATTTATGTGACATACTGTCTTGCCTCCCCAAACAGTTTCTGTATTTCAAATTACATTAATCTGGGCATAATATACTGTCCATATTCTGGAAGTTTATGTGACATATACCGTCCAGCGTACCGAAAAAGTGTCTGTATTTCAAATTGCAACAATCTGGTTTTAATATAGTGTCCATATTCAGTGGATTTATGGGACATATACTGTCCATTATCCGAAAAGAGTGTCTGATGCGCAAATCTAAATAATCTGGGCCTAATCTAGTGTCCACAGCGTGTGCCTCTCTGTGTCAAATACTGTACCACAGGTGAAACCAGTGTATTTTGGGGAAATTTACATAATTTGTGCAACTTTTAGTGTCCATAGCATGTGCCTCTATGTGTCAAATACTGTACCACAGGTGAAACCAGTGTATTTTGGGGAAATTTATATTATTTGTGCAACATTTAGTGTCCACAGCATGTGCTTCTCTATGTCAAATTCTGTACCACAGGTGAAACCATTGTATTTTGGGGAAATGTACATTATTTGTGCAACATCTAGTGTGTTTGCATTTCATACATATCACTGACATATGCGGTACTTCATCTTAAGACGGTGTATGCTACTCTGTGATATTATCAGGGCTACATCTCCTGTGTGAATTGTGCGCATCCCAAATACCTATTTTAATTTATTGGTGCATACACTACTCTATGTGTGGCATACTTTTAAGCATATATAACATTTAATATTAAGAATGTGGCTTGTAAGGGACATGCAAGTGGCCGTGATGCTGATGGTGCACGCAGAGGCCATGGCCCTGTGTGCAATTAAATTGAGTAAAAGAATGTAGCTGAGGGCCTGCAGGTGTGCCAACCCTCTAAAACAGTAATGTCGATGGCGAACTTTTTAGAGACCGAGTGCCGAAACTGCAACCCAAAACCCACTTATTTATCGCAAAGTGCCCACATGGTCATTTACCCTGAATACTACAGTCCAATATAGTATATCTTTCATGTTCCTTATCATTTAGCTATAGCTGTAGAGTGCCAGTTTGTGCCACGTGTTCTGTTTGGACACCCAGTAGTTGTAAGGCACAGAGGGATCATGCTATGTACTCCTTCACCATCTTCAACAATTTTTCAATCCTTGTGACACTAGGCCGCGCATCAGGGTGAGAGTGCTGGCGGGGTGTCATGAAACTGTTCCATGCCTTGTAGAGTGTTGTCCTGCCTTGGAGAGTGTTGTCCTGTTGGAACTGCTGTGTGTTCCCCTCATCTCCCCTCCTGGGTTGCCCAACAAACTACATACTCTGCCGCCAGCATTGTCAGCTGTAAATTTTTCCGCAATGACATTCTGTTCTGTTATTATTATGATTTGTGGTTGTATTATTGCTGGTATTATTAGTGTTATTATGGGTTATGGTTGTAAAATATGTTATGGTTCTTTGTTTATTTATGAGTTATTTAACAGGCCATACCATTGGTTTACCTCCACTCTCATTATTTTTTTAGTTATATTAATGTATAAGTTTGAGATGTTTGTTGTGCATGTGACATGTAGGCTTGATGATTGCCCTGTGTGTCAGCTTGCCGACTTCAAAAGCCACCACCAAGTTACGGACATTATCAGACACAACTATGCCTGGTTGTAGGTTGAGTGGCGAGAGCCACAGCTCAGTCTGGTCCCTTATACCCTGCCAGAGCTCTGCGGTGGTGTACTGTTTCTCACAGAAGCAAATGAGTTTCAGCACGGCCTGTTGCAGCTTCCCCACTGCCGTGCTACACTGCTTCCAGCTACTGACTGAAGGTTGACAGCTGCTGCAAGATAAAAATTTAGAGTTTGAATTGTAGGCGGAGGTGGAGAAGGGGGGGGGGGGGGAGTTGCAGCCACTAATGTAGGTGGAGGCGGAAATCCTGATGGAAGTAGTGCCCCAATCCTTGGCGTCAGTAGCACCTGTGCCATGCCAGGGTACAACTCGCTTCCGGCCTCCACAAGGTTAACCCAGTGTGCCGTCATGGAAATGTAGTGTCCCTGGCTAAAAGCACTTGTCCATGTGTCTGTCGTTAGGTGGACCTTCCCAATAACTGTGTTTGCCAGGGTAAGGGTGATGTTATGGGACACAATTGGCGTTGTAATTCGGGGACGGCACACTGAGAAAAATAGTGGCTGCTGGGGACTGAGTAACAAATGATGTTCGCCGCCATGAGGCTGAGTAAAGCCTCAGAGTCCAAAGGCCTAAATGGCAACATTTCCAAAATGTTGAAGGGTGTGTATTTAGTGCTATAGCCTGTGCGTGGGTGGCTATTTGAGCTTATGATCAAAGGCCTGGGGTAAGGACATCTGTACGCTGTGCTTGGGCACAGAAGTGGGTGTGCTAGCCGATGGTGCTAGCAAAGGCCCCACTGCAAGAGGGAGTTGTCCAGGCCTGTGTCTATAAAAGAGGATTGGCCAGCACATAACCCAGGGGAAGAAGAGGAGGCAGTGGTATGACAGACACTGAATGTGGACCCAGGGGTTTCACCCACCTATTGAGGTGCTTGGATGACATGTGGCGGATCATGCCAGTGGTGGTGAGGTTGGGTTCTATGGGTTCGGCCAAACTTCACAAAAAAATCGGGGTTCGGGACCCGAACTTTACTCCGAACCCCATTGAAGTCAATGGGGACCTAAACTAAAATGGCTGTAAAAAAGTCCTGGAAAGGGCTAGGGGGCTGCAAAACACAGCAAAATGTGCTAAAGAGCATGGCTCGTGCTCCGCAAACAAATGAGGATAGGGAAATAACTTAAAATAAATTAAAATTAAAAATTATTAATCTGCAACTCGGAGAAGGAAGTCGATGTGGAGTCGGAGGCTGAGGAGGCAGTGAATGTGGTGTTGTAGGTGGAAGCGGCGATGGACGAGGAGGAGGAGGTAGCCAACAATGTGTTTTTTTTTTTTTTATTAGGGTAGCCACCAAAATTATGGGACAAAAAACTAAAGAAAACAAAGAATAAGTGCACTTGAGTACAAGAATGTATGGATGAGGCTGGTATAAATGTCTATTCTGCACAAGGAACAGACAAGTCTTGTGGATCCAAGCCTGGTTCATTTTAATGAACGTGAACTTGTCCACGTTGGCGGTGGACAGGCGGCTGTGTTTGTCTGTAATGACGCCCCCTGCCGTGCTAAATACAAGTTCAGACAATACACTGGCTGCAGTGCAGGCCAGCACCTCCAAGGCATAAAGGGCAAGCTCAGGCCATGTGGACAATTTGGAGACTCAGAAGTTGAATGGGGCAGAACCATCAGTCAGTACGTGTAGGCGTGTGAACACATACTGTTCCACCATGTTGTTCAAATTCTGCCTCCTGCTAAGACGTTCCATATCAGCTGGTGGTACCGGTTGCTGTGGCGTGGTGACAAAGCTTTTCCACATGGCTAACCCTGCCTTCTGAGGTGCTGGCCGTGACCCAGCTGCGTTGGCAACCTCTTCCTTTACCTTCGCCATGTGCTTCCACTTGTCCCACGGTGTCAGTTGGGAATGCCCTCAGGAGTGCGTCTACCAGCGTGTGCTTGTAGTCACGCATCTTCCTATCACGCTCCAGTGAGGGAATTAAGGATGGCACGTTGTCTTTGTAACGGGGATCCAGCAGGGTGGCAACCCAGTAGTCAGCACAAGTTAAAATGTGGGAAACTCTGCGATCGTTGCGCAGGCACTGCAGCATGTAGTCGCCCATGTGTGCCAGACTGCCCAGAGGTAATGATTAGCTGTCCTCTGTGGGTGGTGTATCATTTGTGTCCTCCGTATCCCTCCAGCCACGCTCTAATGATGGCCATGAGCTGTGTTGGGTGCCACCCTGCTGTGAACCCGGTTCCTCCTCCTCTTCTACCTCATCCTCCTGCTCCTTGTCCTCAAGAACTGTGCCCTGGCTGGCCAAATGTGTACCCTGCCTCTGCTGGTGCGGGAACCCACCCTCTGAGACACTTCTGAATGACTGGCCTGAAACCCTTTGAAATGCCCCCTCTTCCTCCTGTGTCACAACCTCTTCCATCATCGCCCTAAGTGTTTTTTCACGGAGACATAGAAGTGGTATTGTAATGCTAAGAACGGCGTCATCACCACTGGCCATGTAGGTTGAGTACTCGAAACACCGCAACAAGGCATACAGGTCTCGAATGGAGGCCCACTCATTGGTGGTGAAGTGGTGCTGTTCCGCAGAGAGACTGACCCGTGCATGCTGCAGCTGAAACTCCACTATAGCCTGCTGCTGCTCGCACAGTCTCTCCAGCATATGCAAGGTGGAGTTCCACCTGGTGGGCACGTTGCATATGAAGCGGTGAGCGGGAAGGCCGAAGTTACACTGCAGCGCAAACAGGCGAGCAGCAGCAGGGTGAGAACCCCGAAAGCGCGCACAGACGGACCACACTTTCTGCAGCATCTCTGACACGTCTTGGTAGTTTATAAGGAATTTCTGCACCACCAAATTCAGCACATGCTCCAGGCAAGGGATGTGCATCAAACCGGCTAGACCCAGAACTGCAACGAGATTTTGCCCATTATCGCATACCACCAGGCGGGCTTGAGGCTCACTGGAAGCAACCACTCATCGGTCTGTTCTTCTATGCCCCTCCATAGCTTCTGTGCGGTGTGGGGTTTGTCCCCCAAACACATGAGTTTTTAAACTGCCTGCTGACGTTTAACCCTGGCTGTGCTGAAGTTGGTGGTGAATGTATTTTGCTGACCAGATGAGGAGGTGGTAGAAGAGGAGAAGGACGAAGCGGAGTAGGAGGAGGAGGCAACAGGAGGCAAATAATGATGCAGTGCAATCCTCGGTGGTGGAAGGACATGCGCCAAACCGCTATCCGCCTCGCCATGTATCTGGAGTTATGTGGACCTTGCCACAGATGGCGTTGCGCAGTGCACACTTGATTTTATCCTTCACTTAGTTGTGCAGGGAAGGGACGGCTCGCCTGGTAAAGTAGTGGGGGCTGGGAATGACGTACTGTGGGAAAGCAACCGTGATCAGCTGTTTTAAACAGTCCGTCTCAACCAGATGGAATGATAGCATTTCAAAGGCCAGTTAATTTGAAATGCTGGCATTCATGGCCAGGGATCGAGGGTGGGTAGGTGGGTATTTCCTCTTTCTTTCCAGTGTTTGGGAGATGGACAGCTGAACGCTTGCGTGTGACATGGTGGAGATGCTTGGTGATGGTGGTGTTGGTGGCACATCCTCTGTTTGCTGTGTGGCAGGTGCCACGGTGACTCCAGAGGTGGAGGAAGAGGCAGAGACAGCAGCAAAAGTGAAAGCAGGAGGAGCCTGAGACCTTTCTTGGTTTTTAAGGCATTTACTCCACTACAGTTCGTGCTTTGCATGTAGATGCCTGATCATGCAGGTTGTGCTCAGGTTTAGAACATTTATACCTCGCTTCAAGCTCTGATGGGACAACATGCAAACCACTTGTGTCTTGTCGTCAGGGCATTGTCTGAAGAACTGCCACGCCAATAAACTCCTTGGTTTTCTCAGTCCCTGCATGCAGTGGGCAGTAGCAGGCGTAGTGTCTCGGGGATGGCTACTCCGCTTTTGCCCCCTGCTCCCTCTTTTGCTGTGCTGTTGCCTCTGTGCGACCACCGCCTCTTCCTCAGAACTGCACACGTCACTAGCATGACCTTGAGTCTAGTTGGAGTCTAGGACCTCATCATCCTCCACATCATATTCCACCCATTCTTGACTCCTGCCCTCCTCGTCGGTCTGCACACTGCAGAAAGCCGCAGAAGTTGGCACCTGTGTTTTGTCATCATCAGAGACGTGCTGCGGTGGTATTCCCATTTCCTCATCCTGCAACATAAGTGGTTGGGCATCAGTGCATTCAATGTCTTCCACTTCTGGGGCAGGGCTATTTGGATGGCCAGGGGGATACCCTGCCAGCAGAGTCATCGAAAAGCATAAGAGTCTGCTGCATGACTGATTTGCAAGGGGGTGAGGTGAAAGACTGATGGGCACGGACTGCAGGTGCCAACTCTGAGCTTTCTGCAGAGGACTGGGTGGGAGATACTGTGAAGGAACTGGCGCCACTGTCAGCCACCCAATCTACTTTCGTCTGTATTTATTCTGGCCTCACCATCTGTAGAGCGGCATTCGGGCCTACCAAATAACGCTGCAGGTTCTGTCGCCTACTCGCACCTGAGGAATGTGTTTCACTTGGACGTGTAGCTGGCGCAGAACAGCCACGTCTTCTTACAGCAACAGGAGCTCCACCAACACCACCACAAACATGTCCCTTATTTGATGTTCTCCTCCTTATTTGCGTCCACCCACCAAGCTAACAGATGGTTTATCTTAGGTGTCAATTTAATTGCCAATAGTCAACAATTAAGTTCACTAACAGTAAGGCAGTGCTCATGTCATAAACAGAATTTATTTCTTTAGGTCACACAACAGTGTAAAGGAGCAATTCAATACATTTACTTCAGTATGACCCAAAATGTAACAGCAGAAGTTAACGGTTTAATTTGACTGTCAGAAACGCAGCGTAGGCCACAAATGTGCAATCTAGCACAAAAACTGTGTTTTTTGCAAACAACTATGTAAATGTAGTAGTTAACCATTTTATTGGAATATCAGAAGTGCACACTAGGCCACAAATGTGCAATCTAGCACAAAAACTGTGTTTTTTTGCAAACAACTATGTAAGGGTACTTTTACACTTGCGTTTTGGATCCTGTGTGTGAGATCCGTTTCAGGGCTCTCACAAACGGTCCAAAACGGATCAGTTAAACCCCAATGCATTCTGAATGGATAAGGATCCGTTTAGAATGCATCAGTTCGGCTCCGTTCCGCTTCTATTCTGTTTTGGAGGCGGACACCAAAACGCAGCTTGCTGTATTTTGGTGTCCGTCTGAAGATGCGGAGCCTAACGGATCCGTTTTGAATTATAATGTAAGTCAATGGGGACGGATCTGTTTTCAATGACACAATATGGTGCATTTGAAAACTGATCCGTTCCCCATTGACTTTTAATGTAATTCCAAACGGATCCGTTTTGGACTTTGTCATTTTTCTTTAAAACGAATGCAAACGGATCCGTTCTGAACGGATACAAACATTTGCATTATAGGTGCGGATCAATCTGTGCAAATAAACAGACAGATCCGCACCAACGCAAGTGTGAAAGTACTCTTAATGCAGTAGTTAATCGTTTTATTGGAATATCAGAAGTGCACACTAGGCCACAAATGTGCAATCTAGCACAAAAACTGTGTTTTGTGTCCCTGGCACAAGAACTGCAGTTGCTAAAATGGCTGCTGACCCCCACCTCACTAACAGATGGATTAAAAATTCTTTTGGAGTATCACTGGGCTCAGGGCTGGGTACAAATATGTAGCATTAATAATTGCTGTAGTTTGAATATTTAACACCACCAAGTTCAACAGAATTCTTCCCTAATCTCACCTTCATAGCAGCAACATCATATCCCTACACTGAGAAGAGCAGAGTGACGGGCGGTGCTACGTGACTCCAGCTTAAATAGAGGCTTGGTCACATGCTGCACTGGCCAATTACAGTCATGCGATTAGTAGCTTTACAGTTTGGGTTTGCTCAACTCTATTTACAACCCCTACTCATTTTGCATCCAGTGTACGGTCTTCCCTCATTATGTTCTCGGGTTTGAGTTTTTATTGTTATTATGGTTATGGTTTGAGTTAGAGTTAATGAATAGGATGTAAGATATGTTATTTTTTTATTTAGTAGTTCTTATTTTGGTATAGCACAGTTACAGTTGGCAAATTACAATTCTTTTATTGTTCCCACTTTCCTCAAAACAGTGCCAGACTGCAGAACACCTACCCCTGGCAAGGGGGAACAGTTGCGAGCCTATTTGGTGTGGCCCGCCTTCTCCCTTTTGCCACCCCACAGCCTCTTCCAGTCTGTTGCGGTGCTATGGATCCCTCCCCCTCTGTCCTGCTGTCCTCGCTTGGCTTGCCACCTTTCCAGGTTGGGTCAGTGATGTTATCGTCCCCATCTCCTCTTCCACTTCCTCACTCTAGCCATCCTCCTGACTTGTGTTGACTTAACAAGACCCTCACTCATTGACAACTGTGTCTCATCCGCATCATCCACCAAGTGAAACACTAATTGCCATTCCCCCCATCATCTTCTTCTGACTGTGGATGCTGAAGAGTTTGGGGATCAGTGTATAAGATATCCTCATGTCCCTCTTCAGGGAGGGTCAATTCACCTGCAGGCCCTCACCTACAATTTTTTTTGGGGGGTCAGCTCACATGGTATATTCTTTTCTATGTTTCAGACTCGGAATGAAACATAATTTGCTTTCCTTCGGTGGTGAATCTTCAACGCATGTGTTTTTTACAGGATTCTGTTATTTATATAGTGTCACAGGGGTAAATATTTATTTATTTATTTAAAATATGTCAGGCTTGACTCCATTTTCTCCTCTCTCCTTTGAAGAGATGCCTTTTCAGGAGATATTAGACCCTTTCACATTTCGGGCCTTGAGGAATTACAATTATCAGCAGACACTTAAAAGCTTGTCCATTTCCAGGGGGGAATGACCATTCAGGAGTTCTCTTTTATCCTTGATTTTGTCTTGTTAAGGATTGACCATGTTTCTTTTTATTGTGGAGAACATTACTGGTAATACAGTCAAATTTTGATATCCCTGGTTTGAAAACGAAAGCTTTTATAAAATCTATTGTATTCCTTTTTTTTTATTGTATGTGTCACTTTCCCTATATCTTTCTTTAGGGTAGACAATAAAATTCCAAGATGGTCAGATAGCAGCTTGTAATTGTGGTATAGTTCCGGTAATGATTTTCCATCATCTAAAGAAGAGGCAACAAATGCTGACCGCCATTCCGCACGCTAACTCTGCAGTGTAACATTACCGCACGAAAAAATTATTTTCAAAATTCTATAAAATTGTATTGTACCTGTTGCTGACCGCCATTCCCTGCGCTAACTCTGCTATGCGACATTACCTTGAACCAAAATGAAAAGTTCGATTAGAAATTGGTCTTTCTTTTTTCATAGCCGGTGATGACCGCCATTTCCTGTGCTAACTCAACTATGTGACGTCATCTCGAACCCCAAAAAAATAAAAATTCGATTTCAATTTGTTTTGCCTGTGCTGACTGCTATTTCCCGGCGCTAAGTCTGCTATGTGACGTTATCTATAACCCCCCAAAAAATTTTTATTTGAAATTGTCATTCTTTTTTGGTAGCTTGTGCTGACTGGGTCACTTAACTTCTTAGGTGGTCAGATCAGCAGGCCCTTACTCCTAATGTTTTGGAGGGTCACCAGTAAACCATCAATCATAATTTTTCAAAGGTGTGTATGATGCCCTCCTTTATGTGTAATAAAGGGTGTATTGCAGTGCCGGTTCCTTGTAATTTTTGGCAGCCCTTTTACTTAATGCATAGGCTTTATGAGTGCAGCAGTGTAGCTGAACAATTGTAGCACCATCTGAATGAGACCCTCCTTTATGTGATACACAGTCTGTATACGAGTGCTTTTTCCTTGAATTTTTTGGCAGCACTTGCACTGTATATACAATTGAATATGCAGGAAAGAATGTTTCCTAATGATTTTTCATCTAAAATGTTTTTGTTTTTTAGGGGGCGGGGATTTGGGGGGATTTTTGGCAGTCTGTAAAAGTGGCGTACAACTGGGACAACATTGTTCCCAGCAGCGACTTTGGAGTCCAAGATGCATCCAGACATGGTCCCTATGCTGTTCCTGATCCATTTCGGTGGTGTTTCTGACACTTTCTGACCTTTCCCTATGAACCAGGCACCCTCCCCTCATCCAAGCAGTGGGTGACTGGTTGTATCCCATTGACTTCCATTTTACTCGGGTGCTTGGCCGAGCGCACGAATATCACGGTGTGTTCGGACCGAACACCCGAACACTTTGGTGCTCGCTCATTACTAGAACATAGTCCTTTTGGGTGTCACCACAGCTCCTGCCACGCTGAAAATCCTCTTTAAAATGACTCTGCAGACTGGGCAAGAAAGTAGACATAGAGGATACTAGGTCATTTGGAGCCACAGTACTAGTCTGCCTGCCCAGAAGTCCATGGAGTATACACCAGAGAAAAGGCAGAGTACAGGTAGAACTGAACCTGGGTGTTGAGGCAAGAGGTGTTTGCTGATTTGCTTCTGCCTGGTGTGGCACATAAATAAAACTGTTCAATCATATTGAGGAGGCTGAACTAGCTGTTGCACCTTCTGCTACCAGCTGCAGTGGGGAGAGTGGGAGGTGGGTGACCCTGCAAGGGGCAAAAAGGGGCATCCCTTTTAGACATTCTGAGGCAAGCTACATACACAGTGTTTCCTGGTAATAAATTAATTTGGCCTTCCTTTCGACCAGAGGAAAACATTCCCCCATTTTGCTTTGATAGATAGGGTCTAAAAGCATGGCTATCCAGTTGTCATCAGACTGCTTCAGGTGAATGATATGCCTATCAGTGTGCAAGCAAGAAGGCATAGAGCTCATCATTCAGACCAGGGTGCCCTCAGAGAGACGAAAAGAAATCGCTAGGAGATACTGTCTTATTTGTGTTAAAAAAGTAAAACGCGTTTTAAACCTTTAATACCATTATCCCCCCTAACCACACTAATAAAATGATGCAGAAAAGGCCATTGTAAGATTTGTATACTTTGTTAAAAAATAAGTGAAACTTTGAAATTAATTCATCACAAATCGCTATAAATCAGGTATTCCCAGGCCTCTCAGTGTGAAGCTTTGGAAGTTAACCATTTACTAACTGCAACTTAAATATATAGTATATTTATATCCTTGGCCGGGCATTTAAATATGGCACCCGCTGGCATGTAAAGAATCCTGGCCTAGGGGGTGAGAATCACAGACACGGCTCTGTTGATCAGCCCCCTAGTGAAGTAAGTTAATTTGATTTTCATCTTTTCACAATAGGGATTGGCGCCATTTTATTAGGACATTTTTTTCTGTTTTATAGACATGTAAAGAAGGTGCCACGGCTGCCGGATGTCTGCTGTTTTAACCACCTCAGCCCCCCTAGCTTAAACACCCTTAATGAAACACCGAAAAAATAGTGACACAATGGTAATATAAACAAATACCTTTATTAATTCACCAATATGTAAAAACATGATCCACAATATCAACTACAATGAGAGTTCATAGGCACGAACAGAGATGGGGAGAAAAAGCTCCCTAAAAATGTATGGTCAGCAGTGTCACAATGATATTAGATAGGCTTGGGAGGCAGAGTAAGCCACAGTAATACACAAAATGCCATTTTGTTGTCGGTATACATGTTTACTTATGGGGAGGAGGCAAGCACATGCTGTTGTTATCTCTGTAGCTATTGCACTTTGCACTTTATTTTGTATATTACTGTGGCTTACTCTGCCTCCCAAGCCTATCTAATATCATTGTGACCCTGCTGACCATACATTTTTAGGGAGCTTTTTCTCCCCATCTCTGTTCGTGCCTATGAACTCTCATTGTAGTTAATATTGTGGATCATGTTTTTACATATTGGTGAATTAATAAAGGTATTTGTTTATATTACCTGCGTTGTGTTTTGTTGATAGGTGTGTAACACCCTTAATGACCAGGCCACTTTTTACAATTCTGCACTACATTAATTTCACTGATTATTGCTCCGTCATGCAACTTACCACCCAAATGAATTTTACCTCCTTTTCTTCTCACTAATAGAGCTTTCATTTGGTGGTATTTCATTGTTGTTGACATTTTAACTTTTTTTGCTATTAATAAAAATTTAACGAAATTTAAAAAAAAAATGAAATTTTTCACTTTCTGTTGTAAATTTTTTAAAAAAATACATTTCTATATAAATTTTTCTCAAAATGTATTGTTCTACATCTCTTTGATAAAAAAAAAAATCCAAAAAGTGTATATTTATTGGTTTGGTAAAAGTTATAGCGTTTACAAACTATGGTGCAAAAAAGAGAATTTCCGCATTTTGAAGCAGCTCTGACTTTCTGATCACCTGTCATGTTTCTTCAGGTGCTATAATGCCAGGATAGTATAAATACCCCCCAAATGACACCATTTTAGAAAGAAGACACCCCAAAGTATTCGTGGAGGGGCATGGTGAGTTCATGTATAATTTCATTTTTTTTCAAAAGTTAGCGGAAAATGACACTTTCTGAGGAAAAATAAAATAAGTGAGGGGCATGTCGAGTTCACAGAATTTTTTTTTTTTGGCACAAGTTAGCGGAAATTGATATATTTTTTATTTTATTTTGTTTTTTACAAAGTCTCATATTCCACTAACTTGTGACAAAAAATAAAATTTTACAAAAAATAAAAAATGAACGGCACAGATTTTTTAATTTGCATCGATCATCGTGGATGAAAAAATCTCTGCCAAAATCAGTGACTGCAGTGCGGTGGGCTGGGCGCTAACTACCTAACAAGTAGCTAACTAACTGGCGGTGATAAGGGACCCTTATGCCCCATTCACACGTCCGCAATTCTGTTTGCGGAACGGAATTGCGGACCCATTCATTTCTATGGGGACAGACGTTGTCCCGCTCGGATCCGGAATTACGGATCCGCGCTTCCGGGTCTGCACATCCGTTCCGCAAAAATATAGAACATGACCTATTCTTGTCCGCAATTGCGGACAAGAAAAGGCATTTTCTATATAGTTCTGGCAATGTGCAGATCTGCAAAATGCGGATAGCACATTGCTGGTGTCCGTGTTTTGAGGATCTGCGGATCTGCGGATCAGATCCGCAAAACACATATGGACGTCTGAATGGTTAGCGGAAAATGACACTTTCTGAGGACAAAAAATAATAATAAAGTTTCCATTTCTGCTAACTTCTGGCAAAAAAAAATAAAATCTCAGACGGACTCACTATGCCCCTCAGTGAATACCTTGCGGTGTCTACTTTCCGAAATGGGGTCATTTGTGGGGTGTGTTTACTGTTCTAGGATTTTGGGCGGGGCTAAATTGTGAGCAGCCATGAAAAACCTAAATGTACTCGTTGGAATTTGGGCCCCTTTGCGCACCCAGGCTGCAAAAATGTGTTACTCATGTGGTATCGACGTACTCAGGAGAAGTAGGGCAATGTGTTTTGGGGTGTATTTTTACATATACCCATGTTGGGTGAGAGAAATATCTCTGTAAATTGTCAACTTTGTATAAAAATTTTTAAAAGTTGTCGTTTACAGAGATATTTCTCACACAAAGTATGGGTATATATAAAAATACAATCCAAAACACATTGCCCTACTTCTCCTGAGTACGGCGATACCACATAAGTGACACCTTTTTGCAGCCTGGGTGCGCAAAGGGGCGCTAATTCCAATGAGTACCTTTAGGATTTCACAGGGCATTTTTACACATTTGGATTCCAGACTTCTTCTCACGCTTTAGGGGCCCCTAAAATGCCAGGACAGTATAAATACCCCACATGTGACCCCATTTTAGAAATAAGACACCCCAAGGTATTCTGTAAGGGGTATGGTGAGTACATGTAAAATTTTATTTTTTGTCACAAGTTAGTGGAATATGAGACTTTGTAAAAAACAAAATAAAAAAAATATATATCAATTTCCGCTAACTTGTCGAGTTCACAGAATTTTTATTTTTTTTGGCACAAGTTAGCGGAAATTGATATATTTTTTTTTTAGTTTGTTATACCAGTTTGATGCGTTTTATTTCGCATCTACAGCCTGCCAGCGATTGATCATCGCTGGCAGGCTGCAGTATAACTAGTGAGACGCGCGGCACTGTGAACGTGCGCGCGCGTTCACAGGAAATCTCGCGTCTCGCGAGATGACGCGCCAATGCGTCCACTCAGAGCTACAGGACCGCCGGCCGGACGAATCCGTGCATTAGGCGGTCCTGTAGTGGTTAAAGAGCAGACACCCAGCACTAATGTCCGGTAATGGCGGTCACATATTTTTAACCCTTCAGATGCCATTACCATAAACCAGAAACACCCCCTGTTTGGTCACCATCTTATATGACAGCTAGTTCTCAGGCTCCTGTCCCTTATATCAATAATCCAGCAGCCATGTTTGATCCATTTGAATGCAATTTGGAGTTCTCCTATATTGTCTATGTAAAACTGACTAATGTTTCATCAACTTTATACGTTTCTTGCTCTGAACATATATTCCGCTTGACTCATTGCATATGTATATCTCCTCATAGATCCCTTGAAAAAGGTCAATTGAATGACCGAAACGTTGGGACAATGATACGACCGTAAATCTTTTGCCTATCCCGGATGCACTAAATAACCTACAATATGTAATAGAATACTTACCTATTAAATAAGCATTACTGAACTTTGCTGTGCCACGAATTCTTGAATCCTGTGGCACTGGTAATGTCACTGTCAGAAGCAGACACCATCCTTTGAAAACGTACACTATATGTCAGTGATAAATTTTTTCAGCGCACATGTTTCGCAACTAATGTCACTGTCCACAGCAGAGACCGTCTATAGAAAAAGTTCACTGGATGTCATAGTTATTTTTGGGATGCGCACAATTTACACAGGAGATGTTGCATGCAAAATAAACGTGGAGCCCTAGTATTGAGTCTACAACACAATGAAAGCCAGATATCCCTCAAAGGAAGGAAAACCAAGCAAAGGGGTGTCTCCATTACAGATATCACCAAATCCACCATATTAAGTGGTCCCTATGTCCAGATCCCGTTTTTTACAAGCTTTAAGGATGTGACGGGGAAAACCTAAGCCAGTTATCGATCCACAGACAGCTGTTTCAGGGCGTTGCCCCTCATCAGGGGATGTTGCACAGCTAATTTAACTGTCCGAAGCGGACACCGTCGTCGAAAAAAGTACACTGGATGTCACAGATATTTTTGAGATGCGCACACTTTACACTTTAGATGTTGCACTGGTAATGTCACTGTCAGAAGCTGACACTGTCTATTGAAAAAGTACACTGTATATCACAGATAAAGTTTTTTAAATGCACACGTTATACTTTAGATGTGGCACTGGTAATGTTAATGTCAGAAGCGGACACCATCTATTGAAAAAGTACAATATATGTCACTGATACATTTTTTCAGCACACATGTTACACTGAAGATGTGGCGCAACAAATGTCACTGTTCACAGCGGAGACCGTCTACGGAAAAAGTTCACAAGATGTCACAAATATATTTTTTACACAGGAGATGTTGCGCAGCCAATTTATCTGTCCACAGCTGACACCATCTACAGAAAAAGTACACTGGATGTCAGAGATATTTTTGGTATACACACACTTTACACAGGAGATGTGGCACAGATAATTTAACTGTCCACAGCAGACACCGTCTACGGAAAAAGTACATTGGATGTCACAGATATTTTTTGGGATTCGCACACTTTACACAGGTGTTGTGGTGCAGATAATTTAACTGTCTGCAGCAGCCTATAAGACACTATTTAGAGCTAAAAAACTATATATTGCTGCTGCCACAAACTATAGTCCTTAAGAGGACTTTTGGGTCTGGAAAGTTTTAGCAAATTAGCACAGGTAGCGCTAAAAATATATATTGCTGCTGTCACACACAACAGTCCTTAAAAGGACATTTGGGTCTGTAAATTTTTAGCAATATAGCGCTGGTTGGGCTACAAATATATTTTGCTGCTGTCACACAAAATGGACTTTTGGGTCTCTGAAATGTTTTTCTACAAAAAATAGTCCAATATCACTCCCTACATTGTCTGCCCCTTCCTATGCACAGCTCTCCCTGACTAAGACTGAGCTGAACACGCGCCATTGGGTGCTATATAACACCCGATGACGCGTTCATTCCAGCCAATCACTGTAATGCCAGCAACCAACATGGCTCCGGCAGGTGGGCAAGATGCACATGGGAATTACACTCAACCTGCACTGTCCCTGCAGTCTCCTTAAAGCTTTCTGCAACACTGTCCCTAGCATATAGGCGCTTGTCATGTCTCTCCCTAGCCAAGCTCACAGCGAAATGGCATAGACCACGTGGTATGAGGCATCTATAGGGCTGTGACATCCCAGGGGATGTCTATATGCTGATTGGCTATCTGCATTCATTGGGTAATAAGCGACACCTTTACACCTGCAGATCATTGTTAACAAGTGTTCCTATGAACACTTGTTAGCTATGATCTGCCTGATGCTTGAGTAGTGTAAAGGGGCCAGCTTAGTATTGGTGTCCCCATCAACAATTTTTATCGGGCGATCCACTGTACCTTTACACAAGGAAATTATCTGGGATTGCCTTAATTGTCAGACTGTATTAAAGAGCCTTTATTCCCCATACCAATAACATTGAGCTTTGCTGTGGCCAAATTGTGAACCGTATACAAAAAATACTACACTTGTATAATTAGTAAAAACCTCAGTGAGAAACACTGATTCACTGATTCAGAATGCAGAGGCAGTAGTACGTACATATTTTGTCAATGCTAACACCATACAATTAATAAAAATGCACTACAAACCGTAACTCTAATCATAGAACTTTATCACTATTTGTAATCATTTACAAGGAAAGCGTGTTATGGCATATGATGACTACAAAATGAACACTGTGTTCATGCTTTTTCGTAACTGTTATTATTTTATTTTCTAGACCATATGTCACTTAGAAAATGACACAGATTTATTTACCTTATGGTAGGAAGCTAAAAATTAACTGCAAACACAGACACATAACCATTGAATATTAACGTGAGTTGAATTCCTTTTCATTTAGAAGGAACATACTGTAAGTATTTTTCAGTCATTTTTATCCTCTCCACTTCTCTATTTACACAGGGAATGCATGAAACTATTAAAACAGCCATGTCAGGAGTGGTGAAAGGTCCTCTGTAATGAAAGGTATCAAGTAGAGATGAGTGTATTAAAATAAAAAAAAATAAAAAAGTAGAGATGAGTCAATTTTTTAAAAAGTCGATTTGCCTGTTCGCCCAATTTTTCGGGAAAAATTTGTTTCGAACTGAATATATTCGTGGTGAATTACGTTAAAAAAACCTATACTAAAAAACCCCTATACTAAGGTGGTCAATTGTCTCATCTGTTCATATAAAAGAAATATGGATTGAACAAAATAATAAATACGAAAAAATATAAAAAAATAAAAAGATTAAAAAACAATAATAAAACTATATAATCTTTGGGTCATGTGTGTGTATATATATATATATATATATATATATATACACACACACAGGGTGGGCCATTTATACGGATACACCTTAATAAAATGGGAGTGGTTGGTGATATTAACTTCCTGTTTGTGGCACATTAGTATATGTGAGGGGGGAAGTTTTTCAAGATGGGTGGTGACCATGGCGGCCATTTTGATGTCGGCCATTTTGAATCCAACTTTAGTTTTTTCAATAGGAAGAGGGTCATGTAACACATCAAACTTATTGGGGATTTCACAAGAAAAACAATGGTGTGCTTGGTTTTAACGTAACTTTATTCTTATATGAGTTATGTTAAGTGTCTCTTTGTTTACAGCCATTGACATGCCGCCGAGGTTAACACGTGAGAAATTGTGTTGATGTCTGGTGAACGCAGTAACCGGGTCATTGCAGCAGATTTCAATGCAAGACACTCTATGAGACCACCCATCTCCCATGCTACAGTTAGCAAACTGCTTGCTAAGTTTTGTGAAATTGGTTCAGTGTTGGATTTGCCAAAGTGTGGACGCATGAAATCTGTCACTAATGAAGAAACATCAGTGGCTGTCCTAGCTTCATTCAGCAAGAGCCCACAGTGTAGCACTCGCCGCATGTCACTGGAGAGTGGCATTAGTCGAACATCCCTTCGGCGGATATTAGCTACTCATAAATGGCACCCTTACAAACTCCAGCTACTGCAGCATCTCAATGAGGATGACCCAGATTGGTGCACTGAATTTGCAGAATGGGCAAAACAAAAATTGGAACAGGACCCTCAGTTTACGCAGAAGATTTTGTTTAGTGATGAGGCAAACTTTTATGTGAATGGGGAAGTTAACAAACAAAACCACCGCTATTGGTCTGACACTAACCCACATTGGATAGATCCCTCCAAGACTGTTGGAACAAAAAAAATTGATGGTATGGTGTGGTATATGTGGTACAAAGATAGTGGGGCCATTCTTCATCAATGGAAACCTCAAGGCCACTGGATATGCAAAATTGCTACATGATGATGCGTTTCCCTCTTTATGCACTGAAGCTGGCACGTTCCCTGAGGTTTTCCAGCAAGATGGTGCACCACCACATTATGGGTGTCAGGTCTGAGCATTCCTAGATAAACAGTTTCCTGGAAAGTGGATTGGTCGTCGTGGGCCAGTTGAATGAACCCGAAGGTCTCCTGATGTGACCCCCTTAGACTTTTATCTTTGGGGTCATCTGAAGGCAATTGTCTATGCTGTGAAGATACAAGATGTGCAGCACCTGAAACTACGGATACTGGAAGCCTGTGCTAGCATTTCTCCTGCGGTGTTGCTATCAGTGTGTGAAGAGTGGGAGAAGAGGGTTGCATTGAAAATCCAACACAATGGGCAGCACATTGAACACATTTTATAAGTGGTCAGAAACTTGTAAATAACTCATGAAAGAATAAAGTTACGATAAAACCAAGCACACAATTGTTTTTCTTGTGAAATTCTCTTCCTATTGAAAAAATAAAGTTGGATTCAAAATGGCCGACTTCAAAATGGCCGCCATGGTCACCACCCATCTTGAAAAGTTTCCCCCTCACATATACTAATGTGCAAAAAACAGGAAGTTAATATCACCAACCATTCCCATTTTATTAAGGTGTATCCATATAAATGGCCCACCCTGTATATATATATATATATATATATATATACATACATACTGTGGGGAATTGCTCTGGTAGACAGGCTTGCGGACGCAGTATAGAGGCAAGGTACACAGTTCTCTGGGTAAAGCAGAAGTGTTTTATTCACACTCAGCAACACAAAAACAGTTTTAGTGCTTGTTCACATGAGGCAAAACAGAAACAGTCTTAGTGCTTGTTCACACGAGGCAAAACACAAAAACACAGGAAAAGTTCACCTGTAGGATTTAGGTGTTAGTTCACACCCGGCTGCAGACTTCCACTCCCAGCCCTGAGAGCTCCACAGCGTCACTGGCAGATGGAGGATAATCTACCCAGCTGACAGTGCTTGGCAGGGCTTTATACAAGCCTTCAAAACCCGGCCTTCAAAACCCGGCCAAAGGGTAATACCTTATAATGATACAGGCCCTGCGGGGTAACAAAAGCAGTTTTTCCTTGCCCAACTCCATTAAGGGTACCTGCCAGTACCCTTTAGTGAGGTCTAGCACAGAAAAATAACGGGCTTGCCCTAAATTGTCAACAAGCTCATCTACCCGGCGGCATGGGATACGCATCAAACTTGGACACTTCATTTAACTTGTAAAAGTCGTTGCAGAACCGCAACGTCCCATCTGGCTTGGGTATTAGGACTATGTGACTCGCCCATTCACTTTTCGACTTCTCAATGACATCGAGCTTCAACATTAATTGCACTTCCTCCGCGATGGTCCGTTGCCGAGCCTCGGGTACCCGGTATGGTTTTAACCGGATCTTGGTCTGAGGCTCAGTGACGATATCATGTTGGATGAGGGAAGTGCGGCCAGGGAGGTCTGAGAACACATCCGTGTTCCGACTGATGAACTCCCTGACTTCCTGAATTTGTTTGGAAGACAGGCTGTATGCAATTTTTACCGTGGTTATTGCTTCACAGGCCTCAAACTGTGGGGCTGGACCCTTTTCTCCTAGAAGCCCTGGCCGGGGACTGTTGTCGGACGAGTCCCTATCTTTCCACGGCTTTAGTAAATTCACATGGTACACCTGCTCCGGCTTGCGCCGCCCTGGCTGGTGTACTTTGCAATTTACTTCCCCTACCTTCTCGATCACCTCATAGGGGCCCTGCCACCTAGCTACGAACTTGCTGTCAAGGGTGGGTACCAGAACCAAAACCCGATCTCCCGGATTGAAATCCCGTACCCGAACCTGATGATTATACACCCTACTCTGAGCTTGTTGCGCCGCCTCCATATGCTCCCAGACTAGCGGCAACACCCTTTCCATCCGTTCCTGCATCTGGGTGACATACTCAATGACACTTTTGTGGGGGACGGGTTGTTGTTCCCACGCTTCCTTGGCAATGTCTAACAGGCCCCGAGGGTGTCGGCCCAGTCCCTTGCATCTCTAGATACCACCCCTTTTAACATATTTTTTAAAGTTTGGTTAAACCTTTCGACAAGACCGTCCGTTTGCGGATGGTAAACGGACGTCCGCAACTGTTTTATACGCAACAATTTACACAGTTCCCTCATAACCTTGGACATAAAAGGGGTCCCTTGGTCTGTCAGAACCTCCTTAGGCAGGCCCACCCGGGAAAACATTTCCATTAACTCCTTAGCTATGAGCTTAGCTGATGTATGTCGCAGGGGCACCGCCTTCGGATACCGAGTGGCGTAATCGAGAACGACCAGAATGTGTTGGTGGCCCCTAGCGGACTTCGGTATGGGCCCTATTAGATCCATAGCGATTTGCTCAAACGGTACTTCAATGATTGGAAGAGGTACCAGAGGACTACGGAAATGTGGCTGGGGGCTATTTACCTGACAGGTTGGACAGGACTTACAATAATTTTCTACCTCCTTGAACACACTGGGCCAATAAAACCGCTGCAGTATGCGGTCCTGGGTTTTCTGCCACCCCAAGTGTCCCCCAAGAACATGTTGGTGGGCAAGCGCCATGACGAGCTTGCGATATGCTGTGGGCACCACCAACTGTTCAATATGCTCACCCAGGATTTGGTTCACCCGATACAATGTTTCCTGGTGAACAACAAAACGGGGAAACATTAACTCAGCCCCAGGTTTTTGGGGTTTACCATCAATTATCACAACATTCTCCCAGGCCCTGGCTAGGGTTTGGTCCTGGTGTTGCGCGGTCCCAACATTTTCTCCGGAGACGTTGAGGTCTGCCAATTCCGGTCCCGGTGACAAGCCCTCCACGTCTCCCACCATTACACTTAGTGGGGTTGTCTCCCCCTCTATCACGGAAGTAGTGGTCACCCCTACCGCTGGTGTCTCTGCTTCGGGGTCCTCAGGTTCGGGACCCGGACATTTTTCTTCCCTACAGGTAGGCAACCCATTCCTCCACAAAGTCCAAAACAGGGAAAAGTCCCTCCCCAATATGGCGGCATAAGGGAGCCGTCTCCCCACTCCTACGACATGTTGTACCTCTTTCCCACCCACCGTCAGGGTAACCTTAGTAGTGGGATACTCCCGGCGATCCCCATTTATACAGACAATGGTAAGGGTTCGCCTTTTTGGGAGTTTTTCTGTTACCAACGACTCATGGACCAGAGCTACCAGGCTCCCAGAGTCCAGCAGGGCCAGCACGGGGTGTCCACTAACCATGATGTCACACACCGGAGGGGTGTCCGCGGCCAGCAGGGGGTCAGCTATATACACTGGTTGGGCAAAAAGAGAGCGAACCCGCAGTCCATGGGTTCAGATGCCCTAGGGCAGTTGGCGGCCACATGTACACAGTCCTGACAATGCCAACATCTGACTCCCGCAGCCTCTCTCCTCCCCAGGGTATTCCTCCCACGGACTGGAGATCCACTCCCCTCCTTATGAGGTAGGATCCCTTTTCCAGGATCCCGGGTCGGCAACTGGGGCTGACGTGACTTCAGTAGTACCGCAGAGTCCCTCAACAAATCCTGAGTGGCCATATACCTCTCCACCAGGCTAACCAGTTGTTCCAGGTTGCCTGGATCGCCTTGTCCCACCCAATGCTGTATTGCTCTCAGGAGGGTATGCACACACTTGTCGACCACGACCCTTTCAACCATCTGAGAAGGGCTCAACAGTTCAGGCTGGAGCAATTTTTTTTACTAGGTGAAGTAAGTCATAGGCTTGTGACCGGACCTGTCGGGACTCGGAAAACACCCACTGACACACTCTGTGCGCTCGCACATAGGTGTTTACCCCCAACCTGGCCAACACCTCACCTTTTAGCCCAGAGGCATAGCTAGAAATGACTGGGCCCCACAGCAAATTTTTGTATTGGGACCCCCCTACCCACGCGTTTTGCTCCCCCTCTATAATGTGCCAGCCATATAGCCCCCCTATAATGTGCCAGTAGTCAGCCATATAGCCCCCCCAGCCCCCCTATAATGTGCCAGTAGCCAGCCATATAACCCCCCTATAATGTGCCAGTAGTCAGCCATATAACCCCCCCTATAATGTGCCAGTAGTCAGCCATATAAACCCACCCTATAATGTGCCAGTAGCCAGCCATATAGCACCAGATGCCCCCATAGTGCTCCTCTCCCCATAGTGCCCCCTATAATGTGCCAATATCAAGTGCCTCTGTCTTCCCCCATCCCAATATCATAGTGCCATCCTCTCCCCTTCCCCTAATGTGTGTGCCAATATGAAGTGCCTATCTCTCCCCCCATTTGCCAATATCATAGTGCCAATAGCCCCTTCCTCCCCTGTGGCAGTAAAGTAAAAGTCCAGTATTTAAAATAATATATAATATATATATATATATATACTTACCTCCATGTTAGGCAAGCCTCATTTATCCTGTCTTTCAGAAAAGTTTGTGAGGGGAATTGAACCTGTGACCATTAGGATGAAAGGCAAGACACTTATCCACAAGACTGTATCAGCTGCATAGACAGGTAGCTAAAAAAAAAAAAAAATAAGACCTCTAGATAAGGAGAACTTTGATAGTGTATCTATACACATTACAGCTGCCCCAACACACCAAGCTCTGCTACATCCATATACAATGTGCTGGTGCAGCTGTAATGTGTATGGATACACTATCAAAGTTCTCCACATCTAGAGGTCTTTTTTTTTTTTTTTTTTTTTTTTTAGCTATCTGGCTATTCAGCTGATATAGCCTTGTGGATAAGTGTCTTGCCTTTGAACCTAATGGTTGCAGGTTCGATCCCCAGGGCAAGCTTTTCTGAAAGAAAGAAAAAATAAGTTTTAAATAGACAAGGGCGAGAGGACACTGCGATTCACTGTGTAATTAGCGAAGGGAGAGGAGTGAGGACACGTTCTGATTACCCAGGGGAGGAGAGGAGTGAGGACAATATATGCTTGCCGGGCCCCCTGTAAGCCCAGGCCCCGAAGCAGCTGCTTCCCCTGCTTCCCCGGTAGTTACGCCCCTGTTTTAGCCTCTCATAGTCCTTTGCCTCCTCACAGCTGAGGTCAAAATAGGCCTTTTGTGCGTCCCCCACCAGAAAAGGCGCCACCACCTGAGCCCATTGCTCCAATGGCAGCCTCTCTTGCTCAGCGGTTCTTTTGAACACCGTCAGGAATGCCTCTATATCGTCTTCCGGACCCATTTTCCTCAGGGCGGATCGGACTTTGTCCCTGGCGGAAGACACAGTCGGGGCCGTCGTGGTTACAAGTCCTTGCTGGGACGTTCGTACCGACTCCTGCACGGCTATCAGCTGCTGCATTAGGAAATTGATCGTCTGCTGCTGTGCACACATAGCCTCCTCATGTCTTTTTTGCTGTAGCTCATTAGCCTCCTCATGTCTTTTTTGCTGTAGCTCATTACTTTCCCTCTGAGCCTGCAAAGCCTTTTGTTGCTGTATATTACTCTGAATCAGGTGCTTAATGGCCTCCTCCATCTTGTCAGGAACCACAAAACTTGCAGGCCTGATATATGCCATGTAGTCCAACACAGCAAAAACCAAAATTTTCAGTGCTCTGGTAGACAGGCTTGCGGACGCAGTATAGAGGCAAGGTACACAGTTCTCTGGGTAAAGCAGAAGTGTTTTATTCACACTCAGCAACACAAACAGTTTTAGTGCTTGTTCACATGAGGCAAAACAGAAACAGTCTTAGTGCTTGTTCACACGAGGCAAAACACAAAAACACAGGAAAAGTTCACCTGTAGGACAGCTCAGCCACAGAAAAGTCCAGGTGTAGGCTTCCACGCAGTCTGTACGCCTGCTTGCAGACTTCCACTCCCAGCCCTGAGAGCTCCACAGCATCACTGGCAGATGGAGGATAATCCACCCAGCTGACAGTGCTTGGCTGGGCTTTATACAAGCCTTCAAAACCCGGCCTTGAACGTGGGGAGCAACCACCCACCCAACACTTTAGTTGCTCCCAGTAAGAGCTGGCCCGGATCGGCTTTGCAGCCATGCTAAAATACCAACGTGTCAAACAGCACTATCTGCTGCTGACATACAAACCAGGCTCTTATCTCACCGAGGCCAGGAACCTCGGTGACACGTACCTTCCGTCAATGACGGACCCTTGCGCTCTCTTACAATATACATATATATATATATATATATATATATATATTATATAATAATTCCGGCAGCACTCGCTTTTATGGTTTATCAGGTGCACGTGTCTCACCCTTGACATCAGGCCTGTATATTCACGAAAAATCAACACAGCACTCTTCTTGTGAAAAAAACCGCAGTGTCTTTATTCACACATGTGACACAAAATAAGCAACGTTTCAATCCCCTTCCAGGATCCCTCTCAAGCAGGCACTTGGCTTGAGAAGGATCCCGGAAGGGGATTGAAACGTTGCTTATTTTAGGTCACATGTGTGAATAAAGACACTGCGGTTTTTTCACAAGAAGAGTGCTGCGTTGATTTTTCATGGATATATATTATATATATATATATATATATATATATATATATATATATATATAAATATAATGATTAGGTATGTTATGCAATAATTTATTATACAAAATGGCTGGTAATTTTCCTTTTTTTTAAATGATTATTTTGGACAACATGACTTATTGTAATGATGTTTTTTAACCTTTTCATATTTCTAGATGAAGTGATAAGCCAGTTTATATAGATATGATTAATTATACAGTTGTGTTCAAAATTATTCAACCCCCAATGCTGTAAAGGGTTTTAGGGAATTTAGTGTACATTTGTAATTGTGTTCAGAATGTAATCTTACAAGGACTTTTTAAAGAATCAAATGCAACTAAAATGACATCAATTGTTTTTGCAATACAGTATTAAATGTTTTTTTATTTGTGATTTCTTCACTGACACAATTATTCAACCCCTTAAAGACTACCACTCTTAAGAACAGAGGTTCATTCAAGTGTTTTCGATCAGGTATTGAAAAGACCTGTGGATGTCAAGGAGCAGCAATCAAGCATAATAAGCACCAATTAGGCAGATGTAAAAGTACTGTGATACTCAGCTCCTTCTAGACATTTACTGGTGTGTTTACAAACATGGTGAAGTCAAGAGAATGGTCCAGGAAGACAAGAGAAGAGGTGATTTAGAGGAACGGCAATGGCTATAAGAAGATTGCAAAGATGTTAAACATACCAATAGACACCATATGAAGCATCATTCGCAAATTCAAGGCAAAAGGCACTGTTGAAACGCTACCAGGTCGTGGCAGATAGAAGATGCTGACTTTGACTGCTGTGCGCTACCTGAAGTGCAAAGCGTTGAAAAGTCCCCGTGTGACTGCTGAGGAACTGAAAAAAGATTTGTCAGATGCGGGTACTGAAGATTCAGCTCAGACAATAAGGCGCACACTGCGTAATGAAGGCTTCCATGCCAGAACTCCCAGGCGCACCCCCTTGCGGTCTCCAAAGAATAAGAAGAGTCGACTGCAGTATGCCAAAAGTCATGTGGACAAACCACAAAAGTTTTGGGAAATTGTGCTGTGGACTGATGAGACAAAATTAGAACTGTTTGGGATCAACGCTATGTTTGGAGGAGGCCTATGAAGAAAAGAATACCTTGCCTACTGTGAAGCATGGTGGGGGTCAATCATGCTTTGGGGCTGTTTTGCTTCTACAGATACAGGAAAGCTTCAGCATGTGCAAGGGACCATAAATTCTCTTCAGTACCAGGAGATATTGGATGAAAATGTGATGCAGTCCGTCACAAACCTGAGGCTTGGGAGACATTGGACCTTTCAACAGGACAAAGATCCCAAGCATACCTCCAAGTCCACTAGAGCATGGTTGCAGATTAAAGGCTGGGACATTTTGAAGTGGCCATCGCAGTCACCAGACTTAAATCCGATTGAGAACCTCCGGTAGGACTTAAAGAAAGCAGTTGCAGCGCGCAAGCCTAAGAATGTGACTGAACTGGAGGCTTTTGCCCATGAAGAATGGGCGAAGATACCCATAGATCGCTGCAAGACACTTGCAAGACACTTGTGTCAAGCTATGCTGGAAAAGGATGTTGTACTAAGTACTAAGATTGAATGTCACTTGGGGGTTGAATAAAACTGATAATGATGTGAGCACAGAAAAGACATTTGTGGTTATTTCATTATAAATGTTATGTTATATTTGTCTGACTTACAAGTGCCTCTTTGATTTAATTGTAAACAAGATGACTGAAATGATCAAAATCAATGTCAAACTGGCCAAAACACTCAATTTAAGTGGGGGTTGAATAATTTTCAACACAACTGTACCTGATTTGAGAATTGTAAATTGAGAAATGTAATCCGGACCAGGTTTTATAGAATTTTCACTAACTGGAAAATGACACCCCTTTATGATGAGCTACTGCTTAAAATGGTGATGTGTATACATTCAATGCAGGCCACTGAGGAAGGGACACGCTGTCCAGTAACACGTTTGGTCAGAAGCTAACTGCAGTGAATTGACGCTCATTGCGTCTCTTGGTAACATTATACCTGTGTGAAAACGTTCAGCGTCTGCAGCGAATTGTGCCCCTACACTCACACTACCAGCGCGACTGAACGCGATATCCCCGGACCACGTGCAACGCCACACAGGGAGTCGACATGCTGTGAGTAGCGTTATGGCGCAACTTGGAGGCAGCTGCGATCATGGTATGCAAGTTCCTTTAGCCATGAACATTTACAAATAAGTGGCGATACTTACCTGCACAACGGGACCAGCATTTAGCTGTTTCAGTGTCATCATCTACAAGAGCGGTAATGTATCACTCTGCAATTATGCTGTGTATCAAGTAAGGCAACAGTCGTATTGCTACATTGACTATCGGTCTGGTTACATTTATGTTGCAATCATCTATTGCTAAAATGGAAATCTCTATATCCTTCAGTGTAACCATCTACAGGATCGGCAATAGAACGCTCTATGGTTATAACACAGATATACTATGTATTACTGAGGATTCAAGTAAACAGCTATATTGTGGCGTTGATTACGTCATTGTTACATTGACTGGTAGTCCAGCTACATTTTCATGTGGAAGAAGAGCCATAAATAAAACAAACTAATATCAGGATTTTTGAATTGTGGTTTCTTCTATCACAGACTTTTTATATATTTTTTATATATTTTTTATTTATTTTTAGTTGATCAACTAATTATGGGGATTTATGTTAATTATTAATTGTCTGTTTTTATCATAAATAAATTGGATTGGTTCATCCAAGCAAACAGATATTTGAGTGCCTTCCCTATAACAAATACAGTTTCTACATTAAAAAAACAGCTATTTCCTGGCTGCTGAGAGCCTTTATAGTCGTGCAGAACACTATGCCTTGCAGTAACTCGCATAGGGAGTCTGCTTTGGTAGTGAAATAATACTGTGAGTCCGTATGACATGCAGATGACAGGCGTCACTCTTAGAATTACTGCACAATTCACTTATTTGGGCGGTCACAGGGTCTAAAACTGACCAAATAACTCAAGTATGAACTCAGCCTTACATGTCAATGTTAGTGTCAAGAAGAAGCGCACTCCTTTTACACCATCGTCAGCTGATTCCACATAGATATAAACAGAACCTGTTCTATTAAACACTAATAAAAGTAGAGCCCCCCGACAGAGTAAAGAGGGTGTCAGCAGTAAGTTTGTGTGGACGTCACTGATTATTTTGCCCTTCCTCTGATCTGTCAGAACAATAACCCCCAAAAAAATGGATCCTGTCTGTCGAGCATTTTTCATCACTCCGTCAGCATTTGGTCAGTAATCCATCAGTATTGCTAATGCTAAAAAAAAACAGGAGTGGATCTAAAACAGAGATGACATGTGAACCGAATAGTTGTCTTCTGTGTTTTGTACCCACCCTGCTTTTGGCTACCAAATCATAAGCCAGTTCTGATGGGACCATACAGGCCTTACAGCTGCTACACAAAGAGGATCCTTTGTGCGTCTCATTTTTCCTTCCTTCTGATAGATCAGAAAAAGGGTCAAATAAAACATGATGTCAGCCAAGCCAAAATGGCAAAAAAGCGTCCCAGTCATGAAGTGGGGATGGTGGAAACAGCATGAGAAGTCCACAGAGTGGCCCTATGACATAGTGGTGAATGACAGAGTCTGGAGGTGGCGGCAGCATGAGGAAGCCACAGAGTGGCACAATGACAGATTGTCGAGGTGGCAGCAGCATGAGGAGGCAACAGAGTGGCACGACGACGAAAGATTGCAGAGGTGGCAGCAGCATCAGGAGGCCACAGAGTGGCATGACAACGAGAGATTGCTGAGGTGGCAGCAGCATCAGGAGGCCACGGAGTGGCACGAAGACGAGAGATTGGGGAGGTGGCAGCAGAATGAGGAGGCAACAGAGTGGCCGCTTTGTCTATTCATTTATAGGGAATATGGGACAGAACAGAAGATTAAAATTTATTAACTTTATAAAGTGTTGCTTAAAACACGATTTAATAATAGACGTTCTCCGGCACAAAAGGCTTGGCAAATTGATTGTTTGGGAATTTCCCTCGAAGATTAGGATAATATATTGGTGAATTTAAGTTTACTTTCTTATAATTTTAATCACGTTTTTGTTCAATTGAATATTTAATAAATGTATTTAAAAAAACTAAGTGTTGCCTAAGACAGGAGAGAATTTGCCAGCTTATGTTTATTTGACGATGTGGTTGTGATAGAGAAAGCATTCAAAATAATGATTTATCTCCACCTGGACACAAATCCTGTCAAGATTGATAAAAGTGAGATATCAGCTGCTCAACAAGCCAGATACTTATGAGGCAACCTGCCTGGCATGAAAAGGCCTCTAGTAGTTACAGACAATGAGAAGACAAAGCTTCAAGATTGCTTGGAGCCCAGAAGAGTCGCAAAGTTCATCAACATTCACACCATAACTACCAGCCGCTCTACGTCAGGGAAAACATTACCGATCCCAGTCATCATGGATGGGAAGGAAGACATCCTGTGGTACACGAAGATGGAGAGGGTCTTTGGATTCCCCCGCACTATATGAACATCTCAGATATGAACCGTATGAAGCATCCTAGTCATCCGACATCTATTCGCCCCGCTGAAGGATTATTTTGAAAGTGTGTGGAAGCCATACGGGGCCCCCAAACTGATTTATCATGGAGACAACATATTTTATAATATTACATTATTATATTTAAAAAAAATTAACAAAAATGAAGCCCCTTCGTCAAGTGCAATCAGCTACATCATCATCATCGAGTACTCTCTGCACGTCACTGATGTCCTCCTCAACCGTCTCTGGGTCAGGAGCCTGACTGTTCGCAACATTAGCTCCCACGGCACCCTCCTCATCACTACTTGTTCACCTAGTGGAGGAAAGGACAGAGACAGGTTAAGGACAGGTGAGGGCACAGGGCCTGCCTCCAGGCCATGCCAACTAAGGGTTGTGTCTGATGAATCCACTAACTCTTGCCTGGTGGTGCCTGATGTCACTTGCTATGAAGTCAAAGATCGAGTCAACCATTCAAGAACCGCTGGGTTGCTGGTCACGACACGACCGCTAGCTAACACTGGGAGTTCAAGCCTCTCAAAGTGACCCCTGCTGCCATGGCCCCTTACTCTGCTGTGACCTCTGCCTGCGCCAGAAACAGTTATGCCTCTGCGACTCCCCTCTGCAGGTCCTGGCACTTCTCTGTCCGACATACTGTTAAATAAAATAATCAAATGTTAGATCAAATATTTTTTTATTTCGCCACTAATACACGGCAAACAACGGCTTCAGAATATATCACTACACCGCAAAACGGCAATTAGGCCCAATTTTTTTTCTACTTTTACACAAAAGTCTTTGAGCAGACAAATGCAACGCTGGACGGCGAATATATTTTTATTTCATCACTAATACATGGCAAACTGGGCTTCAGAATATATATATAACTGCACCAGAGAACAGCAATTAGGCCCACATTTTTTTTCCACTTTTACACAACAGGCATTTCAACAGAAAAATGCAGTGCTGGTGTCACTACCAGAGTTTTGAGGAGTTCTCACAGCTCTGTTTCTCCGCCCCTGTGATGAGGTCTTTACTTTCATTTTCACTCCTTTCCCTCTTCCCAGCTGTTCCTTCTCTGATTGATTCCTCTTCCTTTAAATCACCCCTCTTCCTGTTTCACCTTGCGGGTTATATTTCTCATATTGAGTTGTGTCAGCCACTGGAGTATCTACACTTGTGTGGTCTCTTTTCACTGGACGTGTGTTTTGCTGAAGCAAGCAACATCGGATATTGTCTGCTGAGATTGGATCTGTCTTCACTGCTGCTGCAGCCCCTACAGATAAGTTTGCAGACATTGTTGGTTTTGTTTATTTGCTGACTGGATCCGAGGCGACCCCAGTTCCGTCCGTATACTGAGCAGGGAGCCGGTGGCCGTGACCCCCCCCCCCCCCCATTTATCATAGGGGTTTTAGGTCTCACTCAGCCTTAGGTACGCGGGCATGCCTCGACCCACCATCAGGGTCTGGGCATGTGCATAGCAGCGCAGGGAGAGCTCTTGGGGTCTGACAGGGGTTACCTTTTATGCTCCCTAGTTTGGGTCTGCTCAGTAGCTTGTGCACTGATTGTACTCCTGTTGTTCGCATATACCCGTGACAGCTGGATGGCGAATATATATTTTTTTTGCCACTACTTCACCGCAAACAGGGCTTCAGAATATATCACTGCACTGCAGAATGTCAATTAGGCCCAATTTTTGTTCTACTTTTACACAACAGGCTTTTCAACAGAGAAGTACAACGCTGGACGGCGACAATTTTTTTATTTTGCCACTAATACACAGCATACTGGGCTTCTGAATATATCACTGCACCGCTGAGTGGCAAAGATATTTTTTCTTTTTCCACTAATACACGGAAAAAGGGCTTTAGAACAGATATTTGCACTGTTTAGCGCCAAATATATTTTACTTTTGTCACTAATACACGACAAACAGGGCTGTAATTTTCGCCCTTGGTTACACAACGTCTAATAAGCCCCTTTTCTCCCACTAATACAGGCCAAAAATACCTTTAGAACATATAACTGCACCGCACAAGGGAAAATAAAACATAGAAATATTTCCTTGTAATAAACCCTGTTAATGGCTGTATCTAACAGCACTTGCACCCCAATAACAAGAACGGTTTGCTGGAATTACAGAGCTGTATAATGGCAATTTGTATCCCCAGTCAGTGCAGCAAGTTGTAATCGGATTGTTCCTATTACCCAGGCTGTCACCTCCCCGACTGAACCCTGCTCAACACAAATGCTGGTGGAATAATTTCTCCCTATCCTTTGTGTATACAGTAGCATACAAAAGTACGTTTGGCACCCCTGGTCCAAATGACTGTTGCTGTGATCAGTTAAGCAAGTTGAAGATGAAATTATCTAAAAAAAAGGCGAAGTTAAAGATGGCACATTTCTTTTGTATTTTAAGCAAAAACTTTTTTTTCTCCATCTTTTACATTTTTAAAATAACAAAAAAGGAAAAAGGCCTGAAGCAAGACTTTGGGCATCCTGCATGGTTAGTACATAGTAGCACCACCTTTGGCAAGTGTTACAGCTTGTAAACGCTCTTTGTAGCCAGCCAAGAGTCTTTAAATTCTTGTTTGAGGTAATTTAATCCATTCCTTTCTGCAAAAGTCTTCCAGTTCTGTGAGATTTCTGAGCCATCTTGCATGCATTGTTCTTTTGAGGTCTATTCACAGATTTTCAATGATGTTCAGATAAGGGAACTGTGAGGACCATGGGAAAACCTTCAGCTTGCGCCTTGTCGGATTATTTATACTGTCTCCGATTAACAGTCTATATTATTTATGTAAATAAATTAGAATCTATAAGGGAGGAGATTCCAAATTACTATCATAAATACCAAGCTAAAACAAGCTTGTGATCTGCGCTAAGTTAGACGACAAAAAGGCAGTGGTAAATCAAAATATATATTTATTAAATAATAATTAGTAATGAGCAGGAGGTGCCATATTCGGTTTTGCGACATTTTGCGAATCTTTGATTGAATATTCGTCATATATTCGCCGAAATCGAATAGTCATCATTATTCTATATATTGCGAATGTTACGCGAATTTATATTCGCATTGCGAATTAAACTTAGAGCTGAGTTCCTAATTGCTGTAACTTGTATTGCTATAATTGACGAAGATAATGAAAATCACGAATATAGCACTATATTCTCTATCTTCGTTATAATCAAGCAACAACGATTAGGAACTCAGCTCGAAGTTTCATTCGCGAAGCGAACATATAATCACATTGCGAATTAATCTGAGGGCCAAGTTCCTAATGGTTGTGTTGCTAGAATATAACGAAGATGACGAATATCACAAATTCCCGAATATTGCACTATATTCTCTATCTTCGTTATATTCTAGCAACAACCATTAGGAACTGAGCTCTAAGCTTCATTCGCGAAGCGAACATATAATCGCATTGCGATTTAAACTTGGAGCTGGGTTCCTAATGGTTGTGTTGCTAGAATATAACGAAGATTGAGAATATCGTGCTATATTCTTGAATTCGTGATATTCGTTATATTCTAGCAATGCAACCATTAGGAACCCAGCTCTAAGTTGAATTTGCAATTCAGGTTATATTAATTGCATTGCGATTACAACTTAGTGAAATTTGTGAGATCGTGATTCTCACATCCGACAGTACATTTTAGCATGAAGGCGTTCCCATGCACACGGCAGAAGCAGCAACGGGCATTGACTGGAGCCGGCAGGGAACAAGGAATCCTCCGGACAGGTAAGAACAGCTTTTGGGAAGTGGGAAGACAAGTTAGACAACCAAAGAGCAACAAGGATTAACAACTTTAAAAAAAATATACGAATATTCAAAATAGCGAATATATAGCGCTATATTCACAGTATTCGCGAATTTGCGAAGTGCAGATATTCGCAAAAAAAATCGCTATTTGATTATTCGTGCTCAACACTAATAATACAGTGCATATATATAAAAATCGGTGACAATATATTTATAAAAGCAATCAATGATATGCAAATCTTAAGAAAGTCAAAGTACTCTAGCTAATATGTTTATCCGCTACAGTGCCTTATAACATTAATACCTTCTAATATATTTTAAATCAATTTGTTACCTGATTAAACCCAAATCTGGTCTATTTCAGATTTCCTTGTTTTATCTATCTATATACTGTATATAAATATAATCAATCAAATCAAACAGGCCTAGAACTCAATTCAGTCCCTTGGATCTTTCTGAATCAGATCAAGTTTTAGGATGATGCTGCAGGTACACCCCAATCTTATTCCAAAACAGATGCTCTACACAAAGTACGATTAATTGAATATATATATATATATATATATATATAGAGTAGGGAAGGTAGGAAGGCAGCACACAATCACAAGTGGGTGCAACTCCGGCTATTCGACCGGCACTCGGTCTGATAATAGTATAGTAGAAAAATGCCAGCAGCACTCCGGTATCTTTGAAAAAGTGTAACATTTATTCACCCATTCGTCTGACAGCGACGTTTCAACCGCTCCTTGCGGTCTTTCTCAAGCTATGAGATATAATATTAATTAATCCTCCTGCAAAATATAGGTAAGGTTATACTATACCGGAATATTGGCTAGCAGAAATCAATTTTAAAAGGTTATAAGATGGCCGCCTCCAATGTCTGGATAGTGGTCAAACGGAAGTATCAAATGGATCAAGAAGTGGATCAGATGTGTCAAGATGTTTAAGGATGCTCATTTAAGAAGATCGTCCCCTCTGTCAGTCCATACCATCTTTTTATCCCATCCAGGAAGGGGCTTGGCCAGGTTTGATCATTTACTAGTGATGTCACTAATAGGATTTTCCCTATCGAACTCTCAACATATGTCTTTATTTCCCCTACCATTAGATGGCACTATAGATCCATGTAAACAAGGTTTTGCAATTAAAGCTATTTTTCCTTTGTTTTCCTTTAATTCAAAATAGGGATAATTTTTAACTAGGATTTTAGACAGACCATCTAGAACAATATAAATAAATTAATACCAATGTGTAATCAGGATTATACCTCTATTCTCAAGTATTTGTAGGTACAAAACTCCTAGACATGACTAAGGCCTTTTCCATTCATATGGAGAAAAACACAGTCATAACACTTATGCTTAATGAAGATCCATTGTTCTTGATCCCTCTCTTTGCAATCCTCTAGAAATAACACCTGACACTGAAATGATTAACTCCTCATAGTGACATAGTAACATACACCTTTAGAGTTGAGCGAACACCAGGATGTTCGGGTTCGAGAAGTTTGGCCGAACTTCCCGAAAATGTTCGGGTTCCGAACCCCCATTAAAGTCAATGGGGACCCGAAGTTTTGGGCACTAAAAAGGCTGTAAAATATTTATAAAAGAAATTTATAAAAGAATCCAAAATTGTCTTAGATAGTTCCTGATTTTTTGTAGGATGAGATGATGGTTTGATTGGTACCATTTTGGGCTACATACGTCTTTTTGATCGATTGATATTACACTTTTTATGAGGCAAGGTGACAAAAAAATTGCTGTTTACGCTTTTTTATTATTTTTGCGATGTTCACCTGATGGGTGGATCATGTGATATTTTATTGAGCCTGTCGATATGGATGCAACAATACCTAATAGGCATTCCTAGGTAGGTTCCCAGCGCTGTACAGTTAAGGCGCTAGTATCCGACGGGATAATAGGGTTTTTTGGGACTTTAAAATAGATGGCCTACCTTTAGGACAGGTCATTAATGTCTCATTGTTGGGATCCAACTCCTGGCAAACCAGCTATTTATAGGAGCTGATGTGAGCTGGAAACAGGCATTGTAACATCAGTGAATGGGAGGAGAGCTGCAGTAACCAGGCATGGCCTCTATACAGTGTACAAATTTGTGATGTTCTAGTGTCTAGTTCTTGTGCACAGTACCTCTTGCAAATAGCTGATCAGAGGAGAAGACAGGAGTTTGATCCCTGCTGATCTGATACTGATGACCTCTCAAGGTAAGGGCTTAATTTTTCCATTATATGTTCAGGTCATTATATGTTCAGGTCGAAGAAGTTCAGCCGAACTTCCCGAAAATGTTCGAGTTCGGGATCCGAACTCGACCTGAACTTCATCCCGAAACCAAACCCCATTGAAGTCAATAGGGACCCGAACTTTTTGGCACTAAAAAGGCTGTAAAATAGTCCAGGTAAGTGCAAAAGGCAGCAAAATGTAGGAAAATCCCCTGCAAACAAATGTGGATAGGGAAATGAATAAAAAAATAAATAAAATTAAGCAATATCAATTGGAGAGAGGTCCCATAGCAGAGAATCAGGCTTCAAGTCACCCACCAATGGAGAAGACCACTTTCAGTTATTTAGGCCCCAGCACCCAGACAGAGGTCGCATAGCAGAGAATCAGTCTTCATGTCACCCAGCAATAGAGAAGGCCACTTTCAGATAATTAGGCCCCTGGCACCTAGACGGAGGAGAGGTTCATTAAAATTTTGGTTGCACCGCAATATAATGGTAAAATTAAAAATAGAGCATTCAAAAAAGAATTGCCCCGGAGTACGAGAATATATGGTTGAGGGGGAGGCAGTTATACATGTCTATTCTGCCCAAGGGATGGACAGGTCCTGTGGGATCCATGCCTGGATAATTTTTATGAAATTCAGCCTGTCCACGTTGTCTGTGGACAGGCGGCTGCGTTTGTCAGTAATGACGCCCCCTGCCGTGCTGAATACATGTTCAGACAAAACGCTGTCCGCCGGGCAGGCCAGCACCTCCAAGGCATAAAAGGTTAGCTCTGGCCACGTGGACAATTTGGAGACCCAGAAGTTCAATGGGGCCGAACCATCAGTCAATACGTGGAGAGGTGTGCACACGTACTGTTCAACCATGTTAGTGAAATGCTGCCTCCTGCTAAAACGTTCTGTATCAAGTGGTGGTGCAGTTAGCTGTGGAGTGGTGACAAAACTTTTCCACATTTCTGCCATGCTAACCCTGCCCTCAGAGGAGCTGGCCGTGACACAGCTGCGTTGGCGACCTCTTGCTCCTCCTCTGCCTTCGGCTTCCACTTGCTCCCCTGTGACATTTGGGAATGCTCTCAGGAGCGTGTCTACCAGTGTGCGCTTGTACTTGCGCATCTTCCTATCACGCTTCAGTGCAGGAAGTATGGTGGGCACATTGTCTTTGTACCGGGAATCCAGCAGGGTGGCAACCCAGTAGCCCGCACACATTAAAATGTGGGCAACTCTGCTGTCGTTGTGCAGGCACTGCAGCATGTAGTCGCTCATGTGTGCCAGGCTGCCCAGAGGTAAGGACAAGCTGTCCTCTGTGGGAGGCGTATCGTCATCGTCCTCTGTATCCCCCCAGCCCCGCACCAGTGATGGGCCTGAGCTGTGTTGGGTGCCACCCCGCTGTGAACCTGCTTCATCCTCATCCTCCTCCACCTCCTCATCCTCCTCGTCCTCCAGTAGTGGGCCCTGGCTGGCCACATTTGTACCTGGCCTCTGCTGTTGCAAAAAACCTCCCTCTGAGCCACTTCTAACAGACTGGCCTGAAAGTTCTAAAAATGACCCCTCATCCTCCTCCTCCTCCTGGGCCGTCTCCTCTTCCATCATCACCCTAAGTGTTTTCTCAAGGAGACATAGAAGTGGTATTGTAACTCTGATAACGGCGTCATCGCCGCTGGCCATGTTGGTGGAGTACAGAAAACAATGCAACAGGGCACACAGGTCTCGCATGGAGGCCCAGTTATTGGTGGTGAAGTGATGCTGTTTCGCAGTGTGACTGACCCGTGCGTGCTGCAGCTGAAACTCCACTATGGCCTGCTGCTGCTCGCACAGTCTCTCCAACATGTGCAAGGTGGAGTTCCACCTGGTGGGCGCGTTGCATATGAGGCGGTGAGCGGGGTGCCGAAGTTACGCTGTAGCGCAGACAGGCGAGAAGCGGCAGGATGTGAACGCCGGAAGCGCGCACAGATGGCCTGCACTTTATGCAGCGGCTCCGACATGTCGGGGTAGCTGTGAATGAACTTCTGCACTACCAAATTCAGCACATGCGCCAGACAAGGGATGTGCGTCAAACCGGCTACTCCCAGAGCTGCAACGAGATTTCGCCCTTTATCGGACACCACCAGGCCGGGCTTGAGGCCCACTGGCAGCAACCACTCGTCGGTCTGTTGTTCAATACCCCGCCACAACTCCTGCGCGGTGTGGGGCCTGTCCCGCAAAACGAAAGAGTTTCAGAACGGCCTGCTGATGTTTTCCCCGGGCTGTGAGGAAGTTGGTGGTGAAGGTGTGTGGCTGACTGGATGAGCAGGTGGAAGCAGAGGAGGAGGAAGCCGAGTAGGAAGAGGAGGCTACAGGAGGCGGAAGGACGTGCGCCAAAGAACTCTCTGCCTGGGGCCCAGCCGCCACTACATTTACCCAGTGTGCAGGTAGGGAGATATAGCGTCCCTGGCCATGCTTACTGGTCCACATATCTGTGGTTAGGTGGACCTTGTAACAGATGGAGAAGAAGTAGCGGCTGGGAACAACATACTGTGGAACGCCATCGCCATCAGCTGTTTGAAGCTGTCTGTGTCCACCAGCCTGAATGACAGCATTTCAAAGGCCAGTAGTTTAGAAATGCTTGCATTCAGGCCCAGCGCTCGAGGGTGGCTAGGTGGGAATTTATGCTTTCTCTCCAAGGTTTGTGAGATGGAGAGCTGAACTCTGCCGTGTGACATGGTGGAGATGATTGGTGATGCAGGTGGTGGTGTCGGTGGCACATCCTCTGTTTGGTGGGTGGCAGGTGTCAACATTCCTCCCAAGGCAGAGGAAGAGGCCGAGGCAGCAGCAGAAGAGGGAGCAGGGGGAGCCTGAGTGAGTTCCTTGCTTTTAAGGTGTTTACTCCACTGCAGTTCATGCTTTGCATGTAGATACCTGGTCATGCAGGTTGTGCTAAGGTTCAGAACGTTAATGCCTCGCTTCAGGCTCTGATGGCACAGCGTGCAAACCACTCAGGTCTTTTTGTCAGCACATTGTTTAAAGAAGTGCCATGCCAGGGAACTCCTTGAAGCTGCCTTTGGGGTGCTCGGTCCTTGGTGGCGCTGGCCAGTAGCAGGCGAACTTTCTTGGCAGCGGATGTTCTGCTTTTGCCCCCTGCTCCCTTTAATGCTACGCTGTTGGCTCGGTCTCACCACTGCTACTTCCTCTGAACTATGAAAGTCAGTGGCACGACCTTAATTCCATGTGAGGTCTAGGACCTCATCGTTCCCTGCATAGTCTTCCACACAGTCTTCCTCCCTGACCTCCTGTTCGGTCTGCACAGTGCACACTGCAAAAAGACGCAGCAGTTGGCACCTGTGTTTCATCATCATCAGAGACGTGCAGACTCCGATGAGGTGGTATTCCCATGTCCTCATCATCAGGAAACATCAGTGGTTGTGCATCAGTGCATTCTATGTCTTCCACCACTGGGGAAGGGCGAGGTGGATTACTTGGGAAACCTTGCCAGCAGAGTCTTCAAACAGCATTAGAGACTGCTGCAGAACTTGAGGCTCTGACAGTTTCCCTGATATGCATGGGGGTGATGTGACAGACTGATGGGTTTGGTTTTCAGGCGCCACCTGTGCGGTTTCTGCAGAAGACTGGGTGGGAGATAATGTTGTGAACATGCTGGATCCACTGTCGGCCACCCAATTGAATAGCGCCTGTACCTGCTCAGGCCTTACCATCCTTAGAACGGCATTGGGCCCCACCAAATATCGCTGTAAATTCTGGCGGGTACTGGAACCTGAGGTAGTTGGTTCACTAGGACGTGTTTATTAATAAAATCAATAGGAGTGAAGTAAGATGGATGTTCCAATTAGGAACACTTCAGCCAGCGGGCTTGAACATGGAATGTGATATCAAATCCTGTTTGTAATGGGCGTATAGAATTCTTGGGGACATACTAAAAAGCCATATAGGACCTGTGAGTAATCTGAGTCTGTGATTTTTATGAATGAAATTGGAAAGGACCTGTGAGTGAGTAGGAGGATTAGCATGATCAGGTGATCATGAGGGAGAGCCTGTTTGTGACGCTGTCGTAGGAAAATTTTTAAAGAATTTTTATGAAATAACTCCATTATTGATTGTGTATGGAATTGTTATACTATATAGTATTATATTTAAGATTTCAAGTACTATTTATTACGATATTTTATATGTTTTTTTAAGATTGATCTTAACGTGTGTGAGGGTGTTACGTATAAAAGTAGCGACCCAACAGTGATGTAATAGACGCCCCTGAAGAAGCGTGAGCGAAACCTGGGTCGGGCACATTTGTATTTTATATGCTGTGATACAAGATCTCCTTTGTGAGTATAATAAACCTTTTAAAATCTATACAAGGCTGGCAGTACTTCACTACGAAGTCTTATCCATTTTATCAAGGTATAGAAGGAAGGACAACATAATCGTGGTAGAAGAGTGACCGACTTTCTTTGTTCGCTGTGTGAAATATAGTTCCAAGGGAACCTGGATTTCTCCTGAAACAGCAGCGCGACCCCTTTTTTGTGAACAATCACTAGGACGTGTGGCTGTGGCAGAATGGCCACGTCCTCTCCCAGCACCAGAGGGTCCACTAACACCACCACGAATGCGTCCGCGTCCCTTACTAGATGTTTTCTTCATTGTTACCGTTCACCAAGCACCACAATAAGAAAAAAAATATTTGGGCTAATGTATTGATTTCAAATTCAGGCTTTTTTTTTACAGGCACCTAACACTATCTGCCTATTTATTTATGTACCGTATTACACAAATCCAGGCACAGCATTAACCACTGATTTAGGGGAAGATCAATTGTAGGCCTAGTATTTAGGCCCTGGATGAAAGTTATCCTTTTATGGACAGATTTACACTTGGAGATGCACAGTAGCGTGTGAAAAAATATGTAGGATTATGCCTTCAGCAATTGTATTTTAACCCTTTGTGTAATATACCCTTTAACGGACAGAAATACACTTGGAGATGCACGGTAGCGTGTGAAATTATTAAGGATGACCCTCTCAGCACTTGTATATACAACTTGAGTGTAATATACCCTTTTACGGACAGAAATACACTTTGAGATTTACAGGATTATGCTTTCAGCAATTGTAATTAACACTTATTGTAATATACCCTTTTACTGAAAGAAATATACTTGTAGATGCACGCTGAGTGTAATTTACCCTTTTACAGATAGATTAACAATTGGCCTGCAACAGCTGGAACACCAGATTTGGGGTATTGCTATATTGGCAAGTGAATTTCACCCCAGAACAAAATCTATCCTTTGACTGATACTATTACACTTTCCCAGCCACTGCTGAGATACCAGATTTACTGTATTTCTATTTTGGCAATTGAATTTCAACCCAGAACAAAATCTTTCCTGTGACGGACACTATTAAACTTGGCCAGCCACAGCTGAAATCACCGATTTATAGTATTGCTATTTTGGCAATTGAATTTCACACCAGAAAGAAAATATACCCTTTTACGGACAGATTTAAACTAGGCCTGCAACAGCTGGAACACCAGATTCAGGGTATTGCTATATTGGCAAGTGAATTTCACCCCAGAACAAAATCTATCCTTTGACTGATACTATTACACTTTTCCAGCCACTGCTGAGATACCAGATTTACTGTATTTCTATTTTGGCAATTGAATTTCTACCCAGAACAAAATCTATCCTGTGACGGACACTATCACACTTGGCCAGCCACAGCTGAAACCACTGATTTATGGTATTGCTATTTTGGCAATTGAATTTCACCCCAGAAATAAATATATCCTTTGCCGGACACTATTAAACTTGTCCAGCCACAGCTGGAACACCAGATTTACGGTATTTCTATTTTTGCAACTGTATTTCACCCCAGAAAATAATATATCCTAAGACGGACACTATGAAACTTGTCCAGTCACAGCTGGAACACCAGATTTACGGTATTGCTATTTTGGCAATTGCATTTCACCCCAGAAAATTATCTATCCTTTGCCAGACAGCAGACAGTATTACACTTGGCTAGCCACAGCTGGAACACCAGATTTAGGGGATCGCTATTTTGGCAATTGAATTTAACCCCTTAATAAAACATAGAAATTTCTATCCTGAGTTTCTTGGGGGGACAATAGGCACATCCAAGCCCCTGATGTAGGATAAAGCAAAAAAAAAATATATAGTATTGATGGATTGATGGACTTGGTGGCAGCTTGTGCTGGTGCACCACAAGACACAAAATGGCTGCCGCTCACCCTCTGACGGACACTATGAAAATTATTCAGTCACAGCTGGAACACCAGATTCAGGGTACTGCTATATTGGCAATTGAATTTAAACCCAGAACAAAATCTATCCTTTGATGGATACTATTAAACTTGTTCAGTCACAGCTGGAACTCCAGATTTACTGTATTTATATTTTTGCAACTGTATTTCACCCTAGAACAAAATGTATCCTTTGACGGACACCATGAAAATTATCCAGTCACAGCTGGAACACCAGATTCAGGGTATTGCTATATTGGCAATTGAATTTCACCCCAGGACAAAATCTATCCTTTGAAGGATACTATAACACTTGTTCTGCCACAGCAGAAACCCCTGATTTAGGGTATTGCTATTTTTGCAATTGAGTTTCACCCCAGAAAAATAAAATATATTCTTTGCCAGACAGTATTACACTTGGCTAGCCACAACTGGAACACCAGATTTTGGGGATTGTTATTTTTGGAAGTGACTTTCACCCCTCAATAAAATATAGAAAATTCTATCCTGAGTTTCTAGGGGTGACAATAAGCACAGCCAAGCCCCTGATGTAGCATATAGCAAAAAAAAAAAAACCTACTATTGATGGATTAATGGACTTGGTGGCAGCTTGTGCTGGCGCACCACAAGACACAAAATGGCCACCGCCGATCACCCCAGTAAAAAGTGACAGAAAGACGCTCTGTGCAGCCTAAAAACCAGTGAGCAATTAACTAGTAGAAGTTGAATGATTCACAGCTGTAAATCGATCACTTCATTAGGTGTTTTTGCTGACTTTTCCCTGCCTAATCTCGCCCTAACCGAAGCTGCTAGAATCATTATGCATTTGTAGAACCCATCCTCTTTTCAACTTCAGCTTTTTTTTACAGTTGATGTTATGTTTGCTTCCAGAATTTACAGGACTTACATTGAATTCATGATTCCCTCTACCTATGAAATTTTCCACGTGCCATTGGTGAAATTACACCAAAGCATGATTGATCCACCCCCATGCTTAATGGTTGGAGAGGTGTTCATTACATGAAATTCTGTGCCCTTTTTTTTCCCCAAACATACCCTTGATCATTGTGGCCAAAGGATTATACTTTAACCTCATCAGTCCACATGACTTGTTTCCAAAATGCATCAGGCTTGTTTAGATGCTCTTTTGCAAACTTTTCACTCTGAATTTTGAGATGAGGGTGCAGGAAAGGTTTTCTTCTGATGACTCTTCATGAAGGCCATATTTGTGCAGGTGTCGCTGAACAGAAGAACAATGTACCACAACTCCAGAGTCTGCTGATCCTATGAGTGGTTGTCTCTGAAATTTTCCAGACCTTCTCTTGACCTCCACTATTTCTGTTAACTGACACTTCTTAATTAAATTTTGACTTGAGGAAATGGTAACCTGAAAATGATGAAAATGAGTGCTGGAAGCTGCTAAGAAGACCCCATGGCTACTGTTTGGGGGAAAGGTTAGAGGACTGGGTATTTATAAAACTTTGAAATTTGCATTACCTGGTCTTTCCTAGTGTTGATCTTGAATATTCGAATTGCGAATTTTAATCGCGAATATCGGCACTTTGAGAATTCACGAATATTTAGAATATCGCAAAATATAATCGTAATCGCGACTATTCGTTTTTTTAATACCAGTTGATGCAAATCTTTTATGCGAATTCTTGTGCGAATTTTTATACGAATTTTCGCAATGAAGAAAATAATGCCTGGAGATCACAAATTTGCGAATTCTCGAATATATGGCGAATATTCACCCAAATATTCACAAAATATCGCAAATTCGAATATTGCCCCTGCAGCTCATCACCACTCTTTCCTAAAGATGAATGTGAACAAGCCTTAACCCTAACATGCTATTTAAGATCTGAGACCTCGTTCAAAGTTATCAAAGCACTCAAATATCCTTGGGCACCCATTAGTGTTTAATGAATCAAATTATCCTAAGTGGACTTCGATACGAATTTCAGGGAAAATTCAATTCACAGTTAAAGCAAATTTTCTTGTGTTCTGTGATAACTAATAAATTTTCCCTGAAAAGGTGGTAAAAAAAAATCATACTCAACACATCCATTTGAGGGCAAAGAGGCCTTCGCTGCCATTTTGATTGAAGATCCTGTGCGAAATCTCATGAGTGATGAAGTATAATTGTGCGTGGGATCTTCGATCAAGATGGCTGTGGCGACCTCTTTGCTCTCGAATAAATAAGGTGAGATTATTTCTTTTCAAATGGTTAAATTCCTGAAAGCTCTTACTATTATTCTCAGATGCCATGATCAGCGATGAATGCGGTATCTAAGGGGTTCAATTAGGGGGTGGACTGGGAACCTAAAGTGGCCCTTGAAAATAAAAATAAAAGTCGCCTCATTTTGTAGGCAGGTCAAAATTAACAGAAGGCAGGGCAACACAAGTAGGCGGAGTCAACAAAACCATTGTGCAAAATACCATCTCTGCAGAACCAAATAACACAGAGTAGCACAATATACTGCCCCAAAAGCTCTGTGGTGGACATCAATAGCCATCATCTTCTGTCCTCCTCCTTCAGTTGTCTATGAAGCAGGGGGCTTAAGAGTGAGGTGCGGGCCATAGCAGTTGAATTAAGAGGGCATATGTGGTCACTGGCACGAGTGTCTGATTCTCACAGAGTTAATTTCAGTTGAGAGCACATTATGTACCCGATTGTACCCTTTGGGAAAAAATCGGCATGTTTGGTTCCCAGAGCCGAACCGGGACTTCATGACTGAAGTTCGTGTTTGGGTTGAGTATTCTGTAGATTTTATTATTTTCCCTTATAACATGGTAATCCGTAATCTGCCCATTGGCCCCTGGTATTGCCCAAACGGCACAGGTAGGTGAGTGATAGGGCCTCAGGCTACTTGAGAGACCTTGGTGCGGTGCCCGAGCTTAAGACATGTCCTCCTAGTAGGATATGTCAAACTAACCTCTCAATTTTACATCAGTGTGAGGGTTTAGTATTATCGCAGAGTGCACCTGTCTTTGCTTTTGTTTAGTCTTTGATTGTTCCTCACATCCACATAATTGTTACCTTATGTAGGATGGTTATTGTGGTACTTGTAGTCCGTTGCTGGCATCTTCCATTGTATGCATTTTTTTGCTGTTAATTGCCATCAGCAACGGACTACAAGTACAGGATATGCTCCCCTATATATATGCACAACCGCATGTGGGTTAATTAAAGGGGTTGTGTCATCTCAAACAATGAAGACATATTGCTAAGATATGCCCACATGCGTTGCCGCCCTTCATTAATTTGTATGGGGCCAATGGAATAGCCAAGCCAACGCAGTATAATAAAGTAAAACTGCTGACTATTTCTGAATGGCAACTAGCATAATTTGAAAAATAAAAAAAAAGAGTAAGAGATAGCATCAGAAACTATAAAGCAACTAACGATTTAGCCAAATGTTCTATTTTTTTCTATGCATTTAAATTTTCAGAAAACTGAGATACTCTATGCCTTAATGATTTTTCCTCTTTTACATTGTTTCTTTTCCCTAGAGGACCTTCCTTTACTAACCTGAAAGCTACTCCCTGGAAGGCTGCTGAGTTTAGCTACTAAGCACAATTAAATACATTATTTTAAATAGCAGATGCATAATGTAATATATTGAGCAATAAAAAGTTATTAGTATAAAAAATATTTCAAAATGCCACTGCATAATATATTTGCTATTTTTTTAAGTTTCTTATCCTTAAGTTTAGTTAATACAACACAATAAAAATCAATAATGTTTCCTTTAAGTATGCATCTTTATTTATTTATTTCATATAAATTTATTATCTTTCAAAGGACTAAAAATATCCCTGAACAAATGACATTAACCAAACTCATACTGAGAATTTTAATTACATTGTATTAAAGTTGTTTATCTGTAAATTAGATTTAATAATTTTAATTAATTTGTATGGGTCCCATGAAGCAAACATTATGCATTCTGGGACTGCTGACTGTCAGCAAAATAACTTTATTACAAATAACATTATATTTTGTTTCAGGTACACAAGAAAATTGTAAAGAAAGCAAATAAAACTTAAGAATAAATCTCATTATGCCATATTTTCACTGTTGTGATTGTTGATACACTTCATTTCTAAGTCATTTTACTATGATTACAGCTACTAATTTAAATATCATTAATGATAGTAATATTTGTATTTATTTATGCAATTAAATGAATTAAAAGCAAAATATTCAGTAATTGTTGCTAGTAAATCCTAGTGTCTGATAGGTAGCAATAGGGAGTTGACTGAGGTTACTACTAGGCCATATGGCCGGGAGGGTTCCAAATACCCGTTCTCTACATAACTCTACATCTCTCCCCCTTACATAACTTTATTTTTTAATTTAGGTCAATTTAAAAAGTTTGTCTGAACAGAACCAGACCCTTTTAGTTTGGATCAGACCCTACCCGTGCAAAATGCTAATTTTGTTGGGAGAAGGCAAGACTGCCAACACTACCAAGCATTTCCTTTGAGAAGGGACTATAAGTTCTTGTAAATCATTGAATACTTGAGTATTTGACAATTAGCTCATAGGTAGGGTTATTTCTGGCTCATACATAGGGGTCCTAAGTAGGAAATCCCCTTCTATGATGTCCATATGAATTAATAAGGCATATGGGCAGAAGTTATTTTTGTAACTCTGTGAATATTTCCATATACTATGTTGCACATTTATTAAGACCAGCATTTTAGGTGCCAGTCTTAAAGATGCCCAACACTGGCGGGTGCCATACATGTAGACCATTTTGTATGACTAAAACATGCTTAGAAAATGGTAAATGAGAACGGCCTTTTGACCCGTCTCCCTCCCCGCCCCCACCACACCCACTTTATTTAGATCTGGCGTAAGTGGGGAAATTCACTGATTGTGGCACAAAGGACCTGCACTGCAATCTGTTCCAGAAATATGCCTAATATAGGCCTATTTCTGTCTAATAAAAGACCCCTTATGTTTTTTTGTTGTCCAGGTATAGTCCCCATGGTTTTAGGGAAAATATTCCCTACAGTCTGACATGTGGAGAGGAAGATTTTAGATTTTACTTGATTTCTGGTACTTTTGCCCTCTTGGTCCATTCTGGCAGGGGATCAATTCAATTACCTCAAAGGCTACTGGCTGGTCTCTAACTACCTAAAGATGTGTGTGTGTATGGGGGGGGGGATCTTACTTGTACCTCACAGTAAAATTTGTGTTCAGAAATATAACATTTTAAGACATATCAATGTAACCAAATCTTGCATGCTGACCCACTAAAAATCCTTGACTTTGCCAACCATATCACAATGTTTCCCCTGAGTAAATCAGAACAAGCAAATAGGAGTAATTTACAACTGCCATAGACTAATGTGGTGTGAGCAAATAGGTTAAAAAAATGAAATAATTTTAATACTATAACAGCATGTAAGGGGAAAACTAACTACATACAATTGGTATCTGTAACAACCCCTGTCTAAATACCTCAAAAGGTACCAACGAAAACTAAAAGTCATGCCACAAAAACAAGCTCTCATAGAGGTAAGCTGTCAGAACAATAAAATGTTACAGTTTTTATTGTGCAAATGTAAAAAATAAAATGTAAATTGGCATTACTGTAATCATAACGAATATAGGATAAAGTTAACATGTTGAACACCATAAACCCCCCAAAATTTCAGTTTTTTCCATTTCCCACAAAATGATAACATATAATTAGGGTTGAGCGAACAGTTCGAGCATAGTTCGGGTTCGTACCGAATTTTGGGGTGCTCGGGACATGGACCCGAACATTTTCAAAAAAGTGCGGGTTGGGGTCCGTTGTTCGGCGATTTATTCCTGCTTTCTGAAGGGCTGCACAGCAGCCAATCAGCTAGCGTTTTACTTCTTGCCCTAAGAAGCCATCACAGCCATGTCTACTAATGGCATGGCTGTGATTGGCCAAGTGCAGCATGTGACCCAACCTCTACTTAGGCTGGAGTCACGCAGCGCCGCACGTCACACTGCTCTGATTAGAGGAGGGAGAGGACGCAGCTTCTGTGAGGGCGAGATTAGGCAGGGAAAAGTCAGCAAAAACACCTAATGAAGTTATCGATCTACAGCTGTGAATCATTCAACTTCTGCTAGTTAATTGCTCACTGGTTTTAAGGCTGCACAGAGCGTTTTTCTGTCACTTTGATTGGCAGCCATTTTGTGTCTTGTGGTGCACCAGCACAAGCTGCCACCAAGTCCATCAATACTAGTTTGTTTGTTTTTTGCTATATCCTACATCAGGGGCTTGGCTGTGCTTATTGTCACCCCTAGAAACTCAGGATAGAAACTTCTATATTTTATTAAGGGGTGAAATTGAATTGCCAAAATAGCAATCCCCTAAATCTGGTGTCCCAGCAGTGGCTGACCAAGTTTAATAGTGTCCGGCAAAGGATAGATAATTTTCTGGGGTGAAATTCAATTGCCAAAATAGCAATACCGTAAATCTGGTGTTCCAGCAGTGGCTGGCCAAGTTTAATAGTGTCTATCATAGGATTTATTATTTTCTGCGGTGAAATTCAGTTGCAAAAATAGAAATACAGTACAACTGTTGTTCCAGCTGTTGCAGGCTTCATTTAAATCTGTCCGTAAAATGGTATATTTTTTTCTAGGGTGAAATAGCAATACCCTGAATCTGGTGTTCCAGCTGTGACTGGACAAGTTTAATAGTATCCGTCAAAGGATAGATTTTGTTCTGGGGTGAAATTTAATTGCCAAAATAGCAATACCCTGATGTTCCAGCTGTGACTGGACAATTTCCCTAGTGTCCGTCAAAGGATATATTATATTCTGGGGTGAACGTCAGTAGCAAAAATAGAAATACAGTAAATCTGGTGTTCCAGCTGTGGCTGGACAAGTTTAATAGTGTCTGGCAATGGATATTTTTTTTTCTGGGGTGAAATTAAATTGCCAAAATAGCAATACCATAAATCAGTGGTTTCAGCTGTGGCCGGCCAAGTTTAATATTGTACAGCAAAGGATATATATTTTTCTGGGGTGAAATTCAACTTCACCCCATAAAAAATGATATTTTTTATGGGGTGACATTCAATTGCTAAAATAGCAATACCCTAAATCTGATGTCCCAACAGTGGCTGGCCAAGTTGAATAATGTACGGCAAAGGATATATTTTTTCATGGGGTGACATTCAATTGCCAAAATAGCAATACTGTAAATCTGGTGTCCCAGCAGTAGCTGGCCAAGTTTAATAGTGTCCGTCAAAGGATTTATTATTTTCTGCGGTGAAATTCAGTTGCAAAAATAGAAATACAGTAAAACTGTTGTTCCAGCTGTTGCAGGCTTCATTTAAACCTGTCCGTAAAAGGGTATATTTTTTTTCTGGAGTGAAATTTAATTGCCAAAATAGCAATTCCCTGAATCTGGTGTTCCAGCTGTTGAAGGCTTTGTTAAAATCTGTCCGTAAAATTGTATATTTTTTTTCTGGGGTAAAATTCAGTTGCCAAAATAGAAATACAGTAAATATGGTGTTCCAGCTGTGACTGGACAAGTTTAATAGTATCTGTCAAAGGATAGATTTTGTTCTGGGGTGAAATTCACCTGCCAATATAACAATACCCTAAATCTGGTGTTCCAGCTGTTGCAGGCCAAGTGTTAATCTGTCCGTAAAAGGGTATATTACACTCAAGGTGTATATACAAGTACATACAAGTGGTGGGGTTTATCCACCATACAGATGAGTTTCAAAACAGCCTTCTGTCATTTCCCCCTGGGTCTGCTAAAGTTGGTAGTGAAGGTGTTACACTGACCGGATGAAGAGGGGGTAGAAGAGGAAGCGGAGTAGGAGGAGGAGGCAACAGAAGGCAAGCAGAAACTTCCTACAATCCTTGGTGGCAGAAGGACATGTGCCAAACTGCTATCCGCCTCAGGCCCAGCCACCACTGCATTTACCAAGTGTGCAGTTAGGGAGATATAAGGTCTCTGCCCATGCTTTCTGGTCCATGTATCGGTGGTTATGTGAACCATGCCACAGATGGGGATGTGCAGTACACACCTAATTTCGTTCGCCATTTGGTTGTGCAGGGCAGGGATGGCTCGCTTGGAAAAATTGTGGTGGCTGGGAACCATGCACTGTGGGACAGCCACCGCCATTAGGTTTTTAAAAGTCAAAAACCAAAGACATGGGGGCACACCTGAAATGCAATACAGAGTGCAGGCCATGGTATAAATGTAAACTGAATATGTCCAAAAAGAGAAAAGAAATACCGCAAGCCAAGGCTGCACCTCTTAAAATGTATATCATTTATTGAAAAAACACGGAGTCCAAAACATTTAAAATCAATTGTATACAATTATACATCCGTGTGTGGACCCCAAATATGTCCAACACACAAACCTACTCATTTCATAAATAGAATATAATAAAAAAAATACTGGATTATGGCATCAAAAAATATGTGCACTAGATACTTATCTGATTCAATATTAGGTAGACATGTTGGTGCAGGTAAGAAGGTGGGACACTGCAGCAAAAGAGGGAGCAGGAGGAGCCTGAGATCTTTCCAGGTTTTTGAGGTGTTAACTCCACTGCAGTTCGTGCTTTGCATTTAGATGCCTGGTCATGCAGGTGGGGCTCAAGTTTATAACATTTATGCCTCGCTTCAGGCTCTGATTGCACAGCGTGCAAACCACTCGTGTCTTTTCGTCAGCACTTTGTCTGAAGAACTGCCACTCCAGGGAACTCCTTGGTGCTAGGTTTTGTTTGCTCAGTCCCTGGGTGAGGTGGACAGTAGCAGGCATACTGGCTAGGGGACGGCCACTCTGCTTTTGCACACTGCACCCCTCTTTTGCTGTGCGGCTGGCGCTGTGTAACCACCACCTCTTACTCCGAACTGCACACGTCACTCGCATGACCTTGATTCCATGTGGGGTCTAGGACTTCATCATCCTCCACATCATCTTCCACCCACTCTTCACCCCTGCCCTCCTTGCTGGTCTGCACACTGCAGAAAGCCGCAGCAGTTGGCACCTTTGTTTAGTCATCATCAGAGAGGTGCTGCGGTGGTCCTCCAATGTCCACATCCTGAAACATAAGTGGTTGGGCATCGGTGCACTCAATCTCTTTCACTTCTGGGGCTGGGCTATGTGGACGGCCCACGGAAACCCTGCCAGCAGAGTCATCAAAAATCATAAGAGACTGCTACATGACTTGGGGCTCAGACTGCTTGGCTGATTTGAAAGGGGGTGAGGTGAAAGACAGATGCCGATGGGCTGAAGGTGCCAACTCTGCACTTTCAGCAGGGGACCAGGTGGGAGAAAATGTGAAGGTACTGGAGGCACTGTCAGCCACCCAATCTGCTACCGTCTCTACTTGTTCTGACCTCACCATTCATTTACCGGTATTTGGTCCTACAAAATAACACTGAATGTTCTGTCGCCTACTTGCACCTGAGAAAGGTGTTTTATTTAGGCGTGTAGCTGGCACAGATCAACCATGTCCTCCCCCTGCAACAAGAGCTCCACCAACGCCAGCAGCACCACGTCCAGGACCATGTCCCTTATTTGATGCTCTCCTTATTCTTTGTGGTCACCCACTGAACTAACAGACAGATTAACTATATTAATTTTCCTGTCGCGTATGCAGTGCAGGTGTACCTCACACAATAAATGGGTATATGTCGCCCACCTAACTAACAGACGGATTAACTACAGGGAGTGCAGAATTATTAGGCAAATTAGTATTTTGACCACATCATCCTCTTTATGCATGTTGTCTTACTCCAAGCTGTATAGGCTAGAAAGCCTACTACCAATTAAACATATTAGGTGATGTGCATCTCTGCAATGAGAATGGGTGTGGTCTAATGACATCAACACCCTATATCAGGTGTGCATAATTTTTTGGCAACTTCCCTTCCTTTGGCAAAATGGGTCAAAAGAAGGACTTGACAGGCTCAGAAAAGTCAAAAATAGTGAGATATCTTGCAGAGGGATGCAGCACTCTTAAAATTGCAAAGCTTCTGAAGCGTGATCATTGAACAATCAAGCGTTTCATTCAAAATAGTCAACAGGGTCGCAAGAAGCGTGTGGAAAAACCAAGGCGCAAAATAACTGCCCATGAACTGAGAAAAGTCAAGCGTGCAGCTGCCAAGATGCCACTTGCCACCAGTTTGGCCATATTTCAGAGCTGCAACATCACTGGAGTGCCCAAAAGCACAAGTTGTGCAATACTCAGAGACATGGCCAAGGTAAGAACGGCTGAAAGACGACCACCACTGAACAAGACACACAAGCTGAAACGTCAAGACTGGGCCAAGAAATATCTCAAGACTGATTTTTCTAAGGTTTTATGGACTGATGAAATGAGAGTGAGTCTTGATGGGCCAGATGGATGGGCCCGTGGCTGGATTGGTAAAGGGCAGAGAGCTCCAGTCCGACTCAGACGCCAGCAAGGTGGAGGTGGAGTACTGGTTTGGGCTGGTATCATCATAGATGAGCTTGTGGGGCCTTTTCGGGTTGAGGATGGAGTCAAGCTCAACTCCCAGTCCTACTGCCAGTTTCTGGCAGACACCTTCTTCAAGCAGTGGTACAGGAAGAAGTCTGCATCCTTCAGGAAAAACATGATTTTCATGCAGGACAATGCTCCATCACACGCGCCCAAGTACTCCACAGCGTGGCTGGCAAGAAAGGGTATAAAAGAAGAAAATCTAATGACATGGCCTCCTTGTTCACCTGATCTGAACCCCATTGAGAACCTGTGGTCCATCATCAAATGTGAGATTTACAAGGAGGGAAAACAGTACACCTCTCTGAACAGTGTCTGGGAGGCTGTGGTTGCTGCTGCACGCAATGTTGATGGTGAACAGATCAAAACACTGACAAAATCCATGGATGGCAGGCTTTTGAGTGTCCTTGCAAAGAAAGGTGGCTATATTGGTCACTGATTTGTATGTGTTTTGTTTTTGAATGTCAGAAATGTATATTTGTGAATGTTGAGATGTTATATTGGTTTCAGTGGTAAAAATAAATAATTGAAATGGGTATATATTTGTTTTTTGTTAAGTTGCCTAATAATTACGCACAGTAATAGTCACCTGCACACACAGATATCCCCCTAAAATAGCTAAAACTAAAAACAAACTAAAAACTACTTCCAAAAATATTCAGCTTTGATATTAATAAGTTTTTTGGGTTCATTGAGAACATGGTTGTTGTTCAATAATAAAATTGATCCTCAAAAATACAACTTGCCTAATAATTCTGCACTCCCTGTATATTTATTTCCTTGTCAAGTATGCAGTGCAGATGTACTTCACATAATAAATGGGTATATGTCGCCCACCGAACTATCAGACGGATTAAAGAGGACCTTTCATCACCCTAACAAATCTAAACTAAGTATACATACATGGAGAGCGGCGCCCAGGGATCTCCCTGCACTTACTATTATCCCTGGGCGCCGCTCCGTTCTCCCGGTATGTCCTCCGGTGACTTCAGCTCTGCGTCTCAACTGGGAGGAGCCTGCCCTTGTTCTCCTGGGCGTCTCCTTCTCCCAGGCTGTAGCGCTGACCAACCGCAGCGCTCAGCTCATAGCCTTACGCACAAGGGTCCCTAACTACACTACGGTAGTTATAATGTGACACCCATAACTATTTTTGTATTTCCATCTACAGAGCTGCTTGGAGCCTTTGTATTTGCAGGACGCAATATAGTTTTAATTGCCATTATTTTGAAGTACATATAACTTTTTGATGGCATTTTTATTAACTTTGTTTTGGCAGGGGAGAGTTGATCAAAAACAACAAACTATCACAACTGAGAAGTTAAATGACTTGGTGTCAGCTGCATTATACAACCAACACCTGCTGCCTTTGGTGCATGATCACTTCGTTAGCTTGCACCTTATAAGCTTCCTACATCTTAGACATACAGTTATGCCTAGGTGCAAGAAATTACTGTATTATTTGCCCTATAAGACGCACCAGCCCATAAGACGCATCTCGGTTTTAGAGGAGGACAATAAGAAAAAATATTTTTCATTAGACCTCAGATCAGACCAGCAATCAGACCCCATTGTTAATCAGACATTAGCTCACAGCCCCAATCAGAACCCCAATGTTAATAAGACCCTTAATCAGATCAGACCCCAATAAGACCTCAGAACAGACCTCAGCACAGACCCCAATATGAATGACCCCCAATTAGACCTTAGATAAGAGCCCCAATATAAATAAGACCCCTCTATTTAGACCTCAGATGAGACCCCCAAATCTCATAACAGCCCCCCATGCCTCATATTAGCCCCTGTCCAATATCAGCCCCTCATTCCTCATATTAGCCCCCAGCCTCAGATCACATAAAATAAAAAATCCACTTACCTCTCCTGCATCGGATGCCGCTGCTCTTCACCTCCAACTCTCTCTTCTTCCTCCTCCTGCTGTCGGCTGTTCTGTGACCTGATGCACACAGCATAGCTGACAGTAAAGGACAAGGAAGCGGTGAGTTCAGAGCCCGGGGGTCCCTGTTTAGAAATTTAGAATATGGTGTTGCAAAGAAGTATGTAAAAACTTTTTAAGTATTAAAACTCCTTAGCAGGCAGCATCACCAACATTCCGTTGTCAGGACAAACAAGGCTGGGCTTTCTCGTTCAGCAAGTGCTAGACAATCAGATGTGCAATTATGTCATCAGTCATGCGAAGGTGGAACAAAAGTTGCCTGTGATTGGTTTCATTCTTTGGATTGCCACACTAGCGTTTTGCTCCTATGTAGTTTCCATTGGATTTCTAACCCTGACTTGTACCCTGACTCCAACTCTTGTGTTTGACAACTTGGATCTGACATGATCTCCTGGTTTTGACCTCTGGCTATGCTTGATTCGTGTTAATGGTTCTGATTTAGTGTTAAGCGAGCATGCTCGGCCGAACTGGTGTTTCGACTCAAACATTGTGATGCTCGGCACAGCTCTGTGTTTGGCTGAATACCGTGTGTGCTCGAGCTTGCCTCTAATGTAGAAGGTTGTTGTGAGTTCAAATTCCTGCAAAAACTTTTCAGAAATAGAGGCTAAATTGGATTTAAATACACTGGGTGTCCCCAAACACTGACTCCATATATGGACATAGCTATATATGAAGTCAGAGTATTCCTATACAGCAGACTCACACTGGGGAATTCCGTCACTGTATAGACCTCAGTGGGACCCGGCACCCTCCCCTCTTCAGAGCAGGGGGTGTCTGGTTTAATGCTCGGGTTCTCCCATTGACTTCTATTGTGCTCTGGTGCTCTGTAGAGCACCCAAGCATCCCAAAGTGTTCTACTTTAGCACCCAAGCACTTTGATGCTCGATAAACACTATTCTGATTGTGACTTGGTTTGGACTCTTCCCATATTGATCTCAGTTTGGTATGTTTTCTGGTTCTGTCTTTGTCCACAGTGCCATTCTGTCATCACTCTTCTGCAATTTTGTTTACCTGTGTTGCCTTCCTTGATTTGTGCCCAGCACATATAGGAATGGACACATATAGGAATGGACCACCGTCCAGTTGTGGGCTGCCCGTTAGGGCAGATCTTGCAAGTAGGTAGGGATAGTGTTAGGCAGGAGTTCAGGGCTCACTATTCCATACTCTGACAGAACCACAGGCCAATTTCTATTTGTCAGCTTTTGTAGGTACAGTACTATCGAAGTGATGTGAGCCTTTATGTAATGAATGCAAGGGCTAAACTACTTGGTGAAGGATCTGGCTGTAAGGGTCCAGCATTTATCAGAATCACTATTTTATTATAGGTACCACATTTTCTTAGCACTAGTTATTTAAGAATCGTTGAGTATTAGAAACAGTGGTACAGAAATGACTGAAAGGTGTACCAGAAGTTGTTATAAGGCCCAGATGTTAAAGATATTTGCTAATTTTACTGGAAGAAACCAAATTGGTAACCTTTGCTATCTATAACAATGTAGGTTCTCCATGGTTTAGGATATCTACTATATGATACTAGTATTGCTGCACAAGTAAAATAATTCTCCTACTTTTTCCATCAATGTAGTTCCTTTTACTGTCAGCTGGGTAATAGATCCATCCCTATATCTGCTATGGGACTTAGGTGTAAGGCTCCATTCAGGTGCTTTGTACACATTTATTTTATCTAAAGACCCTATTAAATAACATTGTATTCTCTAGCCATAGTGAATATTTATTTCTATTGGTTATGCAATCTTGTACATGCTTAGACATGAGCTTTTTGGCATTTTAAAGCAATTCTGCCTTTTGTAATATGCTATTTGTTTATATGTTCTGGCAAATATTGTATTGTCCTTAAGATGTTCTACCTTAGTTTCCCTGTAAATGTATGCTAGCATACCTGTATATTTGCTTCATCTATTGTAAATGGAACCTATGGGAAATAAATAATATTTTAAATGAGATTCACTTTACTATGAAGCATTAAATGTGACTAAACTGAAGTGCAGTCACCAATTGGGATACTGTGTTTCCATTCTGTATATAATCATGTTATGAGTAGAGATGAGCGAATTTCTTAAAAGTTCGATCCAGCTGATTCGCCGAATTTCACAAAAAAATTCGCTTTGTGACGAATTACTTAGTCACAAAGTGCATTTTTTTGTAAGTAGAGGGTTCAGTGACAGGGAGCAGCCATAGTGCCGCACCAGTCATTGTACCCCTCAGATGCCGCGTTCATACATGATCACGGCATCTGAGTTTAAAATTAACAATAAAAAAAAAATTTAATCAAACTTACCGCCTCCATTTGTTTGTGACGGGCCGGTCGCCACCAACTTGCTTGAAGATCTCGTCTGAAAACCTGTACGGCGCGAGATTACATCATCATGCCGGCTGGCGCGGTGATGTAATCTCGCGCCACATGGGATTTCGGCCGAGATCTTCAAGCAAGATGGAGGATGGGAGCCCTGTCGCAAGGGAATGGAGGAGGTAAGTTTGATTTTTTTTGTTTTTTATACTATTTCAGGTTAAATCGATTCGCTGACACGAAGCATGAGGAAATTTGGCTTCTAGGCGAATAAAATTTATCCTGAAATTCGGATCGAATTCCACTTCAAGGGATTCAATTTGCTCATCTCTAGTTATGAGCAACAGGGTTCTGCCTGTTGCTTCAAGTTTACTTAGTTACCAACTTTGTATCTGAATCTGTTCTTACTAGTATTGTATTATCTAGCCTTGCCTGGTTGATTGGGGTGGAGTGCTATAGTCAAGCCAATTTATAGTCAAGCTTCACTTGAGTTTAGGCTGAGTATACTGTTTGCTATTTGCATTTCTTTTCATATACTGTTACTCCAATGTTATTTTAGTCTAACGTGTTTCTATTTGTGTGAAGTTTCTAGTGTGCTGTTGTGTTTTTTGTTTGGTCAGCTCACTATTGATCCATTACTGTTCACTGTTATTTATCCAATATACAGTATTTACCTGTATAAAACACACCTGTCATTCATCATATTGTATGATTATCTATTCCTTCTGTGACCCTCAGCATGCCGCCCCTGTCATTCACTATGCTAGTTTATTTAAGTGTCTTGCTTTGGGCCTGTGTGGCTACATGCTTTACTAGTATGGTTTTTGCAACTTTCTGGTTGCTGTACAATTCAGCCCTACTGTAAGTCCTAGGGGTATCTGAATATTATGAGCCATTAGGATGTGGAAAAGGCAACTGCTATAGGTGAAAAACAGTTCTACAGTCTTGCACACAACCAGCATTCTTACAATTGAAAACCGATAACAATATGCCATCATTATATAGTCTTATAAATTGACTGAGACCAGACTAGAAGGAGAAAAAAAATTGTTTTCCGCATTCCTTTACTGCCACAATGGATCAATAAACTCACAAGTAGAATTTGTACTATATAATGTAACAGTAGCATTTTCATTTTTCTTAATACCATAAAAAATATCTATTGTCATAAAAAATAAAGCCCCACAGCTCAATTAAAAAGGTAGCTATTAAATCCACCTGTGCAAAAAGAACTTAACACATTGTGGCACAGATTTACTAATGTGTCTGTGCCTAAAATCTATGTAAAATGTATAACAAATTTGCACACTTATGGCTTATTTTCTATAGTTTTGCTGTAAAAGGGGGTAGGTCTTATTAAAAAGGGATGGGCCTTCACTGTAAATGGGTGTGGCCTAATATGCACCATTTTGCTATACACTTCTGGCACAAATTTCTATTTCAAAGTAGGCCAACCAATAGTTGGCATAGAGCTAAAGAAAAGGGTCTATCCCTGCACAACATTTATCAGTCTGAGCCACTGTGATAAATCTGGACAGGTTGTCTAAATTTATGCCATTTATAGGTAAATCTGTGCCAATGTCTACACATTGTCTGATCCTCATAATGAAGTGATTAAATAGTAACTGTAATGTTTGTGCCTGCTAGCACAGAGCCTAGTCTGTATTGAACAAACCCTTTCCATGCACAGACCCCCCCTTATTTACTGTTGAGATCCACTCTCTCACCATCTAGAAGACCCACTTTATGCTGGATGTACATTAGACAGAATGCTTGGTTATTTCAATGGGAGTCATATCATGCTTTATTTCTCATGCAGTGTTGTCACAAGGGAAATGAACATTAGTCACCTACTTCACTTGGTGATAACAGGCGATTGCAGGACACCTTAGCATCAAGGTCCTTTCAGATAAATAGGAATTTCCAAACCAAGCAAGTTCTTTACACACAATGCAATGCTACCTGTTATATCCAGGAAAAAAGCTTTTTGCTTCAATAAATGTTTTTAATTATTTATTACGGTACATCTAAAATAACCAAAAAAGGATAATTAGATTAAAATTATACATTTAGAAACTGATCAGAACCTATATATTTAATTATAAATGTACTCTATGCTTGTTTCATAACTACCTTCACACAGGGGAACATAGTATAATTTGTATTTTCAGATTTAGATACAATTTTTGGATACATTATATTTAGTAGACTGTTGATATATTTTGAGAGTAGCCGCAGAGTAAAGGCAATTTGGACTGAGCTATCATTTTAGCAAAGTCTCTGGCCTGTTCTTAGGCCATTTGTCATTAGGTCAATTATTAGGCTCTAGTTGTTTTCTGATGTAGGGTAGAGGCATCGTGTATAACTGCAAGCTAGGAATCATACTTGTAATAATGACATTGACAGAAATCATTACAGTATGTCCAGTAAGTGATGCTTATACTAACAGATGGTAACATTATCACAATGTCATATATGCCTGCGGACGTTCAACATGAATACATGCTTGTTACTAAATATATCATAAATAATCTGATGAGTTAAGAAACAGATTTTTTGAAGTTACAACCAGCTTTAGATTAAAGGCTTTGAACATATTATTGCTTGCTCCAACTGAGTAATATGTATTGTATGCATCTAATATATAATGGTCTCCAAATTGAATCTACAATATATCAAGAGTAAAAAGTGTGTATAGTGTATATATATATATATATATATATATATAAATCCAACAAACTGGCGCAGCACTCCTTAGATAAAGTGAACAAAGAGGTGTTTATTCACACATGTTTAACACAGCAACGTTTCAGCTCTCTCACAGAGCCATTTTCAAGCCAAGTGGCTTGAAAATGGCTCTGTGAGAGAGCTGAAACGTTGCTGTGTTAAACATGTGTGAATAAACACCTCTTTGTTCACTTTATCTAAGGAGTGCTGCGCCAGTTTGTTGGATTTGTAAAGATGCCCCGTTACCAGGGGTGGACGCGTGCACCATTGGATTAAGTACACTGGAGGAGTGCTGCCTCATTTTTTGTTTTTATATATATATATATATATATATATATATATATATATAATGTCCAAAGAAAAACAGCAGCAGAGCAAAAAACTTTGGGTGCAATACCACAGAAACCGCTGGCTAGGCGATCATAATTCCATAGATCCAAAAGATGAGGCAGCACTCCAGTTTCTTGTGAATAGTGATCCCTTTTTATTTACCCATTAGCGACATTTCAACTGCTCATTGCAGTCTTTTTCAAGCATTTTTCAGTTGAAACGTCGCTAATGGGTAAATAAAGAGGGTTCACTATTCACAAGAAACTGGAGAGCTGCCTCATCTTTTGGATTTAAATATATATATATATATATATATATATATATATATAGGGAGAGAGAGAGAGAGAGAGAGAGAGAGAGAGAGAGAGATTTCTATATAAAATGCAGTGAAAACTGTTCTAAAACAGTTTTGGACAGGGCAGATGGAATAGTTCAAGAACTGAGGTGTCAGTTGTTCTTGTTATTCATGGGAAAATTACTTGAGAAACTCATATTTTAAAAACCAAGCACAATGCCCCAATAAAGAAAAAGTCAACCTTTAGTTTAAAAAAATTTGAATCATAAATACAGTATTCTTTTAAAAACACAATTAATATATAGAAAGATGATGCATTACAAATAAAGAATAATGTCGGATGAAATTTAGTTTTCCACCGCTAATGTGAGGCCTGAAATCCCTGGCAAAGTCTAGCAAACACAATATGGAAGTAAATCTGCAAAAAATCTATGGCTAATAAAGTAGAGCAATCCCCATCATACCATCAAATTCACAAGGATTGTTTTTCTTCTTTTTTTTTTTGCTGCATGTGCAGTGTTTAGACATTTCTTTTTGTCCATTCTGAACCCTGTTTACTGAACTACTGTTACTTGACATTACTTTCATATTTTCTACATTGTGTTGCACAAAGACTGTTATTTCCAGGTGTATACTGTAGTATTTTCCTGCAGATTTAGAGCAAACGGGAATTGTACAATATTATGTGGCAACCAAACGTGGAAACCAGGCGTGTATAATAAAATAAAAGCAGGCAAAGGAGAGATGCAGATAAAAAAAAATATGAATAATGAAAGGCTTTATTTAAAAGAACTATGGAATGTGTTTCAGAGGAGAGGTTAATCTGCGATTAGGCACACAATTAATGCACAACCACTTCTGGTGAGTAGTGTTGAGCGAACAGTTCGCGCATCGTTCGGGTTCGTACCGAATTTTGGGGTGTCCGGGACCCGGACCCGAACCCGGACATTTTCAAAAAAGTTCGGGTTCGGGTTCGGTGTTCGTCGATTTCTTACCGCTTTCTGAAGGGCTGCACAGCAGCCAATCAGCTAGCGTCTTACTTCTGCTCTAAGAAGCCATCACAGCCATGCCTACTAATGGCATGGCTGTGATTGGCCA